>CP125976.1:479670483-480927983 GCA_030063025.1 Avena longiglumis
CTCCGTGGGAAGGCCCATTAAGCTGTCGGTAGCGTGCTGGGCAGCGGCGCCTACTACTTCATCGGCGATGCTGCGGGGATGGCGAACTCGGCGATCAGAGACCATGGGCAGTAAACTTTCCTATGGAGTTCTGCTCCTAGAACCCCCACATGTACTCTCAGTGTATGAAATAAAAAGAAAGCGGTTACAGCAAATTGCGCCTCTCTCCCATAACTTGTGCCACTACTTTTCGTAATAACGGCGTTAAGCTAAGCTGCGAAGTCAACCTTTGAATTACAGCGATCGGAGCGGCTAAGTAGTGCGGTGTAAGAGCACTGAATCCTCAGTCTTGTCGTCCCACGGCAGCACAGGAGCCCCATTGGAGTCGCCTAGCTGTTGGTTCTATGAGCCAAAACCAATACCCTCGCTTCTCAGGCGACCTTGGTCTCAGCATCCCGGCATTGCGACTTTCGAACAGTAAGTACCACCTTCGGGGCCCAGTTAAATCGCGGCTGATGGGGGCGCCAAGTAGAGAGCATGCCCGGACTACGCCTGGCCCGGCCCCACAGGCGGAGCAGGGAGTGGCCAGCGTAGCCAACCCAGCCTGGGAGTCTCAACCACCCACCAGTGGCGCCTAGAACAACCAGAAACCATGCTCGGGGACTCGGCCACCCGACCTCGTTAGCGCAGAGAAAACTTGATCCAAGAATGCAGACACTCAAGGGAGTCGCCTAGCGGCGGCTCTTCGATCTGGTGATTGACCAAAACATCAAAACACATGAAGCAACAACACCATACATCATATCACGAGGTAAACCCACAAAAAGGCGGACGGCTAGCGCGCTCGAGGGACTTCTAGATTCAAAAATCAATCACAAACACACAACAAATACTAAAAATAGACACAGCGATCTCATTCATTCATGTAATGCATTGTTTCATGTTACAAATATGCCCGTGGAAGACACGCTTTGCCTAGCATACAAGGCAAACTACCTTACTCTACAGGCTTCGATGACGACTACGCCCAACATCCACGGCGATTGCGGATGAATACCGTTATGCAGGAGTTTAACCCGGATACGTCATTCAGTTCACCCGCCATGTGCGTGGCGAAAAGAGCTGCTTCGACGCTTGAAGTCACGTCTTTCCGGCGGGAGGTAAGTCGGCCGCGACGACTGGTCTCTGATACCTGATATCGAAGGTGGCCCATTGCCGAACCGTTACGAAGTGCGTGGCGACCGCGGTCCTGCAACAGGACCTCGAGGACAGCTCACACCGCGCCGGTCGACTTGATGGATATCCACTCTGTCACATAAATGTCGATGTTGAAATCTTGAAGTGGGCGAGTCAAGGCTTCCCCAGAAGCACGTCGACGCGCTCTATCTTAGACCGCAGCAGAAAACTCCGACCGGCGTCATGTATTCAACGACCGCGCGACATGCGCCTTCTATCCAAAATATTTCCACACCTCAGCTGAATTCGTCAGAGAATCACCTCCACGTGGGCGATATCTCTTGGAGATGAAACACCGGATGCGTCGCCGAACAATGTCGCCCGAGTGACAGAGCATACTCGCGCCTTGCACTGGCGTCGAGCAGGCTAAGCCTCTCCCGCCGCTATCGATGATGCGACCTGCGGTGAAGACAACAATGAATCTGACGGACACTACAAAAGGGAACTGACCATCGGAAAGGAAGGGTACTCACCAAGCAGCGGACGAAGTGAGTTCCGTGATGGAAAGCATTGAGCGATATTTGTATGGTGCGTCTGAAGCCCATGCAATGAGGACTTCGACACCATGCGATCCTCCTCGGCGGCTACAATGGCGGCCTTAGCTCGCTCGTCCAGCCGAGCTCGCTTCTTCGCCGCTTCCGCGGCTTCCGCGCTCGAGTTGGCGATAAACATTCCCGGCTGTTCCAAGCGGCACTCAAAACGGCCATTATTGCGCGCTAATTCACCGGCTGGGACAAGCCCTGGCGAAACTTCCTCTGCCTTAAGCAGCAAAGCAAGCCCTTTGTTTAAAACTACACGGGCGATGGCCCGACTCCTTCTCCATTGTTGCGCTGCCATGACCAATCGGTCCGCCGACTCAAAGGCTGCGAGACCACGCACATCACCGAAAAAAGTTGGTCAAGCAAAATTCCTAAGTGCCCACCGCTGAAGAATTATTCAGCGGTACAGCCGCACTCGAGGGGACTGGCGATCAAGAAATTCTAAGTGCCCACTGTGAAATTCAGCGATGCGCACTCGAGGGACTAGCGATCAAGAAATTCCTAAGTGCCCTGTTTGAAATTCAGCGATGCGCCCTCGAGGAGCTGGCAATCCCCGCTAAAATTTAGCGCGCTCTTTCAAAAGGCGGATGCGAAAATTATAAGAATCAGCATGCAAAGCATTACTGATCCTCGGGGACTAGATGTACACGGATGGCTGTAAGCATGCCATGGGTTATGTCGTCCGCAGACGCGATAACGCCGGCGTGTGTCCCGGCGTTGGTCGACTTCAGTCGGCGGTCCCGGGCGTGGCTCGGTAGCGCTCACTCGCCGTGGCGCTTTGGTCTGGCGTGGGAAGGTAGCGATAGAGGCACCGCCCAAAGGAAAATTCGCCTCCGCCCGTTCGAACAAAGCGCCCTCCTTCGTGAGCAGCGGCTGCCTCCGTCGCGGGCCCGGCAGCCGAGCGACGCCGTGTCGATCCGTCGTGGCAGCGTCATCACCCTTAGCCTTCTTGCTGCCATCGCGGCGGCGACCTCGTCGCCTTCCTCTTGCGGGAGGGTCCTCCTCATGCTAACGGCGGTGGCACCTTAGCCCGCGTTGGATGGCCCATCCTCTTCACTCATTCACACGTGCATCAATCGAATAAGCAAAAACAAAGCGAGATAGTTATGGAAGGCAAGGAAGGGTGAGTGCACTCACTTGGCGGCGGGATGAAAGCGTAGCCCGTCACGGAGGCGGCCGGTTTTCAGTTCAGGGCCCGAGGCGGTGAGCCCCATCTCCGGGCGTCGCGTGCCCAAGACGTGACGGCTTCTTGTCGTTGAAGGCCGCCAGCGGTAGGAGCCTCTAGGACATCGCCGGCAGAGCCTCCTTGCGGCGAAGTTATGTAGGAGCCTCCTTGCGGCGACGTGCAGCTGGAGCCTCATCCGGCCGAGGCGGCGAATGGCGGAGCAGTGAAGCGGCGGCTTCCTCGAAGGACCCCAGCAGCGTCGATAAATGCCACCGGCGGCGGCGTCCTCTCACCGGCGGGCTGGGGAACCAGACTGCTTTCGCCGAGTCTTGGCGAGGCGGCTTGATAAGCTTGTCTTCTTCTTGAGAGCCCTCGCCTCCCTTTCCTTCTTCTTCTTCTTGACGGAGTGGCCGCGGCGAGGTGGTCTCAGAGCTCGTCGTCGTCATCGTGATGCTCGAGGCCGCTTGCCTCGATCTCGCGTGTCGTTGTCCATGGTCTTCGGACGCCAGGCGACCTCCTCACCGGACTCGTCGTTGTCGTCCTCGTCGCCCTTGGCGGGCTGACTTCGCCCGTCCTGGGCGGATGAGCCGACTCGTCGTCCGAAGGAGGAGCCACCCTTCCACCACTTGGAATAGCTGCGAATACATAATGAATCAGTACCCGGTGCATAGACTGCATTGCTGAGCAAACTAAAGGTGGTTACCGTTGGGCTGGGCGGCTTTGGTATAAGGCGACCCCTGCGCGTCCGTACGCCGCTGGGTAATCTTCTTCAATATTTGCGGGAGGTAGTCCTCCAGTTTCCATTCGTCAAAGCAGGCCTTCGTCGAGTCTCCCGGCCGTGTCTTGGTACATGTGAGTAGTCACGCTGGGCGGCCGGGGCGAGCACCGCCGAGCAGCGGTTGTACAGATTTATCGTGCGAGGCCCTTCTTTTCCAGACCACGGATGGTGGAGCATCTCGTCGGCGACCATCCGCTGAGTCGTTGGGAAGCTTACCGACTTGGAGATGGCGGCTCGGACGATTGGCGGAGTACCGGGATCGCCGCCTCGTCACCGAGTCGCCTCGTACGTAGAACCGCGACTTCTTCGATCGCTTCGCTGCCTTGGCGGGCAGCATTAGATCAAAATGAGGCTTTGGACTTGGTTGGAATGTCAGGCCATGCGGCTGGCATTGGGCACTTCCTTCCTCGCGGCTGATCCGTCCGTGGAGCAGATCTTGCCACAAGGGAAGTAGGGCAGCGGCAAGTAGCGTATGAGCATACGCCACAAAAATGGCGAGCTGCACCGATCTTTGTGGGGACCAGATCTGAAGGTTGGATCCGTGGTAGGCGAAGCGCCGGAAGAAACGAGGGCGTGGAAACCCTAGCCCCGCTCGAGATGGTGGTGAAGCAGATGAATTCCCTCTCGCCCGGGTTTGGGGTGGTTTCTCCGGCTGCGAGGAATCGCCATAACCGGCTCGCGGGATCGGCCTCCTCGAAGAGGCCAGCTCGCGCCCTCGTGCATTTGGATCTACCGGTTGGTGGAAGGGCCATGGCGAGGGTTGGTTGTCGGAGGATTTGGTCGGATGGATCGCGTCGAGGAAGAAAATCTGTGATCGGAAGAAGTGGCGAAGAAGTTGGCTTTATCGCTGCCATTCCCTTATATAGTGGGTGTTACCGCCAAATCGAGAAGCCGTTACAGCGATGATGCCAAAAGTTCTGGTGAGTTACCCCAGCGGCTTCTGGTAGTTTGACCGCTGACGGTCCAACTCCGGCCACTCGGCTCGCCGACCCAATCACTATGACGGTGATTACGCCGGCTCGACTACGCCCAACGCGACTTGGATCGCTGTTTTTCTCCTTAATGCGAGGAGCCGCGATTATTGGATGCCTACTCGAAGCGTACTCGACTGCCGGCGCCACCTACGCCTAATCGGCGGCGGCCTCGGGGACTCTTGATGGGGATGTACTTTTGGGGTATACCCGGCGGGGCGTTTCCGGCCCGTGGTGGCAGTGGAGCTGCATGGCAGCAGTGGTTAAAGCCCGGCCAGAAGGCACGCGGCGGCCCGGAAGGCGAAGGCCGAGGCGGTAATGAAATTCGGTCGGGATTGGGTTAAGCGATAAACTTCCGCAGCCGTGGGAATAGTCCCGCAGCCGGTCTTGTCGGCGGCTGATAGTAGAAACGAGGGCAAGGCCAGCCATCTGCGAGGTTGAGATGAGGGCAAGGCTGGTTTACCGGTTCGGCTCCCCGGGTAAATACCTACTCACTGGGTGTATTATGGAGGTGTTACAATGGGAGAAACTCGGCGGCTAAGCGGCAGTGTGATTCTATGATGAGCGATGTCTACTGCGCCCTATAGGGAGGTTTATATGACTCACCTCTAGGTTTACATATCTCAACCCGATTCCAGTTAAAAGCTTAGGTAGTGATTTAACCTAATCCGGCCAGGCCTAGCCTACTTGGCCTTCGGCTTCGGTCGCTCGTGGTGCCTTCTTTGGGCTTTAATCCCGCCGCCGTTGTGCGGGCCCACTCGCCCTGACTCTGAGCCCGGTCAGGCGATCCCTAAGTTTATACTGATGAGGCACATCCCCTCAGTGTCCCAGGGCAGTGATGGAGTTAGGCGTGGTGTCTTTGGCGGTCAGGTATCTTGGCTTGAGTAGGCATCGATCGAATCGTCGGCGGGCTCTGTACAAAGGAAAACCAGGAGTGATCAGTCGCGCGGCTGGCCCGAGTCGAGCCGAATCACTGTGCAATGATTGAATTAAAGCAGGCAGTGGTGGGAAATTTAGATAATCAGCGTTGTCAAACAGTTGGGGTAATCAACGGTAACTTTTAAGCGTGGCTCATCACCGTGCGGCTGATTTGGCGGGTAACACCCATAAGGAATGGCGACGATTGTAAAGCCGCTTCACCGCCGCTTCTTCCATTGCCGCGCATTTCCTTCCCTAGCATCGCGATCCATCGGAACCGAAATCCTCGGCCCCAGCAACCTCGGCCGCGGCCCTCTCCGCCGAACGTGGTGAATCCAAATACGCAGTAGCGACTGGCCTCTTCGAGGCGAGTCCCTCTGACGACTGTTAGTATTCCCATGGCCGGGAAAGCGACCCCAAACGCGGAGGGGGAATTCATCTGTTCCTCAGTCATCTGGCGGGGCTAGGGTTTTCGTCCCCATTCTTCCGGTAACCTGCGCCCTACTCACAGAGATCGACCGCCGGATCTGGGTCTGACATCAACAGCTTCGCCATTTTCGTGTGGCGTTCTGCCGAATACTGCCAAATTGTCGGCCCTACTTCCCCTGTAAGATCTATTCCCAGACGGATCAACCCGCGAGGAAGTAAACAATGTAGCAGCGAGCGGCGACATTCTCAAGTCAAAACTGGTACGGTCATCTTTGCCCGCCAAGGCAGCGGCGGCTGGAAAAATGATTCCGGAAGAGCAAGCGGCGACGACGCTTTCAGCGGCAACGTGATACGAAGCCTGAACCAGCGATTACTGGCGCGAGCAACGTCCAGCTCGCGGTCGCCGTTGCAGCGACAAACGATGAAGCGGCACCGCCCTGGCGACGAGGGCATTAACGAAGGAAATACCCAGCTGATCATGGAACAGGCAGCAGGCTCAGCTCCAGGAAGGCTGACCTTTTCCGTTCGGACGATAAGCGACCAGCAATGACGGAGAACGCGTCGAAAGATTGACCAGACGATAAAATTCTCACCGACAACAGGTGATAAGTCTACATGTCGGCGACCGTGTCATGGCTGGTAATAAATTGATATCGTCGAAGGAAGCGAGCCGGGCTGTCCAGCTGTCGAGCTGGATCATTTGGCGACTAAGGCGTGCGGAATCGATGTTTATGTGATGTGTCCATCGTCGACTTAACCTTCTTGATGGCTCTCAAAGATCTCATTCGGGCGTATACGTGCTAAGAGCATTAATACAGGCAATGGCGACCTCTTCCATACCAAAAGAAGGCGGTCGCCCTTGACTTGACGAACGCCCATATCGTGACTTCAAATTGACGGCAACCTTTTCGTGGCCGATGGCGGGTGGTAGCGGCGTATCCGTCGAAACCCATTTTACGGCATTCATCCGCCATCGCCCGGAGGATGTTGGCGAGTAAATCGCTCGAAGCGCTTGTGGTAAGGTAGATTTTGCCTTGTGGCGTTAGCGGCCAGATACGCCGCGGGCATATTTTGTAACATAAGGGGAAACAATGCATTCGCGAATGAATGAGGCGTTGTGTCTATTTTAGTATTTGTTGTGTGTTTGTGATTGATTTTGAGCAGGTCCCGGCCCAGCACGCCCTTTTGTAGGATTTACCTGCGTATATGATGTATGTGTTGTTGTCATGTGTTTTGATATTTTGGTCGGCTTCGCCCGAGCTTGAAGAGCAGGTGCTAGGCGACTCCCTTAGGTGCTCACATGTACTTTACCACATTTTCCCTTCGCGAAGAATGAGTGGTGGTGTGGCCGAGTTCCCAGCGTGGTACTTGGTTGTTCTAAGCGCGACTCGAGGGTGGTTGAGGACTTAAGCGTTGGTTTGGTAGCGTCACTCTCCTGGCCCGTGAATTGATGCGTGCTTGAAGTCACAGGCATGCTCTCTTACTTGGCGTTTTCACGACGCTCATGGCGAACTGGTCTTCAGTCCGGCGTGGTACTTACATTCAGATAGCCAATCACGGGATGCGGAGGAACCAAGGTCTGTGAAGCGAGGCGATTGTCTTGGCGTAGAACTCGGTGAGCTGGCGACTCAATGGGGCTCGGGTGGGTGTTTTTAAGTGGACGATGCAAGACTGAGGTGATTCGGTGCTCTTACACCGCGCACTACTTAGCACGTTCGATGTTGTACCAAGGTTGACCTATGATTGGCTTAACCTTAGCTGTTATTACAGTGCGAGTGGCAAAGATGGAAGTGGCGCCAATTTGCGGTAACCGTTCTTTTTATTTCATATTTGGCGAGTACATGTGGGGTTCTAGAGGTAGAACTTCCGTGGGAGGTTTACATTCCATGGTAAACGGCGTCGAGTTCGCCGTCTCCAGCAGACGTCGATGAGGGTAGTAAGCGTTGTTGCGTCTGGCGCCCGATAGCGAATGGGCCTTCCACGGAGGAGAGAGCTTGTGCATGCCTTCTTGTCACGGATGAGGCGTAACACGGTCGCCTTCTGGAAGTGCGTCTCTTTCACCCCACCGGTGTGGTAGCGGCGGGTCCTTCTTGTAGATGGCGGTCGTGACCCGCCAAAGCGGTCGCGTGCTTCATCTATTTAATCGATCCGTCTTGGCGGGCAAGCTCGTTGCAACCTCCGTATAGTGGAGCGACCAGCGGCGAGTCGTGTTCGAGGTCGTGGGCATGGCGCTTAGGCACCATGGAGCCATGAAGAAGGGGTGAATCCCGTCGATCTGTTGGTGAGGTGCGGATCCCCGGATGAGGAAGGGCAGCTCTTCGACCCAGCACCGTGGTCTTTCGAGTGGTACTTGAGTCGCGGATTGAGCCGTGGAGGATGCTTTGGTTGGCTCGTTCCGCTGGCCGTTTGAATTCGGGTGGCGGCCAGCGGTCGGGCGGATATGATGCTCTTCGCGGGAATTCCATGGCTCCTTGGCGAAGTTGGTGCCGTTGTCGTGATGCTGTTTGGAAACCCGTGGCGATATATGAGCTCGCGTAGGAATTTAGTGGCGGTCTTCCGTCGCATTTCGGACGGCAGCCTCCACCACTTCATGAATTTGTGGCGACTAGCGGTGGGTGTAGCGGAGGGGCCTTCTTGAAGGATCCTACCATGTCCATGCCCCACGGCGAATGGCCAGTGATGGGGATTGTTTTGGCGCCGAGCTCGATGCGTCGTCGATTGGCGTGCTTCGGCACTGGCGCATCGCTGAATGATATCGGCGGCGTCGGCGTGGTGATGGGCGGTAGAAGCCATGTCGCGCCTTGGCGACCAGGGGCGACGGCGGCGTGGTAGCGCGATCACCGGAGTGAATGTCGTGGAGGATTTTGCGTCCTTCATACGGTTGAATGGCGGCGTTGGAACACGCCCGGTGGCGCTGCGCTTGTGGAGCTCGCGCGTCGATGGTGTAGGACTTGCATCGACGGCGACCATTCGAGCGTCTGTCTGCGCGGCGGTGCGGCCTCGATAAGCGATGTAGGGCTTGGTCGATCTTCTAGCTCATTGTGAAGTCACGACCAAGGCTACCTCTGGTTAGTGGGACTCCGATGTCGATCTCCCTCGGGGAGGCGATGAAGCAGTGATGCGTATCGAGGAAGGCGCCCCTGGTGGTGCGAGTCAAGCCGACCCGATCTTGAGAGTCGCGTCGGCCTCCTCGTTTTTTCGCTGTCGATCCACTCGGCGGAGGTAGCAGTGAAGTGGCCGTAACTTGTCCACGCTTGGCGATGCCGCCATGGTAGGGAGGCGTGCGGTGCGGCGACTTGCTTGTGACAAGGTCGGAATCTCCGTGGCGTGAGCAAGAGATGGCGTCAAATCTCAAAGTTGGGCTGCGCCCCGGTGGCTCTTGTGGGCTTCGCCGTCGGCGATGGTGTAGGACTTGCATCGTGACGACCATTCGGCGTCAATGCTCTTACGCGGCGGTGCGGCCTCGGTGGCGATGTAGGGCTTGGTCGATCGTGCGGCTCATTGGCAGATCGCGATCGAGGCTGCCTACGGTTGGTGGGACTTTCAGATGTCGATCTCCCTCGGGGAGAGGCGGTAATAGTGATGTCGAGGCGCGCCCGGCGGAGGCGTTCATCTCCTTGGTAGCTCGCATGCGGTGGAGTAGACCTCGTGCTCAGCCATGTTGTTGGTGCAGGCGTGAAGTCGAGATAGAGGATGTAGTGGAGCTTATGGCCCTTTGGTGAAGTCAGCACTATCCTGCGCTTTGCACCGTCCGCGTTCTTGGAGCCGTCGAAGTGCAGGCTCGATGTGGAAATCAGCTTCTGCGGTTGTTGGGCCTCCTCGGTCAGCGATGAAAGTGCGCGGTGCAATGACTTGATAAGCCTTTCGTGGCTCGTATTTGATGTTGTGGGCGCCCGATCTCGGCGGGCCCACTTGGCGACTTCCGGTCGCCTCGCGATTCGCGGATGATGTATTGCGATGGTCTTTGAGAGGCGACCGTGATGGTGCTCACGGAAATAATGCTGGCGCCCGCTGAGCTCACGAACCGCGTATACTGGCTTTTGATGCTGTGGGTGCGCTGGCGCGACTTCGTGAGGACCTACGCTGATGTAGTACACCGTCCGCTGGACGGGCGCTCCTTTCCTTCCTCTGTTTCGGCGACCATCAGCGCTGACTGACGGCTTCCGGACGCTGCGATGTAAACCAGCATGGGTTCTTTAGCCGGCGGGGGCGGTAGTGGTCTGGCGAGTAGCACCTTTGGTCGGCGGCGCGTCGTCCGCCTCCTTGTCCCCTTTGGAAGGTGGGGTTCTTCTGTCGGCGGTATAGGGCATCGCCTTTTACCCCGACGGGGAATGAAGCGGCGAGCCGCTACTACGCCAGCCAGCTTATGAGCGTCAGCGCGCAGGCACTTGGGTTTGCCGATCCGAGGCGTCGTGTCGATCTTCGTGGGGTTCGCCTCAATCCCCGTTTGGAGGCGTACCCAATGGTTTTCCGGCAGGTACACGAAGGTGCATTTACAGGTTGAGCTTTATCTTATACCGTCGCAAGTTGGCGAATGTTTCTTCGGTCGGTGAGTAGGTGCGCCTTGGCGGCATTTCCGCGACCACGTCGTCGATATGTAGCGTGGATGTTGCGACCAATTTGGCTTTTGCGAGAGCATTCTTGCATGCAGCTGGTAGGTACGCCCGGCGTTCTTGAGGCGAAGGTCATGGCGATGTGGCGAAAGCTCCGAATGGCGTGATGAGCGCGTCTTCTCCTCGTCTTGATAGCCATTTGATCTGGTTGTATCGAGTAGGCGTCGAGAAACATATCGACTCAAGCCAGCGGTTGAATCGATTATCTGGTCGATCCGCGGGAGGGCGAACTGCTCTTTAGGCGGTATTTGACCCGATTTGTGTAGTCGATGCATTCTCGAGTCCGTTTTCTTCTCGACCAGGACTGGGTTTGCCACTTAGAGTACTTGATTGGCGGATGAAGCCGGCAGCGGTAAGCTGCACTTCTCGGCGATTGCTCGACAGCGTTCTTCATTGAAGGCGCGGCGGCGCTTGACGAGTCGCACTTTGGGGTCGGCGTTTAGCTTGTGCTCGTGAGCTCCCTAGGGACACCGGGCATGTCGGAGGGTTTCCATGCAAAGATGTCCTGTTCTCCGGAGGAACTTCGATGCGCGCCTTCTATCTTTGGGCTCATACCGCGTCCCGATCGTCACCCGTCCATTTGAGTCGCTGGGACCAGCTTCGGCCAGTGCGGGTATGCGTCGTGGCCTCAAAGGTTGGTGTTTGCGCCCTCACGAGTTGGGCTTCTTGAGTATGGTGGGGTCGCCGTTGTTGACCTCGCTCGCGTGCTGGCGAGCTGGTCGTGGTTGGTCTCCGCCCAGCGATGCGGCGTCGAGCTTCGGCTCCTTTGGCCTCGCTTTCGGCGGCCATGTCGAGTCGCCGTGGATGGTGATGGCGCCCTTGCGGCCGGGGAGCTTCATCGTGTTGCTCTGCGTGGTAAGTGACGCCATAAATTTGGAAGCGCTGGCGCCCAGGGGCAGTGGTAAGAAATTTGTCGAAGGGCACTAGCTCGAAGATGATCCACTCGGCGAAGTTTGCTGGTGTGCGAAGGTGACTGGCGGCGTGACCTTTGCGATCAGATGCGCCTTCCGACGAGGATGATCTGCGATGGAATGTGGTGTGGAGTGCGTCTCGATCATCATTGCGGGGCCGCCAATGCTGAAGGTGTCGGTATAGGATGTTGATGGAAGCCGCCGTCCATCGGTGTCTTGAGCGATGATCGCCGACCTTGAAGCGACCACCGGGCGACTTCGTCTGGTGTCGATCGTGGCGGTGATCTTGGCGGCTCGGTGATGGGTTGCTCCGACCAGTTTAGGAAGCGGGGGCGTCTATCTGAGCCACCGCGTTGGCGGCAATGTGAGCGATGACCTTCTTCTACGCGCCGTGTTGAAGCTGTGAAGGTGCGGGCGAGCGGCTACTTTGCCGAATTTTCCGCCGTTTGGCGGGTCGTTGTCGAGGTCCTCTCGCGCTTCCGTGCCTTCTCGATTTCCACGAGGGTGTGGCGTTCGGCGGTGGTGCGTTGGGCTTCCCTTCCCTGCTATGGAGCGCACATGGTGTTGCTGTCCAAAACCCACGGCGAGCAGCGACGAGCAACCGCGAAAACCGGGGAGGCTCCCAGGCTGCTGGTGGGCCCTGGTCCCTCGAACCTTGACCGCAAACTCAAACTCCGTCTGGCTTGGTTGACGTGCCACGACCTATCACGTGGTCGGGAAGGTGATGGATTGCCCGATCGGTTTCCTGCATAGTAAACAAGTATTAAAATTGAGCCGTGACCGGCTCCCGAGTTTCCACAATGAATCGGCTCACGGGCCGATTATCCCATGATTTACGCATTAGATCTACGATAACATGGGGTTTTGCTTCATCATTACAAGTCAAATTGATCTCTGACAGTTTAATGTTTTCACCGTGATTGGAGCGTCCTACGTAATTGAGCGGCGATACAAAAGATGATGAAAACTAACCCTGGGAGGCCTAAAACCGGCGAAAGATCAGTCACGGAACAACTCCTCTCGAACTAGCAAACCATATCCTTACGTACTCTTGGATCGTTCAACCCGTTTGCAAGGCCTAACTAAATGGATATCAAACTAAACCTTGGAAAACAAGGCACAATGATAACGAATCGAATCAATGAATAAGGATCAAGCAAGATGCTACCCTTACACGGGAAAAGGTGCAAAAGGCAGCGAGGTAACTAGAGGTAGCATAACAAACAATCATAGCGAAAGCCGATGCTAACCTAAACAAATCTATGATAATAGTACTGCGCCATCAACAAAGGCTTGATGCGAGTAACACCAAATAACGCATAAGCAAATCTTGCCTAGATACATGAATCACGATCTAGGCGACATATTTACTACAGAAAGAAACCCTAGAAACAAAGGCGTGGCGATGCCTTGAGATTATGTTATTGTGAGCGTGATTGTCCTCCTTTTCTTGATAACCTTAGGTACATATTTATAGTCAGGAGACTTCCTTTCTTTGGAATAACTCTACAACTCTATCTCTTACCTAAACGAGCAAGAAGCGAAACCTACTACAATATCACGGATACCACGGGCAATTTAGCCCAAACCCACGCCTAAGGCGATTCAACAACACGTTGCATATATGTATCTTCCAAGCCCATATTGATTACGGCCCATCTCCTCCTTTGGCCAAAATATGGCGATAACACATGCCCCCCTGGTTTTGGCAATAATAATTCCAAAACCACTCTGTTGATGTTTTTTCTTTCCCTTCTCTTTTTTTTCTTCACATGGATTCTGGCGTTGCGAGAGAAGAATCGTCCGCCACCCCCTCATCATGATGCCACATCTTCTCAACTCCTTGCGATTGCATGATTTGTGATTTTGGCGGCACATTACGAAACCGCTATGGCATTGAGCGCCTCCCACTATTCCCTTATTTAAATTCATACGGCGGTTTGGGTCCCATCTTCCTCCGGTAGCCAAAAACCCTCTTCCTCCTTGAAAAACCCTCTTCCTCCGCCATGGCCTCCTCTTCTTCCCCGTTCCTCGGTCTTCCAACACCATTAGCGATAGGAATGGCAGAGCACCGCCCAATGACGTCACGAGACTCTCGCCCCACAATGGTGGGGCGAGAGGATTGAGATTCGCCGCTTGGTGGGAGGGCAGCGTCCCACGGCGGCGGCGAGGAGCCTGCAGTTCCTCGTCGGCGAGGCTGGGCGGCGGCAACGGCCTTTGGTCACAGGGGCGGCGTCGAATCCTCCGACGAGGAGGAGGTCGGAGGAGGACACTTCCTCCGATGGTATCCACGGTGGGCTTCGCGCGGGTCCAGCGAGACACCGAAGGCAGCGACAGCGAGGCCCCTGGCATCTTCGGCGCGGCGGCAGAAGGCGGCCGGCCGGCCCGATGACAGCGAACAAGGCGAGCGAAAGTGGCGACGACCTCGGCCTCTAGATTAGGAACTAGTAGTAGTAGTAGTAGTAGTAGTAGATTTCCTTTTGTAAGCAATCAGCTCCTCTGTAAATAATCGTCTTTTGAATGAACGAAGATTACTTTTCCAACTCGAAGATTGCTTCTTCCGACCCAATTTCGCCAATAGTCAAAATAGGTCGATGCTTGAGCCAAATAGTCTTGTATCGGCTTTCACCACTAACGCTCATCTGATCGAACAAGTCAAATCTCAAAGAGCCGATGGTAAAACGCCGGCTTTCAAACCGTTGACAAGGTCAATTTTGGTCGGCGTGTTTAAACAAATCTGGCGGCCACTTTCCATTCAAAGCGGTAACTGCGACCTTCTTCAAAAGGCGACCGGATCTCCAATTGCCCGACGGATCGAGCTCACGGCGACAAGAACCCTCGATCCCCTGCATAGATCCATCTCCCGGCAAACTAGATGGCGGAATGCGTCCAACACCAACCCGGAGGTCTCGATGCGAAGGTGCGCCTACTCCTCGCGATCGAGCGATGCTAGAATTAATGGCGAACACCTGAATTAATGCCTTATTCCACCATTAAATTTTCTAGGTTTCAGACATTCTGCTGCCGCATCCTTCTCTCCCAAATTCTCTTTGTCTTGGCCCTCGTACAGATTCTAGTCCTGCCCATCTGATTTCTTGCAAACAAGCGAATCCTTCATAAGCCAAGACCTAGATTTAAACTCTTGGGCCGGCCTTGCTTGCACAGCTGGCCTAATCCCCGAACATTGGGTCTCTTGGTTCGTGAGGGTAGCTAGAGCTTACCAATCCCAATGGGAAACCAAGGAATAGCCGATGCCTTGCATCATCATTATCTCCCTTGAGAAACATGAGAATCTTCTAAAAACCATCGGCTACTTACGGTGCAGCTACAGGCGCTTCATGTTAGGTCATGGCCTATGTCACCAACCACATTAGGCGTGGTGATGATTCTTTGAATGCAGATGTTACATCACCAGACCCTACGCTTTAAACTGACCAAAGTCCCTAAACTGTCTTCTAAAGCGGTTGCCTGAGGGTGCCTACCTCCAGCGCCATATGAAAACAAAGGGCCACATCACGGAGAAAGAACACCGGCCTTTCTCAACTTACAGTGGAACATTTCATAATACATGGCCCTTCCCTTGCTCAACCAATTATCTCTCCTTAGACCACAGGCGGCCAAAGGCACTCAACTTGGCATCGGCAAACTGTTCCCTGGAGAGGTCTATCGATATCTCCAGTTGATGTCTGTCAAGCTGTTCTCTGGCATAGCAGTCAAAACAGGTGGTCCTTGGTGGTTCATTCAGCTATGGGCTCAGCTGTATTTTCAAAACCACATCCCAAACTTCCCCCTTTTGGCGAGTTGCACCTTTCCAGATGTAAAAGGGAAGCAGATCCGATGCACTAGCTATGGCCAAGCTTTGTATAGACTGCCAGGTAGCACTTTCTTTCAAGGCCTGGACAATCCTATCTTCTTTCCTTACATGGAAGAATCGGAACATTTTGAAAACCCACTCTCCTTCAGGCTAGACAATTTTGCCGATGACACCAGCACTCGGCAGCTTTTTTCCACTGTGATCCGTCCCTGTTTCCTTCCAGTTGGCATGAGTACATCCAACAGAATAATCAAGCCTGGGTATGAATTCTATCAGCCGGTCGTAGTAGCTCGGCAATTTGGCCTTGGACAAGTACCTCCCCATTTCTTTCTCCACCATCTTACAGAGAGCCGACTGATCCTCTCACCCGATAAAGGTGTTATTCCTTCTTCGGCCTTTCGACCATCCCCCATTCCTAACGACCTCACCTTGCCTCACCAACCGATGGCTTTGAAGACTGGTGGTCGATGTGGAAGACTCACGCCTTCAGGAGAGCTCTGGGACCGTTGCTGAAACAGCTCGACGCTGACTATGACATCCCCGTGGAACAGGTACCACTACTTGTAAATTTCTTGATGCAGCTCCCAAATAATTCTCCTACTAACCCACTCTTTCTCCTTGAAGCAACAAGATGGCCCTGAACCTACATACGATGATGGCTCCCCTTGAGTTCTTCACTTGACTCACTGTGGTTCTTTTACAAAAACTTCGCCACCTTTGAAAAAGGTCATGATCTGAGAACCGATAACACCACAATCGGCTTCCAAGAACCAAGCAACTCCTAAGTCAGCTGCCCTCGAGTTCCAACTAAAACAAGAGCGATGGCGAGAAGGTAGCTGCCGGAAGACAAGGCGTGGGGCCCTTCTCGAGCTTCGCATGTAGGCTGATCCATGCCTTGGTCGATCCTTCTCATTCTTCCATTCTTGCAGACATGCTCATGCTCACTGGTTCCCCTTTTTTTTACAGGCTTCCGTCGAAGACACCTCCAGCGAGGACACTCAGACCAATCGAGGAGAAGCGGGCCCAGATTACGAGAGGACCATCACAAACGGCCAGTTACCATCGGCTTCCGGAAAAGGTCGGTTCTGAACCTCACGCCCCGAGCACCGGTCGGCGGGGCGGAGCCGCTAATGAGTCCCAAGAGAGCTCGCAAAGGACTGCAAGCTTCTTCGTCGATCCAGGAGGTTTCGAAAATCATCACCCTTCATGCTCTTACCACTTACTTCTTTTATCTGCCGATTCACCATTATTTACATCGGCTAAACACCTTCCATGCAGACGACTGATGCTTCTAGTGGGAAAGCCGGGGCAGTGTCGATGCCTTTAGCCAAGCCGGATCTAGCAATCCCCGAAGGTGCAGATGAAACGGCTACCACTTTGGCCCAAACCCAGCAACCACACAAGCGATTGTCTCGTCATCGCTATCCCTCAGCCTTAGGAGAGATCGTTAACTTTTAGGCTCATCCTTGCATGTTGGATGCATCTTGGCCTTTACGGGCTGCGGGGTTGTGATATTTCAGGCTGCGGCGTTCGACCCTGAATCCATCGAACCAACTCCCTCGCATACAGCGATGAACCACGAGCAGTGTTCCACCTCAATTCCAGCGTCTTAAAGCCCTGTTGTCCTCCCCGATCGAAGAGTTGATCGAGGTTACGAGGAGGTGAAGGCGTTCTTGCTGAAATCAAGACCAACTCCGATAGCATTACGGGTGAAGCTTTGGCCAGTTAACTCGACTTTCTGGTCAAGGGTGAAGTTAGCTTCGTGAGAGGATCGATCTGCGCGGCGCCCAACTTCCGAAGGCCAATATCGCGAGACGGATGTCGACTCAGCGAGAAAAAGGCGTCTCTTGGCGCCGGCGGCACCTCTGTCGTGCCCGAGCTCGCATCCTTGAAAAGGAGTTGGAAGATCTTGAAGAGAAGGTCAGGGCGACTAAATAGCTCATTCGCGACAAGGAAGAATCCATCGCCCGCTCCCAAGGCGAAGCGAAAGCCTCAAAGCTCAGCGAAGACCGATCTGGCTGAAATCGTGCCTGAACAAGCAGCTAGTGCCGGGCAGGGCGAAGATAAGCCGAGATCGCCGAGGTGGACCGTGTCCGTGCTGACGCCCTCCACGCCTTCGAGGCATTTCTTCAATAGCTCGTTTATGTAAACTGGCATCTGCTTGTAACAGTTTGAACCTCTAGAGTCGATGACTGTGCATTGTCTATATATATATATTTTTTTATTTGGCCGATTTCATGTATCGGCCCCCACATTTCACTGTCCATCATCCCACATGCTTGGGAAATATTTCTTGAGATGTTGGCCGTTGTGACCCTTTGGGAATTTTCGCCGTCTAGCTCCTCAAGCATGTATCGTTCCCTCTTAAAACACGATGGACCTGTGGCGCTCGTGCCAATTTGGAGACCATTTACCATATGTTGCATCCTTAGTCCTAATGGCAACGACTTCCCATACCGGATCGCCCGTGGAACTCCTTTGGTCTCACTTTCTTGTTATATGCACGAGCTACCTTGGCCTTGTTCTCTTTGATTTTCTCAGCGACCACTGAGCTCGATTAAATCCTCAACAACTGTCACTCATCGGGGTTGCATATTCTTGATTGTTAGATTGTTACGAAAAGTGACACGTCTTGATCAGCCGTAATTTCCCAAGGCAATCGGCTTCTTGTCCATAGACTAGATGGTATGGCGAGGTTTTATCGCTCCATGGCATGACATGCGGTAAGCCCATAAAGCCTCACAGCGAACCTCGTGCCAGCGCCTAGGGTGCTCGTCGACTTTCCTCTTGATCGGCTTGATAAGGCTCTGGTTGGGCGCTTGACTTGCCCATTTGTGAGCATAGTATGGAGATGATCAGATCAAACAATCCCCGTGTCCTCACGAATTTTCTAAACTTCGTGAGAAATGAAGGCCGAACCTCCATCAGTCGTGATGGTTTAGGAATCCGAATCTATGAATGACATGTTTTCACAAAATTGATAACATCCTTTGAGTTCACTGACTTCATCGGGACAGCCTCCACCCATCTAGTGAAATAATCAGTAATGGCCAAAATCCACATGTGGCCTTTGCGATGGAGGATTGATCTTGCCAATCATATACATACCAACCTCGGAATGGCCAAGGTTTGATGATGGGGTTCATTCTTGTGGTACCATCTGAATTTTCCCAAATTTGACATGCTTGACACCCTTTGTAGTACTTGAAGCAGTCCTCAAGCATGGTGGGCCAATAAACCACGATCGCTTTGATCAACCATTTCATCTTGTGAGCGATTGGTGAGTTCCACAGGCGCCTTCGTGTACCTCGTGTAGGAGCGATTGGCCTCGGCTGTCCCCGGACATTTGAGCAATAACCCCTCGAGTCTGTAAAACATATGCGTCCCGATAAGAACATACTTCATGGCCTTGTACCTTATCCGTTTAGGTGCCCCCGAGCGAATCCTTCAAGTAATTGAAGATATCGGCTCTCGATCGTCTGCTTCGAGGCATGCACAGACATGGCTCCTCTGCTACATCCTTAGCTTTGAATCATTTGTGCAGATCATTCGCCTCGGTGATTCTCGATCGCGGGATCCGTGAAGTTTATGTCTGCGGCTGTGCCATCATTTCGCGACATTGCAGCCATAATGGGAAGAAGCGACTCTCTCACACTTGTATTCCTCAGTGAGTTGAGAAATCACCAACTTGGAGTCTCAAAAATTTCACTACGCTCCCGGCTTCGATGAGCAACTCCATTCCCTGCGTATCGCCTCATACTCGGCGTTGTTGGTGCGGCGAGATAACTGATGGATAAGGAAAATGTTGCCCCAGGCGACACGATAACATGCTATACGCACCCATCATCACAAACGATCCCTCGAAAAACATATGCCACGCTTTCGTATGAAGTGCTGCTATATTAGTGTTGATCCTTTCAGCGATAAGGTCGGCCAATGCGACCCTTAACCGCTTTCATGGGTTGATCTGGGATGTCAAACTCGATAATGCAAACATCCATTTGCCGATCGGCCTTTCAACATAGGAGCCGGCGGCATGTGCTTTATGACATCGGTTGCATATGATGACAATCTCCGGCGATAGCAAAATGTGGCGCAGCTTAGTGCGGTGAAAAGCAGCGAGCACAACGCCGATCTCGGGATACCTTGTCTCTACATCCAGCATCCTTCTGCTGATGTAAAATACGACTCGCTCCAGCCCATCATAAACTTGCACCACCACTAATGCGATGGACGTGTCAGCTACTGACAAGTAAATGTAGAATGGCCTATCCGGCTGGGGCGGAACCAACACTGGCGGCTTCATCAGATATTCTTTGATCTCGTCGAAGGCTCGTTGTTGCTCTGCCCCCAGTGAATTCCTCGTCGGTTAATCTTCACCAATCCCATAAGCGGCTCAATCCTTCACAGCCATTGGAGATGAATCTTGACGAAGTTGATCTTGCCGATGAAGATTGCATTTCTTTCTTACGTGGTAGGTGGCTTCATTGTTACTTCTTTGCCTCGACTTTTGGGCCGATCTCAATTCGCGTTCATGGACCAAAAACCCAAGGACCGGTGTCACCCGAAGGCACACTTCTTTGGATTCATCAAGTAGCGAATTTTCTTGTTCGGTCCGGGCCGTTATGAATCGTCCAAGTGTCCTTGTACTGAAGCGACTTGACCACCACGTCATCGATGTAAATTTCCACCGACTTGCCGATCGGATCATGGAAAATGTAATTCATGGCTCTTTGATGCGATAATTGCGGCATTCTTGATCCAAATGTCATGACTACATATTGAACAACCCCACGAACACAGGACTCTGAGCGCGGTCTTGTGTATGTCTTACGGAGCCATAAAAATTTGGTTGTAAGCATTGCCATCCATGAAGCTCAAGATCTTATGACCCGGTAGCTGCGTTGATTAACGTTTACGCCGCAGAAGCATCGGATACTCATCCTTTGGGTAGCTCTATTGAGATCCGAAAATCTATGGCAACACGCCCGGTGTCATCCTTTTTCTCTGGTGCGATACTAGAAATCCACTTTCGACATACACGCATGGCCTGATTAACTTGGTACATCAACATTTTCTCGACCTCTTTCTTGACTTCTTCAAAATTTGGCCTTCATACATCGTGCTCCCGACTATTGGAATGGCGAAATCCTTTTTAAGCGAAGTCGATGCTCAATGATGCTCTTGTCTAGTCCGAGCATCTGTATAGTCCCAAAGCGAAGCGATCTGGATATTCTTTCAATAGCTATCATGGGACCCGTAGACTCGGATCTAACTGCTGGCGATAAATGTTGGTGGTGGCTTATCCCCAGGACGATGTCGATTTCCTCTAGTTCATCGGCGGATGTAAACCCATACCTAGCTTTCCGTCTGTTAAATCGATGCTAAACATAGGGAACCCAAATAGTAGGTGAGGATAACAAAAATAATTTGAATGATTGCAGATATTTGCCCTGATTGCATTAGTCAGGGCCGGTTTACACCTTATTTGTGTTTTACAATGGCAGGAATCTCCACCACGACTATATGATACGCTTGTCGTGAATTGCTGCTTTTTATTTTTGTGGACGATCGCAGGGATCGGCCGCCCCATCTGATCATGGACTTTGCTACTCTGTCGAGCCGATGGATAAGACCAGCCTCACCCGTTTTTGTAGCTTCAATGCGCTCACGCCGTCTAGACTGATTCTAGAGATCGGCTCACGGTCTTCTGCTTCCCGGATGTTTATGCGACTATGGAGATCTCGATCAAATCATCTGCATGAATGACCTCCACTTCATCTCCATCCCCTTTATTAAACCTTTGGTGCATCATGGATGGAATGCAGCAGTGGCGTGAATCAATCTCTCCCTAGCAAGGCAGGCGTAGGTGCTTTTGTTGTCCTGACGAAGAAACGGCGTAGGGATGGTTTTTGCCATGGTGAGATCCCGTTGATGCCTTGCGTTTAAATCGGCACGTTGAAGTAAGCTTAATGTGACGTTGGTTTTGATCGATCTGTGGAGCGTCCCAAATGCCGTAGCATGGAATATGGCATTATATTGACTGCCGCGCCGGTGTCCACCAACATCTTGCTGATAGGCTGCCCATTGATGTAACCTCGTAGGTACAGGGCTTTCGGATGTTTGTAGCCCTTCTCACGTGGCTTCTCAAAGATAGCAAACCGTGGGCATGATCAAGCCATGCCACTGGTAGCGTTGGTTCTTGGGCCTTGAGAACTCCACGAATATGAACACCATGTTTGTGCGGTAGATGTCTTTGCATCGGTTTTACCGTTTTAGGCGCCCTCTTTCCTTTTCGAGCGATCTTCCGTTTCCAGGTCTCCAATTTTAACGGCGAGATCGGGCCGTGCTTTCTAAAAGCGTGGAAGTCTGGCGCTTCGGCTTCCTCAAGTTACTGTGACGCTACACTCTCGCTTTTGGGTGTCTGAGTCCGTCGGGACACCACCTTGGACGGTGATATCTGTCTTCTTCCCTGCCACCATTGGCTCCTAGAGCTCTTTTGCTCGAGCGGACTCCCCATGTCGGCTCTGAGGTGGGAGAGGCCCTAGACGCTTGAACACTGGCGGCCTTGTCCTCCTTCCGTCCACATTCAGGCGGGTTATCGATTATGAGCAATCGGCTCATTCCGCATCCGGCAATACTTGAAGAAGGACAATCCCAATGTTTGTCTGCGCCTTCCTTTTCTTTTAGCGGTCCCCTAGCGAGTGCTCATATCCTTCGCCGTCCCCATCACCTTGGCAAGTCGGTCATCTTGCTCATACTTATTAAGGAGATGCGTGGAATGTGGCTACGATATACGCTCCTCACCTGTTCCTTAAATACACTTTGTCATGCCGTGCTGGGCGGTCGGCGTGGACGAGCCTCCTCTCTTTCTTTGCCCCGAGCGACCGCCTTCCTCCTTGTATGTGCCATGGTGGTACCCGGATCACTGCCATATTAACATCGAGCGAGAAATCCGATTGGCGCCTCGTGGGTAGATGTGTTCTACCATGTTGGCCTTGAAATGGGTTTGTGTCCACTTTCATGGCGAACTGCCCAAGGATCAGACGGCCTTGTTCTATCTCTGTTTGGATCTGGCGACGTAGCTCTTTGCAATCATTGGTGGTGTGGGTGAATGAGTGATGCCACTTGCAGTATGGTCTCCCGTTCATCTCCTGAGCCATAGGGATTTTGTGGCCTTCGGGTAACTTCAGCTGCTTCTCCTTGATAAATCGAATATACTCGGCTTTGCTCACGTCGAAGTCGAACCCTTTGCTTTCTTTGTTTCACCCATTTGCGGGATCTGGATCTGCCCCAGCCCATTCAGCCACGGCCACCTCACGGTCTTGTGTAGGATCTTCTTCTTCTGTGTCGACCAGGCCTATCGGACGTTTGAACTTGTCTTGGTACAACTCGAGGGTGGCGTTGTTCATACATCGTCAACTTAGGCCATAATAAGTCTTAATGAGTTGTACTCTACTTGGAAAGCCAGATCCTTGATAGGTCTTGAGACCCAACCTTGCCATTCGGCTGCTTCTTTTCGATTAAGCAGGCGAGTAACATCGGTTCTTAATGATCTGAAGCTGGATGTACTCGGCTATAGTTTCTCCCCGCAGCTTTTGCCGCACTGCAGTGCGCAATGCCAGCCTCGGTAACCTGAATGATACTAAATGTGGAGCTTGCTCTTCCGATTGCTTCCAGTGCGAACGAATCGGTGGCGAGGTGTACCACCCAAAAGCTGGTCTGTCGGAGATTGCGCAATGAACCTTCGCGCAAGCGATCCGATGCTGAAATCATGCCTAAGCTGTGCGGTATCGGCTCACGTGCTCGTCGAGCTCGACCCTTGATCCGCTAAACCTTGAGAACTCGAGGGCCGTACTTGGGTGGCGGCGAATTAGATCAAACTTCGTTGAAGTGCGGCTTTGAATAGCCGATTGTCCTTCTCTTGACCTGGCTTGAGCTGATCTCTCAAGATGGTGCGGATTTGCTCCACTTGTTTGAGCTGCAGGGCTAGATTCTCATGGCTTCGTTCGATGGCATACTTGGCTAGCCACGCTTTGTTTGTCGGCGTCCATCCCATCATCGCTGCTCAAACGCTGCTCAAGCCCCTCTCAGGAACTCCTGCCTTGAAATCCCTGCGGTTGCAATCTGGTTGGTGTCGTTATTGCGATCCGACACGTGGGTGCACACATATCCATGTAGGATTTCTTTAGGTGGCTCAAGCGAGGCGGCAATGCACTGGTCGCCTCCGACCTTGTAGGCGACGTCTGGCCGCTGCCCACGGTGGCTCCGGGCTGCAAGTGTGAATGGCGGTGGCACGGCACAGGCGGTCTTTCTCCTAGTGAGTCCCCGAGTAGGCCCCGGAGAGTCTTGATGTTTCATGATCTCTGAACTCATGACTGCGATCGCTGGCGTTCACCGGGCTCTCGAGAATGGCGGAAGAGAATGAGCCACCATGTAGTTGACTTCTGTGAGCTTCAGTGCGCTCCTCAAGGAGCAGATAGATCCACCTCATCAAGAGCACCTTTGGGTGAAACCTTTCCACGATGCCATGCTACGGGTCCCTCTCAAAAGAGCCGATGAGATCGACCGAAGAAGGCTTTGATGTCATCATGCCGCCTTGTGCTCCTCGAGCAGCTCGTTATGCGTGTTGGTCTATCCCCCATCTCAGCGTCGGATGTTGATCACGGAATCTTTGTTGAATGTCCCACGGTGCGAAATGTGTTGCTGTCAAAACCCGCGACAGCGACGAAGTAACACCTGGCGAAGAGCTGGAGGCTCCCAGAACTGGTGGGCCCTGGTCCCTCGAGCGGCCCATAAACTCCGGCACATGTCACGGCTTGGTTGGCGTGCCACGACCTATACCTGGTGGGAAGGTGATGAATTGCCAGATCAGTTTCCTGCATGGTAAGCAAGTATCGTAAAATTGAGCCGTGACCCGGCTCCAGGGTTTCCACAATAGTGAATGGGCTCTGAGCCGATTATCCCATAGTTCTGCATTAGATCTCACGATAACATGGGGTTTTGCTTCATCATTACAAGTCGAATCGATCTCTGACGGTTTAATGTTTTCACCACGTGATTGGAGCGTCCTACGTAATTGAGCTGGCGAGATACAAAGATGATAGAAAACTAACCTAGAGGAGGCCCTGGCATAACAACCGAGAAAGATCATTACCGAATTAACTCCTCTAGAACTAGCAAACCATATCCCTACGTACTCTGGATCGTTCAACCCGTTTGCAAGGCCTGACTACGTGGATATCAAACTAAACCTTGGAAAACAAGGCACAACTATAAATAGATCGAATCAACTGAATAAGGATCCAAGCAAGATGCTACCCTTACACCGGGGAAAGGTGCAAAGGCAGCGAGGTAACTAGAGGTAGCATAACAAACAATCATAGCGAAAAGTACGATGCTAACCTAAACAAATCTATGATAATAGTATTACTGCGCCATCAACAAAGGCTTGATCTGGTAACACCAAATAGCATAAAAATACTGCCTAGATACAATCTACGATCTAGGCAACACTTATATTTCTACTACGAAAAGAAACCCTAGAAACAAGGGGTGGCGATGCTGGAGATTGTATTTGTTGTGAGCGTGATTGTACTCCTTTTCTTGATAACCTTAGGTACATATTTATAGTCCGGAACTTCCTATCTTTGGAATAACTCTACAACTCTATCTCTTACCTAAACCGAAAGCGAAACCTACTCAATATCACGAGATACGGGCAATTTAGCCCAAACCCACAAGGCCGATTCAACAACACGTTGCATATATGTATCTTCAAGCCCATCTTGATTCGGCCCATCTCCTCCTTTGGCCAAAATATGGCGATAACACATGGTTGGATTAAGGAGACGCGAGTCGAACAGGTTTTATTCTTGTAGTTGCCTGTCGCGGCGTTGTCCTCCGTCGCGGAAGCTCTTGAGCTCGCGCTGCGCTATGCGGCGTTAGCTGACGAAGTCGACTCTCCCGTCACTAGGCGCTTGCGGTGGCGAGTTCCTCTGGCGTGGAACCGTGGAATTGGCGTCCGCTGTCGTTGTCGCTCGTCTTGGCGTTGACCTCTGACTTCGTCGTCGATTTCCTGGTTTGGATCTTCCTCGGTATCTGTTTGGCGATCTCGAGAGTGAGGATGTTATCGAGTGTGCGGGAGTGTCGCTTAAGCTTGGCGACTAGGGGCTCGTAGCGGCACGAGTCTTGAAGCAATGGATCGCATGTCCGGGTGGATGCCGACGCGTTGTACCAAAGCTCTTGCCACTGTTGGACCCGGTTGGGGTCATTCGCGCGGAGTCCACAGGGCGCACCGCTCGGGTCCTCGATAGTGTGGTAAGCGCGGGTGTAGGAGCACTCGAAGTGCAGCGAAGGCGTCGCGCATTTCCTCCCGGTCGATACTGTCACGGGAGGGTGTTGATCCATTATCTGCCGTCCCCTCCATCGCCTTCGGGGAGGTAGCAGGCGTGAGCAGGTCAGTGTGGTATTGCGATCCCCATCGCCATGAGGTATGTGTCGAGCCATCTGGCGGGGTCGTGCAGTCGTACTTTTCTATTTCTTTTAGGCGCCTTGAAGTTTTGGCGGATACTTCTCGCCTCGGATCATTAGTCCGAAGCACTTGGGCCAGGTCGTGGCGACCCCATGGGCTCGCCGTCAGCGTCGATTAGTTGGCGTATCTCGCCATGGTCAAATGTCGGGCTGGCGTCTTGGCGCCCGGCTTTGGTTATTGATGATGTGGAGTGCGGGCGTCGATGGGTTGCCGGCGGCGATAAGGTTGGTTACGGCACAGGTTACGTTGGTGGAGAGTGCGCATTCGTGGGCGGAATTGATTATTGAGCTGCGATGGCTACGGTGGCGGGAAGTTGAGGGTGTTTGCCGCCGGGCGGCTGGAGCGCTCTGCTTCGAAACGCAAGTATACTCGACCTGCGAGTCGGCTCCGCTTTGCTTTCGGCGGCCTTCGCGAGCGGTGGCCCTGGCGTATTAGATACGTGAGGGGCCGCCACGGCGTTAGCTATGATCTTTGTCGGTGATGCCGGCTCCTGCCACGAGGTTGTCCATTGGGGTGGAGAAGCGATGGGAGGCCGTTATGCCTCGCCTCCCGTGAGGAACTACTATCGCGGCTGGTCCTAGGAGGTGCGGTTGGGTGGAGGTGGGGCGCCCTCGCGATTGATCTGGCGGGGCCGCGCTTCCTCCCGTGGCGCGTTCTCGCGGATGTGGCAGCGCGCTACCGCCACCTGGCCGGGTCGTTTCGTCGTCGAAGTTCAAAGGCGTACACGAACGTGGGGAATTCAGCGTGACCTGATCCGCCCTGGTGGTAGCGTGACAGCTCTGTGATCACCTACCCCGAAATTTTCGGCTTGCTCTTCTAATTACCGCCTCCGCCATTTGGTGAGTTAAATTGAATGCGACCTCCGTTGCCGCGGGCGTTAGGAGGATTAGGGGTGGAGAACGGGTCCTCCGGGCGGATCGGTGCCGATCGCCATGTAGGTCGCGTGTGGCGACGGTTCCGTCGGGGTCGCCGGAGTTCTCCGATCCGAGTCAAACTTCGAAGATCCCGAGGATGGAGGGATCTCGAAGTCTCCGCGTTGGAGACCTGGCGATGGATCCCAGGGCGACGGCGGTGATGGATCCGGTAGTGACTCAAGGTCACCGAGTCGGCGTCGTCGGTGAGGTTGCATCCTCTGCGGCGTGAATTCCCCAGCCACGTTCTGGTGGGCGAGTTACCTTTCGGGCGGCGATGGATGCGTGCGGATCTGGCTCTCGGAGAGCGATCGCTGGCGGTGACTTCAGCGGATCTTGAGCTCGAATCCTCGAGGCGATAGCGTCGGTGAGACCGGACGAGGAAAGGATGGTAATGGGTCATTTGCGGGATCACTGCGGCGTGACGGTCATGGGCCACGATTTAGCCGCTTCTAAGCAGATTTTGGCGATCTCGACCGGGCATCAGCGCCGGGTGGCGCACTGGCCTCGCTGATGGGCAGATTGGATCTCGCTTATTGCAACACCGCCGACCGCCAGCCCCACGGTGATGTCGGCTTGGGATGCCTAACGCCAGCCGAGTAGATCTGATGCACAACATCATGTGCAGATGAAACAAGATTACAGCTACTCCAGCCTGCCCCCGTGAGGGAAGAGCCTCGCCAGACGCGAGGGCTGGCGTCGAGGTTAGGCAATGAAGTCGCCGCGTATGATGGAATTTCACTCTATAGGTTCCCCAGGTTTGTTCAATCGACAGTTGTGCCGGCACGTTAATTTGATCCGACCGGGCCCATTACTGCCCGCTTCCGCCGTCACCTGTCGGCTTTATTCACCGGCTGCGCAGTTTGACGCCTGCACCACGCCACCGGAAACGTCCCCGGCCAGGATACCTCAAGAGAACATCAAGAGGTCCCTAGGTGTCGTCAGCGAAATGCCGCGCCGGCCGTCAGAACGGCCGACGGGCGGCCTCGCACTGGCGATAGTCCGCGATAGTCGCCGCCTCACGGTTGAGCCGCCACCATCGCCGCGGCGATTGCCCGCGAGTGGTCGAGTCAACGTCAGCATGGTGTCACGTCGCCAGGTCCAACCCACTTTGGTGGCCTGATTTGCCGGGCACCACTGCTACAAGGGACGCGGTGCACAGGTTGGTCTCGCCACCCCCCACCGCCGCATTTCCTCCCCCATCGCCATCCATCCCAACCGAAATCCGGACCCCCAACCAACCCTCGCCATGGCCTTCCACCGAACCGCAGATCCAATGCATGAGGGCGCAACGGCCTCTTCGAGGAGGCCGGATCCGCGAGCCGGGTCGCTGGGCGTGATTCCCGCAAATGAGAAAACACCCCAAACCCGTGAGTAGGGAATTATCCGTTATCGGGTTAATTGATGCCCGTCACGCCGCTACTACCAGAGATTCAACACGCATCTCGTCGGTATTATTGGCATGCTCGCGACATTATGCGCCCGGCCATTTTAAGAGTTCGGCGAGTCGATCAGCCGCCGGTGATGCTCACGTTGCCGCCGGTGGCTCACATTCAGTCTCGTTCAGCCCGTCACATACGCTGTTGCAGTAGCTATCGAATAAGTCGGTGGTCGGCATTTAGTGATTTCAGGCGCGGTCCGGCGTATCGGCCATCGCCGAAGGCACAGCCTGTCGGGCAGTTCATCCACCGCCGACGGTCGCTGCCCGAGTTTGCATCATAACCGAAGAAGGGCTCTCCAGAAGATAATTCCAGACGGGCGGTTCCCGGCCGCCCGCACCGCGACGATGTAACGCCGACTGATGAAGCGTTTGCCTCGATCTAACGGAAATCGAGGATCATCTCCCGCCGTCGGCCACCCCAGCGGCGCAGGTCGCCCGCCTTGTCACCGCTGAAGCTCAAATGGTACCACCTTGCTTGTCGCCAGTCACATTAGTGCAGCCTGGCCTCGGATCATCTCAGATTGCCAGCCTGAGTTTCAGTGGTGGACGCCCGACCCACCAGCCGAAACACCGCTCAAGACGGGCGAAACCGCCCGCGGCTTGTCGAGGACCACAACCAGGAGGAGGTCGCCGCTGGTCCGAAAACATTCGCCGAAAATCCACGAACGCCGGTGATCGAGGCAGTTCTCACGTCACGATGACATCTACCCACCCCTGTACCCGCGCCGTCAGCCACCGTCAAATGGCCAGCCAGCAGTGAAGGGAGGCGGGCCTCTGCCACGGTTATCCGCGCCGCCGCCGCGACCACGGAAAGCAGTTCGACAGCCTCATGCTGGCGAGATGCCGGCCGTTGCTGGCACCGGAACGATCGAAGTCACCGGTTATCGCTCAGTGGTCGTGAGGTTCAGCCGCACGCCGCCGCAGGAAGCCCGCCATACGTCATAGCGAGCCTGTCGGAATTAATGGGTCGCGTTCAATCCATTTGAAGTCTGGCATCGACGTCCTCGAGATGGGGGCCCGTCAATGGGATACCCGAACTGAATGTCGGGTCGATACGGGTTACGTTACGCCAGTCGCTGAAGATCACCCTTCCCCGTCTTCCAATTGTCTCGGTTGTTTTCGTTATCTCGATTGATGAACAAAAGATCCGGAGCAAGAGGAGCGGTCATCCGGTCCTGGCACAGGAGTGACTTCCGCGAAGGCGATTTGTGTCGCCTTCACGACGGCAGCAAAGAAGGCCAGCCGTCGATGCCTCGACCCATGCCCGCAGTCGGGTTCAGACAGTCACAGCCGAGTGGCTCACTGAACCAGAGGCTGACCGATGGGTCTGCCTCCATCGCCATTTTCCCACCTCATGACCGCTTGGCCAGCTTAGTGGGATGCTTGAGCCATCGCCCCGGGATCGCCGACAATGGAGTTGACCATCCGGATATTATCGTCAGCGTCATGACGCGACATACACTACGGCATGCTTGAGCACACATCCAGTGAGACCAGCCCGAGGCTCGGCAAATGCCCCGATTACATTTTTCAAGATTCGAAGAAGATCGCCACCCAGCCGGCGGGCACCAGAATTGATCGCGAAGCCCGAGCAAAGACCGCTGAACCGTGCCCAGTACACCAGATGATTGGTTCAGGCGCATCGCCGAACCCAGCGGATTTAGAATTTACTGATCAACCTTGCGGTCCGGTGTCGAAGTGACCGACTGGCCCGGCGCAGCCACGGAGGCGAGCTGGACATCTGTCCGCAGGCGATCAGCAGCCGCGACGCGCAGTGCCTGTTCAAATGGTGACCGCTCCTTGCTGAACAGATGAGGCGGGAAAGTTTAAGAGCACACGACCCAGCGCAGCTACAGCCGCCATTGCAGTCGCTGAGATCTGCCCAGTCTCGAGCGTCGGGAGCCGTGACCCACGTCATCGCGCTCTCATCGTCGAGCCTCGGTCCATTGAGGAGTACCCTTCGATGGGCGTCCCTAGCGTCTGGTCGGTCTCATTGCCGGGGCCGCCCGCCCATCGGCACGGAGGCGAGTCAGGCCGACCAGCAATGGCACCGTCGACTGGCACACCGTGGCCACCTGCATCCTGCCTGTCCTCCGCCCGCCCACGGAGGTGATTCCGCGATCTCGCTGCGTGGAACACGCCGCTGACTGCTTTCATGAACGGCCGCCGGGCGCGGAGGCGATCGCCCCGAGCCTGACCGCCCACCTCCCCCGACAGACGGTGCGGACACGTCCGGTCGCCGGAGCCCTGGCCAGAGCGAAACCGTCCTGTGAAGATTGCGGTTCTCCACGAGGCTGTGGACCGCATTCTTCCCGAGATGCATCAGTCAGCGCTGGCTGGGGCGTCAAGTCAGATTGCGATTAAGAAATGAAGCGGCGGGCGATGGCGGTAATGATCGCCCATCCGCCAGCCTGCACACGCTCATCCCCGCAACGCCAGATGGGCGGCCGCCGCTCAGAGCAGCCTGCCCAGAGCAGCCCAGCACGCATTTGTAACATGAACACGCCGACGACGCCAGAACATTTTGTTATTTGTCGATTGATTTGAATCCAAACCCGGAAGACCGCCCCTTGTGAGCCCATCTTCCATGACGTGTTGTCACCCATGTGACAGCCTGTCGGCCGAGCCGTCACAGGCTTGACCTCGAGTGCCCTGGCGACACCACCAGGCGGCAATGGCAGTCGAGTCTCTAGCTATTTCCACACCACCATCTGTCACCAATGGCCGGGCTGTGCAGTCCCTGGCATTCTGATTACGCCGGGTCACGACTATTCCGAAATGCTGCCGAAGGCAGTATTTTCACCGGCTCGAGTCAGCATCGCCGGGATGCGAGGACTGGCATGTTGCGAGAGCTAGGCGCTGGCCTCGAGAACTGTCGGAGCTGGCTGAGCCACAGGGGCGTCAACCCATGGATCCGAGGTGATTCGCGTCACCACTGGTCACAGCCACTGACCCGCCGCAGGTTGCCGACCGCAACATGCTTAACCGGCGCGTTGCGAGCGGCACAGCGAGCAGGTTATAACGCCCTTTAGCAACCCAGCACATGCGTGGTCAGAGCAGAACCGGCCCACGGTCGCCGACCGGCCGCCGTCCGGGCCGATCTCGCCCACGATAGCAGGCGCCGCCAGCCTGCCCGACAGCCTCACTGAGATTATACGTCCGACGACCGCCCTCCTGAACATTCTACTGGTAGCCTGGCCATCCCATGAGCTGAACGCTGCCTGCTCATTTGCGGGCAAGCCCAGCCCTCCAGAGAGGATACCACTGGCGAAATGCAGCCTGAACAGGGCATGACTACTTTCGCACAGAGATCATGAAGAAGGACCGTCGATCGTTGACCGGAGGTGCGGATCCCAGATGATGAAGGTCACCCGGAAGACCGATAGCCGAAAGGGTATTGAAACGTTCAGGTCGCAGACGGTTGGCTCGCCCGCCTGGGTCCTGCTGGGATCGGCAGACGCCGGCCCAGCGATGAGCCTTCGCACCCGCCAGGTTTCGCGGCTGGTGCCTGCGACGCCGCCAGCCAGTCCCGCATGAGCCGCCAGCCGCCCCGTCGCATTTCGACCGACCATTCACCGCGACGACGGGCTGATCAGCAGGTGTAGCCGCAGGGGGGTCTTCCTGCCCATGTTCACGATCAGCGACGGGGGATTGCCTTGAGCGCCTGCACGCAGCGCCCAATCATGACTGATTTGATATCGAGTCACGCATGCATAAGAGATTACAACGATAGTTTTACGAGCCGTGATTATCGAGGGTCAGAACAATGAGATCACGTGAGATTTTAGTCTTCATTCTGACGCCATGAACACGCCGGTGACGCCGCGCTGGGGAGCTCGCCGTCATCGATGGTGTAGAGGCCCCAGACGACCCAGCGATCATTCGAAGCCTCGCCCGGTGCCGGGCCCGTGGCGATTGTCCGCCACTGCCGACCAGCGCGTCGCCCGTTGAGCACCGATGCCCATCTCCTGAGAGATCGCTTGAGACCCGCAGCCCAGGCTGCGGCGCGAGTTCCAGTTGACCTGATGTCACCTCCGTCGATCATTTTAGCAATGGCGAGTGGTCATCAACTTGTCTCACCCGCCAGGATTGTCGAGGGTGTCAAGCAACCATGACAGCAAATGAACTGAGGCAAAGGAGATATCGCCCGCCACGGAGATTCCGACCTGTCGCGCAAGTCGCCGCACCGCGACGCCGCTGCCTCCCTACCATGGCGCGCATCGCCAAGCGGTGGATTGGTCGGCCACTTCACCGCCACTCCGCTGAGTGGATCGACAGCGGAAAACAAGGAGGTCGACGACTCTTCGATCGGGTCGGCTCGACTCGCACCACCAGCGGGCGCCTTCATCGACACGATCACTAAGCCATCACTCTCCCCGCAGGAGATCGACATCGAGTCCCACTCAACCAGAGGCAGCCTTGGTCGCACTCGCCAACGAGCCGCACGATCGACCAAGCCCTACATCGCCACCGAGGCCGCACCGCCGTAGACGACAGACGCCGAATGATCGCCGTCGATGCAAGTCCTACACCATCGCCGACGGCGAGCTCCACAAGCGGCCACCGGCGAATTCCAACGCCAAGGCCCAACCGATGAAGGACGCAAAATCCTCCACGACATTAACTCGTGATCGCGCCACCACGCCGCCGCTTCCCTCGGTCGCCAAGGTTATGCGACATGGCTTCATCCCATCGCCCACGCCGACGCTGCCGATATCGCCCAGCGGCGCGCCGGTGCCGGCACGCCAATCGCACGCACGCATCGAGATCGGCGCCAAAACAATCCCCATCACTTGGCCATTCGCCGTGGGGCATGGACATGGTAGGCCCTTCAAGAAGGCCCCTCCGCTACACCCACCGCTAGTCGCCACGACAAATTCACGGCGGTGGAGGCTGTTAGTCCGGAAATGCGACGGGAAGACCGCCACTAAATTCCTATGCGAGCTCATATATCGCTACGGGTTCCCAAACAACATCATCACGGACAACAGCACCAACTTCGCCAAGGGAGCCATGGCCGAATTCTGCGAAGAGCATCATATCCGGCTCGACCGCCGCGCCCACCCGAATCCAACGGCCAGCGGAACGGGCCAACCAGCATCCTCCACGGCCCGCCGCGACTCCAAGTACCACTCGAGCGCACCGGTGCCGGGTCAAGAGCTGCCTCGTCATCCGGGGATCCGCACTCGCCAACAGATCGACGGATTCACTCCTTCTTCATGGTCTACGGCCGGCAGCCATGCCCACCGACCTCGAACACGACTCGCCGCTGGTCGTCCACTATAATGGAGGCTGCAACGAGCTTGCCCGCCAAGACGGATCGACTAAATAGATGAAGCACGCGACCGCCGGTCACGACCGCCATCTACCAGAAGGACTCACGCCACCACAGCGGTGGGTGAAAGTCACCTTCTAGGAAGGCGACGGTGTTACGCCTCATCCAGACAAGAAGGGCATGCACAAGCTCTCCTCCGTGGAAGGCCCATTCGCTATCGGGCCAGACTGGCAACGACGCCTACTACCTCATCGACGTCCGGGACGGCGAACTCGACGCTGTTTAACCATGGAATGTAAACCTCCACGGAAGTTCTACTCCTAGAAACCCACACATGTACTCTCCAGAGCTATGAAATAAAAGAAACGGTTACCGCAATTGCGCCTACTCTCCATAACTTGTGCCACTCAGACTGTAATAACAGCTAAGCTATCTCAGAAGTCAAACTTGGTACAGCGATCGAACGGCTAAGTAGTGCGTGTAAGAGCACGGAATCACCTCAGTCTTGCATCGTCACTAAAACGCCCACCCGAGCCCCATTGAGTAGCCTAGATCGATCGTTCTACGAGCCAAGACAATCGCCTCGCTTCACAAATGACCTTGGTCCTCCGCATCCCGCATTGCGACTCAACAGCTAAGTACCACGCCGGGACCAAGACCAGTTCGTCATGAGCGGTCGTGAAAACGCCAAGTAAGAGAGCATGCCCAGACTCGCCACGCCGATCAACCCCACGGCCAGGCAGGAGTGACGCCCCAAACCAACGCTAAGTCCTAAACCACCCTCGAGTCGCGCTAGAACAACTAAGTACCACGCCGGGACTCGCCACCACCTCGCTCACAAGAAGGGAAAACGGTAAAGCAGAGACTTCAAGGAGTCGCTTAGCGATCGGCTCTTCGAGCTCAAGTAGTCGACCAAAACATCAAAACACATGACAACAACACATACATCATATACGAGGTAAACCCCACAAAAGGGCGGACGCGCCGGGACTCGCTCAAAATCAATCACAAACACACAACAAATACTAAAATAGACACAACGCCTCATTCATTCAGTAATGCATTGTTTCATGTTACAAAATATGCCCGCGTGGCGCAACCTGCTGCTAACGCCACAAGGCAAACTACTCTACATTTCGGCGACGACTCGCTAACATCCCGGCGATTGCGGATGAATGCCGGTACAGGTTTGACGGATACGCCGTTCACCCGCCATCGCCGCCGCGAAAAGGCTGCTCGACCTGAAGTCACGATGCGCGGCTCGGGTCGCTCGCGCGACGCACCGCCTCCGGTACGAAGGAGGTCGCCCATTGCCCGCATACACGCTCGAGTACGCGGCACGGTCCTGCAACTTAAGGACCTCGGACAGCTCCACCGCCAGCCGACGATGGATATCCACTGCCACATCGCCGATGTCGAAATCTTCGGGGAAGTGGGCGAGTCCAAGGCTCAGGGCCGTCGACGCTCCACGCCGAAACGCCGACCGCGTCATGTATTCAACGACCGCGGGCGCTTTCTCCAAATATTTCCACACCTCAACGAGGTCGCTGGGAATCACCTCCGTGGGCGATATCTCTTGAGATAGGCACGGATGCATCGCCGCCGACAATGTCGCCGAGTCGACGAGCATATTTACGCATCGCCGGCCGAGCGAAGCCGCCTTCCTTCGCTATCGATGATGCGACTCAGAGTAGAAGAAAACAATGAATACGACGGACACTACAAAAGAGACAACCATCGGAAAGGAAGGAGTACTCACTAAGAAGCGGACGGCGAAGTTCCGTGATGAAGCATTGAAGCGCCAGATGGTCGCCCCGAAGCCCAGAATGAGGACTTCCGACACCTTGCGATCCTCCTCGCCGCTGCAATGGCCTTAGCTCGCCGTCACCGAGCTCGCTTCTTCCTTCGCTTCGCAGCTCAAGGCCGAGGTTGGCGATCCATTGCTCAGCGGCACTCAAGGCCGACAGCCGCCAAACCACCGACAAGCCTCGAGAGCTTCCTCCGCAGAAAAGCTTGAAGCCCTTTGTTCGCCTCGACGATGGCCAGCTCTTCCGCGCTTCGCAGCCAATCGGTCCGCCGAATCAAGCCGCACTCGCACATCACCGAAAAAGTTAGTCAAAGCAGTTCTATGCCCACCCGCTGAAATTCAGCGAGTACGCACTGGGACCGGCGATCAAGAATTTTATGCCCACTCGCTGAAATTCAGCGAAAGCGCACTGGGACCGCGATCAAGAATTTAAGTGCCCACCCGCTAAAATTTAGCGCTGCGCGCACTCGGGACCGGATGCGAATTGGAGAATCAGGCCGCAGCACCGACCGATCCTCGGGACCGGATGTACCGATGGTTGCGCCAAGCATGCCATGGAGTTGTATCGCGTCCACGGACGCGAGTAATGCCGGGCGTGTGTCCACGGCGTGGTCAACTTCCGCATCAGCGTCCTGTGAGCGTGGCTCGAGGGCGAGCCCACTCGTGGCCGCTGGTCACGGCGTGAAGGTAGCGAGAGGCACCCGCCCAAGGGAGGCTGCCTCCGCCCAGAAAGGAAGCGCCTTCAGAGACGCTGCCTCCATCACGGCCCGGTCGGCGATCACCAGACGTCCGAAATCGTGACGCCATCACCCTTGGCCTTCTTGCCATCCGCCGAGGCGACGACCGTCGCCTTCCTCTTGCGGGAGGGGTCCTCCTCGCTAACGACGGGTGGCACCTTAGCCACGGTTGGATGGCCCATCCTCTTCACTCCATTCCTGTGCATCAATCGAATAAGCAAAAACAAGCGAGATAGTTATGGAAGGCAAGGAAGGGTGAGTGCGCTCACTTGGCGATCGATGAAACGTAGCCGCACGGAGGCCGCCGTTTTTCAGGCTGGGCCATGATCGAGCCCCATCTCCAGACGTGACGTGCCCAAGACACGGACGGCTTCTTCGCTGAGGCCGCAGCCGAGCCTCGGGACATCTCGCAAGAGCCTCCTTGCGAGGCGGTTGTCAGAGCCGAGCCTCCTTGCGAGGCGGTTGCAGAGCTGGAGCCTCCCCATCCCGTAGACCGGGCGAATGGCGGAGGCATTGAAGCCAACGGCACTTCCTCGCCGCCGCCCAGTTCGGCTGCCATCGGCGCGCCCTCACCGGGCCGGGGGAATCGGAGCTGCTCGCCGAGTGCGCGGCGAGGCCGCTTGATGGCTTCTTCTTCGGGAGCCTCGCCTTCCTTCTTCTTCTTCTTCGACGGAGTGGCTTGACGGCGCGAGGTGGTCTCGGGAGCTCGCCGTCACATCGTAACGCCGAGGCTTCGCTGCCTCGATCTCGGCCGTTGTCCGCGGGTCTTCGACCAGCGGGCGACCTCCTCGAACTTGTCGTTGTCGCCCTCGCCGCCCTTGGCGGGCGACCGCCCACGCCCGGGCGGATGAGCCCGAGCTCGCCGTCAAGGAGGAGCCACCTTCCACCACTTGGAATAGCTGCAACGAATACGTATGAATCGTAATTACCGCGATCGCAGATCGCGATCATGAGCAAAGTAAGGTGGTTACCGTTGAGCTAGACGCCCGCGATATAGGGGCGCACTCACCGCGATCCGTGCACACCGGGTAATCTTCTTCACCGCCGGAGGTAGTCCTCCAATTCCATTCGCTCAGGCAGGCCTTCGAGTCTCCCGACCCGTACCGTACATGTAGTGGTCACGCTGGGCGCGGACGAGACGCCGCCGAGCCAGCAGCCAGGCCAGATTTATCGTCTGAGGCCCTTCTTTTTCGCACCACGGATGGTCCGAGAATCTGCCGACTACCATCCGCTGGTCGCTGGGAAGCTTGCCGACTTGGAGATGGCGCGCTCGGACCGATTGGCGGAGTACCATGGGATCGCCGCCTGGTCCTCCGGAGTCGCCGCCACGAGAACCACGACTTCTTCCAGCCGCTGCCTTGGCGGGCAGCATTAGATCAAAGAATGAGGCTTTGGACTTGAGTTGAATGTCAGCCCGCTGCTAGCATTGGGTCATTGCTTCCTCATGCTGATCCGTCTGTGGAACAGATCTTGCCACAAGGGGAAGTAGGGCCGTAGCTGTAGCATTCGCAACGCCACGAAAATGGCGAGCTGCTCGATGTCAGGGGACCAGATCCAAGGCTGGATCTCGAGTAGGCGCAGCGCGGAAGAACAGGACGAGGAAACCCTAGCCCCGCCGAGATGATCGTGAAATAGATGAAACCCTACCCTGCTTTCCGGCTGTGGAATACGCCAACAGCCGCCACAGGATCCCGGCCTCCTCGAAGAGGCCAGCGCGCCTGCATTTGGATCTACCCCACGGTTCGGTGGAGAGGGCCATGGCCGAGGGGTTGGTTGGGGGTCGGAGGATTTCGGGTCGGATGGATCGCGATGCGAGGGAAGGAAAATGCGCGCAGTCGGAAGAAGTGGCGAGAAGTTGGCTTTACAATCGCCTGTCATCCCCCTTATATAGTGGGTGTTACCCGCCAAATCAGGAAGCCATTACCGCGCGATGATTACGCCAAAAGTTACCGTTGGATTACCCCAACGGCTAGTTTGACCACGCCTGACGGTCCAACTCCGGCCACTCGGCTCGCCGACCCAATCACTATGACAGTGATTCGCCAGCTCGACTCGCCAAATCCGCGACTTGGATCACTGGTTTCCTCCTTAGTACAGGAGCCCGCCGACGATTCGACTGGATGCCTACTCTGAAGCCGCATACTCCGACTGCCAGCAGCCACCTACGCCTAATCGACGACGGCCTCGGGGACTACTGATGGGGATGTGCCTACTGGGATATACCTAGCAGGACGTTTCCGACTGGCCCGTGAGCTGGCGAGTGGGCCTACACAACGGCGAGTGGATTAAAGCCCAGCAAGGCACCGAGCGACTGGAAGCTGAAGGCCCAGGAGAGTAATAGGCCCAGTCGGATTAGGTTAAACGACCAAGCTTTAATCAATCGGTTGAGATATGTAAACCCTAGGGAGGTGAGCCTATATAAACCTCCCTATAGGGCGGTAGAGACACGCTCCATCATACACCCAAGCGACTCACTGCCAGCCGAGCTCGCCCATTGTAACACCTCCATAATACAATCTAGCAGAGTAGGTCTTGTTCTCCGGGGGGCGAACCTGGGTAAAACCCTGTGTCTTTGCCCTCATCTCGCACCGCAGATGGCTGGCCGCCCTTGCCCCTCGTTCTACTACTCGCTGCCGATTGCAGCATCTGCCGTGACTATTCCCACGACAAAAGGAGAATTGCCAGATGATCTGTGTGCCCAATTCAAAGATCTAAGATTTGAGATAGTGCCTCAAGGATATCTCATGTCTATGGAAGTTCAACCAACATTGTTGGACAAGATCAAAGAAGACAAAAAGTTTGACAAGGAAATAGAGGAGATTAAGAGCAAAATTAGTAAAGGGAAGGCTAAAGGATTCCATGAAGATCCGGAGCTTCGGAAATTGATTATGCAAGAAGCACACAATTCACCATATTCTATTCATCCAGGTAACACCAATATGTCCATGGATGTGAAGGAAAGATTTTGGTCGAACAATCTCAAGAAATATATTGCAGAACATATTGCCTTGTGTGATGTGTGTATTCCAGGGAAAGTGTAACATTAGAAACCTGCAGGGTTATTGCAACCACTACCTATACCTGATTGGAAGTGGGATAAGATTGGTATGGATTTTATCACCGGATTGCCAAGGACTAGGTCCGGATATGACTCTATATGGGTGGTTGTGGATCGCCAAACTAAAGTGGCTCATTTCATACCCATGAAGACTAGCTATACAAGTGCTAAATTGGCTAAGATATATATGAACATGATTGTTTGTCTGTATGGAGTACCTATGAGTATTGTGTCTGATAGAGGAACTCAGTTCACTTCGCATTTTTGGCGACAACTGCTTGAATCATTGGGAACAAGGTTAGATTTCAGCACGGCTTTTCTTCCTCAGACGGATGGACAAACTGAAAGGACCAATCATATTATAGAAGATATGTTGACAGCTTGTGCATTGGACTATGGTGCTAGTGGGGATAAAAGTCTGCTTTACGCAGAATTCTCTTACAATAACAGCTATCAAGAAAGCATAGAGATGGCTCCGTTTGAATATCTTTATGGAAGGAAGTGTACTACGCCATTTCTATGGAGTGGAGTAGGAGAAAGAAATTTGTTCGGACCGGAACTGATCAAGGAAGCTGAAGAGAAAGTCATATTGGTAAAGGACAGATTGAAGATAGCCCAGTCCCGACAAAAGAGTTATGCGGACCCAAAACGAAGGTAAGTCACCTATGAGGTAGGTGATAGAGCTTATCTTAGAGTCTCACCACTTCGTGGTGTGAAGAGGTTTGGATTCAACGGAAAATTGGCACCAAGATATGTTGGACCATTTAAAATTTTGAGTCGCAAAGGAGAAGTGGCTTATGAGATAGAATTGCCAGAATCACTGTCTGCTGTTCACAATGTGTTTCATGTGAGTCAGTTGAAGAAGTGGCATCCAGAGATGAAAGAAACATCATTGAAGGACACTATACCTTTGGAAGAGGTCCAGTTGGAGAGTGATCTTACTTATGAGGAGAAACCTATCAAGATTCTTGAGACTGCAGAAAGAGTTACTCGTACCAAGACTATCAAATTATGCAAAGTACAATGGAATCATCATACCGAAGAAAATCAACTTGGGAAAGAGAAGATGACCTTCGGAAAGATCACCCTCACCTATTTGCTAGCCAATCCGAATCTCGAGGGCGAGATTCATCTTAAGGGGGTTAGATTTGTAACACCCCAAATTTCATCAAATGAAAAATCATGTATTGCATTCATATCAGCATAGCATTTAGAGCTTGCATAAAAAATTCAAAGTTTGAAACCAAATAAAACCATATTTATGCCCTTTTTATTATATACATATGAGGCATGGTTTTATTTTTATTTTTAAAAGACCAAAGTGTTTTTGAGTGGTTAGATGTGTTTGCCACACTATTGAATGCTAGGATCACAGTACAAAAACTTGGTGAAGATTTGAATTCAAATAGATTTGAATTAGGGTTTCAAAATCATTCCTTAAAATCAAATCAGAAAATAAAAAGGTGAAAGAAAAAAATAAAAACGAGCGCTGCCTATCTAGCCCAGCCCCACTTGCGGCCCATCTATCCCACCCGGGTTCCCCATTCCCCCTCTCTCTTTTCTCACGCGCCCGCACCGCACCCGCTCGCTGACAGCACGACCCCACTTCCACCTCACCCCGTCGTCCCCAAATCTCGCGCGAGACCAGCTCCGCCGCGGTGGTTTCCTCCGAATCAAGGCACATTGATTGCTGTTGAATTCCAGCGTAATTCTCTCCCTCTCCCTGTCTACTTAAAGCCCTCGGCACCAGCTCCATTTTCCCCACTAAGAACCACCAGAGCGCCGCTAGGCTACCTCAATTTCCTCTCGCACCTCCGCTACCCGACGAACTCCGGCGAGTGATTACGGTGAGCCCCGTGTGCCCTCTTGCTTCTGGCTCAAATGATTGAGCTCGCCTTCTTCTTGTGCTTCTTATGACGCTTGTCGTTTGAATTCTTGTTCTCTAGAGCGTCATCTCCGTCTTCGACTGCGCGAACCCGACGGTGAAATCGTCTCCGGCGATCAATTCCGGTGAGCTTTGCCCACCCCACTTCCTCTGGTTGATGCTATCGTGATCACCATCCTCGCGCGCATCTAATGACGTATTTTGTTTGTCCTATTCTTCTTTGTAGAACCGTCGCCATCAACCACCGTGCACACCCGGCGCTCTGCAGTACTCCGGCGAGGAATAGCCATTGTGCCCGTCCGCCCCTATCCACGCCCACTACACGTTGAGCTTCACCACAACTCTGCGCTTCGATAACCACCCTCACATCCCCCTTTTAACCCCTAGCGCCGCCAGTACATCGCCGGCAGTGTCGTCGTTGCCGCCGCAATAGCCATCAGTGCCGCTAGGTTTTGGTCGTTTAGATCTGGTGTGTTAGATCTGTATCCTGCGGTGTAGTTTAGATCACTTACTAAACTAGTATGTTTAGATCTGGCATGTTAGATCTGACTTGATCCAATGGCGTGGAAGCGCGGTCCTGAGCGAAGCGGTACGGGCCAATAGGAACACGCCGCGTGACTGGACTTTGTTTTAAAATATGTTTTTGAATCTATTAGATGAATTAAATTATAAAATTCATATCTTTTATTCTGTTTATCCAAAAATTGCAAATAATATATCAATGGATTCAGAAAATTAAGCCCTACCCACCTATGGCCTTGAATTGGCCATTTGCTTCTAGGAAAATAGGATTATTTCCAGAAGCATTTGTAGGCCTATTTTGCATATACAAATTATTTGGAAAATTGTTTTAAATTAAATTTGAGTTTGTTTAGACTTTAGAAAGTTTACTTTGTGTTCAATACTGTTTGGTTTGACTTGTTTAGTGCAGAAAATCATTCCATTGCATTTGCATGCATTCATATGTATTTTCGTTTGAATATTGAAATGTGAATATGGTGTTATGATTTTATGTGTAGATTTTGGTGATTGTGATTGTGAGGACTGTTGCTACTCCCCTAGCTACCAAGGAAAGTGATGCTCCATATATTTTGTCCTACTATTTTATCTATGCACTAGTGATATTTTGAGTAGGAGTTGCACTGGAAATTTTCTAAGTATTTATTATGCTATGCCTTGGGAAATCCTAGTAGATGTTGTCTTAGTAGATTTTACTTAAGTTAAGAAACTTGTCATACTAGTATGCTTAGCCTATTTGTCTTCTAAAAAGGGAAATATTGAATGAATAGAGCCAACATAAAATTGGAAAGAACCATAAAGTAAGTAGATCTGACTCCTTGAATGCTGCCTCTATCCGCTATCAAAAGTATATAAAAATTATATTGCCAATTCCATTTTAGTTATATTCTTTTTTCTTAATGTTAATAAAAAAAGAAGAAAATTGTTGTTTTTTCTTTCTAAAAATTGATATTGGCCAAGAGAGAATGAGATAGATTTTCTCTTTAGTGGGCATTTCCCTATAGGACTTGTTATAATAAAACAAGCAGGTTCTTTATTTATTTCATTTCGATTTTTCCCTCTTCCTCTATCCCTATCCTCTAGGTACAGCGTTTGCATCAATAGAGAACCAGAAGGTTTTGATCCTTTTGTTCCGGGGGGAATAGCTTCTCATCATATTGCTGCACTTTCGAAGGTTTAGTTACGGAAGCCCTACCCAATGGAATGTTCCGCGTTCGGCTAGAGAATGACACCATCATCCTGGGCGGCCCTAGAGGGAAAAATTGAGCAGTTTGCGAAGGCACTTGCCCTCAGAACGCGCAAGCCTCCTCCCGACTCCGCGTCACCCCGGAGTATGAAACCAAGGATACTGATATCTTGGCAGCATTCCGAGTAACTCCTCAACCTGGGGTTCCGCCGGAAGAAGCAGGGGCATCCATTTTTTTTAAGAATCCTCTTTTTTTGTTCTTCCACCCATGAAATAGAGAGGAAACGAGAATAGAGGGGTTACTTTCCTTGGATTGCTGTTGCATACTCAGCTCCTGTTGCAGCTGCTACTGCTGTTTTCTTGATTGTCTTGAACCACTAGACGATAGGGCATCACTAGACGATAAGGCCATATACAACCACTCGTGATTATACTAATTATGGGCGGTTTAAGAAAATATATTCCAATTACAAGATCCGCTTTTTTTATGGGGCTTTTTCTTGTATGTGTTCCTAAGAGAAGTAATTTGTCCTGATGTTTCGAGGTCTCAAAAAAAGGGCGTGGAAACAGATAGAAACTCTTGAATGGAAATTGAATTCCGCAATGGGCGAAAGCCTAACGGAGCAATGCCGCGTGGAGGTGGAAGGCCTACGGGTCGTCTAGTAGAAAACAAGGGTGGATTATTCATTCTACGAAATATTTCTAAGTCTATGACTTGTGTTTTTGATTAATAAAACAACTATGTAAATGAATCACCTGGGTGGAATGGTTTGGTTGGTTTATGTTGAGTGGTTACACAAGGCCCATGTCTAGGGTTTACCTTGTGTATCACACTTGTGGATTGCCACCCAGGAACAAAGGGATTTGATATATTTAGTGTTGAGAAGCTTCTAGTGCAACCACATGGCATATGGGCTCGGCCTTGACCAACTAGGTTGCAAGAACTTATCCAGATGGACAGTTGGTGGTAGGGTTGATAGGATGGAACGCGCACATGGTGGTCTAAGGGAAAGCTTCTGAAAAGTCTTGTCTCGATGCATGTCGAGTCTTGTGGGGAAAGTGCACCACCTCTCGAGAGGGTAAAACCTAAGTACTTAGCCGTGTCCCCGACAACGGACAATTTGAGCATCAAAGACATTGAAGCAATCAAGGATCTCCTCATCCCAATTTCTCTAAGTTAAAACTTGAGGTTGAACAAGGGTAAAGGTTCACCAATGTTTATTGGTGGTTTACCAATGGGTAAAACTAAACCCACAATCAAGGATTTCACACCTTTGATTGACAGGGTTGAGAGAAGGTTAAATGCATCAGTGTCTTTTCTTTCTTATGGGGACAACCTTATTTTGGTAAACTCTGTTCTATCTTCACTGCCCACTTATATTATGTGCACATTGAAAATTCCTCAAGGGGTCATTGATATTATGGATAAGGCAAGAAGGAGATGCCTTTGGAGGAAAACAAAGAACCAGGAGAAAATTAACTCTTTGGCTACATGGCCTATGATTTGTAATCCTAAATAAAAAGGAGGACTTGGAATCATTGATCTTAAGACTCAGAATAAAGCACTTTTGATTAAGCATTTGGATAAATTTTATAATAATGCTGACTTGCCCTGGGTTAGATTGGTCAGAGATTCATATTATCATGAGTCTGTCCCCCATGCTGTTACTGTTTGTGGCTCTTTTTGGTGGAGAGGGATTATACAGCTAGTTGATGAATGGAGATCCATTTCCAAATGCACTGTGGGGTCTGGATTTACCATTTTTGTCTAGAATGTTCTTTGGCATACATAACTACTTGCTTACAAATTCCCAAGGTTATACTCTTTTGCAAGAGATAAGATGGTTTATTTTTTTGAGGGTAATAATAGTAGGAAAGGTTCCTACTGCCTCATTTTCATTAATAAAATATCAGAGTCTCTAAAGTTACATATTTACATAAAGATAGAAGGGGAGGAAAGATCTCCAAAAGACAGGTTAGAAAGGTCTAGGATCTCAAAAGATTTACAAACTATGAATAATGCTCTTGATAAGTGGGTGTAAATCCTCTTTTGTCCTATGAATCAGTAGTGATAGATCAGCAGCCAATCTTGACTTCCAAGCCTGAACTGAGGGTTGTATGTTATTAAACCAGAGGTTGTTTCTCTCTTTCCAGATGTTCCAGGAGACAAGCAAGGTAATTTCCATAAATAGCTTTTTATTCCAACTCTTTTTTCCTTGCTCAATGATCTGAAGTCTAGAGTTAGCCATAGACCAATAGATGTTAATTGAAACCAAGCAAGCTTGACTAAAGGGGCAGTGAAAAAGAAAGTGTTAAATTGTTTCTTCAGTATTGTGACTACACATAAAATAGTCATATCCAATCCCAAGTGCATAATGTGTTCTTCTGAGCATGGTTCTTGTATTCAACCTGTCAGACAGAACCAACCACCCAAAGAACTTCACTTTTGCAGTGCATTTCGATTTCGACAGCCATTTAAAATGATATGTGCGGGCTTAGATTTCTGAAATTATATTGGTAATATTTGTTGGAAGTGTAATCTTTGGCCCCCCAAACATAGCTCCAAGTGTCATGTGAATGCTCTCTTAGTTGTATTTCTCTACAACTATTTTGAATTTCTCTCAATTCAGCTAGTGCTTCAGGTGACAGAGGAAGATAGAAAAGATGTGTCAAACTATCTGCTGTAAGAAACTCTTGTGCAGAGATATCTTCATTCCTTACATAGGTGTAAATGATCGGGTGACTCTCTTCTAAGATTGTTGCAGACCACTGATCCTTCCAAAACATTGTAGTAGCCCCATTACTAATAGAGATTTTAGCCATCCCTCTGAATAAATGTGAAAGTCTAGAAACATCTCTCCACCAGAAAGAGCCACAAGGCCCAGAAGCATGAGGAATATTGTTGCTGTAATATGCATTCCAGACTAGGGAGACCCATGGTGTGTCATTCTTATTATAAAACTTATGCAGGAATTTAAGCAGCAGGCCTTCATTTTGAATTCTAAGGTTGTGGATGCCAACACCTCCTTTACTTTTTGGCCTGCATATCATGTCCCAAGCAGCCAGAGAATTGCATTTTTCACCCTCTTCAGTTTTCTTGTTCCACAAACAATGTCTCTGAATTTTTTCTATATGCCCCATAATCTTATCTGGCAATTTAATTGTACACATTGTGAAAGTTGCAACTGAAGCCAGTAAGGAATTAATCATAGTTACTCTCCCACTATAAGACATCATCATGAATGAAGCAGACACCTTTCTCTTAACTCTGTCAATCAGTGCCATAAGATCATAAAATGTGGGTTTAGTGGTGCCAAGAGGAAGCCCCAAATAAGTGAAAGGCATTTTGGAAATTGCATATCCCAGTATATCTGCAATTTCCTTAGAGATGTTGTCAGCCAGATTTATTGGTATTAGGTGAGACTTATGAAAATTGATCTGTAAACCAGTAGAAACAGCATAATTCTGAATAATCCCTTTCATTATTTGAATTTGATCTTTGTCTCCTTGCATTATAATAAAAGTGTCATCTGCATATTGAACAACTGGAAAGTCCTGTCCAAAATCAGGGGAGAAAGGGGCCTTGAGTATGTTTTCTCTGAATGCATTATTGATTGCAGATTGTAGTAAATCAGCAGCAAGCACAAAAATTAGGGGGGACAAAGGGTCTCCTTGTCTAACACCTCTTTTGCAGTGAAATTGTCTCCTAGGTACTCCATTGAGCAAGACAACAGACTTTCCAGTGCCAAAAATAATTTCAATCCATTTTAGCCATTTATCATCAAAACCCATCTTTTTCATAATTTTCATCATAGCCATATGATCAATGGTATCAAAGGCTTTGTCAAAATCCAACTTAAGTAAAATGATCTCTTTCTTAGAAGCTTCACATTGATAAAGAAATTCAAATGCCCAAGCAAGGCAATCCTGAATGTTTCTGCCTTTTAAAAAACCATATTGATTTTTATGAATAATCTTCAATATTACCTTCTGTAGCCTGTTAGCCAAAATTTTGGTTATCAACTTCAGAACACAATTTAGTAGAGTGATTGGTCTGAAATCATTGATAGATTCAGGTGAACCTATCTTTGGAATGAGTGTAATATGACCCATATTAATACTTTCTAGATTCAGATCTCCTTCATAAAATTGAAAGCATAAGGAATAGATGTCTTCCTTGATGATGTGCCAACAACTTTTTAGGAAGAGACCATTAAAACCATCTAGGCCTGGAGCTTTATCACTTGGCATCTCTTTCACCACCTTGTCAATTTCCTCCCTGGTAAATGGTATGGATAAAACTTCAAGGCCCTCAATTGGAGTAATCAGATGTTGAAGATCAAAAAGCATCTCAGGCTGAGTAGAAGTGCCCAATCTTTCTTTATAGACTTGATAAATAGCTTGCTATTTGTCAGCATGCTCAGTGGCAAAAGAACCATCTAAAAGTTTGAGGGAGGCAATATTATTCTTTCTATATCGTTTAGTAGGAAAATTATGAAAGAATTTTGTGTTCTCATCTCCAAACTTTGTCCATCTAACTGTGCATCTTTTCTTCCAATAAGCATTTTGGTACTGCAATAGTCTTGCTAGATGAGCTTTTAGAATTCTCATGTAATTTGCTTCTTGACAGAACAAAGGTCTTCTGTCCTCCAGATTATCAAGTTCAGAGAGAACTCTATTGGTATTTTCAATACAAGTGGATAACTTTGAAATTGATTTGCTCCAAAATTTCAAATCATATCTCAACTTTTTAAGCTTTGCACTAAGATTTGCAGCACTGTTAGATTTATGAGTTGGTTTACTCCAACATTCTTCTACAACTTCCAGAAATCCAGGATGAGCTACCCAAAATTTTCAAATCTAAAAATCCTACTGCCAGGGATCTTAGTCTGAATAGAGACAACACAGGGACTGTGATCAGAGGTTGGTTTGCCTTGTGTTGAAACAACTGTGTTGGGAAAACTAGTTGTCTAGTGGATGGAAGTAAAAAACCAATCAAGTTTCTCCAATAGAGGATCTTGTTGCATGTTACTCCAGGTGTATTTTCTTCCTTTAATTGGCAATACAGTGAGATGTTGTTCTCTAATGAAGTCTTTGAAGATAATCATGTCATTAACATTCCCCCCAAGTTTATTCCTATTTGCAGGGGACCTAATAAAATTAAAGTCACCCATTAAGATCCAGTCTTCATCATCAGGAATATTCACCTCAAACATCCATTCAATAAATTTCTCCCTCAATTCACCATTTCAAGGGCCATAGATGTTAATTCATGTCCAAGACTGTCCAGAATGGGTTGAAGTGAAATGAATAGAGAGAGCAAATTGTTCACAATGCATGACCATTCCAGAAAAAATTGAACTATTCCATATAATAATGAGGCCACCAGAAGCCCCCACAAAAGGCACAAAGACAAACTCATCAAATCTTGCTAGACAGCAAGCTTTAATAAACTTCAGATCAAAATCCTCCTTTTTTTGTTTCTTGAAGGCAAATAACTGAACATCCACTTACATTAATAGCATTCATTAAGGCTAATTGTTTCTCTCTAGCATTAATCCCTCTGATGTTCCAGCACAAAATAACACATTGTTTAAGTAGTGACATTATTACAACTCAAAAGTAAAGAAATCAAAGTAGAAATAGACAGGCACTAGGCACTGTCAACATTCTCCTTCTCCTGCCATCCTTCCACGAGCTTCAAAGGAGTGAGATCTTCCTGAGGAACACCACAAAGAGAGATTCCAATAGACTGGAGCACTGGGATTGGAGTTGCAAGAAGAGTCCTGTCAGAAATCATGTCAACATGGACAGAATTTATCTGGGTCATATCAGTATATTCTGTGACTTCAACAGCCTGAACTTCTGGAATCTTCCTTGGTTTCACTTTAGATTTAGTGTTCTTGGAGTCACAAATGATTTTAGGCTTAAATCCCCTATATCTAGTAGACCTTGAGCTTCTTCTGACTTGGTTAGTAGAGATAGGTGTCCCAAAGGAAACCAATTATGTGTCATCAAGCTCAGGAATCTTCCTTTTGGTGCCAGCTTGAGTAAAAGGTAACATACCAGAAGACACCAAATTTTTATCAGAGTTCATTACCTGCCCCTTCCTTGAATGAAGCAATAACTCCCATTCATCAACCAATTCAAAATGCATAAACCTTGGCAGAGAGAGAGAGTGATAGGAAGGAGCTTGGCATTATCCAGAGCAAAGTTGGGGAAACAAAACTCCTTGAAAGTAGATTTAGCAAAGTTCCTTGTCATCCAAATTTCAGAACTGACATCCAAAAGGTTGTTATTAACCAGAGCATAGTTTATGGATAAGGTGGTGTCAACTTGCATCAAATTTGAACCAGAAGAATTTCCATCAGATACATCAGATATACTGTCATGCCAAGCTTGCATAAGACTGTCCTGAACATTGGTGATTGGGGGTGGCACACCATCCTGAAAAGGAAACCCCTGTGTAACTTGAGTAATGAGGGCTATAAGTCTCGGTTATTCTATAAACATTGTTTCTCAATGATGCCCACTGACTTAATTTCAAAGAGTATCTGGGGATTCAAATGCATGTACACACATAGGTTTTTTTCCTGGCTTCTGTTCCATGACAGATTGAATACAAAGGACATGCTGCTTAGAAGGAACTGGAAGGTAACTGAAAATCATGGTTGTGTGATTTGTCCTATTGGATTCATTGAGGACTGAAACATCTTTTCTTCCAGTGCAACTTTAGCACTAGAGTGTGGAATTATATTCAGATACAATGGACAGATGTATCCCATAGAGAAAGTTTTTGTCGAGCCTCTAAATCTTTCAAAGGGCCCTGCTTCTTAGAGGTTACAATCCTTGCATGTTGGAATATCTGGAAGCAAAGGAATGATTGGGTTTTCAAGAATACAAATCCAACTTTCAGAGGATGGAAGGCCGGTTTTGTCTATGATATTACTATGCTTCTTCATAGGCTAAAGGATAGACATAAGGATTTACTGTCATTATGGGTTGACAATCTGTCCTAGATTTGTTTTCTTCTTTTTATGTACATATGTGTGTAAGTAAACTCTGGACTGTTTTTGATAAATAAGGGACTGTGCAGGAATCCCCTACAGTAGAAAAAATTCAAAAAAAATCATATTGGTGGTTCCTTGGATGTTTTTGTAAAACAAAAACTTAGTGTTTTCAACTGATCATACAAAACCTTATTTTGAGCAAAGCCAGTCTAAACTACACTTAGCCAAAATCATATAGTTATTAGATGCTATGTCAACACCCGGATTTTTAATCCCAGATGCCTGTTATGCTATACATCGCAATCCTAGGATTACCATTTTTTGCGAGACATAACATATAGGATATCATGGTACATCATCCATTACAAACCATACATAAGATCTTACAACAAATAAAGGATCACATGACCCAGTATTAGTACAATCAAAGCAGCGGAATAATATAATAACGATGGCGTGGGGAAGCTCCATCTTCAAGGTCACTGGCAATGCTGACGATGGGAGATGATCCTAGTTGTCGTAACCTTCCTGCGGTCCATCCTCCTGATAGTCCTCTTCATAGTCTAGCCACGGGAATAGCCAGGAACAAAGCCATGAGTACTCTTTAAGTACTCGCAAACTAAGACTAACAAGTGAAGTGATTCTGAGTAGGAAATACTAGGCTCTAGGTTGTTTTGCAAAAAGACGGATTTACCTTAACTGAGTTCAGAAGCAAAGAAAGCTAGTTTAAAGTTTTATAACACCTAAGTGGGAACTTAGCTTTCATTTTCACAACCCTGTTGTGATCAAGTCAAAGTCATGATTCATTTCACAAGTCCTTTTAAAAACATCTGACAACGGAACAATATGGCCACGCCAACTACCCATAACCGCAGACGCGGCTATTCGAATAGTTTGACACTCTTTAGAGGTGGTACACTTTCACCACAATATTCGATACATCCGTCAGGAACAATCCTGAATTCACCATACTCAGTATGCGGATAATCAATCCTAACCTTTCAATTGCACGCCCTAGTATAGGCACCTATCCTATGAGTTTGGCCTCCCAACCATGACCATCTGTCATCTTGGGAACTGCATAGGTGGTCAATCTTCACGACGTAGCCTCATCTCAAACCTCGGCCGCAAGGGAACCCATACTAAGGTATATAAACTTCCAGTCAAGACCTACCCAAATTTCGGGTACTGTGGTTGTACGGTAAAATTGGAATGGTATCGCATCTACACAACCATCAGTTTTATGAAGGGCTAAGGCTCATGCCTCAATATTTTCATCATCAAAAATCATTTGGTGTTCAAGAACGCATGTGAAAATATTTCATTAGAATGACTCATCATTCTAAGGTTTTCATAATCATTTTCACCAAGTATTCCCATCTAAAGTGATCAAGTTTTATGCTTAGCACTAGCAACTACAAGTGGGGATAAAACTAATGAAGGGTGATAATCAAGTGTGAATTATCTAAGTTCAATCTCATGCCTCAAGATGACATCAAGATTTATCTATCTTAGGCCAAGTTTTATGCTCTTTATGCTACCTTCAAATATCTTTCTAAAATCTACAATTCAGTAAGTAAACACTAATATAAAGCTTTGATAAAGAAATAAAATACTAAGCTTGCAAGTAAAACTAGGATTAGGTATCATCAAGTGATATAACCAAGGCATGCCTAATGCATTGCATACGTTAACTTGTAGGTATTAATCTTGCAAGTATAACTTGCATGATTTTTCTTAGCTTGCTAAGATAGTAGCTTTCTAAGTTAACTTGTATAGTGAGGCTTGCCTTGTGCAGTGCAGTGGTTGAAGTTCTCCTCTGCTTCTTCCTCGTAGTAGTCTCCTTCCTCTTCGTAACCTTGGTCGATACTAGCTTCTATAAATAAAGACAAGGTACACAATGACCAAACAATTCTTAACTACTCTAATTATCACAAAAAGGATTACACTACATGATCTAGCATCATCACTATTATCACCAAGATTAAAGCAAAGGTTCTACTTCTTTTATTTAGAAAAGTAATTTCTACTCATTGAAAAACTACTTAAGATTTAATATTCTCCAACTAAAACATGGGATCATGTTGACACATGTCATCACCACATATTTCAGTACATGGTAATGTGATTTAAAGTGTTGTCACAATTTAATAAAGTTTAACCTTTTTATTTTAATTAATTAAAGTGACTAGAAATGCCTATGGGGCATTCTTTTATTACTTGTCCATTATCTCTACAAGTAAACCTAGATATTTTTATATATTCAGAAAGGTCTTATCAAATGTGATTTTTGAGAGTTGGAATCAACTCAAAAGCTGTTATGGTTGAATTTTGAAAAATGTTTGAATGCAGAAAAGTCTCTGCCTTGTTACTTTTGCTATAGGTGGTCTACAATTCGAAATGATTTAAATCCAACGGGCTTGGACTAAAAATTCCAGTACCTTTCTAGGAAAATTAGTTTATGCAATTTGGTACAGTGAAACTCTCTGAATTGAATTTTGAATCAACATGCAGTACTAGGTTTGAAACTAAATTGGAAAAACCTAAGTTTGAATTACTGGGTTGCACAGGAGTGCTAATGTCGTGGTATTGCCGACGAGTACGCCATAGAGGGGTCCTCACAATCCGTTTTTAGAGACGTGGGGGAAGGCGGACAGTTGACGGGTACGAGGTAACACAGCTTACCCAGGTTTAGATCCCACAACAGTGGAGGAATCCTACTCCTGCTATAAATCACTATAAGGGCAATACGCCGAGTTATAGGGATTGGTTCGCTGTGCGAAGTGCATCGTAGTCGACACTAGGTTGTCTGATATTGTGCCCTAAAGGCTCCAATAGGACCGACTTATATAATCGCCAGGTCCTAGGGTTACAGGGAAAAGTCCTAGATGGACAGGTTACAGAGTCCTACACCGTCTATTACTAGTCTAGCGTGTCTTGTACTCCAAGGCTCCGGGTACGTTGGTTACTCCACCGTAGCCTTCCTTTATCCAGCATAGGCCTCCCTTCTGGATCCATCTAACTGGTCCGCCCAGCAGGACATGGGCCATGCTACCAACTGTGGGCCACCCGGGTTATCCGGATAAGAGACATGCTATGAGGACACCCATATAGCATATCCCCAATAGTAGCCCCCGGAGAACTCTGAGATCTTGCGTCGTCTTGCCTCTTCACATTGAATGCTCCGTCTAGATGGATGTCGGCAAATCGTCAAGAAATATCTTGTAGTCCTCCCAAAGAACCATGCAAGGTTTTCTCCGTCTTCAATTTGTAAGTCAGAGAAATGTTGAATCTTCGATCGTACTCTTCCGTAGCCGGACTGGATCCGTCCATGCCGGAATCTTCTGATGTGATGGTTCGTCTGCCTATGACAGCTAGGGTGATGTAGACATAGGTCAGCGATGCCTCGTAACTCACACATGAAGAGAACGCAATCATGTCCAATTTTCCCGTGCGAGCGATACGAACCGTTCGCGGCGACGGTTGGTACGTGGCGAAATTTCCACGCACGCCCCCGCACACGTCGTCTATGCGACAACCATTCGATCAAGCTGCACGAATCTTGATGCCGGAGACCATAAATAGTAACTGCGGTGGAAATTTTACTTTGTCACCTCATTCTCCCCTGCATCTTCTTCTTCCTCAGGAAAGCGTCTCCTCAAGCTCTCCGCGCCTCGCACGAAAAACCCTAACTCCCAATCTCGCCAGTCACCTCCAAGCACACCCAATGGCCAGCAGCAGCTCTTCCCCATCTATGGCGGCATCGGGCGAAGCCGGCGAGCTCCTTCGTCGTGCCCCCCAGAGGGCCTGGTCATCCCCATGTCTGCGATGGTCGAAAGCACCGGCGGCGACCATAATCCAGCGGCGCTGGAGCTGCTGGGGGAGGAAAGCGACTCCCACAAAGGCGACTGGCGCGGTTCGAAAATCACTGACCGCGACATCAAGGAGTTGATCATCGAAGGCTACCTCCCTGCGACGGAGGGGCTCGCCTGGCGGGTGGCACCGGCCGGCGAGGTCACACCTTCTCCCCAAGCCGGAGAAAATGTGTACCTCAAAGCATAGTTGGTACGCGGTGTCTCCCTGTCCATCTCTAACTTCTTCCTCGCTGTCCTCAATCATTACCGAGTACAGCCTCAGGACCTCTCTCCCAATAGTATCTTAACACTTAGCAACTACGCGGCGCATTGCGAGGGATACCTAGGGATCAGGCCTAGGCTAGACCTCTTCATATACTTCTTTACCGTCAAGCGCGAAGCCGGAGCCGGCAAGGACGAGCTTAGGAATTGTGGAACCATTAGTTTCAAGATCCGTCCTGGCCGGCGCTTCTCCGACATCGTCGTCCATGAATCCTGCAAGAATTGGCAGCGTACTTACTTCTACGGCCCAGATATCCCTCTGGCCAGCCGAGAAGTAATGTACCTGGACTTTCTCGATGGAGCAGCCGTCGAAGCTTCGATATGCAGATCACAGGCCTCCCTTCCCCCCGACATCGACTCTTCCCATGCTATAAGGCGGATAGAGTGGTTCGTAGATACAGGTTTGACCGGATTGGACCTAGTCATGTGCTGGTTCATCAGGCGGATCCAGCCTCTGCAGCACCGCTCGAAGCTGATGCACGAGTATTCCAACAATAGAAGGGATAGCCTCCGCATCTCTGTGGACAAATTCTCGAGCGACTCCGTCAAGCTTCGCCTCAAGGACATCGTCAAGGTGAAGGACAAGAGGCGTGGATTCGCCATCACCTATGACATATTCGTAGAGAGCAAGTGCCCAGAGGTAACTGCTTATTTTTCGTGTATGACATATACTCCAGTTCTTCCGTCTTAACCTTTTCCATCTCATATAACATGGTGAACTCTCACTTAACAGTTTAGTGATCTAGAGGAGGATAGCATGGCTGTCCAAATCTATGATCCAAAGATGAAGAAAGTCACGGTCGTGTCCAACGACGATGTTCTGTTGTCGCGAAAGTGGAAGAGCTCCACCTCTGACGCTGGCGACGGTGGCAAGAAGAAGACAGAGGGTGGAGCCTCCAAGAAGACTACCGCCGCCCTGGAGGTGGAGAAAAGAAAGGTTACAGTGATCCCTTTTGCCAAAGCACCCCCTCTTGTGTAAGCTTCTTTCTCTCTGACATTGTCCATTTGTCTGTCTTATTCCTGTACTTATGCATTTTGCACGTTTCAGGAAGAAAGCCATGACCAGCTTGAAGAAGACCTCGAGAACTTTGGGGGCTTCTAGAACCATCAAGGATATGCTGCATCGCGACGCATCTCCTGCCATCGCCCCTGTCACTCCCATCGTCAAGCCTTCCTCCGCTCCGACAAGCTCTCAAGCCAAGGATGCAGCTGGCCCTTCCGCCATGGAAGTGGACTCAGGTGCCTCTACCGAGCTTGTTGTTACCGGCGAACAGGCGACGCAGGAGAGTGCCGCACACCAAATGGCTGAAGCTCTGGCTAAGGATGCCATGGATAGCGGTAAGGCGGTGGTAACTCTGCCAAAGGCGGCGTCCTTGCCCCCCAGAAAGCCATAGAGTTCCCGAAGATAGTCTATCCGGCACTTACGTCGGGTAGCACTGCTTTGGTTCCTGGTGCGACACTGACATATCCAATGTGCGGTCTCGAGAAGCTCCTCCGGCAAGCAGAGATCTTGCGAGGAAACAGTGTATCCTTTGGCAAGTTGCTGGCCGAGAGTGATACCAACCTCAAGATCATTGCACTTGTAAGTTTTATTTGCCTTTTGCATTTCATATGAGTATCCCACTGTATCCCCCGAGGATTTAGACGGAAAACCTGTAACACCCCACTTTTAGTTAATCTTATATTAGGGTTTATTTTGAATCATTAGCATCATCTCTTAAAATTGCATGCAAAGAATTAAAGGAAAAACCCTAAAACCCTAGCTTTTCCCTCTCCTTCTATTTGCAAATATATTCAAAGAGTTTTGAATTTTGAAAAGCATCAAAAGTTATGGGTCCCAAATTGTCTAAAGGGGTCCCACAGTATTTTACATATTTGATAAAACCCTCTCGTATTTTAAAACAGTTCAAAACAGATTTGAAAATAAAAAATTAAAAGAGAAAACAAAAAAAGAAAAAGAGAAAGAGTTTAACTGAAAAAAATAGATCAGCAGCAGCTTCTTAGGTCGCAGCCCAGTCGGCCCATCCTCTCCCTCTCCCTTTTCTCTGCATGCGAGCAGCAGCTAGTGGCCCAGCCGCCTGCCCACGCTAGCCCGCCACCAGCCCATACCCCTTCGCCTCTCTATCTGTCGTCTTTCCTGAAGCGAGCATGCAAGTGCCGCCACGCCGCTGATCCCCTGCTCACCGCCGTTCAAGCGCTGCAGGAGAGGATAAGGACGCCCCACCGTCTCCCTCGCTCCCCAATCCACTCCTCCCCCTCCCCAGCGACCTCCCTCTCCCGTTTCCATCCCCCTGGCGAAACCCTAGCCATGGGCTCCGCCACTCGCCGTCGCCCTGCGCCACCCCGAGCTCCGTCGAGCACGCCACGAGGTCCGTCTCTCCTTCCCCGTTCTTCCTGTCGAAGCACGCAAGCCCCAGAGAACCCTGCTCACCGGAATTGAAGCTTCCTCCCCGCCACCGACGACCACCACCGGCGCCATTACCATCGGCCTCGACCTCCTCCGGCCGTTTCGACCTCACCACCAACATCACGGTGATCACCTGGTGCTCAGGAGCCCCTTCGCACCTCCCCTCTCTCTCTGTAGCCCACTGTCGCCGAGCACCACAGCGCGCCAGGCCGAGTGAAAAATGCCCTTTTGCGTGTGTGTTTGTTGAGGTGGCCCTGGGGCCCCTCTGTCAGTGTTTGTGGCTAGACCACTCTGTGGTGTAAAAATTAATTTCAGATTTAATTAAATAAAGAAAAAGTTTTATAATTCCAGAAAATGATTTAAATATTGTAAATTCAATATCTTTTTATTTATAAGCCTGAAAATTACAAATAATATATCAAAATGTTCAGAAAAATGAAACCTACCTCCTTAAGCTATAATCATGCATTGTTCAACAATTAAAATATCAAGTTTAATTAGAATAACAAATGCACCCCTCTCATAAGTTCCGGATTTTCTCTGAGTTAGGGTTTGCGCCCCTAGGAACCTCGATTAAGTTGTCGAGCATGCTTTAGGGTTTCAGTTCAATGAAAATTTAAATTGTCATATCATCATTTTTGTTTGAGCATTGCATCGATGCCATGTGTTGAATGTTTCCCCTTTCTTTCCGGTGTTTCGTTCTTCCCGATAGAATACGATATCGAGATCGAAGACCGAGGACAACACCATCGAAGATCGATGAACAATACTTGACAAACTCTAATCAAGTCAAGCTCAAGGCTTCCAAAAATCTATTTATTTGCTATCAACTGGCAAAGGCAAGCATATCCCCACCATGATATAACCCTATGATTTCGAAAGCATTTCAATTATTGCCATGATGCATACGATTCTACTGTGGTCTTTTATCGTCAGATAGAGTATCCTATCTATTGCATTACTCCCTTTTGATCTTATATTACCTGATCCACTGCTCCTAGCATAACTAGGTTTGGCTTGTGTGCACTGCTAGAGCTATTATATGTGTCTGCTTAGCCATCCATAGCTGTCAGTTCTGGTCCATCCAGATGATGTATCAGATGCAGAGAATCTAGTATGACAGGAGAATGTGATGATATGAGGTCGGTGATATAAGTTAAACATGCTAAGGCTTGTATGGGAGACCACGATGGGATGTGGTTTTTCTAGTCTCATGCTCGCCACCACTAGGACCTTTGTTCTTGCCTTTGGAACCAAGACGAGCGTGCAACCACACGGGGCCTAGACAACGTCATGACTGACTAACTTGCCTAGTAGATTCCATGAGTCACATAGTTCGGGCGTTCCATTCGAAATATGCATAGAAAATCTTTTGAAAGATTTGCCGGGTGAAGTTGGTGCATTCATAGCAGGTAGGTAAGCGTGGCCGAGGTTGCTTGGGATAGATAGCGCCCCTGGTAAACCAATCTCGCCTCACATCTTTAAGTACCGGCTTCGGGATTTGACCCGTTACGGCAGAACCATACTTATTGCGTGACTCATGATCTCGGCGAAAGCAAGGTAAAGGTCGTGTCTAACCACCCTCTGCCGGCCTTCCAAGGAAGAGGGCTAATCATGTGGCATTAAGAGAAGGTTAGTACGTGTAGGTAAAGTTGTACACCCCTGCAGGGTAATAATATTTTCGAAAATCCGTGTTCACGGTTATGAACGACTTGGCGACCGGACTCAAGATCATAGAGAACTTGAACCTAATCTTAAAACTTGGTAGATCAACGTGTGCTTAAGGATGCTTCCTCATGGGTACGAGAGGGTGATCCTAGTTAGTATATGATGATGATTCGGTGGATAACAAGAGATGATGATCAATATTCCGGAGATGTCGCTCTCTTATCCCCTCTTAAAATACTCTATTTAGACGAGATTCTTCTCCCTCTTATCTTATAAACAAAAATGGCTTTATGGAAAACAAGTCCACCAGCCATAAGTCTTGCGGAGTACACCCTGTACTCACCCTTGATTTGTTGATACTTTTGCCAGAGTAAGTGTTCCCTGAAGATCAGTTTGGTACTACATCGACATCGACGAGTAGCTTGGGGTTCCCAGCCGGCAGCCTGGAATCTATGGGTTGGGACGTCATCGTTATGCTTCAGGCCTCTTAGGCCATTTGTTAGTTTGCTATACTTAATAGCATAATTTGCCTTCCGTTATCTAATGTTTGTGGTCAGTGACCTCTACTTGTAATAATTTGGTTCTCTGCTCAGTTATGAGCTTGCTGTAATAAATTTTTGTGTCGTAGGGTCACTGTTGTGTTACCGATTCTTCAATAGATATTCTCGAGCTCAAGGTTAAGATTATTTCAGATGGAGGTCTGGGATTTGTTTAGCCCTGATCCCGGGGGTGTCACAGTTCTTGGTATCAGAGCAGTACCGACCGTAGGAAAACCTTTCTATTGGTCGATGTTGAGTCTAGTGCTTGTGAAAACTATTTTCAAAGATGAAAAGTATTTGAGAATACTCTAGTATGCTTCTTTTCTCCTTATCTAGTTTCGCTCTAACTCTGGGTTATCTTATCTGGTGTTGATTTTGGAAAAGTTTTGATATCTCTTCTTGTCTTTCAAAACTTAGGTGCCTTTTGGGCATGACGTTTCTTAGCCAATTGACCTCGTGTTTAGTTCTCTAGAGTAGTGTGTGTTGTGAATTCCTTGTTTCGCTTGCTCTTGCTCATCTGAGGGATTCCTTTCTATCATGATCTATTTATGTTTTGGACCCACAATATTATATTGTCGGATCTACAGTGTTCTGTTCTAGGCTTCGAGGGTTCCTTTCGCCTCGTGTGCCTCCTTTTGTTCGTTTGGTACTTCAGAAGATGTTTCTTCTTTTGGAAGATACCTCGTGATTATTGTTTTGCAGTGTACGCCATGTCACTCAAGTAGTAGTTATTTCTTTCTTTGGGTTTTTACCCTTGGACTTGAACCTAAGATCCCTGATTGTGCTGGATTCTTGTGTAGTGAATCTTGTACATGAAGCTGACCTTTAAACCAAGATCCATCCCTTTGACCCCTGTTGTTAATGTTCACACATTACCTCAGGATGGCTGGTATTACAATTCTAACCTTCAAGCTTGTGGTTATTGTCACGATTGAATTGTGACAATAAAGGACTTCACCTACCGCTAGCTATGGCAGATGTTCTTTAATGGAACCAAAAAGATCACGACAAGAGCACTCCCCGTGAGTCTCGCATCTATACTCATGACTCTGCCACACCTTATCTCTTCTCTGCATTGGTTTTTGGAAGATTGTTGACTTATGCATCCACATCTCGGGATTCTATCTTGAGCATGTTCTTCTTCCCTTGTTGTTTTCCGACCTTTGTCTACCAGTTGGTAGCCAAGTAGTACATGTGCATCGGTGTCTTCCGATATAAGATACTCTCGTGTTCCGTCATGACAAACTGTAGCACCCCGGGTAAAACCACTACTAGAAAATCGCGGTTAAATAATACTTTGTGCATCATCATGACATCAACATGCATCTTTTTGCCTAAACCTATTTTGCTAGAAGCCCTATTTTTGTTTTCTACAAATACCCATTCTCTAATTCAAATCTAAAACCATGTTCCTCTCGAATTCTTATTTTTGCCCAAAACATATTTGTAAATGTTTTGTTTTAAATAAAAGAAAATAAAATAAATATTATAAATATTTATTTAGGGGGAGGCAGTCCATCCGGTCAGGCCCAAAGGCCCAACTAGACAGACCACCTACAACCTCAGAAAACCCTAACCCAACTAGACAGACCACCTATGGGTAGCTTAGTGGGGTGGCCCCCTGTGCTTTCTTTGGGTCTGGGAAACGTCGTGTCCGAAACCCCGTCGACATACCGTTGGGTGTATGTTTTGTGATCTTGTACCTACCTGATCTGACAACAAGGGTGTAGGTGCGTGTGGGAACATTGGTGCACCCCTGCAGGGTTAAATCTTTTCGAGAAGCCGTGTCCGCGGTTATGGACGACTTGGAGCACAGTTCTCGATCATAGACAACTATAACTAAAGTTTATTGTTATAATTTGACTTGTATCCGATATGACTAGTAATCAGCTCCACTATAATGGAATGGCTAAATAAAAGTGCCAACAACTACTGGGTTTTGGGATATCTCATGCCAATTGTATCTGACTAGTAAGTGTTGCAACTACAATGGAATGGTTAACTAAAAGTGCCCACTACTTATTATATCAGGATGACTATCTATACCTGACTAGTAATTGCTGCAACGATAACTGACTAGTAATTGCTGCAACGATAACTGAATAAATAAAACTGCCAACTGTGTGAGTTCCTCGGCTGACTTCCTCGTTTGGTCTCGAGGGGGAAATACCAGGATGGGTATGTTTGGTGGTAGTATCAGGTTGGTTCCGAATAGGTCTTTCTTACCCCTCTCTGATAGCCCCTAGTTGTATCGAGTCTCTATAGGCTGTTTAGTGCATGTTGCACTGCCGCTTCAGTCCACCATACCTATGTAGGAGAGGACCACCGAATTCTAGTCTCGCCGTGTACTGGCCTCAGTACTGACCGCTCTCTTTTTCCTTTGCCCTTTGTCGGCACCCCTTTTTGTTTAAGCAGGTTTTGAGATCGACGTCGTTAGCAGGGTTACCCTTCCGGCTTGGCCTGGGCAGGGTTATGGACGCCATTGGTTATTCTTCAGGGCTCTTAGCTCAATTTGCATCTTGTCCGTACTCGGACACTGTATTGTTTTCCAGGTGATTTGTATTTTCGTATTGTATATCCGTATTCTTGACTCTTTGAGTCGTTGTTGTATATATGTTTTGTGGGTTCCATCGAGGACTATTGTGTAATGATATTACTTCGTTTTCCACCCGCACGAAAGTGCCTGGTGGGCACCTTTGAATCGTTTCTATGCGAGTTTGGCGGGAAGCGCTAAAACTTGCATAGGGCCGATTCCGAGGGTGTTACAGAGTGGTATCAGAGCTCATCAGTTACGATACCCCACGTGTCTAGCCTGTAGGATAACCTAGCTAATGGACGTTATATAGTGTCAAAACTATTTTGGAAAAATCGGTTGGATAGATCTGATTAGGTCTTCTTTTACTTCTTACCACTCTGCTATTCTCCTCTTATCTCTACGTATTTTGAATCTGCTCTCTTATCTTTTCTTCGAGTCCAGGATTTCTCGTGGTTGGGTTTCCGTCGTACCTTCAGGGTTTCGCTTCCATCCTCTTGTAATGGTGCTTCGACATCCGGCCTTCACGCTATCTGATGAATCTTTCAGCTGTTGTATCTTTAAGTGGACCCAAAAATCCACTAAAATTTTTCTTTGTATCTTCTGATGTTCTTCGACACGACCATCTACATCAGATCTGATGAGTACCTGCATCCCTCCTTGTTTCCGAACCTCTCTTTGTCGAGATCTACAATCTGAATTCCGAGAGTTGGTTGCATAATTTTCTATTCATCTGCAGAGTAATGCTTTGGGTGCGCGATGGACTGATCACCATCCGACTACTCTTATCATTCGCTCTTGTACATTGAATGGTGGATTGATGCAATTATACTCCTTCCGTGGAAGCTAGAGGTGGCCTTATCTTTTGAGACCTCTACCTTCGTCTTTGTCTCTCTGGAGTGTTCTACCAATGAATAGGAACAACGAGCCCTTGTTGGTGGTGTCGCAAAATTCAAGACGGACAAACAACCCTTGTTAGTGGTGTCGCGAGGATCTACATGAAGCACGAAGGTTCAGATCGTCAGCCTTTTTCCCTGTACCATGAGGCGGATCTCGAGGGTGAGATCCATTGTTAGTGGTGTCGAATTGTAGCACCCCGGGTAAAACCACTACTAGAAAATCGCGGTTAAATAATACTTTGTGCATCATCATGACATCAACATGCATCTTTTTTCCTAAAACTATTTTGCTAGAAGCCCTATTTTTGTTTTCTACAAATACCCATTCTCTAATTCAAATATAAAACCATGTTCCTCTCGAATTCTTATTTTTGCCCAAAACATATTTGTAAATGTTTTGTTTTAAATAAAAGAAAAGAAAATAAATATTATAAATATTTATTTAGGGGGAGGCAGTCCATCCGGTCAGGCCCAAAGGCCCAACTAGACAGACCACCTACAACCCCAGAAAACCCTAGTCCTAACCAGATCCCACCTAACCCTACCCATCTCTCCACGCCGCCACCACCCACCTCTCTGTGCTATCTCGCATCCCACCCTTTCCCCCGGCCCCACTCCCACACGCGCACACCACCCCGCGCCCTCCTGAATGTTGCAAGCCTCACACCCGCTGCAGTGCATGCACCCTGTCCACCCCGACCGACCAACCACCCTGGACCTGATCCCCGCACCCCGCTCCTCTCGGTCAAACCTGACGCGCTCGCTTCTCATGTTCATCACGCATCCCACCTCGTTCCTGGCCCTACCCCCCGGCCTCGCATGATGCGTCCCATCCCGATGCTAACCAACCACCTGGCGTCCCCTTCTCCCCCTGGCGCTTGCCGTATGTCGTCTTCCCTGCGACCTCCTCCTTCCTTCGATCGGTCTCCCCCACCAACCCCTCCTTCCCCGACGCAAGCCACGCCGCTGCCTCCCTCTACACTCGCTGTGACGCCGCTTCTCTCTGTCGGCAGCACCCACCGCCAGCGAACCCCGCGGTCCCGAGCTTCCTTACCGCCAGCGCCTATCTCCGGCGCCGCCCCTCCTCCTCGTGCCGGCCCCTCCACCCGAGCTGCTCCCCGTCGCCTCCTTCCTCTGCATCTGACCACCCCGCGTCGCCTGCGCCGCCGACAGCGACCACGACGTCCGCCGCCTGTCGACAGTGCCGTCGCTGGCCTCGTCCCCGTTGCCCGGCCGCCTCTGCACGCCCCCTATCACCCCGCCGCCAAGCCCGTCCGGCCACGCCTCCTCTGCGCCCTCCTCTCCCTGAGGCGCCTCCGCGCTGGCCCTGCGCCTCCCGCGAGCTGTACGGTCGCCCGCCTCCGTCCTGCGTGCCACTTCCCCTCTGGTCGGGTCGCTGCTCTCCCTCAGCCCCTGCAGCGTCTTCCGCCTCGAGCCCGTGTACCCAGGCCCATGCGCCTCTTTTCCCCATTGCTGGCCTCGCCCTTCTCGAACTGGCCTCCGCGCCCCTCTCGCCGCCGTCCCATGCTCTGGTTCACCTTCTTTCTGGCCGTTGCCTCGCTGCCGTGGTACATGCGCCACCCCTGAACAGCCTCATGTTCAAGTGCCACTTGGTCCTGCTCATCTACCGGTGCGTGTTCCCTGTTTGGTGATTTTGTTGTGGTTGTTGGTATCAAGTGATCTGGTGAGTGTTGGATGGCTGACAAAAGGAACCTGGCAAGACCAACTAGAAGCTGGAAAACAGGACAAGGACCTCAGGGATGCTTCTAACACCTACTTCAACCCCATCGATGAACCAAGCTCGGAACGCCAAGTTCTCCTTCCTGGTGTCCAAAGATTCGAGCCCGAACCCGGCGAACCCCGACCCCAAGATCGTCGAACCCATGTGTGACCTTTTCCGAGCCCCTATTTTATAAATTACCAACTATATAAACTGTTGCATATTTAATTGTCATACTCGCATGCATATTGGTGTGGTTTGGGGGCCTTATGCCGATTCACCATAAAATTAAATATGGAGACCATATGCGGGCTATTCTAGTCTTAGTTTGTCTCCATTTAAATTTGTGTAGCGAACCGATGCCATGTTTTCGCCTTGTTAATACAACATTTAAATTGTGGGTATCTAAACAACTATAACCATATACTTAATTGTCGGGACCCCGGTTCCGCTTAATATTGCCTAATTGCATCGCATCCTTTCCATGTCATACATCATACATACATCATGCCCGATCTTTTGCCGTAGTATTAAATAGTGCATACGGTGTTTGTACTAGTGTTTTGCTTCTTCACGGACTAGGCCGATGAGTTGATGCGAGTGTCGACCTGATTCCGGTGAACCTTCGACAATGTTTTTCAGGCGAGCATTCTCCCCCTTTCTACTTATCTTACTTTTATAGTATTTATTCCCTCCTGTTGATCTATTGCTATCTATGTTGCGATGCTATAGTTTTCGTACCCGTGATATCCCGTGCAGCCTTATATTGCCCTGGACACATCCTATTACCTGTTGTTTGGTAGATAGTTGGACTTGCGTGTCGTAGTCGCTTGCTCAAGTGCTGGTGCGTGTCGTCCAGTACCACAGTTGTTGGAGTATTGCCGTATGTTTAATGTTGGAGATGATCTTGATTTAACTATTGTTTAATAACTAAAATTGAAAGTAGGTAAATGCAGAGGCACCGGTGGGTAATAGACAATATTTGGATCTTAACCGCTCCACCGGTGTCCGTAGGACCGAGTTCTTGACACTGTTCGAGATCGAGCGCTAACCATTGTGGGTGTGGGCACCCCATCGATTAGTACCTGATTTCAAAGCACTGCATCGGGGCCACAAGTTGTTTTGGGCTTTATTACTATCATGTACTTATGCCATGTTTTACTGTTCTATTTACTATTGCGCGTGGAGCGCCTGTACTGTTTAGGTAAGCAGAGTGTTTTCGCGGTATCGACAAGCCCAGTCATACTTTCGGGTTCCCAGACGTTTCTGACCATTGAAGCAAACCCAGGTCCGTCTCGAGACCGGCCGACTTCACGGGTAGCTTAGTGGGTGGCCCCGTGCTTGTTTTGGTCAGGAAGCGCGTGTACGAAACCCCGTCGACATACCGTTGGGTGTATGTTTTGTGATCTTGTACCTACCTGATCTGACAACAAGGGTGTAGGTGCGTGTGGGAACATTGGTGCACCCCTGCAGGGTTAAATCTTTTCGAGAAGCCGTGTCCGCGGTTATGGACGACTTGGAGCACAGTTCTCGATCATAGACAACTATAACTAAAGTTTATTGTTATAATTTGACTTGTATCCGATATGACTAGTAATCAGCTCCACTACAACGGAATGGCTAAATAAAAGTGCCAACAACTGCTAGGTTTTGGGATATCTCATGCCAATTGTATCTGACTAGTAAGTGTTGCAACTACAACGGAATGGTTAACTAAAAGTGCCCACTGCTTATTATATCAGGATGACTATCTATACCTGACTAGTAATTGCTGCAACGATAACTGAATAAATAAAACTGCCAACTGTGTGAGTTCCTCGGCTGACTTCCTCGTTTGGTCTCGAGGGGGAAATACCAGGATGGGTATGTTTGGTGGTAGTATCAGGTTGGTTCCGAATAGGTCTTTCTTACCCCTCTCTGATAGCCGCTAGTTGTATCGAGTCTCTATAGGCTGTTTAGTGCATGCTGCGCTGCCGCTTCAGTCCACCATACCTATGTAGGAGAGGACCACCGAATTCTAGTCTCGCCGTGTACTGGCCTTAGTACTGACCGCTCTCTTTTTCCTTTGCCCTTTGTCGGCACCCCTTTTTGTTTAAGCAGGTTTTGAGATCGACGTCGTTAGCAGGGTTACCCTTCCGGCTTGGCCTGGGCAGGGTTATGGACGCCATTGGTTATTCTTCAGGGCTCTTAGCTCAATTTGCATATTGTCCATACTCGGACGCTATATCGTTTTCCAGGTGATTTGGATTTTCGTATTGTATATCCGTATTCTTGACTCTTTGAGTCGTTGTTGTATATATGTTTTGTGGGTTCCATCGAGGACTACTGCGTAATGATATTACTTCGTTTTCCACCCGCACGAAAGTGCCTGGTGGGCACCTTTGAATCGTTTCTATGCGAGTTTGGCGGGAAGCGCTAAAACTTGCATAGGGCCGATTCCGAGGGTGTTACACAAACCATTTCAAAATGTCTAGGAGAAACAAACTCCAGTACCTCGTCATTTCTAGGACCAGGTCGAAGTGTTGTAATCCGCAGATTAAGAAGCATTGATTAGCTCCTATCTATTCTGCCTTAAAGTGTCACACTCTTTTACACTAAGAGGTCGTGCTGAGTTTTATGACCTCTTAATGAAGTGATGCTTTCACACATCTTTACCCACCCTTCCTCGAGCTTTCGCGCTCGTGAGTGATGTGTTTGCGTAATAATGTGGCCATCTGAGATTCTTAGCAACTATTATTGTTTTGAACTCCAAGTACATTTGAGTCATTCTTAGCGTGATTGTTTAACCCTTTCACTAAGCAAAGGATGATTGTGCTACCAAGGCCGTTATTCTGGTACACTCTCTTTGATCAAGGAGATAGGCTTGTGCCGAATCTCTGGGACTATATTTTCCTGCTTTACTAAGCAAATTTCCTCTCGAACAAAGTGACATATCGGTGGTTCGTGATATTCTAGATTTCTACTAGAAGTATCGCCATGTTACCACATGACCGTGTTGTTAAGTTCTTGAGCAAGCAAGTTCTCTGAACTGCACCTTTCTCCAAGAATCTATATTGGATGCCCTGAACTAGTTGGTTGAGCTGAAACAACAACTTGGAGAGTTGTAAGACAAAAGTTATATCCGACTACGTTCTTTATAAAAGGGATGTCTAGTTTTGTTCATGTTGAAGAAAGATATTATCCCCTTCGTGGACATGTTATCCTCCCCTATCTTTGATTTGATTTGGGTTATCGATAAATCAAAACTCAGTTCCAAGGACCATCTTGATGATATTTCTATTTGAGATGTTTCACTTGAGTACATCTTCATGTTCTTCGGTCTGACGAATATTGTTGCCTTGTTCAAGTAACATATGAGTCCATCTTCTTGGAGTGTTTTGATAAGTTTGTTGTTGAGCCCATCGATGCCATTCTTATCTTCTCCACGATAAATTGTATTCATATGGAACATTTGGCATTAATGTTGGAAACTTTCGAGAACCATCCTTGAGTCATCTTGAAGTTTGTGTTCTGGATGTTAGTAGTAACCTTCTCTGGTTCACGTCCAAATGTTGAAGGATGTCGCCGTGGATTCGAGTAGAGTTAGCTCTGTTCCTTAAGGACACATGTGAGTTTTATTGTTAGTACTTTATATGTACGCAGTTGTCTTTTGACAAGTGCTAAATACATGGGTCTAGCAATCTAGCTCGTCTTTAGGATCTTTACATTGTAGTCCATATCTTGAGAATCTAGTAACTTTACCTTTGTGGTCAATGTTGCAAACTTTCTATTCAGACATGCTGAGTCTGAAGTATCATACCACTTAACCAAATCTGAATCTCAAGCAGATACGATGGTTGGTGTTCCTCAAGGTTTTGAAATAGGTCTCTTTGCCACCAGGTTTTTAGGAATTCAAACTCTAAAAACTTTTCAAAGACCTAAGACCTTAGAAATTTCCCTATTTTCTCCTGATCTATATCAATCTTCAGATGCCACGTGGAGGAAGTGGTTCAGCCCCGGACCCGATGTTGCAGATCCTGCAAAAGTTGACTTCTGACCGCGAAGCTGAAAGAGCGGAACGTCAAGCCAACCTAGCCACTCTGCAACAGATAGCCCAGCTAGCCCACAACAACCAATGCCACGGAAATCAGGACAACCACGGATCTAAGCTCAAGAATTTCCAGAATACCAACCCACTCGTTTTCACCAAGTCAGAAGAACTCCTAGATGCTGATGATTGGCTGCAAACCATGGAAAACAACCTAGAAGTCGCCGGAGTGGAAGCCAACGAGAAAGTCCTGTTCGCCACCCATTATCTAGCCGGAGATGCCAGGGCATGGTGGAACAGTGTTCGTGCAATGACCGAGGCGGATGATGACACAGGAGGAATTCAAGGTCAAGTTCAGCAGAACCCATGTGCCACCAGGTTTGATCAAGAGAATGAGAGACGATTTCAGAGAGTTGAAGCAAGGAAGGATGACTGTAGTGGAATACCGTGACAAATTTTTGTCATTAGCTAGGTATGCCCCGGATGAGATAGACACCGAAGCCAAGAAGAAAGAAAGATTCCTGAATGGTCTGCATGACGAGATGCAGACAGTGTTAGTCAATAGACCCTTTGTTGATATTCAAGCCCTTGTCGACTCTGCTATCCAGATGGAAGGAAATATCAACCAGGCCAATGAGAACCGCAAGCGTCGCATGATGCATCAACCAGGAACCCATCAGACCCCAAAGTATCACCCCAACCCATCTCCAGGATTTGCCCCAAGAACCAACAGACCCCCTATGACCCGTCCGACCTACCCCAACCGTGGAAACCCTAGACCCAGAGGAAATCACAACAACCCCGACAACTCTAGCAATTTCACCCGTGCCCCACCCAAGTTCAACACCAACAATGCTATCGCCAACCCCAACACTACCCCGAGGACTGGAAGCAATGTCAGTGCTGTCATGACCAAGGACAAGTCACAAGTGACTGTTATGATCAGGAAATAAAGGCCACTATTCCAACGAGTGCCCCAACAAGAAGAATGCTACAACCCCCAACACCAATGTCCCAGCTCAGCAGCAGCGTCGTGTCCAGCCAGGGAGAAGATTTGCCCCAGGGAATTCACTCAACCGCAATGGCCGTCTTTTTCTCATGCATGCTGAAGAAGCTTAGGAAGCGCCAGACGTCGTGCGGGGTATGTTTTCTGTTAATTCAGTACTTGCAAGAGTGTTGTTTGACTCTGGTGCATCGCATTCATTTGTCACCGAAGAATTTGCCTGCACTAGTAAAATTCAACCAACCAAAGTGAAGCATGTGATGATTGTACAAATTCCCGGATCAACCACCAAGGCTAGGCAAATTTGCAAGGCCATCCCTATCCGAATCCATGGCATAGATTTTTATGCTAACCTAATAGTACTAGGAACTGAAGGTTTGGAAGTAGTACTAGGAATGGATTGGATATCCAAACATAAAGGATTGATTGACTGTGCCAAGAAAGCCATCACCATGACCAGTACCACCGGAATATCAGTCGAGCATATATCTGAAACCTTACCTCGCCAATTCAAGTGTAACAAGAGTATAGCCCAACCTACCATTGACCAAGTCCGGATAGTCTGCGAATACCCTGATGTATTTCCAGATGTTTTGCCCGGTATGCCCCCAGATCGGGATATCGAGTTTATCATCGAACTAATCCCTGGAACAGGACCCATAGCCCAGAGACCCTATAGTATGAACCCGTCAGAACTAGAAGAACTGAAGAAGCAACAGGATTCCATGTTGGAAATCGGATTGATTCAACCAAGTGCGTCCCCATGGAGATCACCTGTCTTGTTTGTGGACAAGAAGGATGGAGGTAACCGTTTGTGTACGGATTATCAGAAGTTGAACGATGTCACCATCAAGAACAACTACCCCTTGCCTAAGATAGAAGATTTGTTTGATCAGTTGACCGGTGCCAAAGTGTTTTCGAAGATTGATCTTAGGACTGGCTATCATCAACTCAAAATTCATGCAGAGGATATTCCAAAGACTGCCTTTACCACTAGATATGGATTGTATGAGTATACAGTCATGTCTTTTGGATTAACCAATGCCCCCGCTTATTTCATGAACCTCATGAATAAGATTTTTATGGACTTCCTGGATAAGTTTGTTGTTGTTTTCATCGATGACATTCTGATTTATTCCAAATCAGAAGAAGAACATGAGCTACACCTAAGGACCATTCTTGGAACCCTTAGAGTGCATCAGCTGTATGCAAAGTTTAGAAAATGTGAATTCTAGTTACAGGAAGTAGGATTCCTCGGTCACATTGTATCAGCCGGAGGAATTGCCGTTGACCCTGCCAAAGTGAAAGATGTAGAAGATTGGCAAGCCCCAACCACTCAAACCCAAGTTCGTGCTTTTCTCGGATTGGCGGGATATTACCGCAAATTTGTAGAAGGATTCTCTAGTATTGCTAGACCCATGACCCAATTGCTGAAGAAGGACAAGAAGTTTGAATGGACCAACAAATGTGAAGCGAGTTTTCAAGAACTCAAAAGGAGATTGATTTCAGCCCCAATCTTGATCATGTCGGATATCATGAAGCCCTTCGATGTGTATTGTGACGCATCCAAGATTGGTCTCGGATGTGTGCTAATGCAAGAAGGCAAAGTTATATCTTATCTATCGCGACAATTGAAGCAACATGAACAAAATTACCCAACCCATGACCTCGAACTCGCAGCCGTAGTTCTAGCCCTGAAGACATGGAGACATTACCTGATGGGAAACCGTTGTGAGATTTATTCGGATCACAAGAGCCTAAAGTATATATTCACTGAGAAGGAGCTGAATATGAGGCAGAGAAGATGGATTGAGCTAATCAAGGATTACGACCTGGGCATTCACTATCACCCTAGTAAAGCCAACGTGGTAGCCGATGCCCTTAGAAGATTGCCGTGCCGCTTGAACTCCATAATTTTGAAGGAGCAACGAAGTTTGCACAAATAGATGGAAGATTTTCAAATGGAATTAGTAAGTGAAGGATTTTTGGCTAGCATAGAACTTCAGCCCACTTTGATAAGTCAGATTAAGGAGGCGTAGAAGGGAAATGCCAGTATCGACGGAATCAAGCGTCGTATCGGTACAGGCAAAGTACCCGGATTCACCGAGGACGAAGAAGGAGTTCTGTGGTACAAAGGACGCCTTTGTGTACCAGAAGATTCGGAGTTGAAAGAAGTTATCTTGAAGGAGGCTCATGATACTCTTTATTCTATCCATCCCGGAGGAACTAAGATGTATCAAGATTTGAAATAGCAATTTTGGTGGCATAAGATGAAGAGAGAAATCGGAAGCTATATTGCCAAGTGTGATATATGTCAGCGAGTCAAGGCCGGACATCAAAGACCCGCTGGATTGTTGCAACCTTTGCAAATTCCGGAATGGAAATGGGATTCTGTAGGAATGGACTTTATCACTGGACTACCTACTTCTAGTAGGGTAAATGACTCTATTTGGGTCATAGTGGACAGATTGTCCAAAGTCGCCCATTTCTTGCCCGTCAAAACCACCTATCAGAGTTCGAAGCTAGCAGAGTTGTACATCGCTAGAATCGTTAGTTTGCATGGAGTCCCCAAGAACATAGTATCGGATCGAGGAACTCAGTTTACCTCGAGATTCTGGAAGAAAGTCCAAGAAGGTTTAGGAACCCGCCTAGATTTCAGTACCGCGTATCACCCTCAGACCGATGGACAAACGGAGCGAGTAAATCAAATACTCGAAGATATGCTTAGAGCATGTGTGCTAGAATATGGATCCAAGTGGGAAGACTGTCTGCCGTTTGCAGAATGTTCATACAACAATAGTTACCTAGCCAGTTTGCAAATGGCCCCATTTGAATTCATGTACGAAAGAAAGTGTCGCACCCCTTTGAACTGGTCAGAAGTAGGAGAGAGTCAGATTTTCGAACCCGACATCCTACGAGAAGCAGAAGAGAAGGTTCACAAGATTCGTGAGCACCTCAAGACATCCCAATCCCAACAGAAGAGTTACGCCGACAAGAGACGTCAAGACCTCACCTTCAACATAGGAGATTTTGTTTATCTGAAAGTGTCGCCATTGAAGGGAATGCAGCGTTTCCAACTCAAGGGAAAGTTAGCCCCCAGATATATCGGACCTTTCAAAATTCTGAACCGTCAAGGAGAAGTATCGTATCAATTGGAACTACCAGAAGAGATGTCAGCTGTGCACAATGTGTTCCATATCTCGTTACTTCGCAAGTGTCTCGAAGTCCCCGAGAAGACCGAAGTATTCAAGAATATCGATCACCGGACCATAGAGATCAACGATGACCTGACCTATCCCGAAGTACCCATACGTATTTTGGAATAAGACTTTCGAACTACCAGAACCTGAAGCATCAAGTTTCTCAAGATTCAGTGGAGCAACCACACAGAAGAGTAAGCTACCTGGGAGCGCGAAGATCACATCAGGACGGAGTTTCCAGATATCTTCAAATCCTAGGTATTCTTTTCGTCCTTTTCAAATCTCGGGACGAGATTTTGTTTAAGGGGGGAAGGTTTGTAACATCCCAAAAATATTAAACCTGGATCATCAAATTCTAATCCTCACATTTAGGGTTAACAAAAACTTTTCTAAATAAAATTATGAATGCATGCATATGTGTATGCATTGATTTTGAATTCTTTTAAACCCACCTTGTTTGTTTGTTTCATTGCTTGTAAAATGTTTCTTAGGTGAAATAAACATCATCTAAAACATTTCCCACAATTTTCTTAAACACAAGTAAATAAAAACACATATATGAAGTGAATGGTCACTTTGACCAATTTAACTCCCATGCCTACTTTGGCTGTCTCAAACTTTCAAAACCTAACAGAAACTTTTCTGTATCTTTGCACCCCTTGAATGTACTCATAACAAGGTATCAAGGCCCACTTTGTGATCATCCAGAAACTTTCAAATGCATAGTTTAAATGACAATTCAAAATTGAATCTTTATCATATGGGAAGATCCCACTTTTTCAAAATCCCCTCAAACAAGCTCAACTTTCAAAACCCAAGCATCTGCAGACTCACCAGCACCAATCTAGCAAACCCACCAAAATTCATTTAAAAATTCAAAACATGATTTCATGCGGCCATTTCATCAAACAGGTTGCAGACACAAATCAAACAAACATCAAACACTATTGTGAGCAGTGATTCTTGCCTAAATGATTCCCCATTTAGCTCACACACAACTCAATAGATCATCTAGGAAGATTAGCCAGGCACTAGCACCACTGTGAGCTTGCCATTGTCATCAATGGTAAATAGCCGAGCACCCCCTTGTCACCCCATAGTCGACAGCAAGCTAGGAGCAGCAGCAAGCCTAGCCAGCATGTCTGGGAGGCATCCCACCGTCCACCGCCACTCACTGTCCCAGCCGCGAGCGTTGCCAAGCCCTGGACCACGCGCACAAGCCGCGCCCAGACCATGCCAAGCATGCGCCAGAGCGCCACCCTCGACCAGCGTCCACAGACCGCGCGCCGCCCTCACCGCGTGCACACACGATCACCACCGACCCAGGAGACCGCCAGACATCCCTGTTTGCCGCCCCGTGCCATATAGCCACCGCCCGCCGTCGAAGACGCCGCCTCTGCCGCGCAGAGTACCACCCGTTCCAGACCAAGCCGCACCGCCCCATGCCTCGAGACCATGTCGTTGAGCATCGCCAGGAGACACCGCATCGTCCCCTACCCGTGCCCATTCCTTTAGCCACCTGTAACCTCGCCCCCGACGAGCTCACCGTGCGCCCCGACGGTCCCCTCGCTCGACTATAAATAGAGGCCACCCCCGCACGATTTCATCATACCATCTCACTCCAATCTCCTCACTGATCGTGCCACGCCGTTCTCAGAGCAAGGCGAGCACCACCTCGCCGGAATTTCACCGGAGCCCGCCGCCTCTGGAGAAGAAGGGAGCCAGCGATTGGAGCCGTCCCAGGAGAAGCCACCGGTACCAGGAGATTTGCCGTCGTCGACTTCATCGTTCGCCCGCCTCGCCGACCCTCGCCCGTACCCCGGTGAGCCCCCAGCACCCCTCACTGGCCGCGCTAGGTTTCGTTCTCACCGGAGTTGTCTCGCGTCGATGATGACCCCCAGCCGTTGGGTTAGAACTAGATCGAACGATCCACGTTGCCCCATACCGCTTCGCCCAGCCCCGCGTCACTGCCGAGTGGGGCCACCCACTTAAGCAGCCCGCGGGAGCACTGCGCTTAGCAGGCCGGCCCAGTAACTTTTCCCGCGCAGCCCAGCGATTCAAATTAAACCTTTTTCTTTTTAAATTCAAACACACTTCTGTACCCAACTTCAAAAATCAACCCAGACCGATTCAGTGCGTCAAATTGGATGAAACAAATTTTGTTGGAAAGGTCTGTGAATTCTGAATCCAAGCCCATTGGATTCAAGTCATTTGGATCTGTAGATCACCCATAGTAAAAATAACAAGGCAGAAGCTTTTCTGCATTCAAACATTTTTCAAATTTAAACCATAAAAGCTTTTGAGTTGATTCCAACTCTCAAAAATCACATTTAACCATACCTTTAAGAATATATAAAAATATATAGGTTTACTTGCAAAAATAATGTTCAAGTAATAAAAGAATGCTACATAAGCATTTCTAGCCACTTTAATTAATTAAAATAAAAGGGTAAAACCTTATTAAATTGTGACACCACTTTAAATCACATTCCAATGGACTACAATATGTGGTGATGACATGTGTCAACAAGATCCCATATTTGGTTTGGAGAATATTAAATCTTAAGTAGTTTTTCAATGAGTAGAAATTACTTTTCTAGAAATAAAAAGAATCAAATCAAGCCTTAACCTTGTAAGGTTAGAGATGATGTTAGATCATCTATAAGACCCTTGTGTGTGATGATTGCAAGTAGTTAAGTATTGTTTGGTGATTGTGTACCTCGTATTTATTCATAGACGCTAGTACCGACCAAGGCTACGAGGAGGAAGGAGGATACTACGAAGAAGAAGCCGAGGAGAACTTCAACCACTGCTCTGCACAAGGCAAGCTGATGCTATACCTATGCAAGCTTATATTGACATTGATGCAAGCTAACACTTGCAAGATACCCTACTGATGCAAGAAACCCCTACTTGTTACTATGCCTTAAGCATATGTGATCATACCAATTTGATAAACCAATCCTAGTTTTATGTGCAAGCTTCTCACTTTATTTTCTTTATCAAAGCTTACTTAGAGTTTACTTAAGTGACTGGTAGATTTTGGAAAGATGCTGAAGGTTGCATAAAGAGCATAAAATTTGGCCTAAGCTAGAAACCTTGATATCAGCCTAAGATATAAGGTTGGACTTAGTGAAACTCCACTAGTTACCACCCCTCATTAGTACTACCCCCACCTGTAGATGCTAGTGCTAAGCATAAAACTTGACCAATTTTTAGATGGGAATACTTGGTGGAAAAATGGTTATGAAAACCTTGGAATGATGGATCATTCTATTGAAATGTGTTGGACATGTGTTTCCAAACACTTGATGATTCTGGTGATAAAAATGTTGAGGCATGAGCCTTAGCCCTTTATAAAAATGATGGTTGTCTGGATGCGATACCATTCCAATTTTAGCGTACAACCACAATACCCGAATATTGGGTAGGGCTTGACTAGAAACTTATATACCTTAGTATTAGTTCCCTCACGGCCAAGGTCTGAGCTGAGGCTACCTTGTGAAGATTGTCCACCTGTGCAGTACCCAAGATGACAGCTGGTCATGGTTGGGAGGCCAAACTCACAGGAGAGGTGCTTATACTAGGGCGTGTAATTGAAAGGTTAGGATTGATTATCGGCATACTGAGTATGGTGAATTCAGGATTTGTTCCTGACGGATGTATCGAATGTTGTGGTGAAAGTGTACAATCTCTGCAGAGTGTCAAACTATTCGAATAGCCGCGTCATGATTATGGACAGTTAGAGTGCCATCTTGTTCCCCGTCAGACTTTTAAAAATGACTTGTGAAATGAATTGAGACTTTGACTTGACCACAACAGAGTTGTGACATGAAATACAAGTTCCCACTTAGGATTTATAAAATTATGACTAGCTTCAGAACCTAGTAGAGATAAATCTGGCTTTTGCAAAACAACCCTAGAGCTTAGTGTCCTATTATCCAAAAACCCCCTTTACTTGTTAGTATTAGCTTGTGAGTACTTAAAGAGTACTCATGGCTTTGTCCCTGGCTATTCCCATGGCAAAACTATGAAGAGGAGTACCTGGAAGATGGACCCCAGGAAGGTTACAACAACTAGGATCATCTCCCATCGTCAGCATTGCCTGTGACCCCGAAGATGGAGCTTCGCCTACGCTACCGTTATTATTACGTATTCCGCTGCTTGATGTTGTATTAAGAACTGGATCATGAGATCCCTATTTGTGTAAGAACTTATGTATTGTTTGTAATGGATGAAGTACTATGGTATCCAATTCTGTTATGTCTCGCAAAAATGGTAATCCTGGGATTGCGATGTATGGCATAACAGGCATCTAGGATTGAAAAATCCGGGTGTTGACAAAACATTTTTCAAAATTCAACCAGAAAAGCTTTTGAGTTGTTTCCAACACTCAAAAATCTCATTTAACTATATCTTTCAGAATATATAAAAATATATAGGGTTACTTCCATAAATAATGTTCAAGTAATAAAAGAATGAAACATAGGCATTTCTAGTCACTTTAATTAAATAAAAATAAAAGGTTAAACCTTATTAAATTGTGAAACCACTTTAAATCACATTCCCATGTACTGAAATGTGTGGTGATGACATGTGTCCACATGATCCCATGTTTGAGTTGGAGAATATTAAATCTAAAGTAGTTTTTCAATGAGTAGAAATTACTTTTCTAAAATAAAATAAATAAGACAAGTGCTTTAATCTTGTAATGTTAGTGATGATGCTAGATCATCTAGTATGAACCTTTGTGTGATCATTAGAAATAGTTAAATATTGTTTGGTGATTCTGTACCTCGTATTTATTTATAGACGCTAGTACCGACCAAGGATACGAGGAGGAAGGAGGATACTACGAGGAAGAATCCGAGGAGAACTTCAACCACTGATCTGCACAAGGCAAGCTAACACTTGCAAGATACCCTACTTATGCAAGCTACTACTTGCTTGTTACTAGGACAACTATATGCCTTAAGCATATGTGATTATACCCACTGGACACACCATCCTAGTTTTACTTGCAAGCTTATTACTCTATGTCTTTATCAAGCTTTATCTTAGAGTTTACTTAGTGACTTATAGATTCTAGGAAGATAATTGAAGGTAGCATAAAGAGCATAAAATTTGGCCTAGGATAGATAATCTTGATGTCATCCTAAGGCATGAGATTGAACTTAGCTAATCCCCACTTATTTATGACCCACCATTTGTATTTACCCCACTTGTAGATGCTAGTGCTAAGCATAAAACTTGATCAACTTTACATGGGAATACTTGGTGAAAATGGTTATGAAAACCTTAGAATGATGAGTCATTTTACTGAAATGTTTTGGCATGTGTTTCCGAACACCAGATGATTTTGATGATAAAAATGTTAAGGCATGAGCCTTAGCCCTTGATAAAACTGATGGTTGTCTGGATGCGATACCATTCCAATTTTACCGTACAACCACAATAACCGAAATTTGGGTAGGGCTTGACTGGAAATTTTTATACCTTAGTATGGGTTCCCTCGCGGCCAAGGTCTGAGCTGAGGCTACCTTGTGAAGATTGTCCACCTATGCTGTACCCAAGATGACAGTTGGTCATGGTTGGGAGGCCAAACTCACAGGAGAGGTGCCTATACTAGGGCATGTAACTGAAAGGTTAGGATTGATTATCCGCATACTGAGTATGGTGAATTTAGGATTTGTTCCTGGAGGATGTATTGAATGTTGTGGTGAAAGTGTACAATATCTGCAGAGTGTCAAACTATTCGAATAGCCGCATCCGCGGTTATGGACAGTTGGAGTGGCCATACTGTTCTATCGTCAGATGTTTTCAAAATGACTTACGAAATGATTTATGACTTTGACTTGACCACAACAGAGTTCTGATATGAATTCAAGTTCCCACTTAGGTGTTATAAAACTTTCAACTAGCTTTCTTTGCTTCTGAACTTAGTAGAGGTAAATATGGCTTTTTGCAAAACAACCCTAGTGCTTAGCATATCCTATTGAAAATCACTTCACTTGATTAGTATTAGTTTGCGAGTGCTTAAAGAGTACTCATGGCTTTGTCCCTTGCTATTCCCGTGGCCAGACTATGAAGAGGAGTATCAGGATGACGGACCGCACGAAGGTTACGACAACTAGGATCATCTCCCATCGTCAGCATTGCCTGTGACCATGAAGATGGAGCTTCGCCTACGCTATCGTTATCTTTACGTTATTCCGCTTCTTGATTTGTATTAAGAACTGGATCATGAGATCCTTATTTGTGTAAGACCTTATGTATGGTTTGTAATGGATGATCTACTGTGATATCCAAATCTGTTATGTCTCGTAAAAATGGTAATCCTGGGATTGCGATGTATGTCATAACAGGCATCTATGATTAAAAATCCGGGTGTTGATAACACCCTAGGAGATATCTCACATATATATACTTGATATTGTCTCCCTTGGTGGTATCCAATATTTCACCTTTTGTTGGATTCTCTTGGTTTTATCTTTCCAACAAAATTGGTTTCATTCCAATCGGAGTTTCCAAGCTCAACTTCTTTTATTTTGGGTTTTGGAGGTTTTACCGGTCCATTGCTTCTAGAGAGGTTATACCTTTCTCAACTTGGTTTTATCCTTCCATGCTGGACTATGATGTTTCTTTGTACAATCTTGTAAATCTTGGCTTTCTCTTCAAAACGAGCCAAGATCATCAAAAACAGAGTCCGGAATCAAAAGTTATTGAAGTTTTTGTGCAATGTTGTCCAGCGTTTTTGCTTGAGCGAAAATTCCGGTCCAAATTCCGACCCAAGTTCTGATGACGTACTATTTTGTTCTGTTTTTTGTGTCTCTATTTACTGGAAGTTCCGGTGGAGCACCGGAAATTCCGGTGGTGCGCGAATCTGGCCCAAACGGGCAAATTTCTGTTGCCCTTTTTAAGGCCCCTCTTCCCTATTGTTTCCCCAACTTTTGAGGTCATTTTTGCTAGTTCTTCCACTCTCTCTCCTCCATTGTTGACCTTCAAAATCTTGCCCTCTCTCCTTCTCCCTCCAATGATTCTTGCATCTCTTTGAGGGATTTGAGAGAGGAGATCTAGATCTATAATCCCACCAAACCAAATCCCTTCTTTGTGAAGAAATCTTTGGGATCTAGATCTTGGAGAGTTTTGTGTTCTCCACTTGTGTTCTTCCTCCCTTATTCCCCCAATAGCTTTTGTAGCTTTGTTGGAATTTCGGAGTGAAGGACTTGCCCTTGCATTTGGTTCATAGGTTTGAGTTCTCCTCGAAGATTCGGCGAGTTCAAGCTTATGGGCTTGTTACTCTTGGGTTATTGGAACCCTAGACGGTTATGTGGTCGTGTTGTTGACTTCTTGTGACCTTTTGTGGTCTTGTAGCCTTTTGTGGCTTTGTTGGACTTTTGTGGCGTTGTAGCCTTTTGTGGCTTTGTTGTTGGGAGCCTCCAATTGAGTTGTGTAGATAGCCCCAATCTTGTACGGGTTTTGGTGACCGCCCTCAAGTGTCCTTTAATGGATCGTGAGTAGGACTTTGTGGCGAGCTCACGGGAGAATAGGGTGAGTCTTTTGTGGCGCCGTTGAGTTGCGTTCCTGCGCATCCGTGGTGAGTCCTTGTGTGGCGTTGGGTGAGCATCGAGCCACCACACCCCGAGGTGAGATATTTGTGGAGTTTGGAGAGCACTGCGCCATCACACCTCTCCAACAGAGATGTAGATTCTTTGGAAGTGAACTTCCGGATAAAAATCTTCGTCCCCATGTCCATCGGTTATCTCTCAACCGAGCCCTTTACTTATGCATTCTACATTATGGTAGCCATCGTGCTTGAAGTATTTTACCTTGTTATCACCTTGTTTCTTGTATTGCTTAGCTTAGGTTGTTGGTGCACTTAGGTGAACCTAGTGGTTAGGTTTTGTGCTCAATAAATTAAACGTTAGTTTTTATGCCGCATTTGTTTGAGCCTAAACCAAAGCCTATTCACCTCCCCTCTAGGCGACGTCCATTTTAATTTCACATATGAATTTCCAGATTCCTCTATTGGTTATTGATCGGAGAAGAGTCTCGATCATGTTTGCATAATTCACGAACCGTAGGGAGACACACTTAAGGATTGAATGTTGTTTAGTATATACGGAATGTGATTAAAGAGACCGAATGTAGTTCGGATTCTCGGATGGGGTCCGGGATATCACGAGGATATCCATAATGGTACGGAGATTAAGATTCATATAAGGAAAGTCCAATTCCGAAGTTCGGGAATGGTTTCGGTTTTTTCACCGGAATGTTCTAGAAGGGTCTAGAAGGTCCACCGATCTGGAAGGGGGAAGGGTACATCGATGTGTCGTGACAAATTGGAATGGTTGCATCATGTCCTAGGTCACTTGGCTGGACACTTGGAAGAGAGAAATCAAACTCTAGTTTGAAAGACAAAAAGCCAGTTTGTAAAAGTCAAACTAGGACAATGATTTCCAAGTGGAGGGAGGGAATCCTACCTAAGGAGGATTCCTCCTTATCCCATGCACCGGCCTAGAAGTGGAGTTGGTGGAGTACTCTCCTCCCCCCAAACTGCCCCTCCCTCTCATAAATAGAGGGGAGGGGCTCCCCCTTGAACCCTACTAGAAACCCTAGGTTGGCCGCCGCCCCCTCTCTAGTTGCGGCCGATCTAGATCCTCCTCTAAACAGTTGTCGACTAGCTAAACCCTAGTTGCCAACCACCTCTAAACCTTGGCCCTCTAAACCCTAGATCGTCGGGGCTCCCTCTACTCCACCATACCCGCTCCGGCTTAGGCGAAGCCCTGCAGGATCTCCCCTCTACTTCCGACACCATGTCATCGTGCTGCTGGAATCGCAAGGAGAGAGCTACAACCTCCGCTGCCTACTGGAACAAGGGAGAGGAAGGTCTTCATCGAGTACCATACATGTTACCGACTGCGGGAGCACTCCCGGAACGCGCCGCTGGAAGGATCCTCTACGCATCTTGAGATTGACAAGTGAACGGCTACATCACCCACGAGAATCTGCTCTCGTTAACCACTTTGGATCTTCGAAGGTTAGTACTCTATCGACTCGTTGCTATAATCTAGTAGATAGATCTATAGGGTTTGCAGCATAGAAAACAAAAAATTCCTACAATGGGAACAACTATGTACCAAGATCTATCTACTAGATACAAGCAACGGGTGGATATACATACATAGAGAACATACCCTTGAAGACCGACAAAGTTTAACGAGGTTGTACTCATGGATGATGTAGACAAACGCTTGTCGATCTCAAGATTGAGAAGAAGTCCAGCGCCGCAAATCAGTAGCGCATCCTGTTGGGAATATGCCCTAGAGGCAATCATGTATGATGAGATTTCCCATTGTATTCATAAAGTTATTAAGTAGTCCTTGTATAAACATCTGATGTGTATCATTGAATATGTGATTCAGTTGTGGAACTATGCATTCATGTTGGTTGTACTAAATATCCTTGGTCATTGAGGTTGTGCTGGACACACAACTTAGACCAATGTGAAAGTTGGCTTGATGACTCGGTTCCACTTGTCATGGGCATGGAGATGCTATTCCAACTTACACAGACTAGGCTAAAGAGTTTAGCGAGTCGGATTGACCCATATTGAGGTACAACGAACTAAGCTGTCATTTGTATATCTCAATCAATGTAATCCTTAGACCTGAGGTTGTTGCATAGTCCGAGTTGAGGATCACCGACTTAGGTTCTGTCAAACGTTGATCCGTGAATCGCGATTATAAAGGCAGGGTTCGGGTCGACTGAGAATCAAGTTGTGTGATGTGAATAACCAAGATGGGATTTTGCCCCTCCACTCGGAGAGATATTCTCTGGGCCCTCTCGTGAGATATGATTCGGAAAGCATGGCCATGCACGACTCGGTTAAGTGTTAACCGAGGCGATCGACTAAGAGTTAGTTGGGTGAATCACTTATCTCGGATCGAGAAGAGAGTCGGACTATTTAAGGGATGACATATATTCTCCTATAGTCTGACAAGGTATATCGTGAGGCAAAAGGGACTCGGACGTAAGTCGCATTGGAAAGGCAAGTCGTCATGACTCTTTGGTACTTGGGAGTCGGCACGTTCTGCTAGGAGCCGCTACCGACTGATCGATTGTGAGTCGGACTCCAATTGTGTCCAAGTAGCCATGAGCCTGCGGGGTCACACACTTAAGAGCGGGAGCAAGTTCGGATTGGATCCGAATCTGTAATCTGGTTGGGTTGGACCTAAACCAGATTAGGACTAAGTTAGTGAGTTGGACTCACGGTGACTAGTGTTATATGGGCTTTAGTGAATGGGTCGCGCGAGCAGAGCCCACGTTCACTCCCTATATATAGTGGAGCACAGTAACCCAGAAAGGTTAATCGTTGTTCGGTTAGGTCATTCCATGTGTTGGAAACCCTAGCTCCACAGCAGTCCAGCCGCCGTAACGAACCTAGCAGTTCGCCGCCGGTGCTCCTCCTTGTACGTGTGGATACCAGCAGAGGTGCTGTGCGATCAGCACCAGGACGATCGGATCGTGAGGACTGCACTGCATCAACTGACGCGCTTCATCAGTAATCCGCAACCGCGCGTCTAGTGGTAAACCTCGTGGCCTTCTACCTCAGCTAGATCTTGGGATCACCACGTTAGAGGAAAATTTTATTTTATCTCCGCGTGGCCCAATACATCCGTGCTCGCACACACGTCCAAGCCACCGAGCAACCTCTGCCTCCTTGCTCCAGCGATGCAATAGAAGCAACAACTCTTTCTTGCCGAAAAGCCATCGGGAACATGTATCTCGCTAGTCCGAGACCATGGGGAATAAAAACTAGAGGGGGAGAGAGATCCTTCACGAGGAGGTGTGAGTGAGAAGGAGTGAGAGGGGGGCTTTATATAGGAGGGAGGGGGCACCCCAAGGCGCATGGGGGGCTGCCCCACCCCTTCCTCCATTCATGTTGGTGGAGATTCCACCCACAATTTGGCCCTTAACTTATCCACTCAAAATCCCACTCAAAAATCCCATTAAATTTCCACCAAATTTAATGCAATATCTCTTTAAATAAAACTCCTTTTATTTATTCAGAATTTTTTCAATTACTCTAATGGACAAACATTCACATAAAACCGCTTGCTAGTATTTCATTTCACATGCAGAAACACTTTCAGCAATTTCACCCGAAATAGTTCTGGTGTCTAGTGAAATAAATTCATGTGCTTTATAAGTCTTTTCGACATGAAACTATTTGTTCCAAAAGGTGTCAGTATCTCTTAAGTGTGTCACCCTAGGGTTCGTGAATAATGCGGACATGATCGATACCCCTCTCGGATCAATAATCAGAAGCGGTACCTGGAGATCCATACTGACTCCCACACATTCAACGATGACTTTCTTGTGATCGTGAGAACCTTTTACGCTAGAATCTTAATCCCTTTTTCTCGCAATATATTACATGTCCGAGATTTGATCATCGGTATCTTCATACCTAGTTTGATATCTTTACTGACATGTAATCTTTTCTCGTTCCCGTGATATAACATTCTAGTGATCAAATCACTTGCTTGCAAGCTAACCAATGTGATATCACTAAGAGGGCCTAGAGTATATCTATCCATCATCAGGATGAACAAATTCCACTCTTGATCCATGGGCCTCAACATAAAAGTTTAGTAGCATTGAACCCATCTTTATAATCACCCTGTTACGGTGTGACGTTTGATGTTATCAAGATACTCTTCCAGTGTTAGTGATTGACATGATCTCATGGTCTAAGGATTAGGATTACTCCGTATGATGTTATAGAAATATAAACTCAATGACTTTGATCGTAATGTTATACTTCGGATGAATGTTCATCACACCATTCCAATAATGTTATGACCTCGTTATTAACAACATCCAATGTCTATGATCAGGAAACCTTGATCATCTTGGTAATCAACGAGCTAGTTTATAAGAGAGGCATAACTAAGAACTTTCTGTTTGTTTATTAAACACACATTTATTAACGTTTCCGTATTAGTACAATTATAGCATGCAAAATAAACATCTATCATATACTTGGAATATACATAATAACAACTTTATTATTGCCTCTTAGGGCATATTCCAACATTAATAAGGATGATTGTGTTCCCCACCTCCGATGGCGATGAGTTTTCATCTTCTTCCACTTCACCAATATGTGAGTTTTCACAAGATAATGATATGGTGAGTGGTGATAGAACTTGCGTCGCGAGATCTCTTTTTTGATGTCAATGTTGATGTTGGAAGATTAACAATTCTCTAATATGGATCTTCAAATATTGTTTCACGGGATTGATTTTGGATTTGTTTTCCCTATGATTGCCGCAAGGAGGATTGTCCTCATTGTATTTGTCATGGATGGAATGGTGATTCATAAAAAGTGAGCCGAACTCACCCTGTTACGGGGTGGATGTACAACTCAGTCACCCATGTACAAGTTCTCATGGACATAAATTTATGTTCTTATTATTTTCAAAAAACAACCGATGTAGGGGTTTACTCTGTTGCATTCCTTCAAAAAATGATCATCCTACTCCTGGCATTGCATTCCTTAAATAAACAATGATCATTATACTCTTGACTCCCTAGAGATGTTGAGTAGGCTGTTTGGTTGTTTTTCCTGAAATACCGGTGTTAGTACTCTTGATGATCTTGTTTAATTAATTTAATGGTTGCACGTGTGTAGCCTTATCACTACGACTCAAATTAAAATTATACGAGGAGACTCATTGGTATTTACATGTCTTTGATTTTGCATCTATATTATTTTTGTTCAGCTTTTTTTGTAAAAGTATAAGATTGTGTCACGAAAAAAGAAAAAGCCTGAAATATCTCAAAGATTTGCTCTTTTTTAGACTTTATTTTGTAATTGTTGAAGACTAGTTATATACCTCTGTCATATACTGTTCACTACTATAATAGAGCATAGTATTGATTTCAGAAAATAAGAGTTTGTTCCTTTTCTTCTTCTTGTTCTTCTTCTTTTGTTTTCTATTTCACTTTTTTTCATTTCTAGATTTTTTCGTTCTATTTGTTTTCTTATCTATTTCTTTGCTACATTTTATTGTAATAAAATAGTTTGTTTATTTTTATTTTTACTTTAGCAATTAGTTTATGTTTCTTGTATTATTGTTTTTTTTATATTATATTTCTCTCGGTTTTACTTTTTCTCGTCAAAATGCATGTACCCCTCCGTCTTGAATTAGATTTGTTTAAATTTGCATGTATTTTTCAAAACAGTGGAAGTATATTATTTTTGAAATACAAATGCTTTTATTTGGATATATAATTTCCTTTTCATATGCGACAAGCTCTCGGGGCTGGACCTATTCAACAACGGGCACTGCTCTACTGTCCTCGGTTTGAGTTCTGTTGTATTCTTTTTTTGAACGAAAGAGCTCATATATTAAATGAGAAGGATTACAAAACGGCTCATGATAGGGATACACTCTACGGGTCCTTTACATTAGTATACCCGGTTCAGTCCAGGGAAGTCCCACGTGTATAATTGTTGCCCAAGAAGATTTTGGGTGGCCCAAGCCCATTACAAGTTTGAATCCTTGGAGGACACGTCTAGCTACAGATAGAATTTCAAAGGGTTAACCCTAATTTGTAACCGACTCGACCTATCCCGGGACCTGGCCTATCTATATAAGGACCAGGAGGGCACGGCGAGAAGGATCTCTTCACCTCATACACACACCTCATGCCAGATTGCATCTGCGCAACCCTGTAACTTTCGGTTCCGCCGTAATCAAGAACAGACAAGCAGGAGTAGGGTTTTCCCTCCGGGAACCTAGGTAAACCTCATGTCCCCGTGTTGCTTTCCCATTAACCGTCTCATGACTTGCAGCATCCCCATCTTCTCCAAAACCCAAGTCCATAACAATGGGCATTGATGAGATCGAACCTCGTCAATTGGCGCCGTCTATGGAAAGCGGGGACGCTGATCGTGTGGTCGTTACGGTACCATCCAGAGCGATCTACGATTCCTCAGAGACGGAGAATCACCTCCTCTTTGGCGCCTTCGACTTCACCACCCACTCGCCGGCCACCCACAAAGATTTCGAGTCCGTAGGCGACAGAATCGAGATGTTGTTCGGGAGATTTTTCTTCCAGGTGGGGCAGACCAATACCCTCCACCTCCCAGAGCGGGTGCCACTTCCATCAATCAAGCCTGCCTCATGGGTCCCACCTATAACACCTCAAAAATATTAAACAAGATTATCAAGTTCTAATCACCCAAGTTTAGGGTTAACAAAAACTTTTATTATTAAAATTAATATGAAGGCATGTCTGTGTGTGATTAATGCATGAATGATTGCATTTGCCATGTTTGATTTCTATGAATGATAAGGATTGGTTTAAAGATGAAAACAATATCATCTAGGTCAATTCCAAACAAAACAAAATTCAAATAAGAAGGCATATGATCAAATGGTCATTTTGACCAAAATCAACCACTAGCCCACTTAGGGCATCTCTATTAAATGATTTCTAATAGAAACAAATCCAATTCTTTTCACCCCTTGCTAGACCAAGTAACAATGAACCCAAGCAAACTCACAAACTTATAGAAACTATTTTCAAATCCATTTGAGAGGCATTCAAAAATTGAATCCTTAATAGGTACTAAGATGGCCATTTCTCAAAAACCAACCAAACCACTTCCCCTTGGCAAACCCTATGCGGTGACCCATCATACCACTGCATGTGTAGTACACTATAGTCATTGACATGACATCCACAGAACATTGTTCCGTAAATATCACATCCCTTAGAGTGGTACAACAGAAACATTGCGGGTCCATATTACAAAAATACACACATTATTATTATTACAATACCGGAAGTTCAAGACTTCCAAAAGATTCAACTTACAAACCAAAATATAAAGTGTTTCGGCGGAATTTAAAAGTAGCAACTCCGACTAGGAGTTGAGCTCAGCAGCTTATTCTATAGAGTTCATGCTGCTCGGCTCCGTTGGTTACTACTAACTAGGGATACTTAGTTGGACTCGTTATCATCAACACCGTAGCGGATTTTGTAATCCACTCCTTCAACACCTCCGGACAGATCGGGTTCCTCGTAAAACACATCTTCTTGACATTCGGATGCATACATTAGCACGTCTTCGGGATCCTCAGAGTCTAAGCAAGGGATCAAAGGAAAGAATGAGTAAAAGTGTTACACAACAAGTTCATTATATGCAAGGTGGGAAGTTGGATGCTCTAACTACCACCTGGGATTATAAATCCTTGGCACTATGCAATTTTTTTAAATCTTTCTTCAAAGATAGATTTTATTATGAAAAACTATGACAATCAGCCTTCACAGTTTGACTAGAACTTTCATGGAGTTCCTTTCCTGCCGCGTTCGCAGCTCCTTCCCGGAATAGGGAGTAACAAGTTACAATTCTTACACTTTGCAGAGGTGCGTTACTTTACCCATGAGAGATAAACTCCTTGTTGCACAACAGGGCGTACTTTCCTGTCCACAATTCCATGATGTGGGGACCGGTAGTTGGTCCAAGCCAATCACTGCCCCCTTTGTGACCTCGCATGCCTCCTTGGTGTACACCATGCCCACATAATGAATTACGGCAATGGTTTGTACAAACCGTTAGATGCTAGAACTATCATGGGACGATGAGGGTTCCCACCCATATGCTGCCTATCCTCTACGAATTACCAATTAATATGCACGCTACGAGGATAACAGCCACGACCTGCACATCTAGCTTCATGCGAGAGGAAGAAGATACAGCTGACTTCTCTGTCCCATTCCAAATCTCATGGCTAACGCATAATATACAGCGCTAGAATCACTGATGTCAGGGGTTATTAAGTCCCTACATGATCATCATTGTTTCAAATAGAACCCTAAGTTCTATTGCTCCATTATATCACCACTTAGGATGATATCTATGATTTCTTTATTTGTGAAAATAATATTTTCTTTCTTTTATAACATATATGATAACACACAATTTGCAAATACTTTGATAAAGACTCTTCAAAGGACATGAGCAAGTGATGGCAAGGTAGTGAAGTCTGATGCTTGCACTGGACCTTGAGCTTCTATGTCTATAAAAACATCATTATTGCCCGGTAAGGACAATATTTAAAGAAGCAAAATTATTATGCAATAATGTAATGCATAATTTAACTTGATATGCATTCACCCTATTATTATACAAAGTACTTTTTATAATAAAGGATTTATAAATATTACTTTTTAATATTTATAACATATATTGAATTATTTTATTTTATTTTTCCTTTTATTTGACTTTTATTGATTTAATAATTCTTTTAGGAATTATCAATTAAACATTAAAAATTGTTATTAAATATTTATTTAGTATTTTCAAAAATACTACAATATTAATATATAATCAAAGTGATTTTTATTTATTTTTATCATCTTTCAATAATTTTGTAAAATTCCATAAGGAATATATAAATTACAAAATTCTTATTAAAATTTAAATGTCTAAATTTTTATATCTTATTTTATTTGGATAGTGTAGGTTATTGTGAATCCAAAAATACTTTGTTTATAATTTTTGGACTTTTATTTTATTTTCTAGGATTTAATTAAGTTCAGGGGTATTTTGGTCTTTTCCTATTAATTAGAATAGGCCTTAAATGATTTCTGGGCTGGCTTATTCTTATTGGGCCCTAGTGGCCCATTAGACATAGTCAAAATAACCACCTCGAAAGGGTCTGGCCCAACTCAGCCCACTCCCCTGCTGCCTCTCTCCCTCGAGCTCATTCATCTCCTCCTCTAACCTCGACCCCGTGGTCGGTGATGTCGCCGTCGTGGTGCGGTAGGAGGTTGTCGACTACTCCCATCCTTTCTATCCAATTAGATTTGAATATGGGGCTCTCCTGCGATGGATCGATGCCGTCGTGGGTCGTGGTGATGCTCCTCACCTCTATGCGTGTTCATGGTCGCCGCTGTGGCGTCGTATGGGTTGCAGCGCCCCTCCTGGGGTGCTCCCCGTGCCGCCATGGATGCCGGCCACCTCTGCTTCCTCTTATAGTCTTCAGCGAGGACCTTTGGTGAGTTATGTTCCTCTTCCCTAGTGCTCTCTGTGATCTCTCATCCTATGCTAGATTTTGGTAGTGACCTCTCTAGTTACTGTATTGTCCTGGTTAAGATGATTTATTCCATTTAGGGTTCTTATCCTGTGGTTGATCATATATTGGATGAATTATATCATGTCTGGATGGTCTGTAAGCATGTTAAATGGTTATTATCCTAAGGCTTGTTGCTTGAGATGAACTATAATGGTTGTGGTGGCTTATTAGATGATTTTTATGCTTGGTTTACATATGATTCAGATGGTATAGTTGCTTTGGAATCCATGCTTGTTAAAGTCAGTGGCTTGATAACTTTTCACTGTCATTTCTTAGTTTATGATCATGGTTATGGTGTGATGAAACCACTGTCTTAGTGTTGTTGTGCAAGTTCTCATTGCGAGCACGCATGACTATATATGGAGCACATTCCTATGATTGTTTAGTACTTGGATGCTTATTCTTATTTATCTGCAATGCCCTAGATCTTGAAGTTACATGTTTAGACTCGTCCATGCAACGCCCGTCCATCCATACCTATGCCTACCGCACTCATATCCTACTGTTTGCTACTACTGTTACTATTGCTCTTGTTTTGCGGCTGATGTTGCTTTGTTGTTGCTACTATCAAACTGTTGCTACTGATAAACTTCTGTGAGCAAGAACTATTTCCAGGTGCAGCTGAATTGACAACTCAGTTGGTAAGGCTTGCAAGTATTCTTTTGATCCCCTTGTGTCGAATCTATAAATTGAGTAATACTACCCTCGAAGACCTTTGCGATCCCCTATACTTGTGGGTCATCAAGACTATTTTTTGGCGCTGTTGCCGGGGAGCATAGCTTTATTTGTAAGTTCACTTGGATATACTATTGTTCACTGCTACTCCTTTCATCATGGGGAAGTCTCGTGATGGAAAGCCTATTTTACCATCCACTACAAGAAGAGGTACGGTCCTAAACACCTTTGTTGCTCTTGCTTCACCGTCTGTTATAAGTAAGCTTGTCACACCACCACCACATAATCATGCTACACACACTGCTACTACTGCTTAATCTGAAACTTCTTTTGATGCTCATGATGTTACTTCTACTGTGCTTGATGTGAGTGGTTCATTAGGTCCTTTCCTAGATGCTACTATGGCTAGTCTAGGAAATACTGAAACTCCTACTGAAGACACTGTTACACATGTTCACTCACCTGAGTCTAGAGAGAGTTATGATATTAATGATGGTTACATTGAGTTCACTAATGAATTTGTTGAAGAGTGCCGAAGCACACATGGTGCTAGTGCTATAAAGAGTCTCCTTGCTAGACGTACCATTATTCCTAAACTGTCCTTTGATCCTAAGTTTGTCACCTCTCCCATAGATATTAAAGATAAAGATTATGATTTATCTCTTGATTTATCCTATTTGGACATTGTTGAGAAAGAACCTTTTTGTGGGACTGGAAATGAGAGTGATGTAGCTCATATGAATGAGCTTTCCACTATGAGTGCTTTATTCTCTAATGATTTTAAGATGCGCAGGTATTTTGTTACAAAGATCTTCCCCTTTTCATTAAAAGGAGAAGTTATGGCTTGGTTTAATAGATTACCTCCTGGTTCCATTGATAGCCCTGATTTCTTGATTACTTCTTTCTTCCAGAAATATTTTCCTCCCAGTGCTAGACATGCTGCTTTGAAGAGACTTTTTGATTTTAAATAGGGAGAAGAAGAGAAATTTCCTGAGTCATGGACAAGGTTGTGTGCCTTGATTCATGCACATCCTGGATGTCCATTGCCTAAGAATGAGCTTCTTGATATTTATTATAATGGACTAACTGATGATTCTAGGACATACGTAGATAGTTTTTATGATTGTGTTTTCAGGAAAAGAACCCCTACAGATGCTGAAGAATTAATGGATAAAATAAGCAAGAATTATGATGATTGGACTTCAACTGAGCTAAATACACCTAAGCCTATTACTCCTGAACTAGTTGTGCGTGAACCAGATCCAACACCAACACCAAAAAAGAGGGGAGTTATTGCATTAAATGATGAAGTGATGAAAGAAGCTAAGAAATGTCTAAAGGAGAAAGGTATTAGAGCTAAAGATGCTATAGAAGAATTATGTAAGCCAATTCCCCACTCGTCTACTATTGAGGTACACTCTCTCCACTTTAATGAAGGTGATATTCCCTATGGTAAGCCTCATGATCAATGCTTAGAGGAACTTGACACATTTATTGTTAAACAAGGTAATTTTAATAAACAAGTTCAGAATCATTTATTGGAAAACTCTAGAGCTATCAATGGGTTGAAAGATATTGTGGAAATAACTTCTAATGATATTAAAATTCTTTGTAAACACTTTCAAATGGTTCAAATCCAACTTGATCAACTTGCTAAGGTACAAAAGGATATGCTAGTTAATGCCTCAGGAGATAAACATGCTTATGGAATTAGAACTAGGAGTGGTATAGCTACTCAAGATCCTTTATATCCTAAAGGACACCCTAAAATAATTGAGCAGGATTCTCAACAAGGTGAAAGTAGTGGTAGTGATCGTAAGAGAAAGAAAAAGAAACATAAAATAGTTGAGGAACCACTTGAGCCTGTTGTAGATTCTAATAGTATATCTGTTTCTAATGCTGCAACTGAGAGTGGTAATGATAAAATAATGCTCCTAACAAGGAGGAAGTTGAGGAAGAACCTGAGAAGCAAACTAAGAACACTAGGTACACTAAGGAAGATTTTATTGCTAATAAACGTGGTAAAGAGAGAGAACCTTGGGTGCAGAAACCTATGCCTTTTCTAGGTAAGAAACACAAGTCAAAGGAGGAAGAACACTACAACAAGTTTTGTGAGTGGATGAAACCTTTATTTTTGCAAATCCCTTTGACTGATGCTATTAAATTGCCTCCTTATTCAAAGTATATGAAGAATATTGTCTCTAATAAAAGGAATTCCTTGCCAATTATTCCTTCAATGGTAAGGTTCCAAAGAAACTTGGTGATCCAGGTATACCAACTATTCCTTGCTCTATTAAGAATAATTATGGTAGAACTGCTTTATGTGATTTAGGAGCTGGAGTTAGTGTTATGCCTTTTTCTCTCTACAAGAGACTCCAGCTAGAAAAGTTGACACCAACTGATATATCTTTGCAAATGGATGATAAGTAAACTACTATTACTGTTGGTATATGTGAGGATGTTCCTATTCAAGTGGCTCATAATTGCTTGATTTTAACTGATTTTGTTGTGCTTGAAATGCCTGAAGATGATAATATGTCTATTATTCTTGGGAGACCTTTTCTTAATACTGCAGGTGTTGTCATTAATTGTAATCAAGGAAAAGTAACATTCAATATTTATGACAAAGAGCATACTGTCTATTTCCCCAAGAAGGTTGCTAAGAGCTATTGCCTGATTTCCATTGAAAATATTGAGAGCTTCAAGGTTGGAGAAATATATTGTCCCATTCCACAAGAAAATTTTGAAACTATTATGATTGGGACCATTGCTATCAAGTATGAGGTAACATAATCACCTTGTGGAATGCAAAGTTTTGTTTCATATAAGATTGTTTTGGTAACAAGACTTGATCAACCTTGTTAACAAAAGGATTTTTAATGAACAAAGCAATGCTTTCACCGTGGTTATTCTTGCTTTCTTTTACTTTTCTCCTTCCTAGTCACTACCTTTCTTTTGATAGCTTTGGTTTTGCTAGTTGTTTGCTTGTTAGAGTGTCTTAGAAGTTCTGTAGTTTGGTTTTTGGTTTGCTTTTGCTTCTTCTGAAAAACTATTTATGCGAGAAAATCAATTTTCATACCCTGGAAATTGGCTAAAAATAAAGTTTCCCGAAAAATCCCGGAAAATTCAAAATACATTTTTCCACGAAAAAAGGGGCAGAGGGACACCTGGAGTGACCCAGGGGATCACCCCAGGCCACCACACCACCAGTGGGCGCGGGCACACCCTAGGTGGCACCTGGGTGGGGTGTGGCCCACCTGGGCCCCTCCAAGGTGCCTCCTCCCAGCCATCTTCTTTGTCTCTCCCGAAAAACACCGGAAAACTTTCTCAAGATCGAGTTCCTGCTGTTCTTGCTCTGGATTTTCGATCTCCTTGCTCAGCCCATCTTTGTTACTGATTTTTGGAGGGATTGCTCCTTGGTATGTGCCTCCTCCGCTTGTCCAATTAGATTTGTGATTGGTAGATTGTATCTTGAGTATTTTGCTACTATAGGTGACAGGTTGTGTGAGCTTTCATGCTTGTTCTATGCTTAGATATTTCATTTTGATGCGTGTGTAGCCCTCTAGCAAGTTCCTATAGTAGTTTCTCATCATTTATCAACTTGGAAATCACTTGGCTTGATGTTTGTCTAAAAATTTCAGAAAAAAAAGAGGTCATGGATAACCACACGTTTGGTGAAATATTTGAGAGTGATGCAATTAGAAGGGCAAGCCCTTCAAGATCATCCTCCCGAGCTAGGCCCTGATACAATGAGGATCTCATTACACCGTGATTTGGCGACGAGGGAGATGAGGGGGATGCTCACCCTTCCACCTTTCCTTGCCTAACCTTTTTGTGGGCTGCTGGGATTCTTGATGATTTTCTAACCTTGGTTCGGAGGGCTGCACTAACAAGCTTTATGCAGTATGAGAGCATGCAATATGCTACGCTCACTAAAACATTTGTGGAGAGCTTTTCTTTTACTAACAGCTTGTTCAAGCCAGATGTGTCTTTCAAAATTTATGGCAGGTCTTACAACATGACATTGAAGAAATTTTGTGAGGCCCTGGGACTTGGTATAGTTGGGTCAGCAAATAAGATTCTAGCTCAACCCGCTGATTTGTTGGAGCTCTACCGCGTGATAACCAATGATGATGATCCTAGAGATCAACAGGGAAAGATAAGAAATATTCAACTCTCAGCCATCAGGTACATTTCTTACTATATTTCCACTAGTGTTCTTGGTAGGGAGAACACTATTAAGTTTTCCAACTATCATTTGGCATTCATAGCTGTTGCGCTCAACAATGAAACAGAGTACAATTTTGGTTCTCTCATTGCTCGTCGCTTAGCTGCTAAGGGACCCATTTATGGGGGAATTATTGATGCACGTGTTGCTGCTGCCTTGGACCTTGCTGTTGATCCAAATGATACATTTTTGGCCCCTCAGAGGCTTGATCTTGCTGCCATGAAGGCACATCACTTTGTCACTATTGGCTCTACCTTTGAGATCTTGGTTTATAGAATGTTGTTTATTGACGGGGAAGAGAGAGAGATCCCTCTCCCCCAAACCACTTTGTTCAGTATTTCCCAGGGACATTTGTCGCGCTCCAAGGAGGAGATGGATGACAAGCTATGCATCTTGGCTTCCATGGACGCTATCAGGGGGACGCGCCCTCATATGACCCCTCTGTGTACTACACGGGTGAGTCCTCGAGTTCGTACCAAGACGAAGGGGCCTCCTTGTCGTACTACGGAGGTGCACCGTATTGGGGACCATGGATTTGAGCCCCACTTAGGCCAAAAGCCTAAGCTTGGGGGGAGGTATACCGACATCACACTCATCTATATATCATGTTTCTTCGGTTCTTTGTGTATCCATTATTTTGCTTTCTTCTTGGTTTTTGTTTCTGCTTTCCCAAAACACAAAAATACCAAAAATATTTTCATTGTTTCTCTTGGTTTGTTTCTTTGCTTTTAAGTTTTGGTTTTCCTTAAAGAAAAATCCAAAAATATTTTGCTTTGTTTTTGCTTTGTTTGCTTGCTTTGAAAAATCGAAAACACCAAAAATATTTGTTGTTCTTCTTTGGTTTTGTGAGTTCTTTGCAGGGTTCAGCCATCCTCTGTGGATTTTGGTTTCATGCTATTATTCAAGTCACACAAGTGAAGGGCAATAATGAAGATTAACACAACTCGAGGAGTGGTAATAGGCTGGTAACAAACTCTATTTGTTTTCATTTTTGTACATATACTCATCATGGTGAGCATGCTTAGTCTATTCATGTAAGGCATATGTTACTGATGGATGATTAGTAGTTCTTGCTTGTCTGTGATTAGCTCCAGCTTGCTAATATTTTGTAGCATGTCATATGAATGTTTGCTTGCATTGTTTTATTCATATTTTGGTATGATATTGTGGTATCCTCCTCTGAATGTTTCATGTGAATCGACTTGGCACATGCTCACGCATGTATATGACTAAACAATAGTGAGTAAGCCTTGATGATTTATTTTGCCTCAGAGTTCTTGTATCACTTTCATGACATAATTAGTCATATTTTGTTGCAAGCATGATTATGATAGTTATTGCTCTCTCTTTTATCGCTCCCTCTCTATTTCTAGACTTCACTTGCACTGAGTATGAGCTCTACTTGTGCTTCCAACTCCCCAAAACCAATATTGCCAACAGTGTCCACCATACCCACCTATTAGCATCATTTGCTATTTCAGTGCATATTCAATATGCCTTGTTTTCTTCCAAATAAAATGTTTGTCTATTTTGAGAAAGTTAGTTAGTAAAGCTCTCACGAACTTGATGGCACACTTTATTCCTTGCGCTTAATAATCCTGAACCATTGTAACTTGTCCGTGAAAGTTATATGCTTGCAAATTATAGGCTGGGAGTTAGTAGAACCGTGCTTTCATGGGGAACATTTTCACACTTATGGATACATATCCAGTTGATACCTTGCTATTTTGTTTGCGGATGTAGATGGTGTGAAATAAAAGGGGAGCTTGTGAGTTCATGGAGTATATATATGTGTTAGAGAAACGCCTGGGCCGCTAGCCTAAGCCATGCCTAATCATGGTGGAAACTTGCAGCATCACCATAATGAGCATTCTATGAAGCATCCTCAAAAAAAGCTATGCACATAGTAAATAAAAAGATCGCTGAGATGCTCATTGTCTGCTTGCCTTGTCATTTTGATTATGGGATAGCTCCCGTGTCATGTGCAAGGGGTACCCCGTTGGCGGTTCTCTATGATATGCATGTATTTACAATGACAAGGACTTGCAGGTAACCAAAGTTGAGTAGCATGCGGAGCGGCCCTCATACTCAAGGGACATGGGATTTCCAGTTTATGGTCTGTCAAGCATATAACTCATATTGGACATCACTTTCACCTTAACCATATGAAGATGCCTATGATAGAGGCAATGAGATCTCAAAGCTAATGAGTACCTTCCTTTCAGCATTAGGAAGCCTTTCAAACTTTTCAAAACCTTTTCACTTCCTTGTTGAGTCACCACTTATTCTATGAGCACCTTCTTGAGAGCTTAGTTGTCATTCTTGTGTTTGTTCCAAAACTTGGTTAATTATGTCATGAATTTCATGCTTATATATCTGATATTTTTACTTCTAGTCTTCACTTGAACTTCAGAGGTGCCTTGGCATTTACATTGTGCTCTACAAACAAAGGCAAGCAAGATACCATTCTATCATACCTTATTATGAGCATTACAATGTTTCTTATGTTTATGTTTCATACTACTTATTATTATTGAATTGGTTTCTCTTCATAGCTTGCAATGACTATTGAGTAGACTTAGTTGCATACTTCTTATTATGAATGGTTTAAGTATCTACTCCTGTGCTGAGAATATATACATCATATGAAGCAAATGTGTCCGTGAAAGTTCTTTTATTGCACTCAGTTTTCAACTGAATTGCTTTAGGACAAGCAATAAGCTAAGATTGGGGGGAGATGATACGTCCAAAACGTATCTACTTTCCCGAACACTTTTGCTATTTTTTCTCCTCTAAACTTGTGTGATTTGGATACAACTAACACGGACTGATGCTGTTTTCAGCAGAATTACCTTGGTGTCTAGTTTTTGTGCAGAAAATCAACTATCAGGAAAAATCCAGGAAAATATGCCAAAATTCTTATTTCACCAGAAGATCCACGGAGCCAGAGTACGAGACGGAGTGGAGGCCTGGGAGGCCCACACCCCTGCCAGGCGCGGGCCAGTCCTAGCCACGCCTAAGGGGGGTGCTATCGTGGTGGTGGCACGGGAGATGCCATGGGTAGGCTAAAGTATGGGACCAATGGATGCTAGAGGGATCCGAGGAGGGAAGATGCAGTGATTTCTACACTCAAATGACTAACATATAGATCTTTCTTTCTCCTTACAAGAACTACAAGTGCTCCTTGAGCTGTTAGCAGGAAGAAGAAGACTACTACTCAAGTCTTAAGGTCCAGAATGAATCGATCCCTTCTCAGGAGCCCGCTTCTCCCTTTATAAAGGGGTGCCTTGGTTCCTCCTAGGGCTGACGTGGCAAGCATATTCGAGGAATATGCTTGTCCCAATATGGTAACTCGGCGACCCTCTTTCTGTGTCCTCCTTCTAACGACAGCAATGTTCCAGAGAGCCCCACCTGCGTGCCTCGGGCTCCATGACTGTCACCTCCGTGACCTTCTTCTGCCCTTCTGCTGCTCTGCTCCTTGTCCTTTGTGCTTGCCTCTACTCAGATTCTCCCTAGCTAGCGACTAGAGTTTGACTATAGGCACCTCCTTCTCCTGCAAGCTTCGTGTTACTAGGCCTTGTCTCGCATAACTCGGCTCGGCCTTCACCTGTATTCAAGTTAGTCAGACTTACTCGGCCGACTTAACTCATATGTCGGCCGGATAAGGTGTTTATCCTTCTGTAGCTGTCATGGCCTTGATTAGCTCGGCCGACTCTTACATGACTCGGCCGATATAAACAGTAACTCGGCTCATGACAAGGGAGACTCCTTTCGTCTTTCCCCTGTCTTGACCCTATCCGGGGTCACCTCCCCAACATTAGTCCCCGAAGCTGGTGTGGTCCTGCCTATAACCTCGGCCGAGCCACATCAGTTTCCCAACATACGTCTCTCCTTATTTCCGAGTTACTTTTTCCCGTTCGAGGTATCCGCGCAGCTTCCTGAGCACGTCTCGTCCTACGTGTAACACTCATCATTATTCTTCTAGTTTTTTGTTACTCTACAGTGCCCACTGACAAGCTACAGTGATTACTGCGCCCGTCGCGTCGGCGCAGTGACGCCTCGTGCGCCGCATCGGTCAGGAGGCCCGATCCTCTCCCGTGTCGTGCGGCCTTTGGTGTGGCTCCACTCAGATGCGTGCAGTTCCGCCGCACACGTGATATACACGGTTAGCGTGCGCACCCACGTTCCCACTACCGCCAGGACTGCGCGGTTATAAGGAGGGATGCGGGTCTAGAGGATTTACTTTCCTCCTTCGCTCACCGCTCTTCTTCTTCCTTCTCGCGCCCCTGCGTCTGTTGGTGCGCTGGTGGCTTCGCCATTTTCGATCTCCTCGACGGCAACGCTGTAGTCCTTCTGCTCTGACAACCTCACCGCCGTGCGCTTCTTCGACGCCTCCGCGGGTGAGTCATCCCACGGCATCGCCGCCAGATTTCTGCCCTAGGCAATCCCTCTGTCCCCTAGATTTCTCGTGGCGGTTCTTCCTCGCCGCGCCGCTGCGCTCGTTAGAACCATGACGGGGCCCTGCACTTCTAGGCCTCTAAACACCGTTAGTTCCTCCTCCGTCGATTCCTCCGACGAGCCCATGTCTAGTTCTGTGAGCGGAGCTCTCGTAGAGGAGGACGATTTTGCATCCGGTCCAGAACGAGGCTCTTGGCAGGGTTCCACTGTCACTCGCCGTGAGGTAGAGTGGCTAATTAAGACACGCCGAATCCCTGCCGAGGTAAGTTGTCGCTTGCCCGGCAATGAATCCTCTCCCGTGCTCAAGCAGGGAGAATACGTAGTCTTCATGTCCCATTTCGCTCGCGGGTTTGGCCTCCCCCTTAGCAATTTCTCCAGGGAGTTCCTCGATTACTTCGTCCTCCAGCCGCATCACCTTCCCGCCAATGCTATTGCCTCCTTGTCAGCTTATATCTCGGCCTCAGGGGGGTACTTCGGCCTCTGGCCCTCCGTACCTGTTTGGTCTAAATTCTTCCAGATACGATCTAATGTCGTATCGGACAAATATCTTCAGCCTTCCGAGAAGTCCCTCACCCAATGCGGGGCCGCATCCATCACACCTCGGAGAAACTCAGAGTTCCCTCGTGTTGCCAGCCTCGAGTCTTGCAAGAAATGGCATAGATCATTTTTCTATGTCAGAAACACTGGAAAGGAAGACAAGATTCGGCTGCCCGCCTTTTCTATTTGCACCCCTTCCAATAAGAATTGGAACTTCAATCCTAGGAAGAGCCATGCTCTGGCCGAGGCATTTGAGATTCGGCTCAAGGAGTTGATTCGCGCCGGTCTCCGGGGCGAGGATCTGATGACCACATTCGTCAGCAGCTGCATTTTCCCTTTCTAGCTTCGCACTCACAAACATTGTTACATGAGTGGCCCTCTCGATCCCAACTGAGTTTCGACGGTTGAGCTCGACGACTATCATATTTACAAGCGTGTCCGAGCTATCTTCAAGACTGATATGCCGGAGGATTGGGCATGGGGACTGAAGCCGTTCACTCGCGGGAATCCCCCTCCTCAGGTAAATTTATGCATTGTTGTTTGTTTCTGAGTCGCGTTTGTGACTGTTATTTTGCTAATTCTACTTTGTTTTGTCTCTCGCAGAGGTTTACGGAGCAAAATGCCAAGGATGCCGAGGTCCTTTCTCTTCCGTGGACTACGGATCGGAATACGCCGGATAACGGGGAACCTGACTCGGAAGAGTTTGTCCGTAAGTCGGATCTAGCTCCGGCTCGCGCCCGTGGCGAGACCTCGGCCCACGGGGATGAAGGTGACTCGTACGACGTCTAAATTCTTGAGGTAGTTGTCGTAATTCCTATCTCTTACGCATTTCCGGCTCCCACTCTCCCAGCTAATCCAGCCAGTCAGGTGCACGACGCCGAGCCCCTTGCTTCTCAAGCTCCTGCTGCCTCGAAGAAGCGCACCGCTCCGGCAGGTCCCTCTGACGCTTGTCCCAAGAAGCGAATGAAGAAGTCTGCCCAGCATATTCCAAGGCGTAAGACCATGACTGGAGTGAGTGGGTGAGTTTGTTTTCATTCGTATTTCTTGTTTCTCTCTTTCTCTCTTTTGATTCGACCTTTTGTCCTTTGCAGAGCTCCTCTCTCTGCCAAACCAAGTGGTCCGAGTATGACAAGCCATACAAATCGGCAGCCTTCTCCTCCTCCCCTGGAAGATACTCGAGCTCTTAGTCCCTCTCGCGTTGACTCTCCTCCTGCGCCGACTCAGACATCGCCTCGGCGAGATGTACCAACAGCTCTCACTGTCGATGCCGACATAACTCCGCCAGTAGATCACCCTGTTGAACCTACTGCCCCTGCTATGACCACTGAGGTTTCCCCCGATATTCCTTTCACCACCACAATTCCAGCGGCTACCCCAACTCCAGCCGAGGATATAACTATCTCGCCCCCCTTGGAAACCATAGTTCCTCCTGCATCCAAGGATGCCACTCCTAGTGCCGAGGTTGCTGCCCCTGCCGAAACTTCTTCTAAGACTAGGAAGGTTGTTGTCACCAAACCTTCAGCATCTCAGAAGAGGCCAACGAGCTCCTCTCAGCCTAACATAGCTGATGCACTCCGCAAAGGGGCTTCCTCTGCTAAGCCCGTTGTCGCCCCTGCCGCTGATACTCAGCTTACTCTCCACAAGAGTCCCGTGGCGGCAGTAGTTACCCAACGGGTCCTAGGTAAAGTGCTGACCCGTACTGAGAGTGGGAACAGCCTCGACTCTCTGGTGGAATATGCCAACAACTGGAACGCCGCCGATCAGCTTGAGGGCAATCCGAGTAACCAGCCATTTCAGCTTTCTAACATCAGCAGTCGTTCGCATATGGCTGCTAAGATTATTCTTGAAAGTGATAAGATGAACGAGGTAAGCGCTTCTGTTGATATTTTGTTTGTTATTCAAATGATAGTATATATACACTAGTCCCCGAAGCTTGCAACCAAATAACTTGTTGTTCGTTTGGAAGCTTTGTTAGGCTTGAAATGCGTTATTTGCTAAGTTAATTTCTTGTATACCTTGGATTGATCGTGGTTCATCCATATTTCGAATTAAGCGTTGCTTAATCCGGATCTATTTCGGCTTTGGTTATCCAGCCACTGAGATCCGAGTTAAGTTTTACTTGATTCGGCTCTGTTCTAGTTCTGAATATCCAGCCACCTAGATCCGAGTTGAGTTTTGCTTGATTCGGATCTGTCTTAGCTTTGAATATCTAGCCACCTAGATCCGAGTTAATTTTTGCTTGATTCGGATCTGTCTTAGCTTTGAATATCCAGCCACCTAGATCCGAGTTAAGTTTTGCTTGATTTAGATCTATCTTAGCTTTGAATATCCATCCACCTAGATCCGAGTTAAGTTTTGCTTGATTCGGATCTGTCTTTGAATATCCATCTGTGTAATTCATTTTGGTAGTTAGGTTGCCCATGATCGGCGGACAGCCGAATTTCAAAGGTTGCTCTTTGCACACAAGAAGTTGGAGGATAAATATGAGAAAGTTCTCCCCGTGGTGAAGAAAACTGGTTGTTTAATAAACCTTTGTATTGTTCCTTAAGTTATTAATATTTTCGACTTGGTGTACTAATTCATTCCTTGCTGGTGTGCAGATAATATCAATAATCTTAATATCCTCCTTACCAAGAAGGTCAAAGCTCTGGAAGGTTAGTTATTCTTCTCGTCTATTGTTTTTCGTTCGAGATTAATCCTAGGTTTCTTATAACCTTCTGGCTTTGGTATAGCCGAGTTACAAACACTTGCAGCGTCGCATCAAGAATGCATATCCCTGCCTGATATGATGCTGCATTTTTTAGAACAAGCCGCCACTCATTCGACGCAGCTTAAAGAAAAGGATGATGAGATAACCCTGTTACGTGCCGAGGTTGAGTCTCTCAAGCTCTCGCAGAAATCGGAATTGGAGAAAGTTGATTAGGAGTTCTCTGAAGAAAATAATCGACTAAGTCTGCAATTGCAGAAAGACAAAGAACTCATCGATGCTGCCGAGCTGAAGAACCGCATGATGGGCGAGGAAATCGCTCGCTTTGAGAAGAATAAGGTCGACTGGACCCAGGATCTCTAGAAAATGTTGAGTTATATTCATCATAAGTTTTCGACCGTGGACGAGTTATCTTTTTCTCTTTCTTATTTTTAACTGATATGTTTTCCTTTCGTGTAGATCATTTTCCGGAAGCTAAACCAATGTGCTCTAAGGCAGTGATTTCTGCTCGCCAGCGCCGAGGTGTCCCCGCAGACTCGAGTCCAGAATACTCAATGGAAGACTTCCTGATTGTCGTTGGCGCTGCAGTTGGACCAATGAAGATTATGGGCCGAGATCTGGTACAAGCGTCCATTCGGGCCTGCCATGTTCTTTGGCTGAACACGCCAGGGACACCTGATATTGACGAAGTCAAAATACTTGTGGAGAGATTAATGGCATCTCAGAACCAGCTAAATCTCTGGAGGGAATCTGCTGGGAGGGCTGGTGCTGATATGGCACTTACAGCCGTTTTGTCTTGGTACGAGGATATATCCCTCAATACTCTGTTGAATCTGCGCACTAGCTCACGTTGGGTTGAGGATCCATAATTCGTCGCTCGCCGCCAAGCTCGTGCCTTCCAGCTTATTGAGTATGCATACGTGCATAATTGGATTGAAGGGCCAAGTTTTCTTTCCAATCTGGCGGATGATGTCGAAGTTCAAGATGCCTCTGATGATGATTCGGCCGATCAGGATGAAGCAGAGGGTGACTCGGACAACTCTCGTGATTCAAATGCAAGCTCGGATGAGGATGGCGATGCGCGATCATCTTCTAAAGGGACTAAGAATTCTCGAGCTCAAGCTAACGTTTCTCGGCAGCCGAGGCTTGCCCCCGAGGTTACTATTGCTTCTGTTGAGGGCGAAGTAACTTCGGATGAGGCGCCGGCTACCTCGGAGCGCCTAGTTCCTGAAAATACCCCTGCGCAGGAGACCGAGGTCGCTCAGCCATCATCCGAGATACCCATTCCCAATGCTCCTGATCATGATGCTTCCCCTTAAGGATGCTCTGGCCCTTTTCGCTATCGAGGTTTTTAAAAAACTCTTAAGTTATTTCCAGTCCCCGGTATGCCAGGCATATGATGTCTGTGGAACAATTGTCCGGCTTTTGGTGTGGTGCGAACCTTTTTGACTTTCGCCGCTGAGGCATGGATGATGGTAATTATTATTACTTTGTTTAAACGAGTTTCATTGCTTTACATATTTGCTTTGGCGAACTTTTATTCCGTAGGTTCGGATTGTATTTTTCCATGTGGTTGACCTTAGTTCGGCATTTATCTTGCCTGCCCTTTATAAACTTGATAGCGTAGCTGTTGTGTTTTCAACTTCTATCTGAAGTACAGAGCCCGAAGCCCATATCTGGTAAAGTGATACAATAGGTTGCATCCCTTATCATACTTCGGTTTGTTGGGTTTTTCATTCTTTTTTGCATTATCCTTAGAAATCCTTGTTTGTTTTCGCTTTGCTATTCCTCTGATTATTGAGACAAGTTTATATCATATCTTGTAAATTATGATCATCAATTCTGGGGAGTCCCCGAGTCTGTAGCTGAGCTAAGGAGCTTTTATGTGTCTGGCGACAAACATTGGGTAATACAAGTTAGTCCCCGAGTTATCACTCGGGTCATCGAGTTCTTGCGTGTGCGCAAAGACTTACCTCGGATCATGCGGCAGTCCCCGAGTTACAAACTAGGTTGCCGAGATATAATTCATGGCTTAATGCAGAGAATACTACGGTGTAGTGTCCGAGTCATTGCTTAAAGTGCCGAAGTTTAATGCATATTTTTAGAACAAAAAACAATCATGGGGCAGTCCCCGAGTCAATGCGCGAGGCATCGAAGTTTAATGCATAATCTGAAATAAGGGATAATACGGTGTAGTCCCCGAGTCACTACTTGAGGTGCACATAATTCAAAATAGTAAATAACACAGTGCAGTCCCCGAGTTACTGTTCGGGGTGCTGAAATTTAACACATAATTCAGAATAAGAAATAACACGGTGCAGTCCCTGAGTCACTGTTCGGGGTGCCGAGGTTTACTACATAGTCTTAAGAAATAGAAAAAACATTGTGCAGTCCCCGAGTCTCTGCTCGAGGTTCCGAGGTCAAATACACGCTTGACACTCCAACTTGATGTGTCACATCATGACGTACAACATATAGATCCTAAGTATAGAATGGGCGAAGTAAAGCTATGTTCCATGGTCTTTTTGATTCGTCACCGGTTTTGTTTGCCTTGTTCTTTTCTGGTGATTGAGCATCGATTAGGTAATATGCATCATTGTGCAATGCTTTACTCACGATGAATGGTCCTTCCCATGGGGGTGAAAGTTATTGCATGCCGGCTATGCGCTGCACTAGCCGAAGGACCAAATATCCTTCTTTAAAAACTCTTGGATTGACTTTCTTATTGTGATATCATCGGAGATCTTGCTGATAAATAGCTGATCTTGATAATGCCAATTCTCTGGCCTCTTCTAGCAAATCGACATCGTCTTGCCGAGCTACCTCATTTACCTCAGCGGTTGTATACTGGGTTACTCTTGGCGAATCATGTATTATGTCGGCTGGAAGCACAGCTTCTACCCCATATACCAGAAAAATGGGGTATACCCTGTTGACCTGTTTGGGGTAGTTCTGAGGCTCCATAGTACTGCTGGTAGTTCCTCGATCCAGCATCCTGCCGATCTTTGCAGAGGTTCGACAAGCCGGAGTTTTATTCCGGACAATACTAGTCCATTTGATCTTTCTACCTGCCCATTTGATGCTGGGTGAGCCACCGAGGCGACATCTAGTCTTATGTGTTTTTCTTGGCAGAATCTAGCAAAAACCCCTTCAGCAAAGTTTGTGCCATTATCTGTAATAACACTATGTGGATAACCATATCTTAAGATAATATCTTTGAGGAATTTTACTGTTGTTGGTCCATCACATTTTTTTATTGGTTTTACTTCGATCCACTTTGTGAACTTATCCACCATGACTAAAATGTGAGTCATTCCGCCTCGGGCTTGCTTGAATGGACCCACCATATCCAAGCACCATACAGAAAATGGCCACGTAATTGGTATCGTCTTTAACTCGGACGATGGCATATGTATCTTGTTGGCGTATCTCTGGCAACCATTATATTTTTCTACCAATTCTTTTGCCTCTTTCAACGTCGTCGGCCAATAAATCCTTGCCTGAATGCTTTGGCCACTAAAGCTCTGGACGAGGCGTGATGCCCGCATTCTCCCTGATGTATATCTAGGAGTATTTCCTGGCCTTCTGCCGAGTCAACACATCTTTGCAGCATGCTTGTGACGCTTATTTTATACAGCTCATTGTTTATGATTGTATAAGCTTTTGCTCTTCTTACTGTTTGTCTAGCCAGTACCTCATTACTCGGCAAGATTGCGTCCTTAAGGAAGGAAAATATGGGTTGCTCCCATGTCGGCATGATTTTCTCTGAGATAATTTCACTATCTATTTCCATATTTTCTGCCGACATAACAACTTCGGATTTCTCTATATTCACTCGTGCGATGGCCGGGTTCACTTTCGGAAATTCCGGGTTGCATTCTTTGTCAATTTCCATTGGCATACTTCCTTCTCTTGATTCTGCCGAGATATGAATGGACTCGGACTCTGGTGATGGTGTTATCGATGGTTTTCTCAGGTGCTCTAGGGCGATACCCGGGGGAATTGATTGCCTAGTTGATCCGAGTTTCGACAGCGTGTCTGCAGCGTCATTTTTTGCCCGAGGTATATGATAAAACTCACATCCATCAAAGTATCCACTGATTTTTTGCACATGGAATCTATATAGGGCCATATTCGCATCTAATGCGTCCCAATTGCCTGATACTTGCTGCACTACTAGATCTGAATCCCCGTAGCATAGGATCCGACGTATACCAATCTCTTTTGCCACCTTTAACCCGTGGACGAGTGCTTCATACTCGGCTTTATTGTTTGACGCGGCGAAATGTATTTGCAGCACATATTTCAGCTGATCTCTTTTTGGCGAAGTTAACACTATCCCTGCTCCCAAGCCATTTCTCAGCTTGGATCCGTCAAAATGCATTGTCCAATAATTCGGATCTGGTAATGGCGGCTCATATTGTACCTCGGCCCAATCCACAAAGAAGTCGGCCACCGCCTGAGATTTGATTGCATCTCGCCTATTGAATTGCGGAGCATAAGGTGATAACTCGATTGCCCATTTTGCTATTCGGCCACTTGCATCTTTGTTGCTCAATATCTCGGCTATGGGCGCTTCACAAATCACTTTGATCGGATGTTCTTCGTAGTAATGTTTAAGTTTTTTCGCCGACATGTATACTCCATAGGCCATCTTCTGGTAGTGTGGATAGTTCTGTTTTGAGGTCGATAGTACCTCGCTTAGGTATTATAACGGCCTTTGTATTGGCTTATCACCTTCATACCGTTCCACGACAACCACCGCGCTTACCACTCTGTTAGTGGCAGCTACATAAAGTAACATAGGCTCTTTTGATAGTGGAGAGCCAAGGATTGGTGCTGTGACCAACATCTTTTTTAATTCATGAAATGTGTTATCTGCTTGCGGTGTCCAAATGAACTTATCCGACTTTTTCATCAGTTGATACAGAGGTAATGCCTTTTCCCCTAGCCGACATACAAATCGACTAAGCGAGGCCAGGCAGCCCGTGAATTTTTGTACATCATTTAGACACCTTGGCAACTCCATTTTTTCAACTGCTCGTATTTTAGTTGGATTTGCCTCTATACCTCAGCTCAATACGAGAAAACCAGGTAATTTCCCAGCCGGCACACCGAAGGTACATTTTTCCAGGTTAAGCTTCATTCGGAACCTTCTCAGGTTTGCGAACGTCTGCCGAATATCATCCAGGAGTGTTTTTCCCTCTTTGGTTTTTATAACCACATCGTCTACATATACTTGTACATTTCTTCCTATCTGGTCATGTAGACATTTTTGCATGCATCTCTGGTACGTTGCTCTTGCATTACGCAGGCCTAATGGCATGGTGTGTAACACCCTCAGAATCGGACCTATGCAAGTTTCAGCGATTCCCGCCAAACCCGCATAGAAACGATTCAAAGGTGCCCACCAGGCACTTTCGTGCGGGTGGAAAACGAAGTAATAACATTACACAACAGTCCTCGATGGGACCCACAGAACTGATATATATACAACGGCGACTCAATGAGTCAAGAATACAGATATAATATACAAAGATCCAAATCACCTTGAAAATGATAGAGCGTCCGACTACGGACAAGATGCAAATGGGCTAAGAGCCCTGAAGAATAACCAATGGCGTCCATAACCACCTGAGGCCAAGCGGAAGGGTAGCCCTGCTAACGACGTCGATCTCAAAACACCTTAAACAAAGGGTGCCGACAAAGGGCAAAGGAAAAAGAGAAGCGGTCGATCGAGGCCAGTACAGCGAGGCTAGAATTCGCGGTCCTCTCCTACCTAGGTATGGTGGTGGGTGGCGGCTACGACATGCACTAAACATCCTATAGAGACTCGATACAACTAGCGGCTATCAGAGAGGGGTAAGAAAGACCTATTCGGGACCAACCTGATACTACCACCAAATATACCCATCCTGGTATTTCCCCCTCGAGACCAAACGAGGAAGTCAACCGAGGAACTCACACAGTTGGCAGTTTTATTTATTCAGTTATCGTTGCAGCAATTACTAGTCAGGTATAGATAATCATCCTGATATAATAAGCAGTGGGCAGTTTTAGTTAACCATTCCGTTGTAGTTGCGACACTTACTAGTCAAATACAATTAGCATGAGATATCCCAAAACCCAGCAGTTGTTGGTTCTTTTATTTAGCCATTCCGTTGTAGTTGCAATACTTACTAGTCAGATACAATGGTCGCAAGCGACAACCCAAACAAGCAATTGTTGGCAGTTTTATTTAGCCATTCCATTATAGTGAAGCTGATTACTAGTCATTATAAAGTCAAATTTATAGCACTACTTTAGTTATAGTTGTCTATGATCGAGATACTGTGCTCCAAGTCGTCCATAACCGCGGACACGGCTTTCAGAAAGTTTTACCCTGCAGGGGTGCACAAATAGCAACACACACTCGATCAACCTCGGAAAAACCAAATCAAAACCCAACGAGGCTTTCACGACAAAGCAATCACAGGATTCGGAAATATTTCAGGGGGCCACCCCATTGAGTACACCCGCAACGAAGCTAGCTGACTCCGAGACGGACTCAAAGTTTGCGTCAGTGGCTGTAAACGACTGGGAACCCAAAACTGGGCTTGTCGATACCGCGAAAACACTCCGCTTACCTAAACAGTACAGGTGCTCCTCGCACAATCGTAATAAAGAAGTAAAGCATGGCATAAGTACAGGATAGTAAATAAAACCTCAAACTAGTTTGTGGCCCCAAGAAATAAGAATGAATCAAGCTCTGGCTCAAGGGGGTCCCATAATCCTCCCGGATGTGGATAGCGCGAATATTCAAGGAACAAGTATCAAGTACTCGGGGTCCTACAGGACACAAGTGGACGGTTAACAACCAAATAATATCTATTGCCCACCTGTGCCTCTGCTTACCTACTTCAATTTTAGTTGTTAAACAGTAATTAAAGTAAACGATAATGAAAGCCATGATCATCTCCAACCTTAAACATGCGGCAACACTCCAACAAGCGTGTAATGGACGACACGCAACACTTGAGCAAGCGACTACGACGCAAGTCCAACTATCTACCAAACAACGGTAATAGGAGGTGTCCAAGGCAATATAAGGCTGCAAGGGATATCACGATGCGAAAACTAGAGCATCGCAACACAGATAGCAATAGATCAACAGGAGGGAATAAATACTATAAAAGTAAGATAGGTAGAAAGGGGGAGATGCTCGCCTGAAAAACATTGCCGAAGGTTCATCCGAAGGTCGGGTCGACACTCGCATCAACTCAACGGCCTTATCCGCGAAGAAGCAAAACACTAGAATAAACACCGGATGCAATATTTAATACTACGGCAAAAGATCGGGCATGATGCATGTATGATGTATGACATGGCAAAGATGCGATGCAATTAGGCAATATTAAGCGGAACCGGGGTCCCAACATTTAATTAAACGGTTCAAGTTATTTAGAACCCCCGCAATTTAAATGTTGTCTTAACAAGGCAAAACATAGTATCGGTTCGCTACACAAATTTAAATGGGACCAATATACGACTAGATTTGCCCGCATATGGGCCCCATATTTAATTTAGGTGAATCGGCATAAGGCCCCCAAACCACATGACAATATGCAGGCGAATATGACAATTTAATATGCAACAATTTATATTTCATTTATAAAAATAGGGCTCGAGAAAGGGGTCACACATTAGGGTTCGGCGAACTTGGGGTTCCGGGGTTCGGGGTTCGGTCTCAGGGTCCGGATCTGGGGTTCGGCCTCGGTGGGATCGTTCTCGGATAACGGAGGTAGATCTTGGCATTCCGTGAAGAAGAACTTGGTTGGCGTCGGGGCGCATCGGCCTCGCCCTGGTCGGTGTCGATCTTGTCGTTGCGAAGATCTTGTCGGGTCCGCGCCATCAAGTCGTTCTTGGCATTCGGGGTGAAGAACTTGGCATCCTCGAGGAAGTACTTGTCGTATCCGTGAAGAAGATCATGTCGGTCCACGGGGTTCGGTCTCGGGGTTCGACGGGTGTCTTGGCGTCCCATGGAGGAGAGCTTGGCGTTAGGCGGTAGATCTTGTCGGTTCTACCCCGAAGGCCTTGTTGTTCCGCGGCGTAGATCTTGGGGGTTTCGGGGTTCCACGGGTTCGGGCTTGACCATCGGGCTCCGGAAACGGGTCTTGGTGTTCCATGCGGAAGATCTTGTAGTTCCGGTGCCGATGGTTCATCGACGGTGACACACTTCGATCGGCGTCGGTGGTCTTCGGTTCCGGGAAGGCGATCCATGAGGTAGAACTTGTCGGTGCAACGACAGAGTTTGACATCTGATTTTGGTCGAGAACAACATAAGGGTGTCTGCCTTAGCTGTTGCATAGGACTCGTAGCTTGCCGTGCGGTGCTCGTTTGAGAACAGAAGGAGGTGGGGGAATGTCAGGGAAGGCCGGAGCGCTGGGAACATAGGGGATCGATGGGGCGAGGACCTGCAGGTCGAGGAGGCGGCGCGGCTCTCACCGCGAACAACGATCAGGCGGGAGGCAGCTCGGCATCGCCGGCCGTCTGGGGTCCGGGGCGGAAAAGGCGGCTGCAGGGGCACTAGCGGTGTCGGCCGACAGAGGAAACGACAGGGACGGGCCCACGAGGTAGAGTGGCCTTCGGGTGGTGGGGTCGGCGGCGGGTGCGAGAGGAGGACACGGTGAGGCCGGCGTGAGGCGGGGGCCTCAACGATGGCACGGGATGGTGACGGAGGGCGACGCGGCCTCGGGGAGAGGCGAGGCACCGACGAGCGGGCGCGGGACAAGGAAGGGAGGAAGCAGGGGCACGGGACGACGGAGCCTGGTGGCGAGCGGAGGAAGTCCGATGAGGGCGGAGGTTGAGATGGCGGTTGCCGGGCGATGGAGGAGGCGCGGGCCGGCGAGGTGGAGGTGAGGCAGGGGCGGCGAGGCGACTCGAGGAGAGGCCGAGTCGGCGGAAGGAGGGAGTTATGGGCGGGGTGGCAGCGGCGGCTCGGCCTGCGAGGAGAGGAGGGAGGAGGCGGCGGACGGAGGGGAGGAAGAAGGGGGCGGGTCGTCGGCGGCGAGAGAGAGAAGGAGAGAGAGGAGCGGGGTTGGGGAAGAGAGAGAGGAAGGAGAGCTGCGGGTGGGCCAGGGAGAGGCGGGGCGGGTCCAGGGGTGGTTGAGGCTGGGTTCACGGGTGGGGCCGGGTGCAGGGCAGTGGGGTTGGACCGGGGAGACAGGGGTGAGAGAGAGGGAGGGCTTGGGCAGGTGGCGGGCTGGGGTTGGTTAGGGGGAAGGGAGGGTGAGGTGGCGGCAGGCTATTGGGTGGGGTGAGGTGGAGGAGGGCTGGGTAGAATAGGATTGGGTAGGTTAGGGATTTTGGGTGGATCGGTTTGAACTGGGGGTGGCCGACTGGGTCGGATCGGCCCGGTACGGCTTCCCCCTAAAAATAATTAAATATTTTATTTACTTAAAACAGGGCTTTTGCAAAACCGCGGGTAGACAAAACAAATATTCCGGAGACCCGGGTTTTGGATTTGAAATAAAGACGGGGTGTTTAGAAAACAAAACCAGTCTTTTCGAAAATAGTTTTATGCGAACAAATGCAAGGTGATGGCGATGCTCAAATGCAATGTGGCATGATGACATGAGCATGCGGTCATGATGATGCAATGCACAAAAACAACGCGATTTTCTAGTAGTGGTTTTGCGGGGCGCCACATGGTGCGATAGCAATAAGCCCCGTACGGGGTAATAAACGCAGTCTTTATTTGATCGGCCGGATTTAACGGTATCTGGTGGAAACCAGAATACGCGTCTACAAATGACAACAGCTCACAACCAGTGGTCTAATCAATGACTTGATCTATCCTCGGTAAAGGAAAAGGATCTTTGGGACACGCCTTGTTTAGGTTCGTGTAATCGATACACATTCGCCATACGACGGCTACATTCGGGTCATCCTTTTTCTTTTCTACTAATACCGGATTTGATAGCCAATCCGGATGAAGTACTTCCATGATGAACCCGGCCGCAAGGAGCCGAGCTATCTCATCCCCTATTATTTTTCTCCTATCTTCGTGAGCGGCGGGAGGTTGCTTCACGGCCTTGCTCCTGCCTTACATGCAAGAGTGCTCGGTAACTCCCTCGGCACACCTTGCAGGTCTTGAGTTGACCAGGCAAAGATATCCCGATTCTCACGGAGGAAGTTGGTGAGCTCGCCTTCCTATTTGGCATCTAGGCCGGCACCAATCGTGATGGTGCGCTCTGGGAACTGCTCATCTATCTGGACCTTTTTTATCTATTTAGTCGGCTGGAAAGAAACACTTCCATGTGGGTTGGCTAATGTTGGCATATTCAGCTGCGCCGACTGAGCAAGAGCCGCTACCTCCTGAATCCTTCTTTTCCCTCTTGCAATCACCAATGACTCGGCCAGGTTTGATCCGGCCGAAGCACATTCCATCGACTTCCTGTAATCTCCTGCTAGTGTTATCACCCCTTGTGGTCCGGGTAACTTCATTTTCAAGTAAGTGATGTGGCAGCTGCTCATGAATTTGGACAATGCCGACCGTCCGAGTAAAGCATGATAGCAACTTTCTAGGTCCACCACTTCAAACTCAAAATTTTCCGCTCTGCAATTCTCCCTTGTGTCGAATAATACATCTACTCGGACCTTCCCAATAGGTTCGCATGAAAGTCCCGGCACTATTCCATGGAATGTGGTTCTTGTGGACTGCAGCATATTCTGCGCTATTCCGAGTTTATGCATTGTATCTTTGTACATGATATTGATACTGCTCCCATTGTCAATGAGTACTTTTGAGAATTTGAAACTAATGCTGGGCCCGACAAATGTCGGATCTAGTACGAGTGCGTACGACCCTGGATTCGGCATTATTTTTGGGTGATCCTTTATGCTCCATGTTATTTCCTGGTCTGACCAAGGCACATATCTTGGTACCGCCGGCATAACCGCATTCACTTCCATATGTAGGCGTTGTACAATTTGCCTATCTTGTTGTTCTGTTGTGAACACGCAATATGATTGATGATGCTCCCTGTAATCATTACGTCCATTATTCCTGGGGCTCGTCCTTCCATCCTGACCTTGATTTATCACTTGACGCACTACATCTCTCTGGTCCGAGTTAGCATACCTCGGAGGAGGTGGGGGTAACATTAACTGTTGTGCATTTGCCCCAATTAACTGCGGCTACTGCTGATGCGCTTGATGAGAATACGCTTGCATGCCCGCCGGGTTCCCCATTGCATTTTTCATCCAGGCACATTGCCGAGTTGTATGATTAGCCGGCTTGGCCGGATTCGGTGTATGAAACTTACACAGATGATCCAACATGGATTCAAACGTGTACTTAGGACTTTCCTGCCACTGCTTCTTCTGTTCTGGTGTCCACTGTCTCTTCCTTTCGTTCCTTGGTGTCCATTGTTGAGTACCATTTTTCTGCCGTTGACTGTTTCCATGATTCGGTTGATCTTGCACTACCGCTGCCACCTGATTGGAAGCGTATTTGTAGTCCGGTCTTTCCTCTCTTCTTCTACCTCTGAACTCGTTGCGCCTCGATGATCCGGCTGCATCTCTTGCATATTGATCTTGATGCTCCCGATGCTCCGCCGACATTAGCTCTGGTTGTGTCGGGTCTCCCAATGCATATGAGTCTGCTATCCTGATGGTTTCTTCCAAGGTGGTCGGCATATCTCTTTGCAGCCTTTGCCACAATACACTGGCGTATGGGCAGCCTTGAGCAAACCAAGATTCTATAACTCCTTCACATGAGTTTCTAAGGTTACACCATCGAGTCAAGAATTCTCTATCTGTCTCATTTGTCCTCTGCTTGCACATAGCAAGCTGTTGTGGCATGTTTCATCTTTTGTAGGTACTAGTGAAGTTGCTAACAAACATCTCTTCAAAATCTAGCCAACAGTTTATACTGCCTGCTAGCAAATTGTTCAGCCATACTCTGGCCGGTCCTTCCAGCATTTGCGGGACATATCTTACCGCCCATCGCAAGTCTCCACTAGCTATTTTTACTGCAGTAGCATAATCAATCAACCAATCCTGTGGTTTGGTGCTCCCATTGTATGTTTTTGTGCCCCTTGCCAGCTGAAAGTTCGGTACTGGTGGCTCTCCCATGATCCGAGGTCCAAAACACGCCGGACCAGGCGGACCCTGCTCTTCTAACAACTCGGACCGGTATAACCTGTCCAGTTTTGATCTTGCATCATTTGATGGAAAATTTCTGTAAATGATTCTCTCCTGTATTCCATAATGGTTATTTCCACCATGCCCTGCATACTCCATATCTGAGTAACCATCATTGTATCTCTCGTTTGCCTGATTATGGTGAGTTGGTCTCACTTCTCGCTCTTGCCGAGGTTCATACCTCGGCTCTCATTGCCTCGGGCGGTGGGTCTCTCCTTCCTTCCGCCGGGTTATTGTTCTCATGATTTCCTCTTCTGAGGTCTCCATTACCTCGGCTTCCGTTGCCTTTGTTGGCACGGCCGGGGTTTCTTTCGCCACTGTTACCTCGGCTCTCATTGCCACTGTTCTCATTGACTTTTCCGGCTACCGCCAGATCATACGGAACAATTTGCTTATTTCGTTTTCCTGAAGTTACTGCTCTATCTTTTCGCGCGTTGTTTCCGGGTGAGGATCTTCTTTGTCACGATAGTGCGGTTTGCTCTAGCCGAATGAACCATACGCGAGGCTCCCGGTCTTGCCGGGTCTGCCCTAAGCATTTCTTCATTCTGCTGGTTCGCAATGCGTACCAGCTCATTCACTCTTTCTTGCTGTTTCTGCCGGGCTTCGCCGGTCAATCCTTCCAACTCCAATGTTGCGGCATTTGCTGCCCTCAGGTTCTTTGCCGGGGTGCTATACCTCGGCAAGCCTAGATCAACTGGATCTGCCTTATGAGTCTCATGCTCTTTGTTGATATCATTCATGATGTTTTTCCCCTCAACCTTAATTCATCTACCCGCTCGGGGGCAACATCTAGTTTATTCGCCTTAGCATACTCTAGCAGGGTCCTGTTCAAGGATTCCCGCAGAGCCGACACCTTTTTTGCCTCTACCAATACTTTCTACCTAGTCTCTTCCAACTCAGCCTGAGCATTAGCCGGATCAAGTATCGGCGCCACAGGTGTGGTTAGATTATCTATAGTTGCCTGGAGAATATTCTTTGGTCTTTCCAGAGGTGGCCATCTTACCCTTGCTGCCTTTGGGGTTGTCTCCTGTACCTCGACTGATTTGGCCGCTGACGGACCTACCTCGGAGGGTTGTGGAGCTGCTTGTTTCGTGGTCACCTGTCCTCCCGCCGCCGGTTCCTTGCTTGATCCGGCGCCTACTGCTGCCATCTATGCCCGGGCTGCGACCATCAACTCGACGCTGCCGACGGGGCGTGCTCCACGCAGACCGTTCGCAGCGCTGAGGGGAGGCTCTCATGCATCAATAACTTGGTGAGGATAAATGCAGGAGGTGTCGACGCCGACGTAGCTCTGGTGCGTGCCCAAGTTGATGAAGGCACCATCACGCGGTGGAGCTTTCCTCCTGAAGCTGCCTGCGTTATCGCTGACGTAGTCCCAGAGATCAAATCTCTCGACTAATCCAGAGACAAACGCGCTCGCCGTTGTGAATGAAGTTTCCCGTCCGGATCTTGACTCTAGCTAGAACCGTTGCGGGCCCCACGGTGGGCGCCAAATGTCGTGGTGGTGGCACGATAGATGCCATGGGTAGGCTAAAATATGGTGCCAATGGATGCTAGAGGGATCCGAGGAGGGAAAATGCAGTGATTTCTACACTCAAATGACTAACATATAGATCTTTCTTTCTCCTTACAAGAACTACAAGTGCTCCTTGAGCTGTTATCAGGAAGAAGAAGACTACTACTCAATCCTTAAGGTCCAGAATGAATCGATCTCTTCTCAGGAGACCGCTTCTCCCCTTATAAAGGGGTGCCTTGGTTCCTCCTAGGGCTGACGTGGCAAGCATATTTGAGGAATATGCTTGTCCCAATATGGTAACTCGGCGACCCTCTTTCTGTGTCCTCCTTCTAACGACGGCAATGTTCCAGAGAGCCCCACCTGCGTGCCTCGATCTCCATGATTGTCACCTCCATGACCTTATTCTGGCCTTCTCCTGCTCTGCTCCTTGTCCTTTGTGCTTGGCTCTGTCAGAACCCTATCTAGCGACTAGGGTTTGACTATAGGCACCTCCTTCTCCTGCAAGCTTTGTGTTACTCGGCCTTGTCTCGCATAACTCGGCTCGGCCTTCACCTGTATTCAAGTTAGTCAGACTTACTCGGCCGACTTAACTCATATGTCGGCCGGATAAGGTGTTTATCCTTCTGTAGCTGTCGTGGCCTTGCTTAGCTCGGCCAACTCTTACATGACTCGGCCGATATAAACAGTAACTCGTCTCATGACAAGGGATACTCCTTTCGTCTTTCCCCTATCTTGACCCTATCCGGGGTCACCTCCCCAATAGGTGCGGCCACCCCAGGCACCCCTCGGGCTCCCTCTTCGCCTATAAGTTACACCTTTACCTAAAAACCGGGGGGCGGGGTCGTTGTTTTTCCAGAAAGAGTTCCGCTACGCCGCCACCACCAGAAGCCACGATTCGGATCTAGAAACTCCGATCTAGCACCCTGCCGAGACGGGGAATTTGGGGAGGATCATCGCCATCGTCATCACCAATGCCTCTCCATCAACCATCAATGTTTCCCTCATCCATGTGTGAGTAATCCCCTGCTGTAGGCTATGGGGATGGTAGGGATTGGATGAGTTCTTTCATGTAATCGGATAAGATTGTTAGGGCATAGTGCCTAGTATCTCTATTAGTGCTATTTGACTTTGTTGCAACTTGTTGTGCTTAATGCTTGTCACTAGGGCCCGAGTGCCATGATCTCAGATTTGAGCTTATTATTGAATCATTATGATAGTATTGTTTGTGATCTTATCTGCAAGTTATGTACACATATCATTGTCTGGATCCAAAGGCCCCGAAGTGACAGAAATTGGGACAATCTTAGGGGATGGCTGTGGTGTGAGGATCACATGTGTTCATAGAGTGTTAATGCTTTGCTCCGGTGCTCTATTAAAAGGAGCACCTTAATTGACAGTAGTTGTCGTGGGAATGACCACGGCAGATGCTGCAATCGGCAGCGAGTAGTAGAACAAAGGGCAAGGGCGGCCAGCCATCTGCGGTGCGAGATGAGGGCAAAGACACAGGGTTTTACCCAGGTTCGGCCCCCCGGAGGGTAAAGACCTACTCCTGCTAGATTGTATTATGGAGGTGTTTACAATGAGCGAACTCGGCGACTAGGCGGCGAGTTGCTTGGGTGTATGAGGGAACGTGTCTCTACTCACCCCGTAGGGAGGTTTATATAAGCTCACCTCCCCTAGGGTTTACATATCTCAACCGATTCAGTTACAGCTTTGGTAATCGTTTAACCTAGTCCGACTGGGCCTATCTACTCGCCTGGGCCTTCAGCTTCTAGTCGCCCAATAGCTTGCTGGGCTTTGATCCACTCGCCGTTATGCAGGCCTACTCGCCAGCCCTTGGGCCAGTCGGAAACGTCCCGCTGAGTATACCCCAGTAGGCGTATCCCCATCAGTAGTCCCCGAGGCCGTCGTTGATTAGGCGTGAGTGGCTGCTGGCAGTCGGAGTATACGGCTTCAAGTTGGCATCCAGTCGAATCGTCGGCGGGCTCCTGCATGAAGGAAAAAATCCGGCGAACCGAGTTGCGTCTTGGGCGAGTCGAGCCAACGGGACGCGGTCTCGGCGAGTGACTTAGCGAGCCGAGTGGCTGGAGGTGGACCGTCGGGCGTGGTCAAACTAGCCGTTAAGGTAACTCAACGGTAACTTTTGGCGTAATCATCGCGCGGTAACGGCCCCCTAATTTGGCGGGCAACTCCCGCTATATAAGAGGAATGGTAGGCTATCGCAAAGCCAACCGCCCACCATTTCTTCCGAGTGCGCACATCTTTCTTCCTGTGATTCCGCGATCCAATCGACCCGCAATCCTCCGACCTCCAAACAAATCCTCAGCCATGGCCCTCTCCACCGAACCTTGGGGCAGATCCAAGTGCACCAGGGCGCAGCTGGCCTCCTTCGAGGAGGCCGGAATCCTGCGGGCCGGCTGCTGGCGTATCCCCGCAGCCGGAGAAACGACCCCAAACCCGCGAGAGAGAGAATTCGTCTGTTTCACCAGTCACCTCGAGCGGGGGTTAGGGTTTCCCACATCCTTGTTCTTCCGGCGTTTCTGCGCCTACTACGGGATCCAGCCCTCAGATCTGGGTCCCCATAGCATCGAGCAGCTCGCCATCTTCGTGGCGTTCTGCGAGTGCTACTTGGGCTGCCGGCCCTACTTTCCCTTGTGGCAAGATCTGTTCCATGGACGGATCAGCCGCGAGGAGGCGGGCGGCCCAATGCTAGCCGCGGGCGGCTTAACCTTCCAACTCAAATCCAAAGCTTCCTTCTTCGACCTGATGCTGCCGGCCAAAGCAGCGAGCGACTGGAAAAAGTCATGGTTCTACGTGACCGAGGCGACTCCGGAGGACGAGGCGGCGATCCCGCGGTACTCGGCCAATCGTTCCGAGCCACGCCATCTCCAGGTCGGAAAGCTCCCGGCGACCAGCGGATGGTCGTCGACGAGATGCTCCGGACCATCCGTGGTCCGAAGAAGAAGGGCTCCAGACGGTGAACTTGTACAATTGTTGGCTTGGCGGCGGCTCGTTCGCTTCGCCATGCGACCATTACATGTACCAGTACAGGCCGGGAGACTCGACGAAGCCTGCCTCGACGAGTGGAAGCGGAGGACTACCTCTCGGCTGAAGAAGATCACCCAGCGGCATACACGGATGCGGGGCGGGTCCTCCCTACACCGCTGCGTCCGGCTCCGACGGTAATCTTTTATCTTGTTCGCGATCGCGGTGTGCAGTCGCGGTAATTCTAACTTTGTTTCGTGTTTAACGCAGCTGTTCCAAGTGGTGGAAGGGTGGCTACCACCCGCCGATGACGAGAGCCCCGGGCCATCCGCCCTGGATACAAGCGAGTCGCCACCCGCCAAGGGTAACGAGGACGACGAGGACGAGTCCGAAGAGGAGATTGCCCCACTGGTCCGAAAGACCCACGGGCAACGTCAGCACGAAATCGAAGCGAGCAGGAGCCTCGAGCGTCATGACGATGACGAGGAACTCCCAGAAACCACCTCGCGCCGTCAGGCCACTCCCGCGAAGAAGAAGAAGAAGGAGAAGGAAGCGAGGGCCCCCCTGAGGAGGAAGACGAAGCCGCCGAAGATGGCCTCACCGCCGCATTCAGCGAGCAGCTCCGATGCTCATAGCTCGGCCGGTGACGGCGCGGCCCCGGCGACAACCGCGCTAGATGCGCCATCCGTGGAGGCGCCGCTGGCTTCAATGCCTCCGCCCTTCGCGCCGGTCTCCGGGCTAGGGAAGGCTCCGGCTGTGGCGACTTCGCCTCGCAAGGAGGTCCCGAGCGTGGCGGTCTCGCCTCGCAAGGAGGCTCCGGCCGCGGCAGCTCCACTTCGCGAGGAGGCCTCCGCCGAAGGCGTCCCGGAGGCGCCAACCGCTACCTCAACGTCAAAGAAGCCGTCCGTATCCTGGGCCCCTGACGTCCTGGAACTGGGGCTTAGTCGCCGATTGGGCCCTGAGCTGGAGAAACCGGCCGGCCTTCGTACAGGGCTGCGTTTCATTCCAGTCGCCAAGTGAGTGCATTCGGCCTTCTCTATTTTCTTTTAGTACTTCGATTGCCTTTTATTGATTTGACTCGACGTGCAGGACCGGAGTGAAAAAGATGGGCCACCCGACGGTGGCCAAGGTGCCCTCCGCCGCTAGCGAGGAGGAACCTTCCCGTAAGAGGAAGGTGGACGAGGTCGCTGCCTCCACGGAAGGCAGCAAGAAGGCCAAGGGCGACGACATCGTCGCTGTCTCTGACGACGCGGCGACCGCGCCGGCTGGACCCGCAATGGAAGCAACCGCGTCCACGAAGGAGGGCATTTCCTTGCCTAGACCGGAGGAAGCGAGTTCCTTTGGGGCGGGTGCCTCGATTGCTACCTTCCCCCGCTTCGTGACCAAGGCGGCCACGGCAAGCGGGGCTGCGCTCCCGAGCCTTACTCCAGGGACCACCGACGCTGAAACCGACCAACGTCGCGGGCACACGCCGGCGCTGCTCGCGTCTGTGGACGCAGTACAGCTTCATGGCATGCTTGGTGCGGCCATCCAGGTACCTCCAGTCCCCGAGGATCAGGTCGGTGCTTAGCAGCGGCTTGATCCTTATAATTTCTCGTTTTGTACTTTCGAATCCAGTCCCCGAGTGCGTATGCGCTAAATTTTAGCGGGTATGCACTGAGGAATTTTCGTGGTCGCCAGTCCCCGAGTGCGCACTCGCTAAATTTTAGCGGGTGGGCACTGAGTAATTTTCATGGTCGCCAGTCCCCGAGTGCGCACGCGCTAAATTTTAGCGGGTGGGCACTGAGTAATTTTCATGTGTACTGACTTTGAAGGTGTACAGGGTCTGCAGCTGGAGTCGGCAGAGCGATTGGCTGCGAAGCAGCGTGCTGAGAAGGAGCTGGCCACTCTCCAGGAAGCAAACAAGGAACTTCAGGCTGTTGCTGCGCAGGCGGAGGTAGCTCGCCAGGAGCTTGTCCCTGCTGGTGAGCTGGTGGCGGTGCGATCTGCGTTAAGTGCTGCTGAGCAGAGGGTCGCCGACCTCGAGCGCGAATTGCGGGAGGCAAAAGAAGAAGCAAATTCGGCGAACGGGCGAGCTAAGGCCGCCATTGCGGCCGCGGAAGAAGACCGCAAGGTGTCGGAAGCCCTCGTTGTTGGGCTTCAGGACGATTATACGTCTCTTCAGAGTTTCATCACGGGACTCGCCCGCCCGTTGCTTGGTGAGTACGTCTTCCCTGTCTTTCAATTGTATTGTTTGTGGTTTCCGTGGTACTCATAACTGTCTCCTTCTAGCAGGTCGTGTGATTGGTAGCCACGAAGAAGCGAGCTCTCTTGACGCGAGGGAGTGCGTAAGCATGCTTTCGTCGACGCTTCGGCGGCGATGCATCGCGCCTACCTTCAAGAGATGTCGCCCACGGAGGTTATTCCAGTGACCTCGTTGAGGTGTGGGAGTACTTGGAGAAGGCGCCAGCGGTCGTGAGTTCATGGCCGGTCGGCGTTTGGCGAGCGTCGGCGACTCGAGCACAGGACTCGCCCACTTCCCGAGGACTTCGACCTCGGCGATGTGACGAGTGGGTATCCTTCGCCGATCGGCGCGGTGGATCTGTCGAGGTTCTCAAGCTGCGAGGAACGCCCGCGTACGGGCGTGTCAGGCGATGGGCGACCTCCTTCCCTACCAGAAGCGGTCGTCGCGTAAACGACCCAGCCGCCCGCGCGTGACTTCAAGGTCGAGCAGCCTTTCTCCGCGGCGATGGCGGGTGAGCTGACGTATCCGTCAAACCCGTACACCGCGTTCATCCGTGGGCGCGGGACTCACAGTGCGTCGTCGAAGCCTGCAGAATAGGGTAGTGTGCCTAGATAAGTTAGCAGCAGTTCTGCCGAGCAGGCATAATTTGTAATGTAAGACAGTGCGATGTGCGATTGAATTGGATGTTGTGTCCATTTTGCTAATTATTTGTGTGTTTTGGATTGATTTTGGATGAGTCCCCGAGCGCGTCCGCCCTTTTGTGGGGTTCACCTTGTATATGATGTTTGTTGTTATCATGTGTTTTGTTAGTTTAGTCGACTCGCCCGAGCTCGGAGAGCCGATCAAGGCGACTCCTTGAGCGCTCTGTGCTTTACCGTTTTCCGTCTGTGAGCGGGTCGGGTGGTCGAGTCCCCGAGCGTGGTACTTGGTAGTTCAAGGCGCGACTCGAGGGTGGTTGAGGACTGAGCGCGTTGGTGTGAGCGCGTCACTCCTGCCTGGCCCGGGGGTCATCGGCGTGAGTCCTGGGCGTGCTCTCTTGACGTTTTCCACGACCGATCGCGACGAACTGGTATTCAGTCCCCGGCGTGGTACTTAGCCGTTGAGTCGCTACGCCGAGGATGCGGAGGACCAAGGTCGCCTGTGAGAAGCGAGGCAGTTGTCTTGGTTCGCAAACCAGTCGAGCTAAGCGACTCAATGGGGCTCGGATTGGCGTTTTTAAGTGGACGCAGACATGAGATGACTCAGTGCTCTTACAGACTACTTTTCTGCCGTGCCGGTCGCTGTACCAAGGGTTGACTTCTGTATGTTAGCATGACGCTGTTATTACGAGTGCGAGTGGCACAAGGCATGGAGAGTAGACGCAATTTGCAGTAACTGTTTCTTTTATTTCATAGCGACTGGAGAGTACATATGTGGGGTTCTAGGAGTAGAACTTCCGAAGGAGGTTTACATTCCATGGCCGCTTGACGTCGAGTTCGCCGTCCTCGCGGACGTCGATGAGGTAGTAGGCGTCGTTGGCGAGTACGCGCCCGATAGCGAACGGGCCTTCCCACGGAGGGGAGAGCTTGTGCATGCCCTTCTTGTCCTGGATGAGGCGTAACACCAGTCGCCTTCACGGAAGGTGCGGGTTTTCACCCGTCGGTGGTAGTGGCGGAGCCCTTGCGATAAATGGCGGTCGCGATCGGGCGGTCGCGTGCTTCGTCGAGTTGGTCGAGCCCATCTTGGCGGGCCAGCTCGTTCTTATGCCTCCGTATAGTGGACGACCAGCGAGTCGTGTTCGAGGTCGGTGGGCATGACTGCTTCGGCGCCGTAGACCATGAAGAAGGGAGTGAATCCCGTCGACCTGTTGACCGAGGTGCGGATTCCCCAGATGACGGAGGGTAGCTCTTCGACCCAGCATCCAGAGGTGCGCTCAAGTGGTACTTGGAGTCGCGGCTTCAGACCGTGGCGGATGCTTTGGTTGGCTCGTTCCGCATGGCCGTTGGATTCCGGGTGTGCGACTGACACGAGGTCGAGCCGGATGTGGTGCTCTTCGCAGAATTCGGCCATTGCTCCCTTGGCGAAGTTTGTGCCGTTGTCCGTGATGATGCTGTTGGGGAACCCGTAGCGGTATATGAGCTCGCGTAGGAACTTAGTGGCGGTCTTCCCGTCGCATTTCCGGACTGGCTTGGCCTCCACCCACTTCGTGAATTTATCGACGGCGACTAGCAAGTGGGTGTAGCCGGAGGGGGCCTTCTTGAAGGGGCCTACCATGTCCATGCCCCACACAGCGAATGGCCAGGTGATGGGGATTGTTTTGAGCGCCGAACTTGGTACGTGCGTCTGGTTGGCGTACCGGCATCGGCGCGCGGCTGGACGATATCGACAGCGTCGGCGTGTGCGGTAGGCCAGTAGAAGCCGTGTCGCATAGCTTTGGCGACCAGGGAGCGCGCGGCGGCGTGGTGGCCGCAGTCGCCTGAGTGGATGTCGTGTAGGATTTTGCGTCCTTCAGCCGGTTGGACGCAGCGTTGGAAGACGCCGGTGACGCTGCGCTTGTGTAGCTCGCCGTTGATGATGGTGAAAGACTTGCATCGGCGAGCAATCATTCGAGCGCTTGTCTCGTCTGCGGGCAGTGTGCCGGTCTCCAGGTAGGCGATGTAGGGCTTGGTCCAGTCGTCTGGCTCGGTGATGAGTGCGACCAAGGCTGCCTCTGGTTGGAGTGGGACTCCGATGTCGATCTCCCTCGGGGGAGAGACTGATGGTTTGGAGATTGTGTCGAGGAACACGCCGGCGGGTGGTGCGAGTCGAGCCGACCCGATGCGAGAGAGGGCGTCGGCCTCCTCGTTTTTCCGCCTGTCGATCCACTCGACGGAGTAGCCGGTGAAGTGGCCGCCCAACTTATCCACCTCTTGACGGTACGCCGCCATGGTAGGGGAGATGGCGTCGCAGGTGCCGGCGACTTGTCCCGCAACGAGGTCGGAGTCTCCGTAGCATCGGAGGCGGTTAACGCTCATCTCCTTTGCGGCTCGCATGCCGTGGAGTAGGGCCTCGTATTCAGCCATGTTGTTGGTGCAGGGCGTGAATTCGAGGCGGAGGATGTAACGGAGCTTGTCGCCCTTTGGTGAAGTCAGCACTATCCCCGCTCCTGCGCCGTCCGCGTTCTTGGATCCGTCGAAGTGCAGGTTCCAGTAATGGAGGTACGGCGGCTTCTCTGGCTGCTGGGCCTCCTCCCAGTCGGCGATGAAGTCGGCCAGTGCCTGGGACTTAATCGCCCTTCGTGGCTCGTATTTAATGTTGTGGACGCCGATCTCGACGGCCCACTTGGCGACGACCCGCCGGTCGCCTCGCGATTCGGATGATGTCTTGTTGTGGTCTTTGAGGAGACCGTGATCGGGTGCTCTGAAAGTAGTGGCGGCGCGCTGAGCCTGAGACCGCGTATACCAGCTTCGGTATTGTGGGTATCGCTGGCGCGACTTCGGTGAGGACCTCGTGATGTAGTACACCGGACTGGGCGCTCCTTTCCTTCCTCTGGTCGTTCGACAACCATTACAGCACTGACGACGCGCTCGGACGCCGCGACGTAAACCAGCATGGGCTCTTTGTCGACTGGTGCGGCGAGGAGTGGTGCGGCGAGTAGCACCTTTTGAGGTCGCGGAGCGCGTCGTCCGCCTCCTTGTCCCACTGGAAGGTGGGATTCTTGCGCAGGCGGTATAGGGGCATCGCCTTTTCGCCCAGGCGGGGGATGAAGCGACTGAGAGCCGCTACACGCCCGGCCAGCTTCTGGACGTCGCGCAGGCACTCGGGTTTGCCGAGCCGGGCGATCGTGTCGATCTTCGTTGGGTTTGCCTCGATCCCTCGTTTGGAGACGACGTACCCTAGTAATTGCCGGCGGGTACACGAAGGTGCACTTGCAGGTTGAGCTTTATCTTGTACCTCCGCAGGTTGGCGAAGGTCTCCGCTAGGTCGGCGGTAGGTGTCCTTGGCGGCGGATTTCACGACCACGTCGTCGATGTAGACGTGGATGTTGCGGCCAATTTGGCTCGCGAGGCATTCTTGCATGCACCTGGTAGGTCGCCCGGTGTTCTTGAGGCGAAGGTCATGGCGGTGTAGCGTAATGCTCGAATGGCGTGATGAACGCCGTCTTCTCGTCATCCTCGACAGCCATTTTGATCTGGTTGTACCGGAGTAGGCGTCGAGGAAACAGCGACTCCGAGCAGCGGTTGAATCGATTATCGATCGATCGCGGAGGACGAATCGCTCCTTTGGGCGCTGTTCAGGTTTGTGTAGTCGATACACATTCTCCAGTCCCGTTTTCTTCTCGACCAGGACTGGGTTTGCCAGCCACTTGAGTATTTGATTAGGCGTATGAAGCCGGTGCAGCGCTGCACTTCCTCGGCGATTGCTCGACGGCGCTCTTCATTGAAGGGCGTGGCGATCGCTGACTGGTCGCACTTTGGGGTCGGCGTTTAGTTTGTGCTCAGAGCTCCCTAGGGACACCGGGCATGTCGGAGGGTTTCCATGCGAAGATGTCCCTATTCTCACGAAGGAACTCGATGAGCGCCTTCCTATGCTGGGCTCATGCCTGTCCCGATCGTCACCGTCGGCTGGGGTCGCTGGGACCAGCTCGGACGGCGAGTGTCGTCGTGGCCTCAAAGGTTGAGGTGTTTGTGCCCTCTGAGTTGGGCTTCTTGAGTATTGTGGGGTCGTCGTTGTTGACCCGCTCGCGATTTGTTAGCGAGCTCGTCGGCGTGATTAGCTTCTGCGCGATGACGGCGTCGGCGAAGTTCGCCCTTTGGCCTCGCATTGGCGGCCATGTCGGGTCGCCGTTGATGGTGATGACGCCCGCGGCGGGGAGCTTCATCGCGTTGCAGCGTGAGTGGCGCCGCCATGAATTTGGCGAACTCTGGCGCCCGGACGCGATGGTAAGGGCTGTCGAAGGCACCAGCTCGAAGACGATCCGCTCGGTGCGGAAGTTTGCGGAGTACCGAAGGTGACGGGTAGCGTGACTTTGCCGATCGGTACGCCTTCCGACCGGGGCGATGCCGTGGAACGTGGTGTGGGTTGTGTCGATCATCGATTGCGGAGCAGCCGCTGAAGGTGTCGGTAGAGGATGTTGATGGAGCTGCCGCCGTCCATCGTGGTCTTGGGAGCCATGGTCGCCAACCTTGGGCTTGACCACCAAGGCGACTCGTCCCGGTACTCGATGCGTGGCGTGTGGTCTTGCGGCTCCAAGTGATGGGCTGTTCCGACCAGTTCGAGGCGGGGGCGTCTGTTTGGGCCACAGCGTTGGCGGCGACGGCGCTGGCGATGACCTTCTTCTCGCTTCGTGTTGAAGCGGTGAAGGTGTGGAGCGAGCGGCTACTTTGCCGAATTTTCCGCCATTTGGCGGGTCGTTGTCGGTGTCCTCCCGCGCGTGCCGTGCCTTCTCGATTTCCCTGAGGGTGTGGCAGTCGGCGGTGGTGTGCGTGGCGGGCTTTCCTTCCTGCTGTAACGCACATGGTTGGTTAAGGAGGGCCGGATCGAACCTTGGCTTGTTCTTGTAGTTGCCGCCATCGCGTCGTTGCCCTCCGTCGCGGCGGTAGCTCTTGGGCTCGCGTTATGCGTGCCCAGCATTAGCGGCAAGTCGACTTCGCCCGTCGTTGCGGCGCTTGCACGTGGTGCGGCTGTAGCGTGGGTCGGCGTCCGCCCGTCGTTGCCGCGTCTTGGCGTTGCCCTCGGACTCGTCGTCGATGTCTTGGTTGGGATCCTCCTCGGCGTACTGTTTGGCGATCTCGAGGAGGTCGGGGATGTTGTCGAGTGTGCGGGCGTGTCGCTTGAGCTTGGCGACTAGAGGCTCGTAGCGGCACGAGGTCTTGAAGCAATGGATCGCGGTGTCGGTGGATGCCGACCGCGTTGTACCGAGCTCTTGCCACCGTTGGACCCGATTCTTGGTCGACTCGCGGGTCCTGGACGCATCGTTCGTGTCCTCGATGGTGGTGGCGCGGGTGTAGGAGCACTCGAAGTGTCTGACGAAGGCGTCTCGCATTTCCTCCCAGGAGTCGATCATCACGGGGGCGTGTTGATCCATTGCTGCACGTCCCTCCATCATCGATTGGGAGGTAGCAGGCGGCGGTAGGTCGTGACCGCGATCCCCATTGCCATGAGGTATGTGTCAAGCCGGACATGCGGTCGACGAGGTCGTATTTTTGTATCTCCTTTGGCGCCTTGAAGTTTGGCGGGTACTTTTCGCCTCGGATCATTGGTCCAAAGCACTTAGGCCCTAGTCGACTGAGCGACCCCATGGGCTCGCCATCGCGGTGAGTATTTAGGGTGTGCCGCAAGTCGTCGGGCTGGCGTGCGCGCCAGTTTTGGTTGTTGATGATGTGAGTGCGGGCGTCGATGGGTTCTCCGTTAGCGGCGAAGTTGGTCGCCGCTGGGATCGTTGGTGGAAGTGCCGCGTTAGTGGGTTGGCGTTGGAGCTGCGGTGGCTCGTGGCGGGCAATTGAGGGTGTTTGCCGCGGGCGGCCGCTGAGGCCGCCTGCTTCAAGAGCGCGGTATACTCGCCCTTGCGTCGGCGCCGCTCTTTGCTGCTCCACGGCTTTTGCGAGCAGGGCCTTGACGTCTTGGATCTGTAAGGCGCCGTCGCGGTGGCGTGATCTTTGTCGGCTGCGGCTCGGCCTGCGAGGTTGTCCATCGGGTGGAGAACGATGGGAGGCCGTTCGCGTCTCGCTCCGTGAGGAGACGACTATCCGTGGCTGGTCCACAGGAGGGTGCGGTTGGGTGGTGGTGGGGCACCCATCGCCGTTGATCTGGCGGGGCGGCGCTTCCTCTGGTGGCGCGTTCTCGCGATCGCGCGCTCGGCTATCTGGCCGGGTCGTTCATCGAAGTTCAGGGCGCCCACGAGCGGTGGGGTTCAGGCGTGACCTGATCCGCTGCTGGTGGTAGCGTGGCGGTTCTGCGCATCACTTGCTCGGCGAAATTTTTTCGCTCGGCCTGCTCGCTTGCGTCGCCTCCGCCAATTTCAGGCGGAGTTCCTCGACCTCCGTTGCCGTGGCGTTAGGAGGGATTGGGGGGGAGAAAGGATCCTCCGGCGGATCGGCGCCGGTGGCCGTGTAGGTCGCGGCATGGCGACCGGTTCCGTCGTGGAGGTCGGCGGAGTTTTCGACCGAGTCGAATTTCGAAGATCCAGGATGGAGGGGTCCTCGAAATCTCCCGCGTTGGAGACCTGGGCGATGGAGCCCACGGACGAGGCGGTGATGGATCCGGCGAGTGATGCCGGGGTCGCCGAGTCGGCGTCGTCGGTGAGGGCATCTTCTGCGGCCGCTGAGTTCTCGCCACGTTCTTTGTGGGCGAGTTGTACTTTCGGGCGGGCGGTGGATCGTGCGGACCTGGCTCTCGGAGAGCCGATCGCGTGGTGGCGACTTCGCGGATGCGGCCGAGTCCTCCGAGGTGATGACGTCGGTGAGGCCGACGAAGAGGCTGATCGTGCCGATTGGCAGGATCACGCTGTGCGTGACGGGTCGCGCCGCCGGGACGTAGCTGCTCGGCAAGATCTGGAGCATCTCGCCGATCGCTATCATACGGCCGGTGGCGGCACTGTCGTTGATGGGCAGATTGGATCTCGCCCGAACACCGGCCAGACCGGCCAGGCCCCGGTGGGCGCCACCGCCGTGGGAATGACCACGGCAGATGCTGCAATCGGCGGTAGTAGAACAAAGGGCAAGGCGGCCAGCCATCTGCGGTGCGAGATGAGGGCAAAGACACAGGGTTTTACCCAGGTTCGGCCCCCCGGAGGGTAAAGACCTACTCCTGCTAGATTGTATTATGGAGGTGTTTACAATGAGCGAACTCGGCGACTAGGCGGCGAGTTGCTTGGGTGTATGAGGGAACGTGTCTCTACTCACCCCGTAGGGAGGTTTATATAAGCTCACCTCCCCTAGGGTTTACATATCTCAACCGATTCAGTTACAGCTTTGGTAATCGTTTAACCTAGTCCGACTGGGCCTATCTACTCGCCTGGGCCTTTAGCTTCTAGTCGCCCAATAGCTTGCTGGGCTTTGATCCACTCGCCGTTATGCAGGCCTACTCGCCAGCCCTTGGGCCAGTCGGAAACGTCCCGCTGAGTATACCCCAGTAGGCGTATCCCCATCAGTAGTTCCCTAGAAGCCCCGCTGCCACGGGCTGGCAGGACAAAATATGTTGTGCAAGTTCTCATTGCGAGCATGACTATATATGGAGCACATGCCTATGATTGTTTAGTACTTGGATGCTTATTCTTATTTATCTGCAATTACCTAGATCTTGAAGTTACATGTTTAGACTCGTCCATGCAACGCCCGTCCATCCATCCCTATGCCTACCGCACTCATATCCTACTGTTTGCTACTACTAGTACTATTGCTCTTGTTTTGCTGTTGTTGTTGCTACTATCAAGCTGTTGCTACTGATAAACTTCTGTGAGCAAGAACTATTTCCAGGTGCAGCTAAATTCACAACTCAGTTGTTAAGGCTTGCAAGTATTCTTTGGCTCCCCTTTTGTCGAATCAATAAATTGGGTAATACTACCCTCGAAGACTGTTGTGATCCCCTATACTTGTGGGTCATCAAGATCTTGCCCGTCTGTGTGGGCAAAACATCAACCAGATCAATGGCACTCGCTTTGCTTACTACGCAAGGCGTGATTCTATGGGACAGCCATTGGAGGTGCCAAGACATCCGGAGCTAAAGCATCAGGTGGATTATCTCGACTTCATGATGTATGATAGGCAGAAGGAGTTGGACAACGCCCGCGCCTACGCTAACCACAACCATGCCATTGCAGTCAGGAAGAACCAGACCCTCGCCATCCTTGTGAAGGAGCGCTAGTCACTTTACCGTCTGCGTGACAAGAAGGATCGCATCATTGCCCGCCTTCGTCACAAGGTGTCATCTTTGGAGGAGACCATCCATGAGCGGGACTGCAGCTTGAGGAGAGGGAGAACGAAGGGGAAGATATCCATGGAGATCCCTACTCATATCTCAGTGATGATGATGACTACTTGGAGGACATGGACCAGGAGTTCCACACTGATGATGAGGATCGCGACTTCATTGATGATGAAGAAGCCACCGATTCTGATGAGTAGTAGCACTTGAGCACTATCGTAGGTGTGAGTTTTATCTGGTCCCACTGTATCGTAGCTTCACTGAATGGTTCCTAAAACCATCTCTTACCCTAGTGTGGTGTGTGTTTGTATTGGGTGCTATGAATGAATGAATGAAAAAAGTTGCTAGTTGGCAAAAACAGAGTCAAACTCAAAGTTTAAAATCTTTTCAAAAACAAATCCATGAACCTTAGAAATTTCCCTCTTGTCTCACTATCTATCTCAATCTTCAGATGACTCGCGGAAATCCTAGAGGAAGCAGTTCATCTCAGGATCCAATGCTGCAAATCCTACAAATATTGGTTGCTGACTATGACGATGGAAGAGCTAAAAGTCAAGCTAATTTAGCCACCCTTCAACAGATAGCTCAGATGGCCCATAATAATCAAGGCCATGGAAACCAGGATAACCATAGATCCAAGCTCAAGAACTTTCAAAACACCAATCCCCCCATATTTAGTAAGTTTGAAGAGCCATTAGATGTTGACGAATGGCTGCAGACCATGGAGAACAACTTAGAGGTCGCAGGAGTGGAGGCCAATGAGAAAGTATTGTTTGCCACCCATTATCTGGCAGGTGATGCAAGAGCTTGGTGGAATAGAATTCGTACCATGAATGGAGGACAGATGGTGGCTTGGGATGAATTCAAACTCAAGTTCAGCCGAACCCATGTGCCACCAGGTTTGATTCTGTGGATGAGGGATGAATTCAAGGAGCTGAAGCAGGGAAGGATTACTGTGGTAGAGTACCGCGAAAGATTTTTTTATCTGTCTAGGTATGCCCCTGATGAGATTGGTACTGAAACCAAGAAGAAGGAGAGATTCTTGAATGGTCTGCATGATGAGATGCAGACAGTGTTGGTCAACATTCCCTTCGCTGACCTTGAAGCCTTAGTGGATTCTGCAATCCAGATGGAAGGCAAGATCAACCAAGCCAACGAGAATCGCAAGTGTTAAATGATGCATCAACCAAGATCCCACTGTAGGGGTTCGTAGCATGGAAAACAAAAATTTTCTATCGCATACAAACAAACAAGCCAAGATCTATCTATTAGATTGTAGCAACGAGTCGATGGAATAACTTACCCTCGAAGATTCCAAAGCGGTTAACGAGAGCAGATTCTCGTGGGTGATGTAGTCGTACTCTTTCCGATCTCAAGATCGTGTAGACGATCCTTCCGGCACCATGTTCCGGCAGCGCTCCCGCAGTCGGTCACACGTTCGGTACTCGACGAAGACCTTCCTCTCCCTTGTTCCAGCAGGCGGCGGAGGTTGTAGCACTCTCCTCGCGATTCCGGCCTGACAACGTGGTGCCGAAAGTAGAGGGAGATCCCGAGCTTCGCCTTAAGCCGGAGCGAGTATGGTGGAGTATGAGAGAGCTATTAGTGGTCTAGGGATTTAGACACACCAATTAGAAGGCTCTAAACTGAAGGCTAGGGCAATTAGAAGCTCTAAACCAAAACGGCTCTAAACCGGAGATTAGAGGATAGGAACTTGTGTGTCTAGAGGAGGAGGCCCTGCCCCTCCTCTTATAGGTGGGAGGGCGGCCAAGGGAGGAGTCCTCCCAAGTCGGCCTTGGGTGTGGCGGCTTGGAGGAGGGACTCCTCCCCAAGTCGGTTCCAACCTCCTCTTGCTTGTTTCCCACAGTTTCTGTTTTAGCCGTTTGACTTTCAAACCGCCATTTGACTTTTCAGTTTAGGATTCAATTTAATCCTTTATTTGGAACAGCAAGAACACTTAGTACATGATGCAATCATTCCAATATATAATGACACATTCATGTACCCCTTCCTCCGGAGTCTTGGACATTCCGGAACCTTCTAGAACATTCCCGATGAAAACACCGGAATCATTTCCGAACTCCGAAACGGGACTTTCCTTATATGAATCTTATTCTCCGGACCATTCCGGATCACCTCGTTATATCCCGGATCCCATCCGAGACTCCGAACAACATTCGGTCTCTTTCTCATAATACCATAACTACTCAAACAACGTCGAATCCTTAAGTGTGTCTCCCTACGGTTCGTGAATTATGCGGACATGATCGAGACACTTCAACGAACAATAACCAATAGAGGAATCTGGAAATTCATATGGCTCCCACATATTTCTACGATTACTTTGCGATCGAATGAACCACTTACATACGATACCAATTTCCCTTTGTCTCACGATAGTTTACTTATCCGAGGTTATGATCGTCGGTATCTCTGCATACCTAGTTCAACCTCGTTACTGATAAGTACTCTTTTCTCCGTTCCGTGATATGTGATCCCTTGTGAGCCAGTCACATGCTTGCAAGCTAATTGGATGACATTCCACCGAGAGGGCCCAGAGTATATCTATCCGTCATATGGATGGACAAATCCCACTCTTGATCCATGTGTTTCAACCAATACTTTCCGAACACTCAATGCCACCTTTATAGCCACCCGATTCACGGTGTGGTGTTTGATGTCATCAAAGCATCCATCCGGTAAAGGTGATATGCATGATCTCATGGTCGAAGAAATTAGGTTACTATGTATCAGAAAGCATATAGCAATTGAACTAATGAAATGACTTGATCTTTATGCTATGCTTATCTATAGGAGTATGTCCATCACATCATTCTCCTAATGATATGACCCTGTTGTTAATAACATCTCTATGTTCATGATCAGGAAACCATGATCATATATTAACCAACAAGCTAGTTTAACAAGAGGCTTTACTAGGGACTCTTTTATGTTTACAAATCACACAAGTATTAATGTTTCCGGTTAATACAATTATAGCATGGTATGTAAACATTTATCATAGGTATGAAGATATGATAATAACCTACTTTATTATTGCCTCTTGGCCATATCTCCAACAGTCTCCCACTTGCACTAGAGTCAATAATCTAGTTTCAAACCTTTGTGTATTCAACACCTATGGCTTTCCGGTGTTGTATGTACACGATTGCTAGTGGTCAACTAATCTCCGGATCTGACACTTCCAGGTCCGTGTGTAATTGCATGTCTTTGCGTCTCTACGCATCACTCATTCTCTAATGAGATGGCTTCGTACTAATTTGGTCCTTTGGTGTGACCTTTAGTTCTTTGGGGTTAAAACATGTTGATAATATTGTCGTACAATATATCTTCATAGTACTATCCCACTGTGAACTACACCTAGTTTGATAACAAACTACTTGACACAAATGCCCTCTTTTTCGCTATAATTGCAGTCATATACTTAGCCTTTTGTTGTAGTATCTCACAATGTCTTAACTTTGGAACTCATCCAAATCCATTATGGAACTTTCTTTCCATTATATTGTGCCACCTTAGTTTAGATTGAGATAAACTTAATTTGTACTTTGTGACAAAACTAGTATCAATGTAGTACTTTTACAATGAACTAACCATCTATTTGTCACTTCTACAAATAATATACTCTTAGTTCTTCCAAAAGATCATAAGAATATCCTTACTATTGTCCAATGATCATCTTATGAATTATTACGGTATATGCTCATAACATTTAGAGCATAGGACATATCTGGATTTGTACATATCACAGTATGATTGATATAAATATTCTTTGTGATTTCATACATCAAGTATCAATCTATACTTGAATCTTTGTTTCACTTACCAAATGTCAATACACTTGAATATATCATCAATATTGAACTCATTCAATCCTTTCTGTGCGACAAGAACCTTTCTTGTAGTTTTCTATATTGAACTCATTCAATATCTCGTCTATGTACTTCTGGCACAACCATATTAGCATCTATTGATGCCAAATATTTAGGTTTTGCCTAAGTCTTTCATCGGGATGAAATTCTTAATATGTGTTAATAAAAGATACATCATTTCCAATCAACAATATGTCTTCCACATAATGTATTAGAAACATGTCTTAGCGCTCCCACTTAATTTCTTGCAAATGCAAGCATCTTCATTGTCTCTGATGAAATTAAACTCTTTTAACAATTTCATCATAGTGAAGATTCCAACTCCGCTATGCTTACTTCAACCATTGAAGTTTGCATATGCATTTAGCATCCTTTGAATTAACAAAGCCCTATGGACCGTGTCATGCACACGTCCTAGGTAACAATTATATTAGAAGAATTTGTTTTGTTTATTCAACTACCACATAACAAAATTATATGTAGTGGCTGCTACATTAATCCGTCTAGACTAAATATCGCTATGAAAGATCAAATCTTGTCATAGTCAACCTTTGAACATTGTTGTGAACTTTTTCCCAATATGTCGACTACTTCATAGATGTAAAACATCCATGTTTATTTCTTTATAGATCCAAACACGATTGTAAGGTCTTACACCTTTCTCGAGGGTCCTTCAAGTTCAAAACTTGATTTCTCGTGTATGGAACTATCACGGATTTTATGGCTTCAAGCCATTTGACGGAGTCAGGGCCCATCATCGCTTCTTTGCATGTAGTCCGTTCATTATTCTCAAATAATGATTCAACCCTCAAATCTTGGTATTTGATTGTTTACTCGACCTACTTGGTTCAATAGAAACTTTGACCTTCGTAACCACAACCTTTGAGGCACGTGAGCCATGAGCATTGTTGCTGCCTCCGGAACACGTTTCGGCGCTGCGCAACTTTGCACATATAGCTAAGGTTCCTTTAACCTTATCAACGTTCTATTGTCCTCCCACTTATCTTTTCACGAAAAATTCCTTCTCAAAGAAACTTTGACGTTCTAAGCGATAAACACTTTTGTCTCCGGTGTTTATGGAGGAATACTTAACAGTTATTCGAAATAACATACAAAGACAGGTTCATCCAACTTTGGTTGCACACATCTTTGCATAGCATACCAATGTTTTAAGAAAGGACTACTTGGGTTTAATCCCAAACCATAACTTTATATGGTGTCATTTCAACGGATTATGATGGAGCTCTTTTCAGTGGAAAACGGTAGTCTCTAAAGCTTTTAATCTTTAAAACATAATGGCAGTTTTATGAATTATACCTTTGATCTTACCATGTCAAACAAGGTTTTAATCACATATCTCGAACGCTCCATACTCTTATGGTGTTTCGGGAAATGAAAATCCACAGAACGATTCCTTAAATCTTAGGTATTATGCTAAACTTGTAACTCAAATATCTTCCTTTATGATCTTATCATAAACTATTTATATTCTTGTTACAATGATTTTGCACTTCATCTTGAAAGTCTTTGAACTTTTCAAATGTTTCATACTTTATCCTTATTAAGTAAATATTCATATATTCACTCAAATTCTCGGAGAAAGCATATGAAGTTGAAATCCATCGCTTTTGACTACACATGATGGACTTTGTACAACAATATGTACAATTTCCAATAAGCTAGTCATTCGTTCCCTTTTGGCCTATGAACGAAGTTTTAATTATCTCTAGGAAAGTTTCATGGCGTTATTTGATCAAAATCAAATAGACTCCAAAATTCCATCCATATGGAGTTTCTTCATGTTTTCTTTCCAATATAATTTAAATTGCGATGTCACTTCCTAAGTGATCTTTCAATCAATTTATCTTTCGACATTTTTAGCACTAGTTTTATGGATGTGATTTCTCCAACGAGATTTGTGAATCATCCATCTTTTATGGATTACAATTATTTGAACAACCCTTTTGTTCTCATAATACCTGATAAAACAAATCTTGAAGGCAAGCTTTGATGTTTTAACGAGCAACACAATAACCCTTTATTTGTTCTCGATGAACATCATCACATATTCTTTTGCTAGTTACTTAGGCCATTGTAGTTCATGAATTCTGTTGTTTCGTATGACGATTCACACCAACAAATTCAGTATCAAATACTTAAGAACCACATTGTTTAATAAGCAAAGAATATAGCCATAACATGTATATCATCTATATACTTAAACTGAACAATTCTAGTCTTTTCTTTTCTGCCATATATTTATGAGATTTTCTTTCAATATTTCCTTTTCTGTTTGAAAGAATCTATCAACATCAATAGTGGAGTCATACACATGACATATAGTACAAAGCGTGTATAGTTAAATACCAATGTCTTTGAACTTGCACTTTGAAGTAGATCACCATCATCAAATGTTTGGTGTTCTTTCAAAATTCCTTTCTTTAGTAATCTCTTGGTGTAGTAAACATTTTACCTACATCAAATATTCACCCTTATCATGGAATCGTCCATGATCAAGCTACTTTTAGCTTATAACGATGAATTATGAGTATAATGTTGCTATCCAAAACCTTTTGGAGGATTAGGACAACAAGTGTCTCCAACCTTTTGCAAATTCTCATCAAAATATGAGAACATGAACTTTGCCATATTATACTCTATCATGTTGTAACCAAAACTTCGTTTCAGATATCACAATATCTTCCACACATCATGGTTTCTGAAACAACTCTTTCAGATCCTAGATAACCTTGATATTAAGAGAATCCTTTGAATATCAAGAATCATGGAGACAAACATGATACTTATATACTAACACTTGGAATTGTTACTCTTGATTTAATACTAATTATTAAACTTCATGGAGTAACCGGAACTTACTGAAAGTTTGCAATAGGACTTTTAAACTTTAGATTAACACTTCAAAACAATACGATACCAGTTCGTAAAGTAACTGACCAGAATTATATAGTTCTATCATCTCAATTATAACTAAGCGCAAGGTGGTAAACGGATGCCAATGACTACAACAACTATGCAAATTCAGTTTGATTTAGTTTATGATAAATTGAGTTCTAATTAATAACTAAATTAATCTAGGTGAACTCCCACTCAAAACAATATCCCTCACATTGTTTTAGTGATCACATGAACCAAATCCACCACATCAAAACCGATCATCACGAGAGTTGATGCAACTTCAATGGCGAACAGTCAACATGTTCATCATATCTACTATATGACTCATGCTTTACCTTTCGGTGATCCGTGTTCCGAGACCATGTCTGTACATGCTAGGCTCGTCAAGATCAACCTTAGCTTCCGCATAAGCAAATCTGGCTTGCTTACGTTGTATACACTCGCAGAATCTAACACACCCGATCATCACGTGGTGCTTCGAAACAACAAGCTTTAGCAACGGTGCTAACTAAGGGTGAACACTTAAGAACTTGAAATTGTGTGCTTGAGGGATCATCTTATAATGCTACCGTCGTCTACTAAGCAATACAAGATGCATAAAGGATTAACATCACATGCAATTCATAATATGTGATATGATATGGCCTTTCTTCTTTGTGCTTCTGATCTCCATCTTCAAGCACAAACATGATCTTCATCATTACCGGCATTGCATCAAGGTCAATGATTCTGCTCCATGATTGTCTTCCACCGGCTTCAACTATTACAACTACTTTGAATAGACACGCGGGTCTTAACAGAAATTAAAGACAACCATATGGCTCCTGCCGGTTGCCGACTTACAATAAGGAACATTGCATACATCATATATAATCACAATCATGGCCATATCACATCACTGCACACCCCAAGAAACAAAGTTACGCTTCTACTTTCTTTGCATATTTTACGTGGTTTCGGTCTTTCAATAAGTGTCGTTCTAACTTACGAACAAGAACCACAACATTGATACTAGTATTGTTAATCACCGTTGTAAATTGGATCTTAACTATGCTAGGAGAAAGCAGGCACCATAAAGCCACTTATGCAATACAAGTTGCATGTCAAGCGTGGAGCAAGTCTCATGAACGATGTCATGTAAGGTTAGCCCGGCCGCTTCATCCCAACATACCGCAAGATGCAAAGTACACAAGAAGCAATCGACAATAAAAGCATCAATGCCCACAATGACCATTGTGTTCTACTGTGCAACAGATCTACATATAGACACGGCTCTCGATACCCTTGTAGGGGTTCATAGCATGGAAAACAAAATTTTCTATCGCATACAAACAAACAAGCCAAGATCTATCTATTAGATTGTAGCAACAAGTCGATGGAATAACTTACCTCGAAGATTCCAAAGCGGTTAACGAGATTCTCGTGGGTGATGTAGTCGTACTCTTCCGATCTCAAGATCATGTAGACGATCCTTCCGTGCCACGTTAAAGGCGCTCCCAGATCGGTCACACGTTCGGTACTCGGCGAAGACCTTCCTCTCCCTTGTTCCAAAGCAAATGGAGGTTGTAGCACTCTCCTCGCGATTCCGGCAACTGGCATGGTGCCTGGGAAGTAGAGGGAGATCCATGAGGCCTTAAGCCGGAGCGAGTATGGTGGAGTATGAGAGAGAGCTATTAGTGGTCTAGGGTTTAGACACACCAATTAGAAGGCTCTAAACTGAAGGCTAGGGCAATTAGAAGCTCTAAACCAAAACGGCTCTAAACCGGAGATTAGAGGATAGGAACTTGTGTGTCTAGAGGAGGAGGCCCTGCCCCTCCTCTTATAGGTGGGAGGGCGGCCAAGGGGAGGGAGTCCCTCCCCAAGTCGGCCTTGGGTGGCGCGCCGGCTTGGAGAGGAGGGACTCCTCCCCCAAGTCGGTTCCAACCTCCTCTTGCTTGTTTCCCACAGTTTCCTGTTTTAGTCGTTTGACTTTCAAACTGGCCATTTGACTTTTCAGTTTTAGGATTCAATTTAATCCTTTATTTGGAACAGCAAGAACACTTAGTACATGATGCAATCATTCCAATATATAATGACACATTCATGTACCCCTTCCCCTCCGAGTCTTGGACATTCCGAACCTTCTAGAACATTCGATGAAAACACGGAATCATTTCCGAACTCAAAGCGGGACTTTCCTTATATGAATCTTATTCTCCGGACCATTCCGGATCACCTCGTTATATCCGGATCCCATCCGAGACTCCGAACAACATTCGGTCTCTTTCTCATAATACCATAACTACTCAAACAACGTCGAATCCTTAAGTGTGTCTCCCTACGGTTCGTGAATTATGCGGACATGATCGAGACACTTCAACGAACAATAACCAATAGAGGAATCTGGAAATTCATATGGCTCCCACATATTTCTACGATTACTTTGCGATCGAATGAACCACTTACATACGATACCAATTTCCCTTTGTCTCACGATAGTTTACTTATCCGAGGTTATGATCGTCGGTATCTCTGCATACCTAGTTCAACCTCGTTACCGATAAGTACTCTTTTCTCGTTCCCGTGATATGTGATCCCTTGTGAGCCAGTCACATGCTTGCAAGCTAATTGGATGACATTCCACCGAGAGGGCCCAGAGTATATCTATCCATCATATGGATGGACAAATCCCACTCTTGATCCATGTGTTTCAACCAATACTTTCCGAACACTCAATGCCACCTTTATAGCCACCCAGTTACGGTGTGGTGTTTGATGTCATCAAAGCATCCATCCGGTAAAGGTGATATGCATGATCTCATGGTCGAAGAAATTAGGTTACTATGTATCAGAAAGCATATAGCAATTGAACTAATGAAATGACTTGATCTTTATGCTATGCTTATCTATAGGAGTATGTCCATCACATCATTCTCCTAATGATATGACCCTGTTGTTAATAACATCTCTATGTTCATGATTAGGAAACCATGATCATATATTAACCAACAAGCTAGTTTAACAAGAGGCTTTACTAGGGACTCTTTTATGTTTACAAATCACACAAGTATTAATGTTTCCGGTTAATACAATTATAGCATGGTATGTAAACATTTATCATAAGTATGAAGATATGATAATAACCTGCTTTATTATTGCCTCTTGTCCATATCTCCAACAGTCTCCCACTTGCACTAGAGTCAATAATCTAGTTTCAAACCTTTGTGTATTCAACACCTATGGCTTTCCGGTGTTGTATGTACACGATTGCTAGTGGTCAACTGATCTCCGGATCGACACTTCCAGTCGTGTGTAATTGCATGTCTTTGCGTCTCGCATCACTCATTCTCTAATGAGATGGCTTCGTACTAATTTGGTCCTTTGGTGTGACCTTTAGTTCTTTGGGGTTAAAACATGTTGATAATATTGTCGTACAATATATCTTCATAGTACTATCCTTTGTGAACTACACCTAGTTTGATAACAAACTACTTGACACAAATGCCCTCTTTTGCTGCTATAATTGCAGTCATATACTTAGCCTTTTGTTGTAGTATCTGTCACAATGTCTTAACTTTGGAACTCATCCAAATCCATTATGGAACTTTCTTTCCATTATATTGTGCCACCCTTAGTTTAGATTGAGATAAACTTAATTTGTACTTTGTGACAAAACTAGTATCAATGTAGTACTTTTACAATGAACTAACCATCTATTTGTCACTTCTACAAATAATATACTCTTAGTTCTTCCAAAAGATCATAAGAATATCCTTACTATTGTCCAATGATCATCTTATGAATTATTCTGGTATATGCTCATAACATTTAGAGCATAGGACATATCTGGATTTGTACATATCACAGTATGATTGATATAAATATTCTTTGTGATTTCATACATCAAGTATCAATCTATACTTGAATCTTTGTTTCACTTACCAAATGTCAATACACTTGAATATATCATCAATATTGAACTCATTCAATCCTTTCTGTGCGACAAGAACCTTTCTTGTAGTTTCTATATTGAACTCATTCAATATCTCGTCTATGTACTTCTGGCACAACCATATTAGCATCTATTGATGCCAAATATTTAGGTTTTGCCTAAGTCTTTCATCGGGATGAAATTCTTAATATGTGTTAATAAAAGATACATCATTTCCAATCAACAATATGTCTTCCACATAATGTATTAGAAACATGTCTTAGCGCTCCCACTTAATTTCTTGCAAATGCAAGCATCTTCATTGTCTCTGATGAAATTAAACTCTTTTAACAATTTCATCATAGTGAAGATTCCAACTCCGCTATGCTTACTTCAACCATTGAAGTTTGCATATGCATTTAGCATCCTTTGAATTAACAAAGCCCTATGGACCGTGTCATGCACACGTCCTAGGTAACAATTCTATTAGAAGAATTTGTTTTGTTTATTCAACTACCACATAACAAAATTATATGTAGTGGCTGCTACATTAATCCGTCTAGACTAAATATCGCTATGAAAGATCAAATCTTGTCATAGTCAACCTTTGAACATTGTTGTGAACTTTTTCCCAATATGTCGACTACTTCATAGATGTAAAACATCCATGTTTATTTCTTTATAGATCCAAACACGATTGTAAGGTCTTACACCTTTCTCGAGGGTCCTTCAAGTTCAAAACTTGATTTCTCGTGTATGGAACTATCACGGATTTTATGGCTTCAAGCCATTTGACGGAGTCAGGGCCCATCATCGCTTCTTTGCATGTAGTCCGTTCATTATTCTCAAATAATGATTCAACCCTCAAATCTTGGTATTTGATTGTTTACTCGACCTACTTGGTTCAATAGAAACTTTGACCTTCGTAACCACAACCTTTGAGGCACGTGAGCCATGAGCATTGTTGCTGCCTCCGGAACACTTTCGGCGCTGCGCAACTTTGCACATATAGCTAAGGTTCCTTTAACCTTATCAACGTTCTATTGTCCTCCCACTTATCTTTTCACGAAAAATTCCTTCTCAAAGAAACTTTGACGTTCTAAGCGACAAACACTTTTGTCTCCGGTGTTTATGGAGGAATACTTAACAGTTATTCGAAATAACATACAAAGACAGGTTCATCCGACTTTGGTTGCACACATCTTTGCATAGCATACCAATGTTTTAAGAAAGGACTACTTGGGTTTAATCCCAAACCATAACTTTATATGGTGTCATTTCAACGGATTATGATGGAGCTCTTTTCAGTGGAAAACGGTAGTCTCTAAAGCTTTTAATCTTTAAAACATAATGGCAGTTTTATGAATTATACCTTTGATCTTACCATGTCAAACAAGGTTTTAATCACATATCTCGAACGCTCCATACTCTTATGGTGTTTCGGGAAATGAAAATCCTCAGAACGTTTCCTTAAATCTTAGGTATTATGCTAAACTTGTAACTCAAATATCTTCCTTTATGATCTTATCATAAACTATTTATATTCTTGTTACAATGATTTTGCACTTCATCTTGAAAGTCTTTGAACTTTTCAAATGTTTCATACTTTATCCTTATTAAGTAAATATTCATATATTCACTCAAATTCTGAGAAAGCATATGAAGTTGAAATCCATCGCTTTTGACTACACATGATGGACTTTGTACAACAATATGTACAATTTTCAATAAGCTAGTCATTCGTTCCTTTTGGCCTATGAACGAAGTTTTAATTATCTCTAGGAAAGTTTCTGGCGTTATTTGATCAAAATCAAATAGACTCCAAAATTCCATCCATATGGAGTTTCTTCATGTTTTCTTTCCAATATAATTTAAATTGCGATGTCACTTCCTAAGTGATCTTTCAATCAATTTGTCTTTCGACATTTTTAGCACTAGTTTTTTGTGATTTCATACATCAAGTATCAATCTATACTTGAATCTTTGTTTCACTTACCAAATGTCAATACACTTGAATATATCATCAATATTGAACTCATTCAATCCTTTCTGTGCGACAAGAACCTTTCTTGTAGTTTTCTATATTGAACTCATTCAAGTAGCATGGCATAAGTACAGGATAGTAAATAAAACCTCAAACTAGTTTGTGGCCCCAAGAAATAAGACTGAATCAAGCTCTGGCTCAGGGGGGTACCATATACCTCCCGGATGTGGATAGCGCGATAAATCAAGGAACAGGTATCAAGTACTCGGGGTCCTACGGGACACAAGTGGGCGTTCGGAAACCAAATATTATCTATCACCCACCGATGCCTCTGCTTAATTCAATTTTAGTTGTTAAACAGGAATTAAAGTGAACGATAAGTAAAACTACGATCATCTCCAACACCAACATGCGGCAATACATCAACAACTGTGGCACTTGACGACGCATAGCAGCACTTTCGAAAGCAAGCTTCACGACGCAAGTCCAGCTATCTACCAAACAACAGGTAATAGGATGTGTCCAAGGCCATATAGGGATGCACGGTATATCACAGGTACGGAAACTAAAGCATCACAACACAGATAGCAATAGATCAACAGGAAGGAGTAAAACACTATGAAAGTAAGATAGGTAGAAAGGGGGAGATGCTCGCCTTAAAACATTGCGGAAGGTTCAACCGAAGATCGGGTCGACACTCGCATCAACTCAACGGCCTTATCCACGAAGAAGCAAAACACTAGCATAAACACCGGATGCAATATTTAATACAACGGCAGAAGATCGGCATGATGCATGTATGATGCATGACATGGTGACGGTGCAAAGCAATTAGGTCATATTAGGCGGAACCGGGGTCCCGACATTAATTAAACGGTTCAAGTTATTTATCTACCCCGCATATTAAATGTTGTTTAACATGGCCAAAATATGGTACCGGTTCGCTACATCAATTTAAATGAGGCCAATATGAGACTAGATTTGCCCGCATATGGGCCCCATATTTAATTATGAGGTGAATCGGCATAAGGCCCCCAAACCAATGATGTGATGCGAGCATGACAATTTAAGATGCAACAGTTGTATTATATTATAAAATAGGGTTCTCGGATAAGAGGTTCACACATTGAGGGGTCTCGACGGTCTTGGGGTTCCGGGGTTCGGGGTCGGTCTCAGGGTCCAGGGTTCGACGGAAACGTTCTCGGACTCCGGGATCATTCTCGGATATCGGGGGTAGTTCTTGTCGCCTCCGGGAAGCAGGACTTGGGTCGGTGTCGGGGCGCATCGGATGCTTCCGGGTCGGTGCCGGTCTTATCGTCGCGTGGGTCTTGTCGGGTCCTCGAGTCGGGACGGTCTTGGCGTTCGGGGTGCAGTGCTTGTCGTATCCGGGAAGAAGATCTTGCCGGTCCGCGGGGATCGACGAGGGTTCGGGGTCTTCGGATTCCGGAAGTAGACCTTGGAGTTTCCTGTTGGAATGGTCAGAACCCCTGTCGATGATCTTGGAAGGTGGCGATCTTGTCGTTCGGGTACTTGACTCCGCATCCGGGACGGAGGTATGGTCGCATGTGTGGACGGAGTGCTAGGTCTTCGGTGCGGGTGACTCATCGCGGTCGGCTAATGTCAATCCTTCACTAGGAGTGTGGATCCCGCATCACATCAACAAGGCCACACCTACTTGGCACGACCAGAGCCAGGGTCAAGCACGGCTTCGGCCGAGAGCGAAAGAATCTGGCGAAGCTCGGCAGAACAGCCACGCTGGGACTCGGGACTGGCGGCGCTGGCGGCGCAGAAGCTCTGCGGCGGCGGGTGTCCTTGGAGGCGCATGAGGCGGGAGAGCTTCGGGACAGGCGGAGCTCGGCCAGGCGGCTTCAGCAGCGGCGGCACGGAGGACGCCAGAGGAGGGACAGGCGGCGGCCGAAGGAAGCTCTGGCGCCTTTGGACGAGGCGACGGCTGGGCGGGGCTCGGCGGCATGGCGCAACCGGCGAGGAGGTATCAGCGGCGGTCGCTGGGGCCGAGGGGAGGTGAGGCAGTGAGCGACGGCGTCGGGGAGAGATCGGGCGACGCCGGTGGGAGAGGGAGGCTCGGGCGCGGAGGAGGGCGGAGGCGCTGGAGAGGCCAGCGTGGCAGCGCGATGGAGGCGTGGGGTAGGCCGGCGAGGCGGGCTGGGCGGTGGCGGGCGAACGGCGAGGCGGCGAGGCCTGGCAGCGGGTCGCAGGAGAGAGGAGGCGAGGAGGTTGGGGAGAGGCCGGCCGGCTCGGGAGAGAGAGAGAGAAACGCGGGGAGGGAGAGGGGAGCGGGGGTCGGCGCCGGAGGGGAACGGAGGAGGCGGGGCGGGCTCGCGAGCGGAGGAGGCGCAGGGGGGCACGCGATGGGAGGAGGAAGAAGGTGGTGGGGCCGGGTCGCGGGCTAGGGAGGCAGGGGAGGTTGGTCTGGGGGAGGCGGGATTCGGGGGGTAGGTGGCGCGGTAGGTGGGGGCGGCCGACAGGTGGGACCCAGGCGGGGGACAGGGGTGGACCGGATCGGTGTGAGGCTGATGGTTGGTGGGGTGGGGAGTGGAGAGAGAGAGAGGGAGGCCACGTGGCGGTTTGGGGTTGGTTAGGGGAGGGAAGGTGATGAGGTGGCGGCAGGTTATTGGTGGGGGTGAGGTGGAGGGGGTGTGTGGGTAGATAGGTGGGTAGCTGTAGGATTAATGGGGTGGGCGTTTGTATTTTTCTGGGGTGGTCGTTCGGGTCATTCGGCCCGTTCGACTGCCCCGCTCAAATAATGCAATATTTTATTTATTTAAACGGACCGTTTGCAAAACATATTTAGTCAAAACAAAATATTCCGGCGACCCGGGTTTGCGTTTGAATAAAGACGGGGCGTTTAGAAAACAAGAACTGGTTTTTCCGAAAGTAGTTTTATACAAGCACATGCAAGATGATGACGATGCTCAAATGCAATGTGGCATGATGACATGAGCATGCGATCATGATGATGCAATGCACAAAAACAACGCGATTTTCTAGTAGTGGTTTTGCGGGATGCCACACTAGGTGCTGTCATTTTATTGTATAATGACCTGCTTGTCGGATTCTCCTTGTAATTTACTTTACTAAGCTAGTGTAGCTATTTGGAGAACCCGGAAGGCATGCAAGGCGATGTATATGTCGGCGACATGGAGTAAGACGGCAAGTGACAAGTGTTGGCACGAGTCGGATTACAGGCTTTGTGGAGATGGAGATCGCCATGAAGGGAGCCATACCATTTCACATTATAATTTCTTTATTTTTGTGTTATTGTTATGTCTATGTTTTACCTCTATTAGATAGTCGGTAAAATCCAATCCCTCAAAGAAGGTCTAGTCGTTTTTCCCGACAGTGTTTGCACCATCACAAGTCGGACATTTTTGGTAGTGGGCTCATAAAATTGAGGTGCTGCCAATTCTTTCCGACTAGGTGGGTTCGAGTCGGACTCTTACTGCAGAAACACTCGGTAAGCTAGACGGGTCTATCACAACGGTTGTGGGACTCGGGGAAAAGTAGGATGGGAGACGGGGCATATCATGCCACCCGTCCAACAGGAGTCGTATGAGATATGATCGATAAGGAGTTGTCTACCTAGATCACTTGGCGGCTAGCGGTGATGCTAAAGCTCACTAGCCGACTTGCTTATTTAGGATCCTGAATCACTAAGCAACCATCGGAGGGGTGTTGGTTCTAGTGGGAGCATAAAATATTAAAATGTTTAATATGCTTGCTCTTTTATGAATACATGTCTTAAGTGTTTTGCATATTTTCTGTTGTAGATCATGGCACCAAGTAGCAGTCACTCTCAGATATCCTGTTTTGCGTTGAGAACCATTCTTGAGAAAGATAAACTGAACAACACTAATTTTACCAACTGGTATCGAAATCTGAGAATTGTTCTCAAACAAGAAAAGAAGGACCATGTCCTAGACAACCCACTTCAAGATGAGCCGAATGAGAATGCTACTGTCGCTGCCACTAATGCCTACCGTCGGGCTAAGGATGATTCCACGGATATTAGATGTCTTATGCTTGCTCACATGGAACCAGACTTGCAAAAGCAGTTCGAGCATGTTGAGGCCTACGATATGATCGAAAGCCTCAAAATTATGTTCTAGGCTTAGGCAAAGACTGAGAGTTATCAAGTCTCTCAGGCTTTGCTGATTTGCAAGCTTAAGGATGGTGATCCACTGAGTCCGCATGTGATCAAAATGGTTGGTTATGTGTAGTCTCTGGAGAGGCTTGGCTACCCCATAAGCGAAGAGTTCGCTACGGATATAATTCTGAACTCTCTTCCTAGTGCATATGGGCAGTTCATTTCGAACTACCACATGCATGGTATGTATAAGAAGCTCACTGAATTATATGGGATGCTCAAGCAGGCAGAGGCGGATCTCAAGAAGGGCTCCAGTCAAGTGTTGATGGTGCAGAATAAGGCTAAGTTCAAGAAGAGTTCTTGGACTAAGAAGAAGCCTAAGTCAGGAGGAAAGCAGGCTCAGGACCTGGTCCAAAGCACTTCCTTAGGGACTAAGCCATCTCCTTCAGCCGGATCCACTTGCTTCTACTGCAAGGCGGATGGCCACTGGAAGAGGAACTGCAGCAAGTACTTGGCCGACAAAGCCAAGAGTGGAGGTATGACTTCCAACTCAGGTACACTTGTTTGCAATGTTATAGACATATATCTTGTTGATGCACCTAATAGTTCTTGGGTATATGATACCGAATCAGTTATTCACATCTGCAACTCGTTGCAGGGACTGGTAAGAACTAGGAGCATAGCAAGAGACGAGGTTGATATTCGAGTCGGCAACAAAGCAAGAGTTGCTGGGTTGGAAGTCGGCACGATGCAACTTCATTTACCTTCCGGATTCATTATGGAACTGAATAATTGTTATTATGTTCCAGTGCTCAGTCGAAACATTATTTCTGCTTCATGTTTGATGAGGCAATGCTATGAGTCGAATATCAAGAATAATGGTTGTTCTTTGTATTTGAATGATATGTTTCACGGCTTTGCACCCATCCAGGACGGGTTATTTATTTTGAATCTTGATGGTGAGTCGTTTTATAACATAAATGTTAAAAGGTTGAAACCAAATGATCTGAATATGACTTACTTTTGGCACTATCGGCTTGGTCATATAAGTTGGAAACGCACAAAGAAGCTCCATGATGATGGACTCCTAACTTCGTTTGACTTGGAGTCGTTCGAGACAAGCGAATCTTGCCTACTTGGCAAAATGACCAAGACACCTTTTTCAAAGAGTTGTGAAAGGGCGTCCGACTTGTTGGGTCTAGTACATAGTGATGTATGTGGACCAATGAGCACGATATCCAGGGGTGGTTATGAGTACTTCATTACCTCAACTGATGATTTGAGTAGGTATGGATATATCTACTTGATGAAACATAAGTCGGGAGCCTTTGAAAAGTTCAAAGAATTCCATAATGAAGCACAGAATCAACTCGACAAGAAAATAAAGTTTCTTCGGTCGGACCGAGGAGGAGAGTACATGATCCATGAGTTTGATGACCATCTGAAAAGCTGTGGAATAGTTCCTCAACTTACTCCGCCAGGAACGCCGCAAAGGAACGGTGTTTCGAAAAGGCAGAATCGGACCTTGTTGGACATGGTACGGTCAATGATGAGTCGGACAGATCTGCCTTTATCATTTTGGGGTTATTGTCTAGAAATAGCAGCGTTCACACTAAACAGAGTACCATCAAAATCGGTAGATAAGACACCGCATGAGATGTGGACAGGCAAAAAGCCGAGTTTGTCTTTTCTTAAGATTTGGGGTTGTGAATCATTTGTCAAGCGACTTCATTCGGACAAGCTTACAGCCAAGTCGGATAAGTGTATTTTCGTGGGGTATCCGAGGGAAACCTTGGGTTACTACTTCTACAACCGAGAAGAGGGCAAAGTGTTTATCGCTCGGAACGGTGTCTTCCTTGAGAAAGAGTTTCTCAGTCGGGGAGTAAGTGGGAGCACGGTGCAGCTCGAAGAAATTCAAGATGAACCGGCTAGTAGCGAGTCGGCAAAAACCTTGGAGGTTGAGCCGGTCGTGGCAGCTGAGCCGGCAGCAGCACCTGTACTACGAAGATCGGCAAGATTACGAAGTGTTCGTGATGTGTTACTGTTAGACAGTGATGAGCCGGCAAATTATTCGGAAGCGATGGTGGGATCTGATTCCGAGTCATGGCTTGGATCCATGAGATCCGAGTTAAAGTCCATGGATGAAAATCAAGTTTGGAACTTGGTTGATCTGCCAGACGGTGCAAGACCCGTCGAGTGCAAATGGGTCTTTAAGAAGAAAACTGATATGGATGGAAATGTTTCCGTCTATAAAGCACGCCTTGTCGCGAAGGGTTTCTGGCAAATTCAAGGAGTTGATTACGATGAGACTTTCTCGCCCGTAGCGATGCTTAAATCAGTTTGGATCATGTTAGCTATAGCGGCCTATTTCGACTATGAGATATGGTAGATGGATGTCAAAACGGCTTTCCTTAATGGAAATTTAACCGAGGACGTGTATATGATACAGCCCGAGGGTTTTGTCGATCCGGCTAATGCTGACAAAGTATGTAAACTTCATAAATCCGATTATGGGTTGAAGCAAGCATCTCGGAGTTGGAATATTCGCTTTGATGAGGTAGTCAAATCATTTGGCTTCATCAAGAGTGATCATGATTCTTGTTTGTACAATAAGTTTAGTGGGAACAAAGTAAATTTTCTAATCTTATATGTGGATGACATATTACTGATTGGAAATTATGTCCAGATGTTGCAAGAAACCAAGGAATCATTGGAAAGGAGTTTCTCAATGAAAGACTTGGGTGAGGCAACATACATCCTCGAAATCTTGATCTATAGAGATAGATCAAGGAGGCTCATTGGCTTGAGTCAGAGTACTTATTTGGACAAACTGTTGAATAAGTTCAACATGGAATCGTCTAAGAAGGGGTTCTTACCGATGTCCCATGGTGTAAAACTTAGCAAGACTCAGTGTCCTTCGACAACTGATGAGCAAAGTCAGATGAGTGTGATTCCATATGCTTCTGCAGTCAGATCCATCATGTACGCCATGATTTGTACTAGGCCGGATGTTTCCTATGCTCTAAGTGTTGTGAGCAGATACCAGGCTGATCCTGGAGAGATCCACTGGACAGCGGCTAAAACGCTGGATATGTTCTTGGTTTATGGTGGTGAAGATGAACTCAGTGTAAAGGGTTACACGGATGCGAGTTATCTTACCGACTCTGATGATTCTCGCTCGCAATCTGGATACGTGTTTATTATAAACGGAGGTGCTGTGAGTTGGAAGAGTTCCAAGCAAGAGACTATGTCTACGTCTACAACAGAGGCTGAGTATATTGTCGCCTCGGAGGCAGCAAAGGAAGCTGTTTGGATGAGGAATTTCCTCATGGATCTTGGTGTGGTTCAGGGCTCGTCCAATCCGTTGGACGTGTATTGTGACAACAATGGTGCTATTGCACAAGCCAAGGAACCTAGACAACACCATAAGAATAAGCACATACTCATGCGGTACCACCTGATTTGCCAGTTCGTGGATCAGGGTGATATCAAGTTATGCAAGGTACACACGGATGCAAATATTGCGGATCCGTTGACAAATCTGTTACCCCATCCGAAGCATGAGGTGCACCTGAGAGCCATGGGCATTAGATGCCTAGACATGTGATGTCGGAAGATTGACTCTAGTGCAAGTGGGAGACTATTGGGAATATGCCCTAGATGCAATCATGTATGATGAGATTTCCCATTGTATTCATAAATATATTAAGTAGTCCTTGTATAAACATCTGATGTGTATCATTGAATATGTGATTCGGTTGTGGAACTATGCATTCATGTTGTTTTTACTAAATATCCTTGGTCATTGAGGTTGTGCTGGACACACAACTTAGACCAATGTGAAAGTTGGCTTGATGACTCAGTTCCACTGGTCATGGGCATTGAGATGTTGTTCCAACTTACATAGATTCGGCTAAAGATTGACCCATATTGAGGTACAACGAACAAGTTTTCATTTGTGTATCTCAATCAATGTAATACTTAGACCTGAGGCTGTTGCATACTCCTAGTTGAGGATCACCGACTTAGGTTCTGTCAAACGTTGATCCGAAACTGGGCAGTTATAAAGGCAGAGTTCGGGTCGACTGAGAATCAAGCTGTGTGATGTGAATAACCAAGATGGGATTTTGCCCCTCCACTTGGAGAGATATTCTCTGGGCCCTCTCGTGAGATATGATTCGGAAAGCATGGCCATGCATGACTCGGTTAAGTGTTAGCCGAGGCGATCGACTAAGATTTAGTCGGGTGAATCACTTATCTCGGATCGAGAAGAGAGTCGGACCATTTAAGGGATGACAATTATTCGCCTATAGTCTGACAAGGTATATCGTGAGGAAAAAGGGAATCGGACGTAAGTCGCATTGGAAAGGCAAGTCTGAAGGGTTTCGCGGCATAGTAAATCAAAATTTTCTACGGAGCGAACAGAGGGAAAGCCAAGATCTAATCTAGGAGATGCAAACAACGAGAGACATTGGATTAGATCTTCATACCCTTGAAAATTCGCACAGCGGAACGTTCATCGGAACGTGGGTGATGTAGTCGTACTCGCTTCTCCTCCTCGCGATCCGATCTGATCTAGCACCACAAGTGGCGGTGCCTCCGTGAGATGCACACGTGCAGCACCTCGACGTCTCCTCCTTCCTCGGACCAGCGAGTATGGTGGAGAGATAGATTGGATCTACAACACGACGGCGTGGTGTATATGGTGGAGAATTTCTGCTGCAGGCTTCGCCTACAAGCGATCGGGAGGAGAGGAAGATAGCAAGGCTGCTAGGGCTTGGAGGAAGGTGTGTGTGGGGGAGGCGCACCACCTCTATATATAGAGGGGGGCGCCAGCCTGCCCCTCCTCCAAGCCTATCTCTAGTTTAAACAATTTAAACTCTCCTTATCTAGAAATCCTATCTCTAGTTTAAACAATTTAAACTCTCCCTTATCTAGAAATTCTATCCGAGATTTAAGCGAGTCAAATCTCTCAAGAATCGGCTGGGCCCTATGGGGCCTTGTGCCCTGGCCCAATGCGCCAGGACACTCCCTCATAGGCCCATGCCCCTCCCGGAAGGTGGGGCCACGTTGGTCCCCTTCCGGAAGGTTCTAGAAGCTTCGGTACAATACCGATTAACCGGAACAATTCGAACTCCAAAAACTGCCTTATATGAATCTTATTCTCGGACCATTAGGAACCTCTCATGATATCCGGATCCCATCCGAGACTCCAAACAAAAATTAATAAACCAATTATCCAATCTATCCTAGCGTCGAGACACGTTAAGTGTGTGACCTGCGGGTTCGAGAATATGCGTACATGATCTTCTATCAATAATCAACAGCGGGTGCAGGCACCCATATTGACTCCCACACATTCATCGATGATCATATCGGATGAACCACGATGCCAGGATTCAATCAATCCCATATAAATATTCCCTTCGTCTCGCGATATTTTACTTGCCCGAGATTCGATCGTCGTGCGTCATACCTAGTTCAATCTCGTTCACAGCAAGTACTTTACTCGTTCCGTAATCCGATATCACTTTGTGATTAACTCCTTAACCACATGCTTGCAAGCGGTGTTGATATCGATTACCGAGTGGGACCGAAGTATATCTCTTCGACTTGGGAGGGACAAATCCCATCTCGATACATACAACCCAACAGATAATTTCCGATCACCTGAGAGACACCTTTATGATCACCCTCTCATAGGATGACGTTTGATGACCTCAAAGCTTTCTTCCGATACCAGGGAGTTGTATTATCTCATGGTCTAAGGAATACAATATTTGACATAGGAAAAGCCATAAAGATGAACACGATGATACGATCTAATTGATTCGCTTAGTTTGGTCATCCATCATATCATTCTCCAATGATATGATCTCATTATCAATTGACAACTCATGTCTATGGTTAGGAAACCTTAACCATCATTGATCAATGAGCTAGTCCATAGAGGCGTACTAGGGACACGGTGTTGTTCACAAACCACACAAGTATTAATGTTTCCGCTTAATACAATTCTAGCATGGAATATAAACTTTATCATGAACAAGAATTATAATAATAACATCTTTATTATTGCCTCTAGGGCATAATTCCAACAGTCTCCCACTTGCACTAGAGTAAATAATCTAGTTTACATGGCAACAATCTCGGACCCATGGCAATCGAGGTGTTGATCATGTTTACGTGGAAGAGGTTTAGTCGGTGGATGCGACATTCAGATCCGTATGTACTTTGCTAATCTTGAGATCTCCATCGCCATATAATCTCGGATTATATGAAACTTTGATTGATATGCTTGGTCTTTGGATGATATCTTGGTTCCTTAGCGAGTGCTATGGCGCGGTGTTGTCACACAATATCTCCGATGGGTCCAATGCACTTGGAACCACGCCAAGCTCGATGATGAAGTTCTGATCCAAACTCCTTCACTTGGACGCTGCGGCAGCCATGTATTCCGCTTCTCTGTAGATCCCGATCACACTTTGCTTGCAGCTTCTCCACTCCACGCTCCTCCATTCAAAATATAAGCGTATCATGTGCGAGATTTAGAATCATCCTTCGGTGTCGAAACTAGCATCGGCGTAACCTTTTACGACAAGCTGTTCATCACCCCATAGACTAAGAACATTTCTTTAGTTCTATTTAGGTACTTTAGGATGTTCTTCACGGCTGTCGATGTTCCACTCTGGATCACTTTGATATCTGCTCGTCAAACTAAGAGCATTGGACACATCCGGTCTAGTACACAGCATGGCATACATGATGGAACCTATGGCGAGGCATAAGGCACTTTGCTCATAGCTTCCCTATCATTTCATCAGGCTGGACACCGAGCCTTGCTCAATATCTTACGACAACATAGGCACTAAACCTTTCTTTGCCTTATCCATTACGAACCTTTTGAACTTTGTCTAGGTATGTACTCGGCTTAAAGCTATCGAGCGTCTTTGTCTATCTCTATAGATTTTGATGCCCAATATATAAGCAGCTTCACCTAGGTCTTTCATTGAAAACACTTGTTCAAATAACTCTTCACATCGTTAAGCATGTTGATGTCATTTCCGATAATCAATATGTCATCCACATACAATACCGAAAGCGTCACGAGCTCCCTCACTTTCTTGTAGATGCAATCTTCGTAGCAATTTGGAACAAATCCAAAGCTCTTGATCACTTGATCAAAGCGAAGGTTCCAACTCCAAGATGCTTGCTTCATCCATAAATGGAGCGCTGAAGTTTGCATACTTTATCGGCATCCTTAGGATCGACAAAACCTTGGGTTGCATCATATACAACTCTTCATCAATGTTGCCATTGAGGAAAGCAGTCTTGACATCCATCTGCCATATTTCATAATCATGAACCGCAGCAATTGCTAATAAAATCCGAATGGACTTAAACATCGCTACGGGAGAGAAAGTCTCATCGTAGTCAACACCTTGAACTTGTTGAAAACCTTTTGCGACAAGCCGTGCTTTATAGACGGTAACATTACCATCCGCGTCCGTTTTCTTCTTGAAGATCCATTTGCACTCAACGGCCTTTCGGTCGCTAGGAGGGTCCACCAAAGTCCATACTTGGTTTTCTCTCATGGATCCCAATTCGGATTTCATGGCTTCTAGCCATTTCTCAGAGTCTGGGCTCATCATCGCTTCCTCATAGTTCGTAGGTTCACTGTCTTCTACCAACAAGACATTCAAGACAGGGTTGCCGTACCACTCAGGAGGGGCACGCGACCTTGTCGACCTGCGACGTTCAGTAGCAGCATCGTCCGAAGCTTCATGATCCTTGTCATTAGCTTCCTCTATTGTCGTCGGTGTGACCTTTGGAACAATTTCAGTCTTGCGCTACTCTCAATTCAAGAGAAGGTTCAATAACCTCGTCTAGCTCTACTTTCCTCCACTCACTTCTTTCGAGAGAAACTCCTTCTCAAGAAAAGAACCGTTCTTCACAAACACTTTGCCTTCGGTTACGTGATAGAAGGTATACCCAAAAGTTTCCTTAGGGTATCCTATGAAGACGCATTTGTCGCTTTGGGTTCGAGCTTGTCGGCATCAACTTCTTGGCGTAAGCCGCATCCCCAAACTTTAAGAAAGCGACAACTTAGGTTTAGCACCAAACCACAGTTCATACGGTGTCGTCTCAGCAGTTTAGATGGAGCCCTATTTAAAGTGAATGCAGTGGTTTCTAATGCATAACCCCAAAATGATAATGGCAATCAGTAAGAGACATCATTGATAGGACCATATATAATAGGGTTCGATTCGGCGTTCGAGACACACCATTGCTTGCTGTGGTGTTCGGGTGGCGTGAGTTGTGAAACGATTCCACTTTCTTTAAGATGCGTGAAAATCATAAATCAAATATTCACCTCCACGATCGGATCGTAGAAACTTAATCTTTACATTACGATGGTTCTCCACTTCATTCTGAAATTCTTTGAACTTTTCAAACGTTTCAGATTTATGTTTCATTAAATAGATATACCCATATCTACTTAAGTCATCGGTAAAAGTGAGAAAATAGCGATATCCACCGCGCGTCGAAACACTCATCGGTCCGCATACATCGGTATGTATGATTTCCAACAAGTCCGTTGCTCGCTCCATCATACCGTAGAACGGGGTTTTGATCATCTTGCCCATGAGGCATGGTTCGCATGTGTCAAATGATTCAAAATCAAGAGACTCCAAAAGTCCATCAGAATGGAGTTTCTTCATGCGCTTTACACCAATATGACCTAGACGACAGTGCCAAAAATAAGTAGTATTATCACTATCTACTTTGCATCTCTTAGCCTCAATGTTATGGATGTGTGTTTCATCCCTTTCGAGATTTAGAAGAAATAAACCATTCACAAGAGGTGCATGACCATAAAATAATGTTACTCATATAAATAGAACAACCATTATTCTCCGATTTAAATGAATAACCGTCTTGCAATAAACATGATCCGGAAATAATGTTCATGCTCAACACAGGCACATAATAACATTTATTAAGGTTTAAAACTAATCCCGAAGGTAAAACTAAGGAGAGCGTGTTGATGGCCATCACATCAACTCTTGATCCGTTGCCAGCGCGTCACCTCATCCTCGCAGTTGCCGTCTATTCCGTAGCTCCTGTTTCGAGTTACAAATATTAGCAACTGAACCGGTATCAAATACCCAGGCACTACAACGAGGGCTAGTAAGGAAAACATCAATAACATGTATATCAAATATACCTTTGATGGTGCCAGCCTTCTTGTCCGCTAAGTACTTTGGACAGTTGCGCTTCCAGTGACCCCTGTCCTTGCAATAGAAGCACTCAGTGTCCGGCTTAGGACCAGACCTGAGCTTCTTCTCAGCAGGGGCATTGCGCTTGCCGCCGCCCTTCTTGAAGGGCTTCTTTGCTCCCTTACCTTTCTTAAAGGAGGGCTTGTTGACCATCAACACATGATTATCCTTCTTGATGTCCACTTCCGCAGCCTTCACTGCGAAGAGCTCGGTGATCGTATCATGGAACCAATCTGATTATGAGTCACTACAAAACTTTTGTAGCTGGGAGGAGTGATTGCAGAACCACTGTCAATCTTGAGCTCCTCGGAATCGTGCATTCCAGTTGCTCAAGGTTGAGTGTAGCCCGACATCTTTATGGCGTGCTCACTAACGGAACTCCTTCCTCCATCTTGCGTTAAAGAACTTCTCGGAGATCTCATATCTCTCGAGCGGGCTTGAGTCGAAACATGGTTTTCAGCTCCTCGAGAATCTCAAAGGGCGGGATAGGTTTCAAAAGCGATTTTGAAGCTCGGTTCCATAGCAAACAACATGGTGCTTCTTAATCACACCATAATCATCTTTGCGCGACTGATAGACAGCTTTCTCATCAGTCGGGGCAGTTGCAGCAGGGGGGTCACCTAACGCTTTACCAAGGACATAGTCCTTTTGTCCGCCAGAAAGAATGATTCTTAGATTGCGGAACCAGTTGGTGAAATTACACCCATTGTTTCTAAGCTTTTCTTTCTCAGCAAAAACGTTGAAGTTGAAGTTGGACTTGGCCATTGGATCTACAGTATTTGCAAGTACAATTTAGACTATGTTCATGATAAATAGTTCAACTTAATCAAATTACTAGATGAACTCCCACTAAATTCAACATCCCTCAAGTTGTTTAGTGAACACGATCCAAATTCACCACACCTAATCCGATCATCATGAGAAGAGATGTGGTTTCAATGGTGGACAACAAAGTGTCGATCATATCATTCATATGACTCATGCTTAACCTTTCGGTTCTTGTGTTCCGAGGCCATGTCTGTACATGCTAGGCTCATCAAGCTAGACCCAAGTATTTCGTGTGCAAAAACTGGCTTGCACCCGTTGTATGTGGCGTAGAGTCTATAGCACCCGATCATCACGTGATGCTTGGAAGCGACGAACTTTCATAGCGATGCATACTTGGGAGAACAGTTTTATCTTGATCTTTAAGTGAGGAATCATCTTATAATGCTACCGTCGCGATCTAAGCATAATAAGATACATAAAGGATAAACATCACATGCATATAACTTTATGTGACATGGTATAGCCAATCCTCGCGCAATGACCTCCATCTTGTGCGTTCCGGCATGATCTCCATCACTCCACCATGATTTCCTCCACCACGAATAGCAACTACATCTATTGCTAACTACTTAGCGATAAAGTAAAGCTATTACATGGCGTATAAGAAGTTGACTCGAGGTCATACACAATTATAAAGACAACCATATGGCTCCTGCGGTTGTGTACTCATCGACATGCAAGTCGTGAAACATTACAAAACATGATCATCATACAATATACACATCACATCTTGGGCCATACCATATCACGAAAACACTCCAAAAAAACAAGTTAGACGCCTCTACTTTGTTGTTGCATGTTTCGTGGCTTATGGGAGTAGATGCTAAGAACGATTCTTACCTACGAAAATCCTAGCGGTGATATTATGGTTGCCAAACTCCGTGTTAATCCCATGACAACTATAGTGAGAGAAACGGCATCCACCAGCCGCATGTGGAACAAGCCACACGTCAAGTGCGGAGCGGTCATGACGGCGTCGCGTAAGGTTGGCCTGGACCGCTTCAATCTCACTATCCGCGTCATAAGAAGAACACAAACAAGAGGCTTGCAGAAAACATCAACGCCCATAGCGACCATGTTGCGTTCTACTCGTGAAACACATCTACACATAGATCTAGCTCGATACCCTTTGGGGTTTCGCGGCATAGTAAATCAAAATTTTCTACGGAGCGAACAGAGGAAAGCCAAGATCTAATCTAGGAGATGCAAACAACGAGAGATTGGATTAGATCTTCATACCCTTGAAGATTCGCTGTGAGCGTTACGTCGGAACGTGGGTGATGTAGTCGTACTCGCTTCTCCTCCTCGCGATCCGATCCGATCTAGCACCACAAGTGGCGGTGCCTCCGTGAGATGCACTGCGTGCACCTCGGCGTATCCTCCTTCCTCGGACCAGCGAGTATGGTGGAGATAGATTGGATCTACAACACGGCGTGGTGTATATGGTGGAGAATTTCTGCAGGGCTTCGCCTACAAGCGATCGGGAGGGAGAGGAAGATAGCAAGGCTGCTAGGGCTTGGAGGAAGGTGTGTGTGGGGAGGCGCACCACCCTCTATATATAGAGGCGGCCAGCCCTTCCCCTCCTCCAAGCCTATCTCTAGTTTAAACAATTTAAACTCTCCCTTATCTAGAAATCCTATCTCTAGTTTAAACAATTTAAACTCTCCTTATCTAGAAATTCTATCCCGAGATTTAAGCAGTCAAATCTCTCTAGAATCGGCTGGGCCCTATGGGGCCTTGTGCCCCTGGCCCAATGCGACCAGGACACTCCCTCATAGGCCCATGCCCCCTCCCGGAAGGTGGGGCCACGTTGGTCCCCTTCCGGAAGGTTCTAGCAGCTTCCGGTACAATACCGATTAACCCGGAACAATTCCGAACTCCAAAAACTGCACTGCCTTATATGAATCTTATTCTCCGGACCATTCCGGAACCTCTCGTGATATCCCGGATCCCATCCGAGACTCCGAACAAAAATTCATAAACCAATTATCCAATCTATCCTAGCGCCGAGACACGTTAAGTGTGTGACCCTGCGGGTTCGAGAATATGAAGACATGATCTTCTATCAATAATCAACAGCGGGGCCTGGGCACCCATATTGACTCACACACATTCATCGATGATCATATCGGATGAACCACGATGCCAGGATTCAATCAATCCCATATATATATTCCCTTCGTCTCGCGATATTTTACTTGCCCGAGATTCGATCGTCCGTACCGTCATACCTAGTTCAATCTCGTTCATAGCAAGTACTTTACTCGTTCCGTAATCCGATATCACTTTGTGATTAACTCCTTAACCACATGCTTTCAAGCGGTGTTGATATCGATTACCGAGTGGGACCGAAGTATATCTCTCCGACTTGGGAGGGACAAATCCCATCTCGATACATACAACCCAACAGATACTTTCCGATCACCTGAGAGACACCTTTATGATCACCCTCTCATAGGATGACGTTTGATGACCTCAAAGCTTTCTTCCGATACCAGGGAGTTGTATTATCTCATGGTCTAAGGAATACAATATTTGACATAGGAAAAGCTTCGCAAAGATGAACACGATGATACGATCTAATTGCTTCGCTTAGTTTGGTCATCCATCATATCATTCTCCAATGATATGATCTCATTATCAATTGACAACTCATGTCTATGGTTAGGAAACCTTAACCATCATTGATCAATGAGCTAGTCCATAGAGGCGTAATAGGGACACGGTGTTGTTCACAAACCACACAAGTATTAATGTTTCCGCTTAATACAATTCTAGCATGGAATATAAACTTTATCATGAACAAGAATTATAATAATAACATCTTTATTATTGCCTCTAGGGCATAATTCCAACAAAGTCGTCATGACTCCTTGGTACTTGGGAGTCGGCACGTTCTGCTAGGAGCCGCTACCGATTAATCGATTGAGAGTCGGACTCCAATCATGTCCAAGTAGCCATGAGCCTGCGGGGTCACACATTTAAGAGCGGGAGCAAGTTCGGATTGGATCTGAAACCTGTAATCTGGTTGGGTTGGACCTAAACTGGATTAGGACTGAGTTAGTGAGTTGGACTCACGGTGACTAGTGTTATATGGGCTTTAGTGAATGGGTCGCGCGAGCAGAGCCCACGTTCACTCCCTATATATAGTGGAGCACCGTAACCCAGATAAAAAGTTCGTTGTTCAGTTAGGTCATTCCATGTGTTGGAAACCCTAGCTCCACAGCAGTCCAGCCGTCATTACGAACCTAGTAGTTCGCTGTCGGCGCTCCTCCTTGTACGTGTGGATACCAGCAGAGGTGTTGTGCGATCAGCACCAGGACGATCGGATCGTGAGGACTGCACTGCATCAACTGACGCGCTTCATCAGTAATCCGCAACTGCGCGTCTAGTGGTAAAACTCGTGGCCTTCTACCTCAGCTAGATCTTGGGATCACCACGTTAGAGGGGAAATTTTTGTTTTATCTCCGCGTGGCCCAACAAGTCGTGCATTATGTGTTCCATATCTCGTTACTTAGAAAATGCCTAGAAGTTCCGGAGAAGACCGAAGTTTCCAAGAATATTGATCACAGAACCATAGAGATCAACAAGGACTTAACTTATCGTGAAGTACTATAACACCCTAGTTTTAGTTAAATAGTAATTAGGTTTTGATTGTGCATCATTAGCATCATTCTTAAAAATGCATGCAAAGAGAAATACACAAAACCCTAAAACCCTATGTTCCCTCCTTTGAAATTTATTCAAACTAGTTTTGAATTTTGAAATGACAAAAATAATGGAGCCAAATTGAATACAAGGGCTCATAAATATTTTACATATTTGATAAAAGTCTTTTGTGTTGTAAAATTATCCAAAACATATTTTAAAATGAATTGCTAAAGAAGAAAATCAAAATAAAAAATAAAAAGTGTTTGCAAATAAAAAAAAGAGCAAAAGCAAACCAGGCCGTGCAGCCCAGTTTCTTTCTCTTCCTCTCTCTCTTTCCTATGGCCTAGTCCGGCCCAACTTCGGTCCAACACGAGGCCCATACCGATTCACTCCTCTGTCGTCTTCTTCTTCCTCGCGATGGAGAGAACTTGGTCACTGTCGACCGCAGCAGCGCTCGCCGGCGCCAAGATGCGTGCTACCGACCGCCGCCGCCCCCGGACGACTACATGTACTCGACGCCCATGCTCAGGAACCTTAGCCGTGTGAAGTTTCTCCTCTCCCTCTCTCAAACTCGTCCCCGCAAAGAGCCCGAACCCTAACCTTCGGACCACACTGGCGCCATGCCATTTCCAATCGCCCCAAGGTCCATAGAGCACGCTCCTGTGACCGCCTTGACCTCCTCTGTCGTTTGCCCCAAGAATCGCAAGCCGGGAGGCTTTCAGGCGCATCAATTGGTATCTCCCGCCCGAACTCCGGCCGCCACCGTCACCAGTGATTCCGGCCTCCCCCACCTTCACTGACGCCATATTCATGCTCAGGGTGAGTATCTGCTCCTTGTGGACCCTCTCCCTTTCTCCCTCTCGCTCTGGTTCATCCCCCCCCCCACAACCACCTGCCGCCGCCGTTGTCCTTCGTCGCCGTCATCGCTCCGACGACCTCCTACAGGCGGCGCCGCCAATTTCTAGTCCCATGCTCGCCACCACTAGGAACTGAGTTCTTGCTTTTGGAACCGAGACGAGCGTACAACCACACAGGGCCTGGAAAACCTCACGAGCAACTAACTTGCTTAGTATATTCCATGAGTCACATAGTTCGGGTGTTCCATTCGACATATGCATAGAAAACCTTTTGAAAGATTTGCCAGGTGAAGATGCATTCATAACAGGTAGGGAAGCATGGACCGGGTTGCTTGGGGTCGATGGAGCCCCTGTTAACCAACCTCGCCTCACATCTTTAAGTACCGGCTTCGGGATTTGACCCGTTACGGCGGAACCATACTTATTGCGTGACTCATGGTCTCGGTGAAAGCAAGGTAAAGGTCATGTCTAACCACCCTCTGTCGGCCTTCTAAGGAAGAGGGCTTATCTAGTGGCATTAAGAGAAGGTTAGTACATGTGGGTAAAGTTGTACACCCCTGCAGGGTAATAATCTTTTCGAAAAGTCGTGTTCACGGTTATGAACGACTTGGCGACTGGACTCAAGATCATAGAGAACTATAACCTAATCATAAAACTTGGCAGATCAACGTGTGCTTAAGGATGCTTCCTCATGGGTACGAGGGGGTGATCCTAGTTCAGATGATGATGATTTGGTGGATATCAAAAGATGATGATCAATATTTTGGAGACGTTGCTCTCTTATCCCCTTTTAAAATACTCTGATTAGACGAGCTTCTTCTCTCTCTTGTTTTATAAACAAAAGTGGCTTTATGCAAAGCAACTCCACCAGCCATAAGTCTTGCGGAGTACACTCTGTACTCACCCCTTGCTTTGTTGATACTTTTGGCAGAGTAAGTTTTCCCTAAAGATCAGTTTGGTACTACATCGACATCGACGAGTAGCTTGGGGTTCCCGGCCGGCAGCCTGGAATCTATGGGCTGGGACGTCATCGTTATGCTTCAGGCCTCTTAGGCCATTTGTTAAGTTTGCTATACTTAATAGGATTTTTCCTTCCGTTTTTTGATGTTTGTTGTCGTGGGAATGGTCACGGCAGATGCTGCAATCGGCAGCGAGTAGTAGAACGAGGGGCAAGGGCCACCATCTCATGCGAGATGAGGGCAAAGACAGTGGTTTTACCTGGTTCGCCCCGGAGGGTAAAGACCTACTCTGCTAGATTGTATTATGGAGGTGGTACAATGGGCGAGCTCGGCTAGGCGGTAGTCGCTTGGGTGTATGATGGAACATGTCTCTACTCGCCTATAGGGAGGTTTATATAGGCTCACCTCCCTAGGGTTTACATATCTCAACCGATTCGCTTAAAGCTTGATCGTTTAACCTAATCCGACTGGCCTATCTATTCGCTGGGCCTTCAGACTTCCGCTTGGTTCCTCTGGCTTCAATCCGATCGCCGTCTTGCGAGCCCACTCGCCATTCTTTGGGCGATCGGAAACGTCCTGCTGGGTATACCCCGGTAGGCATATCCCCATCAGTAGTCCCCGAGGCCGCCGTCGATTAGGCGTAGGTGGCTGCTGGCAGTCGGAGTATACGGCTTCAGAGTGGACATCCAGTCGAATCGTCGGCGGGCTCCCGTATAGAGGAGAAACCAATCATCCAGGTCGCAGCTTTGGCGTGTCGAATCGGCAAAACACTGTCATAGTGAGAGGGTCGGCGAGTCGAGTGGCTGAAGTTGGACCGTTAACCATGGTCAAACTAGCCGTTGGGGTAATCCAACGGTAACTTTTGGCGTAATCACCGCGTAGTAACGGCTCCCTGATTTGGCGGGTAACAACCGCTATATAAGAGGAATGGCAGGCGATCAGAGAACCACCTTCTCACCATTTCCTCCGACTGCGCGCACCTTTCGCCTCCCTTCGCATCGCGATCCAGCCGACCTGAAATCCCCCGACCCCCAGCAAATCTCTCTGCCATGGCCCTCTTCACCGAGCCATGGGGTAGATCTAAATGCACGAGGGCGCAACTGGCTTCCTTCGAGGAGGCCGGAATCTTGCGAGCCGGCTGTTGGCGCATTCCCGCAGCCGGAGAGACGACACCGAATCCGCGAGAGAGTGAGTTCATCTGCTTCACCAGTCATCTTGAACGGGGGCTAGGGTTCCCCACGTCCCTGTTCTTCCGGCGCTTCTACGCCTACTACGGGATCCAGCCTTCGGATCTGGGTCCCCACAGCATCGAGCAGCTCGCCATCTTCGTGGCATTCTTTGAATGCTACTTGGGCTGCCGGCCCTACTTCCCCCTATGGCAAGATCTGTTCCACGGACGGATCAGCCGCGAGGAAGCGGGCGGCCCAATGCTAGCCGCGGGCGGCCTAACCTTCCAGCTCAAGTCGAAGGCTTCATTCTTCGACCTGATGCTGCCCGCCAAAGCGGCGAGCGACTGGAAGAAATCGTGGTTTTACGAGTGGCGACCGAGGGAGGCGGCGATCCCGATACTCCGCCAATCGGTCCGAGCCGCCGCTCTCAAGTCGGCAAGCTCCCCAACGACCAGCGGATGGTCGTCGACGAGATGCTCCAGACCATCCGCGGTCTGAAGAAGAAGGGCCTCCAGACGATAAACCTGTACAACTGCTGGCTCGGGTGGTGGCTCGTCCCGCTCGCTCGACGCGAGCACTACATGTACCAGTACACAGGCCGGGAAGACTCGACAAAGGCCTGCCTCGACGAGTGGAAGATGGAGGACTACATCCCAGCACTGAAGAAAATCACCCAGGCGGTGTACCTGGACGCACAGGCTGGGGTCGCCCCCTATACCGTAAAGCGTCCAGACCCAACGGTAATCGCTTCGCTTCGCTCGCAGTCGCAGTTTATGCAGTCGCGGTAATTCTAATTTCATCTTGTATTCATTGCAGCTATTCCAAGTGGTGGAAGGATGGCTCCCACCTTCGGACGATGAGAACTCAAGCTCGTCCGTCCAGGACGTGGGCGAGTCGCCTCCCTCCAAGGGCAATGCCGGGAGCGACGAGGGCGACAGCGACGATGAATCTGAAGAGGAAGTCGCCCCACTGCTCCGCAAGACCCGTGGGCAGCGTCAACGAGAGCTTGAGGCAAGTAAAATCCTCGAGCGTCACGATGACGAAGACGAGCTTCCAGAAACCACCTCGCGCCGCCAGGCGACTCCATCAAAAAATAAGAAGAAGTAAAAGGAGGTGAAGGCGCCTCCGAGGAAGACGAATACCAAACCGACGAGGCCGGCCTCGCCGCCGCATTCAGCGAGCAGTTCTGACGCCCCTAGCCCAGCCAAGGACGAGGCGCCGCCAACGACAGCCGTGTTGGACACGGACACCATCGAGGTGCCCCTGGCGTCGATGCCTCCGCCATTCGCCCCAGTCTCTGGGCTGGGTGACGCCTCGGTCGCAGCGGCTTCGCCTCCCAAGGAAGCTCCTGTTGAAGACGTTCCGGAGGCTCCGGTTGCGGCCTCAACAACGAAGAAACCGTCCGTGTCTTGGGCACGCGACGTTCTGGAAATGGGACTCAGCCGCCGACTGGGCCCCAAACTAGAGAAGCCAGTCGGCCTTCGTACGGGACTGCGCTTCATTCCAGTCGCCAAGTGAGTACACTCTCCCTCCTTTGTCTTCCATAGCAGCTCGAATTATATTGCTTACATGATTGTTGAACATGACCGGGGTGAAGAGGATGGGCCACCCAACCGTGGCTAAGGTGCCACCAGTCGTTAGCGAGGAGGATCCTTCCCGCAAGAGGAAGGCGGACGAGGTCGTCGTCTCTGCGGATGGCAGCAAGAAGGCCAAGGGCGACGACGCCGTCACAATTTCTGATGACACGGCGGTCGCGCCAGCTGGACCCGTAATGGAGGCGGCCGTGTCTACGAAGGAGGGCGCTCCCTTTCCTGGAACGGCCGAGCCGACCTCCTTTGGGGCGGGCGCCTCTATCGCCACCTTCCCGCGCTTCATGACCAAGGCAGCCGCGGCGAGTGGGACTTCGCCCTCGAGCCACGCTCCTGGGACCGCCGATGCTGAAGTCGACCAACGTCGTGGGCACACGCCGGCTCTCCTTGCGTCCGTGGACGCGATACAACTCCACGGCATGCTTGGCGCAGCCATCCAGGTACCTCCAGTCCCCGAGGATCAGGTCGGTGCTTTGCAGCGGCCTGATTCTTATAATGTCTTATCTTTTATTTTTCGCATCCAGTCCCCGAGTGCGCACGCGCTGAATTTCAGCGGGTGGGCACTTAGGAATTTCTTGATCGCCAGTCCCCGAGTGCGCACTCGCTGAATTTCAGCGGGTGGGCACTTAGGAATTTTTTTTTGATTGCCAGTCCCCGAGTGCGCATTCGCTGAATTTCAACGGGTGGGCACTTAGGAATTTTGCTTTGATTAACCTTTGTGGTGATGTGTAGGGCCTGCAGCTTGAGTCGGCTGACCGATTGGCCGCGAAGCAGCGCGCGGAGAAGGAGCTGTCCATCGTCCAGGAGGCGAACAAAGGGATTCAGGCTGTTGCCGCGAAGGCAGAGGAAGCTCGCCAGGGGCTTGTCCCCGCTGGTGAGTTGGCGGCGGCACAATCGGCTTTGAGTGCGGCTGAACAGTGGATCGCCGACCTCGAGCACGAGCTGCGGGAGGCAAGGGAAGAAGCGATCTCGGCTGACGGGCGATCCAAGGCCGCCATTGCAGCCGCCGAAGAGGATCGCAAAGTGTCGGATGCCCTTGTTGCTGGGCTTTAGGACGACTATACGTCGCTTCAAAGCTTCATCATAGAACTCGCCCGCCCGTTGATTGGCAAGTACGTCTGCCCCTTCCAGTAGTTGTACCTTTTGTGGTGTTCGTCGTATTCATTATTGTCTTCTACTCGCAGGTCACATCATCGATAGCGCGGAAGAGGTGAGCTCGTTCGACACGCGGCAGTGTGTAAGCATGCTTGTCGACTCGGAAACGTTGTCGGCGACGTGCATCCGTGCCTATCTCCAAGAGATATCGCCCACGGAAGTGATTCCCAGCGACCTCGTTGAGGTGTGGAGGTATTTGGAGAAGGTGCCCGCGGTGGTTGAGTTTATGACGCGGTCGGCGTTTCGGCGCGGAGCGGCGACGGCACTTAGTCTTGGACTTGCCCACTTCCCCGAGGACTTCGACATCGACGATGTGACAAGTGGCTACCCATCGTCGACTGGCGTGGTGGAGCTTTCCGAGGTCCTGTTGTGATCGCCGCGTACTCGGAGCGTGTCTGGGCAATGGGCGACCTCCTTCCGTACCAGGAGACGGTCGTCGTGCCGAACGACCCCGAGCCGCCGCACCGTGATTTCAAGGTCGAGCAACCCTTCCGCGCGGCGATGGCGGGTGAACTGACGACGTATCCGTCGAACCCGTACACGCCGTTTATCCGCAATCGCCGGGGTGTTGGCGAGTCGTCGTTTAAGCCTGCAGAATAGGATAGTTTGCCTTGTGCGTTAGTAGCAGGTCTGCCATGCGGGCATATTTTGTAATATGAGACAATGCAACATGCTATCGAATGAGACGTCGTGTCTGTTTTGGTATTTGTTGTGTGTTTGTGATTGATGTTTGAACGAGTCCCCGAGCGCGTCCGCCCTTTTGTGGGGTTTACCTCGTATGTGATATGTTTGTTGTTTTTATGTGTTTTGTCATTGTGGTCGACTCGCCCGGGCTCGGAGAGCCAGTCGCTATGCGACTCCCTTGAGTGCTCTGTACTTTGCCGTTTTCCCTTGCGCGAACAAGGTCGGGTGGCCGAGTCCCCGATCGTGGTACTTGGTTGTTCTAGGCGCTACTCGAGGGTGGTTGAGGACTTAGCGCGTTAGTTTGAGCGCATCACTCCTGCATGGCCCGTGGGGTCAGTCGTGTGGCGAGTCCTGGGCATGCTCTCCTACTTGGCGTTTTCCCGGACCGCTCGCGATGAACTGGTCTTCAATCCCCGAGCGTGGTACTTAGCCGTTCGAGTCGCTATGCCAAGGATGCGGAGGGCTATGGTCGCTGTAAGAAGCGAAGGCAGTTGTCTTGGTTCATAGAACCAGTCGAGCTAGGCGACTCCGATGGGGCTCCGGGTAGGCGTTTTTCATGGACGATGCAAGACCTGAGGTGACTCAGTGCTCTTGCACCGCACTACTTAGCCGTGCCGGTCGCTGTACCAAAGGTTGCTTCTGCAGTTAGCGTAACGCTGTTATTACGAGTGCGAGCGGCACAAGACATGGAGAGTAGGCGCAATTTGCGGTAACCGTTTCTTTCTATTTCATAGCGACTGGAGAGTACATGTATGGGTTCTAGGAGTAGAACTTCCGTAGGAGGTTTACATTCCATGGTCGCTTGACGTCGAGTTCGCCGTCCCCGCGGACGTCGATGAGGTAGTAGGCGTCGTTGCCGAGTACGCGCCCGATGGCGAATGGCCCTTCCCACGGAGGGGAGAGCTTGTGCATGCCCTTCTTGTCCTGGATGAGGCGTAACACCAGGTCGCCCTCTTGGAAGGTGCGAGTTTTCACCCGCCGGCTGTGGTAGCGGCGGAGTCCCTGCTGGTAGATAGCGGTGCGTGACCGAGCGAGGTCACGTGCCTCGTCGAGTTGATCGACCCCGTCTTGGCGGGCGAGCTCGTTTGCGGCCTCCGTGTAGTGGACGACCCGCGGCGAGTCGTGCTCGAGGTCGGTGGGCATGACTGCCTCGGCGCCGTAGACCATGAAGAAGGGGGTGAACCCTGTCGACCTGTTGACTGAGGTGCGGATCCCCCAGATGACAGAGGGCAACTCCTCGACCCAGCACCCGGCGGTGCGTTCGAGTGGTACTTGGAGTCGCGGCTTCAGGACGTGGAGGATGCTTTGGTTGGCCCATTCCGCCTGGCCGTTGGACTCCGGGTGGGCGACCGATGCGAGGTCGAGCCGGATGTGGTGCTCTTCGCAGAATTCAGCCATGGCTCCCTTGGCGAAGTTGGTGCCGTTGTCCGTGATGATGCTGTTTGGGAACCCGTAGCGATATATGAGCTCGCGTAGGAACTTGGTGGCGGTCTTCCCGTTGCATTTCCGAACTGGCTTGGCCTCCACCCACTTTGTGAATTTGTGACCGCGACCAGCAGGTGGGTGTAGCCGGAGGGGCCTTCTTGAAGGGGCCTACCATGTCCATGCCCCAAACAGCGAATGGCCAGGTGATGGGTATTGTTTTGAGCGTTGAGCTCGGCACGTGCGTCTGGTTGGCATACTTCTGGCACCCGGCGAACCGCTGGACAATGTCCACAGCGTCGGCGTGTGCGGTGGGCTAGTAGAAGCCATGTCGCATAGCCTTGGCGACCAGGGAGCGGGCGCCGGCGTGGTGGCCGCAGTCACCGGAGTGGATGTCGTGGAGGATCTTGCGTCCTTCGGCGGGTTGGACGCAGCATTTGAACACGCCGGTGACACTGCGCTTATGGAGCTCGTCGTCGATGATGGTGTAGGACTTGCATCGGCGAGCGATCATCCTGGCATTCGTCTCGTCTGCCGGCAGGGTGCCGGCTTCCAGGTAGGCGATGTAGGGCTTGGTCCAGTCGTCTGGCTCGTTGACGAGTGCGACCAGGGCTGCCTCTGGTTGGAGCGGGACTCCGATGTTGATCTCCCTCGGGGGAGAGACTGATGGCTTGGTGATCGTGTCGAGGAAGACACCGGCGGGTGGTGCGAGTCGAGCCGACCCGATGCGAGAGAGTGTGTCGGCCTCCTCGTTCTTCCGCCTGTCGATCCACTCGACGGAGTAGCCAGTGAAGTGTCCGCCCAATTTGTCCACTGCTTGGCGGTACGCCGCCATGGTGGGGGAGACGGCGTCGCAGGTGCCGGCGACTTGCCCCGCGACGAGGTCGGAATCGCCGTAGCAGCGTAGGCGGTTGACATTCATCTCCTTGGCCGCTCGCATGCCATGGAGTAAGGCCTCGTACTCGGCCATGTTGTTGGTGCAGGGTGTGAAGTCGAGGCAGAGGACATAGCGGAGCTTGTCGCCCTTTGGTGAAGTTAGCACGATCCCTGCGCATGCGCCGTCCGCGTTCTTGGAGCCGTCGAAGTGCAGGCTCCAGTAATGGAGGTATGGCAGCTTCTCTGGCTGCTGGGCCTCTTCCCAGTCGGCGATGAAGTCCGCTAGGGCCTGCGACTTGATCGCTTTTCGTGGCTCGTATTTGATGTTGTGGACGCCGATCTCGACGGCCCACTTGGCGACCCGCCCGGTCGCTTCACGGATGCGGATGATGTCTTGCAGTGGTGCCGAGGAAACGACCGTGATCGGGTGCTCCTAGAAGTAGTGCGGCAGGTGCCGCTGAGCTCTGAAGACCGCGTATACCAGATTTTGGAACTGGGGGTACCGCTGGCGCGACTCGGTGAGGACCTCGCTGATGTAGTACACCGGTCGCTGTACTGGGCGCTCCTTTCCTTCCTCTGGTCGTTCGACGACCATGACGGCACTGACGACGCGCTCGGAGGCCGCGACGTAAACCAGCATTGGTTCTTTGTCGGCGGGGGCGGCGAGTAGCGGTGCGGCGAGTAGCGGTACGGCGAGTAGCACCTTCTTGAGGTCGCGGAGCGCGTCGTCCGCCTCCTTGTCCCACTGGAAGGTGGGGTTCTTGCGCATCAGGCAGTATAGTGGCATCGCCTTTTCGCCCAGACGTGGGATGAAGCGACTGAGAGCCGCTACTCGCCCGGCCAATTTCTGGACGTCGCGCAAGCACTCGGGTTTGCCGAGCCGGGCGATCGTGTCGATCTTCATGGGGTTCGCCTCGACCCCTCGTTTGGAGACGACGTACCCTAGTAGTTGTCCTGCAGGTACACCGAAGGTGCATTTTCCTGGGTTGAGCTTTATCTTGTATTTTCGCAAGTTGGTGAATGTTTCCGCCAGGTCGGCGAGTAGGTCGCCCTGGCGAGCGGATTTTACGACCACGTCGTCGATGTAAACGTGGATGTTACGGCCAATTTGGCTCGCGAGGCATTCCTGCATGCACCCCTGGTAGGTCGCCCCGGCGTTCTTGAGGCCGAAGGTCATGGCAGTGTAGCAGAAGGCTCCGAATGGCGTGATGAACGTCGTCTTCTCCTCGTCCTCGACAGCCATTTTGATCTGGTTGTACCCAGAGTAGGCGTCGAGGAAACATAGAGACTCCGAGCCCGCGGTGGAATCGATTATCTGGTCGATCCGCGGGAGGACGAACTGCTCCTTTGGGCAGGCGCTGTTCAGGTTTGTGTAGTCGATACACATCCTCCAGGTCCCGTTTTTCTTCTCGACCAGGACTGGGTTTGCCAGCCACTTGGAGTATTTGATTGGCCGGATGAAGCCTGCAGCGAGTAGACGCTGCACCTCCTCGGCAATTGCTCGGCGGCGCTCTTCATTGAAGGGCCGCAGCGACTGCTTGACAGGTCGCACTTTGGGGTCGGCGTTTAGCTTGTGCTCAACGAGCTCCCTGGGGACACCGGGCATGTCAGAGGGCTTCCATGCGAAGATGTCCCTGTTCTCACGGAGGAACTCGATGAGCACGCCTTCCTATGCTGGGCTCATGCCCGTCCCGATCATCACCGTCTGGCTGGAGTCGCCTGGGACCAGCTCGACGGTGCGGGTGTGCATCGTGGCCTCAAAGGTTGAGGTGTTCGCGCCCTCTGAGTTGGGCTTCTTGAGTATGGTGGTGTCATCGTTGTTGACCCCGCTCGCGTACTTGGCGAGCTCATCAGCGTGGTTGGTCTCCGCCGCGATGACGGCGTCAGCGAGCTCGGCTCCTTTGTCCTCGCACTCGGCGGCCATATCGGGGTCGCCGTTGATGGTGATGACGCCGCACGGCCCGGGGAGCTTCATCGCGTTGTACGCGTAGTGGGGAGCTGCCATGAACTTGGCGAACGCCTGTCGCCCCAGGACGCAGTGGTAGGGGCTGTCGAAGGGCACCAGCTCGAAGACGATCCGCTCGGTGCGGAAGTTTGCGGGTGTGCCGAAGGTGACCGGCAGCGTGACCTTGCCGATCGGGTACGCCTTCCGACCGGGGACGATGTCGTGGAACGTGGTGTGGGTTGTCTCGATCATCGACTGCGGGAGCCGCAGCCGCCTGAAGGTGTCCAAGTACAGGATGTTGATGGAGCTGCCGCCATCGCTGTCTTGGGAGCGAGAGTCGCCGACTTTGGGCTTGACCACCGGTGACTCGACTGGTACTGGTGTGGCGAGTGGTCTTGACGACTCCAGGTGATGGGCTGCTCCGACCAGTTGAGGAACTGGGGAACGTCCATCTGGGCCACCGCGTTGACGGCGACGGCGCGGGCGATGACCTTCTTCTCGCGCTTCGTTTTGAAGCCTGTGAAGGTATGGGGCGAGCCGGCCACTTTGCCGAATTTTCCGCCGTTTGGCGGGTCGTTGTCGGGGTCCTCCCGCGCTCGCCGTGCCTTCTCGATCTCCCTGAGGGTGTGGCAGTCGGCGGTGGTGTGCGTTGCGGGCTTCCCTTCCCTGCTATGAAATGCACATGGTTGGTTAAGGAGAGCCACAGGGTCGAACCTTGGCTTGGCCTTGAAGTTGCCGCCGTCGCGGCGTTGTCCTCCGTCGCGGCGGAAGCTCTTGGGCTCACGTTGCGCGTGCCCGGCATTGGCGACGAAGTCGACTCGCCCTTCACTGTTGCGCTTGCCGGTGAGGCGAGTGTTGCTGTAGCGTAGGTCGGACCGTCGTCCGCTGTCGTTGCCGCTCGTGCGGCGTTGACCTCCTGACTAAGTTTCCTGGTTTGGGTCTTCCTCCGCGTACCGTTTGGCGATCTCGAGGAGGTCAGGAATGTTGTCGAGTGTGCAAGAGTGTCGCTTGAGCTTGGCGACCAGGGGCTCGTAGCGGCACGAGGTCTTGAAGCAATGGATCGCGGTGTCCGGGTGGATGCCGACCGCGTTGTACCAGAGTTCTTGCCACCGTTGGACCAAGTTGCGGGTCGACTCGCGGGGTCCCTGGACGCATCGCTCCAGGTCCTCGATAGTGGTGGCGCGGGTGTAGGAGCACTCGAAGTGCCTGACGAAAGCATCGCGCATCTCCTCCCAGGAGTCTATGCTGTCCTGAGGGAGGGTGTTGATCCACTGCCTGCACGTCCCCTCCATCATCAGGGGGAGGTAACGGGCGGCTAGCTGGTCGTTGTGGCCTGCGATCCCCATTGCCATGAGGTAAGTGTCGAGCCAGACAGCGGGGTCGTACGAGGGGTCATACTTTTCTATCTCCTTCGGCGCCTTAAAGTTTGGCGGGTACTTCTCGCCTCGGATCATTGGTCCGAAGCACTTGGGGCCGAGTCGACTGAGCGACCCCATGGGCTCGCCGTCGCGGCAATTGGTCAGGGTGTGTCGCAGGACGTCGGGCTGGCGTGCGCGCCAGCTTTGGTTGTTGATGATGTGGGTGCGAGCGTCGATGGGTTAACCGTTGGCGGCGATGAGGTTGGTCGCCGGCCTGGGGTCGTTGGTGGAGAGTGCCGCGTTCGCGGGTCGGTGTTGGAGCTGCAGTGGCTCCGGTGGTGGGCAGTTGAGTGTGTTTGCGCCATTGGGAGGCCGCTCGAGGCTTCCCTGCTTCCCGAGGAACGCGAGTATACTCGACCTTGCGAGTCGGCGCCCGCTCTTTGCTGCTCGACGGCCTTTGCGAGCAGGGCCCTGACGTATTGGATCTGTAGGGCGCCGTCGCCGGTGGCCGTGATGCTGTCGGCTGCTGCTCGGCCTGCCACGAGGTTGTCCATCGGGGTGGAGAACAGTGGGAGGCCGTTTGCGTCTCGCTCCCGTGAGGAGACTACTATCCTCCGCTAGTCCCTAGGGAGTGTGCGGTTGGGTGGAGGCGGGGCGCCCATCGCCGTCGACCCTGGCGGGGGTCGGGCGCTTCCTCCTGGTGGCGCGTTCTCGCAGATCGCGCGCTCGGCCACGCGGGCCGGGTCGTTTTCATCGTCGAAGTTCAGGGCGCGCCCCTGAACGGTGGGGTTCAGGCGCGACCTGATCCACTGTTGGTGGTAGCGCGATAGCTCCTGCGCCGTCACCTGCTCGAGGCAGAATTTCTCGCGCTCGGCTTGTTCCTTGCGCACCGCCTCCGCCAGTTTCAGGCGGAGTTCCTCGACCTCCGTTGCCGTGGAATTAGGAGGGATTGGGGTGGAGAATGGATCCTCCGGCGAATCGGTGTCGGTCGCAATGTAGGTCGCGGCGTGGCGACCGGTTCCGTCGCGGAGGTCGGCGGAATTCTCCGACCTGGAGTCGAATTCGAAGATCCCGAGGATGGAGGGGTCCTCGAAGTCTCCCACGTTGGAGACCTGTGTGATGGAGCCCGCGGGCGAAGCCGCGGTGATGGACCCGGCGAGTGACGCGGGGTCGCCGAGTCGGCGTCGTCGTCGAGGGCCGCATCTCCTGCGGCCGTTGAGTTTTCGGCCACGTCGCTGTGGGCCGAGTTGTACTCGGAGGCGAGGTGATGGATCGTGCGGATCTAGCTCTCGGAGAGCCGATCGCGTGGCGGCGACTCGCGGATGCGAGCCGAATCCTCCGAGATGATGACGTCGGTGAGGCCGACGAAGAGGCTGATCGTGCCGATCGGCAGGATCACGCTGTGCGTGACGGGTCGCGCCGCCGGAACGTAGCTGCTCGGCAAGATTTGGAGCATCTCGCCGATCGCTATCATGCGGCCGGTGGCGACCGTATCGTTGATGGGCAGATTGGATCTCGCTGCAGAACACCGGCCAGACCGGCCAGGCCCCACGGTGGGCGCCACTGTCGTGGGAATGGTCACGGCAGATCTTTGTCGGCGAGTAGTAGAACGAGGGCAAGGGCGGCCAGCCATCTACGGTGAGATGAGGGCAAAGACACTGGTTTTACCAGGTTCGGCCCCGGAGGTAAAGACCTACTCCTGCTAGATTGTATTATGGAGGTGGTACAATGGGCGAGCTCGGCGGCTAGGCGGCGAGTCGCTTGGGTGTATGATGGAACGTGTCTCTACTCGCCCTATAGGGAGGTTTATATAGGCTCACCTCCCCTAGGGTTTACATATCTCAACCGATTTAGTTAAAGCTTCGGTACTCGTTTAACCTAATCTGACTGGGCCTATCTATTCGCCTGGGCCTTCAGCTTCTAGTCGCTTGGTTCCCTGCTGGGCTTCAATCTAGTCGCCGTCTTGCAGGCCCACTCGCCAGTTCTTTGGGCTAGTCGGAAACGTCCTGCTGGGTATACCCCGGTAGGCATATCCCCATCATTTGTGGTCAGTGACCTCTGCTTGTAATAATTCGGTTCTCTGCTTAGTTATGAGCTTTCTGTAATAAATTTTGTGTCGTAGGGTCATTGATGTGTTACCGATTTTTCACTGGATATTCTCGAGAGCAGTACCGACCGTAGGAAAAACTTGCTATTGGTCGATGTTGAGTCTAGTGCTTGTGAAAACTATTTCAAAGATGAAAAGTATTTACGAAAACTCTCGCATGCTTCTTTTACTCCTTATCCAGTTTTGCTCTAACTCTGGGTCATCTTAACTGGTGTTGACTTTGGAAAAGTTTTGATACCTCTTCTAGTCTTTCAAATATTAGGTGCCTTCTAGGCATGTCGTTTCTAAGCCAGTTGACCTAGTGTTGAGTTCTCTAGAGTTCTGTGTGTTGTGAATTCCTTGTTTCTCTTTTGCCCTGCTTCATTTGAGAGATTCCTTTCCATCATGATCTCTCTATCTTTTGGACCCACAATATTATATTGTTGGTTCCACAATATTATGTTCTAGGCTTCGAGGTCTCCTTTAGCCTCGTGTGCCTCCTTTTCGTTTGTTGGGTACTTCAGAAATTGTTTCTTCTCTTGGAAGCTACCTCATGATTATTAACTTGCACTGTACGCTAAGTCGCTCAAGTAGTAGTTACTTCTCTTCTCGGGTTTTAACCCTCGGACTTGAATCTAAGATCCCCGATTGTGCTTGATTCAGGTGTTGTGAATCTTGTACATGAAGGTGACCTTTAACCCAAGATCCATCCTTTTGACCCCTGTCGTTAATGTCATTACCCTAGGATCGCTGGTATTAACATTCTAGCCTTCAAGCTTGTGGTCTTTGTCGCGATAAAATTGTGACAACCAAGGACTTCCCCTACCACTAGCTATGGCAGATGTTCTTTAATGGAACCAAATAGATCATGACAAGAGTACTCCTCGAGAGTCTCGCATCTATACTCGTGACTCTGCCACACTTTACCCTTCTCTGCATTGGTTTTCAGAAGATTGTTGACTTATGCATCTACATCTCGGGATTCCATCCAGAGCATGTTCTTTTCCCCTTTGTTGTTTTCCAACCTTTGTCTACCCGTTGGTAGCCAAGTAGTAAATGTGCATCGGTGTCTTCCGATGTAAGATACTCTTGTGGTCCGTCAAGACAAACCATTTCGGAATGTCTAGGGGAAACAAATACCAGTACCTCGTCGTATCTAGGACCAGGTCAAAGTGTTGTAATCCGCAGATCAAGAGGAATTGATTAGCTTCTGTCTAATCTACCTCAAAGTATCACACTCTTTTATACTAAGAGGTCGTGTTGAGTTTTATGACCCTTTAATGAAGTGACGCTTTCACACATCTTTACCACCCTTCCTCGAGCTTTCGCGCTCGTGAGTGATGCGTGTGCGTAATAATGTGCCCATCTGAGATTCTAGCAATTATTATTGTTTTGAAATCTAAGTACATTTGTGTCATACTTAGCGTGATTGGTTAATCCTATCATTAAGCGAAGAATGATTGTGCTACCAAGTCCGTTACTCTAGTACACTCTCTTTGGTCTAAGAGTTAGGCTTGTGCCGAAACTCTGAGACTATGTCCGCTTGCCTTACTAAGCAAGTTCCCTCTCGAACTAAGTGACATATCGGTGGTTCGTGATATTCTAGATGTCTTGTAGAAGTATCGCCATGTTGCCACATGACCATGTTGTCAAGTTCTTGAGAAAGTCAATTCTTTGAACTACACCTTTATCCAAGGATCCGTACTGGATACCCCTGAACTAGTTGGTTGAGCTTATACAACAACTTGGAGAGTTGTAAGACAAAAGTTCTATCTGACTCTGTTCCTTCCTAAAGGGATGTCTAGTTTTGTTCGTGCTGAAGTTAGATAATATCTCCTTTGTGGATATGTTATCTTTCCCCACATTTGATTTGATTTGGGTTATCATCAAATCAAACTCAGTTCCAAGGACTATCTTGATGGTGTTTCTTCTTGTGATGTTTCACTTGAGTACATCTTCATGTCGTTTGATCTGACCAATGCTTTTGCCTTGTTCAAGTAACATGTGAGTCCATCTTTTGGGAGTGTCTTGATAAGTTTGTTGTTGAGCCCATCGATGACATCCTCATCTTCTCCATAATATATTTGGTTCATATGGAACATTTGTCATTAATGTTGGAAAATTTCGAGAACCATCTTCGAATCATCTTGAAGTATGTGTTCTGGATGTTAGAAGAAACCTTCTCTAGTTCACGTGCAACTGCTGAAAGATGTCGCTGTGGACCCAAGAAGAGCTATCTCCGTTCCTTAAGGACACATGTGTGTCTTATTGTTAGGACTTTATATGTATGCAGTTATCTCTCGATAAGTTGCTAATACATGGGTTTAGCAATCTAGCTCATCTTTTGGAGCTTTACACTATAGCCCCTATCTTGAGAATCTAGTAACTTTATCTTTGTGTTAAATGTTACAAACTTTCTATTCAGACATGTTGAGTCTGAAGTATCATTGCACTTAACCAAAGCTGAATCTCAAGCAGCAATGGTTGGTGTTCCTCAAGGTTTTGACATAGGTCTCATGGTGATTCTGGCAAGATTGATGTAATGGTTGACACAACTAGCCGTAAAGACCTTTTGCCATATTCTCTTGATTCAGCAATAACAACCTTTCTTCATAAGGCATCTTCTATGATTTATTATAGGAGTTGTTCTTATGGTTTCCTTTGTATACGAAGTCCGACCTTTACTTGATGATTGATTTCTCCAACATCAAGGAGAACATTTAAAGTAGTGTTGCTAAATGTATCTCGGTCGATCCTCCAGACCCTTTATGTTGGCAAGCATCTTGTTGTGCCAAGTAATTGAAGTCTGAGAATGAAGTTTCTTTCTTCTCGTGTCATCAGGAATCTTCTTAACCATTCATCTTAGTGGAGTAAAGTGATATCATGATCTTTGGCAAATATTCTGATAAACCTAGATGAATAAAAAGTTTCCTTCGTTTTCTCAACCATGTTTAAGAGAGACTATGATTTTGGTAATCAGAAATTTTTCTTGATACATGTTGTTTGTGACTCTTATGAGTCCTCGCCACCAAAACACCTTTCTGTCTTAAGCCTTTCGTTGAATGAAAGAGTGATCCTTCTATGTCAAAAGTAGTTCAACAGCTTGGTTTTGTTGATCCAAATCTCTGCAACTAAGCTCTCTATTTAAGCTGTATAGTAGAGGTTCCCTAACGAAGTATGTGGTCATGTTCTCTCTGTTGGAAGCTCTCTTGTTCAGAAGCTTCAAAACCTCCTGTAAGTTCCATGGTCTCAATTCTTATGAAGACCAACTATCTAACAACTTGAAACCTTCTCCTCTTGTTCCTTCATTACCTTGATGTGTTTCATGGTTGTCATCTCAGAGTTTTTATGAACACTCTATCCATGAGTTAACCATGAGATACCCTGTGTGTTGTTTAGTGTGTTCCATCTTATCTTTAGAGTGACCATGTTCCTTTCTCTCTCTGTCTCTTTTCCTACCTTAGGAATCTCGGGTCGAGATTCTCGTAAGGGGGATAGAGCTGTAACACCCCAGTTTTAGTTAAATAGTAATTAGGTTTTGATTGTGCATCAATAGCATCATTCTTAAAAATGCATGCAAAGAGAAATACACAAAACCCTAAAACCCTAAGTTCCCTCCTTTGAAATTTATTCAAACTAGTTTTGAATTTTGAAATGACAAAAATAATGGAGCCAAATTGAATACAAGGGCTCATAAATATTTTACATATTTGATAAAAGACTTTGGTGTTGTAAAATTATCCAAAACAGATTTTGAAATGAATTTCTAAAGAACAAAATCAAAACAGAAAATAAAAAGGGTTTGCAAATAAAAAAAGAGCAACAGTCAACCAGGCCACGCAGCCCAGTTTCTTTCTCTTCCTCTCTCTCTCTCTTTCCTATGGCCCAGTCTGGGCCAACTTCGGTCCAACACGAGGCCCATACCGGTTCACTCCTCTGTCATATTCTTCTTCCTCGCGATGGAGAGAACCTGCTCGCTGTCGACTGCAGCAGCGCTCGCCGGCGCCAAGATGCGTGCTACCGACCGCCGCCGCCCCCGGACGACTACATGTACTCGATGCCGATGCTCAGGAACCCTAGCCGTGTGCAGTTTCTCCTCTTCCTCCCTCAAACTCGTCCCTGGAAAGAGCCCCGAACCGTAACCTTCGGACCTCACCGGCGCCACGCCATTTCCAGTCGCCCCAAGGTCCATAGAGCATGCTCCTATGACCGCCTTGACCTCCTCTGTCGTTTTCCCCAAGAATCGCAAGCCGGGAGGCTTTCGGGCGCCTCAATTGGTATCTCCCGCCCGAACTTCAGCCACCGCCGTCACCGTTGATTCCGGCCTCCCCCACCTTCACCGACGCCATATTCATGCTCGGGGTGAGTATCTGCTCCTTGTGGACCCTCTCCCTTGCCCCCTCTCACTCTGGTTCATCCCCCCCACAACCACCTGCCGCCGATGCCGTTGTCCTTTGTCGCCGCCGTCGCTCCAACGACCTCATGCAGGCGGCGCCGCCAATTTCTAGTCCCATGCTCGCCACCACTAGGAACTGAGTTCTTTCCTTTGGAACCGAGACGAGCGTACAACCACACGGGGCCTGGAAAACCTCACGAGCAACTAACTTTCCTAGTAGATTCCATGAGTCACATAGTTCGGGCGTTCCATTCGACATATGCATAGAAAACCTTTTGAAAGATTTGACGGGTGAAGATGCATTCATAACAGGTAGGGAAGCGTGGACCGGGTTGCTTGGGGTCGATGGAGCCCCTGTTAACCAACCTCACCTCACATCTTTAAGTACCGGCTTTGGGATTTAACCCGTTACGGCGGAACCATACTTATTGCGTGACTCATGGTCTCGGCGAAAGCAAGGTAAATGTCGTGTCTAACCACCCTCGGTAGGCCTTCCAAGGAAGAGGGATTATCTAGTGGCATTAAGAGAAGGTTAGTACATGTGGGTAAAGTTGTACACCCCTGCAGGGTAATAATCTTTTCGAAAAGCCATGTTCACGGTTATGAACGACTTGGCGACCGGACTCAAGATCATAGAGAACTATAACCTAATCATAAAACTTGGCAGATCAATGTGTGCTTAAGGATGCTTCCTCATGGGTACAAGGGGGTGATCCTAGTTCAGATGATGATGATTTGGTGGATATCAAAAGATGATGATCAATATTTTGGAGACGCTGCTCTCTTATCCCCTTTTAAAATACTCTGATTAGATGAGCTTCTTCTATCTCTTGTTTTATAAACAAAAGTGGCTTTATGCAAAGCAACTCCACCAGCCATAAGTCTTGCGGAGTACACCCTGTACTCACCCTTACTTTGTTGATAATTTTGGCAGAGTAAGTTTTCCCTGAAGATCAGTTTGGTACTACATCGACATCGACGAGTAGCTTGGGGTTCCCGGCCGGCAGCCTGGAATCTATGGGCTAGGATGTCATCGTTATGCTTCAGGCCTCTTAGTCCATTTGTTAAGTTTGCTATACTTAATAGCATAATTTGCATTCCGTTGTTTGATGTTTGTGGTCAGTGACCTCTTCTTGTAATAATTTGGTTATCTGCTCAGTTATGAGCTTGCTGTAATAAATTTTGTGTCGTAGGGTCACTGATGTGTTACCGATTTTTCACTGGATATTCTTGAGATCAAGGTTAATCTTATGTTCAGACGAAGGTCTAGGATTTGTTTAGCCCTGATCTCGGGGGTGTCACAAGTACCCATTCGTATTTTGGAAGAAGCCTTCAGAACCACCAGAACCCGGAGCATCAAGTTTCTCAAGATCCAGTGGAGTAACCATACAGAAGAAGAAGCTACTTGGGAGCGAGAAGATTATATTAGGACTGAGTTTCCAGATCTCTTTAGTTCCTAGTTTTATTTTTCTTAAATCTCGGGACGAGATTTTTTTTAAGGAGGGCAGGTTTGTAACACCTCAAAAATATTAAACAAGATTATCAAGTTCTAATCACCTAAGTTTAGGGTTAACAAAAACTTTTATTATTCAAATTAATATGAAGGCATGTGTGTGTGATTAATGCATGAATGATTGCATTTGCCATGTTTGATTGCTATGAATGATAAGGATTGGTTTAAAGATGAAAACAATATCATCTAGGTCAATTCCAAACAAAACAAATCAAAAGGAAATTCAAATAAGAAGGCATATGATTAAATGGTCATTTTGACCAAAATCAACCACTAGCCCACTTAGGGCATCTCTATTAAATGATTTCTACCAGAAACAAATCCAATTCTTTTCACCCCTTGCTAGACCAAGTAACAATGAACCCAAGCAAACTCACAAACTTACAGAAACTATTTTCAAATCCATTTGAGAGGCATTCAAAAATTGAATCCTTAATAGGTACTAAGATGGCCATTTCTCAAAAACCAACCAAACCACTTCCCCTTGGAAACCCTAGCAACCACAGATTACCAAGCTTATGACCAGATCACTCACCAAAAGTCATACAAAAATTCAAATTTTGAATTCATGTGGCCATTAGATCGAACACCTGGTGGACATAGATAAACCTTGCCTAACTTCTACCGTGGTGAGCAGTAATTGATCAACCCTTTGTCCCCATTTCACTCCCCTGGTCTCCCCAGCAGCTAGAAACCCAGCAGACCAGGCCCCTTCATCGCTGTTGCACCAGTGCCACGCCGCCCGACGCTCACCCGCCGGTCGAGCATGGGCAACTTGCCACAAGCTTCCCCGCGCCCGTCCACGATGTCTAGGATACAGACCAGCGTCCATCGCCACTCCCTGTCTACCCCTTGATCGCAGCCCAGTCGTGGATCACCCGAGAAATGTCGCGCCTAGTTCTCTGCAGCCATGCCGAGAGCGCGCCAGAGCGCCGAAGCCAACACGTGCGCACACGCCGCGCCTCGCCTTCACCGCGCTTACCTACACTCGCCACGACCCTAGCTACCCCCCAGACATGCCCGTTCGCCGCCGCATGACACAAGACCACTGTACGCCGTATCGAACACCCACCGTTCCCGTGCAGAGCACAGACCGCTCCCAACCATCCTCGATCGCCTCATGCTAAGCCATTAAGCGTGCGACGACCTCCAGGAAACACTGCAACGACGTCGCCGCAGAAGCCAGACCATGACGTTCTGCCCCTCTCGCCGGTGTATAAATAGAGGCCCCCTCCGCCTCAATTCACCACACCATCTCACTCCCCACTCCTCACAGAACCTCCCACACCTCTCCCTGGAGCAAGGCGAGCACCACTTCACCTGAATTTGGCCAGAGTCCGCCGCTGCAGAGGAGAAGAGAAGCCAACGATTGGAGCCACCCCAGGAGCTGACGTGACCGCGCCTCGAACCGTCGTCGTCGACAACGTCGTTCGCCCCCATCGCTGACCCTAGCTGGAGCCCAGGTGAGCCACCGTGTACCCCACCATCGTCGCTAGGATACGGTCTCGTCAGAGCTGTGCGACGGAGACGACGAACCACAGTCGTCGATCTTAGTCTAATCGTAGGGCTAAGATTGAAACTTACCGTTTCGGTTAGATAGAGCCGTTGACGCGTGGGACCAGCCTATCGGCAACTGCTTTAGCGTCTTGCGCAGATTGGGCGGCTCGATGTCGTTCCAGCATAGCCCAGTGATTCAAATAGTTATCTTCCATTTTAATTAAAACCAGATTTTGTCAGTATATTCAAAATTCAATTCAAAGATATTTACTGAACCAAATTACATGGTTCCAATTTTTTTATGAAGGTATTCAAATTATATATCCTAGCCCATTGCATTCAAACCATTTGAAATTATAGATCACCTATAGTAAAAATAACAAGACAGAGACTTTTACACGTTCAAAAAAAATTCAAAAATCAACCATAAATGTTTTTGAGTTGATTCCAAATATCAAAAATCACATTTGACAAGATCTATCTAAATATGTAAAAATATTTAGGTTTACATGCAGTGATGTTCGACTAGTACTAAAATAATTCTCTATAGGCATTTCTAGTCGCTTTAATTGTAAAAATAGTAATTTTAAACGTTATAAAATATGACCACCACTTTAAATCACATTCCCAAGTATTAGAATATGTGGTGATGACATGTGTCAACATGATCCCCTATTTTAATTGGAGAATATTAAATCTTAAGTATTTTCAATGAGTAGAAATTACTTTCCTAAAATAAAATAAAATAAAAAGGACTAGGTCTTTATTTCATGTGATGATGCTAGATCATCTAGTGTGAACCTTTGTGTGCCAAATAGAAGTAGTAAGTATTGTTTGGTGATTATGTACCTCGTATTCATTTATAGACGCTAGTACCAACCAATGCTACGAGGAAGAGGAGTTCTATGAGGAAGAATAAGAAAACTTCAACCAGTGCACCAATCAAGGCAAGCTAGAACTTTGCATGCTACCTATGAAAGATATCTAATGCAAGATAACCTATGTAAGATGCATTATGCATGTTTTGGTTATGCAACTTTGATTATACCAATTCCTAGTTTTACTTGCACGCTTTATTCTTTTATCTTTACCAAAGTTCTTTACCTTTACTTAGTGGCTTCTGAGTTTTGGAAAGATACTATAGATAGCATAAAGAGCATAAAACTAGGCCTAAGTAGTTAGTACTACATGTCATCAAAAGGCATAAGACTAGATTTGGATAGTCACACTTGACTAGCACCCCTCATTAGTGAATACCCTCAACTTTAGTGGCTAGTGCTAAGCATAAAAGTTGATCACTTTAGATGGGAATACTTGGTGAAAATGATTATGAAAACCTTGTAATGAAGATTCATTCTATTGAAATGATTTGACATGTGTTATGAACACAAGATGTTTTGATGATGAAAATATTGAGGCATGAGCCTTGACCCTTTACAAAAACTGATGGTTGGATTCGGATGCGATACCATTCCAATTTTACCATACAACCACAATACCTGAATTGGGTAGGGCTTGACTGGAAGTTTATATGTCTTAGTATGGGTTCCCCTACGGAAGAGTTTGAGCTGAGGCTACCTCGTGATAACTGTCCACCTATGCAGTACCCAAGATGACAGATGGTCATGGTTGGGAGGCCAAACTCATAGGCGAGGTGCCTATATAGGGTGTGTAATTGAAAGGTTAGGATTTATTATCCGCATACTAAGTATGATGATTCAGGGTTGTCCCTGACAGATGTATCGAATGTTGTGGTGAAAGTGTACCACCTCTGCAGAGTGTCAAACTATTCGAATAGCCACGTCCATGGTCATGGACAGTTGGAGTGGCCATACTGTTTCATCGTCAGATGTTTTCAAATTGACTTGTAAAATGAACTATGACTTTGACTTGACCACAACAGGGTTGTGAACATGAAAACTAAGTTCCCACTTAGGTGTTGTAGAACATTAAACTAGTTTTCTTTACTTCTAAACTCAGTATGAAATAAACCTAGATTTTTGCAAATAAATCTAGAGCTTAGGATTCCTACTCGAACTACTTTACTTGTTAGTGATAGTTTGCGAGTACTTAAAGAGTACTCATGGCTTTGTCCCTGGCTATTCCCATGGCCAGACTACGAGGAGAACTACCAGCATGATGGATAGCAGGAGGTCTATGACAACTAGGATCATCTCCCATTTGTCAGCATTGCCTGTGACCCTGAAGATCAAGTCCCTCTACATTTAATTTCCGCTGCGTTGATTGTATTAAGACTGGATCATGAGATATTTTCTTTGTAAGACCTTTATTATGGTTTGTAATGGATGATGTACTGTGGTACCAATTATGTTATGTCTCGCAAAAATGGTAATCATGGGATTGCGAGGTATGGCATAACAGGCATCTGGGATTAAAAAAACGGGTTTGACACCACCCATCGACACCCTACGGACGTCGACACTGACGGGTGAATCGGATGACAGCAGCAGCTGCAACTCCAATCTGTGCGACCCCCCTTCGGATGAAGGAACCTACGATTCTGGATCTGAGAGTTGCGGAAGCAGCGACCCTCTCCACGAGCGTTACCTGTGCGCCGTCATCCATGGCGGGTGACGTCAAAAATGCATCTGATCTACCGCTGGATCAAACTCCCAATCCCCCTCCCAACCCTCAGGTCGAGAATGGAAGAAACGGGGCCAATCCGCCAAATAAGGGAGCTTGAGGCACTAAAGGCGTAAATCGTCCCCATAACAAAATCCACCTCAACAAAGAGGGCTGGGAGATCACGCGCGAGGCTGTACAGGGAAATCACATCTTACCTATCGACGCCTCCTGTGACTTGCTGATGGCCTATTACTGGCTCCTGATCGATGAGCACAATCGATAGGTCAAGCTACAGGGTGAGCTCGAAAAATGCAAGCGGGCAGCCAACGAATCAAGCATGCGGCAAGTTGCGCTCTCCGTCGCTGGCAGATCCTCTTCAGACGACAACGATGCACGTAAGTACTGCTCTCGTCTAGAGCGCCATGGACCCCGCCGCACGGCGCGAGGTCACCAAAGCACTCGACACGTCCTTCATGACGATGGACTCGCAAGGCAACATCATGCCGAAAACACCGCAGGATGCGATCATGGCGTCCACCACGTATCTCGCATCCAAATTGCATGGTTCCAATTTTTTTATGAAGGTATTCAAATTATATATCCTAGCCCATTTCATTCAAACCATTTGAAATTATAGATCACCTATAGTAAAAATAACAAGACAGAGACTTTTACACATTCAAACATTTTTCAAAAATCAACCATAAATGTTTTTGAGTTGATTCCAACTATCAAAAATCACATTTGACAAGATCTATCTAAATATGTAAAAATATTTAGGTTTACATGCAGTGATGTTCGACTAGTACTAAAATAATTCTCTATAGGCATTTCTAGTCACTTTAATTGTAAAAATAGTAATTTTAAACGTTATAAAATATGACCACCACTTTAAATCACATTCCCAAGTATTAGAATATGTGGTGATGACATGTTTCAACATGATCCCCTATTTTAATTGGAGAATATTAAATCTTAAGTATTTTCAATGAGTAGAAATTACTTTCCTAAAATAAAATAAAATAAAAAGGACTAGGTCTTTATTTCCTGTGATGATGCTAGATCATCTAGTGTGAACCTTTGTGTGCCAAATAGAAGTAGTAAGTATTGTTTGGTGATTATGTACCTCGTATTCATTTATAGACGCTAGTACCAACCAATGCTACGAGGAAGAGGAGTTCTATGAGGAAGAAGAAGAAAACTTCAACCAGTGCACCAATCAAGGCAAGCTAGAACTTTGCATGCTACCTATGAAAGCTATCTAATGCAAGATAACCTATGTAAGATGCATTATGCATGTTTTGGTTATGCAACTTTGATTATACCAATTCCTAGTTTTACTTGCACGCTTTATTCTTTTATCTTTACCAAAGTTCTTTACCTTTACTTAGTGGCTTCTGAGTTTTGGAAAGATACTATAGATAGCATAAAGAGCATAAAACTAGGCCTAAGTAGTTAGTACTACATGTCATCAAAAGGCATAAGACTAGATTTGGATAGTCACACTTGACTAGCACCCCTCATTAGTGAATACCCTCAACTTTAGTGGCTAGTGCTAAGCATAAAAGTTGATCACTTTAGATGGGAATACTTGGTGAAAATGATTATGAAAACCTTGTAATGAAGATTCATTCTATTGAATGATTTGACATGTGTTATGAACACAAGATGTTTTGATGATGAAAATATTGAGGCATGAGCCTTGACCCTTTATAAAAACTGATGGTTGGATTCGGATGCGATACCATTCCAATTTTACCATACAACCACAATACCTGAATTGGGTAGGGCTTGACTGGAATTTTATATGTCTTAGTATGGGTTCCCCTACGGAAGAGTTTGAGCTGAGGCTACCTCGTGATGACTGTCCACCTATGCAGTACCCAAGATGACAGATGGTCATGGTTGGGAGGCCAAACTCATAGGCGAGGTGCCTATATAGGGTGTGTAATTGAAAGGTTAGGATTGATTATCCGCATACTAAGTATGATGATTCAGGGTTGTCCCTGACAGATGTATCGAATGTTGTGGTGAAAGTGTACCACCTCTGCAGAGTGTCAAACTATTCGAATAGTCGCGTCCACGGTCATGGACAGTTGGAGTGGCCATACTGTTTCATCGTCAGATGTTTTCAAATTGACTTGTAAAATGAACTATGACTTTGACTTGACCACGACAGGGTTGTGAACATGAAAACTAAGTTCCCACTTAGGTGTTGTAGAACATTAAACTAGTTTTCTTTACTTCTAAACTCAGTATGAAATAAACCTAGATTTTTGCAAATAAATCTAGAGCTTAGGATTCCTACTCGAACTACTTTACTTGTTAGTGATAGTTTGCGAGTACTTAAAGAGTACTCATGGCTTTGTCCCTGGCTATTCCCATGGCCAGACTACGAGGAGAACTACCAGCATGATGGATAGCAGGAGGTCTATGACAACTAGGATCATCTCCCATTTGTCAGCATTGCCTGTGACCCTGAAGATTAAGTGCCTCTACATTTAATTTCCGCTGCGTTGATTGTATTAAGACTGGATCATGAGATATTTTCTTTGTAAGACCTTTATTATGGTTTGTAATGGATGATGTAATGTGGTACCAATTATGTTATGTCTCGCAAAAATGGTAATCCTGGGATTGCGAGGTATGGCGTAACAGGCATCTGGGATTAAAAACCCGGGTTTGACACCACCCATCGACACCCTACGGACGTCGACACTGACGGGTGAATCGGATGACAGCAGCAGCTGCAACTCCAATCTGTGCGACCCCCCTTCGGATGAAGGAACCTACGATTCTGGATCTGAGAGTTGCGGAAGCAGCGACCCTCTCCACGAGCGTTACCTGTGCGCCGTCATCCATGGCGGTGACGTCAAAAATGCATTTGATCTACCGTTGGATCAAACTCCCAATCCCCCTCCCAACCCTCGGGTCGAGAATGGAAGAAACAGGGCCAATCCGCCAAATAAGGGAGCTTGAGGCACTAAAGGCGTAAATCGTCCCCATAACAAAATCCACCTCAACAAAGAGGGCTGGGAGATCGCGCGCGAGGCTGTACAGGGAAATCACATCTTACCTATCGACGCCTCCTGTGACTTGCTGATGGCCTATTACTGGATCCTGATCGATGAGCACAATCGATAGGTCAAGCTACAGGGTGAGCTCGAAAAATGCAAGCGGGCAGCCAACGAATCAAGCATGCGGAAAGTTGCGCTCTCTGTCGCTGGCGGATCCTCTTCAGACGACAACGACGCACGTAAGTACTGCTCTCGCCAAGAGCGCATGGACCCCGCCGCATGGCGCGAGGTCACCAAAGCACTCGACACGTCCTTCATGACGATGGACTCGCAAGGCAACATCATGCCGAAAACACCGCAGGATGCGATCATGGCGGCCACCACGTATCTCGCGTCCAACCTGCCACCGCCGGGAGACCCGAAGAAGGCGATCCATAAGTCTGCGCTCGCAGGCCTCGGACTCGTCGGAGCTATGCTCCACGATGAAACTCCCGCGGAGCCGAAGAAAAAGTCCGCGGTGAGGTTCACTCGACACCGCACACCCTCATCTGAGAAATAAGAGCATGACCTACCTCGACACCGTCGGAGCCCATGGCGCCGCAGCAGCAACTACGATGCTCGTAGCGAGCTCACATAGCGCAAGAACAACAAATCACGCGCCAAGCGCGCGTGCTTAACTGAGTCCGAAGAGGACGATGGAGAACTGTGCAGACCTAGATGCTTTAGCAGGTCCATTCGGCAATCACGGATGCCGAAGAACTTCAATCTCCCTTCGATGATCATCTTTCATCAGTCAAGGTCCACTACGGGAACAAGAACACCGCCCTATAGTGCCTTCAGCTGCAGCTGACAGGCGCAGCCAGGGCCTGGCTCAGCAGCCTCCCCTCCAGCTACATCCGAAGCTGGGAAGAGCTGGCGTACAGCTGCATACACATTTCAAGGTAAGATACGATCGCCGCGGAAAGATAAGATCGCGCGTCTATGACGATCGCGAGGAAGTCGACATGGTCGCGGTGGGCAACGCTGATCGTCGCGATGAAGGCAACCGCAACAGCGGGTACCACAATAGTGGGTACCACGATGGTGGGCGGCCCACCCAAATGTGCCAACGTCACAACCGCAAAGACGAGCCTTCGGCATATGAAAAGATATCAGATCCTTGCACCATTCACTTCTACATCGATAAACAAGATGGTAAGAAGAAGTCCAACCACATGCTCAAGGATTGTCGTGAGTTACAGAAACTCAGCGAGGGCCTCACCCAGATGCGACGCCAAGCGGTGAACCCAGGATTCGCACCGGCTACAGGAGTCGTAGCTCACGGAGCTCCACTAGCACCACCTGGAGGACCCTCGCAACCTGCGGCTGCACCAACGCAGAATAACGGTACGTACAGATACCCACCACTGATAGGGTCTATGATGATCCAGAAGGGGTGCCCAACCAATAGGGTGCAGAAGAAGATCACCCGCCATGTCAATCTGGTTGTGACCTCCGCACCAGCCATGCCTGAGTACTTCAGCGGCTCGGAGTCCTACATCACGTTTGATCGTTCGGATCACCCGCGCTAGATACCTCGCCCAGGTCACTCTGTCCTGGTGCTCGAGGCCCAGATCGTAGGATTCGAGATGAGCCACGTCTTCATGGATGGCGGCAGCGGCATCAACCTGATGTTCGCCAGCACACTCACAGCCATGTGGATCCCGCTCTACAGCCTAGAGCCGCTAGACACAAGTTTCCATGGCATCATCCAAGGAAGGGCAAATACCCCCTGGGCAAGATATGGCTTGACGTCATCTTCGGCAAGCCCGAAAACTTTAGGCATGAGCGGCTGAAGTTCGAAGTGGTAGACTGGCCCTCACGGTACCATGCCATCCTCGGGCGTGTGGAATTCGCAAGATTCCAGGCCATACCGCACTACGCGTACCTTATACTGAAGATGCCAGGACCTAGGGGTGTCATCACCGTCCCAGGAAGCTTCACCAGGTCGGACAGCTATGACAGGGACTTCAACAGAATCTCCCAATTGTTCGGCATCCAGGAGGAGCTAACAAGGCTCAAGGAGGTCACACACAATGGGGCACCCCCAGTCACCAGGAAAAACGCACCCGATATGTCATTCGACTCCACAGTCAACACTAAGAAGGTGCAGGTCCACCCGACGGACGCCTCCATGAGGGCGTTGATCGCCAACGACGTAAGCCCCGCATAGGAAAGCACGCTCGTCAAATTCCTCCGTGAGTGCTGGGAAATTTCGCCTCGTGTCATGCGGACATGCCAGGAGTTCCCAGGGAATTCGCCGAGCACACACTCAATGTGTTTCCAGACGTGAAGCGAGTCAAGAAATCGATGCGTCGATTGTCAGAGCCAAGAGCTGAAGCCGTTGGCATCAAAGTCAACAGACTCCTCGATGCCAACTTCATCAGGGATATCAAGGAAAGTGAGTGGCTAGCCAACCCTGTGCTGGTCCCCAAGAAGGACACGGACATCCTGATGATGTGTGTGGACTTCACGTCGCTTAACAAGCATAGTCCCAAGGAGCACTTTCCTCTCCCACAGATCAATCAAATCATCGACTCCACTGCAGGATGCGAGAAACTCTCCTTCATTGACGCCTACTCAGGCTACAACCAAATTTGGCGGAAGGCCGAAGATCAGGAGAAAACGGTGTTCATCACGCTGTTCGGGGTGTTCTGCTACAACACAATGCCTTTCAGGCTGAAGAACGCAGGCGCCACTTACCAGAGATGCATGCAGGCATGTCTGAAGAACCAGATTGGCCGCAATGTCTAGGTATATGTCGACGACATAGTGATCAAGACCAAGGAAGCGAAGACGCTCATCGACGACCTCCGCGAGACATTCGACAGCCTTGATCGCTACAAGATCAAGTTGAACCTAGAAAAGTGCACTTTTGGCGTACCGTCTGGCCAGTTACTCGAGTACTTCATCTCCCAGCGTGGCATCGAGGCAAACCCAAAGAAAATTAGGGCTATACTAGCCATGGAGAAGCCCAAGAACCTCAAAGTTGTCCAGCAGCTCGCTAGGCGAATCGCGGCGCTCAGTAGGTTCATCAGCCGCATGGGCGAGAAGGCCCTCCCTTTCTATCTGCTACTGTGAAAGGCCAACAAATTTGAGTGGACGTCCGAAGCAGATGAAGCATTTTAGGACCTAAAACGGCTGCTCTCCACATCACTTGTCCTGGTAACGCCGAAGGAGAGGGAAACCTTGATGTTATACATAGCAGCCACGCATCAGGTGATCAGCACAACACTTGTGGTAGAATGACCCGAAGACGTCAAGACCCACGGGGTACAACGCCCAATCTACTACCTCAGCGAGGTACTGACCCCGAGAAAGCAAAGGTACCCCCACTACCAGAATCTCGCCTATGGCATATTCATGACGGCGTGTCGGTTGAGCCACTACTTCCAGGAGCACCAGATTGTGGTCGTCAACGACGCCCCGCTGTCGAACATCCTGAATAACCCCGAAGCTACGGGGCGTGTAGACCTGTGGGGCATCGATTTGTCTCCTCGAGACATCATCTACGAGCGGCGCACCGCCATCAAGTCTCAGGTCCTCCCTGATTTCCTCGTCCACTGGATGGAACTCCAGCTGTCGGACACTCCGGACATGTCGTAGTCCTGGACAATGCACTTCGACGGCTCCAAGCGCGAGGCTGGAGCAGGAGCCGGCGTAATACTGACGTCCCCTCAAGGGTACAAGATGAGGTATGTCCTTCTGTGGCATCCCGCAAAACCACTACTAGAAAATCGCGTTGTTTTTGTGCATTGCATCATCATGACCGCATGCTCATGTCATCATGCCACATTGCATTTGAGCATCGTCATCATCTTGCATTTGCTTGCATAAAACTATTTTCGGAAAAACCTATTTTTGTTTTCTAAACGCCACGTCTTTAATTCAACTCAAACCCGGGTCTCCGCAATATTTGTTTTGTCTACCCGCGGTTTGCAAAAAAACCTGTTGTAAATAAATAAAATATTTAATTATTTGTAGGGGGCAGCCAACCGGGCCGATCCGACCCAGTCGGCCACCCCCAGTACAATCGGTCCACCTTAAACCCTACCCCAAATCTTTTCTACCCTATCCTAACCTACCCAGCCACTCCCAGCCCTCCACCTCACCTCCCCAGTCCACCTCACCCCCTGGACCCCCAATCCCCACCCAACCCTGCCACCTCACCAATCCCCTACTCCCCACACAGCACACACACGCACGTGCCTGCCCAGCCCCCCCCCCCTCTCTCTCTCACCGCCACCACCCCCACCGACCTGGCCCACCTGCCAGCCCCTCCCCACTCCCCCCGGCCCCACCACCTGCCCATGTTCCCCCCGGCCCCACCTCCCACCTCGCCCTGCGCCCCTCCCGCACCGTCCTCTCCCACCCCGCTCCTCTCTCTCTGCCCCGACCGCGCCCTCTCCACGCTCCCCCACCTCTCTGGTCTCGCCGCCACCTCCGCTCGCCGCGGGCCTCGCCTTCCCCGCCTCCTTCCTCCCGCCGCGTGCTCCTCTCCTCCCGGGGTCGGCCCTGCTCCTCGAGCTCGCCCGCCACCGGCCTCTTCCCGTGCTTTGACGATCTCCTCGCCGTCCTCGCAGCCAGCCGCCGCCCGCCGCGGTCTCGCCTCGCCTCTCCTCCCTCTTCCTCCTTGCGAGCCCCGCCGCCGAAAGCCTCGGCCTCTCCTTCCGGCTCCACAACCACGCCCGCCTCCGGTCGGTCCCGCCCGCCGCCCTGCCGCGTCGCCTCCCGGTGCCTGCTCTCAGCGCCTCCCCCTGCATCTCCGTCGGGCCCTGCACCTCCGGCCGCCCCGTCCACGCTCACCGGAGGCCGCCTCCACCGCGCGCCGGACGCCCTGCCGGCCTCAAGCCCCGCCGCCCGGCCAGCCTCTCTCAGTCGCCGCCTCCCCGTCGTTCCGCCTCCAGCCGCGGCCGCCGGAGCCCCTGCCGCCGCCAGCTCTGCCCCTCCGCATGCTCGAGCCGGCCGTCCTCGTCCCGGCCGTGTCCCCGTCGGCCGCTGCTCCCGGACCTCCCTCTGCGACCAAGCTCGCCCCGTCGCCGATGCGCCCCCTCCCCCGTCGTCCTCCTCGCCGGCCGCCTCCACGCGAGCACCGCCGTGCCGCTCTCAGCCCCACCCTCCTCCGAACCAGCTTCGCCCGGCCTCCCTGCGACCCAGGCTCCGCGCGTCGCCGTCCTCGAGCCGAGCTCGCCCCGCCCATGCTATCTTTTCCGCCCCTTCATGGATTCGTCCACTCCGTTTCTGCCATGATTCGTTTGTTACCCCTTCTGCCCCTCGCTCGATGTACGTGCGTGCGTCTGTGTGTGCTCGTGTATGTGTGCCATGGGGATCTGCTTGTGTTCCCTATGGCCCGTCTTGATGCACCCCAAGTTCGCCAACGACCATCGGCGCCGAACCCGATGACCGCCAAGCTCGCCACCAAAAAACGACAAGCACTTCACCGCGGGACACCGAGGATGCCGACATGGAACCTAGGACCGACAAGTTCTCCTTCACCGATCCGATGGCTGAGACCCTGAAGACCGGTCGAAAACGCCAAGATCTCCAATCAGAACGCCAAGTTCGCCACCTTGAACGCCATGACCGTCTACACGGACCCGAGGACCACGGATGCGACAAGATCGACACCGACCAGGGCGAGTCCGATGCGCCCCCGACGCCACACCAAGTCCTTCTTCCCGGAATGCCAAGATCTACCTCTGTATCCGAGAACGCTCCTGCCGAGACCGATCCCGTCGAACCCTGAACCCTGAGACCGAACCCCGAACCCCCGGAACCAAGTTCGCCGAACCCTAATGTGTGACCCCTTTCTAAGACCCTATTTTTATAATATGATATTTATAATTGTTGCATATTAAATTGTTCATGCATGCATACTTGTCTGTGGTTTGGGGGCCTTATGCCGATGCACCTTAATTAAATATGGGGCCCATATGTCGGCAAATCTAGTCTTATATTGGCCTCATTTAAACTTGTGTAGCGAACCGGTGCTATATTTTGTCTTGATAATGCAACATTTAAATTGCGGGGTGTCTAAACAACACGAACTTAATAATTAATTGTCGGGACCCCGGTTCCGCTTAATTTTGCCTAATTGCATCGCACCTTTGCCATGTCATACATCATACATGCATCATGCCCGATTTTCTACCGTAGTATTAAATAGTGCATCCGATGTTTCTTCTAGTGTTTTGCTTCTTCGCGGATAAGGCCGTTGAGTTGATGCGAGTGTCGACCCGATCCTCGGATGAACCTTCGGCAATGTTTTCAGGCGAGCATCTCCCCCTTTCTACCTATCTTACTTTTATAGTATTTATTTCCCTCCTGTTGATCTATTGCTATCTGTGTTCCGATGTTCTAGTTTTCGTGCCCGTGGTATCCCTTGCAGTCTTATATTGTCGTGGACACATCCTATTACCTGTTGTTTGGTAGATAGTTGGACCTGCGCGTCGTAGTCGCTTGCTCAAGTGTTGTTGCGTGTCGTCAAGTACCACAGTTGTTGGAGTATTGCCATGTGTTTATTGTTGGAGTTGATCATAACTTTAATTACTGTTTAACAACTAAAATTGAAGTAAGTAAGCAGAGGCACAGGTGGGCAATAGATGTTATTTGGTTGTTAACCGTCCACTTGTGTCCCGTAGGACCCCGAGTACTTGATACCTGTTCCTTGAATTTTCGCGCTATCCACATCCGGGAGGATTATGGGACCCCCCTGAGCCAGAGCTTGATTCATTCTTATTTCTTGGGGCCACAAACTAGTTTGAGGTTTTATTTACTATCCTGTACTTATGCCATGCTTTACTGCTTTATTTACGATTGTGCGAGGAGCACACTGTACTGTTTAGGATCGTGACCCGTTTTCGCGGTATCGACAAGCCCAGTTTTGGGTTCCCAGTCGTTTACAGCCGGCCCCACAAACCTTGAGTCCGTCTCGAAGTCAGCTAACTTCGTTGCGGGTGTACTCAATGGGGTGGCCCCCTGAAATATTTCTGAATCATGCGATTGCTTTGTCGTGAAGGCCTCGTTGGGTTTTGATTTGGTTTTTCCGAGGTTGATCGAGTGTGTGTTGTTATTTGTGCACCCCTGCAGGGTAAAACTTTCTGAAAGCCGTGTCCGCGGTTATGGACGACTTGGAGCACAGTATCTCGTTCATAGACAACTATAACTAAAGTAGTGCTATAAATTTGACTTTATAATGACTAGTAATCAGCTTCACTATAATGGAATGGCTAAATAAAACTGCCAACAATTGCTTGGTTGGGTTGTCGCTTGCTACCATTGTACCTGACTAGTAAGTATTGCAACTATAACGGAATGGATAAATAAAAGTGCCAACAACTGCTGGGTTTTGGGATATCTCATGCTAATTGTATCTGACTAGTAAGTGTTGCAACTACAACGGAATGGTTAACTAAAAGTGCCCACTGCTTATTATATCAGGACGACTATCTATACCTGACTAGTAATTGGTGTAACGATAACCGAATAAATAAAACTGCCAACTGTGTGAGTTCCTCGGTGGACTTCCTCGTTTGGTCTCGAGGGGGAAATACCAGGATGGGATTGTTTGGTGTTAGATTCAGGTTGGATCCGAATAGCTCTTTCTTATTCCTCTCTGATAGCCGGCAGTTGTATCGAGAATCTATAGGTTGTTTCGTGCATGCTGCGCTGCCGCTGCAGTCCACCATACCTATGTAGGCGAGGACCGCCGAATTCTAGCCTCGCCGTGTACTGGCCTCAGTACTGACCGCTCTCTCTTTTTCCTTTGCCCTTTGTCGGCACCCCTTTTGTTTAAGCAGGTTTTGAGATCGACGTCGTTAGCAGGGTTACCCTTCCGGCTTGGCCTGGGCAGGGTTATGGACGCCATTGGTTATTCTTCAGGGCTCTTAGCCCCATTTGCATCTTGTCCGTAGTCGGACGCTCCCTCTTTTCAAGGTGATTTGGATCTTTGTATATTATATTTGTATTCTTGACTCTTTGAGTCGCCGTTATATATATATATATCTGTTATGTGGGTCCCATCGAGGACTGTTGTGTAATGTTATTACTTCGTTTTCCACCCGCACGCAAGTGCCTGGTGGGCACCTTTGAATCGTTTCTATGCGGGTTTGGCGGGAATCGCTAAAACTTGCATAGGGCCGATTCTGAGGGTGTTACACCTTCGGATGAAATTCCGCGCATCCAACAACGAGGCCAAATATGATGCACTCATACATGACATGAGGATGGCCTAGGTGTGCGGCATAACGCGCCTCGTCATATACGGTGACTCCAACCTCATCGTCCAACAGACAATGAACAAGTGCGACGCCCATAGCGCAAACATGATCACATACCGTGTGCTCTATAACTCACTCGAAGGGAACTTCAACGGCTACAAAATTCGGCATGTTGGCAGAGAAAGCAATGAAGAGGCCGACAAGCTCGCCAACATCGGCTCCACATGCGCCCCAGTTCCACCAGGTGTGTTCCTCGAACAAATCTGTGTACCCTCCATCAAGTGCAAATTCCCAAAGGGCACAGCCAAAGTCGTAGAGCACTCGGGCACTGCGTCACCCGAAGGACAAGAAGGACCCTAAAATCCCGACATGGAGGTCGAGTTGTTAAGCCTTATACAGGTCATGGCGGTTGAGGAAACATGGACCCAACCGTACCTCTGCTACCTGATGAGCAAGCAGCTGCCTGAGGACCCGACAGACGCCTGACGCATATCTCGCTGATCAAAGGCCTTCACCATCATCAATGGTGAGTTGTACAAGCGCAGCATTTTGGGTGTGCTCCAATGATGCGTCACCATCAGCGACGGCAAAAGCATCCTCCTAGACATCCATGAGGGTATATGCAACCACCACGCAGGCAGCCGCGCTCTGGTTGCCAAAGCTCTACGAGCTGGCTTCTACTGGCCAACTGCAATGAACGATGCCAAGGAGATAGTCCAGAGGTTCAACGCTTGTCAGTGGTACGCAGACAAGCCACATGCACCCGGATCGGAGTTGTGGCTCATATCGCTGGCATGTCCTTTCGCCCAATGGGGGCTCGACATGATCGGCAAACTGCCAAAGTCTTCGCCAGGAGGGCATGTCTTCCTCCTGGTAGCAGTCGACAAATTATCGAAGTGGATCGAGGCCATGCCTATTACTAACAAAAGCGGCGCCACCGCCATCAAGTTTTTCAAGTCCATTGTCTACAGGTTCGGCAACGGCATCAAGAAGTGTCTACTACGGCCACTCGAAAGGCTTGCGGGAGCCTGGGCGGACAAGCTACCCTCCATTCTCTAGAGCCTGCACACAACGCCAAACAGCTCAACTAGCTACACGCCCTTCTTCATGGTGCACGGAGCCGAAGCTATGGTACCTGCTGAGGTGCGCTACAAGTCCCTGCGGGTGGTCGCATACAGCGAAGCCGAATCATCGGCCGCACTCGAAGACGTCGTCTACATGCTGGATGAAGCACGTAACATCGACGCGGCCCGCTCAGCACGGTGTATCAGCAGAGCCTCCGCAACTACCACAGCCGTCGGCTGCGTCCAAGATCCTTCGTTGAAGGAGACCTCGTCCTGTGACTCAAGCAGGAAGGGCACAAGAAGCTTGAGTCACCCTAGGAAGGACCCTATATCGTCTCCAAAGTCATCCTAGGTGGCGCCTACCGCCTCATGGACGTCGAATCAGGAGTCTAATACTCCAACCCTGGAACATCGCAAGACCGATGATTCTACCCCTAGTTACCTTTTACTTTCAGTAAGGCTATTCAGCCGAAAAATGTACCTCCTCACTTACGATTAATAAAATCTAAGTTCCTTGGCCCAAATCTCTTCCCCTTATATTATTTATCGCTAAAAACACACTTGGGGGCTGCTCCTCACCATACGACTTCGTTGATTGACAACAACGCATATAACCTGAGTAGCTGGCCACGTCAGGCTAACGAAAATGACATGCATACTCTATAATCATACAACGCACTATGTGCCAATACATACAACTTTACAAGGGCATTACAAGCCCACTCAAATATATACAGGCTTTACATTATCTTGTTTTTCGTTTATAGGACTCAACTATGCTGGAGCAGAACGTTTGTCCACTCCTCAAACACATCTACAATTTCTTCAGCGTATTGCGCCACAGCCGTGAATTGTGGGCGCATGTCCCACGCCATACCATCCGGGGGAGGAGGTGGCCTAGCCGCTATCTCCGCAAGGTTGACGCCCGCAACCAGCTGATGACGCACCAGCTCCTTCATGTGGCATGTGTCGCAAAACTTTCCAAGAAGACCCAAGAAGCTGGAGGGAGTTGAATCCAAGGGGAACATCGTCGCCCAGATCACTACAAGGGATGACCTTGCCCGCCTCAGCACTCATAGTACTTTATGAACGCAATCCTACACCGTCGCGAGGACAATCGCTCAGTCACGGTCCATCTAGAAGAATCTACCAGCCTCCAGATCTTGTTGCGTCAGGAAATTCATTTGAATTGCAACATTCTCCTTCTCTTCCTTCGGAAGAAGATTCACAACTGCACAACATAGTGGGTGAGTTGATATACAACTGCACTCAAAGAAGCAAAGGGTCAAGATGACTTACATTGGATTTGCTCGCCCACCTGTCAAAACTCCTCAAGCAGAAACTCTTCCCTGGCAATGGCTCGACTACCACACATCCGCGTGAACACGGATGCTGAGGATGTCCTTCTCCAAGCTTCGGACGTAATCATGCAAAAACGGCAACTGCGACGACTCTCTCAATGATGGGCGAATGCCAGGTGCAAGAGAAGGTCTAACCACTATAACCGCACCCGAAGGACCCTAAGGGTGCACAAGCAAACATAAAAATCACAATATTTGACAATAGTCAAAAGAGGCATTCATATATACACAAATAACGCCACTATGTGGCTAAGTAACACTTGTTCATCCAAAAGGAGTTACATGTGCAAAAGAGAAAGAAAGCTAGACAAGATACAAGATGAAGGGACCTAAGCGTCAGCACCCGGAAGAGCTTCGGATCCAGACTGCTTACTCTTGGCCACTCGCTGCTGCTCCTGTGAGTAGTTGGCCAGAAGATCTATAAGCTTAGGTCCAAAATGCTTGCAGCGGGAGGCAATGGTGGCAAACGCTACCTCAATGCCATGCGCCACCGTTGGCATCCTGGACGTGACCTGCGGCAGATCCAGCTGAGCTCCGGACGCCATTGCCATCACCAGCCCCATCGCAGCGCCGACCCCCTTTTGCATCCGCTTGTACTTCGCTGGAGCATAATCTGTCAGAGCATCCGTGAGGAAGTTGACGTCCTCAAGGGAAACACCCTTTGGATTGATCTCTTTGTAAAAGCGGGCGAGGACCTTCTTGGCCTTGTCGAGAGAACCCACGGCAGAGGAGCAGCGATCTTCGATCACCACAGCAACATCTGCTAGGGGATCCCCGTGCTCCAGGGCGCTACGATCAAACGCAACGCCAGAAGCATCTGGCAAGAAAAGCAACAAAAACACTCGAATGAGGAAAAATAAGCTGCAAACAAGACACGGAACACTCAAAGGAGGCCAGGGTGGCTTACCGGATATCGCCTTGGCAGCAACCATGAACTTCTCTGCCATGGCCTCCTCTCGTGACGCTGTAGCAGCTGCAAGCTGTTGCTCACGATCTTCGGCCTCCTTCCGCTGGCGCTCAAGGGCCTCAGCGGCATCCTTTGACTTCTTCTCCGCATGTTGAGGCTCTTTTCGAGAGCGTTCATCTTGCAGAGGGCATCGTTGTTCTCATCTACAGCATTGAACAGAGACAGTCAAATACAAGGAAAGTATACTATGAGCACTAGAAATCAAACAAGGGGAAACCTACGAACCTCGGAGCTGCTTGAGTTCACCCTCCAGTGACAGATGTTGCTAGATCAGGCGATTGACCTCGCGAACAAAGGGCTGCAAGGAAATCAATGCAATCGGTGAAAACAAGGCTCTGGGGCTAACTCGCGAGCAAAAGGAAAAGCACTTACATGGTCGACTGTGGACTCCGAAGGTTTTGTTTTCGTCTTCCACACAACAAGTGCACGAGCCTCACGCCTCGCGGAGCTCGAGTCCTCGTCGTCGGAGTTGGCCACCATCTTGGGAAACAAAGATGCGGGCTTTGATTCCGCATACATTTCTTCGAGCTCCTCTTCGAGGGACTCTTCCGAATGAATCCTTCTAGCACTTACGAGGAACCACATCAACTACAAGCTAACACTTAGCATATCAACGAAGTAACAAGATTCGATCAAGAGCAACTTACGATGGTAGGTTGAAGACAGGAGACTCCTTCTTCTTCTTCTTCTTCTTGGCTGGTGGCTGCGGGGCCATCACCCGAACAGGCACAACCGCAATGGGGGAGGAGGTCACACCCTCATCCCCGCCATGATGCTCGAGGAAGGAGGTCCCCTTCGGTGTTGGCAGTTTCTCTTCATCCGAATTTTCGCTTTGGGACCTCTTTCGAGTGCGCCCTTCGCTAGGCTCAGAAAGCTCGGAATCAGACTTCGCCTCCTCATTGTCCGGCGCATTCGTGTACTTTTCAGGCAGAGGGGAAACCATCCCCGCTACCTTGTAGCCCTGCAAATTGAAGACAAAAGATGAAACAAGATAAGTACTAATAAAAATCAGCAAGCACTCGAAAGCGTTACACGCAACTACAGGTTTCACCTAAGGGACTACTTTCTTGGCACTGAATGGAGGAGTTAGGGACTTACCTGGAAGGTCCTCATCGGCTTTATACTTCAGTAGAGTCCAAAGCGCCCTATCAAGGTCAGACGAAGACATCTCCTCTGGCAAAACCCTTGTCGGGTCACTGGCGCCAGCATACAAGAACATCGGGTGCACCCTCGCTTGGAGCTGCTGCACCCAACGCTTGAGAAAGGTGCGAATGATGTCGACACCGTTGACCTCTTTGCCTGGCACCAGCTGAAGGGCCTCCACCCACTGGTAGAGCTTCTCCACCTCTTCGGATTCACCCTCCAAAATTTCATTCGACCACGAACATTTTCGGATGATCTTCTGGGTGGGGACGAAGGGAGAAAGCCCGTAATGCTGACCGTCCAGCTTAACGTCGCGGATGTAGAACCACTTCCTCCGCCACTGCTGGACAGACTCGCAAAAATAAAAAGAGAAGAACTGGACTGAGGAGCGGATTGAAATCCCGCATCCTCCCAGTGGATAAACACCACCGGTGCCAGATTGCCTCTTCATGGAGTAGAGTCTCCGGAAGAGGCCAAAGTGAGGATCGATACCGAGCCAGCACTCGCAAAGGGTAATGAAGCAGGTGATGTGGAGAAGAGAGTTGGGAGATAGATGATGCAGCTGAATCCCATAGAGAAAAAGGAGCCCACAAAGAAATTCGTGGGCGGGCAGCGAAATACCGCGGATGGTAAACGCATAAAACATAACCCGAAACCCTTCGGGTGGGCGCGGGATTACCTCCTAATCGGGGAGGATCGCGTCACCCTTCTCCTTGGAGATCAGGCCGGCCTCACGCAGTTTGCGCAAGTCCAAATCCCTCATCTCCATCTGTCGCAACCCGTCGTTGGTGGTGTGGCTCGGAGTAGCGGCCTTCTTCTCGGCGCCGGCGGCGCTCGAGCCCGCTGCGGTGGATAAGCTCCTCTTAGGCTTGCCTATTGAGGAGCGGCAAGCGCGGCGGTGCGAACGAAGAAAGGACGAGGGGAAGAACGTCAAGTGCGCAAGAGCTCAAGAAATGGCAGCAATGGTGGAAGAACGAAGCAAATGACGAAGGGGTAAATTTTCCTCTGTTTACCCCCACAGTATAAAAGGGCGAGGACGATGAAGAAGAGTCGTCAATGCAGCAGCCCTAACGCGTACCCTGGATATCAACGTCCACATGTCAACAACAAACTGAACTGTCGCAAGAACACCGTCCACCATGCATGGAAATCGAGGAGACGCCGTAATTTTTGCCACGATTACACGTGACTAGTCAGACGGTGGGACCCACGATCGTCCCGTCGCATCGTCTCTGCAGCCACAAACGGTTGAGCTCACCAATCGTCAGCAATGACGTCATCAAAGCAAATCCAGCAATGGCTCGAAAATTTCAACTGAAGATAAAAGTACTTACTCGAGTCTACGACTCAACCAACTACTCAGGGGCTACTCCTATCAGGAGCGCTGGCCGCGCACCTGAGAAACTGCAATGGTAACAGCACCTTTAAGAAATCTTCGAGTCCTACGTCGAGTCTAAGACTCCACTACGGACTCCAGGGCTACTCCCATAGGGAGATTCAATCAAGCATTCGAAAATAAAAAGGTGTCCTTTGGATAGACAATCGAAGAACTTGCAAATGAATGAACTAAAAGTCTCTGCTCAAGTCTACGACTCGAATAGACACTCGGGGGCTACTCCCATAGGGAGCGCTAGTCGCGCACCCTATGAACTATTCGAGTGAGATCCTTCGGACCTAGTACGATAAAAATCTTTTTTGGCAACTTTTCCCAAATTAAAGCTAAGTGAGAAATAGTCTCATTAGTCACCCGAAACACCTCTGCGGTGATAAAACTTTAGATTTTGTGTCTATGACACAAATATAAGGCCTAAAGATATCATCGGATGGCCTAGTACCGCACCATATTGCGCTCTGCCAGTAAACTCTCGTGTCAACAGGCACGATGAAAATCCCGACGGACTCGTTGGTTACATCACTTGAATAACATTGGGATTCGACTCCTATAAGACCTCAACGGCCTGAGTCGAATACACCAGCATTTGTTCCGGATTCGAGTTTAGGGACTCGAATCTGAAGAAGATCGTGTAGTTTTTTCCTATGACAGTTAACTAGCCCTGATCCGTCGGGTGAACCAGGCACACGTATCAACAATCCCAATGAACTAACATGTTTATTCCTAAAAGATAGGTTCAAATGTGAAGCACCCAAAATATTATAGAGTCTCCAGCTGAATCTACGATTCAACTGAACACTCGGGGGCTACTGACAGGGATACACCCTACGGGTGCCTTACATTAGTATACCCGGTTCAGCCCAGGGAAGGCCCATGTGAAGAATTGCTTCCCAAGAAGATTTGGGTGTCCCAAGCCCATTACAAGTTTTACTCCTTGGAGGACACGTCTAGCTAAAGATAGAATTTCAAAGGGTTCAACCCTAATTTGTAACCGACTCGACCTATCCCAGGACCTGGCCTATCTATACAAGGACCAGGAGGGCACGGCGAGAAGGATCTCTTCACCTCATACACACACCTCACACCAGATTGCATCTACGCACCCCTATAACTTTCGGTTCTGCTGTAATCAAGAACAGACAAGCAGGAGTAGGCTTTTCCCTCTGGGGGCCTGAACCTGGATAAACCTCGTGTCCCCGTGTTGCTTGCCTGTTAACCGTCTTGTGACTTCCAGCATCCCCATCTTCTCCAAAACCCAAGTCCATAACAATGGGCATTGATGAGATCGAACCTCGTCAGCTCATACAAGCTAAACTCTGGAGATCAGAATCGATCCACCAGCCTACAAGCTCATAGAAAAGAGTAGCTGGAAAAACAGATTGACTAAGTAGAAGAACACCATTGGAACCTATCAGGGTGTCCATCGAGAACATGAACAAAAAACACCTGCAATTGTGTTCTTCAAAGGCCTTACATATCTTGACCCACCGAAGAACCAGCGTCTCAACCAGCAATCGAGAATACCAAAGCAAACGAGGTTGAAATTTGAGCTGTAGATATTGAGGCAGCATCACCGAGCTCAATCTCAAAAGATCTTCCTCGCTAAATCTGAGGAGCGACATCAGAGACGATCTCAACTGTCTCCGACACACACACACCCGAGCAAAAAAGAAGATCGCTAAGACAACCTGAACAACAATTCTCAATATATCTGTCGTGAAGCAGGCATACTGAAGAGCTGCATCCAAAGATGTAAAATTCCAATAAAACTGCTGGAGTAGCTAGACAAGAAGGCACCATCTCCTCAGATCTCCAGACCATATCCAATCCTGGTTGATCATATTTCATGAAGGGGATATGCCCTAGAGGCAAATAATAAAGAGTTTTTTCCATGTATCTCTTGTTCATAATACGTTTCTTACCGTGCTATAACTGTATTAATACGAAACGTTAATACATGTGTGGTATGTAAACAACCAGGTCTCTAGTTACCTCTAGAAAACTAGTTCATTGGGAAAGTGATGATCTTATGGTTTCGAGATCATGGTGATAGTACCAATTGACAATGAGGTCACATCATTGGAGAATGATGTGATAGACATTCACCCTAAAGTTAATCATAATGAGATCTAGTTACTTAAAAGGTTCATCATTGATGATTATATAAAGACACCATGGCTTATATCCTTTGACTGTGTGATAGTGCATAATCGCTGTTTTGGAGGGAAACATTAATGGTATCAAGTATCAAGCTGTGAAAGTGTTATCATAAAGGTATCATTAGGTTTCCTAAGGAAATGGGTTGAGGAGTTTTATCAAGACTAGGATTTGTCGATCCAAGTAACAGAAAGATACACGTGGCCATCTAGTGACGTTGCATTAATGAAACTTGCAAGCGTATGATTGGATCATGGAATGCAACGGCACGAGAACGAGTAAATAAGTTTATTGGTATCAAGATCGAACACAAGTATGGAAATACTTGAGATCAAATCTCGGATGAACTAGGTATCGTATGGCAAAAGGAATAGCACTACACAGTCAGGGTTCAAGCGATGAGATTAATCATGAGGGCACGAGGATCATTATGGACATCTAGGTCCTGATGTTGATCATTGATACAAGAGAGTCTTGGTCATGTCCGTAGCAACTCCGAGCAGAAGGGTGGCACACTTAAGGGTAGGAACGCTTTAGGATTGAACCGGCACCGAAGGAGAAATGAGAGAGAAACCGGAAAGCTTCCGGGTATTATCCGATGATGATCAGAAGAGGTCTGAAAGGAGTTTCGGTGTATGGAATATATTAATATATGTTTTTATATTAATTAATTGAATTAATATTAAAACATATTTTATTTTAATATTTTAAGGGCAGCCTTATTGCTATTGGGACACTTCTAGAAGGGCCCAATAGGGTAGGCGCCAAGGGAGAAATGGGAGAGGGGCCACCGGACAAACCCTAGGGATGGGGCCCAGGGCCGACGGCAGCCAGCCCTCTCCTGGCGACAGCTTGGGGGTTCCCACCCCCCAAGCCCTAGGGTTTTCCCTATCCTCCTCCCTACTATAAATAGAGTAGCCCCCCTCCCCTCTATTTGCACCCAACAACAAGTTCTCTCCTCTCTCTCCCCTAAACCATAGAGCTCTCTCCATTATATTGGATCTAGCCTCTTTGTTTAGTTCTCCACCTCCGCACTAATGGCGTGCGTAGGACGGTCCGGCTTCTTTCTTCTTTCGCTGCTCTGTTGGATCGGATCCCGAGAGACGTTTCTACACCATACATGTGTAGAGCTTCGAGGCGCAACACTTGGGGCGCTGTCTTCATCGATATAAGCCTACCTGCATAAGGCATGCTACAGTCTTCAAGGGTATGAACTCCGTTCTTCCTCTCCGTTACTTATGTCTACATAGTATAGATCTTGGTGATCATGTTCGTATAGGGAAAAATTAATTTTCTGCTGCGAACCCCTTCAGTAGTATCAGAGCCAAATATATGGGTAGACATATCATACGGATAGAACACATTGAAGTATGTGGGTGTTGATTCTCTAGTTGCGACCCTCTTTCATGTTTCTGTCATATCGCGAGATTTATTGATGAAGCGACCCAGACCGACCTTACGCGTAAGCTTACGTGAGACTGGTTCGATGCTCAACATATGGCTTGTTCCGTATAAGTGGCTAGCGGGTGTATGTCTCTCTTTCAATAGTGGATATGACCTTTACACCAGAGGGCCATGAAAAGGGAGCAAAGAGGCAATCATTGAATCAACATTGTGGCTCAAACGTTCATAGGTGAGAAGGGGTTCTACCATGAAAGCCCTAAAGCCGCATAAAACTTGCAAAAGGATAAGGTAGAAGCGTCAAACTTTGTTTTGCAAGGGCGTATGTGACATGGTAATGGTAAGTGATAATTTGACGGAGGTAACGGGTCAAAGAAAAACCCGCACGCTTTCCGAGGCATGAGGCTCCTCTGAGGCGGTGGTCGCCCTCCGGCTCTCGCCGGCGTCTTGCCGGCGTAGGATCTGCATGGATTCCTCTGGAGGTTGCTGGAAGGTCACCTACTCTGGTGTGACCACGGGTGGTAAGTTTCTGGAAGGCTCTCTCGTTGTCTCGGCTGATTCTTGGCTCGTTCTTCTCAATGCAAAAGGCTCTCCTCTTGAGGGTCGATGTTTGGAAAATGGGGAGAAGATCTCTGTTGGATCTGTCTTGAGGTTCCCCTCTCGTCTCTCGTGTTAATGATTCTTTGGATCCTTCTTACGGATTTCGGTAGATCTCCTACCATCCTTTGGATCGGATGAAGACACTGGTTTGAAATGGAAGGCCCTTTGCTACTCCTTGCCAGCTGATGATCTTGAGCCTTCCAAGGGTTTTCTCATGCTTTTTCCTAGTTCTAAAAGGCTTGTCCTCCTCAATCATAATGAAGTTGTGATTGATGCTCGATATTTGGTTCATGGTGAGGTGGTGGCCGCGGGTATCTCCATTGATCTACAGGTGAAGAGGGTTGTGGTTGGTTCTCAAATTTTACCAAGCCCTTTGGTTAAAAAAATTTCCACCAACGTTGAGAGATTGGCGCCCAGGTCTCTGGATTTCTCGGAAAAGCTTCCCTCAGGTTCCAAAGAGGTTGCTTCCAAAGATGTTGCTTCCTGTCGACCGGCCCTAGATTTTTCTTTCGGGCGTGTTTTTGAGAAGAGGATCTTTGATAAATTCAGGCATCAAGTTAACTTCATTGGTGGGTTCAGGAAGAGACCTTTTTATCTGGTGTGTTCTTTTGGGAGGGCAAATTTTAAGTTGGACTTTCATACTGTCAGTCTTGCTCTTCAAGCCTGTTTTGGTGGTAATGCTTCTAAATTCCAGGTGAAGCTTTTGCAAGATAGAACTTTTCGTTTCTCGGTTGCTTCTCGGGCAGTGGGTTTTGAGATTTACAATATCTCCAAGTTTTCATGCCATTCTTTTGTGATTCATGTCAATCTTTGGGGAAATGGGGGTCCGAACTGGATTTATGAAGAAAAGGAATATTACAAAGAATCTGCTAAGGAATGGAAAGTTGTCACGTACAAAAAAGAAAGTGCAAAAAAATCTCCTTCTTTAAAGCCTCCCGGTAAAGGTGGTTCGGTTTTTCAAAGACTCAAATTTCCTTCGTCACCTCAGGGTCCTTCGCCTGTGATTGAGCATAATATTAATGAGGGATTCAATTCAGGCCATCAAGGCAGATCCTATGCTCAGGTGCTCACTGATGAGGGTTTTAAGTCAAAGGTAACGCCGGTCAGGTCTGGGAGGGGCGCTAATAGCGCTGCTTTTAATTTGCCTGGGCTCCTTCCTTTTCTGAAATTTCCCTCTTTCCCTAATTGTACTTGGCCCGACAAATCGTATGAGGGTTGGTTCAAGGCCCAGGTGGTTTCTCATTCCAGGCCCGTCATTCACGGCAGTTTTCACGAGTTCACTTCCTCGTTGAAAAAAACAACTTCCACTTCCCCTGTCTCCTCAACTCCCCCGCCCGCTGAAACCCCATTCCCCTCTTGTTCGTCGCCGGCGAAGAGCATCGCAATGGCGAACATCCCGATTGACCCTGCGCCTTTCCTGCCGAATAGCTTCCAAATTATGCAAGTGGCAGGGCGGAATCGCGTTAAAATGGTGGTGGTGCCTCGGAGGTCACGAGCACATGAACAGTATGCTATTGCTAACATTTTTCCCCTCCCTCCTGGTCTGGTTCCATTCGTAAATATTCATGGTGTCTTGGTTGATTTCTTCAACAATGAGGCTGGAGTGCACTTCAGAGATATTCAGGATTGTCCCTTTGGGTCTGCATATGTGCAGTTCAACCATGTCAGTGACCGTGATAGACTCATTGCGGCGAGCCCGATTCCGTTTCAAGATGTGCATGTTTCTTTTGTCAAGCATAATGAGGGCGATAACTGGCGTAGGATGCAGTTTAATAATGAGTGTTGGGTGATGCTAGTTGGGCCTCCCCTTGACCACTGGCATACGGAGGACCTGAATGCTATCTTTGCTGACATTGGGAAAGTTCTCCTGTGGGAGAGGGACACTGATCATAAGGGTAGGATTATTGCTAAAATTCGTGTGACTGATTTGGCTGATATCCCCAAGAGTGTGCGGTTTACCATTGGTGACCTGGTGGAGACAGAGTCATGGACTTTTCTGTTGAAGTTCTTCAGAGTCACTTGCTTGGTGGGGGCCCACCTGAAGAGGACCCACTGCCAGATGATAATGTGGACCCTCACCCTGTTCCTGCACATGGGCCAGTCTATGGACCTCAGGTGCCACCTCCCCCCCCCTCCCCGCTCACAGGGGTGATTGGGTCGATGGATGGGTCCTGCAGAACCCCTCCCTGATGGTGGGAATGCTGAAGGTTGGGGTCCCTGGGAGGCTGCTGCTGCTCCTGTTCAAGGTCCTGTCATAGCTCCTGGAGAGGACATGCCTATTGACAATCTGCATCTTCCACCTCAGGATGTGAACAGTGGAGTTACTGGTGTCATTGTTCAGGACTGGGAGTCTGATGATGAGGAATCATTAATGAGCACGAGGATGTGGAGGAGCTTGGTGTTGTAGTTGCACCTCAAGGGGTTGGCATTGGGAAGGCCCAAAATATCTTTCAAAACTATCTGGTGATGAGGAGGAGCCTAATGATGTCTTTCTTGAGGAGGAGACTGGAAGTCCTATGGATTCTAGTGTTGTAGCCCACGAGAATGAGGATTGGATCTTTGGAGGATCAGCACCTTCTTTCCCCAAATGAGGCTCACCTTCAGGTTGGGATGGTGAGAACTATTATTACCATTCCTGATGTGCATATTGCCAAGCAGGGTTTTTCTCAGCAAGGCCTGGAGCTCTGGGAGAATTATTTTGCTCCCCATATCCAGAAGGAATCTTCTTCAAAGGGCTCTCTTAAGTATGATATTCCTGTAAGTTGGTTTAATTTCATCACTCTCATGCTTGCTACTCCTGAGAAATTTAATTGGGTCAAAGGATTTCTTACTTCTCCTTTATGGGAAATTATTAAAGAACCTATTGCTGAGGAAAGTTCAATATCTTTCATCATTCCTAATGAGAATTTTTCCCAGATGGCCCCTTCTTGCACAGGTATTGAAGTTAATAAATCTTGGGCTCTCCTCTACCCCTGCTAGAAAGAGAAAGGGCAAGGAACCTCTTGTGGAATCGAGGTGAGGAGAAGTCCTAGGATTGTTGAACTAAATGGGGTTTTAAAAGTCACTTACATTGTCAAATTGTTGATTGCATGGTTTGTAATGCTGCCCTCCTTGCACGAATGCCAAAGTGGTTAAAAATCTTCGCTTCATTCTGCAAGGTTAAAGATGGAGACCTGGAGAAGAGGTTACTCAAGAAAGGGAAGATCAATGAGGTGGCTATTAAGGCTCCTACAAAAGGCAGCATTAAAGGTGGTCTCTCTTCCAGCTTGGGGATTGGTGGCAAGAAGAAGCCTGGGGCTGCTGGTACCTGTGGACAGCAAGCCAAGAAGAAGACCTCCTATTAAGTGTGTTAATGTGTCAAGCTATATCTTTTGCTGGGGTCTTGTTGACTCCCTGTTATGTGTTCTGTGTTTGTGATATTGCAATGTGGTGGGTACTTGTTGTGGATCATCTATGTGGTACTCTATTTTGGTTGAGCTTTTGTCTCTATACCTGTTGTTTTCTCTTCTGGGTGATTACATTATTTACATCACCCCACATCTATACTTGCTCCTGGTTTCTTAATGAATAACAACAGAACTTGGAAGATCCTGAATTGGAATATCAGGGGAATTAATTCTGATAAAAAATGGTTTGCTCTTAGAAGCAAAATTGAGGAGTCTGGCTGTGACATTATCTGTCTTCAAGAAACTAAGCGTGAGGGTTTTGATAGCTCCTTCATTAAAAATTCTGCCCCTCCAAATTTACCAACTTTGAATTTCTTCCCTCTAGAGGTGCATCTGGTGGTTTAATCATCATTTGGAATGGCTCCTTGTTCTCTGGACAACTTTCTTTCCTTAATGAGTTCTCTATCTCCATTACCTTGACATCTCTCTTGTCCAATAAATCCTGGATCCTCTCCAACATTTATGGGCCATGTTTACCTGGAAAAAAGTCTGAATTTCTAGACTGGTTTGGTAGTATTGATATGCCAGATGATGTGGATTGGCTTATTGTGGGAGATTTTAACTTCTGTAGGCAGCCTTCTGATAGAAACAAATTGGGAGGGGATGTGAATGGTATGCTTCTCTTTAATGAAGCTATTAATAATTTGGGTCTCATTGAATTACCTCTTAAGGGTAGAAAATTCACTTGGAGTAACATGCAGAAGGATCCTCTATTGGAAAGACTGGATTGGTTTTTTACTTCTGCTGTCTGGACTCAAAGTTTTCCCTCCACTTTTGTTGCTCCTCTTGCTAAGCCTACTTGATCACCTTCCTGTGTCATTACCATTGGCACAATGATTCCAAAAGCCAGTGTTCGATTTGAAAACCATTGGTTACATCATAAGGAGTTTAAAGCTATTGTTCAAAATGCGGAACATTCCTGTGGGTTTCTGGATTCTGCAAAAAATGCTAAATTCAAAAATGTGAGAAGAGGGCTGAAGCTTTGGGCCAAACAGCTACCTTGTTTGAAGACGCAAATCTGTAATGTTAATGCCACCATTGACTTGCTTGATATCATGGAGGAAATGAGAACTCTTACTGTTCATGAGTGGAATCTTAGGGATATCTTGAAGGATCTTATTATTTCTCTTCTACAAAACCAGAATACTTATTGGAAACAGAGAGGGAAAATCAAATGGGTTAAACTGGGGGATGAGAACACCAAATTCTTTCACTCCAAAGCTACCATTAGTTTTAGACATAACTACATTTCCATGCTCAAAGGTGATTCTGATCTTGAGATCTATGATCATGATGGAAAAGCAAATCTTCTTTGGAATTCCTTTAAAGATAGAATGGGTACTTCTGATAAGCCTGAAATGCATTTCAATCTTAATGACTTGGCTGGTGATTGCTTAAGCCAGGAGGAAAAGGAAGCTTTGGAAAAGCCTTTCTCTGATGAGGAGATTGATGAAGTCATCACAAATTTGCCTAATGATAAGTCTCCTGGACCTGATGGTTTTAATAATGAATTCATGAAGCTTTGCTGGCCTATTATCAAGGATGATGTGAAGCATCTACTTCTTGAGTTCTATGAAGGGAATGTCTCTTTAGAGAGCATTAATTCCTCTTTCATCACCCTCATTCCAAAAATTGCTGCTCCTTTGACTCCTGCTGATTTTAGGCCTATTTCCTTGCTAAATAGTGTCCTTAAGATTATCACTAAGATTTTGGCCAATAGACTGCAAAAAGTCATTCTTAAACTTGTTCACAAGAATCAATATGGTTTCCTCAAGCAAAGATCTATTCAAGACTGTTTAGGTTGGGGATTTGAATTTCTTGATCAGTGCCACAAGTCAAAGGAGGAAATTTTAATTCTCAAGTTGGATTTTGAGAAGGCTTTTGACAGAATTGAGCATTCTGCATCATTGATATCCTTAAAGCCAAAGGTTTTGGAGTTAAATGGATTTCTTGGATTCAGATGATCTTTGGGTCTGCTTCTTCCTCTGTGCTTTTAAATGGTGTGCCTGGGAAAAAAAATTACTGTAGAAGGGGTGTCAGGCAAGGTGATCCTTTGTCTCCTCTGTTGTTTGTGATGGCTGCTGATCTTCTTCAAAGCATCCTCAATAAGGCAATGAACCTGGGTCTACTTTATCTGCCCACTGAGAATGTTTTTTTGCCCTGACTTCCCTGTGGTTCAGTATGCAGATGACACTTTAGTAATCCTGAAGGCTGATTCTGAGCAACTCTTATGTCTTAAAGCAATCCTGCATACTTTTGCTATCTCCACTGGACTTAAAGTCAATTATTCCAAGTCGACAAAGATGATGCCAATTAATATGGATTCGAGAGGCTTGGGAACTTTGCTAATACACTTTCTTGCCTCCTTTGGGTCCTTGCCTTTTACTTATCTTGATCGCCTGAGCTTGAATAAACTGTGTAGAACACTTCTTGCCTATTGTTCGAGAATTGAAAGAAGGTTGTGTGGAATTGTTGACTTTCGAATTATGGGGAAATTGCGTTAGTTAAATCATGTTATCTTCCCTCCCATATATTACATGAGCTGCTTTGATCTCCTGTCACTATCAAAAGCGTTGATTAAATATATGAGGCAATGCTTGTGGAGAAAGAAAACTTCTGATGTTCAAGCTAGAGGTACTGCTCTTGTAGCATGGAAGAAAGTTTGTAGACCCAAGAATCAAGGAGGATTGGGAGTTCTTGACCTTAATGTTCAAAATTCTGCTCTTCTCTTGAAGAATTTGGATAAGTTCTATAATCATAAGGATATTCCCTGGGTTCATTTGGTATGGAACACCTACTATTGTAATGATAAGCTCCCTGGAAGAAGAGTTGAGGGATCCTTTTGGTGGAAAGCTCATCTTAAGCTGATTGACACTTTTAAAGGACTTGCAAAGTGCTTGGTTGGAAATGGGGAATCTACACTATTCTGGACTGATATGTGGAATGATAGTTGTCTCCAACATAAGCTTCCTCACCTTCTTACATTTGCAAAAAACCCTCACATTTCTGTCAGTGAGTTCCTGCATACTGCAAATACTCAGGATCTCTTTTATCTCCCTTTGTCTCAACAAGCGTATCAGGAATATCAAAGTCTTGAACAAATTCTCAATTATGGCAGGGAAGGGGAATCTGATTGTTGGTCTTACATTTGGGGTAGTAATTTTTCGGTAAAAAAGGCTTACTGCTCTTTAGTTGGCTACCAACCGGTTCAGCCACACTTTTCTTGGATTTGGAAATCTTCTTGTCAACAAAAGCACAAATTTTTCTTCTGGCTTCTTCTGCTTGATATACTCAACACAAGGAATCTTCTGAAAAGGAAATGTTTTTCTCTAGCATCTTATGAATGTGTCTTCCAGAACTGCCACAGTGAAGAAACTAGTTTACATTTGTTTTGGGAATGCCCTTTTGCAAGAGCCTGCTGGGCTGAAATCTCACAGGTCAATATGGCTGATCAAAGCATCTTTGAAGTTCTAACCAGTATTAAAAAAGACCTCAAGGCCCCTTTTGCAATGGAATTCTAATACTTGGAACTTGGAGCATCTGGATTTGTAGAAATAACGAAATTTTCAACAATCAGCATACGTCGGTGGAGACCTGGAAGGCTATTATAGCCTAGGAATTAAGATGGGTTCTTTATAGAATTAAGAAAAAGTATTATCAGGGCCTTAAGGATTGGATTGAAACCAATTTAGACAGGAGATAGCTGCTTAGAATGTTATCCCTCTTTTTTGAGGTGGAATATGATTGTAAATAATCTTTTGTAACTCTACTTGATATATAAAAAGAAAAATTGCAGTGGGGTTTTTACCCTACTGTTTTACCCTCAAAAAATGGTAATGGTAAGTTTATGAAATGATTGTCCATTGGAGATCTCATGGAGATCAAGATGTTGCAACCATGTCATGGCACCATGCTTATGAAGTATCTGTTTGCTCATCTTGTTTGGCATAGTATATTAAGTTATACGACGGTAGCTAAATAGGATGATCCCTCTAAAATTCCAATGGTAGTGTTCCCCTCGTGTGTGTACCACCAAGAAAGTTCTTCGGTATGAGGCAGGCCATGACGATCGGGTGTAATACATACCTACATTCGAATATAGTGGGTGTAAGAAAGGTTACAATGCAATACACACGAGTTTGAGTTGGCGAGCCTAGCATGTGTAGACATGGCCTCAGAACACGGAGACCGAAAGGTCGAGCATGAGTCACATAGAGATGTGATCGATATTAAGAATGCCTACCTTTGGAACTATGTCATCGGCCGTGACGATCGGGGGTGATATAGCAACATGGGATCATGTGATCACTAAGACAAATGAAGGGATGTTTGTCTTGAGTGGGAGCCTCGTTAAGTTTATAGGAAAAACTTAAAACATGTGCTCGGTGTATTATGAACATGGTATAAACTCTTTGCAAATCCATTGTAGATGTATCGCCCACCCACCTTCAACCTTAGCTCATTCCTAGAGAAGGACAAGCTGAAAACCGATGGAACAAACTTCATCGCCTCTCATCGCACCCTAAGGATTCTCCTGACCCCCTATAAGCTCAACTATGTCTTAGAGGCAGAACTTCCCGTCAAACCAGCAGACACCGCTACTCAGGATGAAAAGAATGTCTAGCAGTCCAAGGCGGATGAAGCTTCCCTCATCTAGAGTGGAATGCTCTATGCCATGGAGTCGGAGCTTCAAAGGCGCTTTGAGAAGATGGATTCATTTGATATCCTTGAAGATCTCAAAGCCATGTTTGCTCCTAAGGCTCGGGCAGAGAGGTATGCAGCTTTCGAGATCTTCTTATCTACTAGGATGGAAGAGCATAACACTACAAGTGAGCATGTGGTCAAGATGTCTGGATACGTTCAACGCTTGAACTCCCTGGAGTGCAAAATCCTGGACGAGCTAGCGATTGATAGGGTGTTGCACTCATTGCCTCCTAGCTACAAAGCTTTTGTGATGAACTACAACATGCAAGGTATGGTTAAAACCCTTGCTGAGTTGTTCGCCATGCTCAAGACTGCTGAGGTAGAAATCAAGAAGGAGCACACGGTGTTGATGGTCAATAAGACCACCAATTTTAAGAAGACAGGAACATCCATGGCAATAAACCTAAGAGGGATGGAAAGCAAGTTGCCCGATCCCCTAAGGTCCCAAATCATAAGTCTGGTGTTGTGTGCTACTACTACAAGGGAGACGGGCATTGGAAGCGCAACTGCCCCAAGTACCTCGAAGACAAGAAAGCCGGCAAGTTTGCCGCAAAAGACAAAGGTATATGTGATATACATGTTATTGATTTTTCCCTTACAAGCACCAGCAGCAACACCTGGATATTTGATACCGGTTCTGTTGCTCATATTTGTAACTCCCAGCAGCAACTACAGAATAAGTGGTGCTTGGGGAAGGACGAAGTGACGATGCACGTCGGCAACGGATCAAAGTTCGATGTCAAGGCTATCGGTGATTTGTCTATGCGTCTACCTTCGGGATTAATATTAGTTTTGAATAAGTGCTACTTTGCACCCTCCTTAAGCATGAATATTGTGAGTGGATATTGCTTGTTGCAAGATCGTTATTCGTTTAAATACGGAACAAGTGGTTGTTATATTTTTATGAATGATGTCTTTTATGTTCATGCGCGTGTATGCAAAGGTTTATTCTTACTAGATCTTGATGATAGTACACACATCCATAACATTGATGCCAAGCACTACAAGCATAATGACGATAATACCATGTACCTATGGCATTGCCGTCTTGGTCATATTGGCGTAAAGCGCATGAAGAAGCTCCATTATGATGGACTTCTAGGATCACTAGATTTTGAATCTCTTGATACATGTGAGCCTTGCCTTATGGGCAATATGACCAAGAAAACTTTCTCTGATACTATGGAGCGGGCTACAGATCTGTTGGGAATCATACATACAGATGTGTGTGGACCAATGAGTGTCTCGACACACAATGGGTATCGTTAGTTTGTTACCTTTACTGATGATTTGAGTAGATACGGGTATATCTACTTGATGAAGCACAAATCTAAAACCTTTGAAAAGTTCAAGGAATTTCAGAATGAGGTAGAGAATCAACTCAACAAGAAGATTAAGCATCTCCGATCCGAACAGGGAGGCGAATACTTGAGTTATGAGTTTGGCATGCACTTGAGGAACTGTTGTATAGTACCACAGCTTATGCTAGCAGGAAAACCATAGTGTAATGGTGTGTCGGAACAACGTAACCGTACTCTATTGGATAGTGTTCGGTCCATGATGTCTTTGACTAATTTGTCTGTGTTGTCTTGGGGCTATGCATTAGAAACCGATGCTTTCATTTTAAACAGAGCACCATACAAATACGTGGAGACAACCCCATATGAGATATGGTGTGGCAAGAAGACAAAGTTGTCATTCTTGAAGGTTTGGGGATGTGAGGTTTACGTTCAGAAACTATAGCCTGACAAAATAGAACCTAAATCAAAGAAATGCATCTTTGTGGGATACCCAAAGGATACTATTGGGTTTACCTTCTACAACAAAGCTGAGGGGAAAATGTTTGCCGCTAAAAATGGCATATTTCTAGAGAAAGAGTTTCTCGCGAAAGGAGTTAGTGGAACAAAGATAGAGCTAGATGAGATTCTTGAACCTTCTCTCCAAATACTGGGTAGCGCAACAGAAATTGTTCCAAAATTGCCCTCTACAATGGAAGAAGAAACGAATGATAAAGATCATACATCGAAGTTCCTACGGTTCGGAGATCAACAAGAGCTCGAGTTGTCCCAGATTGGTACAGTAGCCTTGTGATGGCAACCTTGTTAGATGAACAAGATGAACCTAAAACCTACAAAGAAGCAATGGAAAGTGCTGACTCCGACAAATGGCTACAAGCCATGAAATCCGAGATAGAATCCATGCATGATAACCAAGTTTGGAACTTGGTGGATCTCCCTGAAGGTCAAAAGGTTGTGGAGAACAAATGGATCTTTAAGAAGAATACAGATGTTGGTGGCAATGTGATTGTCCATAAGGCGATACTTGTCACAAAGGGTTTTCGACAAGTGGAATGAATTGACTACAGTGAGACATTCTCTCCTGTAGCAATGTTGAAATTTGTCGGGGTTTTACTAGCAATTGTTGCATATTAATATATTATGATTATGACATATGGAACATGGATGTAAAGACCGTCTTCCTCAATGGTCACACTGAAGAAGAGTTGTATATGATGCAACCAGAGGGGTTTGTTGATCCTAAGGATGCTGGAAAGGTATGCAAACTTGAACGGTCCATTTATGGACTAAAGTAAGCATCCAGGAGTTGGAACAAGCGATTTGATCAAGTGCTTAAGAGTTTTGGATTTGTACAAAATAATCAAGAATCTTGTGTTTATAAGAAAGTAAGTGGGAGCTCGGTGGCATTCCTAGTGGTATATGTGGATGACATACTACTGATTGGGAATGATATGGATTTATTAGGAAGCGTGAAAGAATATCTGAGCAGTCAGTTTTGATGAAGGATTTAGGTGAAGCAGCATATATATTAGGAATTAAGATCTATAGAGATAGATCGAGATGTCTTATAGCGTTAAGTCAAAGTACATACATAGATAAGATTTTGAAGAAGTTCAAAATATAAGACGCCAAAAAGGGTTTTGTGCCTCTTGTGAGAAATGTGAAGTTGAGTAAGACTTAATGTCCAGCAACAGATGCTGATAGAAAAAGAATGGCTAATGTCCCCTATGCCTCATCCATAGGTTCTATCATTTATACTATGCTATGTACTCGACCCAATGTGGCCCTAGATCTCAGTTGGACAGGTCGTTTCCAAAGTGATCCAGGAGTTGAACATTGGAAAGCTATAAAGAATATCCTGAAGTGTCTGAAAAGAACTAAGAATATGTTCCTAGTCTTTGGAGGTGATGATTGATACGCCCAATTTGCATCACCTTTCTACATCATAATTTACCTCTATTCATTGATATTTGTCTTATTATGAGGTATTACTTATGGCTTTTTCATCTGTTTATGCATGTTGGATGATTCTTGGAGAATGGACTGCCGGAGTCTGGATTCTGATAGAAAAGAAGGTGTTTCGGTGCAATTTTGCAAAGATCAGAAAAATACCAGAAAAATATGGAAACATATTATTTTAACACAAGACGAAGGAAGACAAAAGGAGGGACGAAGTGGGGACTCAGGGGGGCCACACCCCCCTAGGCGCGGGCCCACCTGACCCCGCACCTAGGGCAGGTGTGTCCCACCTGCCCGGCCTCCGACTCCGCACCTTCGCCTATATCTTCCCTACGGAACCCTAAGTCTTAGGGAGCGACCACTGATTGATTTCCGCCGCCTCTAGGGGCGGAAAACACCGAGAGAGAAAGATCTCTCCAGTAGACAGATTTCTGACGGGGGAATTCCTTCCCGGAGAGGGGAGACCGTCGCCATCAACACTGTCATCAAGCTACGCTTCATCGGGATCATCATCATCATCATCCACACCATCATCTCCACCAGCACCATCATCACCACTCCGTCCCGCTGTAACAATTGTTTTGGATATTGCTTTAGATCTTAGGGGAAACTTTCCCGGTGTTGATTACTATTGTAGTTGATGCTTGTGAGTGGAACCATTGGATTATTGTTTATGTTCAGATTTTTATCCATTATCATATCATATTTGATCTTGATTCATATGATGTCTTGTGAGTAGTTCGTCTTATTCTGGAGGACATGGGATAAGTCATGTTGTTAGTAGTGAATCATTGATGAGTTATTATTCAATGGTTTAGTATTTAAGTTGTGGTGCTATTCTTCTAGTGGTGTCATGTGAACGTCGACTACATGACACTTCACCATTTATGGTCCTAGGGGAATGCATTGTGTATTTGGCTACTAATAGTAGGGTTGCCAGAGTGACAGAAACCTGAACCCCCGTTAGGACACCTTTGCACAAGGGAGTGTAGGATCTCAGAGTTTAAGGCTGTGGTTAGATTTATATATTAATTACTTTCCTGTAGTTACGGATGTTTGCAGGGGGTTTAATCACAAGTATGTATTAGTCCTATTAAGGGCGGTATGTTAGGACAGGTTCACCCACACAATACTTACAAACACCAAAGAAGAGTACTCAGCTATTTGAAGCGAAAGCACTTGACAGAATTCCCATGTGTCCTCGGGAACGTTTGGTCCTTATAAGTATTTCATCTGTCTTGTCCTTTGCTAAGAAAGGATTGGGCCACTTGCTCCGTTTGTTCGTTACCTTTGTTATTTGCACTTTGTTTTGTTGCCTTATCATAAAACCACTAAAAACCCGTTTGCTAAGTATTTGCAGAGAGTTCCTGCTCCACACCACTGTTCAGCACCTTCTACTCCTTGTTGGGATCGACACTCCTATTTATTAAAAGTACTAAGATACACCCCCTATACTTGTGCGTCATCAAGACTATTTTCTGGCGCCACTGCCGGGGAATGAAGCGCTATTGAAGAGCGGAACTGGTAAGGGAAACTTTTACTGTGAGTATTGAATTTTGTTACTGCTTGATACTTTGTTTCCAATATGGATAACCCACTTTGTTTTCTATTTGGGAAAACTACTATCACTGCTAGGGTAGTAGATGAACCACCTCCTGTTGAGATAGATCCTTTTAAGATACCTACAAGTATTGTTAATCGTGTTATGGATAATTATTATTTTGGGGATGGAACAGTCCATCCTGGTGATCACTTACTTTTTATACATGAATTATGCGGGTTGTTTAAGTGTGCAGGTATCACAACTGAACAGGTGAAGAATAAGTTACTCTCCATATCCTTGAAAGGGAGAGCTGAAGAATGGTATAAGATGTTGGAGAATGGACAATCCATGGAATGGGAGGAGATGGCATCTCTATTTTACTCTAAATTTTATCCTCCCATTGAGATTCATAAGGATAGAAATCTTATATATAACTTTTGGCCTCTTAATGAAGAGAGTACAGCTCAAGCTTGGGGGAGATTGAAGTTACTAATGCTTAAGTGTCCTATTCATGAACTCCCTAACAATATTATTCTCAATAACTTTTATGCTAGGCTTCCTCTTCATGATAAAGATTTACTAGATGCTTCTTGTGCTGGATCATTCACACGTATGAAGGAAGAAGCTAAATGGGATCTCTTAGACCGTATTCAAGATAATACTGAGGCTTGGGAGAATGACAAAGGAAGAAAGTCAGGTATAAACTATGATTATGAATGCATTAAATCTTTTATGGGTACTGATAACTTCCATGATATTAGCAATGAGTTTGGTCTTGATTCCCAAAGTATTGCCAACTGTTTTAAGGCCTTTGCCTCTTACATATAAATTCCCAATAAGTGGAATAAGTACCATGCTCTGTATAAAGATGTTGTTAGTCATGTTCCAATTAGAAGCACTCAAGTTTGTACTACTAATCATATTGTGCCTGAACTTCATGTTGAGAAAATGCCTTTCCCCAGCTAAGTTAAAGGAGTATTCTATGATTATTAGTGCAAATAACAAAGGTACAATGAAAACTGTGGAGCCTGGTAAGCAACTGAATGTTGAACCTGTGGTAGCTATTGTGAAAGACCCTGTCACTAGAAATAGAGAGGATGAGCACATTGTCTTCTATGAAGACGCTTCTAATATTATCTCTCATCCTAGTAAGGCTAGAAAAGCTAGTGTTCCTATGCTTTCTATTAAAATTGGTGATCATTGCTATTATGGTTTATGTGATATTGGTGCTAGTTCTATTGCTATTCCTTATGAGCTTTACAGGGAAATTATGCATGAGATTGGTCCTTGTGAGCTTGAGGACATTTATGTGGTTATCCACCTTGCTAATAAGGAAACCATTTGCCCCATTGGTATTGTAAGAGATGTGGAGGTTCTTTGTGGTAAGATTAAGTATCCTGCTAATTTTCTAGTGCTTAATTCAGCAGCTAGCAAAACTTGTCCCATTTTTGGTAGACCTTTCTTGAACACTTGTGGAGATATTATTGATTGTAAGAAGCAAAAGGTTTTAACTAAGTTTGATGGAGATTCTTATGAGTTTAACTTTTCCAAATTTGGTAAAGCTCCTTGTGAAAATAGCTTGCCTAATAAAGATTTTAGGATGGAACAACTTGCTTCTATTGATCCGGTTTATGACCTTGGACCTCTTTTTCATGACTGTAAGTATGCTTATTCTGATGATAAAGTTGTTTCTAGTGATAGTTATATTGTCACCTTTATTCAAAGTGCTACTGAAAGTTATTTTGAGAGAGGGAAACATGGCTTTATGCATCTCAATGATGTTAAGTTTCCCCGTTTTATGTTGAAAGCTTTAAAGTTGCATCTGTTTTGTCTTCCTATGCTTGTGGCTTTTTGTTTTAACAATTTGTTTTCTCATGACACTCCCATGCATAGGAAGTGGGTTAGACTCAAGTGTGTTGGTTATTTGCTTCTTGATGGTCTCTTTCATTTCAGATTTATATCTCCTTTGTGAGCATATTTGGAAGTTTCAAGCCTAACTTAAAGGCATTAAATAAAAGTACTTGTTGGGAGATAACCCAAGAGTTTTTTCGAGTCTTGGAAGTTATTACCTCTGTAATAACCTCTCCTTATCCTTTTTTGTTTTGGTTTTTATGTCAAGTTCAACTACTTTTGTGAAGTAGAGGAGTTGTGAAAAGTGGCTGTCCTGGGACAGATTTTTGTGCTGCATTGTAAAAATTCATGAAGAAGCTCAGTACTTCGGATGGAGATGCATTTTTATTTGCTTGTTCTCCAGGTTGTTACCCAACTTTCATCAGTTCTGCACTTTCTGATTTGAGCAACAGAAGGTCTTCAAAAAAATTAATCTTTACCTGCTAGTCTTTTTTGACAGATTTCTGCCATCATTTGCATTTGCCTCTTACAGAAGCTTTTGTTTTGATGGGTTTTTAGTTGAAGTGTGTACCAAAGGTTTATTGTTTTTTGCTTACACTAATGTTGTCATTGATTTTGTGCAAGGGTTTTGTAAGAAGGAAATTTTCAGGAGAAAGAGAAAAGGAATCTGCAGAGTTCGTCCTTGAATAGGTAAAAGTGGTGAAAACAGAAGGTTCGTGAAACTCCAATCTTTTTATATTTTTGATGTTTTTAATACATAAGGGAAGTTACGAGACGAAACTGAAGAGTAAATGGAGCCCGGGGTGGACAAACCCACCCCAGGTGCGGGCCCAGCCTGGCCGCGCCTAAGGGGGGTGTATCCCCCTCCAACTTCGTCTCCGCCTCGTTTCCGTGTCAAAACCTTCCTTATGCATTGAAACTTCGTAATATATAACCCCCCGGATCCCCAGAGGTTCGTGCATCATGTTCTCATCGTGTTTTCATTTCAATTTGTTTCTGTCAGGATATCTTCTCAAGTTTAGAGCACCATGGCCTCCGCCAACGACAAAGGCAAGAAGACCGAGGAAGAAGAACCTCAAGTCCCCAAGGAGGAGGAGATTCCGGTAGGGTATGAAGGTGACAAGGAGGAGGACAAGCAACCGGACACTCGCGCTACCGTCGCAAGCATTGGAGTGGTGGAAACCCCTATCAAGCCTAAGAGGACAACACAGATGTCCATAGGAGGGAAACCTCCATGTCTCTTCTACAATCCACGGTCATCTCCTCCACGTAACAAGAGACCCTTCCATGCACTTATACATGAATATCAATATCAACATGTGCCCAAAGGGAATTTTCCCTTGGTTTGGGATTTGCCTCGTTCTAACAATGCATAGAAGGATCATGCTAAGGATGAAGAGTGGGGGAAGAATAACAAGAACTGGGATTCTCGGACTGACATGATCATGAACCGTATAGAGGAAAACTCGGAGCTAATCCGTACTCTTACTTTTGAGTTCGAGGAGTTGAGGAAACTTATTGAGGAGCTTATCAAGAGAACACCACCACCACCGAAGGAGTAATTCATCATCAGGTTTGTCATCCCCTTGGCTTGTTCCAAGCTTGGGGGAGTGATGCGGTATCACCACCATTATCTTTTATATTTTACCTTTTTAGTGGATTCATATCTGTGGTAGAGGGGTTATCTTATAGTTTGGTTTGCTTGTGGAAGTATCTCTCCTTTAGTTGATTATCTATGTATCACTTGGTGTGAGTGCCTTTATTGGAATATTAATGAGAAGTCTCATATTTTACTTTTTCCACTTCTTATTTTAGTTTGCAATCTCTATTATATGATGGATCTTGTTGATCAGTATTGGCACCACTTTGGGATCATCAAAGTGGATCTAAATTGGTTTTGGCAAACCGAGTTATGGTCAGTAGCATTACTATGAAAGAGAAAAAGAAAGAAAAAGCTTACAGGTATTTTGTATCATTTGTTTTCTTTCTTCTTGGCTCATAAGCTTAGTATTCTTTATTTAAGATCCTTTTGTGTCTTCAAGGAAGATTGCATGTTTGGCTTTATTACTTGTATGTTTGCTTGTTTCTTTAAATTCTCTTGTTTGCTACCCAGCCTTGCTAGCCAAAAACCTGTTTTGAGAAGGCATACTTCTCACGTTTCCAAACCGCTTGAACCCAAACTTTTTCCACTTGTGTCCACCATATCTACCTAGTAGCACTTTTGCTATTCCTAGAAAATTCTCAAGCTTCATCTACATTTCGAATTAAAAAGTATTTTGTTATGTGAAAACTAGTTAGTAAAGCTCTCACGAACTTGATGGCACACTTTATTTATTTGCCCCTAATAGACTTGAACCATTGTGAACATCGAAGTTGTATATGCTTGCATCTATACGTTGGAATTAGCAGAACCATGTTGTCACGGGGAATGTTTTCAACATTGCACTTGTACTCTGTACATAGTTGATATCGTGCTCTTTTGTCTATGGATGTCAACAGTGTGAAATAAAGAGGGAACTTGTAAGTCCATGGAGTTTGTATCTTGTGTTAGAGAAACGCCTGGGCCGCTAGCCTAATCCATGCTTAATCATGGTGGAAACTTGTAGCATCACCATAGTGAGATATCTATGAAGCATCCTCAATAAAAAGCTATGCATATGGTAAATAAAAAGATTGCTGAGATACTCATTGTCTGCTTGCCTTGTCATTTTGGTTATGGGAAAGCTCATGTACCATGTGCAAGGGGTACCCCGTTGGCGGTTCTCAATGATATGCAAATACTTACAATGACAAGAACTTACCTGGGCCCAAAGTTGAGTATGCATGAGGAGTGGCCCTCATATTCAAGGGACATGAGATTGCCAACTTATATTTCGTCAAGCATATACTCCATATTTGTTCACTTTAAACTTAAATCATCTCAAGATGCTTAGAGCATCTCCACTCGCCTACCCAGGAGGCCGATCCGGACGCCGAATTTCGGTCCGGACGCCAAAAATTGGCCCAGTCGCGTACCCAAGGACCTGTTTTCAGCCAGATTTGGGCCAATTTTGGTCCGGAATACCTAGGCCGAACCCAGGTTTCCGGGTACGCCCTGGGAACGCCGAACTCAGCGAATTCGGCGAAAAAACCGAAGCAGCGCGTGGACCCGCCAAGTCAGCGACGGAAGCCGAGTCGTCGTCATCCTCGGAACCAGCCGCCGAGCGACGACGACGACGATGGCACCGAGGATGACAGCCGCGCCGACCCCAGCTACACGGCGTTCTACAGCAACTTCGGCATGTAGGACAGTGGAGGCCACGACGGCGGCCTTTTAAGTTTATTATGTATTAGTTTAGTTTAAATTTGATGTAATCCTCCTATACTCGCCCAACTTAATGAAGCTCGCCCATCTTTAATGAATTTTAGCCGAACTTGGGAACTCGGCCTGGGTACGCGAGTGGGAAAATGGGCGTACCCAGGCCGAAAACTAGTTCCGTCCGACCAAAAAACGGTCCGATTTTCGGCCTGGGTTCGGCCAACGAGTGGAGATGCTCTTATGATAGGGGCAATGAGGGCTCAAAGCTAGTAAGTACCATAATCTTTTGGAAGCTCTTTATGACTTGTAATTCCTGCTACCCTCTATAAAGGGACCTTTCTTCTAGTTACCAGTTGAATCAGTAAACCTACTTCCTCTCTATCTCCAGCAAGCATTTGAGTTGTTGTGTTTCAAGCATTCATATGGTGATTTATTCAATCATGTTGATTATCTTCCTTGTTTGCACAAAACTCTTATCTATTGAGTATTACTTTGAAAGCCTTCACTTGTGAAAAAACCTTTTTGAGCAAAGAGTGCTCCTGTTTTGAAACTTCTACAAAAAGCTTTTGTGAAACTGTTTGCCAGGTGTTCTCTAACCAAGAACAAGTTTGCCAATTCCAATTATGATTCATATTTATGCATCTCTATTGTGACTGATGTACTTGGTTGCAAGCTAAGTTATATAATGGTGAGTTGCTTTCTTCTATGAGTTGTGCAATGGTAAGTGTGATGCTTCTTGTTCGTATTCTTTTATCGACACTTCACTCCATAAACTTGTGGACATGTTTACTGAGCTTAGTATTCGCTTGGGGACAAGCGAAGTCTAAGCTTGGGGGAGTTGATACGCCCAATTTGCATCACCTTTCTATATCATAATTTACCTCTATTCATTGATATTTGTCTTATTATGAGGTATTACTTATGGCTTTTTCATCTATTTATGCATGTTGGATGATTCTTGGAGGATGGACTGCCGAAGTCTGGATTCTGATGGAAAAGAAGGCATTTCGGTGAAATTTCGCAAAGATCAGAAAATACCAGAAAAATATGGAAACATATTATTTTAACAGAAGACGAAGGAAGCCATAAGGAGGGACGAAGTGGGGCCTCAGGGGGCCCACACCCCAGGCGCGGCCCACTGACCACGCCTAGGCCTAGGTGGCCCACCGCCTGGCCCGACTCTCACTCGCCTATACCTTCCCTACGGAACCCTAAGTCTAGGGGAGCAACCACAGATAGATTTCCGCCGCCTCTGGGGGCGGAAAACACCGAGAGAGAAAGATCTCTCCGCAAACAGATTTCTGTCGGGGGAATTCCTTCCCGAAGAGGGGAGACCGTCGCCATCAACACCGTCATCAAGCTAGGCTTCATCGGGATCATCATCACCATCCACACCATCATCTCCACCAGCACCATCATCACCACTCCGTCCCGCTGTAACAATTGTGTTGGATATTGCTTTAGTTCTTAGGGGAAACTTTCCCGGTGTTGATTACTATTGTAGTTGATGCTTGTGAGTGGAACCATTGGATTATTGTTTATGTTCAGATTTTTATCCATTATCATATCATATTTGATCTTGATTCATATGATGTCTTGTGAGTAGTTCATCTAGTTCTTGAGGACATGGGAGAAGTCATGTTGTTACTAGTGAATCTGTGATGAGTTATTATTCAATGGTTTAGTATTTAAGTTGTGGTGCTATTCTTCTAGTGGTGTCATGTGAACGTCGACTACATGACACTTCACTATTTATGGGCCTAGGGGGATGCATTGTGTATTTGGCTACTAATAGTGGGGTTGCCAGAGTGACAGAAACTTGAACCCCCGTTAGGACACCTTTGCACAAGGGAGTGTAGGATCTCAGAGTTTAAGGTTGTGGTTAGATTTATATCTTAATTACTTTCCTATAGTTACGGATGTTTGCAGGGGGTTTAATCACAAGTATGTATTAGTCCTAGGAAGGGCGGTATGTTAGCACAAGTTCACCCACACAACACTTACAAACACCAAAGAAGAGTACTCAGCTATTTAAAGCGAAAGCACTTGACAGAATTCCCATGTGTCCTCGAGAACGTTTGGTCCTTATAAGTATTTTCATCGGCTTGTCCTTTGCTAAGAAAGGATTGGGCCACTTGCTCTGTTTGTTCGTTACCTTTGTTATTTGCACTTTATTTTGTTGCCTTATCAGAAAACCCCTAAAAACCCGCTTGCTAAGTATTTGCAGAGAGTTCCTGCTCCACACCACTGTTCAGCACCTTATGCTCCTCGTTGGGATCGACACTCCTATTTATCGAAAGTACTACGATACACCCCCTATACTTGTGGGTCATCAATGATGTAGCTCTAAACGTAACTAGTTATGTGGATGCGAGCTGGCACACGGACTCCGATGATTCGAAGTCTCATAAGGGATTCATCTTTTTGGTGAATGGTGGCGCGGTAACCTGGATAAGCGTGAAGCAACCAGTGGTGGCACAGTCTTCAATGGAGTCGGAATATATCACAGTTAACTCTGTGGAAAATAAAGTTGTATGGTTGTAGAATTTTGTCATCAAATTGGGAGTTATTCCTAATGCGGATGAATCTGCGACAATCTACTGCGACAACATAGGTGCCATAGCAAACGCGTCGGAACCAAAAACTCATTCCATAGCCAAGCACATCCATCTTAGGTTCCATGCCATTAGACAAAATGTTGAGAATGGTGAAGTAAAGATTTGCGAAGTGCATACGGATCTGAATGTCGCATATCCGTCGACCAAAAGTATTCCACAAACCAAGCATGAGCAACACCGGGATAGTATTGGTGTTAGGTCATTGCCTATTGTAAAACTAGATTAATTTGTACTCTAGTGCAAGTGGGAGACTGAAGGAGATATGCCCTAGAGGCAAATAATAAAGAGTTTTTATTTGATGTGTCTCTTATTCATAATACATTTCTTACCGTGTTATAATTGTATTAATACGAAACGTTAATACACGTGTGGTATGTAAACAACCAGGTCTCTAGTTAACTCTAGAAAACTAGCTCATTGGGCAAGTGATGATCTTATGGTTTCGAGATCATGGTGATAGTACCAATTTACAATGAGGTCACATCATTGGAGAATGATGTGATAGACATTCACCCTAAAGTTAATCATAATGAGATCTAGTTACTTAAAAGGTTCATCATTGGTATAATATAAAGACACTGTGGCTTATATCCTTTGACTGTGAGATAATGCATAATTACTGTTTTGGAGGGACACATAAATGATATCAAGTATCAACCTATGAAAGGGTGATCATAAAGGTATCATTAGGTTTCCTGAAGAAACGGGTTGAGGAGTTTTATCAAGACTAGGATTTGTCAATCCAAGTAACGTAAAGATACACGTGACCAACTCGGTGACGTTACATTAACGAAGCTTGCAAGCGTATGATTGGATCCTGGAATGCAACGGCACGGGAACGAGTAAACAAGTTCATTGGTAACGAGATCGAACACAAGCATGGAAATACTTGAGATCAAATCTTGGATGAACTAGGTATCGCATGGCAAACACTACACAATCAGGGTTCAAGCTTTGAGATTAATCGTGAGGGCACGGGGATCATTATGTACATCCAGGTCTTGATGTTGATCATTGATACAAGAGAGTCTTGGTCATGTCCGTAGCAACTCCGAGCCGAAGGGTGGCACACTTAAGGGTAGGAATGCTTTGGGATTGAACCGACACCGAAGGAGAAACGAGAGAAAGAAACTGAAAAGGTTCCGGCTATTATCCGATGATGATCGAAAGAGGTCCGAAAGGAGTTTCAGTGTATGGAATATATTAATATATGTGTTTTATATTAATTAGTTGAAATAATATTAAAACATATTTTATTTTTATATTTTAAGGGAAGCCTTATTGCTATTGGGCCGCTTCTAGAAGGGCCCAATAGGGTAGGCGACAAGGAAGAAAGGGGAGAGGGGCCACCGACCAAACCCTAGGGTTTCCACCCGCGTGGTGGGGCCTAGGGCCAGCGGCGGTGGCTTGGGGGTTCTGACCCCCCAAGCCCTATGGTTTGCCCTACCCCCTCCCTACTATAAATAGAGGAGCCCCCTCCCCTCTATTTGCACCCAACAAGTTCTCTCCCCTAAATCCTAGAGCTCTCTCCATTAGATTAGATCTAGGCTCTTGGTTTAGTTCTCCACCTCTGCACTACCGTCGTGCGTAGGACGGTCCGGCTTCTTTCTTCTTTCGCTGCTCTGCTGGATCGGATCCCGGGAGACGTTCCTACACTGTACGTGTGTAGAGCTTCGAGGCGCAACACTTGGGGCGTTGTCTTCATCGCTATACGCCTACCTGCGTAAGGCGTGCCACGGTCTTCAAGGGTATGAACTCTGTTCTTCCTCTCCGGTACTTATGTCTACATAGTATACATCTTGGTGATCGTGTTCGTATAGGGGAAAAGTTGATTTTCTGCTGCGAACCCCTTCATTTCGGACCATCACCACAATGGACAAAGTCAGACCGAGGCTCGGCCTCGATGTGGAGCAGGGCCGAACCCCCCCCCCCCCCCCCCCCCCCACACACACACACACATCCAACCAGAGCCTTCCGACCAATGCCATCGCGCCGCCCCAATTCATCACTCCCTCGCCACCACGGCCGACCAAGAGAGGGAGGGGGAGACGCCACAAAAGAATCGAGGGCCTAGGTGCATTATGTAGAGACGAGGGCTCGCACCAAGCAAAGCCACCATCGCCTTCAACCGAAGAAGTCGAGGGAGCCATGCCCTGGGCGACCGCCTGCCACCGCGTCGATGCGACAGGACGAAAGACCCTCCACCTCCTCTCATCACCAAGATGTAGTTCATTCCCCCTTCCCCTCGTCGCCACGACCGACCGAAAGATGAGCGAGGAAGAGAGCAGCTCCACAGAAGAAAGAGGGCGAGCTGGCTTTATTGAAGGAGATCCCAAGCCTCCAGACCATCGCCACCCACTCCGCCCGCCAGAGAGATAGAAGCCGTCACCGCAGCTAGATGTGCTAGATCTGGCCAGAATAGACTGGCAGCCTACTCCTAACTACTGGCATGAAGCCAAAACACCTAACCCTAGATCTAAGAACAACTCCGGCGCGTCGGCGAAGAGGGCTCACGATCAGGCCGGCCACTCGCTAACGACTCTCAAAGCACTGACGACTCTCAAAGCACAGAAGAAAGGGGAGCTGAGTCAAAGGGAAAGTACAGAGATCTCGGTTCCTATAGCTAGTTGGACAGAGTAAGATGCTGAACTAGTCAAATCTAGGACAAGTTAGCCGTTCAGTTCTGTCGTATTCAGAGCAAGCCCTCACGGTAGGGGTCCATGTCCATTCCACATCTTCTATCACATAGAGGCATTGTCTGCAAGCATTTCTCAATTATCTCGAATCAGGATTCTACTATACACCATGACTCAAATTATTCCCATTACAGCTGCTGTGTTTACAGATGAATCAATAATGTTAATACAAGCTACAATGATTAAATAATCAAGACACTTTCGCCGAAAAATTAATCTAAGACAACAACTCAGGGACCTATTGCTATCCAACATGCCCTGTATGGGGAGTCAGGCTGTCACACTACTACAGCTATCCAACATGCCCTGTAATGTTTTGCTGAACGACCAGAGTCAGGAAGAATATAACCTACAATTCCCTCCTCCTGGTACTGCGCCTCACTGAGCTTGTATCAATCAACCTTTTGACGGACGAAGGTTGTGGAGTGGACAGCCCCACAGATTCTGGGATGTCTAAGTCAGCGTTCGCCACCGAGCCAGGCACCTCGTGATGCTTCTGCAACAGGTCGTGCATCGGATGGATTTCGATTCTGACTTTCTCCACCTGAAAGAGGAACTTGGAAGTTGAATTCCTTCTATAAAGTGCATTGCACAAATAAACGATCACAAGCAGGTACTAGAAACAGTTCTGATGGACAATATTTAGCAAAATTGTCTGACTTCTACAACAAGACATGGGTGCTCAACACGAGATTCTGGCTTCTCTACTTGATGATTCACACCACAACACTTCCATACTAATACCGGACAAGAATCAAACTTAGCCTACGAAACAAGTTTGGGGTTTTATTTAGGAATACTACAAAAACAGTGGCTCTACAGGAAATCATTTCTTGTTGAGGACTACAGTGAACGAATTGCAGGTTTCATGTGATGAGCTGCTATTGCTTCCATGCATTAAACGTCCAGAATGACATGTAGATCTATTCCAATATTTAACACACTAGTACCATAGGTTAGTACTCCCTCCATTTCAAAATATAAGATGTTTAAGCTTTGTGAAGCAAATGTATCTAGACTACTTTTAGTATGTAGGTTCACTCAGGTTTGGAATGAATCTACACACTAAAAGAATTCTATATACATTTTCTTTACAAACCTAAAACATCTTATATTTTGAAACAGAGGGTGTAGTACTCTTTCAGTAGAACTAAGCAATATACCTTGTAATTGCATGCTTACTCGCTATATGTGACGAAACTTGGCCAGATTGTGCGCGCCTATTATGTTGGTTTATGACGTACATTTTAGAGGTATTATCTCCATCTTGGAGACTTGGACTGATAGTTGTATACCTCTTACTTATCTAATGGAAAACAATGGAACTATTTTGCATGCTCTTCAGAACAATGAAAAGAAGTGTGGCAAGCATAGTGCAGATCTCCACACTTTCTTTCTGTGTCATGCCACACGTCCACACCTGGTTTAGTCTAGATGAACTTGGGGCCAAAGATCCTATGATATGGATTTTCTACCGACTTTAAAGACACATATAAAATGCACTACAAGTAAATGTAACTCTACAAATCACAAATGTTCACTTCAGAGCTGTGGTACCATACCAGTTCCTGATGAAAAGCATGAGAACGAGCTTCAGTCAGTCTTTTCTGCAGATCGATTTCTTTCTTACTTCCATACTCAGAGTTCTCCATTTCATTTCCCCTCTCTTCCAATTCTCGATATAACTCTGACACAAAACATCAGTTACCGTGGAGCTCCAACAAATTTGCAGTCACAACATGACAGGCAAATGAAGAGGTAAAATAACCAGCATAAGAAACGAAATGAAACCAAAGTAAAGATAGGGATTCTATAACAACTTGAGTTTTAATTATCGGGAAGAAATCATTGTAACCTCATGGCACACCTGTAAATACTGATAAGATCCAGATTTGTGTTGGAATGTCATATAGTGTCCTCGCTAATGTCAATGATGACTTCAAGATCTCTCTGGCCTGACCAATGTCATGTAGCTGAAGTGCTAATGTACCAAGTATTGTTAAATACTGAGAAACCAATTGGATGTTACCCAACTGTTGGTGTGCTATTTTCAAACCACTTGCAAGGCGAACCCTACATTAGATAGAGACATTAATATTGACAGAATATCAACAAAGCATCTGCGAACTTGTCAAGAGTTTGCTAGACACATAAAAGAGGAAATGTGATGTGGCAGACACCCATGAGAAGCAAATAATACAGAACATTAGCTAGCATGGAGATGGAACTTTTCCTTTTCAGAGCATACATGTGTAAGACAATGTGGGCTATAAACATAATGCAGGATACACATCTGCATTCATCATATTCATTTCACTAGTTACTATAATAGCCCTTACCGTGCTTCTTGTGGATTCTGCTGTCTCATAAGTAAAAGCCCATAAACAAAAATGATACAGGTCTTCTCTCGCACACCAACAAATGAGTCCATGGTTCTGTAAGCAGGACCAATCAATTCTAGCGCCTAAACAGTGAAATAAGGTGAAGCAATGTTTAGTCTTGTTAGACAGCTTGAGACAGAAAAAAATAAACAAGTACACATGATTGATACCTCTGAAGATGATTCTGCATCCCCCTTACAAATGTAGGAGACTGCTGCATAAACTTGGCACATAGATTGCATTGATTTGTTCTCTGTCAGCTGAAATCATTACATTTACTTGATTAGAAAAAGGCAGGAAAGCTTGCAACAAAACAGAAGCAGACTTAATTGGCCTAATATACCAAGATTTGTATCTTTCAGTTATATGCTTTTTAGATCACTGGTCACATGAAGCACAGTTGGAGGTGTAGTGTGCAGAACATTGATGTGTTTTTTGGCAGCATATAAGAGAAGACTAGGAAGTGCATGGCAGAGGGGTGCTTATCCAAAGCAAAATATTGTGGAGTAGAATCCCAACAGGAGGAAATACCTTTAATGCTTCAAGGAAGTGGAAAGCAGCCTCATCAAAGCAGCCAACAGAATGTGCATACTGTCCCCTTAGCATTGCAATTGTGTTTTCACTGCCTTGGAGAATCGTTGGGAAACGAGTCAACCAGTTCTTCATCTGCGCTAAAGCCTACAGGAAAAAAGGCAAATTAATAAGCGTTAGCTAAAGAACCAGTAGATAGGTAGATTTATTATTTAGAAACAAACATATCTGTGCTAATTTAGAGTGAATTGTTTTGTTTTGGAGAAGTGAAAGAGGCTATGAATCAATACACTGAATTGTTTGGATGCGAACAAGGACAATTTCCTATGACGTATTCCGGAATCCCAATTCATTATCGGAGACTCACGAATGCGGAATGGAAAGCGGTTGAGGAACGGCTACAGAAACGTCTAAGCAGCTGGAAAGGAAAACTCATCTCAGTTGGTGGAAGACTAGTTCTGATTAATAACGTACTCACAAATATGGTCTTGTATATGCTATCCTTCTTCCAAGTTCCAAAAGGAGTTCTCCAGCGGTTAGACTATTACCGCTCGAGATTCTTTTGGCAAGGAGATTCAGAAAAAAAAAATAGACTGGCAAAATGGAATGTAGTCTGCCGTCCAAAAGACCAAGGGGGGCTTGGGATCCACGATCTTGAAGCCAAAAATACGGCTATATTGGGGAAATGGCTATTCAAGCTGTTAACCGGGGAAGGCGTATGTCAAACCCTATCGAGAAGGAAATACATAGGCTCAAAAGCTCTATCCCAAATTTACTGGAAACCAGGGGATTCACACTTTTGGGCAGGTCTAATGCATGCAAAGAACTCATTCTTCCGCTTTGGATCTTTCCTTATTAAGGATGGCTCAGAAATTAAATTCTGGGAGGACTCCTGGTTAGGGAATATACCTCTCATGGAGCAATATCCAGCTTTGTACAACATAGCACGTAACAAAAGCTATACAATCGCCGAGGTGTTGAACGCTTCACCTCCTAACGTGGCTTTTAGAAGAGATCTCATCAGTGCCCGTCTCGCCTCGTGGCAGGCTCTACAAGTGCGATTAGCGGATATACAGCTAACAGACGAGCACGATGAGTTTCGTTGGAACCTAACTGAGAATGATAAGTTTTCAGTTGAATCTATGTACAAAGCACTTGTACACTCCAAAGTACCAGTAAATGAAAACAAACGCATCTGGAAAACGAAGATACCATTGAAGATTAAAATTTTCGCCTGATATCTTCGTCGAGGTGTGATCTTAACTAAAGAAGATAATCTGGCTAAGCACAACTGGCAAGGAAGCACAAAATGTTGTTTCTGTCACCATGATGAAACTATTAAACGTTTGTTCTTTCAGTGTCAGTTTGCGCGTTCTATATGGTCAACCATCCAAGTAGCCTCAAGCTTGTATCCACCAAGGTCAGTAGCCAATATTTTTGGTAACTGGTCGCATGGTATTGATAACAAGGATAGGATACATATACGGGTGGCAGCGATTGCATTGCTATGGTCGCTATGTCTATGTAGAAATAATGTGGTTTTTTATGCTAAACTAGCAAACCGTGCCCGTGCATTGCACCGGGAGAGAAAAAAGCACATGTAACCGTACAAGAACACACACGCAAGATCTCATAAAAACACACATGCAAGATCTAAGAAAACACGCACTCTATCTCTTGATCCCCTTTCTCCCAACTGACGACTGATCACGTCCGTGCCATCATGGTGATCCGGCCTCCGCTGGCCGTTTCCTCACCGCCGCACACCGATGAGACTCGTCCCCGGTCTCCTCCACCAATTCCCCAACACATCCGCTTTCGGCCCCCTGTCCCTACGCGCACGACCTGTCAACCCTAGCTTCGTCTTTTACAGTTTCAGCCGCCATCCATCACCCCCGCCGATAATATTTTAGTCGGCATGGCACTGATAATATCTGTTCTATATTTGGTCTCTCGTTTTATTGCATTATTATTATCCTAAAAAGGGGTATATTCTAATATTATTATTCTAAAATGGGGTGTAGGAAAATGGTAGAATTTCATGCATGTTTGTGACATGGACGACACTTCTTTTGCATTTCCTATCTCTTTAAGAACCACGTTGTTACCATGTGGTGTACGTGGTGAGCAACTAAAAAAATATTTATTCAAAAAAGAACCACGTTGCCAACCGACCATAGGCTCATATCTTCAATTAGTCCAGAGAATGTCCGTTTAATTAGCCCACAACAACCCCTGGCTCTCGTTTCAGTCTGATCCCGTTTAGTTCGCCTGCACACAGACCGAGCTCTCCCATTCAATTAGGCAACCACTTATTCAATTAGCCCACAGATCTCTTGATTATAGCCCACAATCCTTTCCGTTTAATTGATGCTCGTGTGATTCTGGTACGTGCTGACCCGCAAGCTACCGTATATAAACCGGTGAGGCTCATCGTGCCGCAGCAGGGTGGGACTAAACTCGTGAGTTGTACCATATTTGATTGAAGGTCAAAGCAACCAGGCCCAGGCCAAGCCCATCGAGAATTTATCGAAGCTAGGAGAGCGACTGAGGGTCGTGTCCGTGGCCCATGCGCGCAACGGTTACGTTGGGAGATTCTGCTAGGCATAATCCTACTTGCTTGTCCGTATGTATGTTTTTATTTTTTATTTTCTTTTGACCAGATGTATGTTTTTACTTGGAGACGTGCGAATTTCTCGATTGGGATTCCAATCGGAACAACCTCATGGTATTTTGATTGGGCTAGGCCAAGCTGTATGGGCATAGAATAAACTGTGAGGTGCGATTGGGTCACGTACCAAACTCAGTTGACATAGAAAAAATCGTGACACATTTTTTTTCACTTAGGGATGGCACGATGGGTATTACGTGATTTGGTGGGAGGGCAAAACGGTTTAAAAAAAGTGGAACCCGTAAGAAACACTTCGTACTTTATTATTAGGTATAGATTGCCTTCCCCTATGCAGGTTATCTTTCATTGTGCACACTTACTCAAGGAGTGGTCTACTCTTCAAAAACAGGAACACCGCGCCCTCTACACCGAGGTGTGTTCGCGGTTGGAGCAAGTGGCGAAAGAAGTTTTTTCCCATCATGGGTGGCAGCATAGTTTGCGGATTGAACCCCCTCCACCATAGGCTTTTCTTTTAGTTTCATGTATTCTAGGATTTGCCTATGAGACTGATACTTCTATCTATCCCTCTGTTCTTTTGGCTGTGTGCACCTTAGCTGTGCAGAGGCCGGGTGTGGCTCTCTTGATTGTATCAGCTTGATGTAAACTTTTGAGTCTAATAAAAGCGCCCTTTATCGAAAAATCTGTGCTAATTTCCGGCCCTACTACACCAGATAAGATGTGCTTATATCAAAGGCAGTTATCAGATATATTGGCTGCAGCAGACAAATTGGAATGGATGCTCTCGTAAGTGATTTAACAAGCATGGTTTTAACCTTAAGCAGTATTTCGAACATATTGGTAAAACATGAGTACGCAACAGATGCTCTCATAAGTGATTTATCAAGTGGTTGCAACCTTAAGCAGTCTTCCAACATATTGGTAAAACTTTTTTTTTTCGAAACAGGGCATATTGGTAAAACATGAGTACACTGGTTGATATACCTCTAGGGCTTCAACAAATTCTGATCTCGTGAGTTCTACAGCAACACTGTTTTCGAGAAACTGAAGCAAAAGCGTCAAGTACAAACCAGCCGTCCATATCTTGGAGTGTTCCAAATTTTCCTCTGCGTAGCATGATAACACTAGATAAGATTATGGTAGATAGAGGACAATATTATACAATTTAGTTCTCAATTGGTGTTTTTTCTGTCAAGCATAAAAGATACTCCCTCCGGTCCATATTAATTGACTTAAATTTGTCTAGATTTGAATGAATCTAGACACTATTTAGTATATAGGTTCATCCAAATTTTGACAAATCTAAGTCAATTAATATGGATCGGAGGGAGTACGAGGGAATACTTTATATAACACTGAGCAGTTCCCCGATCCCTGATCTGCCAGTGAACAATGACATGTCCTTTATATGCCATGACTGTAGCAAAACCTTATGGTCCATCCCACAGCTGACCAAATTCCATCAGTCGGTCCATGATGGGACTGCGCAAAGACCATTCTGCTACCACCATCTGCATTCTTCCTCCTTGTGAGTTGATCACATGGGAGCAGAGCTGATCCTAAACTCATCTCTTTGCCTTCTTTTCCACTTCATTCAAGCAGATGAGCATGGAGGAACGTGACAACCGATGGTTCTCGATGAATTTATCACATGGTGACGCGGTAAACAGAATTGATTACCCAGGAATGGAGCTCGAGATGTGTGCTACCAATTTCCATAGGAAGAGTAAAAGAAGAAATAATCAGGTGGTTGTACAGGATGCCACAATAAGGAACACTCTGAACAACAATAAGGAAAAGTCCAGTAGTGCTGATGAGAATTTAGCCTCGGATGAAGGAGCCACTAACAGCATTAGCTTGATCATTGGACAAGATGAATGTGTGATGTAAATCTGCATGGGAAAACATGGGCGAGGCTGCATGGGCAGAAGACGCATTATAGTCACGTCGGTTATGGTGAAGAAAGTGATCGTGGCAGGTGCAGCCGCCATGACACGTCAGCACGGGCAGACCCTGGGGAGCTCCAGCTTGCCCTTCTTGATAGCTCACAAGCAATTCTAGCTAGGCCAGTGCTTAGGTGTCAGGAAAGAGAACACATAGGTATTTGGCGCCCATGGGCATCAATTTGAGTGGTCTTGGTGCAATTGAGTGTGGTACTGATTTTGTGCTTCAATGGGAGCCTAGCAGAGAGAATAAGAGTAGGAGAGTGGAGGCAGAAGATGAGGGTAAAGAGTAAATGAGGTATTACAGAAAAATCTACCTGAGAAATTTGACAAAATGGCAATGTGACAAAAACTGGTAAGGTTCTGCTATAGTGGTGGCACATACTGGAAAGGTCATTATTTAGCAGAAGATCAAGGAAATTATTCATTGGGATATAGATGTTTGCTGAGAATGAATTCGTACCAAAGCAGCACAATGGATTAAAGAAATGTACGGTATGAAGTAATTGACGCTTTTATTCAAAATTAGTGGCATGACTGATATGGAAGATCTAGTTGGCATTGACAATAAGATCTAGGGGTGTATATTTCCATTTTCTTAAAATGAAAAACGAGAAAGAACAAGGAAAGAAAAGATAAGCACGCGAGAAGAAGCTAAAAAAATCTCAATTAAACAACTCTGCATAAGATTGGTACATCGGAGGCCCAGCAGGACTATCTACCATACCCAGCAGGCCAGCACACAGAACAAGAATCAATGGTGACAACTGACAGGTTACATCATTTAACTCTGTCAATGCAAGTAAGAATGTTTTTAAACTGGAATTAAGGTAGTTTCTGAATGAAATGATTTTTAGAATTAACGCCGTGATTTTGTAATGGTTGCTTGGAAGATCAATGGTGAAGGAGATAGATGGAAAGAAGCAAGGTCTACGATTGAGTTGTTTGAGCCGTTGTAAGAGCAGTCTCCTAGTTGTGTTGTTTTCTGGATTGTTGCTTGACTTCGGGGAGTCTCGTCTCAACGTTCTGGTACAGACTCTGTTGTATCGAAACTGCCTTTCCTGCTTATTGAAAAGGCTCTTGCATAGTCTTTACAAAAATTGATCTTGAAAAAATGTCTGGAAGCCATACGGCATTGAATGACACGGAACAAATAAGGACCGTGCATAAGTGAGAGGTTTATCATATGGTAGTACAGATGTAGCTACAACAAATGGTATCAGGTTTTCCCAGAAAACAATTAAAGTTTTATAGTTACCTGTCACGCCATCCACGATCCCAAGCTTCGCTAGTTCCTCTGTAAAACAATGGGAATACCCAGTAAGTACCACTAATGTACTTATATATACAGGTTTCTACAGATTCAGCTTTTACACAAACAGGATAAATCTATCAGGTCCTAAACTAGATCATGTTTAGAATATCCAAGATAAAAATAAATGTCCAAATAATATGTTTAAGTCTACCATTAGCTCATGGGTGTTGACATGGATCAATGCATATACTTCCCGTAGTTACTCAACAAACTTTACATTCCATTATCAGTCAATGTACTCCCTTCCAACTTCCAGTGACGGACTGAAGTGTACCATGTTGCATGACCATACCCGGACAATGAATCTAGTATGCAGGGAAAATAATCAAAATATATACAAGATCATGCAGGTATATTTTCTCAAGGTCGTGACAGGCTCAGAGTTGTGTTGTCAAATGGATACGATCAGCACGTAAAAGGTAAAACACAATTTCCTTATTTTGTGGAACACCTGTTTAATGAAACCTAATGGTTTAATAAAATACTACCTCCGTCCCAAAGCTTAAAGCTTTTTTTTTGAATAGTCAAACTATGGAAAATTTGACACTTTTAGAAAAAACTATCAAGAACTATGATATTATATATATACCATGTGAAAATATGTTTCATGATGTATCAAAGGGTATGGATTTCGTATTGTAAATATTAATATTTTTCTCTAAAAACTTAGTCAAACTTTACGTAGTTTGACTTTTGGAAAAAAATATAAGCGGAGATAGTAAGATTTCTACCGCTGGGCCATACCACCACAATAGGCACCTAGATCAGTCATTCTAGAAAGTTAAATAGTAACCTTTTAATTTAAAAATAAATGCACATTTCCCATGGCACCACTCCCGTTTATACATGCCTCTCCCTTTATGTTGCAGCGTTGACACAGCCACCTTCATGAAGGTGGATTCAACAAGACAAATGGTCACGGAATGTAATTGAAACAAGCTCGGCCAAGTCATATTTGATGAAACGGCAGCATCCTTCTCAGATCGGCTGACGATCATACCAAAGTCACGATAAAGAATGCTGAGCTCAATCACTTTGAAGTGCTTAATAATAACACCAGAGAGGATGGGACCACTTGGCTTTTTCGAAAGAATCAACAAACTCGGCTGCAATATTTGCTAGAATTGCTACGCGCGGGGTTGAACCCGGCTGGCTTGGAGCACCAGCCAGTCCCCCTACCACTGAGCTATTGCTCTCTCTAAGTGGTTGATAGAAACACAACCCCGTAATGGTTATTGAGCATATGGAGAAGTCCACACTTCACATATCAGTGTAACTATCACCACGTTTTTACAGTAGACAGGTATGAGGAAATGGTGAGCATGCTCTGAAATGACCTAAATAGGTAGGTTGTTCATATGAACGGTAAATCAAGCGCATCACTGAGCAGAAGTTCCCTGGATTCTCGTTGAGTCGGACTGCAATTGCAGCATTGTAACATTTCAATGGGGAGGGTGAAATTGGGACGACTTAGAACATTTGCGGATCGCTTCCAAAATTACTGCTGATCAACTATTTTCCACAGGAGATGTGTAAGTAAATGGGCAGAAATGTTGAAGGTTATATCTGGTTCACACGGACAAATTGACGATAATAAATGGGGAAACCCTTTTAGTACAAAAACATCCACAATAAGTAGATGTGACATTATTAGAAGTTAATTATATCAAATATTCAGGGGTCGTTTGGTATCCATCATTTGGGCCTAGAATTCTGGAATTCATTTTGCAATTCCATCCCTATGCTGTTTGGTTGACATGGAATTGGACCGTCATTTCATTTGGCAAATCCATTGAAATATCCCATGTGTAAATCTGATTCCTATCTCAGACCTGTCATTTCTAAATTCCAGTGACAGCCAAACATGTGGGTGTTTTTGGAATCATAATATAAATGAAATGAATCCATGTATTCATTTTATTTGTACTAAATGAAATGAATACCCGGATGCCAAACGACCTCTCAAATTAAAACAAACATGCAAACACTCCGCACAATAAACCCTAGGCGAGAATACAAATTTTAACCGTTGGGTTCAATAAGCACCTCCGTCCTACTCCCTCTGTACACAATTCTTATAACTGTGTACAGGGGTAGTACAAGGCAAGAGACACGTCAGTACCCCTCAAGGACTAAGACCTAGTAAATCTCATACCCATGGTTGTAAATTAGCTGTGCACAGTGGCGGAGCCAGCTGGGAGACATAGCCTGAGCAAAGTAGGAAGGCTCCTGGTCAACGGCATTTTGCCCATGGAAAAGTTGATTAATCTTTCATTAGCAGATACTACAAGTTTAACGAAAGATTCTAGAGAGAGCCGGGGCGGGCTACCCGGGCATGCTGGGCTGAAGCTCCGCCACTGGCTGTGCCTACTATATTGAATCATATAACATGTCTAGTTAGCTACAAGTATGTCATCCTTACACACAATACTTCAAATAAGTTAGCATTCAGCAGAACATACCATGGATGATCTGCAGTCCTGACTGTATTCTCTTTCCACATTCCTTAAATATGCCTTTTGGGCGACTGACTGTGACGACCATGAGATCCACCAGCACAAACACCGCAGTTCGTGGGAGCCATTCCCCATGCATCGGAGGTGGCGCCAACAACAACTTATCCCCATAATCCAACACATCATTCAATGTGTCATAGCCGCACAGCGCTCGCAGCTGATCTCTCAACTCCCGCCGCTTATGCACCAGTGCCGCCCTCTCCCTCTCCTTCAACATGGGCTGTGCTAACGTTCTCTCCGCTGCACCAAGTTCAGTGCCAAGCTCTTTAATACGCTGGCCCTTCGGCATCTCGCTCTTAACTGCGGTGTCCAGCCTCTCCACATGCTTTGAGGCGGCCTTGTAGTCGCAGACCCTCAGCAGGTAGAAGGTCTGCAGCAGCTCCGTGTAGAAGAACAGCCCAACCCAGTGCTCCTTCTGCACGGAAATCAGCACAGGACACATATGTAACAAAGCCACAAATTTTACATCTCCTGGCAGCATCAAAATGAAGAAAAGCGAGTTTACCTCCTCGTCGGTGAGCGCATCCCAGAGCTCGCAGACGCGTGCGACGGCAGCCTCAACGGCGGAGTTGTCCTCCCAGCAGAGCAAGTGGACGTGGAGTTTGGTAGCAGCGAAGAAGAGGTCGAGCTGAGGGCTCTTGAGATCGGTAGCGGCGGCGGCTCCCTCGGACAGAGCGGAGAGGGCAGACGCGGCGTCACCGTCTGCGGCGAGCGCGGATGCGAGTTGCGCCTGGAAGTTACTGGTCCACATGAGGGACGGGCCGACGGGGAGGAGCCCAGAAGCGGAGGCGGACGCGAGGAGGCCGAGCCCGCGGCGGAGCACGTGCTTCTGCGACGGGACGGCGCCGAGGAGTCCGTAGACGTTGGCGAGGAGGGAGTGCGCCAGCAGCTTGAGTCGCGGCGGCGCGGAGGGGAGCGGGTTGAGGACGAGCAGCGCGCGTTCGAGATGGGCCTTGGCGTTGGCGAGTCCCTTGGAGCGGGCGAGCAGCAGGCCGGCGAGGCGCAGCCGCGCGCGGGCCTCTGCGAGCGGGAGTAGCGAGGCGGCGTGCGCGGGGCTGAGCGCCGACTCCAGGCACGACGTCGCGGTGGAGAAGTCGCGCCGGCGCTCGGCCTCCTCCGCCAGCGCGAGGAGCCCGTCCGCCGCCGACATCGACGACCCGGCGGCGGCAGACATGGCAGCGCGTGGCGACGGGGAGGGCTGCCTAGGGCGGCAACGGCATGGAGATTTGGGGAATTGGGGGGAGGGGGGAAAGAAGGCGAGTGGGAAGCGTGCGCTGGAAGGAGGAAGAAGGGGGTTGCGCCGCCGCCGATTTCAACGGGTTCGTGTTTGTGTGTCGTGAACTTGTGTTCGGTCGCTGTTCGCGTCGCCAACGGGGAAATGGTTCGGGCCTGCATCTCCTGGCTCGAACCCGATATAGCCATTTTTCTTTTTTATAAGTATAAAAGTTCCTCCTGGCATGTTGTGTTTTGAGTTTTAAGGGAGCAAGAGAGAAGAATTTCTTCTTATAAGCAATGGCTTACAGCACAATAATACAGGTGAGTAATCATAAAACTATCAAGATAATATAATGTACATTATGGACACCTGACTAACCAAAGCTAAGGACGTATTTGTTTGAATTGTGGCTGGCCGGCTATGATTGGTTGTGCAACTGTGTACGGAAAGCTATTTTTCTGAGTTTAACTGTTTGGCAATTTGGTTGGTTGACTGTGTGCTAAGAAAGTATTTGTAATATTCATGTTATTAATATAACGCGTGCACTGGCATGTTTTTTTACTAGGGATATGTTGGGCTGAAATCGGGGTGGTATTCTTGTGTAATTTGAGTTGAACAATATGTCCAAACAAGAAAATGTTTCGCTGGCAGATGCGGGGAGCTGCGGAAAGCACCCCTGGACGTGTTTTGCCTGGGAAGCCTGTTTCATAGAGTGCTTCAGCAAAAGCCCAACGCATAGTTGTCCGTTTGTTTTGTTTTTCTGGCTTTTTTCACTTGAAAAGTGGTCAAAAGCTCAAACAAACACCCTCAAGAGTGATCGGGGACATCTGAGTCACGCGTCCGATCATGATAAAATGTATCCGATGATGATAAAAATGGACATGAGAAATCTGCGATCTAACTGTTGTACGAGAAAACAAGAAAGTCCAATCGGTTAGGATCGTATTGTATGGTAATAGAAGATCAGTGACTTGAGTGGAATGATTTACTTCTACTACCTATGTACCATAGTACATAATATAAAAATTTTCAACAAGCTAAAAAAGAGTACTATATAAGATCAGGTCTATAATGGCAGAGAATGCAAGTTTCTTATTATGCTTCCACATCATCTAGAGAAGACAATAAAATTATAAAAAGAACTACGCGTCCTTCGGAGGATCTGAATTTCTTAACCTCCGAGTCTAACATACGAAACATGTCCTATCGTCCCACACTGCGCACACGGAAAAGTCTCCTACACTGGGCCGCTGCGCACATGGAAAAAATACATAAAATCAGTCTGGCGTCCTTGCTCGAGACACAGGCTAGACCCTGGACTCTCACGCCTCTTTCTTGCAGCAGCTCTGGCGCCGTAGCCTGGACTCTCGCAACGCCTTCTTGCAGCACCGCCGGCATCAGCGACCCGGACTCTTGCAGCAGCACCGCAGGGAGCGGCCGGCAATTGTAACATCAGCGTCCTTGGTTTCTAGCATGAGGCATCACCATTTGTAGCACCGACGGGTAGCACCGCTGGCTACCGTTGGTAGCAACCGACGTCGCCGGTCGTAACAAACGTCGTCGCTGGTTACAACAATCTCTGACGCCGGTCACCTGCCGTTGTCGCCGCTCGTAGCAGTCGACGTTGCCGGTTCTAGCAACCGATGTCACTGGGCACAGTCGTCGTCGTTGTATGTAGAATACGCCGACGAGACTTGTAGCAACTGCTATCGTCGGTCGTAGCAGCCGCCGTCATTGTATGTAACAGACGTTGACGCGACTTGTAGCAACTGTCGTCGCCGATCGTAGCCTCGTTGTCGGTGCATGTAGCAGAAGCCGACGCCACTTGTAGCAACTATCGTCGTTGTATGTAGCAAACGCCGATGAGACTTTTAGCAACTGTTGTCGCCGGTCGTAGCAGACGCTGTCGTTGTATGTTGCAGACGGCGATGCAACTTGTAGCAACTGTTATCGTCGGTCGTAGCAGCCGCAGCGACCGGTCATAGCATCCTCTATGGTCGGTTATAGCACCAACAGGAGTGCCCACACGTCTAGCAGCCGCAGAAAGCAGCAACGCCCCTCCCCTATAGCAGCCCCTCACGTGGTCATTTACAGCTGTCAGGCAGTAGTCGATGTTTTTCCGGTGGATATCCATGCGCATAAGGTTGTTAGAGAGAGAGGTAGGGAAGCCAACGACTGAAGGGGGAGGAGATCTGGGGCGATGCTACGCGGTTACGAGGCAGCAATTCATGGCGGTTGGGTACTCATACGGAGCCAAGGATTCATGGCAGCCACGAGCGAGAGAAAAAAAAGAGAGGGGAAAGCAATTCATGGAGGAAGAAGGGGTCGGCAGGAGATAAGGCCTGTGGTTGGACCCCCAACGTTAGATGTCTCCCATGCTCCGTAACACATGGCACATGCATGAACCGGAGGACCCGAGCGATGCGATCCTCTGGCGGGACAGAAGCATTTTCCTAAAATTATGCCATACAACCTTTGTATTATTATTGTCATCTCTAATATGGGTTGACTAATTTTAGTAAAAAAATTATGTTAATAATAGAAACATATGGTGCAATAGAAAAACTAGAAGTCTCTTATTTTAGAAGGGACCACCACTTGGTTAAGGAAAGACAATCTTCTATTAAGGGACCACCACTTTGTTAAGGAAAGAAAATCTTCTATTTCTTAATTCCCTCTTCTCTAACTAAACAACAATTCAACATGGTATGTCTAAGATAAGGCCGATGTCACCCTATTGCACATGCCCAAAGAAGCATGAAGGTCTTCTACAAAGGATCATCACATCCAAGGGTGGAGCCAGGATTAAAGCACGAGGGGGCTAAGTTTTTTTTATCGCATAAAGGAGAAAATGTCAAAATATATTAAGCCTCATTTATAGTTTATGTCTCCAACTCTTGTGGCATAACAAAAAGATTGTTCAGATGTGTCTATCTGATGGTGGCTCAGTTGACTGTAGAGCCTTGTTGGGAGACCCCAAGAGCAAAGTGTGATGAGAACATGTAAGATCCCTCCTTTGTAAAGGAAAGGATCCCTGTGATTGCAATGCTAGTCCCTGGATCAATGCTAGCATCCACAGTTTAAGATGAAGTACACAGAAACAAAGGTCATTATTACAAGTCATTCCAAAGACAAACATAGTCTTTACAACTCCATGGCCACAGGCCTAGTACAAGAGTTTAAATATGTAATAAGATAAATAAGTCTTCATCTTCATGTGCAATAGGCAAGCATGTTGAGTGTAGACTCATGACTCCTAATCATCATCAGAATAACCTCCAACATCACAAGTTACAGCCACAGTGGGTCAATACATTGGAATAGTATTGGCAAGTGATACCTTAGTAGAATATTGGTGGACTAGATACTATATGCATTTTGGCTAAGTGTAGCTTAGACTTGCTTTGCTCAAAATAGGTTTTACCTATTAGTTGAAAACACTAATTTTCTTTGATAAAAATCTTTCCCAAGGAACCTCCAATAGACATTGGGGTCCTTCATCCTTGTTCAAACCACAAATTTTACTTAGAAATTGGGATGAGGAGATTCTTGATAGCTTCCATGTCTTGATGCTCAAGTTGTCCAATACCAGGGACATGGCTAAGTATTTATATTCTTCCATCTGCAAAGGTTGTGCACTTTCCCCACAAGACTAGATTTTCATCAAGACATGACCTTTCAGAAGCCTTCCCTTAGACCAAATGGACGCATTCCAACCTATCATCCCACTACCACCAACTGTCCAAATGGCTAAGTTATTGCAACCTATGTGATCCAGGCAGAGCCCATATTGCCAAGTGGCTGCACTAGAAGCTTCTTAACATTTGGCCTCTCAAATCCCTTTGTTCCTGGGTGGCTTTCCACAAGTGAGATACACAAGGTAAACCATAGAAATGGGCCTTGTGTAACCACTCAATATAACCCATTCTTTCCATTCCACCCAGGTGTTTCATTCACTTAGTTGTTTTATTAAACAAAAACATAGCCCAAAGACTTTATAAATATTTATTCATAGCATGAATATAACCACCCTTGGTTGCTACTAGCTAGGTAAGCATGGCATTGATAAGACTTAGAAATATTTCTAGCAATTTCTACATCCACTTAGGACTTTCCAAGCATAGCATATAGATCAAAAAATATCCATGCAAGGCTAGCAAAATATTTCTAATGCATATTTGAAAAACATAGGAAATAAATCATGAAGCACCACTTGCCTTGGTAGTTTGGAGAGTAGATACAATCCTCACAATCACAATCACTATTTGCACCAAAATCTACACATAAAATGATAGCACCAAATCACATACAAAATAAATACAAGCAAAAATATATGGATGCATGCAATATGATATGTGATGATTTTCTATACTCAACAAGACAAGTGCACAGTACTGATTCATAAACAAGTTCAAAACTTGCCAAATAACCTTTATTTGAACATTAAAACATTTCCCAAATAATTGTTATACACAAAATAGGCCTACACATGTTTCTGTAAAAACAACCATTTTAACAGAGGCAAAACATTAAACACATTGCATAGATGGAAATGATTTTCTCTCCTGATTCTATTGATATAAAATTTGTCAAATTTGGACGTGGAAATCAAAAGTTATGAATTAAACAAGTTTTAATATCTAATAGATCAAATTCAAACTTTTAAAACCAAACTCGTGCCACGCGGCGTTTTCTAACTGGCTGGTACCGCTTTGCGCTGGATCTCGTTCACGCACCGTCAGATCAACTTAAAATATAACGGCTCAGTTCTAACCATACCCCTTCGCCTAACTTCTAATCTCAACCACTGGATCTAGATCCAGTGGATCTAAATGCTTTGACCAAAACCCGGCGGCGCAAATGGCTAGGACGGTGGCGACGGCTCTGCCGGCGATGGATCGGTGAATCTAGCGAGGGATGGGGCGGTGGTGATGCTTACCAGACTCGTACGAGCACGAGGAAGCTCAACGTGGTCGTCGTGGAAACGGGGGCGTGCTGCTATGGCCGTGGGAGCTCGTCGGAGTCAGGGCGGCGTCGGGCTTAGGTGGACGGCGACGTTGGCGCCTTCGATCCGCCTAACACAAGCGAAGGCATCATCGCGTGCGTATCGTTCGCCGAACAAGATGGGGTCAAGGGAAAAGCACGGGGCGGTCGTACCTCACCGAAATTCCTTGCCGAAGTTGGAGACGGCGTCGGGAAGTTGCGGTGCTTGACGAAGTCGATGCTCTGGTGCGAAATAGGGCAAACGGCGAACGTCAGAAGATGCGCAAAGAGATAACAGACAAGCTTGCATGAACCAGAGAGCGAGGCGCGCACGAAGCTTACCGCAATTGGTCGCCGGAGTCTGTCGGTACCGCGGCGGTGTGAGGGCAAATTCTAGCAGCCTGGTGGCGCTCTGTGCTTGGGGTTTGGGGGGAAATGGAGAGGGGGCAGAGGGGTTTAAGTATCAAGGACGCGGGTGTGATTTACTCAGGCATTGAACGGGAATTGAAGCCGCGAATTAAACAGGAAACGCCCGGCGTAATTTGGGGATGAACTGTCATTTGGTGGTGGAGACGACGCCATGTGGGCGGTTGTCGTGAGAGAAAGAAAGAGGATGGGCCCAGGTCGGTGACTCTGTAGTGCAGTGCGAGTGAGAGAGAGGAAAACCGGGAGGGCTTAGTGGGCTGGTTTCACTGTTGGGCTAGATTAGTAGCGTCGGCCTTTTCTTATTTCTTTATTCCTTTTCTTTTTCTATTTGAATTTCCAGGAAACATTTTCAAATGATTTCAAAACCATTTGAATTCAAACTTTTTCTGGATTTTTGTAGAGTGTAACACTCATAATTCTGGGCATAAAATCATGTGGTCTCTCTGTATTAGCTTGGTCCTATAGATCAAACAAAATAAACCGTGACTCAGCACTTGATTTGAACAAGTTTTAAAAATGGTTTTAAATCTATATTTGTTTTGTAAATTTTGGTTTAAGCACTAGCAATCAAGCAAAACAATCTGAGAGCAACAAGGTTTGGTTTTGAACAAATAATCTCCCATTGGAAAGTAGCATTTGGTTAATGTTTGATCACATAAAATCATAGCTCCCAAGTTCTGTTTTCTTTCAAAATGAGTTTGAATTTGATCCCTAAATGATATGCATGCATGCATGATATGAAATCTTTTAAAACATGATTTTAGGGATGTTACAAATCTAACCTCCTTAAGGTGAATCTCGCCCTCGAGATTCGGGTTGGATAGCAAATAGGTGAGGGTGGTCTTTCTGAAGGTCATCTTCTCTTTCCCAAGTTGCTTCTTCTTTGGAATGACGGTTCCATTGAACTTTGCAGAATTTGATAGTCTTAGTCCGTGTAACTCTTTCTGCTGTTTCAAGAATCTTGATAGGTTTCTCCTCATAAGTGAGGTCACTCTCCAATTGAACCTCTTCCAAAAGTATAGTATCCGTCAAAGAAGTCTCTTCCATTTCTGGATGACATTTCTTAAGCTGACTTACATGAAACACATTATGAACAGCTGACAAAGACTCTGGCAATTCAATCTCATAAGCTACTTCTCCTTTACGACTCAGAATCTTGAATGGTCCAACATATCTTGGGGCCAATTTACCTTTGACACCAAACCTCTTCACTCCACGAAGTGGTGACACTCTAAGATAAGCTCTATCACCTACTTCATAGGTGACTTCCCTACGCTTAGGATCTGCGTAGCTCTTTTGTCGGGACTGTGCTATCTTCAATCTGTCCTTAACCAGCTTGACTTTTTCTTCAGCCTCTTTGATGAGTTATGGTCCGAACAAACTTCTTTCTCCCACACCATTCCATAGCAATGGGGTGGTACACTTTCTCCCATAGAGAAACTCAAATGGTGCCATCTCAATACTGGCTTGATAGCTGTTATTGTAAGAAAATTCTGCGTAAGGCAGACTTTCATCCCAACTGGCTCCATAGTCTAGAGCACATGATCTCAACATATCTTCAAGAATCTGATTAGTCCTTTCTGTCTGTCCATCAGTTTGAGGATGAAATGCAGTGCTGAATTCCAACCTCGTTCCCAATGACTCATGTAGTTGCCTCCAAAAATGAGAAGTGAATTGGGTTCCCCTATCAGACACAATACTCTTGGGTACCCCATGCAGACATACAATTCTACTCATATAGATCTTGGCTAACTTAGCACTTGTATAAGTTGTCTTCACGGGTATGAAATGAGCCACTTTAGTTAGGCGATCCACTACTACCCAAATAGAATCATATCCTGACCTGGTCGTCGGCAATCCGGTGATGGAATCCATGTCAATCTTGTCCCACTTCCAATCAGGAATAGGTAGTGGTTGTAACAATCCTGCTGGTTTCTGATGTTCCGCTTTCACTCTACTACATACATCACACAAAGCAATATGTCCGGCGATGTCCTTCTTGAGATTATTCCACCAAAATTTTTCCTTCATATCCATGTACATTTTGGTGTTACCCGAATGAATGGAATACGGTGAGTTGTGTGCTTCTTGTAAAATCAGTTTCCGAAGCTTCGGATCTTGTGGAACACAGATACGTTTTCCATGCCATAAAGTACCCTGTTCGTCTTCATGGAATCCTTTGGCTTTTCCCTTGCCAATCTTTTCCTTAATCTCTTCAATTTCCTTATCTGCCTTTTGGGCTTCTTTGATCTTGTCCAACAAGGTGGGTTGAACATCCAAAGACATGAGATGTCCCTCAAGCACAATCTCCAATCTGAGATCTCTAAATTGGGCACACAGATCATCTGGAAATTCTCCCTTAGTAAGGCCATTCACAAAAACCTTACGGCTTAGAGCATCCGCTACAACATTTGGTTTACCGGGGTGGTATTGCAAACTCAAGTCATAGTCCTTGATGAGTTCTAGCCATCTTCTTTGTCTCATGTTAATTTCCTTCTGGGTGAAAATATACTTCAAACTCTTGTGATCTGTGAACACTTCACAACGCTTTCCCAAATAATAATGTCTCCATGTTTTGAGTGCATGGACAACAGAGGCTAACTCTAAATCATGAGTAGGGTAATTTACCTCATGAGTTTTGAGTTGTCTCGAGGCATAAGCTACAACTTTCCCTTCTTGCATAAGTACTGCACCTAATCCATGATGAGATGCATCACAATATACTTGGAAATCTTTCTCCAAATCTGGCAAACATAAGACTGGTGCTGTCACTAGTCTCTTCTTCAATTCTTGGAAACTGAGTTCACAACCTTCAGACCAAGCAAATTTCTTGTCTTTCTTTAGCAATTCTGTCATAGGCTTAGCTACCTTGGAGAAATTCTCAATAAATCATCTGTAGTATCCTGCCAAGCCAAGGAAACTACGAACCTCTTTCGCTGACTTGGGAGATTCCCATTTAGTTACAGCTGAAACTTTAGCAGGATCAACTGCTACACCATCTCCTGACACAACGTGTCCAAGAAAACCAACTTCATTTAACCAAAATTCACACTTGCTGAATTTGGCATACAGCTTATGCTCTCTAAGCTTCTCAAGTATCAAACGTAAATGTCCTTCATGATCTTCTTTGCTCTTGGAGTAGATCAAAATGTCATCGATGAAAACGACAACAAACTTATCAAGAAATTCCATGAACACCTTGTTCATCATGTTCATGAAGTATGCTGGTGCATTGGTCAATCCAAATGGCATCACGGTATACTCATACAATCCATACCTTGTGGTGAAAGCTGTCTTAGGTATGTCTTGTTCCCTTATCTTGAGCTGCAAATAACCTGACTGGAGATCAATCTTTGAGAACACACAAGCTCCTTCCAACTGATCAAACAAGTCATTGATTCTAGGCAAAGGGTATTTGTTCTTGATAGTCACCTCATTGAGTGAACGGTAATCTATGCATAACCTTTGACTTCTATCTTTCTTTTCCACAAACAAAACTGGTGCTCCCCAAGATGAAGAACTTGGTTGGATAAATCCTTTCTGCAACTATTCTCCAAGATGCTTCTTGAGTTCTTTTAACTCATCCACTGACATCTTGTACGGTCTCTTTGCTATTGGTCCAGATCCTGGTAGCAAATCAATAAGAAATTCCACATCTCTATCTGGTGGCATTCCCGGCAATTCTTCCGGAAACACATCCGGATATTCACTCACAATTGGCACAATGTCTATGCTAACCCCCTTAAGAGAATTTAGCTTACTCCTCTTTGCTTCAAAGTTGGTCTTGAATCTGATCCTTTTGTTTTTTGGAGTTGTGAGTGAGACAGTATGGTTTGCACAATCTATCACTCCCTTGTGCTTAGTCATCCAGTCCATTCCCAAAATAACATCCAATCCTTGGGAATTTAGGATTATCAGGTTAACGGGAAACTTATACTTCCCAAACTCTATGACTAGATCATGACATCCTGAATTCACTATCATTTCTCCGCCAGGAGAACTTACTTTTATAGGACACCCAATAGTTTTTACCGGTAGTTCATTTCTTTCAACAAATGCTCTTGATATGAATGAATGAGATGCACCAGTATCAAAGAGAACAAATCTTTGGAGCAATTGAGTTTGAACTTACCAAAGAATGACATCAGGTTCCTCATAAATTTCCTCCACATTGATGTGGTTCACTTGTCCCTTTTGAAAAGGGTTGGGCTTGTTGGGTCCTTGTAGCATCCCATTTGTCTAACAACTGTAATGCTACTTGGTTTAGTAATATAATGGCTACTTCATATATACAATTGTTGCATCATCATTATATCATGCTCATGTCATCATGCCACCTTGCATTGAGCATCATGTAAAACCCTTTTTGTGTTGGTTCTTCTCTCATATGCATTGTCAATTGTATTTGCCTCTTGATATTGTATTTGGTTCTTGATATATTGTTAAATGCCCAAGTTGAGTTGGGGGCATATCTTTTATTCAACTCCACTACCTGTCTTTCACCACCTTACAATTCCACCATCCCTTTATCCATGAGCTTGTAATTATTTTTCTTTTGTTGTTTAATCTAGCTCATGAGAGATAGGGTGGGTCCAATTCTACAAATTCTTTTGCTTGGGCCTTACTCCACATTTTGGAATGCATAAGAACAATGCCATGTAAATAATCTTGTTTTCACAAAATAAGCATGGTATTAATTATTTATGCATGGCCCATGCAAGTACCACCTTTTGCTTGTCATTTGGATTTTATTTGGTTTTTGCGTGGATCATATCTCTCTCTCTACCACTCCTTTTTGGCTTGGTCTTAGTTGATCTTGCTTAAAACCATATCACCACCTCTCGCTCTTTTTGGGTCTAGCTTTGGTTTGATCTTGTTCTTGCTTGAGCTTGCCAAAAGGAAACCATCTCTCTCTCCCCCATCTAACCCTAAACACTACCCCCCTAATCACCTACCCTATCACCATACCCCCTCTCCTCATCTAACCTAACCACTCTAGCATACCACACCTTCCCCACTCTCGGCCTCTCTCCTCTCTCACCATTTGGCCACCCCAACCAAACCCTAGCTCCACCCCACCGAGGCTCCCCCAAACCCTAAACCCGAGCCTACTCTCTCTCCCTCTCTTCTCTCCCTGCCTTGTGGCCCCCTAGTCCGAGCCTGCCCCTGCCTCCTTGGCCTCGCCCTCGGGTCCACCTGGAAGCCCCATGCACCTGTCCTGGCCGACCCATGCACGTGAGGAGGGGAGGAGAGAAAGGTGGCACCGAGGCCACCTTTTTCCATCTACCCCACTCCCCACGGCACCCCTCCCCTTCCCCCGTCCTTATCTACTCCCTCTCCTCCTCTCTGCCTCGCCAGATCCACCCCAGGGCCTGCCTCGCCTCCTTCTCCTCTCCACCACTGCCACCCCGACCGGCCATCGGCCTCCACCTCCCTACCCCTTTCCAGGTGGCGTGTCGATCAAGGGCGACAAGGAGGTCACCAGCTCCTGCCACCTGGACGCGACGACGTGAAGGAGGAGCCCGGTTGATCGGCGCGTCGGCGCGCCACAAACCCTAGCTCGCTGTCCTCCAGCTCCACCGCCGATCCGCTGCACGCCTTCCCGATCCGAGCCCGCCATCGAGCCCGCGGTGAGCCTCTCCCCCTCCCTAACAAGGTCCGCCTCGCCGTCGTTTCCTGGACACGTCGAGCGTTGCGTCAAGTACCCTCGGTGCGCCGACGAGCGCGCGCGACTGCTAGCTTCCACGCCGCGCAACAACCTACCTAGGCCCCGTCCGCCCCCCTAACAACTACCCCCGCCTAGCCCGGTGGTCACCGCGTCCGCGCGCGCCCCCGGTCGCGAGATCGATTCCCGCCCGCTGTCGCCGTGCGCCGTCAGTTCCGTCAGAGGCAGAGGAAGAAAAACAGTGCGCGGCGCCGTTTTACAGAAAACCCCTTCCTTTTTGTTTTCCTCAAACCGCGACCCCTCCGGACCCACCTGTCTGCGGCTGCTGCCATTTTGCAAAAAGGCTCCCGGCTTTTGGTTCCATCAACCCGTAGTCCCCCCTTTTTTCTGTGCGCGTGTTGGGCCCAGTCGACCTGGCCCCACCCATCAGCGGCAGTGGCTAGGTCTGCCTGAGTAGGAAAAGTGTTTCTGTGTTCAGTTTAATTCAAATCTTTTCAAATTTAATTCAAATTCAAAATTCAAATCAGATTTATAACAACTTTTAAAATACAAATCCAAATAATACAAATGATATATGATTTTAGATAAGAAAAATGTGAGGATTTCAAATATGCCATCCAAAATATATTTTGGGCACTTAAAATTTCAAGTTGAATTAAATTACAATAAAATGCCCTTCACCTTAATTAATTAATAATTTTTGATTTATAACTCCAAATTTAACAAATGATATGTCTAAAATGATCAGCTCGACGAGACCTTTCTGTTTATGCATTCCATGTTCTGAATTGCAGCATGCATCATATAAATATAATGTAAACAGCAACTAATATGAGGATAAAATGTGGCCAAAACTCAATAAAATGTTTATTTCTTGTATTCTACACCTCAGCCATGCCATGCTACATTATTGCCATGCAACTTGTGCATCATTCATCATGGCATGATTGTTTGCTTGTCGCATTTTATTCATATGCTTGTGCACTGTATTTATGTTGGCCCTTGTTTGTTTGGTTCTTCTTCGAATAGACACTGAGCAGGGGATATATCAAGAGAACCAGGAGCACTACCCAGATCCTTCTCTCGCTTCAACTGAGCTGCCAGGCAAGCACTACCACATGCTTGCATACATTTAGTACCTATTGCCTCTATCTTATTCTTGCATCATTGAGTCACGATTGCATTAAATTGAATCCCAAGTATTGCATAGCCTTTACTATTAAACCCCACCGAAGCTTGTTCCTCCATCCCATGAGCCATTACTACGTGAGTTGTTTGAGCCATGCGAGTCGTAGAAAAGCATGTGTAGGGTATGTGAGTGTCTGTTGGATAACGAGGTACCTAAACAACTTAACTTGAGTAGTAATGGGATAACTAATGAAAGTGGCACCGGTGAGCAATATCTGCTATTTGGTTTTTCCTGCTCACTTGTGTCCGTGGGACCCAGTACTTGATTCTGTTCCTTGAATATTCGCGCTATCCACATCCGGGAGGCTTATGGGACCCCCAGGCGAGCTTGATTCATTCTTATTTCTTGGGGCACAAACTAGTTTGAGGTTTTATTTACTATCTGTACTTATGCCATGCTTTCTTCTTTATTACGATTGTGCGAGAGCACTGTCTTTATTTAGGTAAGCGGAGTGTTTTCGCGGTATCGACAAGCCAGTTTGGGTTCCCGATCGTTTCTGACCAGGCGCAAACCTTGAGTCCGTCTCGAGTCGCTAACCGTTCTTGGGTGTACTCAATGGGGTGCCCCCGAAATATTTCTGAATCCTGTGATTGCTTTGTCGCGAAGGCCTCGTTGGGTTTTGATTTGGTTTTTCGAGGTTGATCGAGTGTGTGTTGCTATTTGTGCACCCTGCGGTAAAACTTCTGAAAGCGCGTCATGATTATGGACGACTTGGAGCACAGTTTCTCGATCATAGACAAGCATAACTAAAGTACCTTCTAATTTGACTAAATGGCCGACTAGTAAATAGTGCAACACTCATGGAATGGTTAATAAAATTGCCAGCGGATGGGGGTTGTTAAAGCTTCCTCGTTGGTAGCGAGGAGGAGGATGGATCTGTGGATATTCTTGTTATAACTTTTGTCATTAATTCATGGACATCCGCTCATCTATGGTTAGGGATGGTTAGCATATCTATAGAACTGTTAGGGTTTATCTTTTGCTGCGATTGCGTCACCCCAGGTTGTGTCCCCTTTAGAGGCATAAAGACTTGCTGAGTACCCCTAGGGTCTCACACGATAAATTGTTTGATTCAGATGAACAGGTACACTCCCAATATGGATACTGGGTGGAGGAGGCGGATGATGTGGGCAACGATCATTCGGTGTAGAGATTCTGGGAACGGGGATCCGTGAGATCTGTGGGCGGGATGTGCTTATTTATGGGGCATCTTATGCCGATTTGCTTCTTATCCATACTCGGATCTTGTTTGCCGCTCACTGATACTCGATGTGTGATGTATGAGGAGATATCCTAAACTATTATATCTATCTAGGACATTTGAATCTTGCCGATGTATGCTATATATTTCCTTTCTTTTTAGATGGAATGGCTCTGATGTACTGTTGTATGGTGGCTTGCATACATACTCCTTTGTGTATGTAGTTGATCCCTTCGCCTGCCGATTACACCGCCCGTTCTTGTCCCGATGAATTGGAAATGGTTGGGACGGCCGAAAGGTCTACCTGTGAGTGGCATTTGGGCCCCACCGTACTATTTCAACCATTTCCGCCCATCCAGGCTTGTAACTAGGAGCATAATTCACCGAGGTAGTTACAATCCTTCAACTTTATTTTCTGGGCATTCATTTGCATAATGCCCCATCTTCTTGCACTTGAAACACTCAACCTGACTAAGATCTTTCTTGATAGGCTGGCTCCCACTGCCACTTCCACTTCCACTGTGGTGGATCTTATATCCACCTTTGTTATTCTTGTACTTATCGTTGTCATGACTATGGTGGTGCTTGTTGTCATGATAACGGTTGTGGTTGTGGTGCTTGTTGAACTTTCCATGCTTGTGGGATCCAGAACTCCCACTGTCATCATAATGAGAACGCTTGTGAGACAATCCCGAGTTGTGTTTGTCAGAGTGCTTTCTCTTCCTACTTTCAACTTGTTTCATCTTGCTCTCCAAAATAGTAGCCTTGTCACAAAGAGACTGGTATGTGGGAACATAGGCCACAGCTAACTTCAGGTTCAATTCATCATTCAACCCTTCAAGGAACTTTTCCTTCCTCTTAGCATTAGTGTCAACTTCATCCGGTGCATATCGCGCCAGATTGTTGAACTCCTCAATGTATTCAGCCACGCTGCGGTGGCGCTGCTTCAAGTTATGGAACTCTTTCTTCTTCAAACTCATCACTCCGGATGAGATGTGAGCAGTACGGAAACCATCTTCAAAGATATCCCATGTCACATCTGCAATGGGAGTGGTGATCTGGAAGTTATCCCACCAAGTGGCTGCTGGTCCTTCCAATAAGTGAGCTGCAAATCTGACTTTCTCTTCATCAGTACAGCCAACTGATACCAAGTCCTTGTTCACAGAGCATAGCCAATCATTGGCCACCATAGGATCAGTAGTTCCTGAAAACTTTGCTGGCCTCAGTCTCAAGAACCTGGTAAGCATGTCAAAACCCGGTGGGTTGTTCTGATTGTTGTTGTTGTTGTTGTTGCTGTTGTTATTGTTGTTATTGTTGTTGTTGTTGTTGTTGTTGTTGTTGTTGTTGTTGTTGTTGTTGTTGTTGTTGTTGTTGTTGTTGTTGTTGTTGTTGTTGTTGTTGTTGTTGTTGTTCTGATTCTGGATGAACGTAGTCATCATTTGCATCAGCTGAGTCTGAGCTGTCATCATTTGTTGCATCTCAGGGGTGATGTTGTTGTTGTTGTTGGGGTTGGGATTGGCACGTCGGGGAGGCATCTATGGTTTGTTCAATAGAGATAAGAATGAGATACCCATAGATGCTAACATGCACAATACATCACATAAACAATCACCAAACATGCATCATAATAATAAAAGTTCAACAACATAGACAACAAGTTTGCAAAGTAAACACACCAATAGCAAGCCATCCACATGTTGGATGGTCATTGAGACTCAATAATCAAAGACATGATAAATAAAGGTAAATGAGTAGTCATCACTACTCCTCTGCATCAAACTCCTCGTCGACAAGTGTAAGACCTGCATTCTCCATAGCGGTCTTGTACTCCTCGACATTGGTGGTCAAAGTCTCTACCTTGGCTTTGAGAGCCCTCTTCTGTGAACGAAGTCTCTCAATCACAGTCTGCTGATGCTCGAGCTCGAAGTCCTTGGCCTCTAGTTCTGCAGCCATGTCTCGAATCCTCTTGTTCCTATCTTGGACTCGCTTCTCTTGACTCTTGAACTTTCTGTCCTGACTCTCAAACTTGGCCTCCATCTCCTTGACTATCTCATCTTGCTCCGCGAAGAGCTTGTCCTTCTCACGAAGCTACACCTGGAGTTCGTCATTGCTGAGCATGACGTTGGTCCTATCAGTGTCTATGTGCCTAAGAAGAACCTCTAAGTCCTGGAGGTATAGACGAATCGGCTCTTCCATCTCTCTCGAAGTATCCTCAAAGTCAATGGCCTCACCATCCTCATCACGTCTACCGAAGGCGTGGAAGTGAGTACCTCTAACGTGTCGAGAGTGTCTCCCTAACAGACGTCCAATCAAGTCCTGCATGACTAACTCTAGGCCTCTCTCATTGTCATCATGCATGAGCTTGAAGATGATTGCCTCCGTGGTAGGCTCAGTCTGGCGTCCGGGCTGATTAACCTTGAAGCCCCAAAGGTCTTTCCTCTCAAAATTGGTGAGGGGAAGCACCATGATGGTAGGAAGAGGGAGATTGAGCAAACTAGTGAGCTCAATAATGCGAGTGCCAAAACGAGTCCCTTGAACTCTTCAGCCGTGCTGATAGTAACATTAGGCATCTATTTATAAGATAGAAAAAGTTAGAATCAACACAATAAGTAAATTTCAAGACAGAGCATCACAAGCATAACATTGGCAAACACACAAGTCATAGCATACATAAAATCCATTACAAGCATCCAAGGTTCAACTTATTTAGACAGCATTTTGGAAAATAAAATGATAAGTGTGGTGGTCCAACTAATGAAGTACGCTTACAATCCCATCTCACTTGCCAAATTGGCTAACAAGGCATCCCTAGAGGCAATCTGTTTATCTTGATCACATGACTCCATTGCTAAGTCTATGATGTCTTTCCTTAAACTTTGGTTGGTAGCCTCTAGCTCTTGGGTATGCTTCTTTTCTTCCCTAAGGTCATTCTGGGTGTTAAGCATTCTGCACTTGATTCTATCACCAAATTCTTTGATGGCCCTCCAAGCTGCATCCCTTGCCGAATCAAAGAATGTGGTGTGCATCACTGAGTTGGGTGACCATGCAGAATCCAGAGTCATTGTGGTTGTCTTCCTTGTTTTTATACAAGTGAAGTTGCACCCACCAATACTCAACTCCTTCATCCATCACAGGAAAGCCTTTGTACACAGCTGCACCATGTATTCCCATGGCAACCATGAGGTCCTTGAGAGCCTTGGGGAATTCTGTCTCACACTCCAAAGTCATAGTCATGAGTGGTCCCTTCCTCACGGCTTCGTTGATGGAGTTCATATACAAATAGAGATGAGAAAGAAGATTAGAAAAGTTTACGAGAAGAAAAGACAAGTGTGGAAGTTGTTGAAAATTTTTCCTTAGTGGTTTCCAATCCTAGGGTCATAATCCTACAGGCAACACAGTTCTCTGATACCATCTGTAAGATCCCTCATTTGTAAAGGAAAGGATCCCTGTGATTGCAATGCTAGTCCCTGGATCAATGCTAGCATCCACACTTTAAGATGAAGTACTCAGAAACAAAGGTCATTATTACAAGTCATTCCAGAGACAAACATAGTCTTTACAACTCCATGGCCACAGGCCTAGTACAAGAGTTTAAATATGTAATAAGATAAATAAGTCTTCATCTTCATGTGCCACAGGCAAGCATGTTGAGTGTAGACTCATGACTCCTAATCATCATCAGAATAACCTCCAACATCACAAGTTACAGCCACAGTGGGTCAATACATTGGAATAGTATTGGCAAGTGATACCTTAGTAGAATATTGGTGGACTAGATACTATATGCATTTTGGCTAAGTGTAGCTTAGGCTTGCTTTGCTCAAAATAGGTTTTACCTATTAGTTGAAAACACTAAGTTTTCTTTGATAAAAATATTTCCCAAGGAACCTCCAATAGATATTGGGGTCCTTCACCCTTGTTCAAACCACAAATTTTACTTAGAAATTGGGATGAGGAGATTCTTGATAGCTTCCATGTATTGATGCTCAAGTTGTCCAATGCCAGGGACATGGCTAAGTATTTAGATTCTTCCATCTGCAAAGGTTGCGCACTTTCCCCACAAGACTTGATTTTCATCAAGACAGGACCTTTCAGAAGCCTTCCCTTAGACCAAATGGACGCGTTCCAACCTATCATCCCACTACCACCAACTGTCCAAATGGCTAAGTTATTGCAACCTATGTGATCCAGGCAGAGCCCATATTGCCAAGTGGCTGCACTAGAAGCTTCTTAACATTTGGCCTCTCAAATCCCTTTGTTCCTGGGTGGCTTTCCACAAGTGAGATACACAAGGTAAACCATAGAAATGGGCCTTGTGTAACCACTCAACATAACCCATTCTTTCCATTCCACACAGGTGTTTCATTCACTTAGTTGTTTTATTAAACAAAAACATAGTCCAAAGACTTTATAAATATTTATTCATAGCATGAATATAACCACCCTTGGTTGCTACTAGCTAGGATAAGCATGGCATTGATAAGACTTAGAAATATTTCTAGCAATTTCTACATCTACTTAGGACTTCCCAAGCATAGCATATAGATCAAAAAATATCCATGCAAGGCTAGCAAAATATTTCTAATGCATATTTGAAAAACATAGGAAATAAATCATGAAGCACCACTTGCCTTGGTAGTTTGGAGAGTAGCTACAATCCTCACAATCACAATCACTATATGCACCAAAATCTACACATAAAATGATAGCACCAAATCACATACAAAATAAATACAAGAAAAAATATATGGATGCGTGCAATATGATATTGTTGCCTGTCAAAACCCACCGGCGAGCAGCGACGAGCAACACGAAGAGCCGGGAGGCTCCCAGAACTGCTGGTGGGCCCTGGTCCCTCGGGCAACGGCCCGCAAAAACTCCGGCACACGTCCTGGCTTGGTTCGAGGGCGTGCCACCTGACCTATACCTGGTCAGGAAGGTGAAGGATTGCTTCGATTGATTTCCTGCATGGTAAACAAGTATACGTAAAATTCGAGCCGTGACCGGCTCCCAGGTTTCCCTGTGAATCGGCTCCTAAAGCCGATTGTCCCATGGTTCTGCATTAGATCTACAATAACATGGGGTTTTGCTTCATCATTACAAGTTAAATCGATCTACGACAGTTAATGTTTTCACCACGTAATTGGAACATCACGCGTGATTGAGCACGGTAGATACAAAAGATGATAGAAAACTAACCCTAGAGGAGGCCTAACAATCGACGTAAAATCAATTACCGGAACAACTCCTCTCGAACTAGCAAACCACGTCCTTACATACTACTGGATCCTTCAACCCGTTTACAAGGCCTGACTACGTGGATATCAAACTAAACCTTGGAGAACAAGGCATAACCATAACGGATCGAATCAGCTAAATAAAGATCAAGCAAGATGCTACCCTTGCACTTGGGAAAAGGTGCAAAGGTAGCGAGGTAACTTAGAGGTAGCATAACTTCAACAATCATAGCGAAAAGTACCGATGCTAACCTAAACAAATCTATGATAATAGTATTACTCGCCATCAACAAGGCTTCAGTACGAGTAACACCAAATAACGCATAAGCAAAATACTGCCTAGATCGCAAGATGCGATCTAGGCAGCATGACACTTACCCGAAAGAAACCCTAGAAACAAGGGGTGGCGATATGAGATTGTGTTTGTTGTGAACGTGATTGTCCTCCTTTTCTTGATAACCTTAGGTACATATTTATAGTCCGGAGACTTTCTATCTTTGGAATAACTCTACAACTCTATCTTTACCTAAACTGAAACGGAACCTACTACGATACACAGATACACGGGCAATTTAGCCCAAATCCACGCACAAGGCCGATCCAACAACACGTCGCATATACGTATCTTCCAAGCCCATCTTGATTACGACCCATCTCCTCCTTTGGCCAAAATATGGCGATAACAGATATGTGATGATTTTCTATACTCAACAAGACAAGTGCACATTACTGATTCATAAACAAGTTCAAAACTTGCCAAACAACCTTTATTTGAACATTAAAACATTTCCCAAATAATTGTTATACACAAAATAGGCCTACACATGTTTCTGTAAAAACAACCATTTTAACAGAGGCAAAACATTAAACACATTGCATAGATGGAAAGGATTTTATCTCCTGATTCCATTGATATAAAATTTGTCAAATTTGGACGTGAGAATCAAAAGTTATGAATTAAACAAGTTTTAATATCTAATAGATCAAATTCAAACTTTTAAAACCAAACTCGTGCCACGCGGCGCTTTCTAACTGGCTGGTACCGCTTCGCGCTGGATCGCGTTCGCGCACCGTCAGATCAACTTAAAATCTAACGGCTCAGTTCTAACCATACCCCTTCGCCTAACTTCTAATCTCAACCATTGGATCTAGATCCAGTGGATCTAAATGCTTTGACCAAAACCCGGCGGCGCAAATGGCTAGGACGCCGGCGATGGATCGGTGAATCTAGCGAGGGCTGGGGGCGATGGTGATGCTTACCAGACTCGTACGAGCACGAGGAAGCTCAACGTGGTCGTCGTGGAAACGGGGGCGTGCTGCTGTGGCCGTGGGAGCTCGTCGGAGTCAGGGCAGCGTCGGGCTTAGGTGGACGGCGACGTTGGAGACGCTCTGATCCGCCCTAACACAAACGAAAGGCATCATCGCGTGCGTATCGTTCAGGCGAACAAGATGGGGTCAAGGGAAAAGCACGGGGCGGTCGTACCTCACCGAAATTCCTTGCCGAAGTTGGAGACGGCGTCGAGAAGTTGCGGTGCTTGACGAAGTCGATGCTCTGGTGCGAAATAGGGCAAACGGCGAACGTCAGAAGACGCGCAAAAAGATAACAGACAAGCTTGCATGAACCAGAGAGTGAGGCACGGACGAAGCTTACCACAATCGGTCGCCGGAGTCTGTCGGTACCGCGACGGTGTGAGGGCAAATTCTAGCAGCCTGGTGGCGCTCTGTGCTTGGGGTTTGGGGGGGGGGAATGGAGAGCGGGCAGAGGGGGTTTAAGTAGCAAGGACGCGGGCATGATTTACTCAGGCATTGAACGGGAATTGAAGCCGCGAATTAAACAGGAAACTGTAGGGGTCTCAACCTAATAAGGTAGATTCCTCCTGTGTTTTACAATGCTAGTCCCTGGATCAATAGCTAGCATCCACAGTTAAGATGTAATATCAAGAAACAAAGGTCATAATATAACTTTATAACCAGGAATAACATAAGTTTATTACATCAAACATAGCTCATTTGGCTATTACATTACATTGCAGCGGAATAACTATAATCATGGGGTCCTTCATCTTCAAAGTGCCACAGGCAGATGTTGGTTGTAGACTTTGTAATCCTAATCAAACATTCTTCTCTAAAAACAATCAACCTGCAACATACAAGTTACAACCACAAAGGGTAAATACATTTGAATTGTATTGGCAAGTGATACTATGGTAGTATAGTGGAGTCTATCATCTATATGCATTTGGCTAAGTGGAGTTGAGGCTTGCATTGCTCAAAATAGGTTTTTCCTTAACATTTGAAAATACTAAGTTTTGTTTGACAAAATCATTTTTCTCAATCAAAGATTGAAGATCCTTTCCAAGGCATCTATCATCCAAAGATTGAAGATTTCAAACAACCCTTATTCAAACCACAAGATTTTAACTTAGAAATTTGAATGATGAGATTCTTGATTGCTTCCATGTCTTGATGCTCAAATTGTCCTTTACCAGGGACATGGCTAAGTACTTAGATTTTACACTCTGCAGAGGTGGTGCACTTTCCCCACAAGACTTGGTTTCCCAAGACAAGATCTTTCAGAAGCCTTCCCTTAGACCAAAATGGACGCGTTCCAACCTATCAAACACTACCACCCACTGTCCATATGGATAAGTTCTTGCAACCTATATGATCATGGCAGAGCCCATATTGCCAAGTGGTTGCACTTGAAGCTTCTCAACATTTGACATCTCAAATCTCTTTGTGCCTGGGGGCATACCACAAGTGAGATACACAACCAAAGTCCATGGCCTTGTGTAACCACTCAACATATCCCAATCCTTCCATTCCACCCAGGAGGCTCATTAACTTAGTTGTTTTATTAAACAAAACCTAAGTCCTCAGGCTTAGAATATTTTTCCATAGTGTGAATATATATTCCACCCATGTTTTCTATTAGCTAGGCTAAGCTTGATAGTAATAGGAATCTTAACTTAGGAAGATTTCCACTAAGGTTTCATCTACTAGTTTTCCTATAGTAAGGTTTATACTTAGCAAAATCCATGCAAGTTTTACTTAGCAAAATCACTAATGCATAGTGAAAGTAATGGGATAGAAAGTATGAAGCATCACTTGCCTTTTGGAAGGGAATGGTGGTTCACTCCTTGATCTTGCTAGTCTCACACTTCACTACAAGTCAATCAAGCAAACCCAAATTCAATTCACATTCCAAACCAAAGTCAAACAAACAATTTTTTTCACACACAAAGTAATGGAATCTAAGTCATGCATAAGCATGCAAAAGTTGGTTCTATTGCAAGGATGGTCTCTACTAGGTTTCTAGACTTTGTAGGGTCCAAATTGGTCATTTACCAAAATGGCAAAGTCATTTGCAAATGGGTTTTATCCATAAACCATTTTAAATCCATTCATTATTTCATGTGGCGAAAAATGTTTCTATCAAGGCAAAACTCTTAAGTTGTTCACCAAATGAGTTGCTAATCTGCAAAACTTGGTGTTTTGGTTCAGTGGATTTGATCAAACCATTTTCTTAAAGTTTTCTTTTCACAAACATTTTCATAACAAAAACCATCCTTTTTATTTGGCTAGAAAATGGCTAAGTCAAGTAATCCAACCTAAATCTTACCAAAATCATTTTTAACACCAAGGGTTGGTTCCTAGGGTCAGTAAGGTCACAATAAACCATTTTGCAAAAGTTTTAACCGAAAATTCAATTTTAAACAATTTTTCTACTCTAAACAAGTACACAAATGTTTCTGCAAATTCAAACAAGCTAACAGATACTATTTGCTAAACTAAGGGCATGGTTGGCTAGGGCTTGTTCTCCTGAATCCAACGACATAAAATTTGTAATTTTTGGACGTGTGGTTTGAAAGTTACAGAGGTTTGAAATTGGCTTTTAAATCTGGTTTCTAATTCTGTTTTTAATCAGAACAGGGACACGCGGCGCACCGTGATTGGTCGGTACCGGTTCGTGTGGATCGCACAGCTGCAGACCGTTGGATTAAAAGGAATCTGTACGGCTCTGATCAACGCATACCCCTTCGACCTAATCTAATCTCAGCCACTGGATGACAATCCAACGACGCATAGCCGCTTGACGAATCGCTGGCGGCTGGCGGCGATCGGCGGCGCGGCTCTGCTCGTGATGGTTCCGGTGATACAGGGAGCTAGAGGAGGAGTGGGATGGCTCACCGTGCTCGTAGACGCCTGGGGAAGCTCAACGTGTCGATCTCGTCGAGGCATCTGAGGCGAGGTGGATTGCTCGCGGAGTTCCAGGTGGCGGTTGCGTGGCGTGGTCGGTCGAGGCTGCGGTGCGTCGCGAAGCAAGGTAGAGGTGCGTTAGGCGTGCAAAGTCATTGCGGTGATGCGGCGTGAAGGAGGAGGCGCGGTGGTCAATACTACCGTGGAAGTCGTCGGTGAAGAAGACAAACGCGGCGTCGGGAGCTTGTCGTAGTCGATGGTCCGGGCGCCCGGTCGAACTAAAAGTCTTTGGGAGGTGCGCTGGGAGTGGGGACGTTGCTAGGTTGCATAGGGAGGCAAGGCGGCGAGGGCTGCCGGAATCGGTCGAGAACCTCGTCGGAGAGAGGATGCTCTCGGGAGAAATTGTGACAGGGGGCGTGCTTTGGGAGGAGACAGGGGAATGAGAGAGGATGCGATGGCGTTTAAAGGTGCTTGATCACCATGAGTTAAGGTGGCGCGTTAAGGAGAATTGATGCGGAATCAAGTCTGCAACGGCCGAGAGGGAGAAGAGGTTGTCTTGGTGGGAAAGAAAGAAGAAGTGGGGTCGTCTTGTCAGCGATAGAGAAGGAAAGGGGTTGGGTCCACCAGTCATTGTCTGTGTGGGTCAGATACTGAGTGTGAATCATTTCCCTCGGGGTGGAAAGCTGGGTTGGTTCTGGGCCTTAGTTGGGCTTGGCCATTTGGGTCAGGTCCATTTCATTTTTTTTCTTCTGAATTCTTTTTCCTTTTCTATTTCTATTTTTCTGTTTTGAATTTCCAAACAAACAAACAATGTCCAAATCAAATCAAATAATCACCAAACCTTGCACTAAGAATTTGGTTCTGTTTAGTAGCACAAACCAACTTCAAAAATAAAATAATATTTTAAATCTTTTTAGGTTCCATTTATTAATTAAGTAAAATGGTCCATGGTTTATTAATAAAATAGGGTTTGGTTTATTTAATAAAATCTTCATTTGAAATCCAAATACTTTCAACACCAATCAGTAGTTTATTTGGAAATAAAGAATATTTGGAAAACTTGTTTAAAACAAAATAACCTTTTACTTTAGGGTCCATTAATAATTAAATAAAATGGGCATTAGTTATTAAATCAAATAGAGTTTGATTTTATTTATAAAATCTTTATTTGAAACCTAAATATTTTCAAAACCAAATCATAAGGTTTTATTTGGGAAATATAGAATACTTGGAAATTTGTTTAAAACAAATAACCTTTTATTTTAGAGTCCATTATTAATTAAATATAAATAGACTTTTCATTAAAATAGGATTTGTTTTATTGAGATATTTATTTTTAAATCTAAAATAAAGCCAAAACACTTTAGTAGGTTTTATTTGTGAATATCACATATTTGGGAAAACTTATTTTAAATAATTTAAAATGTTTTGATGTTTCAATTAAATTGGTAAAACCTTTTATTTGAATAAAATTTGGATATTAATTCCTTATTATTTTATTTAAGCAATCCTTTATTATTTTTAAATAAACCTTTGCTATTTTATTTAAAATAAAATGTTTTAATTCCCCAAGCTTTGCCAAGGTTTAATTTGGCTTTATAAAATAATCTTTATTTATGAAACTTCTATTTCATTTGAAAACAAATCTTTTCATTTAAGAGTTTCAAAATAGTATTTCCAAATGTTTTTATTTTTCCTTTTATTAAATGTTTATCTTTTTAAATCCCTTTAGGTTTTAAATGGGTTTGGAGTTCCAATTGAATTCAAAAAGTTTCTTCTGGCTCTGAAAATCAAACAAAGTTTTATTTTATTCATTTATTTTCACATTACAAGATTTGGAAAATTCTTGGGATGTGACAGAAACGCCCGACGTAATTTGGGGATGAACTGGTCGCTGGTGGTGGAGACGACGACTGCCATGTGGGTCGCGGTTGTCAGCGAGATAAAGAAAGAGGGGATGGGCCCAGGCGGTCAGTGACTCTGCGGGTACGGCTGCGAGTGAGAGAGAGAGGGAAAAACCCCGGGTGGGATTAGTGGGCTGGTGTCACTGTTGGGCTAGATTAGTAGCGCCGGCCTTTTCTTATTTCTTTATTCCTTTTCTTTTTCTATTTGAATTTCCAGGAAACATTTTCAAATGATTTCAAAACCATTTGAATTCAAACTTTTTCTAGATTTTTGTAGAGTGTAACACTCATAATTCTGGGCATAAAATCATGTGGTCTCTCTGTATTAGCTTGGTCCTATAGACCAAACAAAATAAACCGTGACTTAGCACTTGATTTGAATAAGTTTTAAAAATGGTTTTAAATCTATATTTGTTTTGTAAATTTTGGTTTAAGCACTAGCAAGCAAGCAAAACAATCTGAGAGCAACAAGGTTTGGTTTTGAACAAATAATCTCCCATTGGAGAGTAGCATTTGATTAATGTTTGATCACATAAAATCATAGCTCCCAAGTTCTGTTTTCTTTCAAAATGAGTTTGAATTTGATCCCTAAATTATATGCATGCATGATATGAAATCTTTGAAAACATGATTTTAGGGATGTTACAGCACAGCAGCAAGTTTTCCCTTAGTTATGAAACCAAGGTTATCGAACCAGTAGGAGTAAGGAAACAACTCCAAGGTGTTGCTAACAACTTGGAATTCTATACAACACAAACTCAAGACTTTGCCCCAACTTACAGTGAGATCTGGTTTGCTGAAAAGAAAGTATTAAATGTATAGTGTGGAAGGTAATAGTTGCTTGTAGAAAGTAAACGGTAATAGTAGATGATGTATCAATGGTAAAGGAATGGACCGGGGTCCACGGTTCACTAGAGGTGTTCTCCTTAAGATAGATAACATGTGGGGTGAACAAGTTACAACGGGGCAATTGATAGGTTGAGAAAGCATAACACTGCAAATACTAGATATCATGACTCCTATGAGATTTGATTGGGCATTACAATTATATACATAGATCGTAATCCAACTGCATCTATGACTAATAATACACCTTCAGGTTATCATCCGAACCCCTTCCAGTATTAAGTTGCAAGCAACGGATAACTGCATTAAGCAATGTGTGTAAAGTAAACAATACAATTGTTTCATGAACAAAAGATTATTGTTTTCTCCCTAGTAGCAACAACACATCTACAACCTTAGAGATTTCTGTCACTTCCCCAGATTATTAGAGGAATGAACCTACTATCGAGCATAAATACTCCCTCTAGGAGTCATAAGCATCTACTTGGCAAGATAGATACTAGCAACGGAGAGCATGCAAGATCACAAATAACACAGACAAGATAGAAACAATAATCAATCTGACATAGTATCTCAATATCCATCAGATCCCTGCAAACACAACATGTATGATTACAAATAGATGATCTTGATCATGAATGGAGCTCACAAGATCTAAACATGATAGCATAAAGGAGGAGAAACAATCATCTAGATAATGTATGGACCCATAGTACAAGGGAGAAATACTCACGCATCATACCGAAGGCTGGCATGGTGATGAAGAAGGCCTCCGGGATGATCTCTCCCCTCGGGCAGGGTGGCGGGAAGAGCTTCAGATCCCCCCGATCTAGGGACGATGGTGGCGGCGGCTACGGACTGTTTCATGGAGATCTGATCGGGTCCTTAGGGTTTCTGCATCGGGATGACATTATAGGCGAAGAGTCGAGGCAGGGGGTCGTCTGAGGGGCCCACACCTAGGGCTGGCGCCCCCCAGGCCGCGCCGCCCTAGGGTATAGCTGCCTCGTGGCCCCACTCTGTCTCCCCTCCGGACTTTGTGTTCTCTTAGGTAAAATATTGAATTTCGCTTTTGTCCCGTCCGATTTCAATAATATTTCCTTGCTAGATTTTCTTAAACCAAAAACAGTAAAAAATAGGCAACTGGCACTGCGACATCTTGTTAATAGGTTAGTACCAAAAAATATATAAAAAATACCTTAAAGTATAGACAAAGCATAGCAAAGTTAATACTAAACAAGCATGGAACATAAAAAATTATAGATACATTTAGTACGTATCACTATCGCATAACACTTTCTATCTCAGATAGTTAATTTCTTATAAAACTATCACTCCTCTCACATAATAACTAGAGAATGGAGTTGGACTGACATTACATTTACTGTAAATCTTCAATAATGCAAGAGAAAACTGTAGGCATCTCAGTATTAACAAACCAAAATAAAGGAAGCATCAAATTAGCAAATTAATTCTTGTTATAAACTAATCTCTCCGTCTCAAGTTAGTCTCTCAACTTCCTCTAAATCTGTATGTATATAGGTGTGTTTTAGTTAGTAGATGCACACAAATCTAAAGTAAACTTTGAGAACTAATTTGATACAGAGGGAGTACAAGAAACCTGACTAACAGTAATATACATAGGATAAAAGAACTAGTTATCAGCGTTACCTGTGTATTGATATACCTTGGATTTAGCAACGTCTACTTAATCAGTTATAAATATGGCAATGAAATTGACGCTACAACCACTTGCTGCTCATCGACACTGCAGCAGAATAACAAGAGATAAACACCATAACTAGCATCGTAGCATATTGATCGTGTCCTAGAGAACAACGACGGTGTAGTGGTGGAAGGAGAATAACTGATCGGAAGGATAAAACATGACTAGATGGATCAATCGATGAGAAGACATGCGGCACTAGGTCGTGGACAAAGAGACCAAAAAACTAAAGGTTAAAGAGTCGATGCCTCCACAATGAGTTGATTATGGGCTTTTGGCTTGTATATATAAGTATATGATGTTTGCATGTTGTAACTCAGTCTCCAGTACTGAAGTTCCATTAAGGAAAGAAGCCTGGGTAGACGGCCAATTATAGCTTTTAAACATCAACGACATTATTGTGTTCAATTGATTATCTGCCACATGTGCACTTTGGTTTTTACGTTTGAAATCTTTATTAAGGTGTGACAAATATTTTATAATAACCTATCGTTAGGTATAAGTTTTATATTGAGGAGCACCTATTACTAAGCATGGTTAGTTCTATCCTTTTGTGGAGCTTGAATCCAACTTAGTCATAGTCCAAGTTCATAATCGTCTTCAAATGTTAGAGCAGTTGAAAACTGATAACTATGAAATATTTATGATTATGATTAATTCTGATGGAGTGTCAAGCGTAAGTGAATTGAATACACCGAGTCTGAATGTTTAGATACTTTATACTTTATTGCACTACATGCAGCAGTTTCGTATTAGCAAATAATGTTTGTACATGCGTCTTCATTCCGCTCCGCTTCAGATTATCGGCAGTAAGGCAGTGCCGGTGTATGGCAAGCCACATGAAGAATTTGCAGTGTGGTAGAGCTTTAGATTTCCAGATTTCCTTGGCGCAGGGGAAGCGGATGTTGGCTGCAAAGAAGGGGTTGTAGGCATGATACGTCGTAAACGTATCTATAATTTTTGATGCTCCATGCTTGTTTTGTACCAACTATCTTATGATTTGTCTACACTTTGAGTCTTTTTTATACATTTTTTGGAACTAACCTATTAACAAGATGCCACAGTGCTAGTTCCTGTTTTCTGCTGTTTTTGGTTTCAGAAAAGCTAGTAAAGAAATATTCTCGGAATTATACGAAACAAAAGCCAAACTTCCTATTTTTCAGAGACGGAGACGGAGTCCAGAGGCTAGAGGGAGGCGCACCCCAGGGCGACCATACCTGGTCCAAGCGTGGCTAGGGGGGCGTCCTGTGGTGTGGCCCCCTTGGACCTCTACCGACCTTTCCCCTTCGCCTATGTAAACCCCCCGAGGAGAAAACCCTAAGTACCCGATCAGAATTCCACGAAAAAATTCTATAGCCGCCGCCATCTCCATACCTAGATCAGGAGGGATCTGAAGCTCTTTCTGGCACCCTATCGGAGAGGGGAGATCATTCAGGAGGCCTTATTCATCACCATGCCAGCCTCTGGAGTGATGTGTGAGTAGTTCATCCTTGGACTATGGGTCCATAACAATAGCTAGATAGTTGTTTCTCCTCTTTGTGCTATCATGTTTAGATCTTGTGAGCTGCCTATCATGATCAAGATCATCTTATTATAATCCTACATATTGTGTTTGTTGGGATCCGATGAATACTGAGTACTATGTCAAGATTGATTATTGATTCTATCATGTCTATGTTATTTGTGATCTTGAATGCTCTCCGTTTCTAGTAGTTACTTTGGCCAAGTATTTGCTTGTGACTCCAAGAGGGAGTATTTATGCTCGATAATAGGTTCATGCCTCTAGTAATCTGGGGGAGTGACAGAAACCTCTAAGATTGTAGATGTGTTGTTGCTACTAGGGAGAAAACAACAATCCTTTGTCCAAGGGCAATTGTATTATTTACTTTACACACTTTGCTTAATGCAATTATCTATTGCTTGCAACTTAATACCCGAGGGTTGTTTGGATGATATCCCGGAGGTGGATTATTAGTCATAGATGCAGTTGGATTATGGTTTATGTATTATGTTGTAATGCCCAAATGAATCTCATAATGATCATCATGTCATGTACATGCATTGTTATGCATTCTCTATCTGCCAATTGCCCAACTGTAATTTGTTCACCCAACATGTTATTTATCTTATGGAGAAACACCTCTAGTGAACTGCGGAGACTGGTCCATTCCTTCCCATTGATATACCATCTACTGTTTACTATTTACTTACAAGCAATTACTATATTCCATACTATATGTTTAATCCTTTGTTTTTAGCAAAATCAGTGAGCTTGACAACCTCACTGTAAGTTAGGGCAAAGTATTTTGGTTGTGTTGTGCAGGTTCCACGTTGCCAACAACACCTTCGGAAGTTGTTTCTTTCTCCTATTGGTTCGATAACCTTGGTTTCACAACTAAGAGAAAACTTGTTGCCGTGCTCATCATACCTTGCTCTTGGGGTTTCCCAACAGGTTCTACATCAACAGAGCCACCATCAAGCATTTTCTGGCGCTGTTGCCAGGGAGATATAGGACAACTTCGATCTCTTCCTCCCCGTCAAAAATATTTTCTGGGATAAAGAAGATTTCTGCAAGGGTCACTACCAATCTCTTTACTTTTTTTGTTTTGCTTTGTTCCTTTAGCTTTGTTTGGTTTGCTTCTTTTTATCAAAAACACAAAAAAATTAGTTCCTACTTTAGTTGCCATTTCTGTTGGATTGCTTTAATCTTGCAAAAATGAATACTCCTGAAAACACTAAGTTGTATGACTTCACTAGCATAAACAACGATGGTTTCATTTGCACACCTATTTCTCCGCCTGATCCCGAAGTTACTTTCTATTAAATTAAACCTGCTTTGCTGAATCTTGTTATGAAAGAGAAATTCTATGGTGCTAGTACAGATGATGTTGCTGCTCACCTTAATAATTTTGTTGTACATTGTGAGATGCAAAAATATAAGGATGTAGATGGAGATATTATTAAGCTTAAATTGTTTCCTTTCTCTTTAAGAGGAAGAGCTAAAGATTGGTTGCTATCTTTGCCTAAAAATAGTATTAATTCTTGGATTAAATGCAAAGATGATTTCATTAGAAAATATTATCCTCCTGCTAATATTATATCCATGAGAAGTGACATAATGAAATTTAAACACTTTGATAATGAACATGTTGCTCAAGCTTGGGAAAGAATAAAATCTTTAGTGAAGAATTTCCCCACTTATGGACTGAATACTTGGATGATTATCCAAACCTTTTATGCAGGACTAAATTTTTCTTCAAGAAATCTGTTGGATTCGGCTGCTGGAGGTACCTTTATGACCATCACTTTGGGTGATGCAATAAAGATCTTGGATAATATGATGATAAATTATTCTGAATGACACACCGAGAGTGCTCCACAAGGTAAGAAGGTAAATTATGTTGAAGAAACCTCCTCCTTGAGTGATAAATTGATACTATTATGTCTATGATTGTTAATGGAAAAGCTCATATTGATCCAAATAATGTTCCTTTAGCCTCTTTGGTTGCTCAAGAAGAGCAAGTTGATGTGAACTTCATTAGAAGTAATAATTTTAGCAACAATGCTTATAGTAATAATTTTGGTAATAATAATTATAGGCCATATCCTCCCAATAATAGCAATATTTATCATGGTAAATCTGGAATGCCTAGTGAAGAAAATATTTTGGAAGTTGAAAGATCCACTAAAAACTTCATGCAAATGCAATATGAGCAGAATAATTTATTCACTAAGACCATGGAGGAACAATCTGCCATTTTGAAAAATATTAGTTGTTAACTTGAGAATTTAAATAGGCAAATTCCTGGTTTGCAAGCCAAAATTTCGAATGCTGAAAAAAAATTTCATCTTTGTCTGAAGCACAATCTTTTTTGATTAATAAAATAGCTGCTAAATTAAAAACTATGGAAAATCCCTTTGATGCTACTAATGCCATACAAGTTAGAATTGATGAAAATGTTAGAATGTTAGCTGAATTACATGCTACGTGGGAGAGAGAAGATGAAATTGCTAGAAATAATAGTATGACTAAAGTTTTTATTATTACCACCACTAGTAATGTAGATTCTAGCAAACCACCTAAAGTCTCAATTCCTTTTGCAACATTGCCTAAACCCAATGGAACCTTTTCCAATAAAAATGCTGAATTTTTTTGAAATATGGGAAACAATAGTTCTATTAATTTTAAAGATAATATTGATTTTGATCTTGATGGTTGCAATATTTCTTAAGTAATTATGTTCTTGCAAAATCTTGCTAGAAGTCCTAATGCTAGTGCTATGAATATGGCTTTTACAAAACATATTACAAATGCTCTCATGAAAATTAAAGAAGAAAAATTGAAACATAAAGCTTCTATTCCTATGAAGTTAGAAGATGGTTGGGATCCCATCATTAATATGAAAGTGAATGATTTTGAATTCAAATCTTTATGTGATCTTGGTGCCAGTGTCTCTATTATGCCTAGAAAAATTTATGAAATGCTTGATTTATCACCATTGGAAGATTGTTATTTGGATGTCCATCTTGATGATAATGCTAAAAGAAACTTATGGGGAGAATTAATGATGTTATTATTATGGTTAACCATACCTTTGTCTCTATTGATTTCTATGTTTTGGATGTTGAATGCAATGCTTCTTGTCCTATTATTTTGGGAAGAACTTTTCTTAAAACTATTGGTGTCGTTATTAATATGAAGGAAGGCACAATTAAATATCAATTCCCACTCAAAAAAGGTATAAAACACTTCCCTAGAAAAAGAGATAAGCTATATTTTGATTCTCTCATTGGAACAAATATTGATGTTGATGCTTCTTCATTTGAAAATACTTGATTCTTCCTTTTTGTACCTAGCTGAAAGGCGTTCAAGAAAAACACACTTGGGAGATAACCTAATTTTTATTTCAGTAAGTTTTTATTTTGTTGATTCTTGGAAGTTATTGCCTCTGTAATAACCTCTCCTTATCCTTTTTGTGTATTTTTGTGCCAAGAATAGCGTCTAATGAGAGGGAATTAAGATTTGGGGAAGTTGCTGTCCCGAAACAGATTTCTATGCTTCACTATAAAAAAATCGTGAAACAATTCCCAAAACATAGGATTGAGCTGAAATTTTTTATGTGCATGCCCCTAGTAGTTACCCAACTTCCATTAGTTTTGCACTTTTCTATTTGAGCAACAGAAGGTTTTCGAAAAAATCGGTCTATACCTGCTGGTCTGTTTTGACAGATTTCTGGCATTATTTGCATTTGCCTATTAATCGGTTTATTTTTGAGTTATTTTTTATCACTTGAGCTTTTAAAAGGAGTTGCTATAGTAGCTTATGTTTTAATGGATGTTTCTACTTGAGTTGAAACTGAACCCAAGGGTTTATTATCTTGCATACACTAATGTTGCTAATGGAGATTGTGTGAAGTTTTGTATGAAGAAAGTTTTCAAGTGTAGGGAAAGAATGATGTGATGAGATGAAGTATGGACAAAATCTCAAGCTTGGGGATTCCACCCGTGTCACTCCAAGAAATATTCAAGAGGTACAAGCATCAAAGCTTGGGGATACCTTGGGCATCCCCTTCTTTAGCAATAAAAATCTCAGGTCTTCTTTCAAGACACTTTATTTTAAATGCTTCATGCACTATATGTTGTTTTTGGAGCGTCTTTGTTATTTTTTTAGTTTTCTTTTGCTTTGTTTGCTGCAATAAGTTGGTTGGACCCCAACACACCTATTTTGGAGAAGTCGCACCTAGTTCTTCATTGCCTAGAACACTCTAGTTTTCACTCTTATTGTTCTATGAGTGTTCATTTTTGCTAGCATTGCGTTTAGCTTTAGTTTTATTCTGCTTTGTGCTTAGAACCTTTTAATTCTTTGATGGATCAGATATGTAGAGCTTGTTGGGAACCCCAAGAGGAAGGTATGATGAGAACAGCAGCAAGTTTCCCTCAGTTATGAAACCAAGGTTATCGAACCAGTAGGAGTAAGGAAACAACTCCAAGGTGTTGCTAGCAACTTGGAACCTGCACAACACAACCACAGAACTTTGCCCTAACTTATAGTAAGGTTATCAATCTCACCGGTTTTGCTGAAAACAAAGGATTAAACGTATAGCATGGAAGATAGTAATTTCTTGTAGAAAGTAAATAGCAAACAGTAGATGGAATATCAATGATAAAGGAATGAACCGGGGTCCACGATTCACTTGAGGTGTTTCTCCTTAAGATAAATAGCATGTTGGGTGAACAAATTACAATTGGGAAATTGACAGATTGAAAATGCATAAAATATGCATGTACAAGTCATGATGATTCCTATGAGATTTGTTTGGGCATTACAACATAATACATAGACCGTAATCCAACTTCATCTATGACTAATAATCCACCTTCAGGTTATCATCCAAACCCCTTCTAGTATTAAGTTGCAAGCAAAGGATAATTGCATTAAGAAAATTTTGTAAAGTAAACAATATAATTGCCCTTGGACAAAGGAATGTTGTTTTCTCCCTAGTAGCAATGTCACATCTACAACCTTAGAGATTTCTGTCACTTCCCTAGATTACTAGAGGCATGAACCTACTATCGAGCATAAATACTCCCTCTTGGAGTTGCAAGCATCTACTTGGCCAAATCATCTACGAACAACGGAGAGCATGCAAGATCACAAATAACATAGACATGATAGAATCAATAATCAATCTTGAACATAGTACTCAATATCCATCGGATCCCAACAAACACAACATGTAGGATTACAAAATAGATGATCTTGATCATGACGGAGCTCACAAGATCTAAGCATGATAGCACAAAGGAGGAGAACCAACCATCTAGCTACTGTATGGACCCGTAGTCCAAGGGTGAACTACTCACGCATCACTCCGTAGGCTGGCATGGTGATGAAGAAGGCCTCCGGGATGATCTCTTCCCTCTGGCAGGGTGCCGGGAAGAGCTTCGGATCCCCCCGATCTAGGGATGGAGATGGCGCTGGCTAAGAACTATTTTGTGGAGATCTGATCGGGTGCTTAGGGTTTCTGCATAGGGTTGCTTTTATAGGCTAAGGGGCAAGGTCGGTGGGCGCCTGAGGGGCCCACACCTAGGGCTGGCGCCCTCCCTGGACGCGCTACCACAGGGTGTGGCCGCCTCGTGGCCCCACTTCGTCTCCCCTCCGGACTCCATGCTCCCTCTGGTAAAAAATTGACTTTGGATTTTGTCCCGTCCAATTCCGAGAATATTTCCTTACTAGATTTTCTAAAACCAAAAACAAGAGAAAACAAGCAAATGGCACTGCGACCTCTTGTCAATAGGTTAGTTCCGAAAAATGTATAAAAATACCTCAAAGTGTAGACAAAACATAAGAAAGTTGATACAAAATAAGCATGGAGCATCAAAAATTATAGATACGTTTACGACGTATCAAGCATCCCCAAGCTTAATTCCTACTCGTCGTCGAGTAGGTAAGTGATAAAAAGAATAATTATTTAGGTGACATGCTATCACAATTTTGATCAAAATATTTGTAAAGCATTGTTAGCTGAGATCAAAGTACTCTAAACATGAGCATGAAAGATGTAGTTCTAACAATAAGACATAGCAACTATGTTGTAACATGAAAGGTAACACAAACAAAAGATCATGAATAACAATGCGTTGAAATACGTTTGTTTGTTTCACATATAGAAAACATAGCAAGAGTGCTATTCAGCTTGTCCTTCATGGTATAACAAAACATAAATGCATAGGACACCTTAAAAGTTCATAAGGGTGACTAGATACAAATAATTTAAGAACACGCAATATAAACATTATGAATCAATCAATAAGCTTTGGGACAATGCACATTAATCTGAGAATGACAACTATGCTCTCTTAATTGGTGCATAAAGATAGAAGATGGAGACTCAACATAAAATTTAAAAAGAAAGACCCTTCATAGAGGGAAGTAGGGATTTCAAGTTTCATAAAGAGCTTCCAGAAATTATGGTACTTTTTAGCTTTCAACTCTCATTGCCCCTATCATAAGCATCTTGAAGTGGTTAAGGTTAAAGTGAAACAAATATGAAGTATATGCTTGACAGATCATAAGTTGGAAATCTTATGTCCCTTGAGTACGAGGGCCGTTCCTCATGCTACTCAACTTTAGTCACAAGCAAGTTCTTGTCATTGTAAGTATATGTGTATCATAGAGAACCACCAATGCGGTACCTCTTGCCCCATGACACAGGAGCTATCCCATATAAAAATGACAAGGCAACAGACAGTGAGCATCTCAGCGATCTTTTTATTTACCATGAGTACGGTGCTTTTTTTCTTTTCTCTCTTTTTTCTATTTTTTTTGAAGATGCTTCATAGATTTCTCACTATGGTTATGCTGCAAGTTTCCACCATGATTAGGCATGGCTTAGGCTAGCCGCCTAGGCATTTCTCTAACACATATATAATACTCCATGGACTTACAAGCTCTCCTTTTATTTCACATCGCCGACATCCATAAACAAAAGATCATGATATCAACTGGATAATATGTACAGGTCTTGAAAGCGTTCCCCATGACAACATGGTTCTGCTAACTCCCAACTTATAATTTTCAAGAATATAAGCAACATAGATGACACAATGTTTCAAGTTTATTAGGTGCAAGAAAGTAAAGTGTGCCATCAAGTTCGTGAGAGCTTTAATCACTAATTTTCCCATAACAAAAGTTTAATTTGGAAGATAGATAAAAACATGATTATACTTGGAATGGTGTAACACACCATGCATAGGAATTTATAGTGGACTCTTTGGAATAACTTGGTTTTTTGGGAGTTGGATGCACGAGTAGAGCTCATACTCAGTACAAGTGGAGGCTAGCAAAAGACTAGGAGCGACCAATTAAGAGAGCAATAATGGCCATAACCATGCAGAGCGACAAAACATTATTAATTAAAGCATAAAGTGATATCACAAGTAAAAAACTAAATGATCATAGAGGCTAAGGTGACTAGTTCATAGTCTTAACATGGTGTAAGTGTAACATCCCTAAAATCATGTTTCAAACTCATGCATATCATCCATGCATCCATGATCATATAGAGTTCATTTCAAACAAATCAATTCAAAAACAGGAGCATATGAGCTCATTATTTTATGTGATCAACATTTAAAACAAATACAAATCTCCAATGTGAGATAGGTGTTCAGTGAACCAAACCTTGTGTCTTATTGCTTTTAGAGTGTACTGCTAGATTGCAAGGATTTAAACCCAAGTTTCAAAACAAATATAATTTGAAAACCAATTTCAAAACCTATATAAAACTAGTGCTATGTCACTACTTATTTTATTTTATTCAAGTGACCAGGCCAATTCAAAGTGACCACTTGGTTTTATGCCCAGAATTGTGATTGTTGCACACTGCAAAAATCCTGAAAAGATTTGAATTCAAATAGATTTTGAAATCATTTGAATTTGATTCCTGAAATTGAAAACAGAAAAAGAAAAGGAGAAAAGAATTAGAAAAGGGTCGGCGCCACCTATCTAGCCCAATGACGGATTCAGCCCACTAAGCCCACCCGGGTTCCCCCTCTCTCTCTCTCACTCGCAGACGAACCCACCAAGTCACTGACCACCCGACCCCACCTCCTCTCTGTTTCACTCGCTGACGAGTGGACCTCATACCTCGCCAGCCATCAAGGGCTTAATTTCCATTGATACAACGACGATCTCGCCCCGCCTGGCTATAAGACCACCTCCCCTCGGCCATTTCCCCAACAAAGCGAGGCAGAACGCCCTAGGTCGCCCAATCGCTCTTGCACCGCCGCTGCACAGACGCACTCCGGCGACCAATATCGGTGAGTACTGACCGCCCCCCTGTCTCTGGTTCAAACCATCGTGACCAGCATGTCCTTGCGCGTTCACTGATGCCCTCTGTTTGATTTCTCGTGAACCAGAGCGACGTCTTCGTTCACACCCGCGAACACATGAGCCGCCGCTCGACTCCGACGTGCAATTCAGGTAAAACGAGACCGCCCCTTACCTCCCCTTTGATACTGTCTTGATCGCCAGGCCTTTGTGCATATCCTAAACCATCTGGCTCATGCTAGGTCGACGCAGAACCTCGGCAACGTCTTCGACAGCAAGCATCTGACGCCGCCAGCAACTCCGACGAGCTCCCTCGGCCACTACAGCGCGCCCCTTGACCAGCCATCGCCACCTTGAGCATCAGCAACACACAGCGAGCTTCGTAAGCCTCTTCTCCCTATCCCGCGTGACCTGGAGCGCCGGTGGTAGCTCTGACAGAGGCGCCGCCGCCAGTCGCCGCCGCTAGCGCCGCCACTGGATGGTCAGGTTGCTTAGGATCGTTAGATCTAGATCCCGCGGATACGATAGATCCTAGGCGAAACGGTAAGATTAGATTTGGGCCGCGCGTTTAAGTTAGATCTGACGGCTCACAGATGCGATCCTGAGCGAACCAGTACGCACCAATCAGAACGTGACGCGTGGCCAGGAATTAGATTTAAAATCAGGATTTGAATCTATTAGTTGTTTGAAATTGTTTTAGCCATAACTTTTGATTCCCACGTTCAAATTTGACAAATTTTATATCAATGGAATCAGGAGAACAAGCCCTTTCCAAATATGCAATGTGTTTAATGTTTTGTTTCTGTTAAAATGGTTTTATTTACAGAAACATGTGTAGGCCTATTTTGTGTATATAAATTATTTGAGAAATGTTTTAAGGTTTAAATAAATGTTGTTTGGCAAGTTTTGAACTTGTTTATGAACCAGTACTGTACACTTGTCTTGTTTGTAGAAAATAAAGATAGAATTCAAAGGTTATGCATAGATTACCGTTCACTCAATGAGGTGACTATCAAGAACAAATACCCTTTGCCTAGAATCAATGACTTGTTTGATCAGTTAGAAGGAGCTTGTGTGTTCTCAAAGATTGATCTCCGGTCAGTTTATTTCCTACTCAAGATAAGGGAACATGACATACCTAAGACAGCTTTCACCACAAGGTATGGATTGTATGAGTATACCGTGATGCCATTTGGTTTGACCAATGCTCCAACATACTTCATGAATATGATGAACAAGGTGTTCATGGAATTCCTTGATAAGTTTGTTGTCGTTTTCATCGATGATATTTTAATCTACTCCAAGAGCAAAGAAGAGCATGAAGGACATTTGCGTTTGATACTTGAGAAGCTTAGAGAGCATAAACTATATGACAAATTCAGCAAGTGTGAATTCTGGTTGAATGAAGTTGGATTTCTTGGACACGTTGTGTCAGGAGATGGTGTAGCAGTTGATCCTGCTAAAGTTTCAGCTGTAACTGAATGGGAATCTCCCAAGTCAGTAAAAGAAGTTCGTAGTTTCCTTGGCTTAGCAGGTTACTACAGAAGGTTCATTGAGAATTTCTCCAAGGTAGCAAAACCTATGACAGAATTGCTAAAGAAAGACAAGAAATTTGCTTGGTCTGAGGGATGTGAACTCAGCTTTCAAGAATTGAAGAAGAGACTTGTGACAGCACCAGTCTTGTGTTTGCCAGATTTGGAAAAAGATTTCCAAGTGTATTGTGATGAATCCCATCATGGATTAGGTGCAATACTTATGCAAGAAGGGAAAGTTGTGGCTTATGCCTCGAGACAACTCAAAACTCATGAAGTGAACTATCCTACTCATGATTTGGAGTTAGCCTCTGTTGTCCATGCACTCAAAACATGGAGACATTATCTTTTGGGAAAGTGTTGTGAAGTGTTCACAGATCACAAGAGTTTGAAGTATATCTTCACCCAGAAAGAAATTAACATGAGACAAAGAAGATGGCTAGAACTCATCAAGGACTATGACTTAAGTTTGCAATACCACCCCGGTAAAGCAAATGTTGTAGCGGATGTTCTAAGCCATAAGGTTTTTGTGAATGGCCTCACTAAGGGAGAACTGCCAGATGATCTGTGTGCCCAATTTAGAGGCCTCTGATTGGATATTGTGCCTGAAGGACATCTCATGTCTTTGGATGTTCAACCTACTTTGTTGGACAAAATCAAGGAAGCCCAGAAGAATGATAAAGAAATTGAAGAGATCAAGTAAAAGATTGGCAAGGGAAAAGCCAAAGGATTCCATGAAGAAGAACAGGGTACTTTATGGCATGGAAAACTTATCTGTGTCCCACAAGATCCGGAGCTTCGGAAACTAATTTTGCAATAAGCACACAACTCACCGTATTCCATTCACCCGGGTAACACCAAAATGTACATGGATATGAAGGAAAGATTTTGGTGGAATAATCTCAAGAAGGACATCGCCGAACATATTGCTTTGTGTGGTGTGTGTAGTAGAGTGAAAGCAGAACACCAGAAACCAGCAGGTTTGCTTCAACCACTACCTATTCCTGATTGGAAGTGGGACAAGATTGGTATGGATTTCATTACTGGATTGCCAAGGACCCGGTCAGGATATGATTCTATTTGGGTAGTAGTGGATCGCCTAACTAAAGTGGCTCATTTCATACCCGTGAAGACAACCTATACAAGTGCTAAGTTGGCCAAGATCTATATGAGTAGAATTGTATGTCTACATGGAGTACCCAAGAGTATTGTGTCAGATACAGGAACCCAATTCACTTCCCATTTTTGGAGGCAATTACATGAGTCATTGGGAACGAGGTTGGAATTCAGCACTGCATTTCATCCTCAAACTGATGGACAGATAGAAAGGACTAATCAGATTCTTGAAGACATGTTGAGGGCATGTGCCCTAGACTATGGAGCTAGTTGGGATGAAAGTCTGCCTTACGCAGAATTTTCTTATAACAACAGCTACCAAGCCAGCATTGAGATGGCACCATTTGAGTTTCTCTACGGGAGAAAATGTACCACCCCATTGTTATGGAATGGTGTGGGGGAAAGAAGTTTGTTCGGACCAGAACTTATCAAAGAAGCTGAAGAGAAAGTCAAGCTGGTTAAGGACATATTAAAGATAGCACAGTCCTGACAGAAAAGCTACGCAGATCCTAAGCGTAGATAAGTCACCTATGAAGTTGGTTATAGAGCTTATCTTAGAGTATCACCACTTCGTGGAGTGAAGAGGTTTGGAGTCAAAGGGAAGTTGGCCCCAAGATATGTTGGACCATTCAAGATTCTGAGTCGTAAAGGGGAAGTTGCTTATGAAATTGAATTGCCAGAGTCTTTGTCAGCTGTTCATAATGTGTTTCATGTGAGTCAGCTTAAGAAATGTCATCCAGAAATGGAAGAAACTTCTTTGAAGGATACTATACCTTTGGAAGAGGTTCAATTGGAAAGTGATCTCACTTATGAAGAGAAACCTACCAAGATTCTTGAGACTGCAGAAAGAGTCACACGGACTAAGACTATCAAGTTCTGCAAAGTTCAATGGAACCATCATTCCGAAGAAGAAGCAACATGGGAAAGAGAAGATGATCTTCGGAAATACCACCCTCACCTATTTTCTAGCCAATCTGAATTTCTCATGCATATCATCCATGCATCCATGATCATATTGAGTTCATTTCAAACAAATAAATTCAAAAACAGGAGCATATGAGCTCATTATTTTATGTGATCAACATTTAAAACAAATACAAATCTCCAATGTGAGATAGGTGTTCAGTGAACCAAACCTTGTGTCTTATTGCTTTCAGAGTGTATTGCTAGATTGCAAGGATTTAAACCCAAGTTTCAAAATAAATATAATTTGAAAACCAATTTCAAAACCTATATAAAACTAGTGCTATGTCACTGCTTATTTTATTTTATTCAAGTGACCAGGCCAATTCAAAGTGACCACTTGGTTTTATGCCCAGAATTGTGATTGTTGCACACTGCAAAAATCCTGAAATTTTTTGAATTCAAATAGATTTTGAAATCATTTGAATTTGATTCCTAAAATTGAAAACAGAAAAAGAAAAGCAGAAAAGAATTAGAAAAGGGCTGGCGCCACCTATCTAGCCCAACGATGGATTCAGCCCACTAAGCCCACCTAGGTTCCCCCTCTCTCTCACTCGCAGACGAACCCACCAAGTCACTGACCACCCGACCCCACCTCCTCTCTGTTTCACTCGCTGACGAGTGGACCCTGCGACCACGTCATCATCGTCGTCAATCACGCGTGACCGCGACGCTTGCTCCGTCGTTACCTCGCCGCAGTCACTGCGGGCTTAATTGCCATTGATACAACGCGGGATCCTCGCCCCCGCTCTGGCTATAAGACCACGTCCCCCTCACGGCCATTTACCCCAACAAAGCCAGACAGAAATGCCCCCAGGCTGCCCGCAATCGATCTTGCACCGCCGCTGCACAGACGCACTCCGGCGACCAATCTCGGTGAGTACTGACCGCCCCCTGTCTCTGGTTCAAACCATCGTGACCATCATCTCCTTGCGCGTTCACTGATGCCCTCTGTTTTCTTTCTCGTGACCCAGAGCGACGTCTTCGTTCACACCCTCGAACGCCTGAGCCGCCGCTCGATTCCGACGTGCAATTCAGGTAAAACGAGACCGCCCCTTGCCTCCCCTTTGATACTGTCTTGATCGCCAGGCCTTTGCGCATCTCCTAAACCATCTGGCTCGTGCTAGGTCGATGCAGAACCTCGGCAACGTCTTCGACAGCAAGCATCTGACGCCGCCAGCAACTCCGACGAGCTCCCTTGGTCACTACAGCGCGCCCCTTGACCAGCCATCGCCAACTTGAGCATCAGCAACACACGGCGAGCTTGGTAAGCCTCTTCTCCCTCTCCCGCGTGACCTGGAGCGCCGGTGGTAGCTCTGACAGAGGCGCCGCCGCCAGTCGCCGCCGCTAGCGCCGCCACTGGATGGTCAGGTTGCTTAGGATCGTTAGATCTAGATCCTGCGGATACGATAGATCCTAGGCGAAACGGTAAGATTAGATCTGGGCCGCGCGTTTAAGTTAGATCTGACGGCTCACAGATCCGAAGCGAACTGCAGCGCCAATCGAGCGTGACGTGGCCAGGAATTAGATTTAAAATCAGATTTGAATCTATTAGTTTTTTTTGGTTTAGCCATAACTTTTGATTCCCAAGTTCAAATTTGACAAATTTTATATCAATGGAATCAGGAGAACAAGCCCTTTCCAAATATGCAGTGTGTTTAATGTTTTGTTTCTGTTAAAATGGTTTTATTTACAGAAACATGTGTAGGCCTATTTTTTGTATATAAATTATTTGAGAAATGTTTTAAGGTTTAAATAAATGTTGTTTGGCAAGTTTTGAACTTGTTTATGAACCAGTACTGTACACTTGTCTTGTTGAGTTTAGAAAATCATCACATATAATGTTGCATGCATCCATATATTTTTGCTTGTATCTATTTGTATGTGATTTGTTGCTATGATTCTATGTGTAGATTTTGGTGCCAATAGTGATTGTGATTGTGAGGAGTGTAGCTACTCTCCAAACTACCAAGGCAAGTGGTGCTTCATGATATTTTTGTCCCTATGTTTTCTACTAAGCATTAGAAATATTTTACTAGTCTTGCATGTTATATTTTACTTATGCTATGCTTGGGAAATCCTAGTAGTTGTAGAATTGCTATAAATTTCTAAGTTAAGATGCTTATCTATGCCATGCTTAGCCTAGCTAGTAGTAACCAAGGGTGCTGAAATATACATGCTATGATAAAAATATTTCTAAGTCTTTGGACTTGTGTTTTTCCTAATAAAACAACTAAGTGAAAGAAACACCTGGGTGGAATGGAAGGAATGGTTTATGTTGAGTGGTTACACAAGGCCCATTTCTATGGTTTACCTTGTGTATCTCACTTGTGGAAAGCCACCCAGGAACAAAGAGATTTTGGAGGCCAAGTGTGAAGAAGCTTCTAGTGCAGCCACTTGGCAATATGGGCTCTGCCTGGATCACATAGGTTGCTAGAACTTAGCCATTTGGACAGTTGGTGGTAGTGGGATGATAGGTTGGAACGCGTCCATTTGGTCTAAGGGAAGGCTTCCGAAAGGTCCTGTCTTGGTGAAATCAAGTCTGGTGGGGAAAGTGCACAACCTCTGCAGATGGAAGAATCTAAGTACTTAGCCATGTCCCTGGAAAAGGACAACTTGAGCATCAAGACATGGAAGCTATCAAGAATCTCCTCATCCCAATTTCTAAGTAAAACTTGTGGTTGAACAAGGGTGAAGGACCTCAATGTCTATTGGTGGTTCCTTGGGGAAAAGTTTTGACAAAGAAAAACTTAGTGATTTCAACTAATAGGCAAAACCTATTTTGAGCAAAGCAAGCCTAAACTACACTTAGCCAAATTTGCATATAGTATTTAGTCCACCAAATATTGAACTAAGGTATCACTTGCCAATACTATTCCAATGTATTGACCCACTGTGGCTGTAACTTGTGATGTTGCAGGTTACTCTGATGAGGATTAGGAGTCATGAGTCTACACTCAACATGTTTGCCTGTGGCACATGAAGATGAAGACTTTTTCCTATTTACTTATCTAAACTCTTGTACTAGGCCTGTGGCCTTGGAGTTGTAAAGACTATGTTTTTCTCTAGAATGACTGTAATAATGACCTTTGTTTCTGTGTACTTCATCTTAAACTGTGGATGCTAGCATTGATCCAGGGACTAGCATTGCAATCACAGGGATCCTTTTCCTTTATAAAGGAGGGATCTTACAGTAAGCATGTGCCAATACAACCCAAATAAAGCATCAAAGGAGAATACCACAATACTATGCTTTTGTATGCTAAAACAACGCACGATTCTTTCAAGGCACATTAAGCAATCTCAATTGTTTGAAACAAGTCATGCTATAGCAATAATCACTAAGTATATGGTCAAAACAACATCTAGCATGACACGACAAAGTCTAATCCACAGTCAAAACAAGCTCCCTTTTGTACCACTTAAGCATGAAGCTTCCTACTCTTTTCCAACACCAATCGATTTATTTGAAATAACTAAAAAAGATAATAAACAATAAAGATCAGTGAGTATGTCTTACACATCTACAAATAAGAACTAAAAAGTTCTAAGCTAAAAGCATAAGAAAACTAAAGCTAAACACAGTGCTAGCAAAAGAGAACACTCACAAAACAATAAGAGTGAAAACTAAAGTGTTCTAGTCAATGAAGAACTAGGTAAGACTTCTCAATTTATTGAAGCAAAGCAAACAAAATAAAACTAAAAACAAGAACAAAGATGCTCCAAGAACAACACAAAAGTGCATAAAGAATAAAAATGAAGTGTGTAGAAAGAGACTTGAGATTTTTATTGATGAAGAAGGGGATGCCTTGGGGGGCATCCCCAAGCTTTGACGCTTGTACCTGTTGAATATTTCTTGGGGTGAAACGGGTGGCATCCCCAAGCTTGAGCTTTTGTCCATACTTCATCTCATCACATCATTCTTCCCCTACACTTAAAAATTTCCTTCATACAAAACTTCACACGCCTTTGGGTTTAGTTTCAACACAAGTAAAACATTCATTAAAACACAAGCTATTGTAGAAATTTCTTTTAAAAGCTCAAGTGATCAAAGAGAACTAAAGAAACCGATAAGAAGCAAATGCAAATAATGGCAGAAATATGTCAAAACAGACCAGCAGGTAAAAAATGATGTTTTCGAAGACCTTCTGTTGCTCAAATCGAAAAGTGTTGAACTAACGAAAGTTAGATAATAACCTGGGGCATATGAACATAAAATTACATCTCAATCCGACGTACTTGGATTTTCACGAATTTTTACAATGAAGCACAAAAATCTGTTTCGGGACAACAACTTCCCCAAATCTTACTTCTCTCTCATTAGAGGTTATTCTTGGCACAAAAACCACACAAAAAGGATAATGAGAGTTAATTACATAAGTAATAACTTCCAAGACTCAACAAAAGCAAAACTTACTAAAATAAAAATAATTTGGGTTATCTCTCAATAGTACTTTTCTTTAACGTCTTTAAGTTAGTCATGGAAAGCAAGAATCAAGTATTTTCGAATGAGGAAGCATTAAGATCAATACCAAAAATTTCTTCAATGAGGCATGGTATCTCATCCAAATAAGTTCTAGAGTATCCTCTCTCAATACTCTTGGGTTCACTATTTTCATCAAACGGGTTTTCAGTAACAATCCAATCAAAATTCTTTTCTAGGGCTTCATGCATTCCTACAAGTTTAAAAGGTATTGGTATTTTAATTTCCTCTCCATTTTTGGTTTTTGTTTTGTCCAACTTTTCTAGTGTACCCATAACATCTACACATGAGCCTAGCATGTTAAAACAATCAAAGACCTTTCTAGCTTATTTAGCAACATCATTGAATTCTTTAAGCAAAGTTTCCAGAATAAAATCTCTCTTTTCACTATCCTCAATATATTTATGTTTAATAAACATTACTTGCATCATTGGGTTAAGGTTAACAAACCTAGCCTCCAACATGTGAACTAAAGAAGCTGCAGCAATTTCATAATTTGGAGCAAGTTCTTCTAAAGATCTATCCTCAATATCCTCATGCTTGCTAACATGATTAAATAATTCTTCAATATTATATTTCCCAATTATAGAGCCACTACCTATTGAAAGGTCGTTCAGGATGAACTTAGGGATCAACATGGCGAGCTAAGAACAAGGTAACAACTAAAGGAAGAACTAATTTTTTTGTGTTTTTGATAAAAAGAAACAAACCAAACAAAACTATTTTTTTGTATTTTCATAAAAAGAAACAAGCAAAAGAAAGCAAAAGAAACTAAGAAAAACAAAAACAAAGTAAATAGATTAGTTGTGAGAGACTCCCATTGCAATAATCTTCTTTCTCCTAGAAAAGTGACTGACGAGGAGGAAGAGATTGAAGCTGTCCTTAACCCCCCGGCAACGGCACCAGAAAAGTGCTTGATGGCTCAGATATGTAGAGCTTGTTGGGGACCCCAATAGGAAGGTATGATGAGCACAAGAACAAGTTTCCCTCAGTTATGAAACCAAGGTTATTGAACCAGTAGGAGTAAGGAAACAACTCCAAGGTGTTGCCAGCAACTTGGAACCTGCACAACACAACCACAGAACTTTGCCCCAACTTACACTGAGGTTGTCAATCTCACCTGTTTTGCTGAAAACAAAGGATTAAACATATAATGTGGAAGATAGTAATTTCTTGAAGAAAGTAAACAATAACAGTAGATGGAATATCAATGATAAAGGAATGGAACGGGGTCAACATTTCACTAGAGGTGTTTCTCCTTAAGATAAATAGCATGTTGGGCGAACAAATTACAGTTGGGCAATTGACATATTGAAAATGCATAAATATGCATGTACAAGTCATGATGATTCCTATGAGATTCGTTTGGGCATTACAACATAATACATAGACCATAATCCAACTGCATCTATGACTAATAATCCACCTTCAGGTTATCATCCGAACCCCTTCTAGTATTAAGTTGCAAGCAACGGATAATTGCATTAAGCAAAGTGTGTAAAGTAAACAATACAATTGCCCTTGGACAAAGGATTGTTGTTTTCTCCCTAGTAGCAACATCACATCTACAACCTTAGAGATTTCTATCACTTCCCCAGATTACTAGAGGCCTGAACCTACTATCGAGCATAAATACTCCCTCTTGGGGTTGAAAGCATCTACTTGGCCAAAGCATCTACGAACAACGGAGAGCATGTAAGATCACAAATAACACAGACATGATAGAATCAATAATCAATCTTGAACATAGTACTCAATATCCATCGGATCCCAACAAACACAACATGTAGGATTACAAAATAGATGATCTTGATCATGAACGGAGCTCACAAGATCTAAACATGATAGCAAAAAGGAGGAGAACCAACCATGTAGCTACTGTATGGACCCGTAGTCCAAGGGTGAACTACTCACGCATCACTCCGGAGGCTGGCATGGTGATGAAGAAGGCCTCCGGGGTGATCTCTCCCCTTCGCCAGGGTGCCGGGAAGAGCTTCGGATCCCCATGATCTAGGGATGGATATGGCGGCGACTACAGACTGTTTCGTGGAGATCTGATCGGGTGTTTAGGGTTTCTGCATCGGGGTGCTTTTATAGGCGAAGGGGTGATACGTCGGAAACGTATCTATAATTTTTGATACTCCATGCTTGTTTAGTATCTACTCTTCTCCTCGTTGGGATCGACACTCCTATTTATCAAAAGTACTACAATACACCCTCTATACTTGTGGGCCATCAAGACTATTTTCTGGCGTTGTTGCCGGGGAGTTAAGCGCTATTGAAGAGTGGAACTGGTAAGGGAAACTTTTACTGTGAGTATTGCTTTTGTTACTTTGTTTCTGATACATTGGAAACATATCTATAATTTTTGATGCTCCATGCTTGTTTTGTATCTACTTTGCTTTGCCTGTCTACACTTTGATGTGCTATTTACATGTTTTCTGGTACTAACCTATTAACAAGTTGCAACAGTGCGAGATGCCTGTTTTCTGCTGTTTTGGGTTTCAGAAAAGTTAGTAAAGAAATATTCTCGAAATTGGACGGGACAAACGTCAAAGTCAATTACTTTCCGTGGGGAACAATAAGTCTAGAGGAGAGCCGGAGGGGCCAGCCAGGGGGGCCAGACCCACCCTAGGCGCGGGTGGGCCCAGCCCCGCGCCTAGCTAGGGTTTGCCAACCCTGGCTACCTCCTCGGTCTCCGCCTTCGCCTATAAGAAGCCCCCGATGCAGAAACCCTGAGTACCCGATCAAATATCCAGGAAACCATTTGTAGCCGCCGCCACCATCGTCCCTAGATCGGGGGGATTTGAAGTTCTTCCTAGCACCCTACCGGAGGGGAGATCATCCTGGAGGCCTTCTCTCCGGTATGATGCGTGAGTAGTTCCACCTTGGACTATGGGTCCATGTAGTATCTAGATGGTTGTATCTCCTCCTTTGTGATTTCATGTATAGATCTTGTGAGCTCCGTTCATGATCAAGATCTAATCTATTTGTAATCATGCATGTTGTGTTTGCGGGGATCCGATGGATATTGAGATTATTGTGTTGGTTTGATTAATGGTTTTGTCTTTATGATTCTATCATGTCTGTGTTGTTTGTGATCTTGCATGCTCTCCGTTGTTAGTAGCCATCTTGGCCAAGTAGTTGCTAGTGACTCCAAGAGGGGGTATTTATGCTCGATAGTGGGTTCATGCCTCTAGTTTCCAAGGGAAGTGACAATAATCTCTTCGGTTGTAGATGTGCTATTGCTACTAGGGAGAAAACAACGGTCTCTTGTTCATGGAACATGTGGACTGTTTACCTTACACACTTTTCTTAAAGCAGTTATCTGTTGCTTGCAACTTAATACTGGAGGGGGTTCAGATGATAACCTGAAGGTGGACTGCTAGTCATAGATGCAGTTGGATGGCGGTCTATGTATCTTGTTGTATTGCCCAATCAACCTCATAGGATCTTTCTGACTAGTAATTACATTGTTATGCCTTGCTCAGTTCCTGTCAATTGCCCTGCTGTAATTTGTTTACCCTTAATGCCATGTTGTTTATCTAAGGAGAGAACCTCTAGTGAACTATGGACCCCGGTCCAATCTTTACCATTGATACATCTTCCACTGTTACTAGTTTAGTTGCTGCAAACCATTACCTTCCACACCATATGTTTAATCCTTTCTTACAGCAAACCGGTGATCTTGACAACCTCACTGATTCGTTGGGGCAAAGTCTTGAGTTTGTGTTGTGCATGTCGTGGTATTGCCGACGAGTACGCCATGGAGGGGTCCTCACAGTGCGTGTTTAGAGACGTGGGGTAAGGTGGACGGTTGACGGATACGAGGTAACACAGCTTACCCAGGTTCAGATCCCACAATGGTGGTGGAATCCTACTCCTGCTATAAATCACTATAAGGGCAATACGCCGAGTTATAGAGGTAGGTTCGCTGTGCGAGGTTGTATGAGATTGTCTGAAGTTGTCTGCCCTAAAGGCTCCCATAGGCCCGACTTATATAGTCGCCAGGTCCTAGGGTTACAGGGAAAATTCTTAGCCGGATAGGTTACAGAGTCCTACACTGTCTATTACTAGTCTTGTGTATCTTGTACTCCAAGGCTCCGGGTACGCTGGTGACTCCACCGTAGCCTTCCTTTATCCGGCATGGACCTCCCTTCTGGATCCATCTAACTGGGCCGCCCAGCAGGCCATAGGCCATGCTACCGACTATGGGCCACCTGGGTTAGCCAGATAAGAGACATGCTATAAGGATACCCATATAGCATATCCCCAACAGTATCCCCCGGAGAACTCCGAGATCTTGCGCCGTCTTGCCTCTTCACGTGGAATGCTCCGTCTAGATGGATGTCGGCAAATCGTCAAGCAATATCTTGTAGTCCTCCCAAAGAACCCTGCAAGGTTTTCTCCGTCTTTGATTTGTAAGTCAGAGAAATGTTGAATCTTCCATCGTACTCTTCCATAGTCGGATTAAATCCGTCCATGCCGGAACCTTCGATGTGACGGCTCATCTACCCGTGTCAGCTAGGACAACGTAGGCTTAGGTCAGCGACGCCTCGTAACTCACACATGCAGAGAATGCAATCATATCCGATTTTCCCGCGCGAGCGATACGAACCGTTGGCGGCGATGGTTGGAGACGTGGCGAAATTTCCGCGCATGTTCGTGAACACGTCGTCTACGCGGCAACCGTCCGATTAAGCTGCACGAATCTTGACGCCGAGGATGATAATTAGTAACCATGGGGAATTTTCTACTTTTTACCCCATTCTTCTCGCGTAGTCTTCTTCCTCCAGCCGCACATCTCCTCGATATCTCCACGAGAAACCTCGAAAACCCTAGCTTCCATCTGTGTCAGTCACACCCGTCCATCACTCCATGGCCAGCAACAACACCTCCCCATCGATGGCGGCATGGAGCGAAGCCGCGGCAAAGCCGACGAGCTCCGTCGTCGTGCCCCCAGAGGGCTTGGTCATCCCCACATCGGCGGTTATCGAGTCCACCGGCGGCGACCAAAATTTGGTGGCGCTGGAACCACTGGAGGAGGAGCCAGACTCGCATAAGGGAGATTGCCGCAGCTCGGACATCACCGACCGCGACATCCAAGAGATGGTCGCCGAAGGCTACCTCCCCGCGACGGAGGGGCTCGCCTGGCGGGCGGCGCCGACCGGCAAGGTGACACCTTCTCCCCAAGCCGGATAAAAGGTGTACCTCAAGGCTCAGCTGGTACGCGGCGTTTACCTGCCCATCTCCCACTTCTTCCTCTCCGTCTTGAACCACTACAAGGTCCAACATCATAACCTCTCCCCCAATAGCATCTTAGTGCTTAGCAACTTCGCGGCACTTTGCGAGGGTTACCTAGGGATAAGGCTTAGGTTAGACTTGTTCGTGTACTTCTTCACCGTCAAACGTGAAGCCGGACATAGTAAGGAGGAGCTTAGGAACTGCGGCACCATAAGCTTCAAGATTTGACCTGGTCGGCGGTTCCTCGACATCGTCGGCCACAAGTCCTGCAAGAACTGGCAGCGGACGTACTTTTACGGCCCCGGCATTCCTTTGGCGGGCCGAGAAGTGACATACCTAGACTTCGTGGATGGAGCCGCCGCTGAAGTTTCTACATGGAGATCCCATGCCTCCCTTCCCTCCGACCTCGACGCTTCTCGCGCAATAAGGCGAATAGAATGGTTCGTAGAGACGGGTTTGACTGGCTTGGACCTAGCCATGTGCTGGTTCATCAGGTGAATCCAACCTCTGCAGCACCGCGCGAAGTTCATGCACGAGTATACCAGTGATCGAAGGGATACCCTCCGGATCTCCGTGGATAACTTCTCGAGCGACTCCGTCAAGCTCCGCCTAAAGGACATCGTCAAGGTGAAGGATAAGAAGCGTGGCTTCACCATCACCTACGACATGTTCGTAGACGGCAAGTGCCCAAAGGTAGGTATTTATTTTCCGTCTACGACATATACTCCAGTTTTTCCGTCTTGCCAATACCATCTTATCTAACACGATGGTTTCTCACTTAACAACTTAGCGATCTAGATGAGGGCAACCTGGCTGCCCAAATATACGACCCAAAGATGAAGGAAGTCACGGTCGTGTCCGACGACGATGTCCCGTTGGCGCGAAAGCGGAAGCGCTCCACCTCTGACGCTGCCGACGGAGGAAAGAAGAATAAGACGGAGGGTGGAGCCTCCAAAAAGACTACCGCCGCCCTGGAGGCGGAAAAGAGAAAAGCCACCGGGATTTTTGCCAAAGCGCCCCCTAGTGTAAGCTTCTCATTCTTCGACATTGTCTATTTATCTGTCTTGTTCCTGTACTTATGCATTTTGCACGTCTCAGGAAGAAAGCCACGACCAGCCTCAAGAAGACCTTCAAAACTTTGGGGGCTTCTAGAAATATCAAAGACATGCTGCATCGCGACGCCTCCCCCACCATCGCCCCTGCTACCCCTGCCGTCAATCCTTCGTCTGCTCCGACAAGCTCGCAGGCTAAGGAGGCACCAGGCCCTTCCGTCATGGAAGTGGATTCTGCGCTTCTACCGAACTCGCTGTTGTCGGCGAGCAGGAAACGCAGGAGAGCACCACTCACCAAATGGCTGAAGCTCCGGCTAAGGATGCCATCGGTGGCGGCAAGGCGGTGGTGGAAGCTGGTACTTCTGCCGAAGGCGGTGCCCCTGCTCCCCAGAAACCCTTTGAGTTTCCGAAGATAGTTTACCCGGTGCTCACGCCGAGTAACACAACTCTGGTTCCTGGAGGAGTATCGTCATCTCCGACGTGTGGTCTTGAGGAGCTCCTTCGACAAGCGGACATCTTGCAAGGAAATAGCATCTCCTTTGGCAAGCTGCTAGCCGAGAGCGCTACAAACCTCAAGATCATTGCACTTGTAAGTTTTACTTTGCCTTTTGCATTTCATATGAGTATCCCACTATAGCCCCCAAGGATGTAGACGGAAAACCATAGGTTTTGCATCTATATGCTCTAAGAGTGACTAAGTTAGAAAAAACTCTCACTGTAGCCCCCAAGCATTTAGATGGAACAAACTATTCCGACTAGATGCTTTAAGAGTAGCATACACAGTGTTTATAATTTTCAATACTGTAGCCCCCAAGCCTCTAGTTGTAACTGAATTAGTTCCGACTAGATGCTTAAAGAAAAGCTAAGCATTTTCCGAGTTAAAAACTTTATACTGTAGCCCCCAAGCTTCTAATCGAGAACTGAATTAGCTCCGACTAGATGCTTAAAGAAAAGCTAAGTATATTGCTAAGTAAAAAACTCTCGCTGTAGCCCCCGAGCGCCTAGGTGGAAAATTTCCGACTAGGTGCTCCAAGCAGACTAAACAACGGTTTAACTTTTTCCTTTTTTCCACAAAACGAGAATGCTCGGAGGGGCATGGCCAATGACAAGTACCAGAAGATGCGCGCAGATCTTGAATCCGAAAAGGGTAAAACTGCCATCTTGAAGGAACAGATCATCAAAAACAAGAGTCTGTTTTCTTTTTGCGCATTTTCGTCTTGTTTTTGTTCCCACATTCTCCGAGTACTCACTGTGTACTTTGTTTTCTCCGACTTGCAGAACATGTCGCCAAGGACAAGGATATTGTCGAGCAGTCCAAGCACATCCAACAGCTGGACAGTGAGAACAAGATCTTTAAGGAGGAGAGGAAGGAAATGCTGAAAATGCATGAAGATTCCATGAAGGCCCTGCAGGACTCCGCCTCCGCGGAAATCAATCGCTTGAAGGAGGAGCTTGCGATCTTAAAAGATCAGAAGCAAGCTGCTGATAAGCAAAACCAACGCCACAACGAGGCATTTAAGCTCCTCCAACAAGAGAAAGAATCCTTGGCGGACACCCTCTGGCAGGCTAAGGCCAGCATCTTCAGTAAGTTTCCTCCGCCTTGTATTTCTGTAGTCTGGATACTTTGGATTTAATGAACTCATGCACTCCTTGTCGGAATGTGCAGCTCCTATGGGTTTAACTCGCTCACCTCCTTCGGACAAGGAATGCATGGTTCTTGCCGGCAACTTCATCAACACCGCCATCACCCAAGCCAAAGAGATTGCCAAGCCTCTCCAGATATACATCAAGGCCTCAGACTCCGTGACGAAGTACTCGGAGATTCTGCGCTGAGCCCCCGAGCGTGTCACGAGCTGGAAAGCTTCATGTGCATGGGCTGGCGCAAGGTTGACGCTGTCAATGGTGAAGGCACACTACGAAGATGCCGACATCGACACGGTGACCTCTGGTATCCCCAACGTTGACGATGACAGCAAAGATATTGATCACGAAGCCATCTTGTCATCACTCGCGGGTTATGACACCAGAGTTGCCGAGTTGGTGGACATCGATGTCTTCGTGCCCATGAACACTATCGACAGCGTCAACCAAGATTCCTCCGAGTCTCATCATAGCACCGACGTTGAGGGTGATTCTCTGGCTGGTGACGATGCTGCTTCCAAGTCTCCTGCGCCCAAAGAGTGAAAACACTATGTAATATTTGTTTCATCTTTGGTGTATGCGCGAAAAAACTTGGTGATGTAACTTAAGGCGGAAAACAATGATTGTCATGTCCTTCTACTTAAGAACTAATTTCCAGCATGTATATATTTTTTAAGCAAGTGCTGGCTGATCCATTACTTTGGTTCTTATGCTTGACTTTTCGTGAGTCAGAAGACTCGTTGTCGGAACCATGCGCTGAGGTGATGATGCCAATGGCACCGTCAATAACCTGAGCGCAAAATCGCCGATAATAAGTGCCAAAAGTCACTACTCCAGAATCCGCATAAAAACAACAAAGAATGTGTAGACCAGAAAACTTAAGCTAATGCCCGTAGGCGGAATTTTCACAAGTGCAAATGCAAAGCTTGTGCATAAAGGTTTTACATGATCCAAAAATGAACACTAAAGGAGGTAAAAGACTCAGAAATATGAGTGAACCAGAGAGCTTTATTTCATTGATCATATAATAGGTACACAATTAGATAAAAAATGCTAAGTGTAAAAAGGACGTAGATGTGATATGTTCCATAGCCGATCAAGCTTCGGGTAGTCATCATCCGGGTCACGTCGCTTACGCTTATGATCCTTGTTGGGTCTATCCTTTAGTTCACGATTGTCAACAAGGTAGTAAGACCCATTGAGCAGCGCCTTGATTATGATGAACGGTCCTTCCCATGGCGGGGATAATTTGTGTGACTTCTTCTGCTTAAGTCGGAGCACCAAATCCCCCTCTTTAAACGAGCGATGCCGAACGCGGCGACTATGGTAGCTGCATAGCTTCTTCTGGTAGATGGCGGATCTTTGGCATGCCAAAACGCGCTCCTCCTCGAGAAGGTCCACATCCAGGCGTCTGGATTCTTCAGCGTCATCCTCTTTGTAGGCGGCAACTCTTAGGTGCATCATGAACGATGTCGGAAGGCAGGATTTTCTGCTCCATATACCATGAAATAAGGGGTGTAGCTGGTGGATCTGTTGGGTGTAGTTCGTAAACTCCACAACACAGATGGCAATTCTTCCGCCCAGGCTCCAGCTGCTCTATGTCGTGGTGCCTAAAGACGTGGCTTGATTCCCTGCAGAATTAATCCATTGGCTCACTCAAACTGACCATTGGATTGTGGGTGTGCCACAGATGCAAGGTCAAGTCGGATGCCTTTCTCCCAGAAATATGCCTCCACTTCTCCGAGTGATAAATTACTGCCGTTGTCGGTGATAATGCTATGTGGGAGACCAAATCTCACCACTAGATCCTGGACAAACCTAAGGGCAGTTGCCCCATCAAGCTTTGTAATGGGTTTAGCTTCTATCCATTTGGTGAATTTGTCAACTGCTACAAGCAGATGCGTAAACCTACAAGGTGTCGTCTGTAACGGTCCCACCATGTCTAGCCCCCAGACTGCAAACGGCCAAGTTATTGGTATTGTTCGCAGTTCTTCAGCAGGAACATGTGGTTGTCGGGCATAATACTGGCATCCCATGCATGTCTCAACAAGCTTGTCGGTGTCCGCCTTCGCGGTCAGCCAATAGAATCCTTGCTGGAAGGATTTCGCGACCAACGATCGATGAGCGGCGTGATGCCCGCAATCTCCGAGATGGATTTCGCATAGGATTTCTATACCTTCTAGCTGGGAAACACACTTTAGGTATACACCAGTAGTGCTCCTTTTATAGAGTTGCCCATTGATTATGGTATAACCCTTTGCTCATCGTACTATTTGCCATCTTTCGACTTTGTCGTCGGGCAAAGTTTCGTGTTTGAGATATTCCATGAACGGTTTTGTCCAAGCCGACGGGACCTTAGTCACTATGTTGACGAAAGAGTCAGCTCTATCCGGGTTGTCGATGTCGGCTCCCTTCACGGATGGTGTGCGCAGGTGCTCTAGGAAAATTCCTGGCGGAATTCGCTTGCGCCCTGATCCTAGCTTAGAGAGCAGATCAGCCGCCTCGTTTTGTTCCCTAGGCACATACTTGACTTCGTAGCCCAAGAAGCTCTTGGCTATCTCGTCCACTTCGTCTTGATATGCCGCCATCATAGGGTTCCGCGCATTCGAGGTGACAGCCACCTGCTGGGCAACCAAGTCGGAATCTCCATAGCAAACTATGCGCTTGATGCCAATATCCTTGGCTACACGTAGTCCGTGAATGAGTGCTTCATACTCCGCCATGTTGTTTGTAGCCTAGAAGTGGATCTGCAGAACGTAGTGTAGCTTGTCTCCTGTTGGTGACTGTAGCAATACACCAGCCCCCGAGCCGTTGAGCATCTTTGATCCATCAAAGTGCATCACCCAGTACTCTGGTTCTGGCAGCGGAGTAGCGTCTGGCATCTCCGTCCAATCTACGATAAAATCCGCCAAGGCTTGTGATTTGATAGCGTTGCATCTCTTGTAGGTGATCTCGAAGGCGGCAAGTTCAATGCCCCACTTCGCGACCCTTCCTGTAGCGTCATTTATCGATAATGTCGCATGCTGGAGTCTTGCTCACCACTGTGATTGGGTGCTCCTGAAAGTAATGCCTCAGCTTCCGAGAAGCAAGGAATACTCCATAAGCTATCTTTTGGTAGTGCGGGTAACGTTGCTTGGACTCCGTCAAGACCTCTCTCACATAGTAAACTGGTCGTTGAACTCCGTGCTCATAGCATGGTTCCTTTCGCTCTACCACGATGACGATGCGGATAACCTGGTTGGTTGCCGCCATGTAAATTAACAGGGGCTCACCAGGATCGGGTGCTGCAAGGATGGGCGCTGAGGAAAGAATCTCCTTGAGCTGCTTCAATGCTGCATCTGCTTCGTCCGTCCACGTGAATTTGTCCGCCTTCTTCAGTAACTTGTACAACGACAGAGCCTTCTCTCCAAGTCGGCTGACGAACCGACTAACTGCTGCAACACAACCTGTTAGTCGTTGAATGTCATTTGGACATGCCGGACGATTTATGTTCAAGATGGCCTTGATTTTCTCTGGGTTGACCTCGATTCCATGCTGGGAAACGATGAAGCCCAACAATTTGCCGACTGGAACCCCGAAGACGCACTTCTTAGGGTTGAGCATCATGTTGTATTTCCGGATATTATCAAAGGTTTCTTTTAAGTTGGAGATTAAGTCGTTTGACTTTTTAGAAATCACCACGATATCGTCCACATAGGCGTGAACTATCCGACCAATTTGGTCGTGAAGGCAACGTTGCATTGTCCGCTGGTAGGTAGCACCTGCGTTTTTCAGCCCCAAGGGCATCGTGACATAGCAAAATGTGCCGTATGGGGTAGTGAACGAAGTGGCAAATTGGTCTGAATTACTCATCTTGATCTGGTGGTATCCTGAGTATGCATCAAGAAAACACAAAAGTTCTGAGCCAGCCATCGAGTCAATGACTTGGTCAATGCGAGGCAAAGCAAACGGATCTTTGGGACATGCTTTGTTCAAGCCGGTGTAATCAACGCACATTCTTAATTCATTGGTTCCCTTTTTGGGGACAAGTACAGGATTGGCCACCCATTGGGTGTGAAGGACTTCTCGGATAAATCTAGCCTTAAGTAATCTAGCTATCTATTTGCCAATGGCGCATCTCTTCTCATCTCCAAAGCATCGTAGAAGTTGTTTCACTGGTTTGCATTTTGGATCAATGTTTAAGCTATGCTCGGCAAGTTCCCTAGGTACACCTTTCATGTCGGCAGGTTGCCAGGCAAAGATCTCCCTATTCTCACGGAGGAACTCGACGAGCGTGCTTTACTATTTGGGATCCAGGTTCGTCCCAACGGCGGTGACCTTGTAGGCATCACCTACCACAAGTTCCACCGGCTTGGTCTCGATGGTGACCTTGAATGCAGGAGCGGAGTCAGAGATCTGCTTCTTCGACGCGGGCATCTCTGAGTCATCGACCTTGCTCTGGATCTCTTTGAATTCTTCGCTATAGAGGACAGCTTCTGCAACAGCTGCTTCATTGTTCTCGCAGTCCCTTGCCTTTGTAAAGCTTACGGATACGGTGATGATGCCGTTTGGTCCGGGTATCTTGAGTTTGTTGTAGACGAATCATGGCTTGGCCATGAACGTGTGGAATATGTCGCGGCCGAATATGACGTGGTACACGCTCTTGAAGGGTACCACCTCGAAGGTCATGTGCTCTTAACGGTAATTATTAACATCGCCAAAGGCAACCTGAAGTGTAATGCACCCAAGGGACCGAGCCTCCCGGCCAGGAACTACGCCGTGGAAGATGGTGTTGGTCCGCCTTAGGTTTGCCTCCGTCAAGTTCATCTTCTGCAGTGTATCCAGGTACATGATGTTGATGCTGCTTCCACTATCCACCATACACTTGGTGAACTCCACGCCGTCAATCAAGGGGTTGATGACCATGGCGTACTGGTTCTCCGTGGGTATAAGGTCTAGGTGGTCCGTCCTGTCCCAAGTTATTGGAACCTCCAACCAGCGCAGGTACTGGGGAAATGGGGGGAGAGTAGCCATCAGGATCCTCAGAGAGGTCTTCTGTTGTCGGACGGTGGGGGTGCCAAGGAAAGTGTGGTAGACTGGGGCCTTCTTTGCGAAGGGGTTCTTGCCCTTGTCGTCGCTCTTGGCGGCGTGCTTGGGGTCAACATCCTTGTCCATGTCACTTGAATCCTTGGACTCCTCCTCCTTCTTCCCCTTGCCCTTGCCTCGTCTGTTCTTCCGACTTCGCTTGTAGACGGACTCCGGGTCTTCCTTGAGGTCTTTGACGAACTTGCAGTGTCGATTGGTATGGGTGGCCTTGCTGTTGGCGTCAGGTGTACGAGGCACTACATATCGCGATACTCTTCGTAGGTTTGGGGAACACGGAGCGGCGCCGAGGTGGTTTCACTTCCTCGTTGCTGCCCACGACCAGCTCCCCTTCCTCGGCCACGTTGTTCGCCTTCTCCTCGTCCTGCAAAAGTCATAGCGACCATGTTAGTAGATTGCTTTTCTTCTGGAGCGGTCTTCAACTTTGTACTGCTGTTCCTCCGAGCTTGAGTTGGAACGGCCGTTGCCGGCAAGGAGCCACGAGCATCGTCGTCGGCAGCTGCGAACTCACTAGCCAACTGAATCATCTGGTTCAAGTCAAGCTGGTGATTGTCCTGCAAGCGCTTCAGCTTATGTCGGAGCAACGTGCCTCTTTGCAACCCATCGATGAAGGCGGCCATGGCGGTCTGAGTGTGCACTCTACGCAGGAATTCTTCATATCCAGCCAGCGGGAGAGGTAGGCGCGAGATGTCTCGTCTTTCTCTTGCACGCACCGCTGTAGATCGCCCACAGTGCAGGGACGCTTGTATGTACCCTCAAAGTTCTTGGTGAATGCTTCTTGCATGTCCAGCTAGTTGTAGATATATTTCTCTGGCAAGTCGTCGATCCATTAATGGGCCGTGCCTGCCAACATTAACAGGAGGTACTTGACGGCGACGTTGGGGTTGCCTCCGGCAATCTCCACCGCGTTGCCGTAGTCCTGCAACCATGTGGCTGGCTTGGCGGTGCCGTCATAGGGCTTGATGGTCTTGTCAATCCGGAAACCTTTGGAGTAAGTTGCGGACCGTATTGCAGGTCCAAAGCTATGTGGTCCCAGGTATGGTCCTTCCCGGGCCTCGTGGACCTTATCGATCCACGAACGTGCATCCTACAGCTCCGGTTTCTTCTTCTTTTTGTCATCAGGGGATGGGCTGCGTGAACGACGTGGCCCCCTCCGCCATGGTGACTGCTTGGTGGTGACGGAGGCGGAGGTGGCGGTGGGTTAGCCTTCTTGCTGTTACCCTCCTGCGACGCCTCACGCCTGTCACGGTTGCTTGTCGGACGCGGAGGGTCATGGCGTGACCTGCTCTTGTGTCCTTGGTTGCACTATCCGTCATGACGGGTCTGCTCCGCGTTGTCGCGGATGACGATGCCGCACTGCTTTGGTGGGGGCATATCCATACGATGGTGAGCCTTGTAATCTTCGTGACGTCGGGGAGATCGGGGCGGTGGCGAAGGGCGACGAGGTCGGGACTATTCTCCATGATCGGAGGATATGGGGATGGCATCCTTCCTGTTATGCGCATCCCTCCGTCTTCGTTCTGATGAACCCGTCTGGGACCCAACATCAAGAGGAGATCTGTCCCTTGGCAGCTTGTACTGGCTAGATTAGCAGAGCGCTGGGTTAGACTCAAGCCTCTGAGAGGTGGCCTTTTCCTGCTGCTTCACCGCCTTGGCCACTAGGTCATAGACCTGCTCCACTGCCTCGGGTGATCTATCATGTTCTAGAAGGGTCTTGGCGACAATGAGGTTAAGGAGTGGGGTGGGCATCACCTGCTTGCCTTCGCTGTCAATGTATGGCTTGTCTTGTGCCGGCTTCGGGGGAGCCCATCCTAGGTTGCGCCGTACACCAGGATCATTGATGACGCGAGCCGGAGCTTTCTTAGCCTTCTGCTGCTGTAGCAGAGTCTTGTACTCGGCCTCCATTTCTCTAGCTTTTTCTATGGACTTCTGCGCGTTGACCAGATCTCCATCTAGTTTAGCGCCTTGCTCCGCAATGGCTTGCGCTTCCTCCAGCAGCTGCTGGCGCTTATCGTCAAGCTGGGTCACGTTCCGGATATGAGCAACGGTTAGTGGCTCAACGAGGAGGTTGCCTTACATCACTCTATCAGCTAGAGTAACTTGGGCTGCTGCAGACGTAGATGCTGGAGGTGGTAAGTTTGCGGTGTTGTTGTTGCTCGGGCCGGTGCCGAGTTCCTACGACTGCTGCACTGGGTTAGGCGGAGGAGGCATGACTTTTGCGCGATCATCGCCAGCAGCAATAAGTGTCCCCTTCCCCATTTCCAGCGCTGTAGGCGGAGCTTGTCCGGGTTGATCTTCATCCATCGCCGTCCCAATGGTGACGAACACCCCTCGGGACGTGACGGCGTTGTTGGCTTGTTCGTCGCGCGAGTACTCCTCCTCCATCTCCTGTATAGCGGAGTCTAGCTCTTCTGGACTGAAGTCTATCTCCTCTGAATCTGCACTGAAATCAGCATAAAGCGCGTCAATGACAGAGTCGGAGGGTGCCAGGACTTCCTCGATGACGGGCTGTGGAGGTGCAACGGGCTCGACGATGACTGGAGGTGGTGGTGCTGCTGCAACGATGGCGTCGGGAGGCGGTGGCAGTGGCTGCTGAATCGGAGGTTCTCCGTCTCTGAGCGCAAGCTCCATCTGGGCTGCTACCGCCACAGAGTTAACGGTGCTCACCATCTCTTCGAGGGTAAGGCGTCCTGTTGCCTACTGCCGTCTTAAAGAATGTTGGAGAAGCGTGCCGCGGTCCAGTCCTTCCACGAAGTGATATAAAGCGTTATAATCGGGGTAGTGGTCCAGATCGGCTCGTATACGGAGCCACCTGGCCAGGTAATCGCGGGGGTTTTCGCCCTCTCTCTAAATGCAGCGCGCTAGATCGAAGATGGTAACCATGCCGACGAACTTGGATCTCTGTTGTCCAGACGCACGGACAAAGCCGGCGGATCTGCAGTGATCTTCCACCTTTATATCCCGCACAGGGGCGATTTGGGTGGGCCTTGAATTTTTCCGATCTTTGCCGGCGAACTCCGAGGAGAGATCCGACATCGATCCTTCCGCGAGCGTATCCTACCTGTAGGCGGTCCGTGCAGGTCTTGGTGCTTTCCGATCTTTGCCGGCAAACTCCGAAGAGAGATCCGACATTGATCCTTCCACAAACGTATCCTGCCCATAGGCGGTCCGTGCGGGTCTTGATGCTCCTCCGACTCCCAGGGAACTAGTGCCCGAATCGGTTTCGCCGATGAAGAGGTGGATATCTCCGATAGGAACGATCGAACACCGCATAGGGTTCGTCTTCACCGGGATCCAGAACTCGTCAAGAGGGATGATCGGAACGTTGCCGGACAAGAGAACGCGATCGATGGCTACGGTTTCACCGATTCCTGCGAAGATATTGGTCCTCGCCCGCTGAAGAGTCTGAAGCGCCTCTTGCCCCACGGTGGGCGCCAACTGTCGTGGTATTGCCGATGAGTACGCCATGGAGGGGTCCTCACAGTGCGTGTTTAGAGATGTGGGGTAAGGCGGACGGTTGATTTAGCACGAGGTAATACTTACCTGTGTTTAGATCCCACAACGGTGGCGGAATCCTACTCCGCTATAAATCACTATAAGGGCAATACACCGAGTTACGAGATAGGTTTGTTTGCCGAGGTTGTATGAGATTGTTTAAAGGATAGGCCCGTCCTAGGGTTACAGGGAAAAGTCCTAGCCGGATAGGTTACAGAGTCCTTGTTATCGCCATATTTTGGCCAACGAAGGAGATGGGCTTGATCAAGATGGGCTTGGAAGATGCGTATATTCAACGTGTTGTTGGATCGGCCTAGTGCGTAGAATTGGGCTAAATTGCCCGTGTATCTTGTATCATAGTAGGTTTCGTTTCAGTTTAGGTTCCGTTTCAGTTTAGGTAAAGATAGAGTTGTAGAGTTATTCCAAAAGTAGAGAGTCTCCGGACTATAAATATGTACCTAAGGTTATCGAGAAAAAGAGGACAATCACGTTCACAACAAACACAATCTCGGCGCATCGCCACCCCTTGTTTCTAGGGTTTTTCTCGGGTAAGTGCCATGCTGCCTAGATCGCATCTTGCGATCTAGGCAGTATTTACTTATGCGTTGTTTGGTGTTACTCGTACTGAAGCCTTGTTGATGGCGAGTAACACTACTATCATGGATTTGTGTAGGCTAGCAACAGTACTTTTCGCTATGATTGTTTAGTTTTGCTGCCTCTAGCTATCTCGCCGCCTTTGCACCTTTTCCCGGGTGTGAGGGTGGCATCTTGCTTGATCTTTATTTAGCTGATTCGATCTGTTATAGTTGTGCCTTGTTCACCAAGGTTTAGTTTAATATCTACGTAATCAGGCCTTACAAACGGGTTGAACGATCCAGTAGTACGTAAGGACGTGGCTTATTCGTTCTAGAGAAGTTGTTCCGGTAATTGACTCTGCGTTGGTTATTAGGCCTCCTCTAGGGTTAATATTCTTCATCTTTTGTACATACCAGGCTCAATCACGTGTAGGAAGTTCCAGTTACGTGGTGAAAACATTAAACTGTCGTAGATCGATTTAAATTGTAGTGATCAAGCAAAACCCCATGTTATCGTAAATCTAATGCAGAACCATGGGACAATCGACTCTAGGAGCCGATTTACAGGGAAACCTGGGAGCCAGTCACGGATTGAATTTTACGTATACTTGTTTACCATGCAGGAAACCAATCGGAGCAATCCATCACCTTCCTGATCAGGTATAGGTCAGGTGGCACGCCCTCAAACCAAGCCAGGACGTGTGCCGGAGTTTTGCGGGCCGTTGCCCGAGGGACCAGGGCCCAGCGATTACTGGAGCCTCCCGGCTCTTCGTGTTGCTCGTCGCTGCTCGCCGGTGAGTTTTGGCAGGCAACACATTCTGGCACGCCCGGTGGGACCTTCAACAACATCTACATCAACATCCGACGCTGCGATGGAGAACAGACCAGTCACGTACGACGAGCTTCCTGAAGAGCACAAGGCGAAGTATGACGAGATCAGAAATCTCTTCGAAGCCGACCTCATCGGCTCTTTCGAGAGGACCCGTAAGCATGGCATCAAGTGGAGGGGGTTCTCCCCCGAGGGTGCTCTTGATGAGGTGGATCTGTCTGTTCCTTCGGAGGAGCACACCAGAGCTCTACGACAGGAGGTCAACTACATGGTGGCTCATTCTCTGCACCGCCATTCGAGAGCCAGTGAACGCTTTCGGCGGGTCGCGGTTCGCGTAGTTCAGAGATCATGAAACATCAAGACTCTCCGTCGGGGCCCACTTTAGGGACCCACCAAGGAGAAAGACCGCTCAGACCAGGCCACAATGCCATTCACACTCGCAGCTCAGAGCCGCCAGATCAGCGTCGTCGTCTACAAGGCCGAGGCGACCAGCGATTGCCAATTCCTGTTTGAGCCACCTAAGGAAATCCCACGGATATATATGCCTACGTGCGGATCGCAATAACTTGCACGCACCAGATTGCAACCGCAGGAGTTTCTGGCGGGGGTTCTGGGCAGGATCTTGAGCGGCGTTCTGGAGCAGCGATGTATGCAGGATGGACGACAAACAAAGCGTGGCTAGCCAAGTATGCCACCGAACAAGCCATGAGAATCTAGCCTCGCAGCTCAAGCGAAGGAGCAAATCGGTACCATCTGAGGGACCGGTTAAACGCGTCAAGAGAAGGACAATCGCTATTCAAAGCCGTACCCAACGAGTTTGATCTCGATTCCGCCACCCAAGTATCGGCTCCCGAGTTCTCGAGGTTCAGCCGTCGAGGGTCAAGCTCGATCGAGCACATAAGCCGATACCGCACAGCTAGGCATGATTTCGCATCGGATCGATGCGCGTAAGATATTTTGCGCATCTCGACAGACCAGCCTTTGGGTGGTACACCGCCGCCACCGATTCAATCGCACTGAAACAACCGAAGAGCAGTTCCACATCCAGATTACCATTGAGAGGCTACCGAGGTGGCATTGCGCACTGGCGCAGACGAGCGGGGAGAAATCAGAGTCGAATACATCCAGCGCCAGACCGCTAAGAACCGATGTTACTCACTGCTTAATCGAGAAGGAAGCGATGAGCTGGCAGTGTTGGGTCTCTTAGCACCTATCAAGGATCTGGCTTTCCAAGTGGAGTACAACTCATTGGCGCACATGGCCCAGAAACTGACGATGTATGAACAGCGCCACCCTGAGTTGTACCAAGACAAATTCAAACGTCTGATAAGCCTGGTCGATGCGGAAGAAGATGATCCTACACAAGACCAGGAAGTGGCCGTAGCCGAATGGGCTCGAGGGGCAGATCCTGTGTCCTGCAAATGGGTGAAATAGCAAGGTCCTGCAAAAGGGTTCGACTTCGATGTGAGCAAAGTCGAGCAGATATTCGATTTACTGCTGAAGGAGAAACAACTGAGGTTACCCGAAGGCCACAAAATCCCTACGGCTCAGGAAATGAACGGGAGACCATACTGCAAGTGGCATCACTCGTTCACCCACACCACCAATGATTGCAAAGAGCTACGTCGCCAAATCCAAATGGCGATAGAGCAAGGCCGTCTGATCCTTGGGCAGTTCGCCATGAAAGTGGACACAAACCCATTTCCCGGCGTCAACATGGTAGAACTCTCTGCGCTCGAGGCGTCAACTGGATTTTTCGCTCGGTGTTAATATGGCGGTGGTCAGGTACCACCATGACACGTACAAGGAGGAAGGTGGTCACTCTGGGGCAAAGAAAGAAGAGAGGCTGGTCCATGCGATCGCCCCGGCCACAATAACAAAGCGGTATAACAGAGGAACAGTGAGGAGAGTGCGGTATCGAAGCCACATTCCACGATCTCCTTAACAAGTATAAGCGCCAAGATGATCAAGCGCCCGGTATGATGGAGACGATGAAGGATATGAGCACCTCGCTAGGGGACCGCTAAAAGAAAAGGAAGGCGCAGACAAACATTGGGATTGTCCTTCTTCAAATATTCTTTGGGGCTGGAATGAACCGATTACCTACGATCGACAACTGCGCCGGAATGGACAGCGAAGGAGGACACGAGGCGATGTCGTGTTCAAACGTCTAGGGCCTCTCCCACCTCGAGCCGTCACAGGAGTCGCTCGAGCAAAGGACCTCGAAGCCAAGGGATGACAAAGAAGAAGACAGTACCACCGTCAAGGTGGTGTCCTGATGGACTCAGACACACCCAAAAGCGTGAGTGCAACGGCGTAACTTGGAGGAAGCAAGCGCGATATCTCACGCTTTAAAGAAAGCACGGCCTGATCTGGGTCAAAGTGAGGCAGACTTTGGACTAAGACCGCCCGACAAGGAAAGAGTGGCGCCAAACCAATAAAAGCCGATGCACGTATCGGCTGGTACAAACATGGTGTTCATACTTCCGCTGTTCGCGCGCCAAGAACTAATGAGCTACCAAAGGTACCGATCATTGCGGCCACGGTTATTTTGAGAAGCGCGTGAGAAGGGTTACAAGCATCCGAAAGCCTGTACCCTGAGGTTACATCAATGGGCAACCTGTCAACAAGATGTTGGTGGACACAGGAGCGGCAGTCAATATCATGCCATACTCCATGCTACGACGTTTGGGACGCTCCAGTGCAGATCTGATCAAAACCAACGTCACGTTAAGCGACTTCAACGGTCAGTCTTCGGAAACGCAAGGCGTACTGAACGTATATCTGATAGTAGGCAGGAAAACCATACCCACGTCATTTCGTCGTGGACAGCAAAAGTACCTACGCTGTCTTGCTAGGAAGAGATTGGATTCACGCTAATTGCTGCATTCCATCCACGATGCACCAAACTGTCATGGGACGGAGATGAAGTGGAGGTCATCCATGCAGACGATTCTATCGAGATTTCCATAGCTGGCATGAACGTCTGGGAAGCAGAAGACCAAGAGCCGATCTCTGGAATCAGTTTAGACGGCTGTGAGCGCATTGAAGCTACAAAAAACGGGGTGAGGCTGGTCTTATCCACTGGCCTGGCAGAGTAGAAAGATCCACGATCATACGTGGTACGGCCGATCCTCGCGATCGGCCACAAAAAATAAGAAGCAGCAATCATACGACAAGCAGATCACGTAGTCGTAGCAGGGATATGCCCTGCCGTTGTGAAACAATAAGGTGTAAGCCATCCTTGACTAATGCAATAAAAAAGGGGGCCGATTCAGGCAATCGGCCCAAATCATTTTTGTTGTCCTCACCTACTGCTTGCCCTGTGTTTAGCATCGATTTGACAGGTGACGGAAAGCTAGGGTATGGGTTTACATCCGCTGATGAACTAGAAGAGATCGACATTGGTCCTGGGGATAAGCCACGACCAACATTTATCAGCAAGAAGTTAGACCCGAGTCTGCGGTGTCCGATGATAGCCCTGTTGAAACAATATCCGGGCGCCGCTGGGACTACAGAGATGCCAGGTTAGACAGAGCATCATTGAGCATCGACTCCGCTTAAAAAGGATTTCGCCATTTCAGCGAGCACACGGCAAATGAAGGCCAAATTCGAAGAAGTCAAGAAAGAGGTCGAGAAAATGTTGATGACCAAGTTAATCGGGCCATGCGGTATCTTTGAGTGGATTTCTAGTATCGTACCTGTCGAGAAAAAGGATGGCCGGTGGCGTGTTGCCATAGATTTTCGGGATCTCAACAGAGCTACCCCAAAGGATGAGTATCCGATGCCGGTAGCAGAGACGTTAATCAACGCAGCGGCTGGTCATAAGATCTTGAGCTTCATGGATGGCAATGCCGGTTACAACCAAATTTTTATGGCTCCAGAAGACATACAAAAGACTGCATTCAGAGTACCAGGCTCGGTGGGATTGTTTGAGTACGTGGTCATGACGTTTGGACTGAAAAATTCTGGCGCCACGTACCAAAGAGCCATGAACTACATTTTCCATGATCTGATCGGCAAGCTGGTGGAAATCTACATCGATGACGTAGTGGTCAAGTCTGCTTCAGCGCAAGGACACTTGGACGATCTACAACGCGTCCTGGACCGAACAAGAAAATTCGGCCTACGGATGAATCCAAAGAAGTGTGCCTTGAGTGGCCGGTCAGTTCTTGGGTTTTTTGGTACATGAACGCGGAATTGAGATCGGCCGGAAAAGTCAGAAGGTAGTTCTAACAATGAAGCCACCCACTACTAAGAAAGAACTGCAGTCTCTCATCGGCAAGATCAACTTCGTCAAGATTCATCTCTAATCGGGAAGGATAGAGCCGTTCATGGGACTAGTGAAAATTAAATCGACGAGGAATTCATTGGGGGCGTAACAACAACGAGCCTTCGACGAGATCAAAGAATATCGACAAAGCCGGTGTTGGTTCCACCGGCCGGACGCACCGTTCTACATTTACTTGTCGTTGGTGACCGTCCATCGCCTCGGTGGTGGTGCAAGTTTATGATGGGCTAGAAGTCGTATTTTACATAAGCGTAGGATCTTTGGACGCGAGACAAGGTATCCCGATATCGATAAGTTGTGCCTCCTGTTTTTCACTGCACTAAGCTGCGCCACATCTTGCTATCGCGAGATCATCATCATATGCAAATCGGGACGTCATAAAGCACATCTTGTCGGCTCCTATGTTAAAAGGCCCGGCAAATGGATGTTTGCATTATCGAGTTTGACATCCGGTATCAACCCGCGAAGCGATTAAGGGACAGGCGGCGATCTTATTGAAAGGATCAACACTAACATAGCAGACCTGTCCATAAGCGTGGGCTATGTTTTTCGGATCGGTTTGTGACGATGGTCTGCGGCATCGGCATTTTACTCGTGTCGCCCGGGGCAACATTTTCCTTCTCCATCAGTTCTACCTCTCGCACCAACAATGTAGCAGTACGAGGCAATATGCAAGGAATGGAGTTACTCGGCCGGAGCGTAAGCGTGGAAATTTTGGAGACTCCAAGTTGGTGATTTCCCAACTCACGGAGGAGTACAAGTGTGAGAGCGAGTCCCTCTTCCCATTATGGTTGCCTTTGGTGAGCTGATGGCGCGATTCGATACGTAAACTTCACACGGATCCGCGGTCGCAGAACATAGAGGCAAATGATCTTGCACAGATGGCTTGTGCTACAAGGATGCAGCAGGAGCCGATATTCGTGCAGTTCACAGTCGACGATCGAGAGCCAATATCTTCAATTACTTGAAGGATTCGGCTCGGGGGGCACCTAAACGGATAAGGTACAAAGCCATGAAGTATGTGCTTATTGGGGATGACATGTTTTACAGGACTCTGGAAGGATTATTGCTCAAATGTCTGGGGACAGCCGAGGCTAATCGGCTCCTACACGAGGTACACGAAGGCGCCTGTGGAACTCACCAATCAGCTCACAAGATGAAATGGTTGATCAGGCGATCAGGGTTTTATTGGCCCACCATGCTTGAGGACTGTTTTAAGTACTACAAAGGGTGTCAAGCATGTCAGAGATTTGGAAAAATCCAGATGGTACCCGCGTCAGCAATGAACCCCATCATCAAGCCTTGGCCATTCCGAGGTTGGGGCATGGATATGATCGGCAAAATCAATCCTCCATCAAGCAAAGGCCACATGTGGATCTTGGCCATCACTGATTATTTCACAAAATGGGTGGAGGCTGTCCCGATGAAATCAGTAAACTCAAAGGATGTTATCAACTTTGTGAAGGAACATGTCATCCATAGATTCGGCATTCCCCAAACTATCACGACCGATGGAGGTTCGGTCTTTATTTCTCAAGAGTTTAGAAAGTTCTGTGAGGACACGGGGATTAAGCTGATCAGATCATCTCCATACTATGCTCAGGCGAATGGGCAAGCTGAAGCATCCAACCAGAGCCTCATCAAGCTGATCAAGAGAAAAGTCGATGAGCACCCTAGGCGTTGGCATGAGGTTTTATCAGAGGCTTTATGGGCTTACCGCATGTCATGTCATGGAGCGATAAAAACCTCGCCGTACCATCTGGTCTATGGACAAGAAGCCGTATTGCCTTGGGAAATTACGGCTGGATCGAGACGCGTCACCTTTCAGAACGATCTAACGGCTGAAGAATATGCAGCTTTGATGAGTGACAGTGTTGAAGATGTGACTGAGCTTAGGCTGTGGTCGCTTGAGAAAATCAAAGAAAACAAGGCCAAAGTAGCTCGTGCATACAACAAGAAAGTGAAGCCAAAGGAGTTCCACGTTGGGGATCTGGTATGGGAAGCTGTGTTGCCCTTGGGGACTAAGGATGCAACATATGGTAAATGGTCTCCAAATTGGCACGGGCCGTACAGGGTCGACCAAGTTTTAAGAGGAAACGCGTACATACTTGAGGAGCTGGACGGCGTGAAATTCCCAGTGGCGGTCAACATCTCAAGAAATATTTCCCAAGCATGTGGGATGTTGGACAGTAAAACTTGAGGGGCCGATACATGAAATCGGCTAAGTAAAAGCACGTGAGACGATGGACAGTAAAAATGTGGGGGGCCGATGCTGAAAATCGGCCAAATAAAAGCAAAATGTATAGCCGATGCACGGTCATCGACTTTAGAGGTTCACACATGTTACAAACAGGTGCCAGTTTGCACATACAAGCTACTGAAGAAATGTTTTGAAGGCATCAACACGGACACGATCCACCTCGGCGATCTCAGCTTCGTCATCTTCATCCTTGCTTGTCACTAGTTGTTTGTTCAGGGCACGTTTTTCGATGAGCAATTGGAGATTTGGGTCGCCCGTTTTGAAAAAGGGCGCCGGTCACCCGTTTTGAGAAAGGTCGCAGGTCACCGTTTGAAACCAAGAAGTGGCCGTTTTAATGTGCCTAAAGATGCGACCAAGTTTTGACCCTGTCAACGTTTTTTGGGAGAAGCCGATGGGTAGTCATCGGCTCTTTGCGATTTGACTTGTTTGACTGTATGCGTGCAGTATGTTGAGAGCCGATACAGTGTCATCGACTCCTGGAGTATCGACCTATTTTGGCTATCGGCAAAATTAGGGGCGAACAAGGCAATCTTTGGGGAACAGATTCTCATTCATTCGAAAGATGATTGATTACAAAAGGATGGTCGATTACAAAAGGGAGCCTTCTACTACTACTACTACTCATTAACATCGATTCCTAATTTAAAGGCGAGATAAATCGTCGTCGCCGCCGTCTTCTTGTCTTGCCTTCTTCAGCGTCGTCTCCTTCTTCTTCTTTGAAGAAGCCAGCGGGGACCTCATCATCCTCGTCGTCATCTTCGGTGTCCTCGCTTGACCCTGCGCGGAAGCGCTTCGTCGGCGGGTACTCGTCGGAGGAGGTGTCCTCCTCCGATTCCTCCTCCTCGTCGGAGGACTCGACGCCGTCCCAAGACCAAGCGTCGTCGCTGCTCTTCGCCTCCAGTTCCCCGTCAACAAGGAACTGTAGGCTCTCCTCGCTGTCAGTCAGGGACGCATCGTCCTCCGACCAGACGGCGAAATCCCAGTCCCTTTCGTCCCACAATCGTGGCGAAATCTTATCTGTACGGGGTGGGTGCTCTGGCGTCGGCTCGGTCCGATCTTGTTGGAAGACCGGGAGGCAGGCGGAAGAGGAAGAAGCCATGGCGGAGGAGAAGGGTTTTTCGGCGAAGGAAGAGGGTTTTTGGCTCTGGAGGAAGATGGGGACCTGAATCGCTCAAAGCGAATTTAAATAAGGGAATAGTGGAGAGACGGTTCAATGCCATAGCGGTTTCCCAGTTATCTTGCCAAAATCGTCAAATCATGCAATCGGAGGAGTTGAGAAGACAGGCATCATGATGAAGGGGTAGCGTGGCGATTCTGCCGCGATTCACAACGCTAAACCCGATACAAAAAAAACCCGGAGAGGAAGGAAAAAACATAGAGTGGTTTTGGAATTATCATTGCCAAAACCAGGGGGCATGTGTTATCGCCATATTTTGGCCACGAAGGAGATGGGCCGTGATCAAGATGGGCTTGGAAGATGCGTATATTCAACGTGTTGTTGGATCGGCCTAGTCGTAGAATTGGGCTAAATTGCCGTGTATCTTGTATCATAGTAGGTTTCGTTTCAGTTTAGGTTCCGTTTAGTTTAGGTAAAGATAGAGTTGTAGAGTTATTCCAAAAGTAGAGTCTCGGACTATAAATATGTACCTAAGATTATCGAGAAAAGAGGACAATCACGTTCACAACAAATACAATCTCGGCATATACCCCTTGTTTCTAGGGTTTTCTCGGGTAAGTGCCATGCGCCTAGATCGCATCTTGCGATCTAGGCGATTTACTTATGCGTTGTTTGGTGTTACTCGTACTGAAGCCTTGTTGATGGCGAGTAACACTACTATCATGGATTTGTGTAGGCTAGCAACAGTACTTTTCGCTATGATTGTTTAGTTTTGCTGCCTCTAGCTATCTCGCCGCCTTTGCACCTTTTCCCGGGTGTGAGGGTGGCATCTTGCTTGATCTTTATTTAGCTGATTCGATCTGTTATAGTTGTGCCTTGTTCACCAAGGTTTAGTTTAATATCTACGTAATCAGGCCTTACAAACGGGTTGAACGATCCAGTAGTACGTAAGGACGTGGCTTATTCGTTCTAGAGAAGTTGTTCCGGTAATTGACTCTGCGTTGGTTATTAGGCCTCCTCTAGGGTTAATATTCTTCATCTTTTGTACATACCAGGCTCAATCACGTGTAGGACGTTCCAGTTACGTGGTGAAAACATTAAACTGTCGTAGATCGATTTAACTTGTAGTGATCAAGCAAAACCCCATGTTATCGTAAATCTAATGCAGAACCATGGGACAATCGGCCTAGGAGCCGATTTACAGGGAAACCTGGGAGCCGGTCACGGATTGAATTTTACGTATACTTGTTTACCATGCAGGAAACCAATCGGAGCAATCCATCACCTTCCTGATCAGGTATAGGTCAGGTGGCACGCCCTCGAACCAAGCCAGGACGTGTGCCGGAGTTTTGCGGGCCGTTGCCCGAGGGACCAGGGCCCACCAGCAGTTCTGGGAGCCTCCCGGCTCTTCGTGTTGCTCGTCGCTGCTCGCCGGTGAGTTTTGGCAGGCAACAGTCCTACACTGTCTATTACTAGTCTTGTGTATCTTGTACTCCAAGGCTCCGGGTACGCTGGTGACTCCACCGTAGCCTTCCTTTATCCGGCACGGGCTTCCCTTCTGGATCCATCTAACTGGGCCGCCCAGCAGGCCATAGGCCATGCTACCGACTATGGGCCACCTGGGTTAGCCGGATAAGAGACATGCTATAAGGATACCCATATAGCATATCCCCAACAGTGCAGGTATCCGTGTTTCTTGCAACACCTGTGTGACGTTTCCTTCCTCCTTCTGGTTCGATAACCTCGGTCTCAACTAAGGGAAAACTTACCGCTTGCTGCTTCACACCTTGCTCTTGGGGTTCCCAACAGGCTGTGCATAGACAGTCGTCAAGCTTTTCTGGCGCCGTTGTCGGGGAGGCTATGAACGTCTTCACTAGGGGAGTCCTTCACTTCCTTTCTCTTTACTTTTTTTAGTTTTCTTTGTTTCTTTTGCTTGGTTTTGTTTGCCTCTTTTCAAAAAACAAAAAAAAAAGTTCCTGCTCTAGCTGCTGCTGCTGTTTTTTTGGCTTGCCCACCTTTGCCAAAATGAACTCTACCGAGAACACTAAGTTGTGTGACTTCACTAGCACCAACAACAATGATTTCCTTAGCACTCCTATTGCTCCACCTGCTCCTGATGCTACCTTTTATGAAATTAAGCCTGCTTTGTTGAATCTTGTGAAGAGAGCAATTTTCTAGTGCTGGTTCTGATGATCCTGCTGCCCATCTCAATAGCTTTGTTGAACTTTGTGAGATGCAAAAGTATAAGGATGTAGATAGAGATATTATTAAGGTCAAGCTTTTTTACTTTCTCCTTGAGAGGAAAAGCCAAATAATGGTTGCTTTCTTTGCCTAAAATAGTATTAGTTTTTGGACTAAGTGCAAAGATGCTTTTATTGGAAAGTACTATCCTCCTGCTAAGATTATATCTATGAGAAGTTACATTATGAAATTTAAACAACTTGATAGTGAACATGTTGCTCCATCTTGGGAAAGAATGAAATATTTGGTTAAGAATTGCCCTACTCATGGACTCACTACTTGGATGATTATCCAGACTTTTTATGCAGGTTTAAACTTCTCTTCAAGAAACCTGCTGGATTCAGCTGCTGGAGGTACTTTTATGGGCCTCATTTTGGGTGCTGCAACAAGGCTCCTTGATAATATGATGGTTAACTACTCTGAATGGCATGTTGAGAGAGCTCCACATGGTAAGAAGGTAAATTCTGTTGAGGAAACTTCCTCTTTGAGTGAAAATATTGATGTTATTATGGCTATGCTTGTTAATGGGAAAGCTCCTCTAGATCCTAATAGTGTTCCCTTAGCCTATTTGGTTGCTCAAGAAGAGCAAGTTGATGTGAACTTCATTAGAAACAACAATTTCAACAACAATGCCTATAGGAATAATTTTGGTAGCAACAATAATTATATGCCTTATCCTCCTAATAATGGCAATTCCTATGGAAGCTCCTACAATAATGCTAGAAGTGCCCCCTCTGAACTTGAATTCATGCTCAAAGACTTTATTAGTAAACAAACCACTTTCAATAAGACTATAGAGGAAAAGCTTTTAACTGTTGAGAAAATTATATCATCTTTGCCTAAAGCTCATTCTTCCTTCATTAATAAAATGGCTGCTAAACCTGAAGCTATGGAAAACACCTTTGCTACTGCTCATGCCATACAAGTTACTATTAATGTTAGTCTATTATCTCAACTCCATGCTAAGTGGGAAAGGGAAGCTGAAATTGATAGAAACAATAGTGTGTGCACCATCACCACTAAACCACAAGTAGTCCCTATTCCTACTCCTACTATGCCTAAGCCTATGGATCCTACTACTAGTGATGCCAAGTTTGACTTTTATATTGATGGTTGCAATATTTCTGAAGTGATTATATTCTTGCAAAAGCTTGCTAGAAGTCCTGATGCTAGTGATATGCATGTTGCCTTTACCAAACACATTATAGATGCTCTTGTGAAAATTAAGGAAGAGAAGCTAAAACACAAAGCTTCTATTCCTAGGAAAGTAGAAGATAGTTGGGAACCCATTATTAATATGCAAGTGAATGACTTTGATCTCAAAGCTTCATGTGATATTGGTTCTAGTGTCTCTATTATGCCTAGGAAGATTTATGAAATGCTTGATTTGCCACCTTTTGAAGATTGTTATTTAGATGTCCCACTCAATGATAATGCTAAGAAGAAACTCATGGGGAGTATTAATGATGTTCTCATCATGGTTAACAATGCTTATGTACCTATTGATTTCTATGTTTTGGATGTTGAATACAATGCTTATTGTCCTATTACTTTGGTAAGACCTTTTCTTAGAACAGTTGGTGCCATCATTGATATGAAAGAAGGCACCATTAAATATCATTTTCCATTCAAGAAAGGTATTGAACACTTCCCTATTAGAAGAGATATATTGCCTTTTTCTCCTCCTTTAAAAGCAAGATTTGATGTTAATGCTTCTTCATTTGAAAATACTTGATTCTTCTTGCTTCTTGTGCCTAACTTAAAGGCGTTAAAGAAAAGTACTTGTTGGGAGATAACCCAAGAGTTTCCTTGAGTCTTGGAAGTTATTACTTTAGTAATGACCTCTCCTTATCATTTTTGTTTGCTTTTTGTGCCAAGAATGACCTCTAATGAGAGGGAAGTAAGATTTGGGGAGTTGCTGTCCCGAAATAGATTTCTGTCCTCCACCACATCATGTGCATCTCTTGGTTGTTGTTGTCACCATTCACGATGTTGGAGTTTCTTGGGGAGGTCATCTGTTTGGGTTGGATTGGTATTAGAATAGGCAAAGATTTATAAGGAAACAATTCTAATCACACACATCACAATTCAAATAAGCAATGTGCAAGCAATCACAAACAAACATTCCACTCAAACAATAAGTTTCAAGCACATTTTTAGGTAAGAAAATATTTTTGCTACACCACATAAGTTGGTGCGTTTGATCTAAACTATACATGGTGGTCTAACTATGTGGTTTCCTTGAGGTTATTCCATTCTTATTGGTTGCTTCTTCATGAACAAGATCATGGTTTCCTTGGGAAAATTTCTTGCATCTTGGTCACAAATCTTCAAAGGTGATGATGGTTCCTTATAAGTTGTGTTTCCTTAGTCTTCAAGTCTTGAGTAATATTTCTTGTCTCACTTGTAGTCCTTAGTGATGTACAAGTTGAAGTCCTTGTTGAAATTAAAGTTGAAGTCTTTGCTCAAGTTGAAGTCTTTGCTCATGTTGAGGTCTTGTCCATCAAGTTTGAAAAGGAAGAGATGTAGAATCAAAACCAAAAGGTTGAGGAAAGAGTATACAAGATTGTTTGTAAATAAGTTTTGGAACAAATACCACTCCTATTTTCTAAGGGGTTTTGTCCAATCCTAGGGTTACAATCCTACAGGCAACACAGTGCTCTGATACCATCTGTAGAGGTCCCAACCTTTAATAAGGTAGAGATCCCTGTGTTCGCAATGCTAGTCCCTAGATCAATAGCTAGCATCCACAGTTAAGATGTAATATCAAGGAACAAAGGTCATAATACAACTTTATAACCAGGAATAAAATAATTCATTACATCTTACATAGCTCACTTGGCTATCTCATTACAATGCAGCAGAAATAACTATATAGCATGGGGTCCTTCATCTCCAAAGTGCCACGGGCAATCATGTTGATTGTAGACTTGTAATCCTAATCAACACACTTCACTAGCATCAAACAAACCTGCAACATAATAAGTTACAGCCACAAGGGTCAATACATTTGAATTGTATTGGCAAGTGATACTAAGTGGAGCTTAGGCTTGCTTTGCTCAAAACAGATATTCCTTATCTTTTGAAAACACTAAGTTTTTGTTTGTCAAAATCACCTAACGCATCTCCCAATAGAAATTGGTGATCCTTAAACCCTTGTTCAACCACAAGTTTTTAACTTAGAAATTGGGATGAGGAGATTCTTGATAGCTTCCATGTCTTGATGCTCAAATTGTCCATTGTCGGGGACACGGCTAAGTACTTAGATTTTTCACTCTGCAGAGGTGGTGCACTTTCCCCACAAGACTCTACATGCATCGAGACAAGATCTTGCAGAAGCCTTCCCTTAGACCAGAATGGACGCGTTCCAACCTATCATCCCCTACCACCAACTGTCCATTTGGCTAAGTTATTGCAACCTATATGATCCAGGCAGAGCCCATAATGCCAAGTGGCTGCACTTGAAGCTTCTCAACATTTGACATATCAAATCTCTTTGTTCCTGGGTGGCATTCCACAAGTGAGATACACAAGGTAAACCATATAAATGGGCCTTGTGTAACCACTCAACAAAAATCCTTCCAAGCAATACCATTCCACCCAGGTGATTCATTCACTTAGTTGTTTTATTAAACAAAACACAAGTCCTTGACTTAGAAATATTCCATAGCATGAATATAATCCACCCTTGTTTTCTACTAGCTAAGCTAAGCATGATAGTAGTAGGAATCTTAACTTAGGAAAATTCTACTAAGGTTTCATCTACTAGGATTTCCCATGGCATAGCTTATACTTAGCAAAAATTCCATGCAAGTCCTACTTAGAAATAACACTAATGCATAGTGAAAATAATGGGACAAAAGTATGAAGCATCACTTGCCTTTTTGGTAGAGAATTATAAGTTCACTCCTTGATCATGCAATAGTCACACTCTTGAAATTCCACTACAATTCAATCAAGGCACAAATTCAATCTACCATTCAAGCAATTCATCACATAGAATAACAAAAACAAATCAATGCATGCAAGCATGCCAAAGATTGTTTTATTTGGAAAAGTGGTTTCTAATAGGTTATAAATATTTAAAACACCAATTGGTCATTTATAAATGTGGCAAAACCATTTGATATTAAGTTAGTGATAATGGCCACCTTAAATCCTTTTTGTTTTGCTAGAAATGATTTAGATCAAGTATTATTTTCTAGTGTTTGACAAATACATTTTTAAACACAAATGTTAGTGTTTTATTATTAAAACCATTTGCAAAAGGTTTTACCTATAAACCATTTTTATACCAAAGCAATATTTTATGTTGTTGGAAATGCCTTTTAGCAAAGTAATATTTTTCTAGAATTCACCAAATATATTTTTAAATCCTTAAACTTTGTGTTTAGGGTCAGAGAGTTTAAATCAAATCATTTTCCAAAGGTTTTACTAAATAATCATTTTTAAACCATAATCAACAATTTTATTTGGCTAGAAAATCTCAAATTCAAAGGAATGCTTCCTAAGTGTCACACAATATATTTTTAGATCCAAAAGTTGGTTTATATGGTCAGTAGGTTCAAAACAAACTATTTACCAAAGATTTTATCACAAAAATAATTTTAGAATGAATTTTATATTCAAAATATGCCTACACAAGTTTCTGCAAATACAACTAAGTTTACAGAAGCAATTTACTAAACAAAGTGCATGGTTGGAAAGTACTTGTTTTGTTGATTCCATTGATATAAAATTTGCAAAATTTGGACGTGTGGATCAAAATTTATGCAATTTACAAATTCACACATCTAATAGAAAAGTTTCTGTTTTTAAATCACACTATGAGCCACGTGGTGTGTTTTCATTGGCTTATACCGGTTCGTGTGGATCGTCTGCTGTGGTGCGTTAGATTTTAAACAGATCATGCGACACAGATCGCTCCATACCGTTTCACTTAAGTGACTCTATTCGATCCACGCGATCAAGATCCAACGGCTGCTGTGAGTGTGACCATGAATGAGAGGCGCTGGCGGCGGCGAGTGGCGGCGGCGGGGTCAGACGGTGGAGTCGCCGGCGATTCAGGAAGCAAGAGAGAAAGGAAAAAGCCTCACCGAGATCGCCGTGAAGAGTAGACGCTCAAGGTAGTCTTCGTTGGCGAAGGGGCGCTCGGGGACTACTAGGATTCCTCGCCGGAGTTCATGAAAGCATCGGGTTCGTCTGTTTGACGTCGGAGGCGAGGATGGAGGACCCGCTAAGACAAATGGAAGGCTCCGTTAGGTTCGCAAGAGTGAGGCGGGCATGAGAGTGACCACGAGGGGGAGAGGGGCGGTCAGATGCTACCTGGGGAACTCACCGGAGTCGAGGCAGTGGACGGCGACGCTCGGCTGTTGTCGTTGCCGAGGTTCTGGGGCACGCGCGAGTGAGTTGAGGGTGCTGAAAGATGCGCACGGGAGTGGGGAGAAGGCTCGAGTGGTCGAGGGGGCAAGGCGGTGGCTGGTGCTACCGGAATCATCGCCGGAGTTTGTCGGACAGAGGGTGTTCGAGGTAAAAATTAGCGCGGCCTAGAGGCAGAGGGTGTGCGGCGTCTAGGGGGAAAGGTAGAGGAGGCGCGGGCGAGTTATCGTGCGTGGTCAGGGGGCGGTTTCATGGCGTAGTTAACGCGTATTAACGCCGGCATTCAAACGGCTGTAATGGCCAGAGGGGGTGCGGTGACCCAACATACCACTGCATGTGTAGTACACTATAGTCGTTGACATGACATCCACAGAACACCATTCCGTAAATATCACATCCCTCAGAGTGGTACAACAGAAACATTGCGGGTCCACATTACAAATGTACACACATTATTATTATTAAAATACCGGAAGTTCAAGACTTCCAAAAGATTCAACTTACAAACCAAAATATAAAGTGTTTCAGCGGAATTTAAAAGTAGCAACTCTGACTAGGAGTTGAGCTCAGCAGCTTATTCTATAGAGTTCATGCTGCTCGGCTCCGTTAGTTACTACTAACTAGGTACTTAATTTGACTCGTTCTCATCGACACCGTAGCGGATCTCGTAATCCACTCCTTCAACTCCTCCGGACAGATTAGGTTCCTCGTAGAACACATCTTCTTGACATTCGGCTGCATACATTGGCACGTCTTCGGGATCCTCAGAGTCTAAGCAAGGGATCAAAAGAAAGAATGAGTAACAGCGTTACCCAACAAGTTCATTATAGGCAAGGTGAGAAGTTTGATGCTCTAACTACCACCTCGAATTATAAATCCTTGGCACTATGCAGTTTTTGTAAATCTTTCTTCAAAGATTGATTTTATTCTGAAAAACTATGACAATCAGCCTTCACAGGTTGACCAGAACTTTCATGGAGTTCCTTTCCTGCCGCGTTCGTAGCTCCTTCCTAACAGGAGTAACAAGTTACGATTATTACACTATCTGAGGTGTGTTACTTTACCCATGAGAGATCAACTCCTTGTTGCACAACCGGGCGATTTTCCGTCCACAATTCCATGATATGGGGCCCGAGTTGGTCCAAGCCAATCACGCCTTGCGACCCAAGATACCTCCTTGGTGTACACCATGCCCACATAATGAATTACGACAATGGTTTGTACAAACCGTTAGATGCCAGAACTATCGTGGGACGATGAGGGTTCCCACCCATATGCTGCATATCCTCTATGAATTACCAATTAATATGCACGCTACGAGGATAACAGCCACGACCTGCACATCCGGCTTCATGCGAGAGGAAGAAGATACAGCTGACTTCTCTGTCCCATTCCAAATCTCATGGCTAACGTGTAATATACGGCGCTAGAATCACTGATGTCAGGGGTTAATAAGTCCCTACTTGATCATCATTGTTGCAAATAGAACCCTAAGTTCCATTGCTCCATTATATCACCACTTAGGATGATATCTATGATTTCTTTATTTATGAAAATAATATTTTATTTCTTTTATAGCATATATGATAACACACAATTTGCATATACTTTGATAAAGACTCTTCAAAGGACATGAGAAAGTGATGAACTTGCCTTGTGATGGCAAGGTAGTGAAGTCTGATGCTTGCACTGGACCTTGAGCTTCTAGTTCTACAAAAACATTATTATTGCCCGGTAAGGACAATATTTAAAGAAGAAAAGATGATTATGCAAGTAATGTAATGCATTTACCCCCCAAAAGTTCCTTTTTAGTAATAAAGGATTTATAAATATTACTTTTAAATATTTATAACATATATTGAGTTATTTTATTTTATTTCCCTTTTATTTGACTTTTATTGATTTAATAATTCTTTTAGGAATTATTAATTATACATAAAAATGGTGATTAAATATTTATTTAGTATTTTAATAAAATACTACAATATTAATTCATAATGAAAGTGAATTTTAATTAATTTTATCACCCTTCAATAATTTTGTAAAATTCAATAAGGAATATATAATTTACAAAATTCCTAATAAAATTTAAATGTCTAATTTGAGTTTGGATTTTGTGTGAATCCAAAAATATTTTATTTATAATTTTTGGACTTTTATTTTATTTTCTAGAATTTTATTAAGTCCAAGGGTATTTTGGTCTTTTCTTTTTATTGAAACAAGCCTGGAATTGTTTCTGGGCTGATTATTCTTATTGGGCCCTAGTGGCCCATTAATTCTATACAAAAGAGCCACCCCTGGCTGGTCCGCCCACTCCTCTCTCCCTCGATCTTATCCTCTCCTCCTCTGACCCCGACCTCGTGACCGGCGATGCCGCCACCGTCGATTTCCGTAGCCATGGTGCAATTGGGGGTTGTCGACGACGCTCGTTCATTCTATTCAATTGTATTTGAGCCTGGGGCTCTCCTACAATGGGTCGATGCCTCTCTGAACCCTAGGGTTTGGGGTTTGGCATGTGTTCAAGTGCTACTCCCGCCGTCATGGTCTCGCCTGTGGTGGTGTGGTGGATTCGTGTGCTGCTGTGGCCGCCGTCGTGGCTGGTGCAGGTTGCAGTGCCCCCTGGGTGCTCCCTATGCCGCCGCGGGTTCGTCGGCCAATCTGCTTCCTCTTCAATTTCTTCAGCGAGGACCTACGGTGAGTTTGGTTCCTTCCCCCTGGTGCTTTCTGTGCTTGCTGATTCGATGCTAGATGTTGGCTGTGTCCTCTCTTCCTACTGTCTGATTCATATTAAGATGATCATCCATTTAGGGTTCCTACTATGTGCTTGTTCATGTACTAGATGAATTGATTCATGTTTGGATGGTCTGTACACATGCTAAATGTTTATTGGCCTGAAGCTTGTTGCTTAAAAATGATAGATGATTATCCTGGTGGCTTACTAGATGATTTGATGCTTAGATTGCATCTGATTAAGATGATATTGTTGTTTGGGAAACATGCTTGGTTAAGCTAATGATCTGATAGCTTTCCACTATTTATTTGATTCATCGTCATGATTATGATAAGATACAGCTACTGTCTTAGTGGTGTTAGCTTGGGAATTAACATGTGGTTTGAGATCATTATGATCTCAAACAGTAAAGTGTATCATAGGAATATCCTAGTTATGATTCCTGTTTTACAGGAAAATGATTAGTTAGTTGATTGTCTGAATCTATGATGATTTACTGTCTTTCCTGATTCATGTTGGATTGTTCTTGTGACACCATCATGTATGTCACACAAGTTTGATTCTAAACCATGGATTTGGTTAGTTTATGCTTAAGACAATGTTGGCTTTGAAAGATAAATATAGATGCTCTTATTTGAATTCCCTAAGACCAATGATGTTGGTCTGAGGCTTAGGGATTCAAATCTTATCTAATTTTTCCATCTAGATAGTCCTGGTAGTGGTACCAGCTATTCTTTATTGAATCAAAGCTTGGAAAAATGATAGTGAGCTTGATCATGTTATGGATCCTATGGATTTGTTCCTAAGGTGCTACCCTTCCTTTAGGGATGTGCATTGAAATAGATCATAGGTATATGCATGATTGAATGGTAAAATATAGTTTGACAACCAGAGCAAGGATGTTGCCCTGAGCTCTGGTTGGATCTTGGTACTTTGTTGTTTGCCTTTAGAGTTTAAAAGAAACCCCTATGATGGATTCACCCCACTTGGGTGCTTTCTGAGGGTTTGTTTTATAAAACAACACATGCTTTCTCTGAATAAGATGATTAGATTATGTGAAGGTTTTATGAAACTCACCACAGAATCTGATGATGGTGTAGTAAGTTAATGATGATGATCTTGATCTGGTTTTGCTGGACTCCTGTGCTTTCTCTTGAGCTAGCCTGCTCCTCCTAGCTCGTGGGCTTGATCTTGCTGTCCACCTGATCCATCCCCTCCTTATTTCACCATCATGGTGATGTTTGGTTGATCCTTGGTTGGTGTGGTTGCTGGCTGTGGTGCTTGGTTTAGCTGCTTTACACCGGGTCGTTTCTTGTGTGCAGTGGGGTGATGCACTAGTGCCCCCCACGGCTGTGCTGTGGTTTTGTGAGATTGGGCTATGCTTGTGAGGTCGACAACACACCATATGCATGCTGGTGTGTGTCCAACTTGTGTGCCTGCTATGCACTTGTGGATATGTTCAGAATCTTGATATTTACTTTTACCTGGTTACTTTCATCTGGCTAGTGAATTTGTCCCTCTTGGCTGTCATCTGACTTATGGCTTTGAATTTATGAAAGATGGAATCTTTCCTATTGGTGAAACTTGCCCCTTTTATAACATTTCTCAATGATGAATTTGTCAAGCGCATTTCACTGACATGTCTGATAGAAATAATACTAACACTAATCTTCTTTTGTTTTTTATTTAGTCTTTGTTTTGCAGGTACAAAGATAAAGATGAAGATTTAGTTTAGATTTAGATATAGGATAGTTAGTAAATATTCCATTGTAATTTTCTTATTCGTTTGTAATTTTCTTTTATTATTCATGTAATCTTTATTTTATTCAATTGTAATAAAGATTATATTATTAATAAAGAATATTCCTATTCTTTGTAAATTTACTTTTGTAAGTTATGTGGATGATTAAAATAAGTTATAATTTTATAACTTCATTATATGTATTAATGATAAGAAATATACTTTATATTCATTATTGTTTATCTTTGGATAGAATTCAAGTTGTAATATTTATGTCTTAATTGAATTAAGATTCAAAATTTATATCTAATTCATTTGAATTATAATTCAAACACACAAGTCTAATATTTCAAATCCATTTGAAAACACATAACTCCTTAAGATCATCTCAAAGTTTATAACAATCATCCTTTAAGACTAAACCTAATCTCAAAGTATGAAAGAAACATTGATCACTTAGGTTTTTTTATTTGGCGAAAATTTTACCCACATTTTCATAGATGAATGCATGCAACAATTCATATTCCTAAATCTACCCTTCGTTAGGTCCTAAATGCTGGGATGTTACAGGGGGGGGCACGGTCAGCGGTGGTGAGGAAGAAGAAGCTCGCGTGGCAGTGGGGCCTGGCGGCAGCGAGAGAGAGGGTGTGGTGGGGCCAATCGTTCAGTGACTACGCGGGTAAAAGTTGCGGTGTGAAACATTTTCCTGCGGGGAGAGAGGGATGGGCTAGCTGGGCTTGCTGGGCCTGGTCTGGCTGGGTTGGGTTGTTTCTAATTTTTTTTGTTCTGATTCATTTTTCTTTTTCTGTTTTGATTTTGTTCAAATGATTTCAAACCTTGTTTGAATTTAAACCCTTTTCAAATGTTCAGTATATTTCTATACTGTTTTAAGTAGTTATTTTAAGTCTATTTTAGAATAATTCCTTTATTCTTTTATGGTTTATATTTTATTTAAAATAGGCTCTTGCCCTTATTCAAATAAGATTTTAAATATAATTTCCATTCTTATTTAAATTCAATTTTTTATCAAAACCTTTTCCAGTAGGTTTTATTTATTCAAAAGGGTGTTGAATAATTCATTTTGATTTATTTGAAATATTTTCATATGATTTATTAATCATTTAAATTGGGTAAATGTCTTTATTCCAATGAAACCAAATATGGTTTTAATCCCATAAATTTTATTTAGATGATTTCTTTGATTTCATTTAAGTTAATTAAATAACTTTTATTCCACTTGGGTAAATCCCAATTATTATATTCCCATGATTTAATTAATCATTTCTATTAGGGATTTTGTTTTTAGTCAAATGGAATAGAATTTGGTTAATGCCATATAATTTGAATATTCTTTATCCATTTATTTGGATTTGGATTATATTTATTCCATTTGCTTATGGATTATTCCAAGTTTTAATTTGGCTTTTAAATATTCCTTATTTATTTCTTTATTTGTCTTACAAAATCCATATCTTTTTATTTAAAGATCCAATATTGGTGATTCCAATTTGTATAAATTTTGTTTAATATTTGTTTATCCTTTTAAATCTCTTTAGGATTAATTTGATCATAATTTGGTATGGATTTCAGATAGGAGCATTATTTAGCTTTGGAAATTAATTCCTTTTATCTTAATCAATTCATAAGTTTTTATCTCTGGATCCAAATTGAATGAAATCAATTTTTATGGTTTCATAATACTTTTATTTATCAATCTTGATCATTTATAAATGTTTGTTGATAAATTTTTATACGGATCGAATCCTTAGTCTTTGAGATAACTTGGAAATGTTTTTCTTCCATAGGGGTGTAGGGATTTGGTTTATTTTCCAAGTGTTTAAATTTCAAGATGCATTTATGAAGAATGCACTTCACTTGATTTGAATTTAGTTGGATTCAAATTTTATTCAAAGTTTGTTCAAGATGGGTTTTAATGTTTCCATTTAGAAATAAAAATCTTCTTTCACCCTAAATTTCAACAATTATTTATTTTGTTTATTTATTTTTCACATTTCAAAATTTGGAAAATTTTGGGATGTGACAATCTTCCAATTAAAAACTATTTTGTTATGTGAAAACTTAGTGATTAAAGCCCTCACGAACTTGATGGCACGCTTTATTCTTTGCCTCTAATAAACTTGAACCATTGTGACAACTTTTTTTGTATATGCTTGCACTTATAAGTTGGAATTAGCAGAACCGTGCTATCACGGGGAATGTTTTCAACATTGCACTTGTACCTTGTTGTACTCAGTTGATATCATGTTTTTGTCTATGGATGTCACCGGTGTGAAATAAAGAGGGGACTTGTAAGTCCATGGAGTTTGTATCCTGTGTTAGAGAAACGCCTGGGCCGCTAGCCTAAGCCATGCCTAATCATGGTGGAAACTTGCAGCATCACCATAGTGACATCTATGAAGCATTATTCTTATAAAAAAAGAGACACATTGAGAAAAGAGGAAATAGATAATAAAGCACCATATTCCCATGGTACATAAGAAGAATTGCTGAGATGCTCATTGTCTACTTGCCTTGTCATTTTGGTTATGGGAAAGCTCCTGTACCATGTGCAAGGGGTACCTCGTTGGCGGTTCTCAATGATATGCAAATACTTACAGTGACAAGAACTTACCTGGACCCAAAGTTGAGTATGCATGAGGTGTGGCCCTCATATTCAAGGGACTTGAGATTGCCAGCTTATAATTCATCAAGCATATACTCCAGCTTTGCCACTTTAACTTTAACCACTTCAAGATACTGATGATAGGGGCAATGAGGGCTGAAAGCTAACAAGTACCATAATTTTTGGAAGCTCCTTTTGAAACTTGTAATCCCTGCTTCCTTTTACAAAAGGCCTTTCTTCCACCATTATTGAGTCTCCACCTTCTACCTTTAGGCACCATTAAGAGAGCATAGTTGTCATTCTATGTGCAGTGTTCCAAAGCTTATTAATTGATGCATATTGTGTTATTACTTGCTCTTGTGCTACTTATTTCTAGTAACCCTTGTGAACTTTGCAGGTGTCCGATGCATTTAGTGCTACTCTATTAGGGACAAGCTGATTGCCACTATGCTATGTTTTCTGTATGTGAAACAAACAAACGTTTTTCAATGCATGTTATTCATGATCTTTGTTTGTAGCTTGTCATGTTGCATGCATAGTTACTATGTCCTATTGTTAGAACTCTATCTTTCATGCACATGTTTAGAGTTCTTTGATCCCAGCTTTCAATGCTTGCAAATGGTTGGATCTTTATTGTGAGGGTGCATGTCACCTCAAAAATTATTCTGTTTATCACTTACCTACTCGAGAAAGAGCAGGAGTTAAGCTTGGGGATGTTGATATGTTGGAAACGTATCTATAATTTTTGATGCTCCATGCTTGTTTAGTATCTACTTTGCTTTACTTGTCCAAACTTTGAGGTGCTTTTTACATGTTTTCTGGTACTAACCTACTAACAAGTTGCAACAGTGCTAGATGACTGTTTTCTGCTATTTTTGGTTTCAGAAAAGTTAGTAAAGAAATATTCTTGGAATTGGACGAGACAAAGGACAAAGTCAATTAATTTCCGTGGGGAACAAGAAGTCCAGAGGAGAGCAAGGGAGGCCGTCCAGAGGGGCCAGACCCACCCCAGGCACGGGTGGGCCCCACCCCACGCCTGGCTAGGGTTTGGTCGCCCTGGAGGACGCCTCGGTCTCCCCCTTCGCCTATAAGAAGCCCCCGATGCAGAAACCCCGAGTACCCCGATCAGAATCCACGAAACCTTCTATAGCCGCCGCCACCATCGTCCCTAGATCGGGGGGATCTGAAGTTCTTCCCGGCACCCTGCCGGAGGGGAGTTTATCCCTGAGGCCTTCTCTCCGATATGATGCGTGAGTAGTTCCACCTTGGACTATGGGTGCATGTAGTAGCTAGATGGTTGTATCTCTTCCTTTGTGCTTTCATGTATAGATCTTGTGAGCTCCGTTCATGATCAAGATCTAATCTATTTGTAATCATGCATGTTGTATTTGCGGGGATCCGATGGATATTGAGATTATTATATTGGTTTGATTAATGGTTTTGTCTTTATGATTATATCATGTCTATGTTGTTTGTGATCTTGCATGCTCTCCGTTGTTAGTAGCTATCTTGGCCAAGTAGTTGCTAGTAACTCCAAGAGGGGGTATTTATGCTCGATAATGGGTTCATGCCTCTACTTTCCAAGGGAAGTGACAATAATCTCTTCGGTTGTAGATGTGCTGTTGCTACTAGGGATAAAACAACGGTCTCTTGTTCATGGAACATGTGGACTGTTTACCTTACACACTTTGCTTAAAGTAGTTGTCTGTTGCTTGCAACTTAATACTGGAGGGGGTTCGGATGATAACCTGAAGGTGGACTTCTAGTCATAGATGCAGTTGGATGGAGGTCTATGTATCTTTTTGTATTGCCCAATCAACCTCATAGGATCTTTCTGACTAGTAATTGCATTGTTATGCCTTGCTCAGTTCATGTCAATTGCCCTGCTGTAATTTGTTTACCCTTCATGCCATGTTGTTTATCTAAGGAGAGCACCTCTAGTGATCTATGGACCCCGGTCCAATCTTTACCATTGATACATCTTCCACTGTTACTTGTTTAGTTGCTGCAAACCATTACCTTCCACACCATACGTTTAATCCTTTGTTACAACAAACCGGTGAGTTTGACAACCTCACTGATTCGTTGGGGAAAAGTCTTGAGTTTGTGTTGTGCAGGTCTTCGTGTTGCTTGCAACACCTGTGTGACGTTCCCTTCCTCCTTCTGGCTCGATAACCTCGGTCTCAACTGAGGGAAAACTTGCTGCTTGCTGCTTCACACCTTGCTCTTGGGGTTCCCAATAGGCTGTGCGTAGACAGTTGTCAGAAACTTGCAGCATAACCATAATGCGCATTCTATGAAGCATATTCAGAAAAAAAATAAAAAAACCATGCTCATGGTAAATAAAAAGATCGCTGAGATGCTCATTGTCTGTTGCCTTGTCATTTTGATATGGGATAGCTCCTGTGTCATGGGGCAAGGGGTTCCCCGTTGGCGGTTCTCTATGATACACATATACTTACAATGACAAGAACTTGCCTGTGACTTACGTTGAGTAGCATGAGGAATGGTACTCGTACTCAAGGGGCATGAAATTTCCAACTTGTGATTTTTCAAGCATATAACTCATATTTGCCTCATTTTAACCTTAATCACTTGAATATGCTTATGATAGGGGCAATGAGAGCTCAAAGCTAGTAAGTACCATAATTTTTGGAAGATCTTTATGAAACTTGAAATCCCTACTTCCCTCTACGAAGGGCCTTTATTTTTTACTTTTGTGTTGAGTATCCATCTTCTATATTTATGAACCAATTAAGAGATCATAGTTATTATTCTTAGTTCAATGTGCATTGTCCCAAAACTTGTTGAGTGATTCATAATTATGGTATTGCTTGTTCTTAAATTATTTGTATCTAGTCACCCTTATAAAATTTGAAGGTGTCCTATGCATTTATGTTTTGATATTCCATGAAGGACAAGCTGATTACCACTCTTGCTATGTTTTCTATATGTGAAACAAACAAATGTCTTTTAAAGCATTATTCATGATCTTTTGTTTGTGTTGCCTTTCATGTTGCAACATAGTTGCTATGTCTTATTGTTAGAAATATATCTTTCATGCTTATGTTAGAGTACTTTGATCCTAGCTATCAATGCTTTAAAATACCTTGATCAAGATTGTGATGGTGCATGTCACCTAAAAAAATATTCTTTTTATCATTTACCTACTCGAGGACGAGCATGAGTTAAGCTTGGGATGCTTGATACGTCGTAAACGTATCTATAATTTTTGATGCTCCATGCTTGTTTTGTACCAACTATCTTATGTTTTGTCTACACTTTGAGGCATTTTTATACATTTTCTGGAACTAACCTATTAACAAGATGCCATAGTTCCAGTTCCTGTTTTCTGCTGTTTTTGGTTTCAGAAAAGCTAGTAAAGAAATATTCTCGGAATTGTACGAAACAAAAGCCGAACTTCCTATTTTTCAGAGGCGAAGACGGAGTCAAGAGGCCAGAGGGAGGCACACCCTAGGACGGCCACACCTGGCCCAGGCACGGCCAGGGGGGCTCCCTATGGTGTGGCCCCCCTGGACCTCTACCGACCTTGCCCCTTCGCCTATATAAACCCCTCGACGAGAAAACCCTAAGTACCTGATCAGAATTCCACGAAAAAATTCCATAGCCTCCGCCATCTCCATCCCTAGACCAGGAAGGATCTGAAGCTCTTCCTGGCACCCTGTCGGAGAGGGGAGATCATCCCGGAGGCCTTCATCACCATGCCAGCCTCTGGAGTGATGCGTGAGTAGTTCATCCTTGGACTATGGGTCCATAGCAGTAGCTAGATGGTCGTTTCTCCTGTTTGTCCTATCATGTTTAGATCTTGTGAGCTGCCTATCATGATCAAGATCATCTTATTGTAATCCTACATGTTGTGTTTGCTGGGATCCGATGGATATTGAGTACTATGTCAAGATTGATTATTGATTCTACCAGGTCTATGTTATTTGTGATCTTGCATGCTCTCCGTTGCTAGTAGTTACTTTGGTCAAGTATTTGCTTGTGACACCAAGACAGAGTATTTATGCTCGGTAGTAGGTTCATGCCTCTAGTAATCTGGGGGAGTGACAGAAACCTCTAAGATTGTAGATGTGTTGTTCCTACTAGGGAGAAAACAACAATCCTTTGTACAAGGGCAATTGTATTGTTTACTTTACACACTTTGCTTAATGCAATTATCTGTTGCTTGCAACTTAATACCCGAGGGTTGTTCGGATGATATCCTGGAGTTGGATTATTAGTCATAGATGCAGTTGGATTATGGTCTATGTATTATGTTGTAATGCCCAAATGAATCTCATAGTGATCATCATGTCATGTACATGCATTGTTATGCGTTCTCTATCTGTCCATTGCGCAACTGTAATTTGTTCACCCAACATGTTATTTATCTTATGGAGAAACATCTCTAGTAAACCGTGGACCCTGGTCCATTCCTTCCCATTGATATACCATCTGCTGTTTACTATTTACTTACAAGCAATTACTATCTTCCACACTATACGTTTAATCCTTTGTTTTTAGCAAAACCAGTGAGCTTGACAACCTCACTGTAAGTTGGGGCAAAGTATTTTCGTTGTGTTGTGCAGGTTCCACGTTGCTATCAACACCTTCGGAAGCTTTTTCTTTATCCTACTAGTTCGATAACCTTGGTTTCACAACTGAGGGAAAACTTGCTGCTATGCTCATCATACCTTGCTCTTAGGGTTTCCCAACAGGTTCTACATCAACAGAGCCACCATCAAGGCACTGATTGTAGTCTTGTAGAGAATCCTCCATCAACAGAGAACATCCAAATCAGCATGCCTTCCTCGCCATGGTCAAGCTGAATTGTACTGATCAAATCCCAAAGCTGCAAGTATTAGCCCAGAACAACAGTAGAGACACCTCCCTGGATATCCTTGATCCAGCAGTTCCTTTGTAGGCCTTGGGCCACCATCACATAAGAATTGTGAGCAAAGGAAGCTAATGCTGGATAGATTTCAGAAACTAAGAGCCCTCCCGATAGCCACCCGTCAGTACAAAACCGGGCGCGAGCTCCATCGCCAAGGTTGACGGAGGAGGCCTCAACTAGGAGGGCGACGACATCACGATCATCAGTTTCAGGAACCGAGCACTAGGGTTGGGGGCACGGGACCAACGCAACAATGGACATCAGTATCGCAGCGCGCGGCTAAAGAAATGAAGGTTGAGGATACCAAGGCCCCTGTACTACTGCAGCATACAAACCCGAGAGCGAGGGAGGAGGCAGTGACCCCTTCTAGCCTCCAGCTCGCTGCGCCAGACAAAACCGCGACACCGGCGGTTGAGGGTGCATAGCGCTCAGAACAAAAGCTAGAGAACCATGAGAAAATGCAGTGGCATGGCCATAAGGGCGGAGTGGGTGAGAATAAGCCGGCCGACAGAGTTGAGGAGTTTCGGGATCCAACCTAGGAGCTTGTCCGAGAACCTGTCAATGAGAGGCCAGATGTTATCACGCTAGAGACACCCTGTGGTGAGCGGTAGTCCTAGGTAGTAAAAGGGGAAGCTGGCGGGCTAGCACTCCCTTGGCAGAGACTTGCTTTACAACAACGACTTGCATTGGCATCCCCTAGTAAAGACATGTGAATTATTTTTGAAAGTCTTGGTCCTGAGCATCAATCTCTTAGCTTTTGTACTATTTTAGTTGCACCAAATAAGATAACATGCAACAGAGTATTGATTTATCAAGATATCCAGACTACTATGATTAGGTTCTTTTCTTGGCAAGACTCCTTTTTTATTCTATTAGTTCTCGTCTCCATTGTTGGATGCTTTAGGTGTATGGAATTTGAAGACTTGGATAATTACCATTGGAATATGATGGCACCGCGTCAACGTGTAGTGCTTCATTGGGAAACCACAAGAACAAGGTGTGATGCAGCACAACAGCAAGTTTTCCCTCAGTAAGAAACTGAGTTTATCAAACCAGTAGGAGGAAGGAAACGTCACACAGGTGTTGCAAGCAACTTGGAAACCTGCACACCACAAACTCAAGACTTTGCCCCAACGAATCAGTGAGGTTGTCAAGCTCACCGGTTTGCTGTAACAAAGGATTAAACTTATGGTGTGGAAGGTGATGATGGTTTGCAGCAAGTAAACAAGTAATAGTGGAAGATGTATCAATGGTAAAGATTGGACCGGGGTCCATAGTTCACTAGAGGTGCTCTCCTTAGATAAACAACATGGCATGAAGGGTAAACAAATTACAGCAGGGCAATTCACAGGAACTGAGCAAGGCATAACAATGCAATACCAGTCAAAAATATCCTATGAGATTCGATTGGTCAATACAACAATATACATAGACCGCCATCCAACTGCATCTATGACTAGAAGTCCACCTTTAGGTTATCATCCGAACCCCCTCCAGTATTAAGTTGCAAGCAACATACAACTGCTTTAAGCAAAGTGTGTAAGGTAAACAATCCACTTGTTCTATGAATAAGAGACCATTGTTTTCTCCCTAGTAGCAACAGAACATCTACAACCAAAGAGATTTCTGTCACTTCCCTTGGAAACTAGAGGCATGAACCCACTATCGAGCATAAATACCCCCTCTTGGAGTCACTACCAACTACTTGGCCAAGATAGCTACTAACAACGTGTCACATCCCAAGATTTTCCAAATCTTGTAATGTGAAAGTAAAGGAATAAAATAAAACTTTGTCTGATTTTCAGAGCCAGAAGAAACTTTTGAATCCAATTGGAAACCTTCAAACCAATTTGAGTCAAATAAAACCTAAAGGGTTTTAAAAAGATAAACATTTTATAAAAAGGAAAAATAAAAACATTTGGAAATACTGTTTTGAGACAATTAAATGAAAAGATTGTTTTCAAATGGAATAGAAGTTTATAAATAAAGAATATTTTATAAAGCCAAATTAAACCTTGGACAAGCTTTGGGAATTAATATCCAAACTTTATTTAAATAAAAGGTTTTTACCAATTTAATTGAAACATCAAAGCTTATTAAATTATTTAAAATAAGTTTTCTAAATATTTGATATTCACAAATAAAATCTACTAAAGTGTTTTGGCTTTATTTTAGGTTCCAAAATAAACATCTTAATAAAACAAATCCTATTTGATTTAATAATGAAAGTCTATTATATTTAATTAATAATGGACCCTAAAAGGTTATTTTGTTTTAAACAAGTTTCCAAGTATCCTTTATTTTCCAAAATAAAACTACTGATTTGTTTTTGATAATATTTGATTTTCAAATGGAGAATTTGTTATTTAAATCAAACCCTATTTTATTAAATAACAAAAAGATCCATTTATTTAATTAAAGGATGGATCCTAAAAATAATAAAAATTATTATTTTATTTTGGAATTTGGTTTATGTTGATAAACAGAACCAAATTCATAGCTGCAAAGTTTGTTGATTGTTTGAATTGATTTGAGTGTGATTTGTTTGTTTGAAATTCAAAACAGAAATCAGAATTAGAAAAAGAAAAGGTTACAGAATAAAAAAAAGGAATTGGATCGACCCAACCCAGCAGCCCACTAAGGCCCAGCAAACTAGCCCAGCTCCTCACCCAGAAAGAAAATGTTTCGCACCTCGTTTCTGACCCGTACAGAGTATGACCAGTGGACCCTCCCCTCATTTAATTTTCCACTGCCAGGTAGACCCCACCTCCCTGTTCATCGTCCACACCCCGCGCGACCTCTTCTCCCCCCTCGTCGCCGTTTCCTGCAGAGATTCCGCGGCCTTAATTCGCCATAATGCAGCCACCATTACTCGCCTTGAACATGCTCGATAAAACGCCTGCGCCTTCTCCTCCATTTCCCCCAGACCACTCCCTCTCTCTGCCTCTAGGCTGTCGCCAATCACTCCTGCACCGCCGCTGCTCCGACGAGCTCCTATCTCCAATTCCGGCCAGCACACACCACCCCGAGCCTCCCTGAGCACACTTACAACTTCCCCACTCCCAGACAATCCTCCCTGTGCTCTTCGTTCGACCGCGGGCGCCCTAGAACACCGTCCTCGACAAACTCCGAGCACCGCCGAGTCTGTCTCCAACTCCGGCGCGTTCCCCAGGTGAAATCCGACCGCCCCTCTGCTTCTCGATCACGCGAACATCTTCACCTTGGTCTCACGCACCTGACCATGCCCCTGTCTTGCCTCCGCGTGATCTACAGAGTCGTCTTCAACCGCGGACAGAACCACCCGGCGCCGGCGAAGTCTTCGGCGAGCAATCGCCACCGTTCCCGTACGCCCCCTACCTCGTCGACCACACGTTGAACCTCCCCAGCCAACTGCGACCTCGGTGAGCCTACTCCCTTCCTCTCTCGCCTCCTGTTCCGCCCGCGCCGCCACTGACCGACCGTCGCCGCCGTCCACCGCAGCGCAGCGCCGCCAGTTGATGGTTTGATTGATTTCGTCCGTTAGATCTAGATCGTAAGGCTGTAATAGAACATAAGCGAAGGGGTATCGTGTGTCTCTGCGCCGCTCGATCTAAATGAGATCCTGCGGTCTGCAGCACGCGATCCATACGAACCGGTATCGGCCAGTCACGACGCGACGCGTGGCCTGTATTAGATCTAAAACCAGTTTTGAATCAGATTTATTTGCAAAATTCAAACCCTTATAACTTTCAAACCACACGTCCAAAAATTAAAAATTTTATATCGTTGGATTCAGGAGAACAAGCCCTAACCAACCATACCCTTGGATTAGCAAATAGTATCTGTTAGTTTGTTAAAATTTGCAGAGACATTTGTATGCTTGTTAAGGATGTAGAAATTGTTTAAAATTGTATTTAGGGTTAAAATCTTTGGCAATTGGATTGATTTGAACTTACTGACCCTAGGAACCAACCCATGGATTTGAAAATGAAATTGGAAAAATTTAGAATAGATTAATTGAGTTAGTCTATTTTTAGCTAAATAAAGATAATGGTTTTATTATGAAAAAGAATTTTGGAATAAAAACCTTGGGAAAATATTTTGATTCAAAGCTACTGAACCAAAACACCAAAACTTGAGAGTTAGAAACTTTTGGTGAGAAACTTAAATTTTTTTGATTTGATAAAACCATTTTCCACCATATAAAATTTGAATGGATTTTAAAATAGTTTTTAGACAAAACCCTCTAACTAATGACTTTACCATTTTGGTAAATGACCAATTTGGAACTTACAAAGTTTAGAAGCCTAGTGGAGACCATCCTTGCAATAGAACCAACCTTTGCATACTTATGCATGACTTAGATTCCATTTCTTTGTGTGTGTGAAATTATTTGTTGACTTTGATTTGGAATGTTAGTTGATTTTGTGTTACTTGATTGACTTGTAGTGAAATTAGCAAAGTGTGAGACTAGCAAGATCAAGGAGTGAACCACCATTCCAAAACTTGAGAGTTAGAAACTTTTGGTGAGAAACTTAAAGATTTTTGATTTGATAAAACCATTTTCCACCATATAAAATTTGAATGGATTTTAAAATAGTTTTTAGACAAAACCCTCTAACTAATGACTTTACCATTTTGGTAAATGACCAATTTGGAACTTACAAAGTTTAGAAGCCTAGTGGAGACCATCCTTGCAATAGAACCAACCTTTGCATACTTATGCAAGACTTAGATTCCATTGCTTTGTGTGTGTGAAATTATTTGTTGACTTTGATTTGGAATGTTAGTTGATTTTGTGTTACTTGATTGACTTGTAGTGAAATTAGCAAAGTGTGAGACTAGCAAGATCAAGGAGTGAACCACCATTCTCTTCCAAAAAGGCAAGTTACACTATCATACAAAAGTCCTACTATTTTCATTATACTTAGTGGATTTTGAAAACATGCATGAAAATGATTTATGCTTATGCTATGCTAAATCCTAATAGGTTACCTTATACATTCCTTAGAGAAAACATTGTAGTTGTACATGCTTAGCCATGCTTATTTGAAAAGAAAGATACATGTTGAGATTTTACAAAGTTGAGAAAAGAACTTGTGTTTTACATAATAAAACAAGGACTCAATGAACCACCTAGGTGGAGGATACTTTAAGTTTTGGAGAAGGTGGCAACAAAAGGAACCATGTCTATGGTGATCTCTTTGTGTTGTGCTCCAAAAGAAAACCACCTAGGAAACTTAGAGATTGAACATGTTTCTCCAATTGTGGCTTTCGTGTGCAACCACATGCTATTATGGCTCTGGCTTAGTCAACTACATTAGGAAGACCCATACATTGTCTTTAGTTACCGGACATGGGGATCTGGAATGCTTCATGGGGGCTGAAGACAAGCTAGCAATGATGTATGGGAGGACCTTTTGGAAAGACTTCGTCACACTCTCAGTCTGCCGGTACTCCATCTTGGTGAGCACTAATCCAGAGCCCTTGGTGGCAACAAGATGGGATTGTGACATGTGGGTAAAGTGTACTCCTTCTGCAGAAGTTAATAAAATCTAAGTACTTATCCGTGTCCCCGGTTATGGACAATACTGAGCAACTAAAGTTTGAACTATGGGAGATCTCGACATTCCAACTTCTAAAGTAAAATAAAACTTGATGCCCTTGTGTGTCTACCAAGGAATTCAAAGAGATTTTGATAAGCCTGATGCACTTGGGGTTACCAAGGTGCTCAAGAGATTTTGATGAAAACATGAACACTTGGGGTTACCAAGGTACTCATGAGATTTTGATAAAACTTGTTGCACTTGGGGTTACCAAGGTGCTCAAGGAGTTTTGACAAGGACTTGAACACTTGAGTTTCAACCAAGGAGTTCAAGGGATTCTTGGAAAAGAGATTTGACAAAGGACTAAAACCATTTTTTGAAAAAGATAGGATAAATATTGCTTTGTGCAAATAAGCCTTAAACTCTACTTAGCCAAATATGCATGTATTGATAGGATCCACTCTTATTATACATAGAAGTGAAGCTTGCCAATACAATTCAAAATGTATTGACCCTTGTGGCTATAACTTGTAATGTTGCAGGTTGATTGTTTTTAAGTGAAGATTGTTTGATTGACTAGGACTACAAAGTCTACAACCAACATCTGCCTGTGGCACTTTGAAGAAGAAGGACCCATGACTATAGTTATTCCGCTGCATTGTAATGTAATAGCCAAATGAGCTATGTTTGATGTAATAAACTTATGTTATTCCTGGTTATAAATTTTTATTATGACCTTTGTATCTTGATATTACATCTTATCTGTGGATGCTAGCTATTGATCCAGGGACTAGCATTGTAAACACAGGAGGAATCTACCTTATTAAAGGTTGGGACCTCCTACAGATGGTATCAGAGCATTGTGTTGCCTGTAGGATTTGTAAACCCTAGGATTGGACAAAACCCTTAGAAAAATAGGAGTTATATTTTGATCCAAAACTTATTTACCAAAAACACTTGTAACCTCTTTCCTTAACCATTTTGGTTTCAACTCTACACCTCTTCTACTTCAACTTGATGGAAAAACCTACCCATGGCCAAGGACTACACCATGTGCAAAGGACGATTTCAACATCTTCAACTCTAATGACTTCAACATCTTCAACTCTAATGACTTCAACATCTTCAGCATATTTCCCAAAGACTTCCAACTTGGATATCACTAAGGACCACAAGAGAAACAAGGAAAATCTTACTCAAGATTTAGAGACTGAGGGAATGCAAAATAAGAAGGAACCATCAACAACTTTGAAGCATTGTGACCAAGAGTTCTTCTCAAGAAACCATGATCTCATGCAAGAAGGATCAACCAAGAAGGATGGAAGGATCACAAGTGAACCATATAGATGGACCACCATGTTTTTAGCTAAAGACAAAACCACCAACTTATGTGGTGTAACAAAAATATTTTGTTGACTAAGTATGTACTTGAACCTTGTTTGAGTGAAAAGTTTGGTTTGTGATTGCATGCATTGCTTGTGTGAATTGTGATGTGTGTGATTAGAATTAAGTCCTTAGAAATATCTTGCCTATTCTAATCTTCCTTCAACCCAAACAGATGACTACTCCAAAGGACTCCAACATCAAGGTTGATGACACCAACACCAACCAAGCTGATAGCGTGAAGGAGCTCATAGCAACCCAACACCAGTTGAACCAACTGACAGCTCAGTTCATAGCCAACAATAGCGATAAAGATCCATCACTCCAAAAGTTTTTGGAGGAACAATCTCAACTGATGCTTAAGGTGACTAATCAAATGATTAGCCTGGAATAAAGCTATCCCAAAGGAGTTTATGATAACAAGGATGACAAGAATGTTATTCTAGATGGAGCCCCAGCTTGCATTATTTGTGGAGACAAGGATCATACTTCCAAGGAGCATGAAGGACAATGCCCCAATTGTGAAGAAGAACATCCTATTGGACAATGCCCCACCTCTCAAGCTACTTGTTACCTTTGTGAAGGATGTGATCATACTCCTAACCAATGTCCCATCTATGCCATGGTGGAACAAAGGAAACAAGAAGGATCCAAGTCTACCAGAGGAAAAGGACCACTCATACCTCCAAACAAGACAACCCAATTCAAAGGACTAAAGAAACCTAAGAAACAAAAGCAAGACATGAGCCTTGTCGTAAATAAATGTAAGGAAATGGGACACTAATCCAGTGGATGCCCAGAGAACAAGAAGAATAAAGAGATTGACCAAGTGTGGTGTAACAACTGCAAAGAATTGGGCCACTATGTAGCAACTTGTCCACAAGAGCCACGTAAAGAACTCAAGGACATTCATTGCTTCAACTACAAGAATCCAGGACACTATGCAAGCAAATGTCCAGAAAAGATGAAGAACAAGTTGAACAAGCCTATGGAGAAGCTCAACCTTGGCCCATGTGTCAAGAATGGAAATCAAGAACACATGCAAATGTTTGCCATGAGAAATTTTCCCCAGGATCCCAAGAAGGACAATATGTAATTTTTGTTTGAAAATTTCTAAGGGTGGTAGTACCCTAGTTGTTTGAACTTGCTTGTAACCCTAGCCTTCCCAAATCTCGGGACGAGATTTATTTTAAGGGTGGTAGCCTGTCACATCCCAAGATTTTCCAAATCTTGTAATGTGAAAGTAAAGGAATAAAATAAAACTTTGTCTGATCTTCAGAGCCAGAAGAAACTTTTGAATCCAATTGGAAACCTTCAAACCAATTTGAGTCAAATAAAACCTAAAGGGTTTTAAAAAGATAAACATTTTATAAAAAGGAAAAATAAAAACATTTGGAAATACTATTTTGAGACAATTAAATGAAAATATTGTTTTCAAATGGAATAGAAGTTTATAAATAAAGAATATTTTATAAAGCCAAATTAAACCTTGGATAAGCTTTGGGAATTAATATCCAAACTTTATTTAAATAAAAGGTTTTTACCAATTTAATTGAAACATCAAAGCTTATTAAATTATTTAAAATAAGTTTTCTAAATTTTTGATATTCACAAATAAAATCTACTAAAGTGTTTTGGCTTTATTTTAGGTTCCAAAATAAACATCTTAATAAAACAAATCCTATTTGATTTAATAATGAAAGTCTATTATATTTAATTAATAATGGACCCTAAAAGGTTATTTTGTTTTAAACAAGTTTCCAAGTATCCTTTATTTTCCAAAATAAAACTACTGATTTGTTTTTGATAATATTTGATTTTCAAATGGAGAATTTGTTATTTAAATCAAACCCTATTTTATTAAATAACAAAAATATCCATTTTATTTAATTAAAGGATGGATCCTAAAAAGAATAAAAATTATTATTTTATTTTGGAATTTGGTTTATGTTGATAAACAGAACCAAATTCATAGCTGCAAAGTTTGTTGATTGTTTGAATTGATTTGAGTGTGATTTGTTTGTTTGAAATTCAAAACAGAAATCAGAATTAGAAAAAGAAAAGGTTACAGAATAAAAAAAGGGAATTGTATTGACCCAACCTAGCAGCCCACTAAGGCCCAGCAAACCAGCCCAGCTCCTCACCCAGAAAGAAAACGATTCGCACCTCGTTTCTGACCCGTACAGAGTATGACCAGTGGACCCTCCCCTCATTTATTTTTCCACTGCCAGGTAGACCCCACCTCCCTGTTCATCGTCCACACCCCGCGCGACCTCTTCTCCCCCCTGGTCGCCGTTTACTCCAGAGATTCCGCGACCTTAATTCGCCATAATGCAGCCACCATTACTCGCCTTGAACATGCTCGATAAAACGCCTGCGCCTTCTCCTCCATTTCCCCCATACCACTCCCTCTCTCTGCCTCTAGGCTGTCGCCAATCACTCCTGCACCGCCGCTGCTCCGACGAGCTCCTATCTCTAATTCCGGCCAGCACACACCACCCCGAGCCTCCCTGAGCACACTTACAACTTCCCCACTCCCAGACAATCCTCCCTGTGCTCTTCGTTCGACCGCGGGCGCCCCAGAACACCGTCCTCGACAAACTCCGAGCACCGCCGAGTCTGTCTCCAACTCCGGCGCGTTCCCCAGGTGAAATCCGACTGCCCCTCTGCTTCTCGATCACGCGAACATCTTCAACTTGGTCTCAAGCACCTGACCATGCCCCAGTCTTGCCTCCGCGTGATCTACAGAGTCGTCTTCAACCGCGGACAGAACCACCCGGCGTCGACGAAGTCTCCGGCGAGCAATCGCCACCGTTCCCGTACGCCCCTGCCTCGTCGACCACACGTTGAACCTCCCCAGCCAACTGCGACCTCGGTGAGCCTACTCCCTTCCTCTCTCGCCTCCTGTTCCGCCCGCGCCGCCACTGACCGACCGTCGCCGCCGTCCACCGCAGCGCATCGCTGCCAGTTGATGGTTTGATTGATTTCGTCCGTTAGATCTAGATCGTAAGGCTGTAATAGAACATAAGCGAAGGGGTATCGTGTGTCTCTGCGCCGCTCGATCTAAATGAGATCCTACGGTCTGCAGCACGCGATCCAGACGAACCGGTATCGGCCAATCACGACGCGACGCGTGGCCTGTATTAGATCTAAAACCAGTTTTGAATCAGATTTATTTGCAAAATTCAAACCCTTATAACTTTCAAACCACACGTCCAAAAATTACAAATTTTATATCGTTGGATTCAGGAGAACAAGCCCTAACCAACCATACCCTTGGATTAGCAAATAGTATCTGTTAGTTTGTTAAAATTTGCAGAGACATTTGTATGCTTGTTAAGGATGTAGAAATTGTTTAAAATTGTATTTAGGGTTAAAATCTTTGGCAATTGGATTGATTTGAACTTACTGACCCTAGGAACCAACCCATGGATTTGAAAATGAAATTGGAAAAATTTAGAATAGATTAATTCAATTAGTCTATTTTTAGCTAAATAAAGATAATGGTTTTATTATGAAAAAGAATTTTGGAATAAAAACCTTGGGAAAATATTTTGATTCAAAGCTACTGAACCAAAACACCAAAACTTGAGAGTTAGAAACTTTTGGTGAGAAACTTAAAGATTTTTGATTTGATAAAACCATTTTCCACCATATAAAATTTGAATGGATTTTAAAATAGTTTTTAGACAAAACCCTCTAACTAATGACTTTACCATTTTGGTAAATGACCAATTTGGAACTTACAAAGTTTAGAAGCCTAGTGGAGACCATCCTTGCAATAGAACCAACCTTTGCATACTTATGCATGACTTAGATTCCATTGCTTTGTGTGTGTGAAATTATTTGTTGACTTTGATTTGGAATGTTAGTTGATTTTGTGTTACTTGATTGACTTGTAGTGAAATTAGCAAAGTGTGAGACTAGCAAGATCAAGGAGTGAACCACCATTCCAAAACTTGAGAGTTAGAAACTTTTGGTGAGAAACTTAAAGATTTTTGATTTGATAAAACCATTTTCCACCATATAAAATTTGAATGGATTTTAAAATAGTTTTTAGACAAAACCCTCTAACTAATGACTTTACCATTTTGGTAAATGACCAATTTGGAACTTACAAAGTTTAGAAGCCTAGTGGAGACCATCCTTGCAATAGAACCAACCTTTGCATACTTATGCAAGACTTAGATTCCATTGCTTTGTGTGTGTGAAATTATTTGTTGACTTTGATTTGGAATGTTAGTTGATTTTGTGTTACTTGATTGACTTGTAGTGAAATTAGCAAAGTGTGAGAATAGCAAGATCAAGGAGTGAACCACCATTCTCTTCCAAAAAGGCAAGTTACACTATCATACAAAAGTCCTACTATTTTCATTATACTTAGTGGATTTTGAAAACATGCATGAAAATGATTTATGATTATGCTATGCTAAATCCTAATAGGTTACCTTATACATTCCTTAGAGAAAACATTGTAGTTGTACATGCTTAGCCATGCTTATTTGAAAAGAAAGATACATGTTGAGATTTTACAAAGTTGAGAAAAGAACTTGTGTTTTACATAATAAAACAAGGACTCAATGAACCACCTAGGTGGAGGATACTTTAAGTTTTGGAGAAGGTGGCAACAAAAGGAACCATGTCTATGGTGATCTCTTTGTGTTGTGCTCCAAAAGAAAACCACCTAGGAAACTTAGAGATTGAACATGTTTCTCCAATTGTGGCTTTCGTGTGCAACCACATGCTATTATGGCTCTGGCTTAGTCAACTACATTAGGAAGACCCATACATTGTCTTTAGTTACCGGACATGGGGATCTGGAATGCTTCATGGGGGCTGAAGACAAGCTAGCAATGATGTATGGGAGGACCTTTTGGAAAGACTTCGTCACACTCTCGGTCTGGGTACTCCATCTTGGTGAGCACTAATCCAGAGGCCACCGTGGCAACAAGATGGGATTGTGACATGTGGGTAAAGTGTACTCTTCTGCAGAAGTTAATAAAATCTAAGTACTTATCCGTGTCCCCGGTTATGGACAATACTGAGCAACTAAAGTTTGAACTATGGGAGATCTCGACATTCCAACTTCTAAAGTAAAATAAAACTTGATGCCCTTGTGTGTCTACCAAGGAATTCAAAGAGATTTTGATAAGCCTGATGCACTTGGGGTTACCAAGGTGCTCAAGAGATTTTGATGAAAACATGAACACTTGGGGTTACCAAGGTACTCATGAGATTTTGATAAAACTTGTTGCACTTGGGGTTACCAAGGTGCTCAAGGAGTTTTGACAAGGACTTGAACACTTGAGTTTCAACCAAGGAGTTCAAGGGATTCTTGGAAAAGAGATTTGACAAAGGACTAAAACCATTTTTTGAAAAAGATAGGATAAATATTGCTTTGTGCAAATAATCCTTAAACTCTACTTAGCCAAATATGCATGTATTGATAGGATCCACTCTTATTATACATAGAAGTGAAGCTTGCCAATACAATTCAAAATGTATTGACCCTTGTGGCTGTAACTTGTAATGTTGCAGGTTGATTGTTTTTAAGTGAAGATTGTTTGATTGACTAGGACTACAAAGTCTACAACCAACATCTGCCTGTGGCACTTTGAAGAAGAAGGACCCATGACTATAGTTATTCCGCTGCATTGTAATGTAATAGCCAAATGAGCTATGTTTGATGTAATAAACTTATGTTATTCCTGGTTATAAATTTTTATTATGACCTTTGTATCTTGATATTACATCTTATCTGTGGATGCTAGCTATTGATCCAGGGACTAGCATTGTAAACACAGGAGGAATCTACCTTATTAAAGGTTGGGACCTCTTACACAACGGAGAGCATGCAAGATCACAAACAACACAGACATGATAGTATCAAATAGACAAAACCATTAATCAATCTGACATAGTAATCTCAATATCCATCGGATCCCCGCAAACACAACATGCATGATTACAAATAGATTAGACCTTGATCATGAACGAAGCTCACAAGATCTATACATGAAAGCACAAGGAGGAGATACAACCATCTAGCTACTACATGGACCTATAGTCCAAGGTGGAACTACTCACGCATCATATCGGAGAAGAAGGCCTCCGGGATGATATCCCCTCTGGCAGGGTGCCGGGAAGAACTTCAGATCCCCCCGATCTAGGGACGATGGTGGCGGAAGCTACAAAAGGTTTCGTGGAGTTTTGATCGGGTGCCTAGGGTTTCTGCATCGGGGGCTTCTTATAGGCGAAGAGGCGGCCGAAGGTCCCACACCATACCCAGGCGCTGGATGGGCCCACCCGCGCCTAGGGGGGGTGTGGTGGCCCTGGCTCGCCTCTCCATCTCTCCTCTGGACTTCGTGACACCCAATGTAAAATATTGACTTTGGCTTTTGTCCCATCCAATTCCGAGAATATTGATTTTCTGCCTTTCTAGAACCAAAAATAGAAGAAAACATACAACTAGCACTGTGACAACTTGTTAATAGGTTAGTTCCAGAAAAGATATAAAAACACCTCAAAGTGTAGACAAAGCAAAGCAAAGTAGATACTAAACAAGCATGGAGCATCAAAAATTATAGATACGTTTCCGACGTATCAAGCATCCCCAAGCTTAACTCCTGCTCGTCCTCGAGTAGGTAAGTGATAAAAAGAATAATTTTTGAGGTGACATGCACCATCAAAACCAAGATCAAACCATTTGCAAGCATTAAAAGCTGGGATCAAAGAACTCTAAACATGTGCATGAAAGGTGGAGTTATAACAATAGGACAAAGTAACTATGCATGCAACATGAAAGGTTACAAAAAAATATCATGAATAACATGCATTGAAAAACGTTTGTTTGTTTCACATACATAAAACATGGCATAGTGGCATTCAGATTGTCCCTCATGGAGTAGCAAATACATACATAGGACACCTTCAAAGTTCATAAGAGTGACTAGATGCAAGTAGCACAAGAACAAGTAATATCACAATATGCATCAATCAATAAGTTTTGGGACACTGCACATAGAATGGCAACTATGCTCTCTTAATGGTGCCTTGATACGTCCAAAACGTATCTACTTTCTCGAACACTTTGCTATTGTTTCTTATCTAATATTGTGTGATTTGGATACAACTAACACGGACTGACGCTGTTTTCAGCAGAATTACCTTGGTGTCTTGTTTTTGTGCAGAAAATCAACTATCAGGAAAAATCCCAGAAAATATGCCAAAAACTATTTTCACTAGAAGATCCACGGAGCCAGAAGGGGAGACAGAGAGGAGGCCTGGGGGGCCCAGACCCACCCAGGTGCGGGCCCACTTGACCCCGCCCCTAGAGGGGGTTTGGCCACCCCAAGCAGCTCCTCGGCCTCCCTCCACGCCTATAAGTGCCTTCTGACCTAAAAACTCACGGGGGTTAGATATTTTTCCAAAAAGAGTTCTGCTCCGTCGTCGCCACCAGAAACCAAGATTCGGATCCAGAAACTACGTTCTGGCACCCTGCCGGGACGGGGAATTTGGAGAGGATCATCGTCATCACTAACACATCTCCATCAACCACCGATGTTTCCCTCATCCATGAGTGAGTAATCCCCCGCTGTAGGCTTGGCGATGGTAGAGATTGGATGAGTTCTATCATGTAATCGAATAAGATCTATTATGGCATAGTGCCTAATATCTCTATTAGTGCTATTTGACTTTGTTGCAACTTGTTGTGCTTAATGCTTGTCACTAGGGCCCGAGTGCCATGATCTCAGATCTGAACTTATTATTGAATCATTATGATAGTATTGTTTGTGATCTTATCTGCAAGTTGTGTACACATATCATTGTCCGGATCCAAAGGCCCCAAAGTGACAATAATTGGGACAACCGGAGGGGATGTCTGTGGTGTGAGGATCACATGTGTTCATGGAGTGTTAATGCTTTGCTTCGGTGCTCTATTAAAAGGAGCACCTTAATTGCCAGTAGTTCCCTAGAGGCCCCGCTGCCACGGGCTGGCTGGACAGAAGATGTTATGCAAGTTCTCATTGCGAGCACGTATGACTATATTTGGAGCACATGCCTAGGATTGTTTAGTACTTGGATGATTGTTATTATTTATCTGCAATGCCCTAGATCTTGAAGTTACATGTTTAGACTCATCCATGCAACGTCCGTCCATCCATCCCTATGCCTACCGCACTCGAATCCTACTGCTACCGTTACTGTTACTATTGCTACTGTTTCACTGTTGTTGTTGATTTGCTGTTACTACTACAAACTGTTGCTACTGATAAACTTCTGTGAGCAAGAACTATTTCCAGGTGCAGCTGAACTAACAACTCACTTTTTAAGGCTTGCAAGTATTCTTTGGCTCCCCTTGTGTCGAATCAATAAATTGGGTAATACTACCCACGAAGACTATTGCGATCCCCTATACTCACTACTAGGAAAACGGCTATAGGTAATCAGCACATCCGTGGCTCACATGGTTGAAGTGCCCCACGGCTAAAACAGGCGTGGCTCACCTGTGGGCAGTGCCCTACTAATAACTAGAACATCCGTGGGAGACCCTAGTGCGCCACAGATATGGTGTGCCAGGGGCCACCCCACGCCAAACGCGCACCATGAACCCGCCACGGTTGTTAGGGTCATCTGGGTGCATGGTGCGCCACATGCCCACCTCCGCCCCGAGGACGGCACCATTTCTGCGTGCGCGACTCCTAGTGCGCGCCACAGATTGAGATCTTCCTAGTGCGCCACGATGTGTCGATTTTTAAGACAGCACTTTATGTGCACATGTGACCATCCACCACCCCACACTTCACTTTGCCCTTCTTCTTCCTCCTTAGATCTAGTCGGGATCTTCTCCTTCCCACCTCAATTTCTCCACATTCACCATTTTTAGCATATAAAACTTGCTTTGGATGTTACATAAGTAATAGAGGAGGTCTCCGGTCTCTCATCTATCCGTCTCCTGGCCGACAACCTCTCCTTTCCGTCTTTCTCGCGATCGGTCTCTCATCTCGGTAAGTTGTCCATGTAAGGATGTGTTCATGTGTATATGGATGATGCATGTGCTCATATGTATGTAGATGATCGATGCTCATGTCATGATGTGTGTATGTGTGGAGAGCTAGGATCGATGGTCATATGTGTGTATATGGAGAGTATCGATGATGCTCATGCATGTGTGTATGGAGAGGATAATGATATGTTCATGTGTGTATGGATCGGTCTCTCTCTCTTGTGTTTGTATGTGAACAAGTTGCCATTGTTTTGCCAAAATGTTGATTCATTTCCATTTTGGCAAGACTTTGCACATTAAAGGTCCTAATTTTAGGATAGGTCATGCCGAAATTTTCTATCGACCATTGCATGCATGCATTCATTATGTGGTTCTAATAGACTTCAAAATTGTACCGTGTACATCAAAATGGTCCGTATAATGAGCGAAGGCATTGTGGCTAGATTTTTGAAATGTAATAACAAGATGATATAAGATGTCCGTGCGTAAGATGCAAACTCAATCGGGTGATCCCATGGTTTCATGGATGGATACACTCGTTGGATAAGCGATGGCGTAGATGATGGAGACGGTTATCATCATCACGGCGAGAACGGGCGAGATGATGAAGAGGCTCACGGAGATGGTGAAGGTGATGATGATGATCTAGATGGCGGAGGAGCGATGGAACAACGTCGGACCCTTATGTGCAAGAGCTGCTTCTCAAGCGGGGCTGCCGCTAGAGAGAAAGCAACTTGAGAAAGACGCGTTACTCCATTGTATGAAGGATGCAGCCCGATGATACCGGTTGAATGTAACGCTCAAGGCTATGGAGATGAAGGCAAAGCACAAATTGATGATGGCATTCACGATCGTCTCCGGAGAACACATGTCCAACTAGTATCGAGGATGCCAAGAAAATCGTCTCGATCTACGTTAGATATCACGTATGCATCAACGATTGCATCATTTATCGGGCGGAGAAAACCACATGTCCGGTGTGCGCGTGAGTCGATACAAGAAAGGGAAGAAAGCACCTCGAAAAGTGGTATGGTACTTTCCTGACCCTAAGGAAGCTCATGCGATGGCATGCGGAAAGGAAGAAGGAGATGATGATGACCCGAAAAGGATGAGCTCTTGGGATGCGACCTCTGGAGATTCGAGGAACATCGATGGACTCAATCCGTTTGTATGGATGTACAACCTCCCTCCATGGTTGTGCATGAAGAAGAAGTACATACAAATGAGTATGCTAATTCAAGGGCCAAAACAACCTGCACATCAATCAGATTCTCGCCGTTGAAAGAGGAGCTAGCCACGTTATGGGAATCGAGCCAATACTTACGACGCCGTGCACAAGATTATTTCACTATGAGAGCCGTTGGTCACTACGGTGCAAGACTATCCAGTTTTATGTATATCTCTTATCCAAGGATTCCACGATGCGTTAGGTGCATGGATAACACAAGCTATCTCCAACTAGAGAAAGATCCAGGTCATCGAAAGTGTTCATGGCAGAATGATCCATGGAGAAAACGTGGAGAAATCATATTTTTGGGCATTTTTGGAATATTATTACTTTTGGGCATTTTTGGAATATTTAAAAGTATTTTAAAATCAAAATAAAACTTCTATGGCATATATCACCACTTTTGGGCATTTTTGGAATATTTAAAAGTATTTTAAAAACAAAACAAAATTTGTATGGCATGTATCACCACTTTTGGAACATTTTAAAGTATTTTTTGGAACATTTTAAAGTATTTTTAAAGTAAAATAAAAAGTGGAGCACCAGTGCTCATCGTTAGAATAGAGCTAAGGGGCAAGTGAGTACTAGTGTTAACTAGTGGGGTGGGTTGGACTAGTCAATCGCCCCATCCCCATCCCCATCCCCGCATCAGACACCAGGAGCATCCACGCCAGGAGCATCGAGGCCGCCGCCAGAGCATCCACGCCAGAGCATCGAGGAGGAGGCCGCCGCCTCGAGGAGGAGGCCCGTGCCAACCATCATCGTCCCGCCCGCCATCGTCGTTCATCTCGGTGGTGAGCCTCTCCCTCTCTCCCTCTCTGCTCGATTAGAGGTTAGGGTTCATATTAGAGGTTAGGGAAGGCCATTAGAGGTTAGGGTTCGATTAGAGATTAGTCAGGAGAAGGGAAGGAACAGTGCCCCTTAAGACAAGACTTGGCTTGAATGATGGGAAGGTTGCTTGTATGAATGCGTAGCCTCATCCGTGTCATACCATCCCACCGAATGAGCCATTGTGGTACTTGGCGTCGTTGGAGAATGGACAGATTGGTTTTGAGTTTACCTTCAATGTGAGTAGAGGTAGGTGAGGGTTTGGTTCTTGAGTTGATTCACGTGGAATATATGTTGTGCCTTCGAAGTTGTAGCTTGTGATTTTAAATGGACCATACCATTTAGAAGCTAGCTTCAAGGTGTTTCAGCATGCTCCCTATGAGGTTGCATTTTGAGATAGACCATGTCTCCCGATGAATGTCCTTCTGTCCTCTTATTGTCGAATTTTTCATTTTGTTTTTGTTGCAACACGGAAACCATGTTTTCAGTTTCTTCGGTGCTTCAGGAGTAGATGCAGGAAGTGAGGAAGGGTGGAGGATATTCATGAAGGGGACATTTTGATTGCTGAATGATAACTATTGTACCACCATTCAAAGATAACCAATCAATCCATTTTTGGGTTCCAAGATTAGAGGTTAGGGTTCGGTGAAGTTTCGAAACTGTTTTGCACAAACCATTACTCTTGGTTAGGGTTCGAACTTGGTTAGGGTTGAACTTGATTAGAGATTAGAGGTTAGGGTTCGAACTTGGTTGATAGCAAATTTAGTGTAGCTTGGTTGATAGCAAATTTAGTGCATATATCGAAGTTCACAACCATTACCTTCAACTAAGACCATTTCTAAGCAAGAAATCAATAGAAATCAATAGTTGTCTTCCTAAAGTAAATAAATCAAGTCCATTTTTGCGTTAGTGGTTTTAGTGTTGTTTTAGTGTTGTTCTAGATAGTCAGGTTTAGTCTTTTTTTAGTGTTTAGTCAGGTTTTAGTGATGTTTTAGTCGTGTTAGTGTGTTTTAGTGTTGTTTTAGTGTTAGTCGGTAAGTTCTTTGTGTCATTTAGATGTTGTAGGTGAGTGTAGGTTAGCGGTTAGTAGAAGTAGGCCAATTTAATGTATACCGTTGTACAAAAACTTGTGTATATATGTATTTGCTTGTTGTATTTGATATAATCTGCATGTTGTATTTGCTTGCTATAATGATTGTATTTGCTATAATGTTGCTAAAATGATAGGTGCTTGTGCTTGATATAATTGTAGCACTTGAAATTGTGCTTGTGCTTGTATATGAAGCACTTTATTATGTGTGTATCGTGTTTCTGTAATGAAACGAGTCCATTTTTGGAATGTTGATTAACTTCCGAAATCGGCACTCCTAGTTAAAATTAGCAAAGGTCATGCCGGATTTTTCCGCATTTAACCAATTATTTGTTTTTATTAGTGCAAAGATGTGTGATAAGATGTTCTAAACAATTGACATTCTGGAGGCGGCCGAAGACGATGAAGAATACCATCCTTCGGAGAGCAAGGATGATGAGATGGAAGACGCGGAGGAAGAAGCGAAGGACGATGAAACCACCGATGGCGGCGAGGGCACAGGAGTGGTAGCAACCTCCTAGGCAAGTATCACCCGGACAACCATCTCGATCAACACCGAGAATCTCCGCATAAAGATAAACACAAATTATCATGGGAACGGCAACAAATCCGCCTCACAAAGATGAGCACCGAGAACCCGGATAAAGAAGAAGATCTATAAAGAAGGCAAAAGTCTCGAGGAGATCCAAGATTGACCCAGTTCAAGGAGAGGTGTGAATCCGAAAGAGCCCGCCAATAGTAATCGGGGAATATAGGTCATCACCATCTCGGATCGTGGATAGGCCAAATGGAATAAGGAGGACGAAGAGTATAGATCCAAGGGATAGAAAACCCTTTAAATTCAACCCAGGTTCGAAACTTCATCGAGGCCGCTAACATGTGGACCCAAAACCAAACAACTCACCGCGGATCTGCGGTGAAGGAATTCGAGGAAATTGTGGTAAGTATAATCTAATTACCGTGATCAACACGATTGCAATCTAATCGATGATCTAAATGATTCAGGAGGAAATTGTTGCTAGTCATGGATCCTGTTCCTCATCCGGATAACCTTTAAGAAAATAGAGAATTGGGTGGATCATTTGGTCCACCGACGAGAAGGAGCGAGGAGGAAAAAGAGGTTCAAGAACTTAAGGCACAAGTGGCGCGGATCCGCAATCACCCTTACCTTGGTGGAGTCAATAGCGAACCGGTGCGGGTGGTCGATCAAGCATGGTCGAACAACGAGTGTTGGTGACTCGCCATCACCGGCCGCGCGCGCGGTATATGTTGGTGCCCCCCCCCCGCATCGTCTGAGCTCCAAGCACCCGTCGGTAGGAGAATACACCGGCCCACCGCGGCCCAACCGCGCTATCAAGCCGATCTCGACGCCATCACGGTAAACAAATTGCTTTAATTACCGCCTTTCATGCCATCTATATATTACTCTTGTGGCATCTCGCCGTACGACGACATGTTTTCCGCAGACGGATGTTCCTTGCACTCTCTTATGCTACGTGAACAACGGTGAGAGGGATGTTGCCAAGGGTACCATCGTTCAACCCTTGCGGCGTTCGGTTAAAATTAGTCGGGTGCTAAGGGCTCGACGGACCGAACCTCCCATTCAACCCCGCGGATGAAGAAGAGTCGTCCTCGGCTTGTTCATGCTATGGCCAAAGAGCATGATCCGGGCCATCACGCCCAACGGCACCACTTGTCGTGCCGCGACAAAGCGTGGTGCCTACCATCGCGCCCCGTCACCGTCACCTCCCGGTGGGTCGGATGATCATGTTGATGATCACATGGCGCAGATCCGAATGATCACTTCTTCCTAGTCAGGGGAAAGCCACTATCACCAAGCGTTGGTTCTCGGAGACGCCCAGGCTGCACACCTTTGAGCCGGTGATCAAACAACTGCGCCTTTATTCTAAGCCCGACACACTACATAGGGCGCTTTGCTCGGTCGCGCCCTCTGCCACTCTCCAAAAGGAAAAAGGGCAAAGAAAATCTAGCAAATCCGATCAGGTTTCGGACGGGCCACCCAAGACCGGGTATTATGTGGAGGATTCATGTGGGTGAGCCCATGCTACCTAAGAATTTAGAAAGATGTGGTTAAGGTGCCACCGACACTTCCCCGGATCTGTTCTTCCTGTGTTCGAGGACATCTTCAATATGTTCCACCTATACCCGCTGCACTATACCATGGTCCGTCTCTTTCTCTCACCGCCACGCAGATCATTAGAGAGAACACACCGGCATCGCTATAGTGGACCCTACTACATGCGTCGTGGCCTCGTACCTAAAAAGAATCCTACAAGACAAAGGAATACATTCGTGCCTTACTTTCCCGAGTAAGTCGTTATTCACGCCACCGTCGATTGGCTTTATTAGATCATCATCATTCTTTTTCAACACATTCCATTTGAATTTTTTGCGAGATGAACACACGCTCATCTCCTTATCGCCAAGCATTCCCAAGTCTAGAAAAGAAGAAAAACTACGACAAGATCAAGGAAGTTCGGATGATGCTCTCACCGGCTTTGCCTCGACGGAAGGCACCAGAAGGTCAAGACGTCTTCAACCACGTAAGAAGGAAGCCTACTACGCACTCCATCACATGAGGGCTGCCCTCTTATCATCTCAAGCAGTGGGCGAAGCAAAGGCCAAGATCAATGATTCGGATATTAGACAAGAGATGTATCGCATCCGGGCAATCATCTTCGTGATGTCATGACTTCGGGGATCTTCAGGAAATATCCCAATAACCGTGACATAGAAGATCGCCTAGAGATGCAGGGTGACTATAGGAAGTTCATGACGAGGCGTGTCCTCCCCTCCCCTCCTAAGCCGAGAAGGCTTGATGTTGGCCTAGTTGTAGTTGCAAACTATAGATGACCTTTGTGTGTGTGTACATGGATGACAAGTGTACTTATCTTATTAGGTTTATGTATCACCGCTTACTTATTTTGCTTATTATTATTATATATCAATCAATGCTTTTTTTGCTTACTCTTTGGTTTTTTGCTTACTCTTTGGTTTTTTGCTTACTCTTTGGTTCTCGGACGACAAGTGTGAGTTATTTTGTCTTTTTCGAGAATATGCCGATGATTGAAATGTCGTGGCACAATATATATGTGAATGTGCTATGTGTGATATGCACAAGTCCGCATCCTACTTGGTTCCAACGACCTAGCTAGTTATGAGGCATGCTTTTCGAGTTATTTTGTCTTTTTCGAGAATATGCCGATGATTGAAATGTCGTGGCACAATATATATGTGAATGTGCTATGGGGATTGTGAGCCTTGTGATATGCACAAGTTCGGGAATTGTGCATCCTACTTGGCTCACGGTCCCGTCATAAGCAATCCACGTGTAACCTAGCTAGCTAGTTATATATGAGGCATGCTTTTCGAGTTATTTTGTCTTTTCGAGAATATGTCGATGATTGAAATGTCGTGGCACAATATATATGTGAATGTGCTATGGCGGTTGTGATATGCACAAGTCCGAATTGTGCATCCTACTTGGCTCACAGGTCATAAGCAAAGCTAGTTATATATGAGGCATGCTTTTCGAGTTATTTTTGTCTTTTCGAGAATATGCCGATGATTGAAATGTCGTGGCACAATATATATGTGAATGTGCTATGATATGCACAAGTCCAGGAATTGTGCATCCTACTCCAACGACCTAGCTAGTTATATATGAGGCATGCTTTTCGAGTTATTTTTGTCTTTTCGAGAATATGCCGATGATTGAAATGTCATGGCACAATATATATGTGAATGTGCTGTGATATGTGTGCATCCTACTTGGCTAGCGGTCCCGTCATAAGCAATTCCTCCCCAACGACCTAGCTAGCTAGTTATATATGAGGCATGCTTTTCGAGTTATTTTGTCTTTTCGAGAATATGCCGATGATTGAAATGTCGGCACAATATATATGTGAATGTGCTATGTGATATGCACAAGTCCGAGAATGTGCATCCTCCAACGACCTAGCTAGTTATATATGAGGCATGCTTTTGAGTTTGCTCTTTTGATTTAAGAGTACTTTCTATAAGTGTATCTTCATATGACTTTAATTATACATGTTTTTTCAATCAGTTAGTTATTATTGTCAACTTGTAGATGGCGCGATGATTGGGAAGATCGTCGGAGAGTGCAATAGCTACAAAGGGTACACCACTATGGCGAGGCGGAAGATAGATACACGCTATCTAGCGGAGTTAGGACAAGGAACCGGATGAAGACCTACACCTTCGTCAGCGCGGTGATCATGCTTATCTTCTTTGGGTATTTATCCGCATTTGTGTCTAGCTAGCTAGTTTAGATGTCTAGCTCTAACTTGTTCGATCGACACATGTATTCGCATGTCACCAACTACTACTTTGTAACATGATCAAAACAATGTAACTTGGACTATGTATTCATGTATGAGACTTATCTATATGTATTTGTTTCAATCTTGTTTTTCATATCAGTATTTATATATAATTGTATATCTTGTATCCGTGTGTATATCATATTGTATATAATATGTATTGCATATAATCGGCATGGAAATTAAAAAACAAAAATACATCCCTAAAGCGCACCATGGATGTTTAGTGGCGCGCACCATGCCAAATTTTCCTAGTAGTGACTTGTGGGTCATCAAGACTATTTTGTGGCGCCATTGCCGGGGAGCATAACTTTATTTGTAAGTTCACTTGGATCTATTATTGACTACTACTCCTTTAATCATGGGGAAGTCTCGTGATGGAAAGTTCCCTATTTTACCATCCACTGCAAGAAGAGGGACAGTCCTAAACACCTCTGCTTCTCTTGATTCACCGTCTGTTATAAGTAAGCTTGTCACACCACCACCACATACTCATGCTACATACACTGCTACTACTGCTGAGTCTGAAACTGCTTTTGATGCTCAAGATGTTACTTCTACTGTGCTTGATGCGAGTGGTTCATTAGGTCCTTTTCTAGATGCTACTATGGCTGGTCTAGGAAATACCGAACCTCCTAGTGAAGACACTGTTAGACTTGTTAGATCACCTGAGGCTAGTGAGAGTTATGATATTAATGATGGTTACACTGAGTTCACTGATGATTTTGTTGAAGAGTGCCGAAACACACATGGTACTAGTGCTATGAAGAGTCTCCTTGGTAGACGTACTATTATGCCTAAGTTGTCCTCTGATCCTAAGTTTGCCACTTCTCCCATAGATATTAAAGATGAAGGTTATGATTTCTCTCTTGATTTGTCTTATTTAGATATTATTGAGAAAGAACCTTTTTGTGGGACTGAAAATGAGAGTGTTGTGGCTCATATGAATGAGCTTTCTACTATGAGTTCTTTGTTCTATGATGATTTTAAGATGCGCAAGTACTTTGTTGCTAAGATCTTCCCTTTTTCACTAAAAGGAGAAGCTAGGGCTTGGTTTAATAGATTACCTCCTGGTTCCATTGATAGCCCTGATTACTTGATTGCTTCTTTCTTCCATAAGTATTTTCCTCCCAGTGCTAGACATGCTGCTTTGCAGAGACTTTTTGATTTTAAACAGGGAGAAGAAGAGAAATTGCCTGAGTCATGGAAAAGATTCCGTTCCTTGATTCATGCACATACTAGATGTCCATTACCTAAAAATGAGCTTCTTGATATTTATTATAATGGACTAACTGATGATTCTAGGACCTACCTAGATAGCTTTGCTGATTGTGTTTTCAAGAAAAGGACTCCTACAGATGCAGAAGAATTAATGACCAAGATAAGCAAGAATTATGATGATTGGACTTCAACTGAGCTAAATACACCTGAGCCTATTACTCCTGAACCAGTTGTTCCTAAACCAGTTCCAACACCAACAACAAAGAAGAGGGGATTTATTGCATTAAATGATGAAGTAATGAAAGAAGCTAAGAAGTGTCTAAAGGAGAAAGGTACTAGAGTTGAAGATGTGAAGAATATACCTCCTATATAAGAATTATATAAGCCAATTCCCCACTCATCTACTATTGAGGTACACTCTCTCCAACACTTTGATGAAGGTGATATTCCTTATGGTAAGCCTCCTAATAAATGTTTAGAGGAACTTGACATTTTTATTGTTAAACAAGGTCATTTTAATAAACAAGTTCAGAATCATTTATTGGAAAACTCTAGACCTATCCATGAGTTGAAAGATATTGTGGAAAGAACTTCTAATGATATTAAAATGCTTTGTAAACACTTTCAAATGGTTCAAACTCAACTTGATCAACTTGCTAAGGTACAAAAGGGTATGCTAGTTAATGCTTCAGGAAATAAACATGCTTATGGAATTAGAACTAGGAGTGGTGCAGCTACTCAAGATCATTTATATCCTGAAGGACACCCTAAAAGAATAGAGCAGGATTCCCAACAAGGTGAAGATAGTGGTATTCCTCGTAAGAGAAAGAAAAAGAAACATAAAGTAGTTGAGGAACCACTTGAACCTGCTGAAGATCCTAATAGTATATCTGTCTCTGATGCTGAAACTCAAAGTGGTAATAATAATGAGTCTCCTGATAAGGAGGAAGGTGAGGAAGAACCTGAGAAACACACTAAGAACACTAGGTACACAAAGGAGGATTTTATTTCTAATAAACATGGTAAAGAGAGAGAACCTTGGGTGCAGAAACCTATGCCTTTTCCAGGTAAGAAACACAAGTCAAAGGAGGAAGAACACTACAACAAGTTTTGTGAGTGTATGAAACCTTTATTCTTGCAAATTCCTTTAACTGATGCTATTAAGTTGCCTCCTTATTCAAAGTATATGAAGGATATTGTCTCTAATAAAAGGAAGATTCCTAATGAGGAGATTTCTACTCTACTTGCTAATTACTCCTTCAATGGTAAGGTTCCAAAGAAACTCGGTGATCCAGGTATACCAACTATTCCTTGCTCCATTAAGAATAATTATGTTAGAAATGCTTTATGTGATTTGGGAGCTGGAGTTAGTGTTATGCCTTTTTCTCTCTATAAGAGAATCCAGCTAGAAAAGTTGATACCAACTGATACATCTTTGCAAATGGCTGATAATTCAACTACTATTCCTGTTGGTATATGTGAGGATGTTCCTGTTCAAGTTGCTCATAATTGCATGGTCTTAACTGATTTTGTTGTGCTTGAAATGCCTGAATATCATAATATGTCTATTCTTGGGAGACCTTTTCTTAATACTGTAGGTGCTGTCATCAATTGCAATCAAGGAAAAGTGACATTTAATATTAATGACAAAGACCACACTGTCTATTTCCCCAAGAAGGTTGTTAGAAGATATTGCCTGAATTCCATTGAAAATATTGAGAGCATCAAAGTTGGAGAAATATATTGTCCCATTCCACAAGAAATTTTTGAAACTATTATGATTTGGACCATTGCTATCAAGTATGAGGTAACATAATCACCTTGTGGAATGCAAAGTTTTGTTTCATATAAGATTGTTTTGGTAGCAAGACTTGATCAACCTTGTTAACAAAAGGATTTTAATGAACAAAATAATGTTTCCACTATGGTTATACTTGCTTTCTTTTACTTTTCTCCTTCCTAGTCTTTGCTAGTAGTTTGCTTGTTTGAGTTTCTTAGAGCTGCTGTAGTTTGGCTTTTGGTTTGCTTTTGCTTCTTCTAAAAAAACGTTTCTGCGAGAAAATCAATTTTCATATACCCTGAAAATTGGCCAAAGATAAAGTTTCCCGAAAAATCCAAAAAATTCAAAATAATTTTTTCCTCGAAAAAAGGGGCAGAGAGGCACCATAGGTGACCCAGGGGGCCACCCCAGGCCACCACACCTGTGGTAGGCGCGGGCCGACCACTGGTGGTGCCTAGGGGGGGTCTGGCCCACCTGGGGCCCTCCAGGCTGCCTCCTCAAAGCCACTTTCTTTCTCTCTACCGAAAAACACTAGAAAACTTGCTCAAGCTTGAGTTCTTGTTGTTCTTGCTCGCGATTTTCGATCTCCTTGTTCAGCCCATCTCAAGTGCTGATTTTCGGAGGGTTTGCTCCTTGGTATGTGCCTCCTCCACTTGTCTAATTAGATTTGTGATTGGTAGATTGTATCTTGAGTATTTTACTGCTATAGGTGGAAGATTGTTTGAGATTGCATGCTTGTTCTTTGCTTAGAAACTTTGTTTTGATGCATGTGTAGTCCTCTAGCAAGTTCCTATAGTAGTTACTCATCATTTATCAACTTAGAAATCACTTGGTTTGATGGTTGCTTAAAATTTCAGAATAGTGAAGTCATGGACCACCACACCTTTGGTGACATATTTGAGAGTGATGCACCTAGAAGGGCAAGGCTTCTAAGGTAATCCACCAGTTCTAGACCCTCATACAATGAGGATCTCATCACTCCGCGATTTGGTGACGAGGGAGATGAAGGGGATGCGCACCCCTCCACCTTTCCTTGTCAAACTTTCTTGCGAGCTTCTGGGATTCTTAATGATTTCATGACTTTGATTAAGAGGGTTGGTCTAACAAGTTTCATGCAGGATGAGAGTGCACAATATGCTGTGCTTACTAAAACATTTGTGGAGAGTTTCTCCTTTACTAACAGTTTGTTCAAGCCCTCTGTGTCTTTCAAAATTTATGACAGGGCTCATTCAATGTCTTTGAAGAAATTTTGCAAAGCCCTGGGACTTGGTACAACTGGATCAGAAAAGAATATTCTAGCCCTTCCCGCTGATTTGTTGGAACTATACCGAGGAATAACCAATGATGATGACCACAGAGCTCAACGAGGGAAGATACAAAATATTCAACTTCCAGCCATCAGGTACTTTGCCTACTATCTTACCACCGGTGTTCTTGGTAGGGAGAACACTAGTAATATCTCCAACTATCAATTGGCCTTCTTAGCTGCTGCGCTCTACGGTGAGGATAAGTATAATCTTGGTTCCCTCATTGCTCGTCGTTTAGCTGCTAAGGGACCCATTTATGGGGGAATTATTGCTACTCGTATTGCTTCTACCTTGGACATTGCTGTTAATCCACATGATACAGCTTTGGCTCCTCTAAGGCTTTATCTTGCTGTGATGAAGGCACACCACTTTGTCACCTCTAGCTCTACTCTTGAGAACTTGGTTTATAGAATGATGTTTACTGACGGGGAAGAGAGAGAGAGATCCCTCTACCCCAAACCACTTTGTTCAGTATTTCTCAGGGACCTTGGCCACGCACGAAGGCGGAGATGGATGACAAGCTGCGCTTTCTCAACTTCCACGATCACTATCAGGAGGAATCGCCCTCATATGACCCCGTAGTACACTATACAGGGGATGCCTCGAGCTCGTACTAGGACGAGGGAGCTTCCTCGACATACTATGGAGGTGCATCTACTTGGGCACCATGGGGTTGAGCCCCACTTAGGCCAAAAGCCTAAGCTTGGGGGAGGTACATCGACATTACACTCATATATATATATCATGTTCGGTCGGTTCTTTGTATATCCATTGTTTCGCTTTCTTTTTGGTTTTTGTTGCTTATTTCTAAAAACCCAAAAATACCAAAAATATTTTCGTTGTTTCTCTTGGTTTGTTTCTTTGTTTCTTTGCTTTGGTTTGCCTTAAAAGAAAAATCCAAAAAGATTTTGCTTTGTTTGGTTTGCTTTGTTTTTGTTTGGTTTTTCTTTGTTTGCTTGTTTCTCAAAAAATCGAAAACAACAAAAATATTTGTTGTTCTTGTTTGGTTTGTGAGTTCTTTGCAGGGTTCAGTCATCCTCAATGGATTTTGGTTTGATGTTAATTATTCAAGTCACACAAGTGAATGTCAATAATGAAGATTAAGACAACTCGAGGTGTGGTAAGAGGCTGGTAACGGACTCTATTTGTTTCATTTTTGTACATATACTCTTCATTGTGAGCATGCTTAGCCTGTTTTTGTAAGGTGTATGTCATTATGGATGCTTAGTAGTTATTGCTTGTCTATGATTAGCTCCAGCTTGCTAATAGTTTGTAGCATGTCATATGAATGTTTGATTGCATTGTTTTATTCATACTTTGGTATGAAATTGTGGTATCCTCCTTTGACTGTTCATGTGAATCGACTTGGCACATGTTCACTCATGCATATGACTAATCAATAGTCAGTAAGCCTCGATGATTTATTTTTCCTCAGAGTTCTTGTATCACTTTCATGCCATAATTAGTCTTGTTTTTTTGCAAGCATGATTATGACAATTATTGCTCTCTCGTTTGTCGCTCCCTCTCTATTGCTAGCCTTCACTTGCACTGAGTATGTGCTCTACCTGTGCTTCCAACTCCTCAAAACCAATATTGCCACCTGTGTCCACCATACCTACCTATTAGCATCATTTTGCTACTTCAGTGCATATTCTATATGCCGTGTTTTCTTCCAAAATAAAATGTTTGTCTGTTTTGAGAAAGTTAGTTAGTAAAGCTCTCACGAATTTGATGGCACACTTTATTCCTTGCGCTTAATAATCTTGAACCATTGTGACTAGTCCATGAAAGTTATATGCTTGCTTATTATATGCTGGGAGTCAGCAGAACCGTGTTGTCATGGGGAACACTTTCAACACCTGTTGGATATCTCATCCAGTTGATACTTTGCTCTTTTGTTTACAAATGTTGACGATGTGAAATAAAAGGGGAGGTTGTGAGTTCATGGAGTTTATACATTGTATTAGAGAAACGCTTGGGCCGCTAGCCTAAGCCATGTCTAATCATGGTGGAAACTTGCAACATCACTGTAATGAGCATCTAGGAAGCATCCTCAATAAAAAGCTATGCATATGGTAAATAAAAAGATTGCTGAGATGCTCATTGTCTGCTTGCCTTGTCATTTTGGTTATGGGAAAACTCCTGTGCCATATGCAAGGGGTACCCCGTTGGCGGTTCTCGATGATGTGCCATATGCAAGGAGTAGCATGCGGAGCGACCCTCGTACTCAACGGACTTGGGATTTCCATCCTATGGTCTGTCAAGCATATGATTCAGAGTGGACCTCACTTTCACCTTAACCACATGAAGATGCCTATGATAGGGGCAATGAGAGCTCAAATCAAATGAGTACCTTCCTTTCAGCATTAGTAAGCCTTTCAAACCTTCACAAAACCGTTTCCACAATTTTGTTGAGTCACCACTTATTCTATGAGCACCTTCTTGAGAGCATAGTTGTCATTCTTGTGTTTGTTCCAAAACTTGTTTAATTATGTCATGACTTTGATGCTTGTATCTCTGATATCTTTACCTCTAGTATTCACTTGAACTTTAGAGGTGCCTTGGAATTTATATTGTGCTCTTCAAACAAAGGCAAACGAGATACCACTCTATCATACCTTATTATGAGCATTGCAATGTTGGTTATGTTTATGTTTCATGCTACTTATTATTATTGAGTTGGTTTCTCTTCATAGCTTGCAATGACTATTGAGTAGACTTAGTTGCATACTCCTTATTATGAATTGTCTAAGCATCTACTCCTGTGCTGAGAATATTTATATCATATGAAGCAAAGTGTTCGTGAAAGTTCTTTTATCGCACTCAGTTTTCAACTGAATTGCTTGAGGACAAGCAATAAGCTAAGCTTGGGGGGAGTTGATACGTCCAAAATGTATCTACTTTCTCGAACATTTGCTATTGTTTCTTCTCTAAACTTTTGTGATTTGGATACAACTAACACGGACTGACGCTGTTTTCAGCAGAATTACCTTGGTGTCTTGTTTTTGTGCAAAAAATCAACTATCAGGAAAAATCCCGGAAAATATGCCAAAAACTATTTTTGACCAGAAGATCCACGGAGCCAGAAGGGGAGACAGAGAGGAGTCCTCGGGGGCCCAGACCCACCCCAGGCGCGGTCACACCTGACCCGGCGCCTAGAGGGGGTTTCGCCATCCCAGGCAGCTCCTCTGCCTCCCTCCACACCTATAAGTTGCCTTCTGACCTAAAAACTCACGGGGGTTAGATAGTTTTCCAAAAAGAGTTCCGCTCCGCTGCCGCCAGCAGAAACCAAGATTCGGATCCAGAAACTCTGTTCTGGCACCCTGCCGGGACGGGGACTTTGGAGGGGATCATCGCCATCGTCATCACCAACGCATCTCCATCAACCACCGATCTTTCCCTTATCCATGAGTGAGTAATCCCCCACTGTAGGCTTGGGGATGGTAGGGATTGGATGAGTTCTATCATGTAATCAAATAAGATCTGTTAGGGCATAGTGCCTAGTATCTCTATTAGTGCTATTTGACTTTGTTACAACTGGTTGTGCTTAATGCTTGTCACTAGGGCCCGAGTGCCATGATCTCTGATCTGAACTTATTATTGAATCATTATGATAGTATTGTTTGTGATCTTATCTGCAAGTTGTGTACACATATCATTGTACGGATCCAAAGGCCCCAAAGTGACAATAATTGGGACAACCGGAGGGGATGGCTGTGGTGTGAGGATCACATGTGTTCACGGAGTGTTAATGCTGTAGGGTTCGCAGCATAGAAAACAAAAAAAATTCCTACGATGGGAACTATGTACCAAGATCTATCTACTAGATACAAACAACGGGCGGATGTATATCCGTAGAGAACATACCCTTTAAGACCGACAAAGCTTAACGAGTTAAACTCGTGGTTGATGTAGACAATATCTTGCCGATATCAAGATCGAGAGGAAGTCCTAGCGTCGCAAATCAGCAATGCATCCGTGCTCGCACATACGTACAAGACACCGAGCAACCTCCGCCTCCTCGCTCCAGCGATGCAGTGGAAGCACAACTCTTTCTTGCCGAATAGCCACCGGGAACATGTATCTCGCTAGTCCGAGACCATGGGGGATAAATTCTAGAGGGGGAGAGAGATCCTTCATGAGGAGGTGTGAGTGAGAAGTGAGGAGAGGGGTGCCTTTTATAGGAGAGGGGGGAACCCCAAGGGGGTGACCGACGCATGGGGGCTGCCCCTTGCCCTCCCCTCATTCATGTGGGTGGACACTCCACTCACAAAAATCCTTTCAATTCCCTCCACTCAAAATCCCACTCAAATTCCCATTAAATTTCCACCAAATTTAATGCAAACTCTCATTAAATAAAACTCCTTTTATTTATTCAGAATTTTTTCAATTACTTTAATGACAAACATTCACATATAAACCCTTGCTAGTATTTCATTTCACATGCAAAAACACTTTCTGCAATTTTACCCGAAAACCTGTTTTGGTATCTAGTGAAATAAATTCCTGCGCTTGTTATTCTTTCCGGCATGAAACTTTTGCTCCATTTGGATGTCGGTGTCTCTTAAGTGTGCCACCCTACGGTTCGCGAATAATGCGGACATGATCGAGACCCTTATCCGATCAATAATCAGAAGCGGGATCTGGAGACCCATACCGACTCCCACACATTCAACGATGACTTTCCTGTGATCGTCGGAACCTTTTATGCTAGTATCTTAATCCCTTTGTTTCATGATATATTACATGTTCGAGATTCGATCATCGGTATCTCCATACCTAGTTTGATCTCGTTACCGACATGCACTCTTTTCTTGTTCCCGTGATATAACATTCTAGTGATCAAATCACTTGCTTGCAAGCTAATCATTGTGATATCACCGAGAGGGCCTAGAGTATATCTATCCGTCATCGGGATGAACAAATTCCACTCTCGATCCATGGGCCTCAACATAACACTTTAGTAGTTATGAATCCATCTTTATAATCACCTAGTTACGGTGTGACGTTTTATGTTATCAAGAAACTCTTCCGGTGTTAGTGATTGACATGATCTCATGGTCTAAGGATTAGGATCACTTTGTAAGTTGTTATAGCAATATAAACTCAATGACTTTGGTCGTAATGCTATACTTCGGATGAATGTTCATCACACCATTACACTAATGTTGTGATCTCGTTATTAATAACATCCAATGTCTATGATCACGAAACTTTGATCATCTTGTTAATCAACGAGCTAGTTCATGAGAGAGGCATAACTAGGAACTTTCTGTTGGTCTATTAAACACACATGTATTAATATTTATGTATAAATACAATTATAGCATGCAAAATAAACATCTATCATATACTTGGAATACACATAATAAACACTTTATTATTGCCTCTCGTGGCATATTCCCTTCAAATGCTTTGCTCCGGTGCTCTATTAAAAGGAGCACCTTAATTGCCAGTAGTTCCCTAGAGGCCCCGCTGCCACGGGCTGGCTGGACAGAAGATGTTATGCAAGTTCTCATTGCGAGCACATATGACTATATTTGGAGCACATGCCTAGGATTGTTTAGTACTTGGATGCTTGTTATTATTTATCTGCAATGCCCTAGATCTTGAAGTTACATGTTTAGACTCGTCCATGCAACGCCCGTCCATCCATCCCTATGCCTACCGCACTCGAATCCTACTTCTATCATTACTGTTACTATTGCTACTGTTTCACTATTGCTGTTACTGCTGCTGTTGCTTTGCTGTTACTACTACAAACTGTTGCTACTGATAAATTTATATGAGCAGGAACTATTTCTAGGTGCAGCTGAACTGACAACTCAGTTGTTAAGGCTTGCAAGTATTCTTTGGCTCCCCTTGTGTCGAATCAATAAATTGGGTAGTACTACTCGCGAAGACTGTTGCGATCCCCTATACTTGTGGGTCATCATGCCTAAAGGTAGAAGGTGGAGACTCAATATAATAGTGGAAGAAAGGCCTTTCATAAAGGAAGCAGGGATTTCAAGTTTCAAAAAGAGCTTCCAAAAATTATGGTACTTGTTAGCTTTCACCCTCATTGCCCCTATCATAAGTATCTTGAAGTGATTAAGGTTAAAGTGAACAAACTATGGAGTATATGCTTGACAAAGTATGAGTTGGCAATCTCAAGTCCCTTGAATACGAGGGCCACACCTCATGCTACTCAACTTCAGTCACCTATAAGTTCTTATCATAGTAAGTACATGCGTATCATAGAGAACCGCCAATGGGGTACCCCTTGCACATGATACAGGAGCTATCCCATAACCAAAATGACAAGGCAAGCAGACAATGAGCATCTCACCGATCTTTTTATTTACTATGTGCATAGCTTTTTATTGATGATGCTTCATAGATAGCTCATTATGGTGATGCTGCAAGTTTCCACCATGATTAGGCATGGCTTAGGCTAGCGGCCCATACGTTTTTAACACAAAATACATAACTCCATGGACTTACAAGCTCCCTCTTTATTTCACACCGGTGACATCCATAGACAAAAGAGCATGATATCAACTGTGTACAGAGTAGAAGTGCAATGTTGAAAATGTTCCTCGTGACAACACGGTTCTGCTAATTCCAATGTATAAGTGAAAGCATATACAACATAGATGACACAATGTGTCACATCCCAAGATTTTCCAAATCTTGTAATATGAAAAATAAATGAATAAAATAAAACTTTGTGGATTTTCAGGGGGAGAAGAAACTTTTTGAATCCAATTGGAAACTTTCAAAACCTATTTGGATCAAATAAAATCCTAAAGGGATTTAAAAAGATAAATAAACAATAAACTTAAAAATATTTAAAATTACTATTTTTGGATCTTTTAATAAAAGATTTGGTTTTCAAAAGAAAAGGTAGATTTATAAATAAGGATTATTTTATAGAGCCAAATTAAACCTTGGCCAAGCTTTTGAAATAAAATGTTTTGTTTTGATTAAAAGAGTAAAGGTTTATTTAAATAAAAATAAGGAGAGTTTATTATTAAACCAATTTTATTAAAATAAAGATTTTACCATTTTAATTAAACATCAAAACATGTTATTTTATTTTAAACAAGTTTCCAAGTATTTTATATTTTCAAATAAAACCTACTGATTTGGTTTTGATAATATTTAGATTTCAAATGGAGATTTTAAATAAATAAATCAAAACCTATTTGAATTAATAAATAAAGTCTATTTTATTTAAATATTAAATAGATCCTAAAAAGAATGAAATGTTATTTTGGACTTTGTTTTGTGTTGATAAACAGAACTAAACTTAATACAAAGTTTGGTGAAAGTTTGATTGATTTGAATGTTTGAATGGTTTGATTGAATTTCAAAACAGAAAAAGAAATGGAAAAAGGAAAAAGTATCTGAACAAAAAAAATATGAAAGAGACGACCCAACCCAGTCCAGCCCACCTAACCCACTCGCCCCCGAAGCGTTTTCCTTACCGCAGAAAGAACCCGCGCAGTCACTGAACACTGGCCCCCACCTCCACTCTCTTTCTTTCGCTGACGAGCAGGCCCCACCGCCAGCTCACCTCGTCATCAACCCACGACCTGTTCTTCCTCCCCTCGACGCCGTTTCTGGCTGTGATTCCGCAGCTTAAATTCGCCTTAACTCCATAGCCATTACTCGCTGTGATCACGCACACTTAAACGCCCACGCCCCTCTCCATTCCCCCCAGTCGCCCCACCTTAGCACGCCCCCAGGCCGCCCTAATTCCTTTCCGAACACCGCTAACTCCGGCGAGCTCCGGCATCGATTCCGGCCGGACCCTGCCGCCCCTTACCTTCCCGAGCACACAGGCAAGTTCCCCAGACCCAGGCGCACCTCCCGTGGCGCGATCTCAGCAAACTGACGACTCCAAGCGCCGCCACCATCTGTTTGCTACTCCGGCGAGACCTCCAGGTAGAATCTGACCACCCCCTTTCCTCTCCTTGATGCTCGCTTGTCAGTGACTCACGTACGAAGCTAACCGCAACCTCTGTTCCCTCTCCTGTGCTCTGTAGCAACATCCCCAGCGACGCCTGAGCGCACCCGCCGCTCGGAGCAACTCCGGCGAGAGATTAAAGACGAACCCGTGCGCCCCTGACCTTGTGAAGACTACGTTGAGCATCAGCACGAACCAGCGAACCCGGTGAGATTATTCCCCATCCACCTTGCTTCCTGTATCGCCGACAACCTCGCCGCCAGAGCGCCGCCGCCGCATAGTCGCCGCCAGCGCCGCTGCTATTTGGTCAAGGCGATAGGAACCGTTAGATTTGCATCTGATGGTTTGGATAGATTGACTAACCGAAGGGGTAAGAATGAACCTGCACTGTGCGATGTCAGTTAGATCCAACGGCCTGCATCGCTCGATCCACGCGAAGCGGTACTGACCAATGGAAACGTGCCGTGTGGCACCAGATGATTTAAAACAGATTTTAGAATCTGATTTAGATGCAAATTTGCAAACCTTATAACTTTTGATCCACACGTCCAAAATTTGCAAATTTTATATCAATGGATTCAGAAAATCATGCCCTAGCCAACCATGCCATTTGTTTAGTAAAAAGTTTCTGTTAAATGGTTTGTTTTTGCAGAAACATATGTATGCTTGTTTAGAATGTAAAAAATGTTCAAAATTTATTTTAGGGATAAAATCTTTGGCAAATGGTGTGTTTTGAACCTACTGACCATAGGAATCACTTTGTGGTTTCAAAAATATATTTGGTGATGCAAAAGAATGAATCTTGGATTTAAAACCAATTCTAGTCAAATAAAATATGGTTTATTTATTAAAAATGGTTTTAGAAGAAAACATTTGGGAAATGTTTTGTTTCAAACTCTCTGACCCCAAACACCAAGTTTTATGATTTGAAAATGTATTTGATGAACCCTATAGAACTACTACTTTACTAAAGACATTTTCAAACCACATAAAATAATGACTTAGTTTAGAAAATGGTTTAAGAAGTGAAATCTTTTGCAAATGACTTTGCCACTTTATAAAATGACCATTAGGTGTTTTCAAATGTTTATGACCCATTAGGAACCACTCTTTCAAATAAAACAAAGCTTGGCATGCTTGCATGTATTGTTTTGTTTATTATTTTATGTGATGTTTTGCTTGATTGGTAGATTGAGATTGTGCCTTGCTTGATTGAATTGTAGTGACTTGAAGAGTGTGATTGTTGCAATGACAAGGAGTGAGCTTATACCCTCTACCAAAAAGGCAAGTGATGCTTCATACTTTGTCCCATTACTTTCACTATGCATTAGTGATTTTTCTAAGTAAAACTTGCAGGAAATTTTTGCTAAGTATAAACCATGTTATGGGCAATCCTAGTACATGAAACCTTAGTAGAAAATTTCCTAAGTTAAGATTCCTACTACTATCAAGCTTAGCTTAGCTAATAGAAAACAAGGGTGGAATATACATTCATACTATGGAAAAATTTCTAAGTCTGAGGACTTGTGTTTTTGTTTAATAAAACAACTAAGTTAATGAATCACCTGGGTGGAATGGTAATTGCTTGGTGGTTTTTGTTTGAGTGGTTACACAAGGCCCATGGCTATGGTTTACCTTGTGTATCACACTTGTGGATTGCCACCCAGGAACAAAGAGATTTGAGATGTCAAAAGTTGAGAAGCTTCAAGTGCAACCACTTGGCATTATGGGCTCTGCCTGGATCACATAGGTTGCTAGAACTTAGCCATTTGGACAGTTGGTGGTAGTGGGATGATAGGTTGGAACGCGTCCACTTGGTCTAAGGAAAGGCTTCTGAAAGATCTTGTCTTGGTGAAACCAAGTCTTGTGGGGAAAGTGCACCACCTCTACAGAGTGTAAAATCTAAGTACTTAGCCATGTCCCTGGTAAAGGACAATTTGAGCATCAAGACATGGAAGCTATCAAGAATCTCATCATCCAAATTTCTAAGTTAAAAACTTGTGGTTGAAGAAGGGTTAAAGGATCTTCAATCTTTGATTGATAGATGCCTTGGGTGATTTTATCAAAGCAAAAAATTGGTGTTTTCAAATGATAAGGAAAATATATTTTGAGCAATGCAAGCCTAAAGCTCCACTTAGCCAAATGCATATAGATGATAGACTCCACTATACTACCATAGTATCACTTGCCAATACAATTCAAATGTATTGACCCTTGTGGCTGTAACTTGTTATGTTGCAGGCTTGTTTGATGTTAGTAAAGTTTGATGATTAGGATTACAAGTCTACAACCAACATGTCTGCCTGTGGCACTTTGAAGATGAAGGACCCCATGCTTATAGATATTCTGCTGCAATGTAATGTAATACCCAAATGAGCTATGTAAGATGTAATAAAATTATGTTATTCCTGGTTATAACATTGTATTATGACCTTTGTTTCTTGATATTACATCTTAACTGTGGATGCTAGCTATTGATCCAGGGACTAGCATTGCAATCACAGGGATCTCTACCTTATTAAAGGTTGGGAACCTTACAGATGGTATCAGAGCATTGTGTTTCCTGTAGGATTTGTAAACCTAGGATTGGACAAAAACCCTTAGGAAAATATAGGAGTTGTATTTGTTCCAAAAACTTATTTACAAAACAATCTTGTAAACTCTTTCCTTAAACCATTTTGGTTTTTATTCTACATCTCTTCTATTTCAAACTTGATGGAAAAACCTACCCCATGACCAAAGACTTCACCATGTGCACATGACTCCATCAACTCTAACGACTTCAACATCTTCAACTCTAATGACTTCAACATCATCAACTCTAATGACTTCAACATCTTCAACTCTAATGACTCCAACATCTTCTACTCTAATGACTTCAACATCTTCAGCATTTTCACCAAGGACTTCAACCTTTGATAGCACTAAGGACTACAAGTGAGACAAGAAATATTGCCCAAGACTTGAAGACTAAGGAAACACAATTAGAAGGAACCATCATCACCTTTGAAGTTTTGTGACCAAGAATTTTCCCAAGGAAGCCATGATCTCATACAAGAAGAATCAGCCAAGAAGGATGGAAAGATCACAAGTGAACCATATAGATGTACCACCATATTTAGTTTAAGTCAAGCCCACCAGCTTATGTGGTGTAACAAAAATATTTTTGGATGCCTAAAATGTGCTTGAAACTTTGTTGTTTGAGTGGAATGTTTGTTTGTGATTGCTTGCACATTGCTTGTGTGAATTGTGATGTGTGTGATTATAATTATTCCCTTAGAAATATTTTGCCTATTCTAATCTCAATCCAACCCAAACAGATGACTTCTCCAAGAGACTCCAACATCAAGGTTGATGACAACAACAACAACCAAGAGGACAACATGAGAGAACTTATAGCAACCCAAAACCAGTTGAGCCAAGAGACAACTCAGCTTTTAGCCAACAATAATGGACTAGACCCAGCCATACAAAGGATTTTGAAACTTCAATCCCAATTGTTGCAAGGATTGGTTACTCAAATGATCAACATGGGAGAAAACTTCTCCCAAAGAGCTAATGACAACAAGGATGACAAAGATGTTATTCTAGAAGGAACCCAAGCTTGCAATATTTGTGGAGACAAGGATCATACATCCAAGGAGCATGAAGATCAATGCCCCAAGAAGAGATAAAGATTTCCCACCTTTGAGGTGAGGTATGAAGAACATGAACTAGAAGAACTACTAGCTTTGGAGAGACCCAAAAAGAAAAAGAAGTACAAAATCCAGTTGCAATGTTACAATTGCAAAGAGATGGGACACTATGCCAGTGAATGCCCAGAAAAGAAGAAGAGCCAAGAAGACAAACAAAAGCTAGTGAAACCCAAGATGAGGAAGGATATTAGCCAAGTGATGTGCAACCACTTCAAAGAGTTAGGACATTATGCATCATATTGTCCAGAGAAGCCACCTCAAGACCTCAACCTTATCACATGTTTCAAATGCAAAGAGCTAGGCCACTATGCAAACTTCTGTCCAGGAAAGTTACACCAAGATCCCAAGTAAGACAAGATGTAATTTAGTTGGAAATTTTTTAAGGTGGTAGTACCCTAGTTGTTTTGAGCCTACTTGTAACCCCTAGCCTCCCCAAATCTCGGGACGAGATTTATTTTAAGGGTGGTAGCCTGTCACATCCCAAGATTTTCCAAATCTTGTAATGTGAAAAATAAATAAATAAAATAAAACTTTGTTAATTTTCAGGGGGAGAAGAAACTTTTTGAATCCAATTGGAAACTTTCAAAACCTATTTGGATCAAATAAAATCCTAAAGGTATTTAAAAAGATAAATAAACAATAAACTTAAAAATATTTAAAATTACTATTTTTGGATCTTTTAATAAAAGATTTGGTTTTCAAAAGAAAAGGTAGATTTATAAATAAGGATTATTTTATAGAGCCAAATTAAACCTTGGCCAAGCTTTTGAAATAAAATGTTTTGTTTTGATTAAAAGAGTAAAGGTTTATTTAAATAAAAATAAGGAGAGTTTATTATTAAACCAATTTTATTAAAATAAAGGTTTTACCATTTTAATTAAACATCAAAACATGTTATTTTATTTTAAACAAGTTTTCCAAGTATTTTATATTTTCAAATAAAACCTACTGATTTGGTTTTGATCATATTTAGATTTCAAATGGAGATTTTAAATAAATAAATCATAACCTATTTGAATTAATAAATAAAGTCTATTTTATTTAAATATTAAATAGATCCTAAAAAGAATGAAATATTATTTTGGACTTTGTTTTGTGTTGATAAACAGAACTAAACTTAATACAAAGTTTGGTGAAAGTTTGATTGATTTGAATGTTTGAATGGTTTGATTGAATTTCAAAACAGAAAAAGAAATGGAAAAAGGAAAAAAGTATCTGAACAAAAAAAATGAAAGAGACGACCCAGCCCAGCTAAGCCCACCTGGCCCAGTCCAGCCCACCTAACCCCCTCGCCCCCGAAGCGTTTTACTTACCGCAGAAATAACCCGCGCAGTCACTGAACACTGGCCCCCACCTCCACTCTCTTTCTTTCGCTGACGAGCAGGCCCCATCGCCAGCTCACCTTGTCGTCAACCCACGACCTGTTCTTCCTCCCCTCGATGCCGTTTCTGGCTGTGATTCCGCGGCTTAAATTCGCCTTAACGCCGTAGCCATTACTCTCTGTGATCACGCACACTTAGACGCCCACACCCCCTCTCCATTTCCCCCTAGTCGCCCCACCTTAGCACGCCCCCAGGCCGCCCTAATTCCTCTCCGAACACCGCTGACTCCGACGAGCTCCGGCATCGATTCCGGCCGGACCCTGCCGCCCCTTACCTTCCCGAGCACACAGGCAAGTTCCCCAGACCCAGGCGCACCTCCCCGTAGCGCCAGCTCGCTCGTGCGCGCCTCTGAGCCTCGACAGCTGTGGCATCCCGCAAAAAAAACCACTACTAGAAAATCGCGTTGAATTTGTGCATTGCATCGTCATCATCATGCATTGTTTGCATAAAACTATTTGCAGATAAACTTGTTTTGTTTTCTAAAACGCCCCGTCTTTTATTCAAACGCCAAACACCGGTTCTCCGGAATTATTTTTGTTGTCGGCTATCGGGTTGCGAAAGCCGTGTTTTAAAATAAATAAAATATTTATTATTTTAGCGGGGCAGTCGAACGGGCCGATTGACCCGAACGACCACCCCAGAAATTACAATCGGTCCACCCCGTAATCCTTTTTACACCCAACCTATCCTACCCAACCCCTCTCCACCTCACCCCGACCACTCCCCTTGTGCCACATCAGCCCACCCCAACTTCCCCACCAACCACACCCTGCCACCTCAGCAGCCTCTCTCCTCTCACCCCACTCCCCTCCAACTCACACAACACACACCACGCCACCGCCCCACCCCACTCAACACACCCCACCCACTGCCAACCTGGGCCCCTCCTCCCTGGGCCCCACCCACGCACGCCAGCCCAGACGCGACCCAGAACCACCGTCCCCTACCTCTCGCCCCTCCCGTGCTCTTCCTCAGCCGCCTTGCTCCCCTTCCTCCCATGCCCGCGCCTCTCCGCCCGCCGTCCCTGTCAAGCTCCGGCGGCTCCGCCCTCCGCCGCCGCCTCCCCGTCTGCTCGCCGCCGCCGAGCCGCCTCGCCATCTTCCTCCGCCGTCCGCCGGGCCCACCGTCGTCCCCAACCACCGACGGTCGCGCTCCCGTCCCCAAGCGCTTCCCAGCTGCCGCCGCCGAGTCCGACGCCCATGGCCCCTCCTCCTCCCTCTGGCGCCCGTCTTCGCTGCCCAGGCAGAGAACCGCCGCCGCCAAGCCATGGTCGTCTTCCTCTGGTCTGCATCGAGCTCGTCGTGCCCCTGGACCTCCCCGTCGTTGTCCTTCGCTGCAGTGTCTCCGTCCTGCAGAGCGCTCCGACCAGCTCGCCCCGTCCCTGAAGTTTGGAGGACATACAGCGAGTACTTGGGCTAGGGACACATACGGGCATCTTACCAGTTTCATATCACAGGAGAAGTGTTCCTGTGTTGCTAGCCCAAGTACCACAAGATCTTTTGTGGAGATGTGCCCAGGAATTTTCAAGAAAAACCACCAAGGACTTCACATAGTTGACGGATGCGACAAGATCCCCTCAGAACACCAAGACCTCCAGTGCCGAGACCCAAGCCCGACACCGACAACTGAAACCGCCACCGACAAGATCTCCGTCCGGGACCCCAAGGACTCCCTCATGGACATCGAGCGCCTAGATCGCCTTGCGAACCTTTGAAGACCGATCACGGCGTCCCCCACCTTCTCGAACTACAAGACCGACGCCACGAGAAGAGGCCACCACGATGCCAAGTTCAGCTAACGACAAGACCGACACGCGTCGAGAACCGGGAAACTCTGCAAGACCACGGTGCCGGAACCGGAAACCGAACCTCGACACACCAAGTTCGTCGGGACCCTGAATCCGAGGGCCTTCAACACGGAACGCCAAGTTCTACCCCCGCTACCCGAGTACGGAACCGCCGAACCCTTATGTGTGACCCTTCCTCGATACCCTATTTTTATAAATGATATCAACTTGTTGCATTAAATCATTCATCTCGCATGCATATCTGTGGTTTGGGGGCCTTATGCCGATTCACCTAATAATTAAATATGGGGCCCATATGCGGGCAAATCTAGCCTTATATTGGCCTCATTTAAATTTGGGTAGCGAACCCGGTGTAATCTTCTGTCATGTTAAGACAACATTTAAATTGCGGGGGTTCTAAATAACTTGAACCATTTAATTAATTGCCGGGACCCCGGTTCCGCTTAATATGACCTAATTGCATCGCACCGTTGCCATGCCATACATCATACATGCATCATGCCGATCTTCTGCCGAAATCTCAAATAGTGCATCCGGTGTTTATTCTAGTGTTTTGCTTCTTCGCGGATGAGGCCGTTGAGTTGATGTGAGCTTCGCCCCGATCTTCGGTTGAACCTTCGACAATGTTTTCAAAGAGCATCTCCTTTCTACCTATCTTACTTTTATAGTATTTATTCCCTCTGTTGATCTATTATATCGTGTTGCGATGCTTTAGTTTCCGTACCTGTGATATCCCTTGCAGCCTTATATTGCCTTGGACACATCCTATTACCTGTTGTTTGGTAGATAGTTGGACTTGCACGTCGTAGTCGCTTGCCCAAGTGTTGTTGCGTGTCGTTCGGTGCCACAGTTGTTGATGTATTGCCGCAAGTTGATGTTGGAGATGATTCTAGTTTTACTTATCGTTCACTTTAATTCCTGTTTAACAACTAAAATTGAATTAAGCAGAGGCATCGGTGGGTGATAGATAATATTTGGTTTCCGAACGCCCACTTGTGTCCCGTAAGACCCCGAGTACTTGATACATTTCCTTGATTTATCGCTATCCACATCCGGAGGTATATGGGACCCCCGAGCGAGCTTCATTCCGTCTTATTTCTTGGGGCCAAACTAGTTTGAGGTTTTATTTACTATCCTGTACTTATGCCATGCTACTTATGTATTTAAATTGTGCGAGGAGCACCTTGTCTTGTTAGGATCGGGACACGATTCCGCGGTGTCGAAAAGCCCAGCCACACTTTCGGGTTCCAGTTTCACGTCTACCCAAACCTTAAGTCCGTCTCGAGTCACCGTTCGCTATGATTCTACTTAAGGGTGGCCTCAAATATTTCTGAATCCTGTGATTGTTCATTGAAAGCCTCGTTGGGTTTTGATTTGGTTTTTCCGAGGTTGATCGAGCGTGTTGCTATTGGTGCACCCGGCCGGTAAAACTTTCAAAGCCGTGTCCATGGATATGGACGACTTGGAGCATGATCTCGATCATAGACAAGCATAACTAAAGTTTACTGCTATAAATTTGACTTTATAATGACTAGTAATCAGCTTCACTATAATGGAATGGCTAATAATCGCCCACAATCGCTTGTTTGGATTGTCGCTTGCGACCATTGTACCTGACTAGTAAGTATTGCAACTACAACGGAATGGCTAAATAAAAGTACCAACAACTGCTGGGTTAAGGGTTATCTCATGCTATTCATATCTGATTAGTAAGTGCTGCCACTATAACGGAATGGTTAACTAAAAGTGCCCACTGCTTACTTTATCAGGACGATTATCTAAACCTGACTAGTAAAGTGCCGCAACTATAACTGAATAAAATAAAACTGCCAACTGTGTGAGTTCCTCGGTTGACTTCCTCGTTTGGTCTCGAGGGGGAAACGCCAGGATGGGCTTGTTTGATGATAGAATCAGGTTGGTTCCGAATAGGTCCTTCTTACCCCTCTCTGTTTGACGCCAGTGTATCGAGTCTCTATAGGTTGTTTAGTGCATGCTGCCGCTTCATCCATACCTATGTAGGCGAGGACCGAATTCTAGCCTCGCCGTGTCTTGGCCTCGATCTTGACGCTCCTCTTTTTCCTTTGCCCTTTCGGCACCCCTTTTGTTTAAGCAGGTTTTGAGATCGACGCCGTTAGTGGTTACCCTTCCGGCTTGGCACAGGCAGGTTATGGACGCCATTGGTTATTCTTCAGGGCTCTTAGCCCCATTTGCATCTTGTCCGTAGCTGGACGCTCTATCGTTTCCAAGGTGATTTGGATCTTTGTAAAATTATATTTGTATTCTTGACTCCTTGAGTCGCTGTTATATATATATCTGTTCTGTGGGTCCCATCGAGGACTGTTGTGTAATGTTATTACTTCGTTTTCCACCCGCACGAAAGTGCCTGGTGGGCACCTTTGAATCATTTCTATGCGGGTTTGGCGAATTTTGCTCAAACTTGCATAGGTCCGATTCTGAGGGTGTTACAACAGCGACGACTCCAAGCGCCGCCACCATCTGTTTGCTACTCCGGCGAGACCTCCAGGTAGAATCTGACCACCCCCTTTCCTCTCGTTGATGCTCGCTTGTCAGTGACTCGCGTACGAAGCTAACCGCAAACTCTGTTCCCTCTCCCGTGCTCTGTAGCAACATCCCCAGCGACGCCTGAGCGCACCCGCCGCTCGCAGCAACTCCGGCGAGAGATTAAAGACGAACCCGTGCGCCCCTGACCTTGTGAAGACTACGTTGAGCATCAGCACGAACCAGAGAACCCGGTGAGCTTATTCCCCATCCACCTTGCTTCCTGTATCGCTGGCAACCTCGCCGCCAGAGCGCCGCCGCCGCATAGTGGCCGCCAGCGCCGCTGCTATTTGGTCAAGGCGATAGGAACCGTTAGATTTGCATCTGATGGTTTGGATAGATTGACTAACCGAAGGGGTAAGAATGAACCTGCGCCGTGTGATGTCAGTTAGATCCAACGGCCTGCATCGCTTGATCCACGCGAAGCGGTACTGACCAATGGAAACGTGCCGCGTGGCACCAGATGATTTAAAACAGATTTTAGAATCTGATTTAGATGCAAATTTGCAAACCTTATAACTTTTGATCCACACGTCCAAAATTTGCAAATTTTATATCAATGGATTCAGAAAAGCATGCCCTAGCCAACCATGCCATTTGTTTAGTAAAAATTTTCTGTTAAATGGTTTGTTTTTGCAGAAAAATATGTATGCTTGTTTAAAATGTAAAAAATGTTCAAAATTGATTTTAGGGATAAAATCTTTGGCAAATGGTGTGTTTTGAACCTACTGGCCATAGGAATCACTTTGTGGTTTCAAAAATATATTTGGTGATGCAAAAGAATGAATCTTGGATTTAAAACCAATTCTAGTCAAATTAAATATGGTTTATTTATTAAAAATGGTTTTAGAAGAAAATCTTTGGGAAATGTTTTGTTTCAAACTCTCTGACCCCAAACACCAAGTTTTATGATTTGAAAATGTATTTGGTGAACCCTATAGAACTACTAATTTACTAAAGACATTTTCAAACCACATAAAATAATGACTTAGTTTAGAAAATTGTTTAAGAAGTGAAATCTTTTGCAAATGACTTTGCCACTTTATAAAATGACCATTAGGTGTTTTCAAATGTTTATGACCCATTAGGAACCACTCTTTCAAATAAAACAAAGCTTGGCATGCTTGCATGTATTGTTTTGTTTATTATTTTATGTGATGTTTTGCTTGATTGGTAGATTGAGATTGTGCCTTGCTTGATTGAATTGTAGTGACTTGAAGAGTGTGATTGTTGCAAGGACAAGGAGTGAACTTATACCCTCTACCAAAAAGGAAAGTGATGCTTCATACTTTGTCCCATTACTTTCACTATGCATTAGTGATTTTTCTAAGTAAAACTTGCATGGAATTTTTGCTAAGTATAAACCATGCTATGGGAAATCCTAGTAGATGAAACCTTAGTAGAAAATTTCCTAAGTTAAGATTCCTAATACTATCAAGCTTAGCTTAGCTAATAGAAAACAAGGGTGGAATATACATTCATACTATGGAAAAATTTCTAAGTCTGAGGACTTGTGTTTTTGTTTAATAAAACAACTAAGTTAATGAATCACCTGGGTGGAATGGTAATTGCTTGGTGGTTTTTGGTTGAGTGGTTACACAAGGCCCATGGATATGGTTTACCTTGTGTATCACACTTGTGGATTGCCACCCAGGAACAAAGAGATTTGAGATGTCAAATGTTGAGAAGCTTCAAGTGCAACCACTTGGCATTATGGGCTCTGCCTGGATCACATAGGTTGCTAGAACTTAGCCATTTGGACAGTTGGTGGTAGTGGGATGATAGGTTGGAACGCGTCCACTTGGTCTAAGGAAAGGCTTATGAAAGATCTTGTCTTGGTGAAACCAAGTCTTGTGGGGAAAGTGCACCACCTCTACAGAGTGTAAAATCTAAGTACTTAGCCATGTCCCTGGTAAAGGACAATTTGAGCATCAAGACATGGAAGCTATCAAGAATCTCATCATCCAAATTTCTAAGTTAAAAACTTGTGGTTGAACAAGGGTTAAAGGATCTTCAATCTTTGATTGATAGATGCCTTGGGTGATTTTATCAAAGCAAAAACTTGGTGTTTTCAAATGATAAGGAAAATCTATTTTGAGCAATGCAAGCCTAAAGCTCCACTTAGCCAAATGCATATAGATGATAGACTCCACTATACTACCATAGTATCACTTGCCAATACAATTCAAATGTATTGACCCTTGTGGCTGTAACTTGTTATGTTGCAGGTTTGTTTGATGTTAGTAAAGTTTGATGATTAGGATTACAAGTCTACAACCAACATGTCTGCCTGTGGCACTTTGAAGATGAAGGACCCCATGCTTATAGATATTCTGCTGCAATATAATGTAATAGCCAAATGAGCTATGTAAGATGTAATAAAATTATGTTATTCCTGGTTATAACATTGTATTATGACCTTTGTTTCTTGATATTACATCTTAACTGTGGATGCTAGCTATTGATCCAGGGACTAGAATTGCAATCACAGGGATCTCTACCTTATTAAAGGTTGGGAACCTTACACAATGGTTCAACTTTATTAGGGGCAAAGAATATAAAGTGTGCCATCAAGTTTGTGAGGGCTTTAATCACTAAGTTTTCACATAACAAAATACTTTTTAACTAGAAGATAGCTGAAAACAAGAATATACTTGGAATGGTGTAACACACCATGCATAGGAGTTTATAGTGGAAACTTTGGAATAACTTGGTTTCTTGGGAGTTAGAAGCATGAGTAGAGCTTAATCATACAAGTGGATACTAGCAAAAGACTGGGAGCAACCAACTAAGAGAGCAATAATGGCCATAATCATGCAGAGCAACAAAACATTACTAATCAAAGCATAGAGTGGTACTACAAGTCAAGGACTAAATTATCATAGAGGCTATGGTGACTTGTTCATACTCATAACATGGTGTGAGCATATGCCAAGTCAACCCAAACAAAGCATCAAAGGAGAATACCACAATACTATGCTTTTGCATGCTAAAACAACGCATAATTCTTTCAAGGCACACTAAGCAATCCCAATTGTTTGGAACAAGACAAGATACAACAATAATCACTAAGCATAAGGTCAAAACAACACCTATCATATCATGCTAAAGTCTAAGTCACAGTCAATGCAAGCTCCTCTTGCACTTTCAAGCAAGAACTTTCTACTCCTTTCCAACACCAAGCAACTTATTTGAAACAACACATCGAGAACGGGGGTCCAAACTACTTTATTCAAGCAAACTAAACAAACTAATCAAACCAAACGAAAACTAATACGCTCCAAGAACAACGTAACAGTGCATGAAACAATAAAAACGAAGTGTCTAGATAGATCTGAGCTTTTTATTGATGAAGAAGGGGATGCCTTGGGCATCCCCAAGATTTGACGCTTGTACCTCTTGGATATTTCTTGGGATGACACCGGGGTGGCATCCCAATCTTGAGCTTTTGTCCATTCTTCATCTCATTACATCATTCTCTCTCTACACCTGAAATTTTTCCTTCATACAAAACTTCACACAATCTTCATTAGCAACATTAGTGTATTCAAAAGAGAATAGACCTTTGGATTGAGCTTTGGAACAGAAAAAACTTTTCACTAAAAACACAAGCTACTGTAGAAACTCCTTCAAATAGCTCAATTACCAAAAGAGAACTCAAAAAGGAATCAATAAGAAGCAAATGCAAATAATGGCAGAAATCTGTCAAAATAGACCAGCAGGTAGAAAACGATTTTTTATAAACTCTTATGTTGCTTAAATAAAAAAGTGTTGAACTAACGAAAGTTAGCTAACATATTGGGGGATTTATTCGTAAATTTTTAGCTCAATACGACTTACATAGACTCCTCACGAATTTTTATGGTGGAGGACAGAAATCTGTTTCGGGACAACAACTCCCCAAATCTTACTTTCCTCTCATTAGATGTCATTCTTGGCACAAAAAGCAAACAAAAAGGATAAGAATAGGTCATTACTGAAGTAATAACTTCCAAGACTTAAGGAAGCTCTTGGGTTATCTCCCAACAAGTACTTTTCTTTAACGCCTTTAAGTTAGGCACAAGAAGCAAGAAATCAAGTATTTTCAAATGAGGAAGCATTAACATCAAACCTTGTTTTAAAAGGAAGATCAAAAAGCAACTTCTCTCTCCTCATAGGAAAGTGTTCAATACCTTTCTTGAATGGAAATTGATATTTAATGGTACCTTCTTTCATATCAATGATGGCACCAACAGTTCTAAGAAAAGGTCTTCCCAAAGTAATAGGACAAGACGCATTATATTCAACATCCAAAACATAGAAATAAATAGGGACATAAGCATTTCTCACCATGATGAGACCATCATTAATACTCCCCATTAGTTTCTTCTTAGCATTATCATCAAGTGAAACATCCAAATAACAATCTTCCAAAGGTGGAAAATCAAGCATTTCATAAATCTTCCTAGGCATAATAGAGACACTAGAACCAAGATCACATGAATCTTTGAGATCAAAGTCATTCACTTGCATATTAATAATGGGTTCCCAACTATCTTCTACTTTCCTAGGAATATAAGCTTTGTGTTTTAACTTCTCTTCCTTAATCTTAACAAGAGCATCTGTAATGTGTTTGGTGAAAGAAACATGCATATCACTAGCATCAGGACTTCTAGCAAGTTTTTGCAAGAACAGAATCACTTCAAAAATATTGCAACCATCTATATCAAAATCAAACTTAGCATCACTAGTAGTAGACTCATTAGGCTTAGGCATTGTAGGAGGAGGAATAGGGGCTTCTTGTGGTTTAGTGGTCTCCATTCTAGTGATGGTGCACACACTATTGTTCTTATCAATTTCAGCTTCCATTTCCCACTTATCATGAAGTTGAGCTAACATCCTAACATTTTCATCAATAGTAACTTGTATGGAATGAGTGGCAGCAAAGGTATTTTCCATGGATTTAGGTTTAGCAGCCATTTTATTAATCAAGGAGGACTGTGCTTCCGATAAAGAGGAAATATTCTTCTCAGCACTTAAATTTTTTGACTGTAAACTAGGAATTTCTCTATTCAGATTCTCAAGCCGATGACTAATGTTTTTCAAGATAACAGATTGTTCTTCCATAGTTTTAGTGAATATCTTGTTTTGCTCATATTGCATCTGCATAAAATTTTAGTGGATCTTTCAACTTCTAGAATCCTATCTTCACTAGGCATTCCAGATCTACCATGGTAAGCATTCCCATTGTTAGGAGGATAAGGCCTATAGTTATTACCATAAGTATTGTTGCCAAAATTGTTGTTTCTAATAAAGTTCACATCAACCTGCTCTTCTTGAGCAACCAAAGAGTCTAAGGGAACATTATTTGGATCTAACGGAGATTTCCCATTAATAAGCATAGCCATTATAACATCAATCTTATCACTTAAAGAGGAGGTTTCTTCAACAAAATTTACCTTATTACCATGTGGATCTCTCTCAGTGTGCAATTCAGAGTAGTTCACCATCATATTATCAAGGAGTTTTGTTGCAGCACCCAAAGTGATGCCCATAAAGGTACCTCCAGCAGCTGAATCCAACACGTTCCTTGAAGAGAAGTTCAAACCTGCATAAAAAGTCTGGATAATCATCCAAGCAGTGAGTCCATGAGTGGGACAATTCTTAACCAAAGCTTTCATTCTTTCCCAAGCTTGAGCAACATGTTCATTATCAAGTTGTTTAAATTTCATAATGTCACTTCTCATAGATATAATCTTAGCAGGAGTATAATACTTTCCAATAAAAGCATCTTTGCACTTAGTCCAAAAATCAATACTATTTATAGGCAAAGATAGCAACCATTCTTTAGCTTTGCCTCTCAAGGAGAAAGGAAACAACTTGATCTTAATAATATCTCTATCTACATCCTTATACTTTTGCATCTCACAAAGTTCAACAAAGTTATTGAGATGGGCAGCAACATCATCAAAACTAGCACCAGAAAATTGCTCTCTCATCACAAGATTCAACAAAGCAGGCTTAATTTCATAAAAGGTAGCATCATGAGAAGGTGGAGCAATATGAGTGCTAAGGAAATCATTGTTGTTTGTGCTAGTGAAGTCACACAACTTGATGTTCTCAGCAGATTTCATTTTGGCAAAGTGGAGCAAGCCAAAAACAGCAGCAACTGCTAGAGCAGGAACTAATTTTTTGTGTGTTTTTAAATAAAGTAAGCAAAACCAAAATAGACTATTTTTTTGGAGTTTTTGATTAAAAGAGGCAAACAAAACTAAGCAAACTAAAAACAATGTAGAGATAAAGGTTGAGGAGGACTCCCCTTGTGAATACGTCCTTAGCCTCCTTGTCAACGGCGCCAGAAAGAGCTTGATGGCACTGCGTCAACGTGCAGTGCTTCGTCGGGAAACCCCAAGAGCAAGGTGTGATGTAGCACAGCAGCAAGTTTTCCCTCAGTAAGAAACCGAGGTTATCGAACTAGTAGGAGGAAGGAAACTTCACACAGGTGTTGCACGCAACGTGGAAACCTGCACAACACAAACTCAAGACTATGCCCCAACGAATCAGTGAGGTTGTCAAGCTCACCGGTTTGCTGTAACAATGGATTAAACGTATGCTGTGGAAGGTGATGATGGTTTGCAGCAAGTAAACAAGTAACAGTGGAAGATGTATCAATGGTAAAGATTGGACCGGGGTCCATAGTTCACTAGAGGTGCTCTCCTTAGATAAACAACATGGCATGAAGGGTAAACAAATTACAGTAGGGCAATTAACAGGAACTGAGCAAGGAATAACAATGCAATACCAGACAAAAAGATCCTATAAGATTCGATTGGGAAATACAACAATATACATAGAACGCCATCCAACTACATCTATGACTAGAAGTCCACCTTCAGGTTATTATCCAAACCCCCTCCAGTATTAAGTTGCAAGCAACAGACAACTGCTTTAAGCAAAGTGTGTAAAGTAAAAAATCCACTTGTTATATGAACAAGAGACCATTGTTTTCTCCCTAGTAGCAACAACACATCTACAACCGAAGAGATTTCTGTCACTTCCCTTGGAAACTATAGGCATGAACCCACTATCGAGCATAAATAACCCCTCTCGGAGTCACTAGCAACTACTTGGCCAAGATAGATACTAACAACGGAGAGCATGCAAGATCACAAACAACACATACATGATAGTATCAAATAGACAAAACCATTAATCAGTCTGACATAGTAATCTCAATATCCATCGGATCCCCGCAAACACAACATGCATGATTACAAATAGATTAGATCTTGATCATGAATGGAGCTCACAAGATCTATACATGAAAGCACAAGGAGGAGATACAACCATCTAGCTACTACATGGACCCGTAGTCCAAGGTGGAAGTACTCACGCTTCATACCGGAGAAGAAGGCCTCTGGGATGATCTCCCTTCCGGCAGGGTGCCGGGGAGAACTTTAGATCCCCCCGATCTAGGGACGATGGTGGCGGCGGCTACACAAGGTTTCGTGGAGTTTTGATCGGGTACCTAGGGTTTCTGCATCGAGGTCTTCTTATAGGCGAAGAGGCGAGGCTAGGAGGCGATCGGAGGGCCCACACCCTACCGAGGCGCGGGATGGGCCCACCCACGCCTAGGGTGGTGTGGTGGCCCTGGATCGCCTCTCCATCTCTCCTCTAGACTTCGTGACGCCCACGGTAAAATATTGACTTTGGCTTTTGTCCCGTCCAATTATGAGAATATTGATTTTCTGCCTTTCTGGAACCAAAAACAGAAGAAAACATGCAACCGGCACTGTGGCAACTTGTTAATAGGTTAGTTCCAGAAAAGTTATAAAAATACCTCAAAGTGTATACAAAGCAAAGCAAAATAGATACTAAACAAGCATGGAGCATAAAAAATTATAGATACGTTTCCGACGTATCAGAATAACACTCTAACACATGCTATACCAAGAAGGAATAATTGTTGATGGATATCTTATTAGGCTATTTGTTTTTGTAGTGTTGCGAGTTATTTAGAATTTGTGAAAGGATAAAATGAGCAGTTCTAATCTCCGCGATATGATGGTGAGAGGGGATGGGCCAAACAGTGGTGACCAGATGGCTTGAGCATGTTCTTATGCACATGATATGGCCACTGACTCTTGCTGAATTTCCATATTCAAGGTGAGGATTTAGTAAATAATTGGTTCTATACCTGTAACATTGTCCATACAATTTACCTCCTGACTTGATTTTATTGATTTTTTTTCATATAGCGAAAGAAGGTGTCACGTGCATATCAATGGAGTTAATCTAAGTTTGGCATGATTAGACATGGAGCTTACCATTCTTGTGTAAAACTATACATCTACTATAGTTTCACAAGAAACTGATAACCCTCTCTTCTTATATTTGAAGTGCTCTGGTGCAAAATTGACTGATATGCAAACAATTGCAGTGCTTTGCATACCAATATAAGAGAATGTCCTCAGAGAGTTTGCTAAAGAAAACAAATTGAAGTGTGATAACCTACACACTACAATTTGGGCATTAGAAATTATCAATGTATTTTAGTGTAATGCATCGAAGTAATGCTCCAGTGTGGCTAACAATAGAACTTTATATAGTTAAGGAAGAAATCCCGAGAGTGGATACTGGTAGGAGAATCTCACTAGACATGGTTTGATTATTGGTTATCTATTATTCGTGAGCACATGCCTTGTTACCTTTCCATAAATTGTTATATTTTGTTGCTCCAATAATACTATTTTCTATAAGAACATATGGCATGAATAAGAGAATAGGTACTTGGTTTGTTCCTTGGTTTTATGGTGTTTCATTTTGTTTATGTCGTGATCGACTTTCTTAGGTAAGACTTTAAGGGGGAGTAAGAGGTGTATAACTCCATTGAGTGTTGTTAGTGATCCTTTGCCCAAAAAATGCTGAATGGAGAAAGTTGGTTCTACATAATGGCAAAACTAAAAGAGAGAGGAAGAGAGAGAGGGTACACTCAAGCTGGACTACTGATGATGAGCCTCTTTGTAAATTATGCCAAAAACTTTGCAAATAATATGACTCACTGATACTTGTTCTAGAAGCCAATCGTTTTCTGTCATAATAATTCACTTGTGTGCTCACTATTCAGTGGGAATCTTGCAAAATCACCCAAATCTTTTGAAGGTCTATTATTTGGTCTTGCTTGATTCTAGGTATACCAATTGAGAACTATACACGGTTGCTTGCGGCATGTATGACTTTTTTTATCTTCTAATATTATCATATATAAACATAATTTGAATTTTCATTGATATACAAGTAAATATAATTTGCCACACATACAAAAAACTTGAACTACACATAATGAAGTTTAGGCTTGTTAAATACTTCCACTTTGAAGGCATTGTTTCAAATAGAACATGGCATATGCTCCCAGTGCAAGGTTGACTCAGTGCCGGTCCTGAGATTTCGGGTCCCGGGGCGAAACTAAAATTTTGGGCCCCTTAGTATAATTTTTTATGCATATATGAGATGATAAAAAATAAATATTTTAAGTACGCTTCCAACTATAATATTCATATAAAAATAATAATGTTTGCATGATACCTTAAAATTTCCTCCGAAAAGTCCTAGAAGCAAAGTCCGTAACGATGGAATCAATATCAATCTCGTCCACTAACTTCTTCTCGATGCATAGACTTTCCAAACCATTTAATCTATCCTAAGACATTGAAGATCTCAAATAGTTCTTTAATAACTTTAAATTTGAAAAGCTTTTTTCAGCCGATGCAACAGTCACGGGCATAGTAAATAAGATCCGATAAGCGATAGAAATATTAGGATAACAATATTAAGATAACAATCCGCTTCTCTGACAAACTCAAAAAGCTCCATAGAAGACATTGGTGTATTTGGCAAAGTGAACTTCATAACACTTAACTTATAAATAAGTGCATTCAACTCAACATCACATGTATCCGGTTTACCAGATTTACCTGGCTGAGTAAAAGTTTTTGCAAATTTAGTGCAATGTTCTTTCAGTTGAGGACCATCCAATGCCTTCAAGGATCGTAGATGGACGGGGCAGGAGCGGACCAGTAGGCGGTCGATCGTCGATGGACGATGGTCTTTGCGTCGCGCCCAAGAGGTGGCGGACTGGTGGTCCGCGATCGATCGACGAGAGGAGTCCTGCTGCGCTGAACCTGAACGATCCGATCCAGGGACAGAGGAAGCAACGAAGGGCCTGAAGCGATGGGCAGGGGAAAACGGAAACGACGCACTCTCGGAGGGGAAAACAGAAACGACGCGTCGACATGCCTGACGACCAGGGGAAAACGGAAAGGACGCGATGCTGCCACGCTAGGAATCCAGAATCCAAGGGCGCGTTGCTTCGATCGTGTCGAGGCGGGACTCTGGACTCGGCCTCGGCGTCGATCGAGCGGAAGGAAAGGAAGATATGGCGTCGATCGAGCGGTTGCTTGTTACGATGTATAGTAGGGTTACATTTTTTTGGGCCCCTAGATTTTTTGGGCCCGGGGCGGCTACCCGTAGGTCTCCCCTAGGGCCGGCCCTGGGTTGACTGTTGCAAGCTTGTCTAATAAATTAAACTTTGTGCAAGCGAAAGAGAGAAGCACACATCAGGAATGTTGCTCCAAATATTGCAAGAAGAAGATAGTCGTAAGTATTGCACTTTGATATCATGCTTTTCCAATCTTTATTTGTGTTGTTGGCTTCTCTTTTGCATATCTAGCTTATTAGCAGAGTGCTCTGGTTTGAAAAGCTATAATACAGAACTCGCCCTCTTTCCCAAACTTACGAAATTGAAAACCCAAAGACTCAGAATTGGATCATACCCCTTCATGTTCAGAGGGTACGAAGAGCCATCGACTAACCTAAACATCCTTATGTTTTTAGTTTAGGAAAGGGAGGAGCCGAAGCAAAAGCCTCCAACTTTTAGATAAGCTATGCACTGCAACTCTTCTCGTCGGGTCAATCAGACGATCAGATCAAAACATATAAATTATATATATGTCCCCTTTATTGCACAATATTGATACACACATAACACTTCCATACATAAGCTGCACGTACATTCAGATCAGCTGTCTGGCGGATTTTGTATTATTACCGTGGCGTGCACGCAGGATTTTATATTATTATTATTATTATTATTATTATTATTATTATTATTATTACTGTGCCATGCACGCAAGATGCTAGTATTTGCATGCAAGGGCACTCCACGTAGGGGACTCGTCCTCCAACATCAGACGGGTGGATAAATCGATGCATGGATCAGACGGCACTCTTGACGCGCTTGCTGTACCCGGTCTGCACGTCGTAGTACCTGCTCCACAGCATGATCCCTCCGTAGTTCCTCGACTGCCTCACGATCGGCAGCACCTTGGTCACCAGCTTCCTCGGGTCCACGTACCCGCTGTTGGCCGCCCCCGGCGCCGCCGGCAACCCGAGGTAGACGGAGCTCCGCGGCAGGCTCCTCGTCCACTTCCTCCACGCCGCCTTGAACCCCGGCACGTTGCGGGCCCTGTAGCTGCACGCCGGGTTGTTGTAGAACTGGACATGGACCCGGTCGAAGAGCCCCGTCCGGAGCGCCTGCGCCAGCATCCTGTCCGGGAACGGGCACTGCGGCGCCGCCGTGATGAACACCTTCTTCTCGCCCTTCCTGTTGCTGTACCCCTTGAGGTACCTCGCGAGGTCGTCGTAGTGGGCGCGGCTCCCGAGCTCGATGTCGAAGTCGACGCCGTCCAGCACGGCGGTGCCGAACGGGCGGGACCGGGAGTTGCCGCCGAGGTAGTAGTTCCACAGGTGCTTGGCGACGGCCTTGGCGTCGGCCTTGGAGGCGAGGGAGTACTTGCCGATGCCGCCGCCGATGGCGAGCAGGACGAGGATCTTCTTGGACTGGCAGTACTTCACGTCGGGCCCGACCTCGCCCCAGGGGTGGCCCGCGAGGTTGAGCTCGTACTTGCCGCTGCCGAAGTTGGTCAGGAAGGAGAGGATCACGGTGGAATAGAGCTTGCTCTCGCAGGCCTTGCGGAGTGGGCCCTCGCTGGAGGTCTGGCCCCAGTACACCGTGATCCGGCCGGTCCTCCCCGTCGCCGCCGCCGTGCCCATCGACGAGAGGAGGACGCAGCAGACGATGGCCAGGGCCAGGCGGGACCCCATGCCGTTCAGGGACATGATGTTCTCCACGATCGAATTATTAGGTGTTCTCGTGTTGCTTGCAGCTAGCCGTGTTGATGTTTGTGTGCTGTGTGTGCATGGATTGGTACGTGACGTGCTTGTGCTTTTATAGGCAGTAGCCGCCGGGGTCAGTAACGTGTCCTCCGTGTGAAGCAAGCATACGTGCGACTCTTCTCCTGTTCCTTAGGCGCTTAGCTAGGATGGGATCAGTACGATGATTCAGTCTGATGGTGAGATAAGATAGAGTAATGACAAGTCAATGGATTGTACCCAATTAAATTTTTTATCAAAGGGGACGTGGCGCATAGGGGAATGTAGTGTGCAACGGAAGTCTTTTTGATAGCGTACATACGTATACAAGCTCCATATGGAGCCCTTTAGCCTTGAACCTTCAGAATATGTTTTCAAAATTTCAAAAAACCCAAAACAAACATGTACATATAGAAAAAAAAAAAAAAAAATATATATATATATATATATTTTAAGTGTGCAAAGTCTCAATCCAAATATGTTGTATGTCCATGATAGTCGAGAACGTTGATATCTGGTATTTTAGCGATATTATCTCTTAATTATATTTTTTAATCGCCTCTATATCTCTATAATGCTTGCACACACAAACAGTTTCTCTAGTAGCTCTAGGAGTGCTATTTTAGTTACTGGTCTAACACTTGCATACATAGGAAGGTAATAAGCAACATTCTTTTGAGTGTTGGGTGTTGACCTGAGCGTAAAATTCAGGCTACGTGTCTCTACACGACAAAATCAAAAGCTTGAAATGCACTATTGCAACAAAGCAATATTAATGTTGTTTATTTAATGGGACTTAGTAGCATCGGTTTACTACCAACTTTTGCTATCTATCCCCTCTTCTCTATAATCGCAAATACATGTGTCATTCCAAAAATAGACACATCCTCCAAAGTGATTTCTATCATCAGTTTTTATGAAAAATATGCTTCTTTAAAACTAATTATACAATACGAAATTATACGTCATAATAAATGTGGTAATATCAACTTAATATTATCAATGTTGGCAAATAGTTTACATAGTCATGGACTGATGTCAAACTTAAAAGAGCTTGTCTACCCAAATCCTAAATCAAACTAATATAGTGCATTTCAGTTTATAGTACTCCCTCCGACCGGTAATACAAGGCCACTTTGTTTTTGAGGCAAACTTTAACTAATAGTTTAGTCAACCAAATACGAATTACATGTCATCTGAAAACATATCATCGAGTGGACATTTTAAAGAACTTCCCAATGATATATGCTTAGATGACATATAGCTTATAACTTATTGACTAAATTATTAGTCAAAATTTGACAAGAAAAATGAAATGGCCTTGTATTTCTAGATGTAGGGGGTACTTCTAATTAGGACCCGATCAAAGCCATCAAACTCTCCCCCCTTTTATGTAAACCCTCTTCTTGAACTAACCTAATTCGGTCCCTTTCTATTATCGCCAATTCGCCATCACCGGAAAACTCTCTCACACATCCCTACATCATCTCGCCGGGCTCCAACACCCCTCTTGTCGTCTACTGGTTTCAATAACTTATAGGCAAACACCATGTTTGCTCCAACCTTAGCCTGGTGAACTCCATCCTTGATCAATCACTACCGTGAAAGAAGATGATAGTGCTACTACATTGAGCTGCCATGAGATGCCGCTGGAAACATTGGGCTGCCATGTGATGCCCCAAGAGCATGTTTAGTACTACATTCGATCCATAAAAAGTGTCGCCATTTTAAACTAACCTTAGTTCAAAACTATAACATTTATCATGATCAAAGGGAGTAGTATAACGGGCCTGATGCATGTATGATGATGTTATGTCATTTATAGCCATTTTATATAGTCTCTCATATATTAGGGTTGGGTATAAGGTTGGATATTAAATACTTCCTCCTATCTGTAATACGTATCAATGATTTAGTATAACTTTGTACTACCTTCATTGCGGTTTATAATGAAAATACGTACTTTGAGAAAATAGTTCAATCGTAAATTTAATCAACAATATATGAATCATATGTCACAAAAATTGTATCATTGGAAGCGTATCTTAAACATGAATCTAATGGTATAATTTTTGTTAAAAATAGTTTGTATTTTGTTGATCAAATTTACGGTCATTTTTTTTGAAGTACATGTTTGTCTTATAAACCGGAATAGAAGCAGTATTAAATCAACAACACTTATTGTGGATTGGAGGGAGTACTTACTTTCTATAAGAGAAAGTATAATAAGGTGTAGTTAGCTGGCTATAAAGGAGAAAAACTATAGTTTTGATGAGGCATGCGAGGGAGAAGAGAGAGAATGTAAACTGATTGTAAGTTAAGAGACAACTCTAGCACGTACTTCTAGGCACTTTGTAAAAGTGAAATGTGGACCATGTATTGATAAAATAATACATTTTTATAACGAACTATTATATATGGACTATGGAGCTGGTTATAGATGACACGACACTTGCTTATAGCTAGCAGCATGCTAGAGTAGACTATTGAACCTGCTCCAACTTTCACTCTATCAATGTCTTTAGATTTATTAAATTTATCTAGGAGCAAGCGTGGACTTTTGCGTGGGAGGCCACTCTTCTCATTTTTCCATGTCTCTCCTCCACATAGGAAAAATTTCACGTGAGCGGGTTATATACCCTTTAGGTTAGTCCTAATAGTGACTAGGATATGTTCCATGCATACAGAAACTAGTATATGTTACCGCCTTCACTAATATAGAAACTGTTATAGGCGCTGAAACGTTAGTAGCAGGTCAGAAAAATCTAACGCCATGGGTAACACCGAAAAATACCGGTCGCATAGCAAAAGGGCAACACGCCATGAATGACTTTACTTGTACTGGCCCATTAGAAAATACGCGGCCGGTTAAGCAGAGCCCATATGGCCTTGTGGGGCGAACATGCGGTAGCGTGCTAGTTTAGACCAAACGCCATTATTATTCCGTGCACGGTGGCATTTCCTTCAAGGAAAACCCCTTCCACACCACATTGCCATTATTATTCGGTCTATTAATAGAAGGTTTGTCGGCGCCATTACCATTGCCATTTCAAGCATAAATTTTCTCCCATCGGCGGCCACGGTCATAGGTTCGTCGCCGGGTAGGGGTAAGGGCCATGGAAGGGGCAGTGACGGTGACGAGGCCGTAGGTCATTGTCGCTGTCGGGCCTTACTGGTTTCCAGTTCTCTGTGACCCAAGATGGCTGGCACCATGCCATACCGCCTCTCCCCACGCTCTGACCGAAGCTGGGTGAGCTAATCCCCAGTTCTCCATCAGCGCCAACCACTGGCCCATGCTCTTCTCCTGGGAGATGTCCGAAGCCATCGCCTGCTTCGAAGGCCTCAGCATTGATGGTTGTTCTATAAATGACACGCATGCCTTGACTTGCACGTGGTACCAGCCCCGCCTACCGATGAGGTAGAGCCTGTCGGTAGAATGTATAAAAATAACCTATTTATTAAAGGATTTCATAAACTGAACTCTCGATGAAAGAATTTTACAAAACTAACCATTTTAGTAGCGCCTAACACAAAGGCGCTATGCTCAACGGTGTAGCGCCTTTCTGAAAGACGCTACACTCTTTGCCAGCATGGCACGCTGGGTCCCATGGTACGTTTGACTGAGACGTCACTATACATAGCATAGCGCCTATGCGTAAGACGCTACACTAGCCTACATATATAATGTATGTATTTAATTAACAGAGAAGTATGGTAGCTTAGTTGGTTGAAGTCTTTGTTGCTAACTAGTAGATTGTGAGTTCAACCCCCCATAATCTCACTTTTTACTTTTATTTTTTAAAGGCTGCGATATTGGTTTATATTGTTGTACATATGGAAATATGTTAATTATAGCATCCTTATTTATTTAAGAAAAATGAAAACTGAGTATGAAATTTTATAATCTCCGTTAAAATTATTTTTCAGAAACATGAAACCGATTATGTTTTGGAACTGTACTAGTTTTATTATAGTCTATAAAATCCTATGAAAATACATTTAACAAAAGTCTACAAAGACTATACAACATATTGAATAAAAAAACTCAAAAATAACACACAAAAGATTATAAAAACAAAAGTCTACGCAATAAAGAAAAAAAGAGCCAACAATGACTAGACAAGCCACGGCATCACGCACGAACACTAGAAAGAGAAAAAACAAACTGTGTGGTCTGTTAGCCTGAATGGTTGTACGTATATGGTGTCTCCGGCCAAATCATGCGCGTAATAGAAATCTTGGAAGGGTTATACCGGTTTACAAGGTTGACTATGACATAAGCTACATCTCAACTAGTTAAAAATAAGTACTAATTTCTTTTATTTTGTGCTTCAGACAACATGGTAGAGTCAAAATAAACTAGGAAAGTGAAACCTATTTTGTTTGAATTAACGAAATTTATAATTAGTTAGCGAAGCATTAAAGAGTAACGAACAAACAATCGATTAGGTCGTATACACGTTCACCAAAACATGAAAAGAAAACGTACGACAAAACACTTTCTTTGTGACATGTACAGACGAGACAAAAAAGTGAGCGAGCGTGCCATATTAATCTGCTATATGTCAACAGCGTAAATCACTGTTTCGTCTGCTTGTAAAAACACTAATAACTCTGTTGAAAACAAAATTGGTTGTCCTGTTTCCCTACCGTAAATCACTATCGATTGAGTTTGTTAAAGTTAGTAAAATTTTAAAAGATACTCGGTTTTCATTTTTTAAAATAAATAAGGATGCTAGAATTAACATATTTCCATATGAACAACAATATAAACCAATGTCACATCCTTTAAAAAATAAAAATAAAAAGTGGGATTTTGAAGAGTTGAACTCACAACCTACTAGTTAGCAACAAAGAGTTCAATCAACTCAACCACCATACTTCTTTATCAACTAAATACAAGTTAGTGTAGCGCCTTACACATAGGCGCTATGCTACGTATAGTGACGTCCAGCCAAACATACCATAGGACCCGCGTGCCATGTTGTAAAAGAGTTAGACGCTACTAAAAGGGTTAGTTTTATGAAATTCTTTTACCTAGAGTTTAGTTTATAAAATCCTTTAAAAAATAGGTTATTTTTTCCATTCTGCTGAGCCTGTCCGCCATGCCGTCACCAACCACTCGATTCTATGCCGCCACGTACAAGCGGCATTTGATCTTGCACACACACTTTTGGCGCCAATTAAGTGCTAGCAGCGTTGTATTTGCCCTCCGTTGACATGTTTACGGGTAGTTTATCGGCCTTGGCGCCTCTGATTTGCAATATACCGGCAGCGTGGCGATGGAACGCTATTGATACGAGTTAATAGTGGCGACATAATTAGTAGCGTGGCGTATGCCCGCCGCTACCGGCGGTTTCACAACACCAACAATGAGTTTTTTCTATTAGTGCTTTATCGTGCATGATTTCATAGTGGTAATATCACATAAGACTTCATTTATTTGTCTGACATCATTTTATCCCGGAAAGCACTATGTTATGATAACATAACTAGTTATCACAAACATCTTTCTTATGTAATAATATGACATTTTATCTCATTGTCTAATTAGTACTACATGTAGTTGCATGTTACTCTCTCCATCGGTTAGACTATTTATCTCATTGTCTAACGTGTCTAATTTGTCTAGTTTCAAATATATTTAGACACGTTATAGTGTGAGATATTTCCTCCGTTTTAAAATATAAGATGTTTTAGATTTGTGAAGTGAATGTATTTAGACTATTTTATTGTTTAGGTTCACTAAAAACGATACAGTAAGAGGCATCTAAATACATTTTCTTCATAGAGTAAAACATTTTATATTTTGAAATGAAGGAAGTATATGTGACTAGAAAAACTAAGTCACATCTTCGGACGAAGAAAATACTTACATGTTACTCCTACTCCTTCGCCTCACATAGGTGTTTGATCGAGAGCCTCCAGCTCGGGGTCGTGTTGTGGTGAGCCACCAAGGGAGCACTAGTAGAAAACAGGCTATCCGTTCGCGCCCTCCAACTGCATTAGTTCTGGTTTCTTCATGAACCGGGACTAATACTGGCATGCGTCTCGGTTCGAGCGGGCCAGCCTGCCGGAATGGGGCAGGAGGCATGCGTCCCGGTTGGTAGGAGTGCATGCGTCCCGGTTTGTAACACAAACCGGGACTAAGTGGACGCCAGACACGTGGCCTCCCACACACCTTTAGTCCGGTTTGTGTTACAAACCGGAATGCATGAGCCAGCCCTCTATAAATACGACGCCCCAGCCCTCTGCCTTCCTGCTGTTTTTTCTTGGTAGAAGGTGTGAGAGGTGTGCTAGTTTATTTTTTCCTATGCATGCATGCGAAGTTTTTGATGAAATGTTTGAGTAATGATCCCGTTCAATTTCTCACAGAACAAAAATATAGGAGGTGACCGAGACGCACTTGAGCTTTCTCCTCTTTATTTCCCTCGATCGAGGTTAGCAATATTATCTGTTCTCTGTCATTGATACAATGCATGTGTCGATGTGAATTGGTCATTTCACTATTTATAATGTTCCGTTTTTGATAAACTTAATTATATGATGCAGACGAGCGGTCGGGAATGGATGTATGGTGACCGACGTGAACCCGGGTATATTAAAGGAGTGGATAAATTTATCGATGTGGCTACGGAAAACAAAGAGAATGGTTTTATACGTTGTCCATGTGTTCAATATCGGAACAACAAGGAGTACTCTTCCTCAAAAATTATTCGCGGCCACCTGGTTATGAAAGGTTTCATGCCCAACTATAATTGCTGGACCAAGCACGGGGAAAGGGGGGTTATGATGGAAGACAATGAAGAAGAAGATGATGATAACAACTATCATCATATGTTTCCTGAATACAGTGATACTGCAATGAAAGACAATGAAGAGGAAGGAGGTAAAGAACGGGCATCAGCTGTAACATACCACCTTTTATGTAATATTAATAAAAACATGTTTGAGCATAACATGCATGCATTATACTTGCATTTTGGTTTAAACAAACAAATACCAAATAAAACCCTAATAGTTTCCCCCTCTCTCTTTGAATCAATTCAAATGGTTTCCATATTTTGAAAATTCTCAAAACAAATGGAGCCCAAATGGTGTTGAGGGTTCCTTAGTGTTTTCAGATATTATATAAAAGTTTCTGTAATTTGAAATTATTTAAAATATATTTGAACTCAAAATACAAACATAAATTAGAAAACAGAAAGAAAAAGGTTTAATAGAAAAAAATCTAAAAATAACCTAGCTACTGGGCTGAGCCCACCTCTCCCCTCTCTCTCTACCGCCAGCACAGCCAGCAGCCAGCCCACTCGGGGCCCAAGCGAGGCCCAACCCAACGTACCCCTTCGCGTCGGCCGCTCCGCCGCTCGCCGTCACCGCGATGCCCGCCGTGAGCCGCGATTCGTGCCGCCGCCCCTGAGCGTCTAAAAGTAACCCTGGCAGCCGTCGACGAACCCTAGCCCACCAGTTCCCCCCTCTCCTCTCTGTTATCTCTCGCCATGGCCGAACCCTAGCTCGTCTGCAACCTCTCGCCGTCGCCGTCTCTGGCCACCCAGCCTTAGCCGACGCCACCGCTGGAACCGCCGTGCTCGACTCCTTCCCCCTAGCTACTTTTCCCCCTCAAGCGCGACCTCAATCGGGCAAATCCGAAGCTCCGGTCGCCGTCGGTCTCCGTCGATCCCCGCCGATCCCGAGCTCACCTGGCTTTGCCGTCAAGCCTATCGTGCTCACGGTGAGCTCCTCATCCTCGCGGTGTCTTCTATTTCCTCCCTCTCCCCCTGTGTCGCTCTCCCCGCATATGCCCGACGCCGCCGCCACTGGAGCTCGTCGGAGGCGACACTCCGGTGACCAATAACGAGCGACGTCGCCACTAGCGTGCTCAGCGATCTTGCGTCAAAACACGCCTCCGCTGAGCTCCCTAGACCTTGCCTCGCTCTCGATCGAGAGCTTGGCCATTCTTGACGCCATCTTGGTCAAGGCCAAGATGATGCAGTAATTCTTTTATTTTTATTTTTAATTGTTTTGTAAATCATTTCTATAAATGGAAAATGTATGACAGGTGGGCCCTGCCTGTCAGGGTTTTAACATTTGATCTAAATGTTTTCTGAAATTAATAAAAGTCTGACATGTGGGCCCAAGTTTGGAAATTATTTCAAATATTCCAAAAATTATTGAAAATGAATTAAAATTTGGGAAATTCATAACTAATTCATCTTAAATCAGAAAAATACAAATAATATACCAAAATGATTAGAAAAATTAAACATATCTCACTAAGCTATAATAATACATTGTTAATCAACTTTGATGGCAAGTTTAATTAGAAGAACCAATTGAACCCCACAGGTGATTCTGATGATCCCCCTGTTTTAGGGTTTGGACATCTCGAACCCCGTTTAAAATGAGCAAGCATGTTCTAGGGTTCTTTTAAACACTATTAAACTTATGATATCATCCATATTGTATGAGAATTGCACATGCCATGTGTTGAGTGTTGCTTTCTCTTTTCCAGTGATTGGTTCTTGCGGATAGGAACCGAACCCGAAGTTGAAGTCAACGCCACCGAAGAGCAGTATCAGTCCAACAACGGACAAGGAAAGCGAAGCCCCACTCATACATATGAATCCTATATTTACAAAGTATTTAATTCTCATCATATGCATTCGGTTCAATAGTCTTTTATCAGTAGATAGAGTAATCCCATCTGATGCATGTTTTCCTTTGCGAACTATACTACTTGATCCACTGCTCCTAGCATAACTAGGGTTTGGCTTATGAGAATCGCTAGTTCCACAGTTCAATCAAGCTTAGCCATGCTTAGTGGTCTGATGCTGATAAATCAGATGATGCACTGGAGATGCAAATGATTCTATGATGGTAGGATGCGGTGATGTGATTAGAGACGGATGGTAAACATGCTAAGGCTTGTATGGGAGGCCACGTGGGTTTTGGTTTTTGCAGTCCCATACTTGCCATCCCTAGGACCCGATGTTCTTGCCTTTTGAACCAAGACGAGCGTACAACCACACGGGGGCCTAGAAACCCCCTCGACCAACTAGCTTGCCTAGTAGATTCCATGAGTCACATAGTTCAGGCTTTCCATTCGACATACGCATCTTGGTTGTTCTTGAATGGAGGTGAAGGAGGTGCATTCATACAGGTAGGTAAGCGTGGCAGGGAATAGGAGATGCTCGGCATCCGTAATCTCAAACCCTGTTCACATCGCTAGGGACCGACTTTGGGAATCGACCCGTTACGGCGGCATCGCCTTAGTGCATGACTCATGGTCTCGGCGAAAGCAAGGTAAAGGTCGTGGTCAACCACTCTCTGCTGGCCTTCCAAGGAAGAGGGCTAATAATTTGGCATTTAGAATCGGTTGATACGTGTGGGTAAAGTTGTGCACCCCTGCAGGGTTATAATCTTTTCAAAAAGTCGTGTCCACGGTTATGGATGACTTGGGAACGGACGTGAAGATCATAGCGAACTATAACCGAATGATAAAACCTGTTAACTAATGTGAGATCCGGAATACTTCCTCAGGGTTGTTTGAGGGGGTAGTCCGGGAAGAGAGGTTCAGTTGATGATGGTTCTTGGTGGATATCGAAGATGACTCTAAAGATCTAGAGTTGTAGTCTTCTTATCCCCTTCTGAAAATGATCTGACTAGACGAGTTTCTTCTCTCTCTTGTTTTGAAAACAAAAGATGGCTTTATGCAAAATAACTCCACTAGCCATAAGTCTTGCAGAGTACACCCTGTACTCAGCCTTGCTTCGGTGATGTTTTTCTACAGATGAAGCTACTCCAACTGAAGGTGGTTTCTACATTGAAGTCGACGAGTATTCGTGGTTCCCGGGCAGTAGCCTAGGATCTATGGAAGGGTCGCTACTTTTGTTTAAGGCCTCTTAGGCACTTTGCTAAGTTTGTTGTTTAGAACAACTTGTTTGCTTCCGTTGTTTGTTGTAATCATGGGTCTATGACCCCTGGCTTGTATGACTGGTTTGTAACTCTGTTAAGTGTATACCTTATTAATGTATGGTTTGTATGTTCTGTAATGTTACCGATCTTTCCCTGCGCGTTTCAGAATTTAGGTTAGGCTATTATCAGATGAGGATCTGGTATTTGTGTAGCCCTGATCCCGGGTCATGACATCAGATGAGCCCGCTAATGAACTTGGTAGGGTCATTTCTGATGCAAAGAGAGACTGTGAAATAGAAAAGGAGAAGTTGAAATTGGAGGGCATGTTAGAAGATCACAAGAAATTGTTGTACCCAAATTTCAAAGATGGAAGCACAAAGCTCGGTACCACACTGGAATTGCTGCAATGGAAGGCAGAGTGTGGTCTAACTGACTCAGCATTTGAAAAGATGCTGAAAATAATGAAGCCGAAGTTTCCAAAGCATAACGAACTTCCCGAGAGTACGTACGAAACAAACAAGACTCTCAGCCCTCTAGGATTAGATGTGTAGAAGATACATGCATGCATTAATGACTGCATCCTCTACCGCGGTAAGGAGTATGAGAATTTAGATAAATGCCCGATATGCAATGCATTGCGGTATAAGATCAGACGAGATGACCCTGGTGATGTTGAGGGAGAGCCCCTCCAGAAGAGGGTTCCTGCTAAGGTTATGTGGTATACTCCTATAATACCAAGGTTGAAACTCATGTTCAGAAACAAAGAGCATGCCAGGTTATTGCGATGGCACAAAGAAGACCGTAAGAAAGACGGGAAGTTGAGACACCCCGCTGATGGGTCGCAGTGGAGAAATATCGAGAGAGACTTCCCGGACTTTGCAGGTGACGGAAGGAACTTATGGTTTGGTCTAAGTACGGATGGCATGAATCCTTTTAGGGAGCAGAGCTGCATTCACAACACGTGGCCTGTGACTCTATGTATCTACAACCTTCCTCCTTGGTTGTGCATGAAGCGTAAGTTCATTATGATGCCAGTGCCCATCCAAGGCCCGAAGCAACCGGGCAACGACATTGATGTGTACCTAAGGCCATTAGTTGAAGAACTCTTACAGCTGTGGGGAAAACCAGGTGTACATGCGTGGGATGAGAATAAACAGTAGTCATTTGACCTACGAGGGTTGATTTTCGTAACCATCAATGTTTGGCCTGCTCTTAGTAACCTTTCAGGGTATAAAAACAAGGGATATAAGGCATGCATGTACTATTTAGATAAGACTGAAGGTACATATTTGCATAAATGCAAGAAGGTTGTGTACCTGGCGAATCGACGATTTCTTCCGACCAATCATCCCATATGAAAGAAAGGCAAGCATTTCAAAGGTGAGGCAGGTCACCGGAAGAAGCCTGAACTCCCTGCTGGTGATGATGTATTTGCTATGGTCAAGGACATAGAAGTAATCTTTGGAAAGGGTCCCGACGGTCAATCAATTCCGAACGACGTCGCTACCGGACATGCACCCATGTGGAATAAGAAATCTATATTTTGGGAGCTGCCATATTGGAAAGTCCTACGTGTCCGCTCTTCAATCAACGTGATGCACATGACGAAGAATCTTTGCGTGAACCTGCTAGGATTCCTAGGCGTGTATGGGAAGACAAAAGATACACCAGAAGCATGGGAGGACCAGCAAATTATGAAAGACCCAAAGAATATGCATACACAGAACAAGAAGGATAAAGGGCGTCACTTAAGTCGTGCCAGCTATGCTCTTACCAAAGAAGAGAAGGAAATCCTTTTTGAAGTCCTTTATAGTATCAAGGTGCCGTCTGGCTTCTCATCTAATATAAAGGGGATAATAAATATGGCAGAGAAGAAGTTCAAAAACCTGAAGTCTCATGACTATCACGTGATTATGACGCAGTTGCTTCCGGTTGCATTGAGGGGGCTTCTACCGGAAAATGTTCGAGTACCCATTTTGAAGATGTGTGCATTCCTCAATGCAATATATCAGAAGGTAATCAATCCATATATTCTTCCAAGGTTACAAAAGGATGTGGTACAATGTCTTGTTAGTTTTGAGTTAGTGTTCCCACCATCCTTGTTACGATGCATCTCCTGGTTCACCTAGTGGAAGAGATTGCCATTCTCGGTCCTGTATTTCTACACAATATGTTCCCCTTTGAGAGGTTCATGTGAGTCTTAAAGAAATATGTTTATAACCGTGCTAGACCAGAAGGAAGCATCTCCAAGGGATATGGAACATAGGAGGTCACTGAGTTTTGTGTTGACTTTATTCCTGACCTTAAGCCGATTGGTGTTCCTGAATCGCGACGTGAGGGAAGACTAAGTGGAAAAGGCACGCTGGGAAAGAAAGCAATGATATGTAGGGACGGGGATTCTTTCACTAAAGCACACTACACAGTTCTACATAATTCCACCTTGGCAGCTCCGTATATCGAGGAACACAAGAATATTGTAGGCTCCAAAAACCGGGGGAAGCGTGACTCATGGATTACAGATGAACACATGAAGTCTTTCAGCGGTTGGATGCGGACACATCTCTTGAATAACACCACTATTGGAGATTATCTATACTTGTTGTCCGCGTCACCATCTTCTACTATATTGAATTTCCAAGGGGTACAAAATAAATGGGAATACATTCTACACGATCGACCAAGATAAAAAGAGTACCAACCAAAACAGTGGTGTCCGCTTTAATGCAACGAAAGAGAATGGGCAAAAGGACACATACTATGGTTACATAGAGGAGATATGGGAACTTGACTATTGAGTCTATTTTAAGGTCCCTTTGTTTTGCTGCAAATGCGTCAAACTGAATGGGGAAGGTCGGCTGCATATTGTGAAACTAAATGGCATGAGACATGATAGCTCATTTGTGTGAAGGATATTTTATGATGTTTGCAATTTTCCAAGTTTAATAAATGTATTGAGTGTTAGTCCCGGTTTGTGTCTTGACCGGGACTATATATAGGGGGGCCTTTAGTCCCGATTTTGTAGTCTCGGTTTTTAATATTAATAAATGTCTTGAGTGTTAGTCCTGTTTTGTGGCTAGACCGGGACTAAAGGGAGCCTTTAGTCCCAATTCGTAGAACGACTTTCCCGAACTATGAAGAAGTTGTCCCGATTCGTACTTACCATTAAGATCTGATCTCCAAACGCGCGTGGTCACATATTAGAGAGTGCCTCTATGACCAGTTTCTTGGAGATGCCGAAGGACTGGGCTCCGGTGGCATCTCCCTGAAACTGGCCGTAGTGGTGTCCCTGCTCTCGCACACCATCTTGCAGCTTGTAACTTCTCTAACTAGATCAATACGCCCGGGAGCTAACTAATTTCACATATTAGGGAGTGCCTCTATGACCAGTTTCTTCGAGATGCCGGAGGACTAGGCTCCGGCGGCATCTCCCTGAAACTGGCCGTAGTGGTGTCCCTGCTCTCGCACACCATCTTGCAGCTTGTAACTTCTCTAACTAGATCAACACGCCTGGGAGCTAACTAATTTCACATATTAGGGAGTGCCTCTATGACTAGTTTCTTGGAGATGCCAGAGGACTGGGATCCAGCGGCATCTCCCTGAAACTGGCCGTAGTGGTGTCCCTGCTCTCGGACACAATCTTGGAGATGGCTCAATCTGGCTGGAGGACTGGACTCACAAGGATGCCTATTTATAGGACAAGCAGCTCGGCATAGTGTCGACACTCACGACATAATGTTGACACTCACCCCTATTATTAGTGCTGACTCATGTTTTGTCTCGGTTGGTGTCTCCAACCGGGACTAAAGGTTCATATTTAGTTCCGGTTGGTGACACCATCCGGGACAAGGTACAAGCCGCACGACATAATGTCGACACTCAGCCCTATCATTAGTGCTGCCTGGCCCAGCCTGCTGAAATACCTCCAATCGGGAGTAAAGATGAACCCTTTTCCTCTTTTTTTAGGCCTTTCCCTCTATTTATAGGTTTCCCACCTCAGATTGACCTATCATGTTCGAGGTTTCATGGCTTTCGGTCCAAATGACCGATGTTATGTGCTGAATCGTGACATAGTTTGTGATACTGTGCCCATATTATGCATGCATGTGGATATTGGGATGGAGAACAATGTTGCAGCAGGAAGTTTTCCTTTTCGTCGTACGGAAAAGCCATTTTCCATTTTCCGAGCGCAAAAAATGGGTCGTTTTGTGAAGCAACCACCAAAATGCTGTTTCGGAATGCTACCGTCCCATTTTTCTAAAATACTAGACCAACTTATATGGACTATCTCCCAACCGGGATATCTGAAACCTTTCCGTCCATCCTCGGTAAAAAGGACAAATGTCTGCCGAATCGGTAGGAAGTGGGTCCGGTTTGTACTACAGGTACATGATCTAACGCCCATGATTTTTTGAAAAAATCATTTTCAGACTCGCAATATGTGGTTTCTTCAGAGATCCAATGCAAGTTCTAATGATGCTCGTCCCCTATCTTCATGCACGCCGGTTCGACCTTAGTTTGAAAAGGGAAAAATTCAAAAAAGTCCGAACAATGTAAATCCTTCGCGTGGTGTCATATTATGTGACATAGTTGTAAGGAAAAATACCAGACTTGATATATTGATAATGTCTCGAAAAAACCTTCACAAAATGACCTATCATGTTCGAGGTTTCATGGCTTTTGGTCCAAATGACCGATGTTATGTGCTGAATCACGACATAGTTTGTGATACTATGCCCATATTATGCATACATGTGGACATTGGGATGGAGAACAATGTTGCAGGAGGAATTTTTCCTTTTCGTCGCACGGAAAAGCCATTTTCCATTTTCCGAGAGCAAAAAACAGGTCGTTTTGTGAAGCAACCACCAAAATGCTGTTTCGAAATGCTACCATCCCATTTTTCTAAAATAGTAGACCACCTTACACGGACTATCTCCAAACCGGGATATCTCAAACCTTTCCTTCCATCCTGGGTAAAAAGGACAAATGTCTGCCGAATCGGTAGGAAGTGGGTCCCGTTTGTACTACAGGTACATGATTTGACGCCCGTGATTTTTTGAAAAAATCATTTTTAGACTCGCAATATGTGGTTTATTCAGAGATCCAATGCAAGTTCTAACAAAATATAAGCCCCTTTAGTCCCGGTTGGTAAAAAATTCGCAGCTCTGTCTTCCCGGCATTTCTCCCCGCCATTTTTTCCCGCCATTTCTTCCCGTCATTTTTCTTCCCGCCATTTCTTACCTCCATTTTTCTTCCCGCTAGTTTTCTTCCCGCCTTTTGTCACTATATATATGTAGGATTGGCCTCCATTGTCATTGCACATCTCTAGACTCATATCTGCAATCTCATCACTCTTTCCCATGGCTTCCACCGTACCACTAACTCCCAGGGAGGTGGAGGAGCTTTGCGCCTCGAACTACCCCTGCCCGCCGGGCTACTGCGTCCCCGTTGGCTGGATGCTGAGCGCCGGAGGCATGCCGGTTCCTCCTGTCCCTCTAGGTGTGGCGCGCCAGATGGCCATCACGAACCACTACTACTTCGAGCTCGCACCGGAGCAGCGGAGGAATCCCAACTGGCATCCCGACTATTTCCCGACTTGGGAAGCCTTCTTCGGGGATCGGCATGAGAGGGCGCTCGCCAGGCACAAGGAGGACAAGCCACCTCCTCCGAACTTCAATGAGGCCGGCCGTCGGCTGTGGTGGCGCGGCCGGACTCTCCAGAGCGTCATGGCCTATGACACAGCCGCTGACTCTAACTCCCTCCTACGCTACCCTCAAGTCCAGCCCACTCGTACTCAACTTCAAGGTTCAACTACGGCCACCCATTTGACAACAATGACGGCTGCGGTACGATTTACCACAAAGGGCGAGTATTACAGGTGTAGGCAGGAGCATGACAGAATCACTCCATCATTGCAAAACAAGTTCGACCGATTATGACTTAATCTGGCCATGTATCTTAATTTTTAGTTCTTCTATGTATCTTAATTTTCAGTCGTGCTTTATGTAACTTAGTGTTAGTTGCGTTATGTACTTTCATTCCAGTTCTATCATAATAAAAGTTTCTTCCCGCCCATTATTTCCCGCCCTTTTCTTCCCGCCCATTAATAAAAAAAAAATAAGTTAATTCATTTTTAATTTTAAATGGTTGATAGTTTAAATGGTTACATTAATTATTTTTAGAAACAGAAAATGGTTTTGAATTAGTTATTCAAATTCAAACACTTTTTATGTTTAAAGTTTTTCTAAATTCCAAATTAATATTCAAAGAATATAAGTTAATTCATTTTTAATTTTAAATGGTCCATAGTTTAAATGGTTACATTAATTATTTTTAAAAACAAAAAAATGGTTTTGAATTAGTTATTCAAATCCAAACACTTTTTATGTTTAAAGTTTTTCTAAATTCCAAATTAGTATATAAAAAATATAAGTTAATTCATTTTTAATTTTAAATGGTTCATAGTTTAAATGGTTACATTAATTATTTTAAAAACAAAAAATGGTTTTGAATTAGTTATTCAAATGCAAACACCTTTTATGTTTAAAGTTTTTCTAAATTCCAAATTAATTTATAAAAAATATAATTTAATTCATTTTTAATTTTAAATGGTTCATAGTTTAAAATGTTACATTAATTATTTTTAAAAACAGAAAATGGTTTTGAATTAGTTATTAAATTCAAACACCTTTTATGTTTAATTTTTTTCTAAATTCCAAATTAATTATCATTTAAAAAACATTACAAATTTAAACCCCAAAATAAAAAATAAGGCGGTAAAAGAGAGATAATTTGTGAAAAATTTGAAAACAGGAGCTTTAGTCCCGGTTGCTGGATCCAATCGGGACTAAAGGCCCCCTGCGCGCCGCTTGGGCTGAGCCCAAAATATGAAAAAAAGTGGAGCATACGTCCCGGTTTGTATGACCCTTTAGTCTCGGTTGGAGCCACCAACCGGGACGTATGCTCTCTCCTCTTTATACACGACGCGCCTGTTCCTCTTCTTCCCTTCTCCAATCTCTGCAACTCCGATCCTATTTATCCCTCTCACGTGCGTTCTCTCCCTCTCTGTCCAAACCCTATCCCCAGTAGCCGTCCGTTGTCGCCGTTCCCGGCCTCCCCTCGAGCTCCGCCTCGGTCCCCTGTTTTGTCCCACTAAAGGAATCAAGCCCCGGCGCTCAAAATCGTCGCCAACCTCGCCGTCGTCGCCGACCCCGACAAAGCTCGCCGCCCTCGATTAGCTCGCCTCTGGCCTCGCCTGGATTCCACGACCCCACGTCGAGCACCGTGGTGAGCTTCTGGTGCTTAGGGCACCCTCCGTTTACCTCCTAGATCTTCGTAGCCGCCACGCGCCGTTTGTTTGTGAGCTCCGTCGCCGCCGCTCGTTGCAGGCCTCACTCCGGTGAACCTAAAGGGGCGGCGCCACCACTATGTGGTTACCCTCGTCACGCTCTTTCTAGTGCACCCCTCCGCACGTGCTGGGGTGGCCCAGATCGTCACCTGCGACCACCGCCTGACGCCTCCCGCCGCCGCATCTGATGTGGCGCCTGTGTGGCCACGGGGTGGACCCAGCTCGGCCTGGGGCCCCCTAGTCAGTGTCTGTGGATAGGAGCAGCCCCGGTGTATAAAGTTAGGGATAGGGTTGATGACGTCAGGGTGATGCAGTAATGGCCTAATCCTTTTCAGAAATGTTTAAAAATAGCAGAAATTAATATATTTTGTAAAATCAATAACTAATTCATATTTAATCAGAAAAATATGTATAATATATCAAAATGTTTAGAAAATTGAGAGATATGTGTATAAGCAATCATAATACATTGTCAAATAACTTTAAACCCTAGTTTAGTTGGAAGAACATCAATACCCCTCATATACATGTGAGCTTTACGATGCACCTTTGCCAGGGCATTCTGAACCCTCTTAAATCGACATGCATTATGGTTACTGCGTAGTCTCTAATCTGATATGTCATACATATTGTTTGCGCATTGCATTATGCCATGTCTTGAATTGTCACCTTTCTTTCCGGTATTGGTTCTTCGCGATAGGATCCGAGCCCGAGGGCAAGCGTAGCCTCTCATTCTGAACCTATTACAAAGTATCTACTTTCTCGCTATGATGCATATGATCCAATGTGGTCTTTTGTCAGTAGCTAGAGTTACCTATCTACTACATAGTTTCCCTTTTGTAGCTACGGTTAGGGTTTAGGGTTTAGGGTTTCTCTGAATTTTTATTATTGTGTATGTATATATTAAGGTTTCTCCGAATTAGGGTTTATATCTCTCAACACCCTACCTAACATTCTCCCTTAGCCGCTTTGACTTATCTATTTTTCCACCTATGTAGAAAATATGGAACCACATGGCAGAGACGAAGAAAAGGAAGAGTTGGTCTATGGTGTGATCCGCGGGGAGGAAAATGTCGATGTATCGACGTTTTTGAACAACTCAGGTGAGGGTGATCCTCTTTTTGACGGAAGGGACGACTTCTTTGAGAGAAGGAGATGCCTTCGGCGAGGGAGAAGGCGATGTTATCTGTGATCGAGAAGACGATCGCTCCAGCGCGGTACTTGTAATATAATTAATTCATTAATTAATAATCCATTGTCTATATACAAATATTAACGACGATCTTTATTCTTTTAGCCCTCCGGATCGAACAAATCTCCTGAAAAGAGCATACGAGGCCCAACCAAAAGTTGGAAGACCATGAGAGATTCAGGATCAAAGAAATTGGTGATGCTGGCAAACCGATGGCTCCCCTTGTTGTCGCAAACAAATTTGTGGAACAATATGGAGTAATCGTTAGGGACTTCGTCCCGATCTTCATTCGAAATTGGAATAGGCCTGCTAATGCGTAAGAAGAGGGAACGTCTTTATTTATCCCTACTGTGGCCAAAGATTTACTATGGAAAAGGCTCATGCTTAATTTCACCCTAGCGAAGGTAGAGCTGGATCCAAATGCGGAGGATCCAGTCGAGGACGCCGAGGAACATGCCAAAGCTATGCAGATGAAGGTCAGGGAGTGGGATTTGAAGAAGATGGCCCATTGTTTCACCAACTGGAAGAAAATATTGCACCTTGACTATGTCATGAAAGAGAAGACTCCGGATTTCATGAAGATTCAGTATCAGAAGTTAAAACCATTCTGGGCTGAGTTTTTGAATTACAAGAGATTAGAAAAAGCTAAGAAAATGTCTGAAACGAATAAGCTAAATGCTTCTAACAAGAAGTATCACCATACTATGGGGCAAGGTGGCTACAGGTCTGGCATTCCTAAGTGGAAGAAACTTGAGGATGAATTACGTGCTAAGACAATCATCCCAGAGACAGATAATTGGATCGAACGTGCGAAGAATTGGTTTTACGCGAATGGGGGCACGTTGGACTCAGAAGGGAAGTGTATATATAACATAAGACATAAAGAAGACCCCTTGCCAATCGAGAAAATAAGAAAAGCAGTAAAGGCTGTTGTAGATGGCGACTTCATTCCCGATAGAGAGAATGACGAGCTCACACTCACCCTTGGGAATAAGGAACACGATGGATGAACACGAGGCTCAATAGGCTCCCAACCATGGAGCACTGGGTTTCCCGAAGAGAGGAAGAAATATCCTGATAGAAGCCGTAAGAGGAGAAATGACAAGACAAAAGTTGAAGCAAATATTCATGCAGAGCGGATGCGTATAATTGAAGACCGAATAAAGCAACAACAAGATCAAATTAATGCACTTACCCAGCAAGGTAGTACCAGCCCATCTTAGCAGCACATGGTGGTAGAACCTGCATTCGATGCTACCGGACTATCGAATAATCGAAAAAGCAGTGTGGCTTCCACCGAGGTCCCGGGTGATGACAATGACGATGACGATGGTGCACCGACGATGGCTCGTGTTGGCTAATCAATGGATGATATCATACAGATGACATAGTGCGATCTACATGTCAAAGTCGTGAACATATCAATGAAGGTGGCGGTGGGCTATGCCTTACCAATTGGACTTGCACCAACTTACCATTGTCGTCCGGTTCCACAGGGCTATGCTGTTGTCAGGGTGGATGAAATCATGCCCACCTTTCAAGGTTTGAAGCTTGAGTACCTTGCAGGTGAAGGGGATGTGACTGAACTGGGAGAAGCAACAAACGTCACCATTCTATGGCCAAAGGAATGTACCGTGCTTCCAAATCAGACGCCAAGGCCATCTTCTCCGCAGCCTCACCCGTCTCTAGCGTGGTCGTCGCCGCCGCGGCAGCCGTCTCCGTCGCCTCACCCGACTCTGTCGCCTCACCCGTATCCGTCGCCTCACCAGTCTCCGGCGCAGATGTCACCGCCGCGGCAGCCATCGCCGGCGCCTCAGGAAAAAAGCGTAAGCGTACCACCGCTACTCTACGGAGTGGTAAGCGATCACCGACATGTAAACATGAGCCTCTTCCAAAAGTACCAAAGGTTCCTCCCAAGAGAGCTTACGACTGTACTGAAGAGGAGACTACGGCGATCGTTGAGGTGGAAACGATAGCGTTTTTCGCTAAGCTGAGGCGATCGAAAGAGATAGAGTTCCCCAACACCAAAGAAGAAAAAGCTCGAGTGTTAAAAATGCTAAAGGGCTTTCATCAACCCGAGCCAAAGCTGTCATCAGACTATGAGCGTTCTATTCTCAAGTCACATGCGGCACAACAACTGTCGAAGAGCAGTACTGATGCAAGCGAGAAATCTGTTGCCCAGCTCGGAGAACAAGCAAAATAGTCTTGCGCCCCTCTCAAGGTGATTTCCCATACCAATGTGGGGTCGACCAAATATGCGGCCGAAGAGCAGTATGATCCAGATGTAGTTGCACTATATGGAGAAGCGGCCGCTGCTCAAGGTATGAGTATTGCCCACTACTTATCCCAGTTACAGTACTTCCCCATGGGTGAAGTAGCATACAAATACCAGTACGTCAAACCTCTCGTCAAACCTGAGGAGGTAAAGAATCTTCCAACAAAAATGCGATGATTGCATAACTGGTACATGCATGCCACAAAGGCCGGGGCTAACTGGATAATGCTGAGGGTTACAAAAAAGCATTATGGGAAATATGTATAAGACATGATAGACATTGAATTTGTTGAACTATTTCAATTATTCAATCAATACGCCTTGGACAAATAGATTATCAGTGCCTATTGTCTATAAGTACTAATTCTGTAATTAATTAAGTCTCTAGCTATCTCACCTTGTTTATTGCATGTATATAATCATACTATAATATGCATAATGAAGATTCTCGAATGAAGCAGAGGAAAAATCTATGACATTGGGTTCGTTGACCCATATTGGGTTCATCAAGCTAATCTCAAAACAAAACCCCAGGATACGGAGGATAATATTGTACACTCATTAAGGTTTCAAGAAACCAGAAGGGAAATACTATTTCCTTACAACTTCGAGTGAGTGTTATTGTCTTGTATACACTTTATATTTCGCTTACTCGATGTTAAGTGTATAGTTGATGAGTTCTGCATGCGCAACTTCCACTATATTCTTTTAATCATTCAACCCGACAAAGAACGGGTACTAGTCATGGACGCGAAACATAAACCCCTTGAGAGGTGGAAGGACATGCAGATGATTCTCCAGCGGTATCATTACGACACTATATCAGCAACGTTCGTGAATTTCATGATATCAAGTAATTAATAACTTATTTTATTCGTTTTCTTCGCCGGGCAGCGCTTGGAAACGGTTCACCAAGAAGGCTAGGGGTGTTTGTAAAGAGGAGCTTACATTTAAACCACTAGATGTAAGCACCACTAGCTATATCCGCGCATCTCTTTGTTTCTAGTTTTGATAGCATTATTATCATGCTTGATTATTATTTTGATTGAACTCTGTTCTCGTAAAGTGCCTGATATAGGGACCAAGGAACAATTTATGTGGATACTATGTTTGCGAGTTCATCCGTCAGACGTGCCGTGAGAAGGGCAGAAATTTAGAGCAACTTAACGTACGTAAACAATTTTCCTAGTTTTTTATTACCATCAAATTGTGTTTAGTTTCATTAATATAGGTTGACTCCTTTTTTAAATCAGCTCGAACGTTTACGGGACGGTCTTATGCCAAAGGATTGCCTATGAGCAATTCAGGAGGAATTGGCGGGATTCTTGGATGCAGAAGTCCTAAACCCAAAAGGAGAATACTATGCAGGACATGTATAGGCAATAGGGATTGTAAAGCTTATTTTGTATGTATATATTTGCATGAAACCTGTGTATCGAATGTAATATGTTCGACACTTGGATCTCTATTATCATGATGATCTTGTGTAATATAATGGTTCCTTCATTGATGAGTGCAAAACACAAAATAAAAAATAAAACAACATAAATGAATTCTCTGCCGCGGCACAAAAAATGGACAAAATGCTGCCGCGGCACAAAAAGTGGCCAAAATGCTACCGCGGCAAAAAAAGGTTGCCAAAATGAATTCTCTGCCGTGGCAGAGAAATGTGCCAAATCTATGCCGTTGCAGAGGGTCATTTATCCCGGTTCGTGTTACGAACCGGGACGGTTGCTCCCCCCCTCGCGCGGAGCAGCGGCCACGTGTACCATGTTTTGTCCCGGTTCGTGGGCCAACCGGGACTAAAGGGTGGAGGCTTTAGTCCCGATTGCCCCGTCCCGGTTGGGCAACTGGGACTAAAGCCCCTTACCAACCGGGACGCATGGCACGTTCTCCACCAGTGGAGCCTAAAGCCCAACCTACAACTTTGCCTCCTTTGCGTGTCTATGCTGCAGGCATTCTTTGGTAAACCCTATTTTTCTTTGCAAAAAATGGGTAAACCCTATTTTTCTTTGCAAAAAATGGGTAAACCCTATTTGATGCCTGTAGCATTGGCTATAGGGTCTACGTGTGCCCTCTCCTATTGCTAACGATTCTAAGAACAACTATAACAATAACTGTAAATTCGCAAACTGTAAAAGGCGAATACAGGTCACGGTAAACCCTGTTTTACTGTTCAAAAATAGTCGGCGTAGAACGAAGCCCGCAAACATGAACTATGAAAGAACTCCATTCTGCGCCTGCTATTTTTGAACGATAAAACATGATTTTGCATGTTTTGTATCATCAACATTTCATAGTTTTTAAACAGGGGTTTGCATATTTTGCATCATCAAATTGTTACGATCGTAATAACCCAACATAGCTAGGGAAAAATTCAACATACGGTAAAAAATATACATCAACCACGATGAATGCAAGGGATATCATCAAGCCAAATCGTCACCACCGAACTCACCATCACCACAAGCACTCATAGGAGACTCACCTAGGGCAAATGACGATGGACCATCGCCTAGGTGTGCTTGCCTCCTCCTCTCCAAGATGTCGGTGAGCATCATTTGATGCAACCCATTTGGATGGGAGTCATCTTGGAGGTGTCCATCATCATGATCTCCTTCTCCTTGGCCTCCTTTATCCCGAGCCTCCTCTCCTCTAGCTCGGTCTTGTACTTGGCATCACTCCGGATTGCTTCCCACCTTCACTGCTTCATCATCATCTTCTTCTTCTTCTTCTTCTCATTCATCATCATCTCCAACGACTTGGTGATCAACACCTCCTTTGACTTCACCATGTCATAAATCTTATTCCTCAATGAGGATGATTCGGCTTCATGCTTGATTCTCTCCTTTGCCTTCTTGTTGCCTTCCGGATTATGCTTGTTCCTTCCTCCATCTTCCTCATCACTAGCATCATCCATCTCCTTTATCTTGTCCTTCTTCGAAGCCACTTCTTGGTCTCTCAAAGTCCACTTTGGAATGTGCTCTAGCAACTTCCAACAATGGTGAAGGGTGAAAGGTTTGTGATTTGATCCCTTCATTGCCTTGTACCTCTCCCTGGCATAACGTTCCTATACACAATTGGATGATTAATGAACTATAATCCGTAGCTCAACTAGGGCAATGAAAAAGAGATGCATAATAATCTCACATATTCGTTGGCATTGACACCGCTTGGAGGATTAAGACACACTTGCGCCATACACGAGGACCAACGGCTACAAGCCGGTTTGATGACATCCCATCGGCCTTGTAGAGACCGATATGACCGATAGACCAGTTGTGCAACACGAGGCATAAGTTGGAAGAACTTATCTTCGATGCTCTGCCAATAGCGCTTTCCGGTTTGGTTTGTGCCGGTCATGATGTCGATGGACACTTGTGACCATGCTCACTCTTGGGGGGATGACCCCCGATAGGGTCAAGAGAGGTATAAGTATAAGGTTGACCAGGACTAAGGTTGACCGGCATTGGGTGGTCGACATAGGCCGACATACCCAAGCCGACATTGGCCGTCATGTTGAGGCACACATATAATGTATGTCAGAATGAACATATGAATGTTTCTTATATGCAGGTACGTCGAGGCCGAGTCATCAAGGCAGAGGTCGACATATGGAGTGGGCATAAGGTCATAAAGTATATGCCGACTCCTAAGTCAATGGCTCTGTCCATCCCCAGGAATCTCGAAGGTGATAACGATGCATCTGACAAGCATGCCACTAAAACTTGGATGCCAATCTAGTTGAGGGTTCCCCGAAGGGGACAATGTCAGATAGACCATTGGAGATCATGGGCACGTCAAGTACCATCCTGACAATAAAGGTATCTGGGCCCAGTGTATGACTTTTGCTACAACATATTCCTGGCATATTCCTGCTAGGTCAGCACTAAACTTGTGACCTGGGCATCCCTTTATAAGGTGAACCATGGACTCTAGAGAGAGGGTCGACCAATTGCTAGTTCATTCCCCCCATTGGGCAAAGAGAGAGGCAGAGAACTTCTTCTTCCTCCTCTCGCATATAGCTCAAGGAGCACTTGTATTCACATCTTGATCATATATAAGATCTAGCAGGCAGGAGTAGGGGTTTCATCTCTAGAGGAGAGCCCTAAACCTAGTTATATCATGTCTACTTGTGTTTGTTTGTTCTCGTTCATGTGCAAATTCACTGCGGTCTCCCTCCATGGATTCCACCTGCGCCCATCTGGTCCCAAACTCAAGCCTACCCATGACATCTGCCATGACACCACCATGATAGTTGGCGCCCACCGTGATGCCAGCACTGGCACTTGATAGAGTCTTCATCCGTATGGTAAACCTCATCGCATCCTCAGGCGAGAGAATCCTCTCCGGCCTTGTCCAGAGGTTGAAGCCCTCAACTTCGTCAGTGACAATGCCGGTTGTTTCGGCGGCAGGCCACTCCCCAGTGGCGGTCATTTCCTCAACTTTGTCAAGCACCTTGCCTACGTCGCCCTGCCTATTGAGCGCATCTACTCAGAAAGGGTGGTGGTAGCTGTAGATCCACCTACTCTCTTCACGTCTCGTGGCCGGCGTATCACTCGCCCCGCTAGCTACGTAGAGGTCATGATGACCACTCTAGTGGATCCAGTAGCCCCTGTTGTAGATGAGATAGTAGATGAGGGGTAAACTACCCCCAGGGTGGCAAGAACTACCAAGTTGCCGTTAGAAAGACTAGAGAACATTGCTAGTAGCAGCAGAGCACAAGTGTTGCAAGAGGCCATAGAGAAAATGACAGAGCCAATGGTTCTAGTAGTAGATCCTGCTCCGGCACATGACGAGTTAGAGCTAACCCAGCAGAAGGTTCTTGAGGGAGCTAAAGATGTAGCCCAAACCTAGATAGAGTTAGATATCACACATCGTGAGTACAACAAGGCTCATGGGTTTACTAGAGGTAACCCTAGCAGAACAGAAGGCATGCGTAACAGAGGTAGAAACCTCAATACTGAGATAGCTAGAGATGGTAGAGCCAGGACCTATATGTTAGTTGGAGAAATGTCGACGGGACTGCCAAAGTATAATACCCCGGCGAAGAACCTCAGAGCTGCACAGGCAGCTGCGGCCGAGTTACCCCATATAACCGGGCAAGCCAAGAATCAACAGCAAGAAAGGGTGAATGAGTTGGTGTTTTTTGCCAATCAGCAGAATGAAGCTATCATCAAGGCAAACCTACGTGGCGCCAGTGCTTTCTAGATCTTTCACTAGGCTGGGGTTGTCCCAGCAAAATCTGTCAGCCAAGCGTCGTCTCCTCATGTTGCTCCTCATGGACCAAGATGTGAAGGAAGTGTAACTTCAGGAAGGAACATGCAGTTAGTGGCTTATGATCGGACTATTGTTGGAAAACAGGTGGTTGTGCAAGGAAATGCCGGCCAGAGAAGTGCTAGCCATGGAAATGGCGGCCATAAAAATGTAGCCCAAGGTAATGTTGGTCAAGGGAATTCTGGGCACGAAAATATCGGTCAAAACTATCATCATCAACCTTGGCGTAGTCATCATTCAGCTGGAGGGGAAAATCCACCTCCACCTTAGCAGCAAGTACCAGTTCCTCGGTCACAGCAAAGTATCGAGCAAGTTTCTCAACACCAAATTGTTGATCCCAGGGCAAATGGATAAGATGATGGTTATTTGGCCATGGTGAATGTCGTATACCTAAGGCCGGATCACCAGATGAAGGGGAATGTATTTGGAACCCAGCTGGGAAACATGAACTTACAGCCAAATGATGCACAATTTAAATTGGACAAGATTTATATGTAGGAAATCATTGAGGCTCAAGGTCCCCCGGGTGCGGCATGTTTTGGATCTCGGATCATGAGAGAACCTCTAGTTTCGAGGTACCAAGGCCTATGATGATAGTACCAAGCAAGAGGATTGGCTGATAGATTATGCCACATCAGTAAACATTGCATAAGAAAACCGTGGGTGGGAGGTAAGATATGTCCCACAAATGTTGGAAGGATCCGCGTGAGTGTGGTTGAACAATTTTCCAGTACGAAGTATAAACGACAGCTAGATTTCGAGGAAGCTTTTGTTAGCAATTTCAGAAGTACCTACAAGAGGCCTAACCGCCCTCAATAGTTATCCACATGCAAACATAGGCCTAATGAAGTAGATAGAGAGTTCCTCATGAGGTAGTGCACAATGCGCAACTCCTATGAAGGGGTGATTGAGTCACAGGCTATAGCATAATTTGCACAAGGGTGCCGACATGAAAGTATGTTGTGGAAAAGATTGTAGAGGGATATGTCAGCAACATTGGCTGAGATAATCAAGATTGATGATTCATATGCATTGGGCGATCCGATTGAACCACTGGTTATGTCGGCAGATACAAGTATGGAGAACCTAGCGTATGATGGAGCCGGGTCATCTAGGCGACATGATCGCAATGACTATCGAGGAAATATAAGGGAATGAAGGCCGGACTATCATTACAGTTCGAATCAAGTTGCTGCAGGAAGTTAGGATCAGCCTGATGCTGGCAATAGCCAGCGCCAGAGGAGCAGTGGACATCAGTAGCAGTGACGCCAAGAAATGACAGCAGGAAGCAATATGATCAAAATAAGCCATGGCAAGATAAGAAAAAGTATACATATGAGATGATGCTAGATCAGCCCTGCAAGTTGCACACTCCCAATCCGAGTAAGCCGGCAAACCATATGACCCAGCAATGCAATTGGTTCCAGCAGGACGAGAAAGGAGAGACGATAAATCACCCACCTCCACCTCCCCCACCTCCGCTCATAGGAGAAAATGCTCAGATGGTAGTGGCACAACTGTTGGGGATATGCTATTTGGGTATCCTCATAGCATGTCTCTTATCTGGATAACCCGGGTAGCCCACAGTTAGTAGCATGGCCCATGGCCTGCTAGGCAGCCCAGTTAGATGGATCCAGAAGGGAGACCCATGCCGGATAAAGGAAGGCTACGATGGATTCACCAACGTACCCGGAGCCTTGGAGTACAAGACACGCTAGACTAGTAATAGACGGTGTAGGACTCTGTAACCTGTCCGGCTAGGACTTTTCCCTATAACCCTAGGACCTGGCGACTATATAAGTCGGCCCTATGGGAGCCTTTAGGTCACAATCTCAGATAACCTAGTGTCAACTACGACGCACCTCGCACAGCGAACTAATCCCTGTAACTCGGCGTACTGCCCTTATAGTGATTTATAGCAGGAGTAGGATTCCGCTACCGTTGTGGGATCTGAACCTGGGTAAGCTGTGTTACCTCGTACCCGTCAACCGTCCGCCTTCCCCCACGTCTCTAAACACACATTGTGAGGACCCCTCCATGGAGTACTCCTCGGCAATACCACGACAGTTGGCGCACCGTGGGGCAAGAGGCGCTTCAGGCTCTTCAGCGGGCGAGGACCAAGATCTTCACGGGAATCAGCGAAACCGTAGCCATCGGGCGCGTTCTCTTCTCCGACAATGTTCTGATCGTCCCTCGCGATGAGTTCTAGATCCCGACGAAGATGAAACCTACGCAGTGTTCGATCGTTCCTATCAGAGACATCCACCTCTTCATCGGCGAAACCGACTCGGGCACTAGTTCCCTGGAAGTCGGAGGAGCATCAAGACCCGCACGGACCACCTACGGGCAGGATACATTCGCGGAAGGATCGATGTCGGATCTCTCTTCGGAGTTTGCTGGCAAAGATCGGAAAAATTCAAGGCCCACCCAAACCGCCCATATGCAGGATATAAAGGTGGAAGATCACTGCAAGCCCGCCGGCTTCGTCCGTGCGTCTGGACAACAGAGATCCAAGTTCGTCGGCATGGTTACTATCTTCGATCTGGCGCGTTGCATCCAGAGAGAGGGAGAAAACCCCCGCGATTACCTTGCCAGGTGGCTCCGTATATGAGCCGATCTGGCCCACTACCCCAATGATGATGTTATGTATCACTTTGTGGAAGGACTGGACCATGTCACGCTTCTCCGGCATTCTCTAAGATGACAGCAGGCTTCGGGGCGTCTTACCTTTGAAGGCATGGTGAACACCGTCAACAACTACGCAGAGGCTGAAGCGGCAGCTCAGACAGCACTTGCGCTCATTGACGGGGCCCCTCCAATTCAGCCACCACCACCACCGCCTCCGACCGCCGTCGCCGCAGCTGCACCACCACCTCCAGTCATTGTCGCTGTTGTTGCACCTCTACCCCCCGTCATGGAGGAAGTCCTGGCACCCTCCGACTTTGTGATTAACGCGCTTTATGCCGACTTTAGTGTAGATTCCGAGGAGATAGATTTCAGTCCTGAGGAACTAGACTCCGCCATGCAGGAGATGGAAGAGGAGTATACGTGCGACAAGCAAGACAACAACGCCGTCGCGTCTCGAGAGGTGTTCGTCACCATTGGGACGGCGATGGATGAAGATCAACCCGGACGAGCTCCGCCTACAGCCCTGGACAAGGGGAAGGGACCACTTATTGCTGCTGACAATGATCGCGCAAAGGTCATGCCCCCTCCGCCTAACCTTGTGCAACAGCCACAGTAACTTGACACTGGTCCGAGCAACAATAGCACCGCAAAGTTGCCACCTCCGGCATCTACGTCTGCTGCTGCCCAAGTTAGTCCAGCTGATAGAGTTGTAACACCCTCAGAATCGGACCTATGCAAGTTTTAGCGAAACCCGCCAAACCCGCATAGAAACGATTCAAAGGTGCCCACCAGGCACTTTCGTGCGGGTGGAAAACGAAGTAATAACATTACACAACAGTCCTCGATGGGACCCATAGAACAGATATATATACAGCAGCGACTCAATGAGTCAAGAATACAGATATAATATACAAAGATCCAAATCACCTTGAAAATGATAGAGCGTCCGTCTACGGACAAGATGCAAATGGGGCTAAGAGCCCTGAAGAATAATCAATGGCGTCCATAACCCTGCCCAGGCCAAGCCGGAAGGGTAACCCTGCTAACGACGTCGATCGCAAAACCTGCTTAAACAAAAGGGGTGCCGACAAAGGGCAAAGGAAAAAGAGGAGCGTCGATCGAGGCCAAGACACGGCGAGGCTAGAATTGCGGTCCTCGCCACATAGGTATGGTGGATCAAGCGCAGCGCAAGATACACTAAACAACCTATAGAGACTCGGTACAACTGGCGGTTATCAGAGAGGGATAAGAATGACCTATCCGGATCCAACCTGAAGCTAACACCAATCAAAACCCATCCTGGTGTTTCCCCCTCGAGACCAAACGAGGAAGTCAACCTGAGGAACTCACACAGTTGGCAGTTTTACTTATTCAGTTATAGTTGCGGCACTTTACTAGTCAGGTTAGATATTCGTCCTGATAAAGTAAGCAGTGGGCACTTTTAGTTAACCATTCCGTTATAGTTGCAACAATTACTAATCAGATACAGCTAGCATGAGATGAATCCAAAACCCAGCAGTTGTTGGTACTTTTATTCAGCCATTCCGTTGTAGTTGCAATACTTACTAGTCAGGTACAATGGTCGCAAGCGACACTGCAAACAAGCAGTTGTGGGCAGTGTTATTAGCCATTCTGTTAGAGTGAAGCTGATTACTAGTCATTATAAAGTCAAATTTAGAGCAATAAACTTTAGTTATGCTTGTCTATGGTCGAGATACTGTGCTCCAAGTCGTCCATAACCGCGGACACGACTTTCAGAAAGTTTTACCCGGCCGGGGTGCACCAATAGCAACACACGCTCGATCAACCTCGGAAAAACCAAATCAAAACCCAACGAGGCTTTCACGACTAAGCAATCACAGGATTCAGAATTATTTCAGGGGGCCACCCCATTGAGTAGACCCGCAACGAAGTAAGCAAGCTTCGAGACGGACTCAAGGTTTGCGTCAATGGCTGTAAACGACTAGGAACCCGAAAGTGTGGCTGGGCTTGTCGATACCGCGAAAACATTCCGCTTACCTAAACAGTACAGTGTGCTCCTCGCACAATCGTAAATACATAAGTAGCATGGCATAAGTACAGGATCGTAAATAAAACCTCAAACTAGTTTGTGGCCCCAAGAAATAAGACTGAATCAAGCTCTGGCTCAGGGGGGTCCCATATACCTCCCGGATGTGGATAGCGCGATAAATCAAGGAACAGGTATCAAGTACTCGGGGTCCTACGGGACACAAGTGGGCGTTCGGAAACCAAATATTATCTATCACCCACCGATGCCTCTGCTTACTTCAATTTTAGTTGTTAAACAGGAATTAAAGTGAACGATAAGTAAAACTATGATCAACTCCAACATCAACATGCGACAATACATCAACAACTGTGGCATTTGACAACACGCAACAGCGCTCGAGCAAGCGACTACGACGCGCAAGTCCAGCTATCTACCAAACAACAGGTAATAGGATGTGTCCAAGGCAATATAAGGCTGCAAGGATATCACGGGTACGAAACTAGAGCATCGCAACACAGATAGCAATAGATCAACAGGAGGAATAAATACTATAAAAGTAAGATAGGTAGAAAGGGGGGGAATGCTCGCCTGAAAACATTGTCGAAGGTTCAACCGAAGATCGGGGCGAAGCTCACATCAACTCAACGGCCTTATCCGCGATGAAGCAAAACACTAGAATAAACACCGGATGCACTATTTAATACTACGGCAAAAGATCGGCATGATGCATGCATGATGTATGACATGGCAAAGGTGCGATGCGCTTAGGTCATATTAGGCGGAACCGGGGTTCCGACAATTAATTAATAGGTTCAAGTTGTTTAGATACCCCGCAATTTAAATGTTGTATTAACATGGCAAAAGATAGCACCGGGTTCGCTACACAAATTTAAATGAGGCCAATATAAGGCTAGATTTGCCCGCATATGGGCCCCATATTTAATCATTAGGTGAATCGGCATAAGGCCCCCAAACCACAGACAAGGATGCATGCATGAACAATTAATATGCAACAATTTATATAGTTGGCAAATTATAAAATAGGGTTCTCGGGTAAGGGTCACACATTGAGGGGTCTCGACGGTCTTGGGGTTCCGGGGTTCGGGGTCGGTCTCAGGGTCCAGGGTTCGACGGAAACGTTCTCGGACTCCGGGATCGTTCTCGGATATCGTGGGTAGTTCTTGTCGCGTCCGGGAAGCAGGACTTGGGTCGGTGTCGGGGCGTGTCGGATTCTTCCGGGCCGATGCCGTTCTTGTCGTCATGCAGATCTTGACGGGCTCACGGGTCAGGTCGGACTTGCCGTTCCGTGTCGGTGATCTTGGCGTCTTCGGGTTCGGGTCTTCGGGGCCGCGTAGGAAGATCTTGAGGTACCGGCGTGTTCGTTGTCGGATCGGTCTTGTACTTCGAGATCTTGGCTTGCTGGTGAGGCGGCACTTGGCGTCGGGCTTCAATGTCGATGACGGACTTGACACGGCGTCGACCGTGGTCAAACATCTTGGCCAAACAGATGGCGGCTTCGCGACGACCTTGCCGATGAGGGAGTCCTTGTGGTGTTGTTTTGGGCCTCGGAGCTGGACGATACACGGGGATCTTGCGTCGGTGGGGTCTTGGCGATTCCGTGAAGAAGGCCCGCGGAAGATCATGGTCACCGGATTCAAGCAGAGGTAGCAACAATGTTTGGTGCAGGGCGGGACGGCCACGCTCGCGAGCCAGAGAGGCCTGCCAGGCTCGACGCGGCACAAAGGTGAGGTAGATGTGCTACGAGGCGGCGGCTCAGACAGAGGATGAAAGGGCGCGGGGCCGAGGAGGTTGCGTCGGCGGCAGGGCACGCGGCCGAGGTCGTCGGCGACCGGGGGAGCAGAGGGCGGAGGTGGGGCGACGGAGGAAAGGCCCGGGCGACGGCGGCGAAGACACGACCTCGAGCGCTGGCGGCGCGGGCGGGACAGAGGCGGCCGCAGGGAGGCTCGAGCGGACGGACGCAGAGAGGAGGGAGGATCAAGCAGCAGGAGGGAGGGACGGAAGCGCGGGGCGGGCGCCTGGGAAGGAGCGGGCGGAGAGAGGCGGCGGGCGGGCGCCGAGAGGAGAGGAGGAGGAGGCGGCCTGGGCGGAGCGAGGGCGGGCGAGGCGGAGGTTGCGGGCCGACGCCGGGAGAGGGAGCTGGCCGGAGGCGGCAAGGACTGGGAGGCTGGGCGCAATGGGCGACGATGGCGCGCCAAGGGCGTGAGGAGGAAGTTGAGCGGGGCGCGGAGCGGAGCCGCGGCGGCGGGGACGGGCGGATGCGGGTGGAGCAGGGAGGAAAAAGGGAGGAGGAGCGGCGGCGGGTTGGGGGAGAGGGGAGCCTGGCGCGGCGGCGGGAGGAGGGCCGCGTCGGGCGCAGGGTCGGGGCGACGGGGCCAGGGGAGCGTGGGGTGGGAGAAGAAGCCAGGGAGGGAGGAGGAGAGAAGGTAGGGGACAAGCGACGGGTGGTGGGCCAGGGCTGTCAGTGGGGGGATCGTGTGTGGCCCTGTGTGCGTGCGTGTGTGTGGTGTGGGGTGGGTGTTGTGTGCTGGGTGAGCAGGCTGTGTGAGGAGAGAAGGAGGGGTGAGGTGTCAGCATGTGAGAGGTGGAGGGAGGGAGAGAGGTGAGGTGTCGAGAGGGGGTTGGTTGGGGTGAGGTGGAGAGGGGCTGGGTAGAATAGGTTGGGTAGACTAGGGATTTTTGGGATGGACCGTTTGAACCGGGGGTGGTCGTTCGGGTCGGATCGGCCCGTTCGACTGCCCCCACTAAAATAATATAATTAAATTATTTATTTCAACCAGCGCTTTTGCAATCCGACAGCGGACAAAACAAAATAATCCGGGGACCCGGTTTTGATGTTTGAATAAAGAGGGGGCGTTTTAGAAAACAAAACGGGCTTTGCAAAAATAGTTTTATGCAAACAATGCATGATGATGACGATGCAATGCACAAATTCAATGCGATTTTCTAGTAGTGGTTTTGCGGGATGTTCGACACCACTAACAAGGGATCTCGCCCTCGAGATCCGCCTCATGGTACCGGACGGAAGGTCGGCGATCTGCAGCTTCTCGCGTCGTGTAGATCCTCGCGACACCACTAACAATGGCTCATCCTCCATATTGAAATCGGCGGCACCACCAACAAAAGGGTCGTTGTTCCTGATCGTCGAGAGAACACTCCGGGACAAAAGGTCGAAGGTAGAGGTGTCGCAAATAAAGCCACCTCTAGCTTCCGCGGACGGAGTAAAACTGCTGGATCCACTGATTCGACGTACAAGAGCGAATGATAAGAGTAGTGGTATGGTAGCTACTCCATCCCGCACTCAATCCATTACTCTGCACACGAACAGGCAGATTATGCAACCAACTCTCGGAATTAGACTGAAGATCTCGACAAGCGAGGTTCGGAACAAAGGAGGGATGCAGACTCTGCATCGGATCTGGCGTAGATGAGGTCATCACATCGGGAAACACCAGAAGATACAACCGAAATCGTATGAAAGACACAATGATTAGGTTCCGCGATGATTCCATTGGCATGAACAACACATGCTCAAGGTATACTCCAACTTCACCAATGCTCGTCCTTCTCATATGTTTTTCAACGACACGGATATCCAGCAAGGAACACATATGGATCAAGAGCTCAAGAACAAAGATCGGATGAAGGGCACAACAGAACAGTTGCAGATTGATGATCGTAGCACCTCCGTTACAAAAGGGATAAAGCGAAACCCTGAAGGTACGACGGAAACCCAACCACGAGAAATCCTGGACTCGAAGAGAGAGAAGAGAGCGGATTCAAAACACGTAGAGGTAAGAGAGGAATAGCAAAGGGGTATGGAGTAAAATCATACCTAATCAGATCTATCCAACCGATTTTCCAAAAATAGTTTTGACACTCATCGCGCGTTAGCTAGGTTATCCCACAGTTGGACTTGTGGGGTATCGTGAATCACCGAGCTCGATACCACTCAGAACACCCTCGAATCGGACCTATGCAAGTTTTAGCGAAACCCGCCAAACCCGCATAGAAACGATTCAAAGGTGCCACCAGCACTTTCGCAAGGGTGGAAAACGAAATAACATTACACAACAGCCTCGATGGGACCCATGTATATATATACAGAGCGACTCAATGAGTCAAGAATACAGATATAATATACAAAGATCCAAATCACCTTGAAAATGATAGAGCGTCCGTCACGGACAAGATGCAAATGGGTTTAAGAGCCTCAAGAATAACCAATGGCGCCCATAACCTGCCCAGCAAGCCGGAAGGGTAACCGCTAACGACGCCGATCGCAAAACCTGCTTAAACAAAAGGGGTGCCGACAAAGGGCAAAGGAAAAAGAGGAGCGTCAAGATCGAGGCCGTGACACGGCGAGGCTAGATTCGCGGTCCTCGCCACATAGGTATGGTGGATCAAGCGGCAGCGCAAGATACACTAAACAACCTATAGAGACTCAGACAACCGGGCGGTTATCGAGAGGGATAAGAATGACCTATCCGGATCCAACTGAAGCTAACACCAATCAAAACCCATCCTGGTGTTTCCCCTCGAGACCAAACGAGGAAGTCAACCGAGGAACTCACAGCTGGCGCTTTACTTATTCGCTATAGTTATGCACTTTACTAGTCGTTAGATATTCGTCCGATAAAGTAAGCGAAGCACTTTTAGTTAACCATTCCGTTATAGTTGCAACAATTACTAATCGACATGTAGCATGAGATGAATCCAAAACCCAAAGCTTGTTGGTACTTTTATTCAGCCATTCGCTAGAAGTTGCAATACTTACTAGTCAGGTACAATGGTCGCAAGCGACACTGCAAACAAGCAGTTGTGGGCAGTGTTATTAGCCATTCTGTTAGAGTGAAGCTGATTACTAGTCATTATAAAGTCAAATTTAGAGCAATAAACTTTAGTTATGCTTGTCTATGGTCGAGATACTGTGCTCCAAGTCGTCCATAACCGCGGACACGGCTTTCAGAAAGTTTTACCCGGCCGGGGTGCACCAATAGCAACACACGCTCGATCAACCTCGGAAAAACCAAATCAAAACCCAACGAGGCTTTCACGACTAAGCAATCACAGGATTCAGAATTATTTCAGGGGGCCACCCCATTGAGTAGACCAAGAACGGCAAGCAAGCTTCGAGACGGACTCAAGGTTTGCGTCAATGGTGAAACGATCGGGAACCCGAAGTGTGGCTGGCTTGTCGATACCGCAAAACATTCCGCTTACCTAAATAGACAAGCAGTGCTCTCGCACAATCGTAAATACATAAGTAGCATGGCATAAGTACAGGATCGTAAATAAAACCTCAAACTAGTTTTTGGCCCCAAGAAATAAGATGAATCAAGCTCGCCTGTGGGGTCCCATATACCTCCGGATGTGGATAGCGATAAATCAAGGAACAGTATCAAGTACTGGGTCCCACGGACACAAGTGGGCTCGAAACCAAATATTATCTATCACCCACCGATGCCTCTGCTTTCAATTTTAGTTGTTAAACAGAATTAAAGTGAACGATAAGTAAAACTATGATCAACTCCAACATCAACATGCGAAAATACATCAACAATCGTGGCATTTGACAACACGCAATGTCAGCCGAAAGCAAGCGACTCACGACGCATAAGTCCAGCTATCTACCAAACAATGTAATAGGATGTGTCCAAGGCAATATAAGGCTGCAAGGATATCACGGTAAAACTAGAGCATCGCAACACAGATAGCAATAGATCAACAGGAGGAATAAATACTATAAAAGTAAGATAGGTAGAAAGGGGGGGAATGCTCGCCTGAAAACATTGTCGAAGGTTCAACCGAAGATCGGGGCGAAGCTCACATCAACTCAACGGCCTTATCCGCGATGAAGCAAAACACTAGAATAAACACCGGATGCACTATTTAATACTACGGCAAAAGATCGGCATGATGCATGCATGATGTATGACATGGCAAAGGTGCGATGCGCTTAGGTCATATTAGGCGGAACCGGGGTTCCGACAATTAATTAATAGGTTCAAGTTGTTTAGATACCCCGCAATTTAAATGTTGTATTAACATGGCAAAAGATAGCACCGGGTTCGCTACACAAATTTAAATGAGGCCAATATAAGGCTAGATTATGCGCATATGGGCCCCATATTTAATCATTAGGTGAATCGGCATAAGGCCCCCAAACCACAGACAAGGATGCATGCATGAACAATTAATATGCAACAATTTATATAGTTGGCAAATTATAAAATAGGGTTCTCGGGTAAGGTTCACACATTGAGGGGTCTCGACGGTCTTGGGGTTCCGGGATTCGGGGTCGGTCTCAGGGTCCAGGGTTCGACGGAAACGTTCTCGGACTCTAGGATCGTTCTCGGATATCGGGGGTAGTTCTTGTCGCGTCCGGGAAGCAGGACTTGGGCCGGTGTCGGGGCGTGTCGGATTCTTCCGGGCCGATGCCGTTCTTGTCGTCATGCAGATCTTGACGGGCTCACGGGTCAGGTCGGACTTGCCGTTCTGTGTCGGTGATCTTGGCGTCTTCGGGTTCGGGTCTTCGGGGCCGCGTAGGAAGATCTTGTGGTACCGGCGTGTTCGTTGTCGGATCGGTCTTGTACTTCGAGATCTTGGCTTGCTGGTGAGGCGGCACTTGGCGTCGGGCTTCAATGTCGATGACGGACTTGACACAGCATCGACCGTGGTCAAACATCTTGGCCAAACAGATGGCGTCTTCGCGACGACCTTGCCGATGAGGGAGTCCTTGTGGTGTCGTTTTGGGCCTCGGAGCTGGACGATACACGGGGAGCTTGCGTCGGTGGGGTCTTGGCGATTCCGTGAAGAAGGCCCGCGGAAGATCATGCTCACCGGATTCAAGCAGCGGTAGCAACAATGTTTGGTGCAGGGCGGGACGGCCACGCCATGAGCTGAGAGGCTCGCTGTGCGACGCGGCACAAAGGTGAGGTAGATGTGCGAGGCGGCGGCTCAGACAGAGGATGAAAGGGCGCGGGGCCGAGGAGGTTGCGCGGGCGGGCACGCGGCAGGTCGCGGCCACTGTGGGGAGCAGAGGGCGGAGGCGGGGCGACGGAGGAAAGTCCCGGGCGACGGCGGCGAAGCCACGACCCCGAGCGCTGACGGCGCGGGCGGGACAGAGGCGGCCGCGGGGAGGCTCGAGCGGACAGACGCAGAGAGGAGGGAGGACTGCGGGCGAGCTGGAGGGAGGGGACGGCTAGCACGGGCGGTGGCGCCTGGGGAAGGAGCGGGCGGCGAAGAGAGGCCGGCGGCGCGCGGCGGGCGGCGCCGGAGAGGAGAGGGAGGAGGGCCGGCGAGGGGCGGCTCGGGGCGGAGCCGGAGGACGGCGAGCGCGGAGGTTGCGGGGCCAAGGCCGGGGAGAGGGAGCCATGGCCGGAGGCGGCGAGGACTGGGGAGGCTCGGGGGCGCGCAGTCGGCGACGGCATGCCATGGGCGGAGGAGGAAGTTGAGCGGGCGCGAGCGAGCTGCCAAGGGACGGGCGGATGCGGGCGGAGAGGGAGGAAAAGGGAGGAGAGCGGGTTGGGAGAGGGAGCTGGCCTTGGGCGGGAGGAGGGCTGCTGGCGCAGGGTCGGGGCGACGGGGCCAGGGGAGCGTGGGTGGAAGAAGCTGTGGAGGAGGAGGAGAGAAGGTAGGGGACAAGCGACGGGTGGTGGGCCAGGGCTGTCAGTGGGGGGATCGTGTGTGGCCCTGTGTGCGTGCGTGTGTGTGGTGTGGGGTGGGTGTTGTGTGCTGGGTGAGCAGGCTGTGTGAGGAGAGAAGTAGGGGTGAGGTGTCAGCATGTGAGAGGTGGAGGGAGGGAGAGAGGTGAGGTGTCGAGAGGGGGTTGGTTGGGGTGAGGTGGAGAGGGGCTGGGTAGAATAGGTTGGGTAGACTAGGGATTTTTGGGATGGACGGTTTGAACCGGGGGTGGTCGTTCGGGTCGGATCGGCCCGTTTGACTGCCCCCACTAAAATAATATAATTAAATTATTTATTTCAACCAGCGCTTTTGCAATCCGACAGCGGACAAAACAAAATAATCTGGGGACCCGGTTTTTATGTTTGAATAAAGAGGGGGCGTTTTAGAAAACAAAACGGGCTTTGCGAAAATAGTTTTATGCAAACAATGCATGATGATGACGATGCAATGCACAAATTCAACGCGATTTTCTAGTAGTGGTTTTGCGGGATGCCACAAGAGTGATGTATGGCAATCTCCTCGTCGAGCCACTGACCATCTCTCATATCCGGAACGTGACCCAGCTTGACGAGAAGCGCCAGCAGCTGCTGGAGGAAGCACAAGCCATCGCGGAACAGGGCGCTAAGCTAGATCGAGATCTGGTCAATGTGCAGAAATCCATAGAGAAAGCTAGAGCAATGGAGGCCGAGTACAAAACTCTGCTGCTGCAGCAGAAGGCCAAGAAATCTCCGGCTCGCGTCATCAACGATCCTAGTGTACGGTGAAACCTAGGATGGGCTCCCCCGAAGCCGGCACAAGCCAAACCATACATTGACAGTGAAGGCAGACAGGTGATGCCCACTCCTCTCCTCAATCTCGCTGTTGCCAATACCCTTCTGGAGCAGGATCGATTGCCTGAGGCGGTGGAACAAGTCTATGAACTCGTGGCCAAGACGGTGAAACAGTAGGAAAAGGCCACCTCTCACAGGCTTGAGTCCGACCCAGCGTTTTGCCAGTCTAGCCCGCACAAGCCGCTAAGGGACATATCTCCTCTTGATGTCGGGTCTCAGACGGGTTCATCAGAACGAAGACGGATAGATGCGCGCAACAGGAAGGATGCTATTCCCATATCCTCCAATCACGGAGAAAAGGCCCAACCTCGTTGCCCATCGCCACCGCCCCGCTCCCCCGACATCGCAAAGACCCCAAGGCTCACCGTCGTACGGATATTCCCCCGCCAAGGAAGGGCGGCATCATCATCCGTGACAACACGGAGCAGACCCGTCATGACGTAGAACACAACTAGGGACACAAGAGCAGGTCGCGCCATGACCCTCTGCGTCCGACAAGCAATCGCGACAGGCGTGAGGCATCGCAGGAGGGTAATAGCAAGAAGGCTAACCCGCCGCCACCTCTGCCTCCATCGCCACCTAGCAGTCACCATGGTGGAGGAGGCCCGCGCACGTAGCCCATCCCCTATTGACAATAAGAAAAGAAAACCGGAGCCATACGATGCATGTTCGCGGATCGATAAGATCCACGAGGCCCGGGAAGGACCATACCTGGGACCACGTTGCTTTGGACCTGCGATACGGTCCGCAACTTAACCCAAAGGTTTCCGGATTGACAAGACCATCAAGACCTACGACGGCACCGCTAAGGTAGCCACATGGTTGCAGGATTACGACAACGCGGTGGAGATCGCCAGAGGTAACCCCAACGTCTCCGTCAAGTACCTCCCATTGATGACTTGCCAGAGAAATCCATCTGCAATTGGTTGGACATGCAAGAAGCATTCACCAAGAACTTCGAGGGTACGTACAAACTTCCCTGCACTATTGGCGATCTACAGCGGTGCGTGCAAGAGAAAGACGAGACATCTCGTGGCTACCTCTCCCGCTGGCTGGATATGAAAAATTCCTGCACAGGAGTGCACGCTCAGACCGACATGGCCCCCTTCATTGATGGATTGGAAAGGGGCACGTTGCTCCGACATAAGCTGAAGAGCTTGCAGGACAATCACCAGCTTGACTTGAACCAGATGATTCAGTTGGCTAGTGAGTTCGCAGCTGCCGACGATGATGCTCGCCGCTCCTTGCCGGCAACGGCCGTTCCAACTCAAGCTCGGAGGAATAGAAGCACAAAGCAGAAAACCGCTCCAGAAGAAAAGCAAACTCCCGACATGGTCGCCATGAACTTTGCAGGACAAGGTGATGGCAGACAACGTGGCCGAGGACGGGGAACTGGTCGTGGGCAGCAGCGAGGAAGTGAAACTACCTCGGCAGCGCTCCGCGTTCCCCAAACTTACGAGGAGTACCGCGATATGTTGTGCCTCGTACACCTCGATGTCAACGGCAAATCCACTCACACCAATCGACATTGCAAATTAGTCAACGACCTCAAGGAGGACCCGGAGTCCGGCTATAAGAGAAGTCGGAAGAACAGACCGTGAGGCAAGGGCAAGGGAAAGAATAAGGAGGAGGAGTCCAAGGATTCAAGTGACATGGACAAGGATGTTGACCGCAAGAACGCCGCCAAAAGCTACGACAAAGGCAAGAACCCCTTCGTGAAGAAGGCGCCAGTTTACCACACTTTCCTTGGCACCCCCTCCGCTCGACAACATAAGACCTCTATGAGGATCCTGATGGCTACTCTACCCCCAGTTCCCTAGTACCTGCGCTGGTCGGAGGTTCCAATTACTTGGGACATGAAGGATCACCCAGACCTTATCCCTACAGAGAACCAATACGCCATGGTCATCAACCCCTTGATTGACGACATTGAGTTCACCAAGTGTATGGTGGATAGTGGAAGCAGCATCAACATCATGTACCTGGATACACTGCAGAAGATGAACTTGACGGAGGAAAACCTAAGGCGGACCAAAAGCATCTTTCACGGCGTAGTTCCTGGTCGGGAGGCTCGGTCCCTTGGGTGCATCACACTTCTGGTAGCCTTTGGCGATGTTAATAATTACTGCCAAGAGCGCATGACCTTTGAGGTGGTCCCCTTCAAGAGCGTGGACCACGTCATATTCGGCCGTGACATATTCCACACCTTCATGGCCAAGCCATGCTTCGTCTATAACAAACTCAAGATACCCGGACCAAATGGTGTCATCACCGTATCTGGAAGCTTTACCAAAGCTAGGGACTGCGAGATTAATGAAGCAGCCTACGCGGAAGCTGTCCTCTACAACAAAGAATTCAAGGAGATCAAGAGAAAGGTCGATGACTCAGAGATGCACACGTTGAAGAAACAAGTTTCCGACTCCGCTCCAGCATTCAAGGCCGCCATCGAGACCAAGCCGGTGGAACTTGTGGTAGGCGATGCCTCCAAGACCACTGCCATTGGGACGAACCTGGATACCAAATAGGAAAGCGCGCTCGTCGAGTTCCTCTATGAGAATAGGGACATCTTTTCCTAGATACCTTCCGAAATGAAAGGTGTACCTAGGGAAGCTTAAACATTGATCCAAAATTCAAACTAGTGAAGCAACCTCTACGATGCTTTGGAGATGAGAAGAGACGTGCCATTGGCAAAGAGATAGCTAGGTTACTGTCGTGGTATTGCCGACAAGTACGCCATGGAGGGGTCCTCACAGTGCGTGTTTAGAGACGTGGGGGAAGGCGGTCGGTTGAAGTTGTGCCCTAAAGGCTCCCATAGGCCCGACTTATATAGTCGCCAGGTCCCAGGGTTAAAGGGAAAAGTCCTAGCCGGACAAGTCACAGAGTCCTACACCGTCTATTACTAGTCTTGTGTATCTTGCACTCCAAGGCTTCGGGTACGTCCGTGACTCCAACCGTAGCCTTCCTTTATCCGGAATGGGCCTCCCTTCTGGATCCATGTAACTGGGCCGCCCAGCAGGCCATAGGCCATGCTACCAACTGTGGGCCACCCGAGTTATCCGGATAGGTGACATGCTATGAGGATACCCATATAGCATATCCCCAACAGTAGCCCCCGGAGAACTCCGAGATCTTGCACCGTCTTGCCTCTTCGTATGGAATGCTCCGTCTAGATGGATGTCGGCAAATCATCAAGCAACATCTTGTAGTCCTCCCAAAGAACCCTTCAAGGCTTTCTCCGTCTTCAATATGTAAGACGGAGAAATGCTAAATATTCCATCGTATTCTTCCGTAGCCGGACTGGATCCATCCATGCCAGAATCTTCCGATGTGACGGCTCATCTGCCTATGCCAGCTAGGACGACGTAGGCTTAGGTCAGCGACGCCTCGTAACTCACACATACAGAGAACGCAATCATGTCCGATTTTCCCGTGCGAGCAATACGAACCGTTGGCGGCGACGGTTGGAGACATGGCGAAATTTCCGCGCATGTTCGCGAACACGTCGTCTACGCGGCAACCGTCCGATCAAGCTGCACGAATCTTGATGCTGGGGATGATAAATAGTAACCGCGGTGGAATTTCCACTTTTTACCTCATTCTCCTCGCATCGTCTTCTTTCTCCAGCGCGTGCCCCCTCGTGCTCTCCGCGCCTAACTTGCAAAAAAAACCTAGCCTCGAATCCGCACCAGTCACACCCAACCTCACTCCATGGCCAGCAGCAGCTCTCCCTCCATGGCGGCGTCGAACGAAGCCGCGACGAAGCCGACGAGCTCCATTGTCGTGCCCCCAGAGGGCCTGGTCATCCCCACATCGGCGGTGATCGAGTCCACCGGCGGTGACCTTAATCTGGCGGCGCTGGAGCCGTTGGAGAGGAGGTAGATACGCACAAAGGCGACTGGCGCGGCTTAGATATCACAGACCGTGATATCCAAGAGCTGATCGCCGAGGGCTACCTCCCTGCGACGGAGGGGCTCGCCTGGAGGGCGGCGCCGGCCAGCGAGGTGACACCTTCTTCCCAAGCCGGAGAAAAGGTGTACCTCAAAGCCCAACTGGTACGCGGCGTCTCCTTGCCATTCTCCAACTTATTCCTCTCCGTCTTGAATCACTATAGAGTCTAGCCCCAGAATCTTCCCCCAATAGTATATTAGTGCTTAGCAACTACGCGGTGCTCTGCGAGGGATACTTAGGGATAAGGCCTAGGTTATATTTCTTTGTGTACTTCTTCACCGTCAAGCGTGAAGCCGGACATAGCAAGGAAGAACTCAGGAACTGTGGCACCATAAGCTGCAAGATTCGACCTGGCCGGCGGTTCCCCGACATCGTCAGCCACAAGTCTTGCAAAAATTGGCAACATACGTACTTCTATGGCCCAGACATCCCTCTGGCTGGCTGACAAGTAACGTACCCGGACTTCGTTGACGGAGCCGCCACTAAAGCCTTGTCATGGAGATCCCAGGCCTCCCTTCCCTCCGACCTTGATGCTTCCCGCGCCATAAGGCGGATAGAATGGTTCGTAGAGACGGGTTTGACCGGTTTGGACCTAGCCATGTGCTGGTTCATCAGGCGAATCCAACCTCTGCAGCACCGCGCGAAGCTCATGCACGAGTATACTAGCGACAGAAGGGAAAGCCTCCGCATCTCCGTGGACAACTTCTCGAGCGACTATGTCAAGATACTCCTTAAGGACATCGTCAAGGTGAAGGATAAGAAGCGTGGCTTCACCATCACCTACGACATGTTCGTAGACGGCAAGTGCCCAAAAGTAGGTATTTATTTTCCGTGTACGACATATACTCCAGTTCTTCCGTCTTGCAAGTGTCATCCTATCTAACGCGGTGACTTCTCACTTAATAGCTAAGCGATATAGAAGAGGGCAACCTGGCTGCCCAAATCTACGATCCAAAGATGAAGGAAGTCACGGTCGTGTCCGACAACGAGGCTCCATTGGTGCGAAAGAGGAAGATATCCACCTCTGATGCTGCCGATGGAGGCAAGAAGAAGAAGACGGAGGGTGGAGCCTCCAAGAAGACTGCCGCCGCCCTGGAGGAGGAAAAGAGAAAAGTTACTGGGATCCCCTTTGCCAAAGCACCCCCACTTGTGTAAGCTTCTCTTGCTCCGACATTGTCTATTTATCTGTCTTGCTCCTGTACTTATGCATTTTGCATGTTTCAGGAAGAAAGCCACGACCAGCCTCAAGAAGACCTCTAAATTGGGGGCTTCTAGAACTATCAAGGACATGTTGCATCGCGACACATCTCCCACCATTGCCCCAGCCACTCCCTCCGTCAAGCCTTCGTCTGCCCCGGCAAGCTCACAAGCTAAGGAGGCATGTGGCCCTTCCGCCATGGAAGTGGACTCAGGTGCCTCTACCGAGGTTGCAGTCGTCGGTGAGCAGGCGACACAGGAGAGTGCCGCCCATCAAATGGCTGAAGCTCCGGCTAAGGATGCCATCGGTGGCGGTAAGGCGGTGGTGGAAGCAGGTACCTCTGCCGTTGGCGGTGCCCCCGCACCCAAGAAAACCATAGCCTATCCAAAGATAGTCTATCCGATACTTACACCGGGTAGCACTGCTTTGGTCCCTGGTGCGGCGCCGACATCTCCGACGTGCGGTCTAGAGGAGCTCCGCCAGCAAGCAGAAATCTTGCAAGGAAACAGTGAATCCTTTGGAAAGCTGCTGGCCGAGAGTGCTACAAACCTCAAGATCACCGCACTTGTAAGTTTTATTTGCCTTTTGCATTTCATATGAGTATCCCACTGTATCCCCCGAGGATGTAGACGGAAAAACCATAGGTTTTTGCATCTATATGCTCTAAGAGTGACTAAGTTAGAAAAACTCTCACTATAGCCCCCAAGAATGTAGATGGAATGAAATATTCCGACTAGATGCTTTAAGAGTATCATAGGAGTGTTTATAATTTTCCATACTATAGCCCCCAAGCCTCTAGTTGTAACTGAATTAATTCCGACTATGTGCTTAAAGAAAAGCTAAGCATATTTCCGAGTTAAAACCTTTATACTGTAGCCCCCAAGCTTCTAATTGAGAACTGAATTAGTTTCGACCAGATGCTTAAAGAAAAGCTAAGCATATTTCTAAGTCAAAAAACTCTCGCTGTAGCCCCCAAGCGTCTAAGTGGAAAATTTTTGGCTAGATGCTCCAAGCAGACCAAACAACATTTTAACTTTGAACTTTTTTCCATAGAACGAGAGTGCTCGGAGGGGCATGGCCAATGACAAGTACCAGAAGATGCACACAGAACTGGAAGCTGAAAAGGGTAAAACTGCCTTCTTGAAGGAACAGATCACCAAGAGCAAGCGTTTGTTTTCTTTTTCGCATTCCGACTTGGTTTTGTGCCCATATTCTCCGAGTACTCACTGTGTACTTTTACTTTCTCTGACTTTGCAGAAACCATCGCCAAGGCCAAGAATATTGTCGAGCAATCCAAGCACATTCAAGAGCCGGATAGTGAGAACAAGATTCTTAAGCAGGAGAGGAATGATATGCTGAAAATGCATGAGGAATCGATGAAGGCCGTGCAGGACTCCACCACCAAGGAAATCAATCGCTTGAAGGAGGAGATTGCGATCTTAAAAGATTAGAAGCAAGCTGCCGATGAGAATAATCAACGCCATAGCGAGGCGTATAAGCTCCTCCAACAAGAGAAAGAATCCTTGGCGGACACCCTCTGGCAAGTTGAGGCCAACATCTTCAGTAAGTTTTCTCCGTCTTGGGTTTCTGTAGTCTGGGTACTTTGAATTGTTGAAGTCATGCGCTCCTTGTCGAAATTTGCAACTCCTATGGGTTTAACCCGATCGCCTCTTCTAGCCAAGGAATGCATGGTTCTTGCCGGCAACTTCATCAACACCGCCATCACGCAAGACAAGGAGATCGCCAAGCCCCTCTAGATAAACATCAAGGCATCAGACTCCATGGTGAAGTACTCGGAGATTCTGCGCCGAGCCCCCGAGGGTATCACAAGCTATAAAGCTTCATGTGCACGGGCTGGCGCAAGGATGGTGCTGTCAATGGTCAAGGCACACTATGAAGATGCCGACATCGACACGGTGACCTCTGGCATTCCCGACGTAGACGATGATGGCAAAGAGATTAACCATGAAGCCATCTTGTCATCGCTCGAGGGATATGACACCAGAGTTGCCGAGTTGGTGGATGTCGATATCTTCGTGCCCATGAACATCATTTACAACGGCAACCAAGGTTCCTCTGAGTCCCACAACAGCGCCGACTTCGAGGGTGGCTCTCCGGCTGGTGATGATGCTGCTTCCAAGTCACCTGCGCCAAAGGAGTGAAGAACAACTTTGTAATATTTGTTTCACCTTTGGTGCATATGCGGAAAAAACTTGTTTATGTAACTTAAGGTTGAAAAGAATGGTTGTTATTTCCTGCTGCTCAAGAACTAGTTTCCAGCATGTATATATTGTTTTAAGCAAGTGCTGGCTTATCCATTACTTTGGTTCTTATGCTTGACTTTTCGTGAGTCGGAAGACTCATTATCAGAACCATGCGCTTAGGTGATGATGCCCAATGGCACCGTCAATAACCTGAGCACAAAATCGCCGACAATAAGTGCCAAAAGTCACTACTCCAGAATCCACATAAAAACGACAAAGAATGTGTAGACCAGAAAACTTAAGCTAACACCCGTAGGCGGAATTTTCACAAGTGCAATCGCAAAGCTTGTGCATAAAAGGTTTTACATGATCCAAAAATGAACACTAAAGGAGGTAACCGACTCAGAAATATGAGTGAACCAGAGAGATTTATTTCATTGATCATATAAGAGGTATACAATTAGATAAAAAATGCTAAGTGTAAAAATGACGTAGCTGTGCTATGTTCCATGGCCGATCAAGCTCCGGGTAGTCATCATCCGGGTCACGTCTCTTACGCTTATGATCCTCGTTGGGTCTATCCTTCAGTTCATGATTGTCAACAAGGAAGTAAGACCCATTGAGTAGCGCCTTGCTTATGATGAACGGTCCTTCCCATGGCGGGGATAATTTGTGTGACTTCTTCTGCTTAAGTCGGAGAACCAAATCCCCCTCTTTAAACGAGCGATGCCAAACGTGGCGACTATGGTAGCTGCGTAGCTTCTGCTAGTAGATGGCAGATCTTTGGCATGCCAAAACGCGCTCCTCCTCGAGAAGGTCCACATCTAGGCGTCTGGATTCTTCAGCGTCATCTTCGTCATAGGCGACAACTCATGGTGCATTGTGAAGGATGTCGGAAGGCGGGATGGCTTCTGCTCCATATACCATGAAGTAAGGGGTGTAGCCGGTGGATCTGTTTGGTGTAGTTCGTAAACTCCATAGCACAGACGGTAATTCTTCCACCCAGGCTCCAGCTGCTCTATGTAGCGGTGCCTCAAGACGTGGCTTGATTCCCTGCAGAATTAATCCATTGGCTCGCTCAACCTGACCGTTGGACTGTGGATGTGCCACAGATGCAAGGTCAAGTCGGATGCCTTTCTCCCAACAATAAGCCTCCACTTCTCCAAGTGATAAATTGCTGCCGTTGTCGGTGATAATGCTATGTGGGAGTCCAAATCTCACCACTAGATCACGGACAAACCTGAGGGCAGTTGCCCCATCAAGCTTTCTAATGGGTTTAGCTTCTATCCATTTAGTGAATTTATCAACTGCTACGAGCAGATGTGTAAACCCATAAGGTGCCGTCTGTATCGGTCCCACCATGTCCAGCCCCCAGACTGCAAACGGCCAAGTTATTGGTATTGTTCGCAATTCTTCAGCAGGAACATGTGGTTGTTGGGCATAATACTGGCATCCCATGCATGTCTCAACCAGCTTTTCGGTGTCCGCCTTCGCGGTCAGCCAGTAGAATCCTTGCCGGAAGGCTTTCGCGGCCAACGATCGAGGAGCGGTGGGATGCCCGCAATCTCCGAGATGGATTTCGCGTAGGATTTCCATACCTTATAGCTGGGAAACACACTTTAGGTATACACAGTAGTGCTCCTTTTATAGAGTTGCCCATTGATGATCGTATCACCCTTTGCTCGTCGTACTATTTGCCATCTTTCGACTTTGTCGTCGGGCAAAGTTCCGTGTTCGAGATATTCCCTGAACAGTTTTGTCCAAGCCGGAGGGACCTTAGTCACCATGTTGACAAAAGAGTCAGCTCTATCCGGGTTGTCGATGTTGGCTCCCTTCACAGATGGTGTGCGCAGGTGCTCTAGGAAAACTCCTGGCGGAATTTGCTTGAGCCCTAATCCAAGCTTAGACAGCAGACCAGCTGCCTCATTTTGCTCCCTAGGTACATACTTGACTTCGTAGCCCAAGAAGCTCTTGGCTATCTCGTCCAATTCGTCTCGATATGCCACCATCATAGGGTTCCATGCATTCCAGGTGCCAGCCACCTGCTGGGTAACCAAGTCAGAATCTCCACAGCAAACTATGCGTTTGATGCCAATATCCTTGGCTACACGTAGTCCGTGAATGAGTGCTTCATAATCCTCCATGTTGTTTGTAGCCTCGAAGTGGATCTGCAGAACATAGTGTAGCTTGTCTTCTGTAGGTGACTGTAGCAATACACCAGCCCCCGAGCCGTTGAGAAGCTTTGATCCGTCAAAAGTGCATCACCCAGTACTCTGGTTCCGGCAACGGAGTAGCATCTGGCATCTCCATCCAATCTGCAACAAAATCCACCAAGGCTTGTGACTTGATAGCGTCGCGTCTCTTGTAAGTGATATCTAAGGCGGCAAGTTCAATTCCCCACTTCACGACCCTTCCTGTAGCGTCGCTGTTGTTGATTATGTCGGACAGTGGAGTCTTGCTCGCCACTGTGATTGGGTGCTCCTGAAAATAATGCCTCAGCTTCCGAGAAGCAAGGAATACTCCATAAGCTATCTTCTGGTAGTGCGGGTAACGTTGCTTGGACTCCGTCAAGACCTCGCTCACATAGTAAACTGGTCGTTGAACTCCATGCTCATAGCCTTGTTCCTTCCGCTCTACCACAGCGACGATGCTGATTACCCGGTTGGTTGCCACATGTAGATTAATAGGGGCTCTCCAGGCTCGGGCGCTGCAAGGATGGGCGCTGAAGAAAGAATCTCCTTGAGCTGCTTCAATGCTGCATCTGCTTCATATGTCCACGTGAATTTTTCCGCCTTCTTCAGCAACTTGTACAGCGGCAGAGCCTTCTCTCCAAGTCGGCTGACGAACCGACTAACTGCTGCGACACAACCTGTTAGTCGTTGAATGTCCTTTAGGCATGTCGGACGGTTTATGTTTAAGATGGCCTTGATTTTCGCCGGGTTGACCTCGATTCCGCTTTGAGAAACAATGAAACCCAACAATTTGCCGGCTGGAACCCCGAAGATGCACTTCTTAGGGTTAAGCATCATGTTGTATTTCCGGAGATTATCAAAGGTTTCTTTTAAGTCGGAGATTAAGTTGTTTGAATTTTTAGACATCACCGCGATATCGTCCACATAGGGGTGAACGTTCCGACCAATTTTGTCGTGGAGGCAACGTTGCATTGTCCGCTGGTAGGTAGCACCTGTGTTTTTCAGCCCAAAGAGCATCGTAACATAGCAAAACGTGTTGTATGGGGTAGTGAACAAAGTAGCCAATTGGTCCGACTTCCTCATCTTGATATGGTGGTATCCTGAGTATGCATCAAGAAAACACAAAAGCTCCGAGCCAGCCGTCGGATCAATGACTTGGTCAATGTGAGGCAAAGCAAACGGATCTTTGGGACATGCTTTGTTCAAGCCGGTGTAATCAACGCACATTCTTAATTTATTGGTTCCCTTTTTGGGGACAAGTACAGGATTGGCCACCCATCGGGTGTGAAGGACTTCTCGGATAAATCTAGCCTTAAGTAACCTAGCTATCTCTTTGCCAATGGCGTGTCTCTTCTCATCTCCAAAGCGTCGTAGAGGTTGTTTCACTGGTTCGCATTTTGGATCAATGTTTAAGCTATGCTCGGCAAGTTCCCTAGGTACATCTTTCATGTCGGCAGGTTGCCAGGCACAGATGTCCCTATTCTCACGGAGGAACTCGATGAGCGCGCTTTCCTATTTGGGATCCAGGTTCGTCCCAATGGCGATGACCTTGGAGGCATCGCCTACCACAAGTTCCACTGGCTTGGTCTCGATGGCGGCCTTGAACGCAGGAGCGGAGTCGGAGATCTGCTTCTTCGACGCGGGCATCTCCGAGTCATCGACCTTGCTCTGGATCTCTTTGAATTATTCGCTGTAGAGGACAGCTTCTGCAACAACTGCTTCATTGATCTCGCAGTCCCTTGCCTTGGTAAAGCTTCCGGATACGGTTATGACACCGTTCGGTCCGGGTATGTTAAGTTTGTTGTAGACGAAGCATGGCTTGGCCATGAACGTGTGGAATATGTCGTGGTCGAATATGACGTGGTACACGCTCTTGAAGGGGACCACCTCAAAGGTCATCCACTCTTGGCGGTAATTGTTAACATCGCCAAAGACAACCTGAAGTGTAATGCACCCAAGGGACCGAGCCTCCTGACCAGGAACTACGCCGTGGAAGATGGTGTTCGTTCGCCTTAGGTTTGCCTCCGTCAAGTTCATCTTCTGCAGTGTATCCAGGTACATGATGTTGATGCTGCTTCCACTATCAACCATACACTTGGTGAACTCCACGCCGTCAATCAAGGGGTTGATGACCATGGCGTACTGGTTCTCCGTAGGTATAAGGTCTGGGTGGTTCGTCCTGTCCCAAGTGATTGGAACCTCTCACCAGCGCATGTACTAGGGAACTGGGGGGGGGAGAGTAGCCATCAGGATCCTCAGAGAGGTCTTCTGTTGTCGGACGATGGGGGTGCCAAGGAAAGTGTGGTAGACTGGAGCCTTCTTCGCGAAGGGGTTCTTTCCCTTGTCGTCGCTCTTGGCGGCGTGCTTGGGGTCGACGTCTTCGTCCATGTCACTTGAATCCTTGGAATTCTCCTCCTTCTTCCCCTTGCCCTTGCCTCACGGTCTGTTCTTCCGACTTCGCTTGTAGCCAGACTCCGGGTCTTCCTTGAGGTTGTTGACGAACTTGCAGTGTCGATTGGTATGGGTGGCTTTGCTGTTGACGTCGAGGTGTACGAGGCACGACATATCGCGGTACTCCTCATAGGTTTGGGGAACACGGAGCGACGCCGAGGTGGTTTCACTTCCTCATTGCTGCCCACGGCCAGCTCCCCTTCCTCGTCCACGTTGTCCGCCATCACCTCGTCCTGCAAAAGTCATAGCGACCATGTCAGTAGATTGCTTTTCTTCTGGAGCGGTTTTCTGCTTTGTACTGTTGTTCCTCTGAGCTTGAGTTGGAACGGCCGTTGTCGGCAAGGAGCCGCGAGCATCGTCGTCGGCAGCTGCGAACTCACTAGACAACTGAATCATCTGGTTCAAGTCAAGCTGGTGATTGTCCTACAAATGTTTCAGCTTATGTCGAAGCAACGTGCCCCTTTCCAAACCATCGATGAAGGCGGCCATGGCGGTCTGAGCATGCACTCCTGCGCAGGAATTCTTCATGTCCAGCCAGCGGGAGAGGTAGGCGCGAGATGTCTCGTCTTTCTCTTACACACACCGCTGTAGATCGCCCACAGTGCAGGGACGCTTGTATGTACCCTCAAAGTTCTTGGTGAACGCTTCTTACATGTTCAACCAGTTGTAGATAGATTTCTCTGGCAAGTCGTCGATCCATTGACGGGTCGTGCCCGCCAGCATTAATGGGAGGTACTTGACGGAGACATTGGGGTTGCCTCCGGCAATCTCCACCGCGTTGCCGTAGTCCCGCAACCATGTGGCTGGCTTGGTGGTGCCGTCATAGGGCTTGATGGTCTTGTCAATCCGGAAGCCTTTGGCGTAAGTTGCGGACCGTATTGCAGGTCCAAAGCAACGTGGTCCCAGGTATGGTCCTTCCCGGGCCTCGTGGATCTTATCAATCAGCAAACGTGCATCGTACGGCTCCGGGTTCTTCTTATTCTTGTCAACAGGGGATGGGCTGCGTGAACGACGCGAGCCTCTTCCGCCATGGTGACTGCTTGGTGGTGACGGAGGAGGAGGTGGCGGTGGGTTAGCCTTCTTGTTGTTACCGTCCTGCGACGCCTCACGCCTGTCACGGTTGCTTGTCGGACGCGGAGGGTCATGGTGTGACCTTCTCCTGTGTCCTTATTTGCGCTCTCCGTCATGACGGGTCTGCTCCGCGTTGTCGCGGATGACGATGCCACACTGCTTTTGTGGGGCATATCCGTACGATGGTGAGCCTTGTAATCTTCGCGATGCTGGGGGGACTGGGGCGGTGGCGATGGGCGACGAGGTCGGGCCTTTTCTCCATGGTCGGAGGATATGGGGATAGCATCCTTCCTGTTGGGCGCATCCTTCCGTCTTTGTTCCGATGAGCCCATCTGGGACCAGACATCAAGAGGAGATCTGTCCCTTGGCGGCTTATACTGGCTAGACTGGCAAAGCGCTGGGTCAGACTCAAGCCTTTGAGAGGTGGCCTTTTCATGCTGCTTTACCGCCTTGGCCACTAGATCATAGACCTGTTCCACTGCCTCGGGCGATCTATCCTGCTCCATAAGGGTCTTGGCGACATCGAGGTTAAGGAGTGGGGTGGGCATCACCTGCTTGCCTTCACTGTCAAATTATGGCTTGGATTGTGCCGGCTTCGAGGGAGCCCATCCTAGGTTGCGCCATATACCAGGATCGTTGATGACGCGAGCCGGAGCTTTCTTGGCCTTCTGCTGTTGCAGCAAAGTCTTGTACTCAGCCTCCATTGCTCTATCTTTCTCTATGGACTTCTGCGTGTTGACCAGATCTCGATCTAGCTTAGCGCCTTGCTCCGCGATGACCTGTGCTTCCTCCAGCAGCTGCTGGCGCTTCTCGTCAAGCTGGGTCACGTTTCGGATATGAGCGACGGTTAGTGGCTCGACGAGGAGATTGCCGTACATCACTCTATCAGCTGGAGTAACTTGGGCTGCTGCAGACGTAGATGCTGGAGGCGGCAAGTTTGCGGTGTTGTTGTTGCTCGGGCCGGTGCCGAGTTCCTGCGGCTGCTGCACTGGGTTAGGCGGAGGAGGCATGACCTTTGCGCGATCAACGTCAGCAGCAATAAGTGTCCCCTTCCCCTTTTCCGCGCTATAGGCGGAGCTCGTCCGGGTTTATCTTCATCCATCACCGTCACAATGGTGACGAACACCCCTCGAGACGTGACGACTTTGTTGGCTTGCTCGTCGCGCGAGTACTCCTCCTCCATCTCCTGCATAGCGGAGTCTAGCTCTTCTAGACTGAAATCTATCTCCTCAGAATCTGCACCGAAGTCAGCATAAAGCACATCAATGACAGAGTCGGAGGGTGCCAGGACTTCCTCGATGACGGGCGGTGGAGGTGCAATAGCAGCGACGATTACTGGAGGTGGTGGTGCAACTACGACGATGGAGGCTGGAGGCGGTGGTGGCGGTGGCTGAATCGGAGGTTCTCCGTCGATGAGCGCAGGTGCTTTCTAGGCTTCTACATCAGCCTCCGCGTAGTTGTTAACAGTGCTCAAGGGTAAGGCGTCCTGTTGCCTGCTGCCGTCTTAGAGAATGTCGGAGAAGCATGCCATGGTCCAGTCCTTCCATGAAGTGATACAAAGCGTTATCATCGGGGTAGTGGGCCGATCACCAGATACGAGCCACCGCCGTAATCGTGGGGGTTTTCGCCCTCTCTCTGAACGCAACGCGCCAGATCAAAGATGGTAACCACTCCGACGAACTTGGATCTCTGCTGTCTAGGCGCGGGCGAAGCCGGCGGATTTGCAGTGATCTTTCACCTTTATATCCTGCACAGGGGCGGTTTGGGCGGGCCTTGAATTTTTCCGATCTTTGCCGGCAAACTCCGAAGAGAGATCCGACATCGATCCTTCCGCGAATGTATCCTGCCTGTAGGCGGTCCGTGCGGGCCTTGATGCTCCTCCGACTCCTAGGGAACTAGTGCCTGAGTCGGTTTCGCCGATGAAGAGGTGGATGTCTCCGATAGGAACGATCGAACACCATGTAGGGTTCGTCTTTGCCGGGATCCAAAACTCGTCAGGAGGGATGATCGGAACGTTGCCGGAGAAGAGAACGCGACCGATGGCTACGATTTTGCCGATTCCCGCGAAGATCTTGGTCCTCGCCCGCTGAAGAGCCTGAAGCGCCTCTTGTCCCACGGTGGGCACCAACTGTCGTGGTATTGCCGACGAGTACTCCATGGAGGGGTCCTCATAGTGGGTGTTTAGAGACGTGGGGAAAGGCGGTCGGTTGACGGGTGCTGCCTGTCAAAACCCACCGGCGATCAGCGATGAGCAACACGAAGAGCCGGGAGGCTCCTAGAACTGCTGGTGGGCCCTGGTCCCTCGGGCAACGGCCCGCAAAACTCCGGCACACGTCCTGGCTTGGTTCGAGGGCGTGCCACCTGACCTATACCTGGTCAAGAAGGTGAAGGATTGCTTCGATTGATTTCCTGCATGGTAAACAAGTATACGTAAAATTCGAGCCGTGACCGGCTCCCAGGTTTCCCTGTGAATCGGCTCCTAAAGCCGATTGTCCCATGGTTCTGCATTAGATCTACAATAACATGGGGTTTTGCTTCATCATTACAAGTTAAATCGATCTACGACAGTTTAATGTTTTCACCACGTAATTGGAACATCCTGCACATGATTGAGCCTGGTAGATACAAAAGATGATAGAAAACTAACCCTAGAGGAGGCCTAACAATCGACGTAAAATCAATTACCGGAACAACCCCTCTCGAACTAGCAAACCATATCCTTACGACCATCGATCCTTCAACCCGCTTACAAGGCCTGATTACGTGGATATCAAACTAAACCTTGGGGAACAAGGCATAACTATAACAGATCGAAACAACTGAATAAAGATCATAAGATGCTACCCTTACACCCGGGAAAAGGTGCAAAGGTAGCGAAGTAACTAGAGGTAGCATAACTTAACAATCATAGCGAAAAGTACAGATGCTAACCTAAACAAATCTACGATAATAGTATTACTCGCCATCAACAAGGCTTCAGTACGAGTAACACCAGATAACGCATAAGCAAAATACTGCCTAGATCGCAAGATGCGATCTAGGCAGCATGACACTTACCCGAAAGAAACCCTAGAAACAAGGGGTGGCGATGCGCCGAGATTGTGTTTGTTGTGAACGTGATTGTCCTCTTCTTCTTGATAACCTTAGGTACATATTTATAGTCCGGAGACTTTCTATCTTTGGAATAACTCTACAACTCTATCTTTACCTAAACTGAAACGGAACCTACTACGATACACAGATACACGGGCAATTTAGCCCAAATCCACGCACAAGGCCAATCCAACAACACGTCGCATATACGTATCTTCCAAGCCCATCTTGATTACGGCCCATCTCCTCCTTTGGACAAAATATGGCGATAACACATGCCCCCCTGGTTTTGGCAATGATAATTCCAAAGCCACTCTGCTGATGTTTTTTCTTTCCCCTTCCCCCTTTTTTTTCTTCACATCGGGTCACGCGTTGCAGAGCAGAATCGTCACGCCACCCCTTCATCATGATGCCCTGTCTTCTCAACTCCTTCGCAGTGCATGATTTGACGATTTTGGCAGCACATTCTGGGAAATCGCTATGGCATTGAACCGCCTCCACTATTCTCCTTATTTAAATTCATCGAGCAGTTCGCAGTCCCCATCTTCCTCCAAAGAGCCAAAAACCCTCTTCCTCCGTCAAAACCTCTTCTCCGCCATGGCTCTTCTTCCGCCTGCTCTCCAACAAAGACAGCATCGGGAGCCGACGCCGAGCACCCGCCCATGGCAACAGATGAGACTCTCGCCCACAATGGTGGGACGAGAGGATTGGGATTTCGCTTGGTCGGAGGACGACGCCCCCCGATCGACGGCAGGAGGGTCTGCAGCCTCGCCGATGGGAAACGGAGGCGAAGAGCAGCGACGACGCCTGGTCTCGGATTTGCCGAATCCTCCGACGAGGAGGAGGAATCGAGGAGGACACCTCCGGCGAGTATCCACTGCTGAAGCTTCGCCGGTCCAGCGAGGACACCAAGACAATGATGAGGACGAGGAGGCCCCATTGCTTCTTCAAAGAAAGAATAAGACGACGCTGGCAAAGCTACCGAGGACAAATAACAAGACGGCGAAGCATTTACAAATGCAACGACCTCTAGATTAGGAACCAGTAGTAGTAGTAGTAGTAGTAGTAGTAGGTTTCCTTTGTAAGCAATCATACCATCAGAATAATCGTTTTGAATGAATGAAGCGCCTTTTGAATGAATGAAGATTACTTTTCCAACTCATAGATTGCTTTTTACCAAATTTCGCCGATAGTCAAAATAGGTCGATGCTCTAGAAGTTTATAGATCAGATCGGCTTTCACCACACGCGCTCATACAACAAACAAGTCAAATCTCAAAGAGCCGATGGCAACACATCGGCTTTCCCAAAAAACGTTGACAAGGTCAAAACTTGGTCGCATACTTAGGAAAATCTAAGCGGCCACTTTTCACTTTCAAACGGTAACCTGCGACCCTCTTCAAAAAGGGGCGACCCAGATCTCCAATTGCCCACCGACCAGATCGAGCTCACAGCGACAAGAACCCTCAATCCCCAGCTGCATAGATCCATCTCCGCCGGCAAACTAGATGGCGGAATCGTCCAACACCAACCCAGAGGTCTCCGGTCTGAAGGTACGCCTACTCCTCGCATCTGAACGCGATGTTAGAATTTAATGGCAAACACCTGAATTAATGCCTTTATTCCACCATTAAACTTTCTAGGTTTCGTATATTCTCGCCGCATCCTTCTCTCCCAAATTCTCTGTCTTGGCCTCATGATTCTAGTGCTATCTGATTTCTTGCAAGCAAACAATCCCTTCGTAAGCCGTGATCTAGATTTAAACTTGGGCCGATCGCCATAGCCCGGCCTAATCTCGAACATTGGGTCTCTTGGTTCAGCAGAGTAGCTAGAGCTTACCAATCCCAATGGGAAACCACAGAATAGCCGATGCCTTGCATTTATCATTGTCTCCTCTTGAGAAACATGAGAACCTTCAAAACCATCGGCTACTTCTCGTCCGACGCCTCAATCGCTTCATGTTCGGTCATGGCCCTATGTCACCAACCTGTTAGACGTGGTGATGATTATGTCCGGATGTTACATCACCCAGCCCTCCGCTTTAAACTGACCAAAGTCCCTACAAACTGTCTTCTAAAACAGACTGCATTAATCGGGTGCCTACCTCCAACGCCATATGAAAACAAAGGGCCTCTGTACAGAAAGAACACACAGCCTTTCTCAACTTTTGGTGAACATTTCATATTTTGTGGCCCTTCCCTTGCTCCAACCAAGAATTATCTCTCGTTAGACCACGAACGCCAAAGGCACTCAACTTGGCCTCGCAAACTATTCCTTGGAGAGGTCTATCGATATCTCCAGCTGATGTCTGCTGTTCTCCGCATAGCAATCAAAACAGTGGTCCTTGGTGGTTTATTCAGCTATGGGATCAGTATTTCAAAACCACATCCAACTTCCCTTTTGGCGAAGTTGCACCTTTCCAGATGTAAAAGGAAGCAGATCCGATGCACCAGCTATGGCCAAGCTTTGTATAGACTGCCAAAGAAGCTATCCCTCGAAGCGCCTAAATGGTTCAAGATTTTCTTTCGAGGATCGACAATCCTATCTTCTTTCCTTACATGGAAGAATCTGAACATTTTGAAAACCCACTCTCCTTCAAAGTTAGACAATTTTGCCGATGACACCAAAGACTTTCGGCTCTTTTGCACCGTGATTCGCCCTGCTTTCCTTCCTTGGCATGAGTACATCCAATGTAATAATCAAGCCGGTATGAATTCTATCACCAATGTAGTGGCTCGACAATTTGGCCTTGGACAAGTACCTCCCATTTCTTTCTCCACCACCTTACAGAGAGTAGAGACCACCGATCCTCTCACCAGCCAAAGGTGTTATTCCTTCTTTGATGCTCTGACCATCCCAATTCCCAACGACCTCACCTTCGCCTCATCAACCGATGGCTTTGAAGACTGGTGGTCGATGTGGAAGACACACGCCTTCAGGAGAGCTCTGGGACCATTGCTGAAACATCTCGATGCTGACTATGACATCCCCGTGGAACAGGTACCACTACTTGCAAATTTTCTTGATGCAGCTCAAAAATGATTCTTCTATTAATCCATTCTTTATCTTTGCAGCAACGAGATGGCCCTGAACCTACGCACAGTGATGGCTCCCCCTTCGAGTTCTTTCTGCCAGCTCCTGTGGTTCTTTTCTGCAAAAACTCACCACCTCTGAAAAAGGTCATAATGCAGAAACAGCCGATATCACCACAATCGGCTTCCAAGAACCCAGCAACCTCTAAGTCAGCTGCCCCTCGAGTTCCAACCAAAACAAGAACGATGGAGAGGAAGGTAGCTGCCAGGAAGACCTTGAGGTGCCGGAGCCCTTCTCCGGAAAGCTCGCATGTAGGGTGATCCATGCCTTGGTCGTTCCTTCTAATTCTCCCATCCTGCGCATGTGCTCGTGCTCACCGGTTCTCCTTTTTACAAAGCCCGTCAAGACACCTCCATGAGAACACTCGGCACTAATCGAGAGAACTGGCCCAACAGATTCTGAGAGGACCATCACACCGAGCCAGCCAGATTCACCACCATCGGCTTCCAGGAAAAGGTTTGTTCTCGAACCCACGCCCCGAAAGCACCACGAGGCGGGCCAGTCAGGTCCCAAGAGGGCTCGCAAGGGACCACCCAGCTTCTTCGTCGAGCCAGGAGGTTTCGAAAATCACCACCCTTCATGCTCTTACCACTTGTTTCTTTTGTCTGCCGATTTATCATTATTTACATCGGCTAAGCCCCTTCCATGCATTTAATCGACGCTTAGTGGGAAAGCTCAAGGCCGATGCCTTTAGCAAGCCGGATCTAGCAATCCCGAAGGTGCGATGAAACGCTACCACTTTGGCCAAGCCCCCAAAGAACTACACAAGCCGATCGCCTCCTCATCGCTATCCCCCGATCTTCGAGAGGTAAGTTAGCTTTTTCGCTCATCCTTACACGCTTGGACGACATCGACGCTTTTGGGGCTGCCGAGTTGTGATATTTCAGGTTTGCCGACGTCACCCTGAATCCATCGAACCAACTCCTCCAAGGTCGATGATGAACCACGAGCCAGGGCTGTTCCACCTCAATTCCAGCGTCTTAAAGCCCTGCTGTCCTCCCCGATCGAAGAGTTGATCGAGGGTTCTGAGGAGGTGAAGAGCGTTCTGGCTGAAATAAAAGACCAGCTTCCAGTAGCATTGCAGGTGAAGCTTTGGCCAGTTGTAACCCTATCTTTCTACGGGTCAAGGGTGAAGTTATCTCGTGAGAGGTTTAGTCTGCGCCGCGCCCAACTTCTACTGAAGGCCAATATCGCAGACAGATGCCAACAGCTCAACGAGAAAAAGGCGTCTCTGGATGCCAAAACTGACACCTCTGTCAGTACCGCCGAGCTTGCATCCTTGAAAAGGGAGTTGGAAGATCTTGAAGAGAAGGTCCGGGCAACTAAACAGCTTATTCGCGACAAGGAAGAATCCATCGCCCGCTCCCAAGACGAGGCAGAAGGCCTCAAAGCTCAACTGAAGACAGATCTGGCAGAAATACGTGCCCTGAACAAGCAGCTAGTGACGGGCAAGGATGAAGATGACGAAGCCAAGATCGCCGAGGTGGATCGTGTTCGTGCTGACGCCCTCCACGCCTTCGAGGCATTTCTTCAGTAGCTCGATGACTGTGCATCGGCTATATATTTTTGTTTTTTATTTGGCCGATTTCATGTATCGGCCCCCACATTTCACTGTCCATCGTCTCACGTGCTTTTTACTTGGCCGATTTCATGTATCGGCCCCCATATTTTACTGTCCATCATCCCACATGCTTGGGAAATATTTCTTGAGATGTTGACCGTTGACCGCCACTAGGAATTTTACGCCGTCCAGCTCCTCAAGCATGTATGCGTTTCCTCTTAAAACTTGATCGAACCTCAGACGCCCGTGCCAATTTGGAGACCATTTACCATATGTTGCATCCTTAGTCCCTAATGGCAACATGCCTTCCCATACCAGATCACCAACGTGGAACTCCTTTGGCCTCACTTTCTTATTATATGCACGAGCTACCTTGGCCTTGTTCTCTTTGATTTTCTCAAGCGACCACACTGAGCTCGCTTAAATCCTCAACACCGCCACTCATCGTGGTTGCGTATTCTTCAGTTGTTAGATTGTATTGAAAAGTGACACGTCTCGATCCAGCCGTAATTTCCCAGGGCAATACGGCTTCTTGTCCATAGACTAGATGGTAAGGCGAGGTTTTTATCGCCCCATGGCATGACATGCGATAAGCCCATAACGCCTCCGACAAAACCTCGTGCCAACGCCTAGGGTGCTCATCGACTTTTCTCTTGATCAGCTTGATGAGGCTCTGGTTGGAGGCTTCAGCTTGCCCATTTGCTTGAGCATAGTATGGAGATGATCTAATCAGCTTAATCCCCGTGTCCTTACATAACTTTCTAAACTCGTGAGAAATGAAGACCGAACCTCCATCGGTCGTGATAGTTTGGGGAATCCCGAATCTATGGATGACATGTTCTTTCACAAAATTGATAACATCCTTTGAGTTCACTGACTTCATCGGGACAGCTTCCACCCATTTAGTAAAATAATCAGTAATGGCCAAAATCCACATGTGGCCTTTGCTTGATGGAGGATTGATCTTTCCGATCATATCCATGCCCCAACCTCGGAATGGCCAAGGCTTGATGATGGGGTTCATTGATGACGCGGGTACCATCTGAATTTTCCCAAATTTCTGACATGCTTGACACCCTTTGTAGTACTTGAAGCAGTCCTCAAGCATGGTGGGCCAATAAAACCCTGATCGCCTGATCAACCATTTCATCTTGTGAGCCGATTGGTGAGTTCCACAGGCTCCTTCGTGTACCTCATGTAGGAGCCGATTGGCCTCGGCTGTCCCCAGACATTTGAGCAATAACCCCTCCAGAGTCCTGTAAAACATGTCGTCCCCGATAAGCACATACTTCATGGCCTTGTATCTTATCCGTTTAGGTGCCCCCCGAGCTGAATCCTTCAAGTAATTGAAGATATCGGCTCTCCGTCGTCGCTTCTGTGAACTCAGACGAACATCGGCTCCTCTGCTACGCCTTTGTAGCCCAAGCCATTTGTGCAAGATCATTCGCCTCGGTATTCTCGCGATCGGGATCCGGTGAAGTTTATGAACCGAACTGCCATCACCGCGGCATTGCAGCCATAATGGGAAGAGCGACTCGCCTCACACTTGTATTCCTCCGTGAGTTGAGAAATCACCAACTTGAGTCTCCAAAATTTCCACCGCTCGCCCGCTTCGGCGAGCAACTCCATTCCCTTGCGTATCGCCTCATATTCCGCGACGTTGTTGGTGCGAGGGGCAGATAACCTGATGGAGAAGGAAAATGTTGCCCCCCGGGGCGACACGAGTAGCATGCCGATGCCGCACCCATCGTCACAAACCGATCCATCGAAAACATAGCCCACGCTCAGAGCAGATGACGCTATATTAGTGTTGATCCTTTCAGCAATAAGGTCGGCCAATGCCTGCCCCTTAACCGCTTTCGCGGGTTGATACCGGATATCAAACTCTGATAATGCAAACATCCATTTGCCCAGTCGGCCCTTCAACATAGGAGCCGACAGCATGTGCTTTATGACGTCTGATTTGCATATGATGATAATCTCCGTTGATAGCAAGATGTGACGCAGCTTGGTGCAGGTGAAAAACAGGCAGAGGCACAACTTGTCGATCTCAGAATACCTCGTTTCTGCATCCAGCATCCTTCTGCTGATGTAAAATACAACTCGCTCCAACCCATTATCAACTTGCACCACCACTGAGGCGATGGACGTGTTGGCTACCGATAAGTAAATGTAGAATGGCCTATCCGGCTGGGGCGGAACCAACACTGGCGGCTTTGTCAAATATTCTTTGATCTCGTCGAAGGCTCGTTGTTGCTCGCTTCAAATGAATTCCTCAGATATAATTTTCACCATCCCATGAACGGCTCTATTCTTCCCGACAGATTGAGATGAATCTTCCGACGGTTGATCTTGCCGATGAGAGATCGCAGTTCTTTCTTCGTGGTAGGTGGCTTCATTGTTCGACTTCCCTCGACTTTTAGGCCGATCTCAATTCGCGTTCATGGACCAAGAAACCCAAGAACCGACCGTCACCCCAAGGCGCACTTCTTTGATTCATCCAGAGTCTGAATTTTCTTGTTCGGTCCAGACGTGTTGCGATCGTCCAAGTGTCCTTGCATCAAGCGCACTTGACCACCACGTCATCGATGTAAATTTCCACCAGCTTGCCGATCGATCATGGAAAATATAATTCATAGCTCTTTGGTACGCGTGGCGCCGCATTCTTCATCCAAATGTCATGACTACATATTCAAACAACCCCACCAACCTCGACTCGAACGCAGTCTTGTGTATGTCTTGGTGCCATAAAATTTGGTTGTAACCGCATTGCCATCCATGAAGCTCAAGATCTTATGACCAGCCGCTTGATTAACATCTCTCGCTACGCATCGGATACTGCTCTTTGGAGTAGCTCTGAGATCCCGAAAATCTATGGCAACACGCCAAATGCCGTCCTTTTTCTCAGTGCACGATACTAGAAATCAAAGATACCGCATGGCCGATTAACTTGGTTGTCAACATTTTCTCGACCTCCTTCTTGACTTCTTCCATTTCGCCTTCATCCGTGGCTCGCTGCTGGAATGGCGAAACTTTTTTAAGCGGAGTCGATGCTCAATGATGCTCTGTCAACCCAGCATCTCTCAGATAGTCCCAAAGCGGCCTCTGGATATTTTTCAACAGGCTATCATCGACCCCGCAGACTGGATCTAACTTTTGTCGATAAATGTTGGTCGTGGATTATCCTGACCGATGTCGATCTCTTCTAGTTCATCGGATGTAAACCCATACCCTAGCTTTCCGTCACCGTCCAATCGATGCTAAACACGGGCAAACAGAGGTGAGGATAACAAAATAATTTGGGCCGATTGCCCGAATCGCCCTTTTGATTGCATTAGTCAAGGACGGTTTACACCTTATTGTTTTACAATGGCGTGGCATCTCCTACGACTACACGATCCGCTTGTCGTAAGATTGCTTTTTTATTTTTGTGGCCGATCGCAGGATCGGCCATACCACGATCGTGGACTTTGCTACTCTGTCGGCCGTGGATAAGACCAGCCTCACCCCGTTTTTTGTAGCTTCAATGCGCTCACAGCCGTCTAGACTGATTCCAGAGATCGGCTCTTGGTCTTCTGCTTCCCAGACGTTCATGCCAGCTATGGAGATCTCGATAGAATCATCTGCATGAATGACCTCCACCTCATCTCCATCCCACTGTATTAGGCACTGGTGCATCGTGGACGGAATGCAGCAGTTAGCATGAATCCAATCTCTCCCTAGCAAGACCGCGTAGGTGCTTTTGCTGTCCACGACGAAAAATGACGTAGGGATGGTTTTTCTGCCCACGGTGAGATCCACGTTCAGTACGCCTTGAGTTTCTGAAGTTTGACCGTTGAAGTCGCTTAACGTGACATTGGTTTTGATCAGATCTGTAGTGGAGCGTCCCAAACGCCGTAGCATGGAGTATGGCATTATATTGACTGCCGATCCGGTGTCCACCAACATCTTGCTGACAGGCTGCCCATTGATGTAACCTCGTAGGTACAGGGCTTTCAGATGTTTGTAGCCCTTCTCACGTGGCTTTTCAAAGATAACCGGCCGTGGGCGCGAGCCAAACTGCGTACCGGCAGCTCGTTGGTTCTTGGAGCGCAGAACTCTGACAGAAGTATGAACACCATGTTTGTGCCAGCCGATGTCTTTGCATCGGCTTTTGCCGGTTTGGGGCGCCACTCTTTCCTTTTCGGGTGGTCTTCCGTTTCCAAGGTCTGCCGAATTTTGACGGCCAGATCGGGACGTGCTTTCTTCAAAGCGTGGAGATACTGTGCTTCGGCTTCCTCCAAGTTACGCAGTCGCTGCACTCTACGCTTTTGGGTGTGTCTGAGTCCGTCGGGACACCACCTTGGACGGTGATATCTGTCTTCTTCTTTGTCATCCCTTGGCTCCTCGAGACCTTTTGCTCGAGCGGACTCCCTGTATCTCTGAGGTGGGAGAGGCCCTAGACGCTTGAACACCGAAATCGCCCTGTCCTCCTCTCGCTGTCCGCATTCTGGGCAGTTATCGATTGTAGGCAATCGGCTCATTCCCGTATCCCAGCAATACTTGAAGAAAGGACAATCCCAATGCTTGTCGACGCCTTCCTTTTCTTTTGACGTTCCTCTAGAGAGGTGCTCATATCCTTCATCGTCTCTATCGCGCCGGCGACGTCGATCATACTGACGCTCATACTTATTCAGGAGGTGCGTGGAGTGTGGCTTCTGATATCGCACGCTTCTGACCTGTTGCTCAGTTAAGTACCGCCTGTCATCATGGCTGGGCCGGTCGCGTGGACCAGCCTCCTCTCTTTCTTTGCCCCGAGAGCGACCGCCTTCCTCCTTGTATGTGCCATGGTGGTACCCAGATCCTGCCATATTAACATCGAACGAGAAATCCAGCTGACGCCTCGTGGAGTGACTGTGTTCTACCATGTTGACGCCGGGAAATGGGTTTGTGTCTACTTTCATGGCGAACTGTCCCAGGATCAGACGGCCTTGCTCTATTGCTGTTTGGATATGGCAACGTAGCTCTTTGCAGTCATTGGTGGTGTGGGTGAACGAGTGATGCCACTTGCAGTATGGTCTCCCGTTCATCTCCTGAGCCGTAGGGATTTTGTGGCCTTCGGGTAACTTCAGCTGCTTTTCAGAAGAATCAAATATCTGCTTAGCTTTGCTAACATCAAGTCGAACCTTTGCGTGCCCTCGCCGCTTCACCCATTTGCAGGACACAGATCTGCCCTCGAGCCCATTCAGCCACGGCCACCTCCTCGTCTTGTGTAGGATCATCTTCTTCAGATCGACCAGGCCTATCGGACGCTTGAACTTGTCTTGGTACAACTCGTGGTGGCGCCGCTCATACATCGCCGCCGGGCCATGCGCCAATGAGTTGTACTCACTTGGAAAGCAGTTCCTTGATGGGTGCTGAGAGACCCAACACCGCTTAGCTCGACCGCTTTTTTCGCTTAAACGAGCTGAGTAACATTGGTTCTTGACAGTCCGGTTACCGGATGTACTGCTACAGCTTTCTCGCTTTGCCGCACCGTACAGTCCGCAATGCCAGCCCGGTAGCCTCCGAATGATACCGAATGTGGAACTGCTCTTCCATTGCTTCCGTGTCTGAATCGAATCAGTGGCAGCCGAGGTGTACCACCCAAAAGCTGGTCCCGAGATTGCGCAAAGAACCTTACGCGAATCGATCCGATGCTGAAATCATGCCTAATCGTGCTGTATCGGCTCACGTGCTCGATCGAGCTCGATCCTTCCGATCCGCTAAACCTTGAGAACTCGTGGAGCCGATACTTGGGTGGCAGCGAATCAGATCAAACTTTGGGGTACGGCTTTGAATAGCCGATTGTCCTTCTTCGCACGGCCGAACTGGTCTCTCAAGATGGTACGGATTTGCTCCACTATTTGAGCTGCAGGGCTAGATTCTCATGACTCGTTCCAGGCATACTTGGCTAGCCACTGTTTGTCGGCGTCCATCCTGCATATCGCCGCTCCGTAAACGCCGTGAAACCCCGCCCAGAACTCCCGCCGCAGAAATCCTGCGGTTGCAATCTGGTTGCGTGTCGGGTTATTGCACCGCACGAGGTGCACACATATCCATGTGGGATTTCTTTAGGTGGCTCAAACAGAATCGGTAATCGCTTGGTCGCCTCCGACCTTGTAGACGACGACGCTGCCTCGGTGGCTCCGGAGCTGCAAGCGTGAATGGCAGCGGTGGCAGTCCGAGCGGTCTTTCTCCTGGTGAGTCCCTGAGTAGGCCCCGACGGAGAGTACCGATGTTTGATGATCTCGAACCATGCGAACCGCGATCCGCCGAAAGCGTTCACTGTGCTCTCGAATGGCGGTGAAGAGAATGAGCCACCATGTAGTTGACTTCGCCGCGAGCTCAGTGCGCTCCTCAAGGAAATGACAGATCCACCTCATCAAGAGCACCTCGGTGAGAACCCTTTCCACCTGATGCCATGCTTACGGGTCCTCTCAAAAGAGCCGATGAGATCGGCTTCGAAAAGAGCTTTGATGTCATCATACTTCGCCTTGTGCTCCTCAGGCAGCTCGTCGTACGTGACTGGTCTGTCCCCCATCTCAGCGTCGGATGTTGATGCAGATGCTGTTGAAGGTGCCATCGGGCGTGCCAGAATGTGTTGCCTGTCAAAACCCACCGGCGAGCAGCGACGAGCAACACGAAGAGCCGGGAGGCTCCTGTAATCGCGTGGGCCTGGTCCTCGGGCAACGGCCCAAAACTCCGCACACGCCCCGCTTGGTTCGAGATGCCACCTGACCTATACCTGGTCAGGAAGGTGAATGATTGCTTCGATTGATTTCCTGCATGGTAAACAAGTATACGTAAAATTCGAGCCGTGACCGGCTCCCAGGTTTCCCTGTGAATCGGCTCCTAAAGCCGATTGTCCCATGGTTCTGCATTAGATCTACAATAACATGGGGTTTTGCTTCATCATTACAAGTTAAATCGATCTACGACAGTTTAATGTTTTCACCACGTAATTGGAACATCCTGCACGTGATTGAGCCTGGTAGATACAAAAGATGATAGAAAACTAACCCTAGAGGAGGCCTAACAATCGACGTAAAATCAATTACCGGAACAACCCCTCTCGAACTAGCAAACCATATCCTTACGTACTACTGGATCCTTCAACCCGTTTACAAGGCCTGATTACGTGGATATCAAACTAAAACCTTGGGGAACAAGGCATAACTATAACAGATCGAAACAACTGAATAAAGATCAAGCAAGATGCTACCCTTACACCCGGGAAAAGGTGCAAAGGTAGCGAAGTAACTAGAGGTAGCATAACTTAACAATCATAGCGAAAAGTACAGATGCTAACCTAAACAAATCTACGATAATAGTATTACTCGCCATCAACAAGGCTTCAGTACGAGTAACACCAGATAACGCATAAGCAAAATACTGCCTAGATCGCAAGATGCGATCTAGGCAGCATGACACTTACCCGAAAGAAACCCTAGAAACAAGGGGTGGCGATGCGCCGAGATTGTGTTTGTTGTGAACGTGATTTTCCTCTTCTTCTTGATAACCTTAGGTACATATTTATAGTCCGGAGACTTTCTATCTTTGGAATAACTCTACAACTCTATCTTTACCTAAACTGAAACGGAACCTACTACGATACACAGATACACGGGCAATTTAGCCCAAATCCACGCACAAGGCCGATCCAACAACACGTCGCATATACGTATCTTCCAAGCCCATCTTGATTACGGCCCATCTCCTCCTTTGGCCAAAATATGGCGATAACAACGGGTTCGAGGTAACACAGCTTACCCAGGTTCAGATCCCACGATGGTGGCGGAATCCTACTCCTGCTATAAATCACTATAAGGGCGATACACCAAGTTACAGGGATTGGTTTGCTGTGCGAGGTTGTATTAAGTTGGGACCTAAAGGCTCCCATAGGCCCGACTTATATAGTCGCCAGGTCCCAGGGTTACAGGGAAAAGTCCTAGCCGGACAGGTCACAGAGTCCTACACCGTCTATTACTAATCTTGTGTATCTTCCACTCCAAGGCTCCGGGTACGTCGGTGACTCCAACAATAGCCTTACTTTATCCGGCATGGGCCTCCCTTCTGGATCCATCTAACTGGGTCGCCCAGCAGGCCATAGGCCATGCTACCAACTGTGGGCCACCCGGGTTATCTGGATAGGTGACATGCTATGAGGATACCCATATAGCATATCCCCAACAGTTACTTAAGGCTAGTTTTATCCAAGAAGTTGTTCACACCCAATGGGTGGCCAATACTGTACTTGTCCCCAAAAAGGGAACCAAAGAATTAAGAATGTGTGTTGATTACACCAGCTTGAACAAAGCGTGTCCCAAAGATCCGTTTGCTTTGCCTCGCATTGACCAAGTCATTGACTCGACGGCTGGCTTGGAACTTTTGTGTTTTCTCGATGCATACTCAGGATACCACCAGATCAAGATGAGGAGGTCGGACCAATTGGCCACTTCGTTCACTACACCCTATGACATGTTTTGCTATGTTACGATGCCCTTTGGGCTAAAAAACGCAGGTGCTACGTACCAGCGGACAATGCAACATTGCCTACACGATCAAATTGGTTGGAACGTTCACGCCTATGTGGACGATATAGCGATGATTTCTAAAAAGTCAAATGACTTAATCTCTGACTTAAAAGAAACCTTGATAATCTCCGGAAATACAACATGATGCTTAACCCTAAGAAGTGCGTCTTCGGGGTTACAACCGGCAAATTGTTGGGCTTCATCGTTTCCCAGCGTGGAATTGAGGTCAACCCGGAGAAAATCAAGGCCAGATTAAACATAAACCGTGCGACATGCCTAAAGGACATTCAACGACTAACAGGTTGTGTTGCAGCAGTTAGTCGGTTCGTCAGCCGACTTAGAGAGAAGGCTCTGCCGCTGTAAAAGTTACTGAAGAAGGCGGACAAATTCACGTGGATGGACGAAGCAAATGCAACATTGAAGCAGCTCAAGGAGATTCTTTCCTCGGTGCCCATCCTTGTAGCACCCGAGCCTAGAGATCCCATGTTACTTTTCATGGCGGCAACCAACCGGGTAATCAACATCATCGTCGTGGTAGAGCGGAAGGAACCAGGCTATGAGCACGGAGTTCAACGACCAGTTTACTATGGAAGCGAGGTCTTGACGGAGTCCAAGCAGTATTACCCGCACTACCAGAGGATAGCTTATGGAGTATTCCTCGCTTCTCGGAAGCTGAGGCATTACTTTCAGGAGCACCCAATCACAGTGGTGAGCAAGACTCCACTGTCCGACATTATCAACAACAGTGACGCTACGGGAAGGGTCGCGAAGTGGGGCATTGAACTTGCCTCCTTCGAGATCACCTACAAACGATGCGACTCTATCAAGTCATAAGCCTGTCGTGGTATTGCCAACGAGTACGCCATGGAGGGGTCCTCACAGTGCGTGTTTAGAGACATGGGGGAAGGCGGACGGTTGACGGGTACGAGGTAACACAGCTTACCCAGGTTCAGATCCCACGACGGTGGCGGAATCCTACTCCTGCTATAAATCACTGTAAGGGGAATACGCCGAGTTACAGGTATTGGTTCGCTGTGCGAGGCTGTATAAAAAACGATGCCCTAAAGGCTCCCATAGGCCCGACTTATATAGTCGCCAGGTCCTAGGGTTATAGGGAAAATTCCTAGCCGGACAGGTTACAGAGTCTTACACCGTCTATTACTAGTCTTGTGTATCTTACACTCCAAGGCTCCGGGTACGCTGGTGACTCCACCGTAGCCTTCCTTTATCCGGCATGGGCCTCCCTTCTGGATCCATCTAACTAGGCGCCCAGCAGTCCATAGGCCATGCTACCAACTGTGGGCCACCCGGGTTATCCGGATAGGTGACATGCTATGAGGATACCCATATAGCATATCCCCAACAGTAGCCCCCGGAGAACTCCGAGATCTTGCGCCGTCTTTCCTCTTCAGATGAATGCTCCATCTAGTTGGATGTCGGCAAATGGTCAAGCAATATGTTGTAGTCCTCCCAAAGAACCCTGCAAAGTTTTCTCCGTCTTCAACTTGTAAGCCGGAGAAATGTTGAATCTTCCATCGTACTCTTCTGCTGTCGGATTGGATCCGTCCATGTCAGAATCTTCAATGTGACGGCTCATCTACCCATGTCAGCTAGGACGACGTAGGCTTAGGTCAGTGACGCCTCGTAACTCACACATGCAGAGAACACAATCATGTTCGATTTTCCCGCACAAGCGATACGAACCGTTGGCGGCGATGGTTGGAGACGTGGCGAAATTTCTGCGCACGTTCGCGAACACGTCGTCTACGCGGCAACCGTCCGATCAAGCTGCACGAATCTTGATGCTTGGAGATGATAAATATTAACCGTGGGGAAATTTCCACTTTTTACGTCATTCTCCTCGCATCATCTTCTTCCTCCAGTCGCGTGCCTCCTCGAGTTCTCCGCGAGAACTCTCGAAAAAACCCTAGCTCCAATCTGCACCAGTCGCACCCAGCTGCACTCCATGGCCAGCAGCAGCACTTCTCCATCAATGGCGGCATCGAGCGAAGCCGCGGCGAAGCCGGCGATCTCCATTGTCGTGCCTCCAGAGGGCCTAGTCATCCCCGCCTCGGCGGTCATCGAGTCCGTTGGTGGCGACCTTAATCTGGCGGTGCTGGAGCCGTTGGAGGAGGAACCAGACTCGCACAAGGGCGACTGGCTCGGCTCGGATATCACAGACCGTGATATCCAAGAGATGATCGCCGAAGGCTACCTCCCTGTGACGGAGGGGCTAGCCTGGCGGGCGGTGCCGGTCGGCAAGGTGACACCTTCTCCTCAAGCCAGAGAAAAGGTGTACCTCAAAGCCCAACTGGTACGCGGCGTCTCCCTGCCCATCTCCAACTTCTTCCTCTCCGTCTTGAACCGTTATAGGGTCCAGCCCTAGAACCTTTCCCCCAATAGTATCTTAGTGCTTAGCAACTACGCGACACTTTGCGAGGGATACTTAGGGATAAGGCCTAGGTTAGACCTCTTCGTGTACTTCTTCACCGTCAAACGTGAAGCCGGACATAGCAAGGAAGAGCTTAGGAACTGTGGTGCCATAAGCTTCAAGATTTGACCTGGCCGGCGGTTCCCCGACATCGTCGGCCACGAGTCCTGCAAGAATTGGCAACTGACGTACTTTTACGACCCAGATATTCCCCTGGTCGGCCGAGAAGTTACGTACCCGGACTTCGTTGACGGATCCGCCGCTGAAGCCTCGTCATGGAGATCCCAGGCCTCCCTTCCCTCCGACCTCGACGCTTCTCGTGCCATCAGGCGAATCGAATGGTTCATAGAGACGGGTTTGACCGGCTTGGACCTAGCCATGTGCTGGTTCATCAGGCGAATCCAACCTCTATAGCACCGCGCGAAGCTCATGCACGAGTATACCAGCAACAAAAGGGATAGTCTCCGCATCTCCATGGACAACTTCTCGAGAGACTCCGTCAAGCTCTGCCTTAAGGACATCGTCAAGGTGAAGGATACAAAGCGCGACTTCACCATCACCTACGACATGTTCGTAGACGGCAAGTGCCCAAAGGTAGGTATTTAGTTTTCGTGTACGACATATACTCTAGTTCTTCCGTCTTGCAAATGTCATCTTATCTAACACAGTGATTTCTTACTTAACAGCTTAGCGATCTAGAGGAGGGCAACCTGGCTGCCCAAATATATGATCCAAAGATGAAGGAAGTCACGGTCGTGTCCGACGACGAGGTTCCATTGGCGTGAAAGCGGAAGAGCTCCACCTCTGATGCTGCCGTCGGAGGCAAGAAGAAGAAGACGGAGGGTGGAGCCTCCAAGAAGACTACCGCCGCCCTGGAGGCAGAAAAGAGAAAAGTTACCGAGATCCCCTTTGCCAAAGCACCCCCACTTGTGTAAGCTTCTCATTCTCCGACATTGTCTATTTATCTGTCTTTCTCCTGTACTTATGCACTTTGCACGTTTTAGGAAGAAAGCCATGACCAGCCTCAAGAAGACCTCCAAAACATCGGGGGCTTCTCGAAATATTAAGGACATGCTGCATTGCGACGCCTCCCCCGCCATCTCCCCTGCCACTCCTGCTGTCAAGCCCTCGTCTGCCCCGACAAGCTCACAAGCTAAGGAGGCATCAGGCCCTTCCGCCATGGAAGTGGATTCTGGCGTCTCTACCAAGCTTGCTGTTGTCGGCAAGAAGGCGACGCAGGAGAGTACCGCCCAACAAATGGCTGAAGCTCCGGCTAAGGATGCCATCGGTGGCGGCAAGATGGTGGTGGAAGCTGGTACTTCTGCCGAAGGCGGCGCCCTTGCTCCCCAGAAACCTTTTGAGTCCCTGAAGATAGTCTACCCGACACTTACGCCGAGTAGCACAACTCTGATTCCTGGAGCAGCACCGACATCTCCGACGTGCGGTCTTGAGGAGCTCCTCCGACAAGCAGAAATCTTGTGGGGAAACATCATCTCCTTTGGCAAGCTGCTGGCCGAGAGCGCTACAAACCTCAAGATCATTGCACTTGTAAGTTTTATTTACCTTTTTTGCATTTCATATGAGTATCCTGCTGTAGCCCCCGAGGATGTAGACGGAAAACCATAGGTCTTTGCGTCTAGATGCTCTAAGAGTGACTAAGCTAGAAAACTTCTCACTGTAGTGTTGGGAATATGCCCTAGAGGCAATCATGTATGATGATATTTCCCATTGTATTCATAAAGTTATTAAGTAGTCCTTGTATAAACATCTGATGTGTATCATTGAATATGTGATTCAGTTGTGGAACTATGCATTCATGTTGTTTGTACTAAATATCCTTGGTCATTGAGGTTGTGCTGGACACACAACTTAGACCAATGTGAAAGTTGGCTTGATGACTCGGTTCCACTTGTCATGGGCATGGAGATGCTATTCCAACTTACACAGACTAGGCTAAAGAGTTTAGCGAGTCGGATTGACCCACATTGAGGTACAACGAACTAAGCTGTCATTTGTATATCTCAATCAATGTAATCCTTAGACCTGAGGTTGTTGCATAGTCCGAGTTGAGGATCACCGACTTAGGTTACATCAACGCTGATCCGTGAATCGGCGCTTATAAAGGCGAGTTCGGGTCGATCGAGAATCAAGCTGCGTGATGTGAATAACCAAGATGGGATTTTGCCCTCCACTCGGAGAGATATTCTCCGGGCCCTCTCGTGAGATATGATTCGAAAGCATGGCCATGCGACTCGGTTAAGTGTTAAGAGGCGATCGACTAAGAGTTAGTCGGGTGAATCACTTATCTCGGATCGAGAAGAGTCGGAGTATTTAAGGGATGACATATATTCGCCTATAGTCGACAAGGTATATCGTGAGGCGTAGGGACTCGGACGTAAGTCGCATTGGAAAGGCAAGTCGTCATGACTCTTTGGTACTTGGGAATCGGCGTTACGCTGGGAGCCGATGCCGATTGATCGATTGTGAGTTGGACTCTAATCGTGTCCAAGTAACCATGAGCTCAAGGTCACACACTTAAGAGCGGGGGCAAGTTTGGATTGGATCTGAACATATAATCTGGTCGGGTTGGACCTAAACCAGATTAGGACTGAGTTAGTGAGTTGGACTCACGGTGACTAGTTTTATATGGGCTTTAGTGAATGGGTCGCGCAAGCAGAGCCCACGTTCACTCCCTATATATAGTGGAGCACAGTAACCCAGAAAGGTTAATCGTTGTTCGGTTAGGTCATTCCATGTGTTGGAAACCCTAGCTCCACAGCAGTCCAGCCGACGTAACGAACCTAGCAGTTCGCCGCCGGTGCTCCTCCTTGTACGTGTGGATACCAGCAGAGGTGTTGTGCGATCAGCACCAGGACGATCGGATCGTGAGGACTGCACTGCATCAACTGACGCGCTTCATCAGTAATCCGCAACCGCGCGTCTAGTGGTAAACCTCGTGGCCTTCTACCTCAGCTAGGTCTTGGGATCACCACGTTAGAGGAAAATTTTTGTTTTATCTCTGCGTGGACCAACATGTAGCCCCCAAGCATTTAGATGGAATGAATTATTCTGACTAGATGCTTTAAGAGTAGCATACGCAGTGTTTATAAATTTCAGTACTATAGACCCCAAGCTTCTAGTTGTGACTGAATTAGTTCCGACTAGATGCTTAAAGAAAGCTAAGCGTATATCCGAGTTAAAAACTTTATACTGTAGCCCCCAAGCTTCTAGTTTTAACTGAATTAGTTCCGACTAGATGCTTAAAGAGAAGCTAAGCATATTGTTAAGTCAAAAACTCTCGTTGTAGCCCCCGAGCGTCTAGGTGGAAAATTTCCGGCTAGATGCTCCAAGCAGACCAAACAACGTTTTAAGTTCGACCTTTTTTCCATAGAACGCGAATGCTTGGAGGGGCATGGCCAATGACAAGTACCAGAAGATGCATGCTGATCTTGAAGCCGAAAAGGGTAAAACTGCCATCTTGAAGGAACAGACCATAAAAAACAAGAGTCTGTTTTCTTTTTGCGCATTCCGTCTTGGTTTTGTGCTTATATTCTCCGAGTACTCATTGTGTACTTTGTTTTCTCTGACTTTGCAGAACATGTTGCCAAGGCCAAGGACATTGTCGAGCAATCTAAGCACATTCAAGAGCTGGATAGGGAGAACAAAATTCTGAAGCAGGAGATGAAGGAAATGATGAAAATGCATGAGGAGTCGATGAAGGCCTTGCAGGAATCCGCCACCGAGGAAATTAACCGCTTGAAGGAGGAGATTGCGATCTTAAAAGATCAAAAGCGAGCTGCCGATGAGCAGAATCATCGCCATATCGAGGCATACAAGCTCCTCCAACAAGAGAAACAATCCTTGGTGGACACTCTCTAGCAAGATGAGGCCATCATCTTCAGTTAGTTTTCTCCGTCTTGGATTTCTGCAGTCTGGATACTTTGATTTGTTGAACTCATTGTAGCATCCTAGTTGTCTAACACCTGTAATGCTACTTGATCTAATAATAAAAGGGCCACTTCCTACATATAATTGTTGCATCATCATCATATCATGCTCATGCCATCATGCCACCTTGCATTTGAGCATCATATAAAACCCCTTCTTGTTTGGTTCTTATCTCATGTGCATTATTAATTGTGTTTGCCTCTTGATATTGTATTTGGTTCTTGATATATTGTTAAATGCCCAAGTTGATTTGGGGGCATATCTCTTATTAACTCCACCACCTTTCCTTCACCACCTTATAATTCCACCATCCAACTAAATATGAGCTTGTCATTTATGGGTTTTACTTCTAGCTCATGTGGGTTGGGATGGATCCAATTATTTTCCACATGTTCTCCTCATGGCATCATTTTGTTTTCACATTATTGATACATGAGAGCCACATGGCCACCTTTGCATGCCTTGTGAGTGAGACCCTTTTCTAGCTTCCATATGTGTTGCTTTTGGGGTTATCATCATGTTGGGATATTTTGTGGGCTTAATAAATATCTAGTGGCATATACACACTAGCAAGTCCCAAATATAATCCAATGTGATCATCTCCTCATACTCCACTTGGAATTCTTTCTAAATTCTTTTGCTTGGGCCTTATTCCACACTTGGGAATGCATAAGAAAATGCCATGTAATTAATCTTGTTTTCACAAAGATAAATATGGTAACAATTAATTATGCATGGCCCATGCAAGTATCCCTTTAGCTTGTCATTTGATTTTATTTGGATTTTAATCTCTCTCTACCCCTTGGGTTTGGTCTTGTTTGATCATGCCTAAACCCCATCACCCTAACCATCCTTGCCATCATCACTTTTTCCCTCTTTTTCTAGTCTTGGTCTTGTTGGGTTTTGGTTGGTGCTTAGTTTGATCTTGTCAAAAGAACAACCTAGCATCTATCATTCCCCCTCTCTAAAACCTCTACCCTAACCCCACTTAACTCTAACCCATCCTCTAGCTAAACCCTAGCTTTCCCCTCTCCTCTCTTCTCCCTGCCCTAGGGGCCCCTCCAGACCTGCCACCCCGGCCCCCTCTCCACCCTCGCCTGGCCCCTCCCCACCCAGCCCTGACTGGCTCACGTGAGGGAGGAGGAAAGGTGGCACCGAGGCCACCTTTCCATCTACCCTCCCCCAAGCCCCACCTGCCCCCTCTCGTCTTATCCTCCCTCGCCCCTCTAGCCTCCCCAGATCCGCCTGTATGACACCCTCATCTCCCTTCCTCTCTCTCCTCTACCTAGCCTCGCGTCCACCTTGATCTTCCCCGCCCCCATCTTCCTAGCGGTGGCGTGACAGCTGCGGTGTCGAGCTCGAGGTCGTCTGCGTCGCCCCTGCACTCAAAGCGAGGAGGAGGCCCCAGGTCCCTGCACGCCGACGGCAGCCATGAAACCCTAGCACGCTGTCATGCCAGCGGCGATCGTTTGCGCCCCTGCCCGAACCGACCACCCCGACGAACCCGCGGTGAGCCACTCTACCCCCAGACACCTCCCCTTTCGTGCTCGTTTCCTGGTTGCGCGGGTCACGGCGACGAGCGCCCTCGGTGCACGGCGTGGTCGTCGACGTTGTCTCGCTTCCGCGCGCGCAGACCCTATCTAGCCGCCTCCCTCCCTCCTGTCAACAAACCCAGACCAGCCCAGTGGTTGCCGCCTCCACGCGCGCGCCCCAGATCGCTGGTTCGATCCTCCTCGCCGCGCCAGCCGCTGCGTTTCCGTCAGTGGATTCAGAGAGAAGAGAAACAGTGCCCGCGTGGCACTTTGCACATACCCCCCCTCTTTTGTTTTCCTAAGCCGCGGTCCAGCCCAGCCCCACCAGTCAGCGTCTGCCGTTTTGCAAAAAGGCTCCCGAAGAACCTGTTACTCAACCCGCGGTCCTCCTCCCTCTCAGTCACTGGCGTGTGGGTCTGTGTGTGCCTGGCCCCACATGTCTGTGACTAGGGCTAGGTTGGCCTGGGTGCTAAAATGTTTTCCAGATTCTGTTTAATTCAAACCTATTTAAATTTAATTCAAATTCAAATATAATTCTGTTTTAAATAACTTCTCATTTATAAATCCAAATAATGCAAATGTTATATGTTTTTGAATCAGAAAATTGTAAGGATTTCAAATATGCTATTCAAATTACCTTTTGCACATTTAAAATTCCAAGTTGAATTAAATTACAACCAATGCCATTGGAACTTAAATAATTAGTAACTTTTGATTTATAATTCCAAATTTAACAAATGATATGTCTAAAATGATCAGCTTGACGAGACCTTTCTGTTTATGCTGTCCATGACTTCAATTTCAGCATGCATCATATAAAAATATAGTGTACAGCAACTAATATGACAACAAATGTGATCCAGAACCGCATTAAATGTTATTTCTTGTCTTCCACACCTCACCCATGCCATGCTACTTTATTGCCATGCAAATTGTGCATCATTCATCATGGCATGATTGTTTGCTTGACGCATTTTATTCCTATGCTTGTGCACTTTATTTATGTGGCCCTTGCTTGTTTGGTTCTTCTTTCGATAGACGCTGAGCAGGGGATATATCAAGAGAACCAGGAGCACTACCCAGATCCGTCTCTCGCTTCAACTGAGTTGCCAGGCAAGCACTTCCACATGCTTGCATACATACAGTACCTATTGCCTCTATCTTATTCTTGCATCATTGAGTCGCGGTTGCATTAAATTGAATCCCAAGTATTGCATAGCCTTTACTTTAAACCCCACCGAGCTTGTTCCTCCATCCCATGAGCCATTACTACAGGAGTTGTTTGAGCCATGCGAGTCGTAGAACAGCATGTGTAGGGTTTGTGAGTGTCTGGTGGATAACGAGGTACCTAAATAACTTAACCTGAGTAGTAATGGGATAACTAATGAAAGTGGCACCGGTGGGCAACATCTGCTATTTGGTTTTTCCTGCTCACTTGTGTCCCGTAGGACCCCGAGTACTTGATTCCTGTTCCAAGATTTATTCGCGCTATCCACATCCGGGAGGCTTATGGGACCCCCCTGAGCCAGAGCTTGATTCAGTCTTATTTCTTGGGGCCACAAACTAGTTTGAGGTTTTCCTTACTATCCTGTACTTATGCCATGCTACTTATGTATTACGATTGTGCGAGGAGCACACGCTGCTTAGGAATTGTGACCCGCTTACGCTGTATCGACAAGCCCAGCTTTGGGTTCCCGATCGCATTACGGCCCCACAAACCTCGGGTCCGTCTCAAGTCGCCTAACTTGCTATGGTGTACTCAAGGGTGGCCTCAAATATTTCTGAATCCTGTGATTGCTTTGTCGTGATGGCCTCGTTGGGTTTTGATTTGGTTTTTCCGAGGTTGATCGAGCGTGTGTTGCTATTGGTGCACCCCGGCCGGGTAAAACTTTCTGAAAGCCGTGTCCGTTGTTATGGACGACTTGGAGCACAGTTTCTCGATCATAGATAAGCATAACTAAAGTACCGCTTTAATCTGACTAAGTAAATTGACTAGTAAATAGTGCAACACTCATGGAATGGTTAATAAAATTGCCAACGGATGGGGGGTTGTTCGTCCGCTTCCTCGTTGGTAAGCGAGGAGGAGGATGGATCTGATGAAATTACGGTTATAACTATTGTCCTTAATTCACGGACATCCGTCTATCATTGGTTAGGCGGATGGTTAGCGTTTATCTGTAGAACTGCTAGGGTTTATCTTTTGCTGCAATTCGCCACCCTGTGTTGTGTCCCCTTTAGAGGCATTAAGTCTTGAGTACCCTTAGGGTCTCACACGATAAATTATTGGTTCAGATGAACAGGTACCCTCAGGACGGATTGGGTGGAAGAGGTCATGATGTGGGCAACGATCGCTCGTGTAGAGATTCCGGAACGGGGATCCATGAGATCTGTATGGATGTGCTTATTTCTATGGCATCTTATGCCGATTTGCTTCTTATCCGTACTCGGACTTTGTTTTGCCGCTTCTGCGTGATACTCTGATGTGTGATGTATGAGGAATTATCCTAAAATATTAGATCTATCCAGGTCATTTGAATCTTGCCGTATGGCGTTGCTATATTTTACTTTCTTTCTAGATGGTATGGCTCTGATGTACTCTTGTATGGTGGCTTGCATACATACTCATTTGTGTATGTATTTGATCCCTTCGCCAGCCGATTACGCCCTGCAGTGTCCCGATGAATTGGAAGTGGTTGGGATGGCCGAAGGGTCTACCCGTGAGTGGCTTTTGGGGCCCCACCGTACTATTTCAACCACTATCGTTCATCCAGGCTTGTAGCTAGGAGCGTAATTCACCGAGGTAGTTACAATTGGTATCAGAGCCATCCCGACCTTCAGGGTCTCAGCCAAACGGTCGTTGTCAGTCTAGCAAGTATTTTGGTAGTTATGTATACTAGGGAAAAACAAAACGCGAGAGTAGGACTGCTTCCACTTTTCTTCTTACGCACCCACCCACCCTTTTCTGGTAAGGAAGTGCAACATTTTCAATCCTCTTCTTAAAAATTCAAACTAGGATTCACGTGTTCTGGGTTTCCGTAGTACCATAGGTTGTGTGTGTGTGTGTTAATCCCTTGTGTATCTGTTGCATCCAAGTTGTTATCTAATCAGCCTTTGGTTATCAACTGTTGGTACATTCCATACCGACAGGCTTTTGTAAACCGACGCAATCTGTCTTCCTCTTTGTATCCGACGTTATCTTGTTTGGGGTGTTCGTTTCCGTAGTTACCAATCTTTAGGTTCAACGTGAGAAGAAGGGGTTAGGATATGTGTTCCACTTGTTCATGTGCGGAGTAATGATTTGAGTGCGGGATGGAGTCGCGACCATACCACTACTTTTATCATTCGCTTTTGTATATTGAATCGGTAGAGTCACTAATCTTGATTCGTTAAGTAATTTTGCGCATCTATTGGTATTTTAATGCCGAAATTTGTGGAATTTTTTTTTCTTTGATATATTTGTGTACCACACTCCTTTTCAGTCGTGTGCGATATGCTTAATATCTTCTAGGTGCTTTGAACTTTGTTGATATTTTAATATCATCTCAGTAAATTGTATCCTTTAATCTTGGTTAATTCCATCTTGGTACTATTTTGGATTATTATCATTCTCCATTATAGTACTGACTTGAGTTTTATATCAATGACAGGATGGCTCCACCACGCCGTACTGATGAGGACATACCACCTGAGCTGGGTTCCGCGCTGTCAAACATCGCTAATGCTTTGGCAGCAATGCAGCAGAACCAACAGCGCTTTGAGGAGAGTGTCAGGAGGAACGAGTTTGCTCCACTACCTCCACCTCCCAAGCGAGGAGACATCAAGAGCTTCCTGAAATTCAACCTCGTCGGCTTGATGTTTCGATCAACCACCGGACGGATGATTGGCTGCGTGAGATGTCAAGGTTGCTCGAGATGCTGATGTTCGAGCAGAGTGGGTCAAGTGTGCTACTCACCTTCAAGGGAGATGCAGCTCTGGTGGGAGAACTACTTGAAGGCAAGCTGCACCGGTTTCTAGCCAACTTGGGAAAGGTTCACCGGAGCGTTCAAAGAGCGTTTTCTCGAGAGATTGTAATGGAAAGGATGAAGGAAGCTTTTCAACTCAAGCAAGGAAATGATAACGCCAACACCTATATCAGAACTTCATGAATCTCTCTCGTTATGGTGGCGATGAGGTATCCGATGACAAGAAGAAGCGAAGAGGTTCGTGCAAGGGCTCAATCGTCGATCAAGTATGCAATCACACATGCAAGGCCGCATCTTTCACGAACTACAAAGACACCGCAAGAGGAAGCAAGAAGGCAAGTGTTTGAGGAGTCCAAGAAACACAACAGGATGCATCAAGCTCTGCTTATGGCAGCTCCTTCTAAGCGGCGTGTCTGGTTCCTAACACCCCACCGCTCCGGATCCACCAAGACCTGCAAGTTACGCCAAGGCCACCAAACTTCACCACCGGCTCCCGGGCTACAAACACCACTACCCCGGAGCGCTGGCGAGTCCCCAGCTATGTTGCTCCACGCCCACCGGTGTACGCTTCACGTGTGGAGATCCGGACATCTCAACTGAACTCCGCTGAAGAACAAAGCTCTCCTCCACCCCCGCCAAGATCTGCAGCAGCTCTCCTATGGTTCGTGCACCACCACCTCGGCTCTCAACATCAACACTAAGCCCGGGTCTGCGGTTGTTCGTGCTAACGTGTCAACGCCACTCAAGCGAGCATGCACTGGAGTTGTGATGGGTATGCTTCCGTTAACTCATCCTCGCACGAGTTTTGTTTGATTCGTGCATCGCATTCTTTTGTTTCGCATAAGTTTGCACAAGAGCATGACCTGGATAGGGTTCCTTTATCACGTCGCGGTGGTGCTATCTCGTTCAAACATGAGGGCTGCTCATATCACCATGGCAATCGATTGAGATTGGTGGTTCTTCATTCTCGGCTTTAATTCTTCCAGGCAATTTCGACATTGATGTCATCTTGGGCATGGATTGGTTGACAAGAAATGCAGCTGTGATTGATTGTCTGAACGCTCAGTTTCTCAAGATTCTCAAGGCCATATAGTCTTTTCTCCAAGTCTGACTCCTACTGTCCAGCTTTTCTCTTTGGCGGCTCTGAATGATGATGCTATGGAAGCTATTCAGAGTGTACCGGTGGTCTGTGAGTTCCCAGATGTTTTTCCTGAAGAGTTGTCGGGTATGCCTCCGGATCGTGCGGTTGAGTTTGTAATTGAGCTTGAACCTGGAACGGCTCCTATCTCCAAGCGGCCTTATAAAATGGGTCCTTCTGAGTTGGCTGAACTCAAACGACAACTTGATGAACAAGAGAAGTTGGGTTTCATTCAACACAGCACTTCGTCTTGGGGTAGCCCAATGATCTTTGTGAAGAAGCGTGATAGAACCGATAGACTTTGTGTTGACTACCGGGCTCTCAATGCTAAAACCATCAAGAACAAATATCCCCTCCCGCGGATTAATGATCTTTTTCGATCACTAGCTGAGCTGTGGTGTTCTCTAAGCTGGACTTGAGAAGTGGTTATCACCAAATCAAGATTCGCAAGGAAGATGTGCCCAAAACAGCTTTCACCACCCGCTATGGCCTGTATGAGTACACAGTCATGTCTTCGGGCTCACCAACGCAGCTACCTTCTCGAGGCTGATGAACTCGGTTTTCATGGAGTACCTTGATAAGTTTGTGGTCTATCCGGATGACATCCTGGTCTATTCTAAGTCAAGGAAGAGCATGAAGAACACTGCGATGTGTCCTAAACAAGCTTCGTGAGAACCGCTTGTATGCAAAGTTCTCAAAGTGTGAGTTTGGCTGCTGAAGTAACCTATCTTGGTCATGTCATCTCTGCTAAGGGCATTGCAACAACCCGAAACCGTGAAGACAATTGTTGAATGGATTCCTCCTAATGTCAAAGAAGTGCGGAGTTTTCTTGGTTTGGCTAGCTATTGCCGCCTGCTCAGAACTTTTCAAGATAGCGAAGCCTCTTACCGATATCCTCAAGAAAGGCAAGAAATACCTGGACTCCTGCATGTCAAGCAAGTTTTGAGACAGTCAAAGAGAAGCTCACTTCCACATCGGTCTTGGTTCCTCCGGATACATCTAAGCCTTTCCATATTCTCATGACGCCTCTTTGCAAGGATTGGGTGCGGTCCTTATGCAAGAGAAACATGTGGTTGCTTATGCCTCTCGTCGCTTGAAGACGCATGAGATCAACTATCCCACACATGACCTCGAGCTCAAGCAGCTTGTCTTTGCTTTGAAGCTATGGAGGCACTACTTGCTTGGTAACTGTGAGATCTTTCGACCACAAGAGTTTGAAGTATATCTTCACTCAGCTGATCTCAACCTTCGGCAGAGGAGATGGATAGAAGCAATCAATGACTTTGATGTGACCATCAACTACACACCGGGCAAAGCTAATGTCATGGCCGATGCTCTTAGCCGTAAAGCTTATGTCAACAACCTCATGTTGGAAGAGCAACAACCTCTCTTGTGCGAGGAATTCACACCAACTCGAAATTGTGGAACAAGGGCATCTCCTAAACCTTCCGCTACTCCTCTTGGAAGAAAAGATTCGCTCTACATTTGGGTGATCCGCACACTAAAAAGATCATCTCTAAACTCGAGCTTCCGAAGTATGAGTCCTTCCACGTGGATGATCAAGGCACGCTTTTCTTCGAACACCGGATGTTTGTTCCAAACTACCCGGGTTTGAGAGAGCAAGTTCTCAAGGAGGCGCATGATTCGGTTCTTTCTATCCATCCTGGCAGCACAAAGATGTACATGGACTTGAAAACACAATATTGGTGGCCTGGTTTGAAACGGTATTGTGCCAAGTATGTCTCAGAATGTGATGTCTGCCGCAGAGTGAAGGCTGTCCATTAGAAACCATTCGGTCTTCTACAGCCATTGAAACCTCCGGAATGGAAATGGGAGAAAGTAGAGATGGACTTCATCACTGGCTTTCCAAGGACGCAGAAGGGCAACAATGCAATTTTTGTTGTCATCGACAGGCTTTCTAAAGTGGCTCATTTCTTCCCCGTCAAGGAAACAATTTCTGGAATTCAGTTGGCTGAGCTCTATATCAATAGGATTGTCTCTCTGTATGGGGTTCTACTCGAGATCAGTTCAGACCGTGGAAGCATCTTCACTTCAAAGTTCGGGAAAGTTTCCAAAATGCTTTGGGAACAAAGTTGAACTTCAGACTGCCACACCACCGCAAGGACAAGTCGAAGGATCAATCAGATTGGAGGATATGCTTCGTGCTTGCGTCATCTCTTTGGCATGAAGTGGGAGGAATGTCTTCCTTATGCTGAATTCTCCTACAACAGCTTCCAAGAGTCTCAAGATGGCACCATTTGAGGCTCAGATGGTCGCAAGTGCGTAACTCCGATTGGGTGGTCAGTGCGGGAGAAAGAATGGTTTGGCCTCGACATTGTAACCCAAGCAGAGGAGAAGGTGCATATCATTCTCGAGAACTCAAGATTGCTCAAAGTCGTCAAGAGCAACTATGACAGAAGCACACGGATATGGTGTATGTCCCTGGTGATCTCGTACCTTCGTGTCACTCAATGAGAGGAACACACCGCTTGGTATCAAAGGAAAGTTGGCTCCTAGATACATCGGTCCTTTCAAGATACGTGGTAGAAGAGGAGAAGTTGCTTATGCCCTGGAGCTCCCGGAAAAACTCAAAGTCCATGATGTTTTCCACATCTCTCAGCTCAAGAAGTGCTTCAAAGATCCCGGCAGGACCGTGGATCATGAGCTAATCGATCTCCAAGAAGACCTGTCTTATCAAGAACACCCCACAAAAATCCTTGAGACCGCAGAAAGAAGGACTCGCAACAAGTCCATCAAGTTCTGCAAGGTGCAGTGGTCACACCATTCTGTTGATGAAGCCACTTGGGAGCGTGAAGATGAACTCCGTGCCAACCATCCTACTCTCTTTGTGTCTTTGTCTTCTTCCTAGAATCTCGGGGAGAGATTCCTGTTTAGTGGGGGAGAGTTGTAGCATCCCAGTTGTCTAACACCTGTAATGCTACTTGATCTAATAATAAAAGGGCCACTTCCTACATATAATTGTTGCATCATCATCATATCATGCTCATGTCATCATGCCACCTTGCATTTGAGCATCATATAAAACCCCTTCTTGTTTGGTTCTTATCTCATGTGCATTATTAATTGTGTTTGCCTCTTGATATTGTATTTGGTTCTTGATATATTGTTAAATGCCCAAGTTGATTTGGGGGCATATCTCTTATTAACTCCACCACCTTTCCTTCACCACCTTATAATTCCACCATCCAACTAAATATGAGCTTGGCATTTATGGGTTTTACTTCTAGCTCATGTGGGTTGGGATGGATCCAATTCTTTTCCACATGTTCTCCTCATGGCATCATTTTGTTTTCACATTATTGATACATGAGAGCCACATGGCCACCTTTGCATGCCTTGTGAGTGAGACCCCTTTTTCCTAGCTTCCATATGTGTTGCTTTTGGGGTTATCATCATGTTGGGATATTTTGTGGGCTTAATAAATATCTAGTGGCATATACACACTAGCAAGTCCCAAATATAATCCAATGTGATCATCTCCTCATACTCCACTTGGAATTCTTTCTAAATTCTTTTGCTTGGGCCTTATTCCACACTTGGGAATGCATAAGAAAATGCCATGTAATTAATCTTGTTTTCACAAAGATAAATATGGTAACAATTAATTATGCATGGCCCATGCAAGTATCCCTTTAGATTGGCATTTGATTTTATTTGGATTTTAATCTCTCTCTACCCCTTGGGTTTGGTCTTGTTTGATCATGCCTAAACCCCATCACCCTAACCATCCTTGCCATCATCACTTTTTCCCTCTTTTTCTAGTCTTGGTCTTGTTGGGTTTTGGTTGGTGCTTAGTTTGATCTTGTCAAAAGAACAACCTAGCATCTATCATTCCCCCTCTCTAAAACCTCTACCCTAACCCCACTTAACTCTAACCCGATCCCCTCTAGCTAAACCCTAGCTTTCCCCCTCTCCCTCTCTTCTCTCCCTGCCCTAGGGGCCCCTCCAGACCTGCCTACCCCGAGCCCCCTCTCCACCCTCGCCCTGGCCCAGCTCTCCCCACCCAGCTGCCCCTGACCTGGCTCACGTGAGGGAGGAGGAAAGGTGGCACCGAGGCCACCTTTTCCATCTACCCCTCCCCCACGCAAGCCCCCACCTGCCCCCTCTCGTTCTTATCCCCTCCCTCGCCCCTCTAGCCTCCCCAGATCCGCCCAGGGCGACACCCTCATCTCCCCTTCCTCTCCTCTCCTCTACCTAGCCTCGCCGTCCACCGCCAGTCTTCCCCTGCCCCCCATCTTCCTAGCCGGTGGCGTGACGACTGCGGGTGTCGAGGAAGCTCCGGAGGTCGTCTGCGTCGCCCCCGTACCCAGCAGCGAGGAGGAGAAGCCCCCAGGTCCCCTGCACGTCGACGACGCCGCGAAACCCTAGCACCGCCGTCCGCGAGCCGCGCCGGCGATCGTCTGCGCCCCTGCCCGAACCGACCACCCCGACGAACCCGCGGTGAGCCACTCTACCCCCAGACACCTCCCCTTTCGTGCTCGTTTCCTGGTTGCGCGGGTCACGGCGACGAGCGCCCTCGGTGCACGGCGTGGTCGTCGACGTTGTCTCGCTTCCGCGCGCGCAGACCTATCTAGCCGCCTCCCTCCCTCCTGTCAACAAACCCATACCAGCCCAGTGGTTGCCGCCGCCGCGCGCGCGCCCCAGATCGCTGGTTCGATCCTCGCCAAGGCCAAGCTGCGTTCCGTCGAAGGTTCAGATAGAAGAGAAACAGTGCCCGCGTGGCACTTTGCACATACCCCCCCCCTCTTTTGTTTTCCTAAGCCACGGTCCAGCCCACCACTCGGGTCTGCCGTTTTGCAAAAGGCTCAAGAACTCCATTACTCAACCCATGGTCCTCCTCCCTCAGCCATCAAGGCGTGTGGGTCTGTGTGTGCCTGGCCCCACATGTCTGTGACTAGGGCTAGGTTGGCCTGGGTGCTAAAATGTTTTCCAGATTCTGTTTAATTCAAACCTATTTAAATTTAATTCAAATTCAAATATAATTCTGTTTTAAATAACTTCTCATTTATAAATCCAAATAATGCAAATGTTATATGTTTTTGAATCAGAAAATTGTAAGGATTTCAAATATGCTATTCAAATTACCTTTTGCACATTTAAAATTCCAAGTTGAATTAAATTACAACCAATGCCACTGGAACTTAAATAATTAATAACTTTTGATTTATAATTCCAAATTTAACAAATGATATGTCTAAAATGATCAGCTCGACGAGACCTTTCTGTTTATGCTATCCATGACTTCAATTGCAGCATGCATCATATAAAAATATAGTGTACAGCAACTAATATGACAACAAATGTGATCCAGAACCCCATTAAATGTTATTTCTTGTCTTCCACACCTCACCCATGCCATGCTACTTTATTGCCATGCAACTTGTGCATCATTCATCATGGCATGATTGTTTGCTTGACGCATTTTATTCCTATGCTTGTGCACTTTATTTATGTGTCCCTTGCTTGTTTGGTTCTTCTTTCGATAGACGAAAGGTGGGATATATCAAGAGAACCAGGAGCACTACCCAGATCCGTCTCTCGCTTCAACTGAGTTGCCAGGCAAGCACTTCCACATGCTTGCATACATACAGTACCTATTGCCTCTATCTTATTCTTGCATCATTGAGTCGCGGTTGCATTAAATTGAATCCCAAGTATTGCATAGCCTTTACTTTAAACCCCACCGAGCTTGTTCCTCCATCCCATGAGCCATTACTACAGGAGTTGTTTGAGCCATGCGAGTTGTAGAACAACATGTGTAGGGTTTGTGAGTGTCTGGTGGATAACGAGGTACCTAAACAACTTAACCTGAGTAGTAATGGGATAACTAATGAAAGTGGCACCGGTGGGCAACATCTGCTATTTGGTTTTTCCTGCTCACTTGTGTCCCGTAGGACCCCGAGTACTTGATTCCTGTTCCAAGATTTATTCGCGCTATCCACATCCGGGAGGCTTATGGGACCCCCCTGAGCCAGAGCTTGATTCAGTCTTATTTCTTGGGGCCACAAACTAGTTTGAGGTTTTCCTTACTATCCTGTACTTATGCCATGCTACTTATGTATTACGATTGTGCGAGGAGCACACTGTACTGTTTAGGAATTGTGACCCGTTTACGCGGTATCGACAAGCCCAGTTTTGGGTTCCCAGTACGGCCCCACAAACCTCGGGTCCGTCTCGAAGTCAGCTAACATCGTTGGTGTACTCAAGGGTGGCCCCTGAAATATTTCTGAATCCTGTGATTTCTTTGTCGTGAAGGCCTCGTTGGGTTTTGATTTGGTTTTTCCGAGGTTGATCGAGCGTGCGTTGCTATTGGTGCACCCCGGCCGGGTAAAACTTTCTGAAAGCCGTGTCCGCGGTTATGGACGACTTGGAGCACAGTTTCTCGATCATAGACAAGCATAACTAAAGTACCTCTTTAATCTGACTAAGTAAATTGACTAGTAAATAGTGCAACACTCATGGAATGGTTAATAAAATTGCCAACGGATGGGGGGTTGTTCGTCCGCTTCCTCGTTGGTAAGCGAGGAGGAGGATGGATCTGATGAAATTACTGTTATAACTGTTGTCCTTAATTCACGGACATCCGTCTATCATTGGTTAGGCGGATGGTTAGCGTTTATCTGTAGAACTGCTAGGGTTTATCTTTTGCTGCAATTGCGTCACCCCAGGTTGTGTCCCCTTTAGAGGCATTAAGTCTTGCTGAGTACCCTTAGGGTCTCACACGATAAATTATTGGTTCAGATGAACAGGTACCCTCGCAGGACGGATACTGGGTGGAAGAGGCTGATGATGTGGGCAACGATCGTTCGGTGTAGAGATTCCGGGAACGGGGATCCGTGAGATCTGTGGGCGGGATGTGCTTATTTCTATGGCATCTTATGCCGATTTGCTTCTTATCCGTACTCGGACTTTGTTTTGCCGCTTCCGCGTGATACTCTGATGTGTGATGTATGAGGAATTATCCTAAAATATTAGATCTATCTAGGTCATTTGAATCTTGCCGTATGGCGTTGCTATATTTTCCTTTCTTTCTAGATGGTATGGCTCTGATGTACTCTTGTATGGTGGCTTGCATACATACTCATTTGTGTATGTATTTGATCCTTCGCCGACATTACGCCGTCAGGTCCCGATGAATTGGAAGTGGTTGGGACGGCCGAAGGGTCTACCCGTGAGTGGCTTTTGGGGCCCCACCGTACTATTTCAACCACTATCGTTCATCCAGGCTTGTAGCTAGGAGCGTAATTCACCGAGGTAGTTACACTCATGCGCTCCTTGTCGGAATTTGCAGCTCCTATGGGTTTAACCCGATCACCTCCTCCGGCCAAGGAATGCATGGTTCTTGCCGGCAACTTCATCAACACCGCCATCATGCAAGCCAAGGAGATCGCCAAGCCCCTCCAAATAGACATCAAGGCATCGGACTCCATGGCGAAGTACTCGGAGATTCTGCGCCAAGCCCCTGAGCGTATCACAAGCTGGAAAGCTTTGTGTGCACGTGGTGGCGCAAGGATGGCACTGTCAATGGTCAAGGCACACTATGAAGATGCCGACATCGACACGGTGACCTCTGGCATCCCCGACGTCGACGATGATGGCAAAGAGATTAATCATGAAGCCATCTTGTCGTCACTCGCGGGCTATGACACCAGAGTTCCTGAGTTGGTGGACATCGACGTCTTCGCGCCCATGAACATCATCGACATCGGCAAACAAGATTCCTCTGAGTCCCACCATAGCGTCGTCTTCGAGGGTGGCTCTCCGGCTGGTGATGATGATGTCTCCAAGTCACCTGCGCCAAAGGAGTGAAGAACAACTTTGTAATATTTGTTTCACCTTTGGTGTATATGCGGGAAAAAAACTTTGTTTATGTAACTTAAGGCGGAAAACACTGGTTGTTATTTCCTGCTGATTAAGAACTAGTTTCCAGCATGTATATATTTTTTAAGCAAGTGCTGGCTTATCCATTACTTTGGTTCTTATGCTTGACTTTTCGTGAGTCGGAAGAGTCGCTGTCGGAACCATGCACTTAGGTGATGATGCCCAATGGCACCGTCAATAACCTGAGCACAAAATCGCCGACAATAAGTGCCAAAAGTCACTACTCAAGAATCCACATAAAAACGACAAAGAACATGTAGACCAGAAAACTTCAGCTAACGCCCGTAGGTGGAATTTTCACAAGTGCAATCGCAATGCTTGTGCATAAAGGTTTTACATGATCCAAAAATGAACACTAAAGGAGGTAAAAGACTCAGAAATATGAGTGAACCAAAGAGCTTTATTTCATTGATCATATAAGAGGTACACAATTAGATAAAAAATGCTAAGTGTAAACAGGACGTAGTTGTGCTATGTTCCATGGCCGATCAAGCTCCGGGTAGTCATCATCCGGGTCACGTCGCTTACGCTTATGTTCCTCGTTGGGTCTATCCTTCAGTTCACGATTGTCAACGAGGTAGTAAGACCCATTGAGTAGCGCCTTGCTTATGATGAACGGTCCTTCCCATGGCGGGGATAGTTTGTGCGACTTCTTCTGCTTAAGTCGGAGCACCAAATCCCCCTCTTTAAGCGGCGATGCGGCGGCGACTATGGTAGCTGCGTAGCTTCTGCTGGTAGATGGCGGATCTTTGGCATGCCAAAACGCGCTCCTCCTCGAGAAGGTCCACATCTAGGCGTCTGGATTCTTCAGCGTCATCTTCGTCGTAGGCGGCAACTCTTGGTGCATCGTGAAGTATGTAGGAAGGCAGGATGGCTTCTGCTCCATATACCATGAAGTAAGGGGTGTAGCCGGTGGATCTGTTGGGTGTAGATCATAAACTCCACAGCACAGATGGCAATTATTCCGCCCAGGCTCCAGCTGCTCTATGTAGCGGTGCCTCAAGACGTGGCTTGATTCCCTGCAGAATTAATCCATTGGCTCGCTCAACCTGACCATTGGATTATGGGCGTGCCATAGACGCCTGGTCAAGTCGGATGCCTTTCTCCCAGCAATAAGCATCCACTTCTCCGAGTGACAAATTGATGCCGTTGTTGGTGATAATGCTGTGTGGGAGACCAAATCTCACCACTAGATCCCGAACAAACCTGAGGGCAGTTGCCCCATCAAGCTTTCTAATGGGTTTAGCTTCTATCCATTTAGTGAATTTATCAACTACTACAAGCAGATGCGTAAACCCACATGGAGCCATTTGTAACAGTCCGACTGTCTAGCCCCCAGACTGCAAACGGCCAAGTTATTGCTATTGTTCACAATTCTTCAGCAGGAAAATGTGGTTGTCGGGCATAATACTGGCATCCCATGCATGTCTCAACCAGCTTGTCGGCATCCGCCTTCGCGGTCAGCCAGTAGAATCCTTGCCGAAAGGATTTCGCGACCAACGATCGAGGAGTCGCGTGATGCCCGAAATCTCCGAGATGGATTTCGCATAGGATTTCCATACCTTCTAGCTGGGAAACACACTTTAGGTATACACCAGTAGTGCTCCTTTTGTAGAGTTGCCCATTGATTATGGTATAACCCTTTGCTCGTCGTACTATTTGCTGTCTTTTGAGTTTGTTGTCGGGCAAAGTTCCGTGTTCGAGATATTCCATGAACGGTTTTGTCCAAGCGAGAGGGACCTTAGTCACCATGTTGATGAAAGAGTCAGATCTATCCGGGTTGTTGATGTCGGCTCCCTTCATAGATGGTGTGCGCAGATGCTCTAGGAAAACTCCTGGCGGGATTCGCTTGCGCCCTGATCCAAGTTTAGACAGTAGATCAGCCGCCTCGTTTTGCTCCCTAGGTACATACTTGACTTCGTAGCCCAAGAAGCTCTTGGCTATCTCGTCCACTTCGTCTCGATATGCCACCATCATAGGGTTCCGCGCATTCCAGGTGCCAGCCACCTGCTGGGCAACCAAGTCGGAATCTCCACAGCAAACTATGCGCTTGATGCCAATATCCTTGGCTACACGTATTCCGTGAATGAGTGCTTAATACTCCGCCATGTTGTTTGTAGCCTCGAAGTGGATCTGCAGAACGTAGTATAGCTTGTCTCCTGTTGGTGACTGTAGCAATACACCAGCCCCCGAGCCGTTGAGCAGCTTTGATCCGTCAAAGTGCATCACCCATTACTCTAGTTCCGGCAAAGGAGTAGCATCTGGCATCTCCGTCCAATCTGCAACAAAATTCGCCAAGGCTTGTGATTTGATAGCGTCGCGTCTCTTGTAGGTGATCTCGAAAGCGGCAAGCTCAATGCTCCACTTCGCGACCCTTCCTGTAGCGTCGCTGTTATTGATAATGTCAGACAGTGGAGTCTTGGTCACCACTGTGATTGGGTGCTCCTGAAAGTAATGCCTCAGCTTCCGAGAAGCAAGGAATACTCCATAAGCTATCTTCTGGTAGTGCGGGTAACACTGCTTGGACTCGGTCAAGACCTCGCTCACATAGTAAACTGGTCGTTGAACTCCAGACTCATAGCCTGGCTCCTTCCGCTCTACCACGACAACGATGTCGTGGTGGCACGACAGATGCCATGGTTAGTCTAAAGTTTGGGGCCAATGGATGCTAGTGGGATCTGGGGAGGGAAGATGTAGTTGATTCTACACACTGATGACTAACGTAAAGATCTTTATTACTCCTCTCTTGGGCTACAAGTGCTCCTTGAGCTGTTTACAAGATGAGAAGATGAACTTTACTAGCCTAACGGTACCAAAATCCGATTCTCTCTTCTCATAGTCCATGTCTCTCCTTATAAAGGGACGTCCTGGCTCCTCTAGGGCTGACGTGGCAAGCATATTCGAAGAATATGCTCGTCCCAATATAGTAATTCGGCGGCCTCCTTTCCGTGTCGCCCTTCTAATGACGGCAAAGTCTCAGAGGACCCCACATGCACGCCTCGGGCTCCAGGACTGTCACCTCCATGACCTCCTTCTGCCCTTCTGCCACTCTGCGCCTTGTCCTTTGTGCTTGGCTCTGCCCAGATCCTTCATAGCTCGTGCTTAGGGTTTGACTATGAGCACTTCCTTCTCCTGCAAGCTTCACGTTATTCGGCCCTGCCTCGCTTAACTCGCCTTGGACTTCACCTGCATTCAGATTATTCGGGCTGACCCGGCCGACTTACACAGTATGTCGGCCGGGTAACGCCTTGCTCTTCTCATAAGAGTCCTGCTCTTGCTTACTTCGGCCGACCTTTACAGGATTCGGCCGATTTAGACAGTAACTCGGAAACTGGACGGGGAACTTCCTTCTGTCTTTCCCCGTCCTTACCCTATCCGGGGTCACCTCCCCAACATTAGTCCCCGAAGCTGGTATGGTCCTGCCTATAACCTCGGCCGGGCCATATCAGTTTCCCAATATTCGTTTCTCCTTGTTTCCGAGTTACTTTTCCCTCGTCTGAGGTATCTGCGCATCTTCTCGCGCACGCCTCGTCCTACGTGTCACTCTCATCATTGTTTCTCTAGTTTTTTGTTCCTCTACAGTGCCTACTGACAGGCTACAGTAATTACTGCGCCTGTCGCGTCGGCGCTGCAACGCCTCGCGCACCGTTTCCGTCAGGGATCCTGATCCTTTCTTGCATCGTGTGGTCGTTGGTGCGGTTCCACTCAGCGGCGTGCGGTTATGCCGCACGCACGATCTACACAGTTAACACCCGCACGCACGATCCCACTACCACTCAGGCCGCGTGGTTATAAAGAGGGGCTGGGGGATTCACTTTCCTCCTCCGCTTACCGTTGCCCTTCTTCCTCCTCTCCCTTCTATGCCTGTTCGTGCTCCCGCCGCCGTGCGCCCATCGGAATCTTCGATGGCGAGGCCCCAATCGTTCTGCTCCGTCGACCTCGTCCCCGTATACTTGCTCCGGCGCTGTTGCGGGTGAGTTTATCTGGTCTCACTGCCTATTTTATCCTCTAGACGCGTCTTCTTCTCTTCAGATTTCCCGCGGCGGTTCCTTTTCCGCTCCGCCGCTGTTTACGCCTAGGATCACGACGGGGCCTTGCAGTTCTAGGCTTTGCTCCGCCGCTAGTTCATCTTCCGTAGATTCTTCCGGTGACCCTATGTCGAGCTCCGTTAGCGGCGCGCTCATTGAGGATGATGATGCAGCGTCTAGGCCTGAGCGGGGCTCCTGGCAGGGTTGAGTGGTTAATCCAAACTCGTCGGATTCCTGCCGAGGTAGCCTGTCGCTTACCCGGCAGTGAATCTTCTCCCGTTCTTAACGAGGGCGAGTATGTCGTCTTTATGTCCCACTTTGCTCGCGGGTTTGGTCTCCCCCTTAGAGATTTCGCTAGGGATTTCCTTGATTACTTCGGCCTGCAGCCGCATCATCTTCCGGCTAATGCCATTGCTTCTCTTTCCGCCTTTATCTCTGCCTCGGAAGGATACTTCGGCCTATGGCCGTCTGTGCATGTTTGGTCGAAGTTCTTGCAGATCCGATCCAATGTCGTCCCAGACAAATCCCTTCAACCTTCCGAGAAATTGCTCACCTAGTGTGGAGCCGCGTGAATCACACCTCGGAGGAAATCCGAGTTTCCTCGCGTTGCTGGTCTAGAGTCATGCAAGAAATGGCATAAATCGTTCTTTTATGTCAAGAATTCTGGGAATGAAGACAGGATTCGGCTTCCTGCTTTTTCCATTGGTCCCCCTTCCAAGAAGAACTGGACTTATAATACGAGGAAAAGCCATGCTCTGGCCGAGGCCTTTGAGATTCGGCTGAAGGAACTGATCCGCTCCGGGCTACGCAGCGAGGATCTGATGACCACCTTCGTCAGCAGCCGGATCTGCCCATTCCAGAAACTCACGCATAAGCTCTGATATATGAGCGGTCCCCTTGATCTGAATCGAGTTTCAACGGTAGAGCTTGATAATTATCTTATCTTCAAGCGCGTCCGGGCTATCTTTAAAACAGAAATGCCGGAGGACTGGTCCTGGTGATTGAAGCCGTTCACCCGCGAGCATACCCCTCCCAGAGTAAGTTCTCGCAGTTGTGTTTTGCCTTTTAATCACATCTGTGATTTCTCTTGTTAATTTCTCTCTTTCTTTTCCTGCAGAGGTTTGAGGAGCAGAAGATCGAGGATGCCGATGTTTTGTCCCTCCCGTGGCCCGCAGATCGGAACACCCCGGATAGAGGGAGCCTGACTCGGAGGAGTTCGTTCCCAAGTCGGACCTTGCTCCGGCTCGTGCCCGTGGCAAGACCCTGGCCCACGAGGAGGAAGGTGATTCAGATGAGGTCCAAGTTCTTGAGGTAGTTGCCGCAATGCCAATTTCTTATGCATTTCCAGCCTCTACTTTCTCAGCTAATCCAGACGGTCAGGTTCACATCGCCGAGCCTCTCTCCTCCCGACCTCCTGTTACCTCGGGGAAACGTAGCGCTCCAACTGGTGCCTCGGAAGCCGCTCCCAAGAAACGAATGAAGAAGTTAGCCCAGCACCCTCCGAAGCGTAAAACTATGCCCGGGGTTACTGGGTGAGTTGCTTTTTATTTGTATTTCTTGTTTCTCTCTTTCTGCCTTTTGACCTGACCTTTTTTGCCTTTGCAGAGCTCCTCTTTCTGTTAAGCCCAGTGGTCCTAGCATGACGAGTCACACGACTCGGCCGCCTTCTCCTCCGCCTCCTGAAGATACTAGAGTTCCTAGTCCTGCTCGCGTTGACTCTCCTCCCGCTCTGAATCAGATGTCATCTCGCCAGGATGCGCCTGAGGTCTGTCCTGTTGATGCCGATACAACTCGGCCAGTAGATATTTCTACTGATCCTGCTGCCTCCTCCGTGAATCCCGAAGTTTCCCCCGAGATCCCTTCGACCCCTTTAACCTTTACTGCAAGAAAGGTCATTTTCACCAAGCCTCCCTCATCTCAGAAAGGGCTTGCCAGCTCTTCTCAGCCTACAATTGCTGATGCGCTGCGCAAGGGGGTTTCTTCTGCCAAGACTATTGTTACCCTGACTGCTGATACACAGCTCTCTCTTCATAAGAGTCCCGCGGCGGCGGTGGCTACACCACACGTCCGAGGTAAAGTCCTGACTCGTACGGAGAGTGGGAACAGCCTCGGCTCGTTGGTTGAGTATGCCAACAATTGGAACGCTGCAGATTAGCTCGAGGGAAATCCAAGCAGCCAGCCATTTCAACTCTTCGACATCAGCAGTCGCTTACATCTGGCTGCCAAGATCGTTCTTGATAGCGACAAGATGAATGAGGTAATTGTTTTTATGGACGTTTGATTAGTCATGCGAATGATATTATATATACTCTAGTCCCCGAAGCTTGCAATCGAATAATTTGTTATTCGTTTGGAAGTTTTATTAGGCTTTGCCTGGTTCAGTTTTGTCTTAGTGTTCGAATATCCATGCACCTAGATCCGAATTAAGCTTTGCTTGATTTGGATCTGTCTGAGTTCCGAATATTCAGCCACTTAGATCTGAGTTAAGCTTTGCTTGATTCGGATTTGTCTGAGCTTCGAATATCCAGTGACCTAGATTCGAGTTAAGTTTTGCTTGACTCGGACCTGTCTTAGGTTTGAATATCCAGCCACCTAGATTCAAGTTAAGTTTTGCTTAACTCGGATCTGTCTGAGCTTCGAATATCCAGTGACCTAGATTCGAGTTAAGTTTTTCTTGACTCAGATCTATCTTAGGTTTGAATATCCAGCCACCTAGATTCGAGTTAAGTTTTGCTTGACTCGGATCTGTCTTAGGTTCGAATATCCAGCCACCTAGATCCGAGTTAAGTTTTGCTTGACTCGGATCTGTCTTAGCTTCGAATATCCATCCACCTAGATCCGAGTTAAGTTTTGCTTGACTCGGATCTGTCTTAGCTTCGAATATCCAGCCACCTAGATCCAAGTTAAGTTTTGCTTGACTCGGATCTATCTTGGGTTCGAATATCTTATTTCTATTTGTTTTGTTGCTTAGGTTGCGCATGACCGGCGGACCGCCGAATTCCAAAGGCTGCTCTTCGCACATAAAAAATTGCAAGATAAGTATGAGAAGGTCATTCCCGTGGTGAAGAAAGCTGGTAAGGTAATAAACTTTCGCATTATCCCTAAAGTTCTTATTGTTTTGGACGTGAGGCGTTAGCTCATTTTGCTGGTGAATATGTAATATCAACAATCTTAATATCCGTCTTGAGAAGAAAGTCAAGGCCCTGGAAGGTTAGTTACTCTTCTTTCTTTTACAAATTTCTATTTGAAATGTGCACCGGGTTTCTTTTAACCCTTTTGGCTTAGGTATAGCCGAGTTACAAACTTTTGCAGCGTCACATCAAGAATGCATACCCATGCCTGATATGATGCTGCATTTTTTAGAACAAGCCGCCACTCACTCGGCGCAGCTGAAAGATAAAGATGACGAGATAACTCGCTTGTGCGCCGAGGTGGAGTCCCTCAAGCTTTCTCAGAAATCTGAGTTAGAGAAAGTTGACCAGGAGTTCTCTGAGGAAAAGAATCGGCTAGGTCTGCAATTGCAGAAAAATAAAGAGCTCCTTGAGGCTGCCGAATTGAAGACACGGGCAATGAGCGAGGAGATCACTCGCTTTGAGAAAACCAAGGGTGATTGGGCTCAGGATCTTTAGAGAATGCTTAACTATATTCATCGTAAGCCTCTGACCGTGGCCGAGTTATCTTTTTCTCTTTCTTAGTGTTGACCGATATATTTTTTATTTTTCATAGACCATTTTCCAGAAGCTAAACCCGTGAGCTCTAGAGCGGTGGTTAATGCTCGTGTACGCCGAGGTGTCCCCGCAGATGCGAGCCTAGAATACTCGATGGAAGACTACTTGGTTGTCGTTGGCGCTGCCGTTGGTCCGATGAAGATTATGGGCAGGGACTTGGTGCAGGCAGCCATCCGGGCCTACCATGTTCTCTGGCCGAATACTTCTGGAACTCCTGATATTGATGAGATCAAGCTACTGGTGGAAAGATTGATGGCGTCCTAGAACCAGTTGAATCTCTGGAGGGAATCCGCTGGACGAGTTGGTGCTGATATGGCGCTCACAGTCGTTATGTCATGGTTCGAGGATATTTCCCTCGATACCTTGATAAATTTGCGCACTGGCTCCCGTTGGGTTGAGGATTCAGAATTCGTCGCTCGCCGACAAGCTCGTGCTTTCCAGCTTGTTGAGTATGCGGACGTGCATAACTGGATTGAAGGGCCTAGTTTCCTTTCTAACCCGGCGGATATGGTCGAAGTTGAAGATGCCTCTAATGATAATTCAGCCGACCAAGACGAGGCTGAAGGCGACTTGGATACTTCTGGTGATTCCAGCTCAAGCTCGGATGGCAATGGCGACGCGCGATCCTCCTCCAAAGGGAAATTCCCAAGCTCAAGCTGATGTTTCTCAATAGCCCCGGGCTTCCCCCGAAGTCGCTCCTGGTTCTGTGGAGGGCGAAGCAACTTCGGCCGAGGTGCCGTCTACCTCGGAGCGCCCAGTACCTGACCAGGTCGCTGCCCCTTAGGTTTAAAAAACTCTAAGTTGTTTCTTATCCCCGGTATGTTGGGCGTATGACGTGTGTGAAACAATTGTCCGACTTTCTGTGTGGTATGAACCTCTTTTGCCTTTTTCCGCTGAGACACAGATGGTTGTGATCGTTATTATTCTGTTTAAACTGATCCTGTTTGTTTAAATCTTTGCTTTGGTGGCCTTCAATTTCTTAAGTTCGGATTGTGTGTTTCACTACTAGGAAAATGGCTATAGGTAATCAGCACATCCGTGGCTCACATGGTTGAAGTGCCCCACGGCTAAAACAGGTGTGGATCACCTATGGGCAGTGCCCTACTAGTAACTAGAACAACCGTGGCGCACATGACCATAGTGCGCCACAGATATGTGTGGGCCAGGGCCCTGTTGGCCGCACGCCAGACATCCGTAGCGCACTATGCCCAAGTGCGCTACGGTTGTTAGTGTCAACCGTGGCGCACAGGGAGGGGGTGCTCTACGCCTAAGTGCATGCCCCTTTCTGCTGTGAAACGGCCAGACACATCCGTGGTGCACTATGGCATGTGCGCCACGGATGTTACTTCTCCCTGTGGCGCACTAGGGCCGAGTGCGCCACAGATGTGTCGATTTTTTTGGCAGCTGCACTTTATGTGCACATGTGTGACCATCCACCACCCCAAACTTCACTTTCCCCTTCTTCTTCCTCCTTAGATCTAGTCGGGATCTTCTCCTTCCCACCTCAATTTCTCCACCCATTCACCATTTTTAGCATGTAGAACTTGCCTTGGATGTTACATAAGTAATAGAGGAAGGTCTCCGGTCTCTCATCTCCTTCTCGGTCTCACAAGCACCTCTCCTTTCCATCTTTCTCGCGACTGGTCTCTCATCTCGGTAAGTTGTCCATGTAAGGATGTGTTCATGTGTATATGGATGATATGCTCATATGTATGTAGATGATCGATGCTCATGATGTGTGTATGAGAGGATCGATGTTCATACGTGTGTGTATATGGAGAGTATCGATGATGCTCATGCATGTGTGTATGGAGAGGATAATGATATGTTCATGTGTGTATGGATTGGACTCTCTCTCTTGTGTTTGTATGTGAACAAGTTGCCATTTGTTTTGCCAAAATGTTGATTCATTTCCATTTTGGCAAGACTTTGGCATTTCGCAAAGGTCCTAATTTTAGGATAGGTCATGCAGAAATTTTCTATCGACACCATTGCATGCATGCATTGATTATGTGGTTCTAATGGACTTCTAATTGTACCGTGTACACCGTGCAGGCAAAAATGGTGCTCATAATGAGCGAAGACATTGTGGCTAGAATTTTGAAATGTGCGACGGCCGACATGATACGAAATAACAAGACGGATATAAGATGTCTGTGCAGAAGATGCAAACTCAACTGGGTGATCGACCAGTTATGGAATCTGCGCGCACTTTCGCCATGGTTTCATGGATGGATACACTCGTTGGATAAGCGATGACGAAGACGATGGAGACGGTGAAGGTGGGCAACATGACGATGATCATCATCACGGCGAGAACGGGCAAGATGATGAAGAGTCTCCTGGATATGGTGAAGGTGCGGAAGTAGACTGGGATGATGATGATCTAGCTGCCGGAGGAGCAGACGACGATGGAACAACATCAGGCTGGGTGCGGGACCCTTATGTGCAAGATCTGCTTCTCAAGCAGACGAGTAACGCCAGGGCTGCCGCTAGAGAGAAAGCCAAGCTTGCGCAACTTGAGAAAGACGGGGTTACTCCATTATATGAAGGATGCAGGCCCGATGATACCCTGTTGAATGTAACGCTCAAGGCTATGGAGATGAAGGCAAAACACAAATTGAGCGACGCAAGCTTCAACGATATGATGGCATTCTGGCACGATCGTCTCCCGGAGGGGAACACATGTCCAACTATTATCGAGGACGCCAAGACAATCGTATGTCCTCTCGATCTACCGCATGTTAGATATCACGCATGCATCAACGATTGCATCATTTATCGGGGCGAGGACGCGGAGAAAACCACATGTTCGGTGCGCGACGTGAGCCGATACAAGAAAGGGAAGAAAGCACCTCGAAAAGTGGTATGGTACTTTCCTATCACTCCTCGTCTGCAGCGCTATTTCGCGGACCCTAAGGAAGCGAAGCTCATGCGATGGCATGCGGAAAGGAAGAAGCCAGGAGATGATGATGATGACACCGAAAAGGATGAGCTGCTGACGCACCCTTTAGATGCTAGCCAGTGGAAAGCATTGGACCTCGAATTCCCAGAATTCGGTGGAGATTTGAGGAACATCAGGCTTGGTGCGAGCACCGATGGACTCAATCCGTTAGGTAGCCAGAGCAGCACGCACATCACTTGGCCCGTTTTTGTATGGATGTACAACCTCCCTCCATGGTTGTGCATGAAGAAGAAGTACATACAAATGAGTATGCTAATTCAAGGGCCGAAACAACCTGGTACCGACATCAATCTGTATCTCGGTATGTTGAAAGAGGAGCTAGCCACGTTATGGGAATCTGGAGCCAATACTTACGACGCCGTCGCACAAGATTATTTCACTATGAGAGCCGCGTTGGTCACTACGGTGCAAGACTATCCAGGTTGCGGGTATATCTCGGGGTAGGTTATCCAAGGATTCTGCGCATGCGTTAGGTGCATGGATAACACAAGCTATCTCCAACTAGAGAAAGATAAAGGGTCATCAAAAAACGTGTTCATGGTGCACCGGAGGTGGCTCGGCAAGAATGATCCATGGAGAAAACGTGGAGACCTGTTCGATGGCAAATCCAAGACCCGAGGAATCCTAGAGCGTAGGAGCAGCGAAGAAGTGGAAGAGTTGCTGAAAAACTGGAAAGATTGTCCTAAGCACGGAAAAGAAGCGAAAAGGCGAAACAAGACAAGCGGCGATGAAGGTATGGAAAATAAGGTCATTTTATGGGAGTTTCCATCTTGGAAGTTTCTCCGCCGCCTCATAGCCTCGACATCATGCATATCACGAAAAACGTGTGCGAGAGTGCGTCGCCACCATAATCAACATGCTAGATAGGACGAAGATGGTCCGAAAGCAAGGCACGACTGATATGCTTGGGTATCGGAAGGAGCTTCACGGAGGGGACTACTCCTGATGATCAGGAAGATGACGATGATCATGAGTCGGAGACGACACAAGGTCGTCGAAAGGGTAAAAAGTTCAAGAAGAACGAATATTACTGCCCTCCTTCTTGCTTCACTCTAAGCCAGGATGAGATCAAACAGTTTTTCAAGTGCCTTCTAGGAGTCAAATTTCCTTACGGCTACGCGGGCAAGATAAGCAGATACCTAGACGAGGCGAAGCAGAGGTTCAGTGGCATGAAGTCTCATGACTGTGCCGTGCTAATGACGCGGGTACTTCCGGTCGCAATAAGAGGGATAATGGACGAGCACGTCCGTGAAACATTATTTGGCCTCTGCAAGTTTTTCGACGTCATCTCTAGGAAGTTGATTGGCGTGAATCAGCTCGGGAGGCTACAGGAGGAGATCATGGTGATACTATGTGAGCTTGAGGTCTACTTCCCACCCGCATTATTTGACATTATTGTGCATCTGCTGGTCCATGTCGTGGAGGACATCGTACAACTCGGGCCGATGTTCCTCCGCAGCATGATGGCATTCGAAAGGATGAACGGACACATCAAAGGATACGTTCGCAATAGGTCCCGTCTAGATGGAAGCATAGCCAAGGGATTTCTGGCCGAAGAGTGCATCTCTTTTTGCACGAATTATCTAGACATCGAGAACCCTGTCGGTCTTCCCGTCAACAGGCACCTTGGCAAGCTCGACGGATCTGGTCACCGAGAGGGTCGTCGCATACTGCATGCAGACTTCGATTTTCGACGCGCAGACTTTGATCGAGCAAACCTCGTTGCGCTAGAGCATTTAGAACTGGTCGATCCTTGGGTACAGAAGCACAAAAGGTTAATCGAGAAGAAGTACAGTGACTGGGGCATACAGAGGATGCAGGGAGAAATAATCAAAGAGCACAACTCAGATTCCACGCGTTGGTTTAGGCAGACGCTCCTTGATAATCCCCCGCGATCGCATTCTTCTGACACAAAAAAGATCATATTCACCTTGTCGCAGGGACCGATGCAAAACCTGGTGACCTATCAGGCGTATGATATCAACGGCTACACATTCTACACGGAGGAAAAGGACAACAAGTGTGATTATCAGAACTCAGGCGTAACGTCGGAATTCTACACCGATGACAACGTGAAGGAAAGATTCTACAGAAGAATCGAGGAGATCTGGGAGCTCTACTACTGTGGAGAAAAGGTGCCGATGTTCCGTGTCAGATGGGCAAAGAGCGTCGAAAGAGAAGACCGGTATTTCACAACCATGGTTATACCCGAAGCAGCCAAATCCAAGGCCGCCGGTGCAAACGTGGCCGCGAAAAATGAACCATGGGTACTGGCTACCAAAGTGGACCAATGTTTTTTCATTACCAACCCGACAAAGCCTAGCCGTGTTGTCGTGAGGAGAGGAAAAAGAAACATCATTGGAATGGATGGAGTCGCCAACGAGCAAGACTTCGACCAGTATGACGATCCAAAGATTGAACATGACGACGACTACGATGCAGCAACATACATCACAAGAAGAAAAAGTACAACCCTACCCAAAAAAGGTAGCCCGTTCGAAATAAGAAACAATAAAGTGTCGGGGCTAAATTATTCAACCGCGACAAAGAAGGGAAAAAGATTGTAAAACGCTAGCTCAAATAATATTGTAAAACGCATGGTCGAAAAAGATTGTAATATTCATTGACAAATTATTATGACATATTTGAAGCATATTCAATTTGTACCACTTTTATGACATATATTATCACTTTTGGGCATTTTTGGATATTTAAAAGTATTTTAAAAACAAAAAAAAACTTTTGTAGCATATATCACCACTTTTGGGCATTTTTTGGAACATTTAAAAGTATTTAAAAAAAATGTGGGCACCAGGATTCAAACCTGGGTGCTAACAGGTTTAGAATAGAGCAGTGGGCGGAACCAGTGGGGTAAGGCAGTGCTAGTGTTAGCAAAGGGGGTGGCAGCCCTCTTATCTGAGTAGTCATACACACTTAGGCGTAGTGCACCCTGGGCAAGTGCGCTATGGTTATCCGTAGCGCACTTGCCTAGGGTGCGCTACGCCTAAGTGGGTATGACTGGTCAACAACTCGCCACGTCGCCGTCCCTACCCATCCCCATCGTCCTTAGCCGCATCCCATCCCCATCGTCCTCCGACGCCGCATCCGCATCGACGCCACCGCCGCATTCGCATCGACGCCACCGCTGCCGCATCCCAGCCACGCCAGGAGGAGGAGGAGGCCACCTTGCCCGTGCGCTCGAGGAGGAGGTCGTGCGCTCGAGGAGGAGGAGCCCGCCGCCGCACGCGCACCGTCGCTCGAGGAGGAGGAGGCCGCTGCTGCTCGAGGAGGAGGAGGCCGTGGAGGAGCCCGCCGTCGTCCTCATCTTAGAGGTGAGCCTCTCTCTGCATCCATTCCTGGATTGGGCCATGGATTAGGGTTAGGGTTCAGAGGATTAGGGTAGCAGTAGCTAGTGCTAGCAGTAGTGTTAGGTTAGCAGTAGTGTTAGAAGTAGTGCTAGTGCTAGTAGTAGTGTTAGGGTAGCAGTAGTGTTAGGTTCAGAGGATTAGGGTAGCAGTAGTGTTACCAGCAACTAGAAAATAGTGCATAGGCATTGATTTATTGTAGGTTTAGGTTGATTTAGGTTTAGATTTAGGTGGATAGGCCGGAAATTTAGTTCAGTACTAAATTTTTTAGGTTTAGGTTGATTTGATGATGTTTAAATTCCATTTAGTCATGGATATGATGGTACAGGTGCTGCTGCTTCTGTTACCAGTGTCCAGGTAGTAGTAGCTCTGCTAGAAATTTTTAGGTTTCTAGTTACTAGTTCAGTACTAAATTTTGCTGCTGCTTCTGTTACTAGTTCAGTACTAAATTTTTTAGGTTTAGGTTGATTTTTGGTAGTAGTAGCCTCTGACAGTGATCAAAGTAATTAGGCTACCAGTAACAGAGCAAGTCTTGTTCCATGGCCAAGATCAGCAAATAGAAACAAAGAGGATATCATGCATCTTTATTAGCTTCAGTACTTTTATCTATCAGCATTTCATATTAATGGATGTAGTTGCTGGATTAATATAGGCATAACCTAATGCTAGACTTGATGGAAAACTTAATGTAGTTGACAGAATGTTCTGTCTGGATCTTGTACATCAAGCATTATAGTTAGTAGTAGGAATTTTATAGTTAGCAGTATAGTTAAGCATTTATGCTTGCTGAAACCTGAAACTCTTGTACTAGTACCATCTTCGATTAAATTCTTGTAGGAGACCAGAAAAAAAACATGTATATGAAAACTGTGCATAACCTGACATGTTTTCCCTTGGCAATATTTCAACTTTTTCCTAGAAATGTGTCAGCAGTTGTGAGTGCATAACCAGCAGCTTTGACCTGTGAAACAAAGAAAAAATGACGAGGCTTGATGTTTACAGTGCTTGATGTTTTATGACAGTGAGGTTGTTGACAGTGCTTGATGTGTTGTTGATAGTGTTAAATATAAATTCTGATTTTATATTTACAGTGCTTGATGTTTTATGAAAGTCAGGTTGTTGACAGTGCTTGATGTGTTGTTGACAGTGTTAAAAGTTTCAAATGTTCCCGAGTTTTTTTTGCACATGTTGCTGCTGTTATTGCTATAACACTTGAAATTGTGGTTGTCCTTGTATATGAAGCACTTTATTATGTCGTGTATGCAGGTTCTTGTATGAAATGAGTCCCGATTTTTGCCGAAATGTTGATTAACTTCCGTTTTGGCAGAAATCGGGCACTCCTAGTTTAAGAAAATCAGCAAAGGTCATGCCGGAATTTTCCGTGCATTTAACCAATTTTTTTTATTAGTGCAAAGATGTGTGACAACGACGAGGCTGGATGTTCTAAGCGCATCAGCGCTGAAGGAGAACTCAGACCTCCGAATAAACAATTGACATTCTGGGAGACAGCCCAGCGGCTAGAAGATGATGAAGAATACCATCCTTCGGAGAGCGAGGATGATGAGATGGAAGACGCGGAGGAAGAATCCGAAGGAACGGCGGACGATGAAACTACTGATGGCGGCGAGGGCACAGGGAGTGGTAGCAATCCTCCTAAGAAGAAGAAGAAGCCAAAGGACCGGCGCCCGAACACGGTCGGCACGGTCAGGGAGGAAATTACCGAAGTGAGCCCATCAGGGGTTCCTTTGGAGCCCGCCCTTGTCGTCAAAAGATACGGTGGGCAAGTGGCGGCGATCACCCGGACAACCATCTCGATCAACACCGAGAATCTCTGGCATAAAGATAATGGCCACTTGCGCACACTCCTCTTCGAGAAGCTACACGCAAGATACAAGTTCCCCGCTAAGTATCAGAACACAAATTATCATGGGAACGAAGTAAACAAATCCGCCCTCACAAAGATGAGCACCGCCCTAGCCAGCTGGAGAACCCGGATAAAGAAGAAGATCTATAAAGAAGGCAAAAGTCTCGAGGAGATCCAGAAGATTGACCCGCAGATCACCGAAGATCAGTTGCGGGAGTTCAAGGAGAGGTGTGAATCCGAAAGAGCCCTGGCCAATAGTAATCGGGGAAAGGTGCTGCAGGCGATGAATATAGGTTGTGGCATCCCGCAAAACCACTACTAGAAAATCGCGTTGTTTTTGTGCATTGCATCATCATGACCGCATGCTCATGTCATCATGCCACATTGCATTTGAGCATCGTCATCATCTTGCATTTGCTTGCATAAAACTAATTGCGGGAAAACCTATTTTTGTTTTCTAAACGCCCCGTCCTTGTTCAAACACAAAACCCGGGTCTCCGGATTATTTCGTTTTGTCTGCCAATGGTTTGCAAAAGCCCGATTTTAATTGAATAAAATATTTAATTATTTTTTATGGGGCAGCCAACCGGGCCGATCTGACCCAGTCGGCCACCCCCAGTACAAATCGGTCAACCTAAAACCTAAACCCTTTTCTACCTAAACCTAGTCTACCCACCAACCGCAGCTTGCCACCTCACCGTCCCTCCACCTCAGCACTTCACCCATCCACCTCACCAATCCCAGACTTCCCCCCCACTCCACAGCACTTTGGGCCCCACCCAAGACTACTCACACAGCCCCACCTACCCTCTCTCTCTCCTCGACACCCGGCCCACCTCCTGCCGGTCCCACCCCAGCCCCACTCCTCTCTCCTCCTGCCCCCCTGCCCCACCACCTCTTCTCCTCTCTCCCACCCGTCCCTCCGCTCGCTTCCTCCCTTCCCCAACCTTCCACCGCCACCGTCGGCCCTCCCCTTCCTCTCTCTGCTCCGCCTCCTCCGCCAACCACCCGCCGCCGCCGCTTTCTCCCCTCCTGGCCCCGCCACCGCTCCTCCCCGTCGGCATCCTCCTCCGCCAACCACCTCTCCGCCCGCCGGCGACCACACTCCCCACCTCCCCACTCGCCCACCCCGCTCCTCTCGCATCCCGTGCCCCCTCTCTCCTCAACCTCTGCCGCCATTCTCCGTCCGACCCCGTCCGCCCGCCGCTCGCCCCGGCAACCCTCGCCGCCGCTCGTCCGTCGACCACCGCGCACCCCGCCGCCCGGGGCTCCCAACTTCGACGTCGCCGGTGCCTCTCCTCTCTCGCGTGGCCCGGCCTCTCCACACCACCACCGCGCCTCACCCCATCCCGTGCCCCGCTTCGCCCCCCGTCAAGCAAAGCGTCCCGGCCTCGCCCTCGTCGTGACTCCTCCTCCGCGGGCCTTCTCTGTCGCCATCTCGCCGGCCTCGCCGCCCCCGCGCCGGCCGCCCTCCATAAGCTCGCCGGGCCGCTGCCGCCGGCCGCCGAACTCCCCAGCCTTCCTCCAGCGGCCCGGCCCCGTCTGCCGGCAAGTCACCTCCAGGGCCCCTGCAGTGCCTCCGTTGCCTTCCCTGCGTGCCCTGCCGACCAGCGCGTCCTCGCGCGCGACCCTGTCTCCCGGCGCGCTTCTCTTCATCAGTCATGGTCGCCACCAGGGATGTGTTTTGCCGTTCTTATTTCCGACATGGGCAACATGTCCTGTTCATGTTTGTGAGAAGGTGTGTTGATGTTGACCCGGTTGTTCGAAGCTGCGTGATGGACAAGATTGATGAGAATTTTGACAAGACCTACGGTACCACGCGGGTACCAAGGCCGATGGTTGAAGCGAAGCCGAAGAACTACGTCGCGTCGGATATCTCGCCAAGACCGTCATCGATGGCAAGTCTGAACTATTAGGCCGTTCAGGTGGAAACCTAGGACCTCCGAAGCCGAGGCCTCAAGATCTACTTCACGGACCTGAAGACCCGAACCCTGATCCGAATACCGATCCCGGCGAGACCGAGCCAAAAACCCGTCGAACCCTCGGCACGCCAAGATCTTCTCCTCGGAACGCCATGACCGTCTACACGGACCCGAAGACGCCGTGACCCGGACGCCAAGATCTCCGCGTGAGACGACAAGACCGACAACATGGCCCGACTACCATGGATGCGACAAGATCTACTTCTGTTGTCCGAGACCGTTTCCGTCGAACCGTTCTCCCCGTCGCCCCTGAGTCCGAACCCCGAACCCCGGAACCAAGAACGCCGAACCCTAATGTGTGAACCTTTCTCGAGCCCTATTTTTATAAATGTAATATAAAATTGTTGCTTATTAAAATGTTCATGTTGCATACATATTGTGGGTTTGGGGGCCTTATGCCGATTCACCATATAATTAAATATGGGGTCCATATGCGGGCAAATCTAGTCTCATATCGGCCTCATTTAAATTTGTGTAGCGAACCGGTAACTTATTTTGCCATGTTAAGACAACATCTAAATTGCGGGGTATCTAAACAACATGAACCTAATAATTAAATGTCGGGACCCCGGTTCCGCTTAATATGACCTAAGTGCATCGCATCTTTGCCATGTCATGCATCATGCCCGATCTTCTGCCGTTGTACTAAATAGTGCATCCGGTGTTTCTTCTAGTGTTTTGCTTCTTCGCGGATAAGATCGATGAGTTGATGTGAGCTTCGCCCCGATCTTCGGATGAACCTTCGACAATGTTTTCAGGCGAGCATCTCCCCCTTTCTACCTATCTTACTTCTATAGTATTTATTCCCTCCTGTTGATCTATTGCTATCTGTGTTGCGATGCTCTAGTTTTCGTACCTGTGATATCCCTTGCAGCCTTATATTACCTTGGACACATCCTATTACATGTTGTTTGGTAGATAGTTGGACTTGCGCATCGTAGTCGCTTGCTCAAGTGCTGTTGCGTGTCGTCCAGTACCACAGTTGTTGGAGTATTGCCGCATGTTTAATGTTGGAGCTGACCATAACTTTAATTACTGTTTAACAACTAAAATTGAAGTAGGTAAGCAGAGGCACAAGTGGGCAATAGATGTTATTTGGTTGTTAACCGTCCACTTGTGTCCCGTAGGACCCCGAGTACTTGATACCTGTTCCTTGAATATTCGCGCTATCCACATCCGGGAGGATTATGGGACCCCCCTGAGCCAGAGCTTGATTCAGTCTTATTTCTTGGGGCCACAAACTAGTTTGAGGTTTTATTTACTATCCTGTACTTATGCCATGCTTTACTGCCTTATTTAAATTGTGCGATGGATAGCACCTGTACTGTTTAGGATCGGGACACGATTTCGTGGTGTCGACAAGCCCAGTTTTGGGTTCCCAGTCGTTCACAGCCGTCCAGCCCAAACCTTGGGTCCGTCTCGGAGTCAGCTAACTTCGTTGCGGGTGTACTCAATGGGGTGGCCCCCTGAAATATTCCTGAATCCTGTGATTGCTTTGTCGTGAAGGCCTCATTGGGTTTTGATTTGGTTTTTCCGAGGTTGATCGAGTGTGTGTTGTTATTTGTGCACCCCTGCAGGGTAAAACTTTCTGAAAGCCGTGTCCGCGGTTATGGACGACTTGGAGCACAGTATCTCGATCATAGACAACTATAACTAAAGTAGTGCTATAAATTTGACTTTATAATGACTAGTAATTAGCTTCACTATAATGGAATGGCTAAATAAAACTGCCAACAATTGCTTGTTTGGGTTGTCGCTTGCGACCATTGTATCTGACTAGTAAGTATTGCAACTACAACGGAATGGCTAAATAAAAGTACCAACAACTGCTGGGTTTGGGAATATCTCATGCTAATTGTAACTGACTAGTAAGTGTTGCAACTACAACGGAATGGTTAACTAAGACTGCCCACTGCTTATATTATCAGGATGACTATCTATACCTGACTAGTAATTGCTGCAACGATAACTGAATAAATAAAATTGCCAACGGTGTGAGTTCCTCGGTTGACTTCCTCGTTTGGTCTCGAGGGGGGAAACACCAGGATGGGTTTGTTTGATGATAGCATCAGGTTGGTTCCGAATATGTCTTTCTTACCCCTCTCTAATAGCCGCTAGTTGTATCGAGTCTCTATAGGTTGTTTAGTGCATGCTGCGCTGCCGCTTCAGTCCACCATACCTATGTAGGCGACGACCGCCGAATTCTAGTCTCGCCGTGTCGCCTCGATCTTGACCGCTCTCTCTTTTCCTTTGCCCTTTGTCGGCACCCCTTTTGTTTAAGCGGTTTTGAGATCGGCGTCGTTAGCGGGGTTACCCTTCCGGCTGGGCAGGGTTATGGATGCCATTGGTTATTCTTCGGGCTCTTAGCCCCATTTGCATCTTGTCCGTAGTCGGACTCCATCTTTCCGGTGATTTGGATCTTTGTACCGTATATGTATTCTTGACTCATGGAGTCGTGTTGTATATATATCATTACGTGGGTTCCATCGAGGACTGTTGTGTAATGTTATTACTTCGTTTTCCACCCGCACGAAAGTGCCTGGTGGGCACCTTTGAATCGTTTCTATGCGGGTTTGGCGGGTTTCGCTAAAACTTGCATAGGGTCGATTCTGAGGGTGTTACATAGGTCATCACCATCTCGGATCTGGTGGATACAGAACCGCGTAGGCCAAATGGAATAAGGAGGACAAAGAGTATAGATCCAAGGGGATAGAAAACCCCTTTGCGAAATTCAAACCCGGGCAGGTTCGAAACTTTATCAGGGCCCGTTACCATGTGGACCCAAAAACCAAACAACTCACCGCGGATCCTGCGGTGAAGGAATTCGAGGAAATTGTGGTAAGTATAATCTAATTACCGTGGATCTACTCGATTGCAATCTAATCGATGATCTAAACGACTCACTGTTACTTCTTCTGCAGGAGGAGGAAATTGTTGCTAGTCATGGATCCCAGGGTTCCTCATCCCGAGTCGGCGGCCACCGGTGGGATAACCCTTTTAACAGGCGATGAACCGGGCCAAGAAAATAGAGCCGATTCTGAAGAAGCCTTAAATCGGTGCCGTCTGGCCGACCTCGGGGGTAAGAATTGGGTGGATCATTTTGGTCCACCGCCGAGGACGCATGTGGGGCCGTCGGGAAGGAGAGAGGAGGTAAATCGCAAGGTTCAAGAACTTAAGGCACAAGTGGCGCGGATCCCGCAGGTCGTCCAAGATAACCTGGCAATCACCCTCACGTCCTTCCTGCCTACCTTGGTGGAGTCAATAGCGAACTGGAGTGCGGGTGGTCGAGTAGGGCCGTGCCCGATTCCAAGCATGGTCGTGACCACTCGAACAACCACGGCGGACGAATCAGGCGAACTACGTGTTCGTGACTCCGCCCGCTAGCACAGCGCCGCAAGTGTTGGTGACTCCCCTGCCATCACCGTGGCGCGGAGTACATGTTGGTGCCCGCCATCGTCGGCGGCCGAGCTCAAGCACCCGTCGGTAGGGAGAATACACCGGCGGCCCTTCCGTCTCTTGCACGCCCATCGCCGTATGCGGTGCATCGACATTAGTCGATCTCGACGCCATCACGGTAAACAAATTGCTTTAACTACCGCCTTTCATGCCATCTATTACTCTTATGGTATCTCTGACGACGCCGTACATGTTTTCCGCAGACGGATGTTCCTTGCACTCTCTTATGCTACGTGAACAACGATCTGAGGGATGTTGCCAAGGGTACCATCGTTCAACCCTTGCGGCGCACGTTCGACTCAAGGACGATGTCAGATAGCGTGTATACGGTTAAAATTAGTCGGGTGCTAAGGGGCTGCGACGACCTGGAACCTCCCATTCAACCCCCATGAGGGATGAAGAAGAGCCGTTTGTCCTCAGAACTTGCTTCGGCTTATTATTGCTATGGCCAAAGAGCATGATCCATTTGGGGACGGCGGGGGCCATCACGCCACAGACAACATCGTGCCAGCCACAAGCGGTGGCAAGGCCTCCTTACCGCCCTCGCCGTCACCTCCACGCGGGGGGTCAGATGATCATGTTGATGATATGGACATGGCGCAAGATCCGGCCGAGTACGACGAAGACTGGAATGATCACTTCTTCAACACTCAGTTTAGCAACGAAGACCTAGCTGGTGGCCCCACAGATAAAGCCACTATCACCAAGCGTCTGTTTGGTTCTCAGGAGACGCCTCCAGCTTGCGCCTTTACAGAGCCAGCTGATACAACCAACCGGCCCTTTATTCTAAGCCCTGACACACTACATAGGGCAGCCGGTGCTCAGATTGCGGTGCCTGACCGCTCTCTAAAAGGAAAAAAGGGCAGGAAAAGAAAATCTAGCAGCTCGAGCCAGCCGGTGGCGTCAACAACTGAGAATCCGATCAGGTTTCGGGACGGGCCACCAAGACCCGAGGGTATTATGTGGATGATTCATGTGGCGGGTGAGCCCATGCTACCTAAGAATTTGCGTAAGCTCGCCAGTTCGGAACTGCAGAGTGTGCATGACGGCGTGCTGACGATAGAGAGACGCCTTCTATCGGAGAAAGATCCCTCGCACCCGGTATTCGTGGTTAAGGTGCCACCAGGCTTAGGCTTCGTCGACAATGCCCCTGCGGATCTGTTCTTCCTACGGTTCGATGACATCTTCAATATGTTCCACCTATACCCGCTGCACTATACCATGGTCCGTCATTTCTCGGCAGCCATGGAGATCATTAGAGAACACACCGGGCATCACTATAGTGGACCCCTACTACATGCGTGGCGGCTGCTTGGGTTCCCCGAGCACGTATCGTGGCCTCGTACCTAAAAAGAATCCTCGTGGCGAACAAGACAAAGGAATACATTCTCGTGCCTTACTTTCCCGAGTAAGTCGTTATTCACTCGCCACCGTCGATTGGCTTTATTAGATCATCATCATTCTTTTTCCAACACATTCCATTTGAATTTTTTGCGTAGAGATGAACACTGCACGCTCATCTCCTTATCGCCGAAGCATTCCCACGCCACGTATTTCGACTCGGGGAGTCTAGAAAAGAAGAAAAACTACGACAAGATCAAGGAAGTTCTGGATGATGCTCTCACTGGCTTTGCCTCGACGGAAGGCACCACCTTCGTGCGTACGAAGGTCAAGTTCGGCAGGCACGTCTTCAACCACGTAACGGAGTTCCCCTGCGTGAAGCAGCCGGAAAACAGTAAGAAGGAAGCCTACTACACACTCCATCACATGAGGGTGTTCCTACTTGACCAGCAGAATTCTACGCTGCCAGATCATCTCAAACAGTGGTCCGAAGCAAAGGCCAAGATCACTGATTCAGATATTAGACAAGAGATGTATCGCATCCAGCAGCAGTTTGGGGCAATCATCTTTCGTGATGTCATGACTTCGGGGGGATCTTCTATGGAGGAAATATCCCGAATAACCGTGACATAGAAGATCGCCTAGAGATGCAGGGTGACTATAGGAAGTTCATGACGAGACAAGGCGTCCTATCGTTCCCTAAGCCGAGCCAGAAGGCTTGATGTTGGCCTAGTTGTAGTTACAAACTATAGATGACCTTTGTGTGTGTGTGGACAAGTGTACATGCTACTATACTTATCTTATTAGGTTTATGAATCATCGCTTACTTCTTTTGCTTATTATTATTATATATCAATCAATGCTTGGTTTTTTTGCTTACTCTTTGGTCCTTTGCTCACTTTGGTACTTTTTTTCCTTACTCTTTTTTCGAGAATAATGCCGATGATTGAAATGTCGTGGCACACTATATATGTGAATGTGCTACGATGGGATTGTGAGCCTTATGATATGCACAAGTCCAGGTCTTGTGCATCCTACTTGGCTCACGGTTCCATCGTAGCATATTCCTGTGTCCAACGACCTATGTATATATATGAGGCATTCTTTTCGAGTTATTTTTGTCTTTTTCGAGAATAATGCCGATGATTGAAATGTCGTGGCACACTATATATGTGAATGTGCTACGACGGGATAGTGAGCCTTGTGATATGCACAAGTCCAGGAATTATGCATCCTACTTGGCTCACTGTTTCGTCGTAGCATATTCCTATGTCCAACGACCTAGCTAGTTATATATGAGGCATTCTATTCGAGTTATTTTTGTCTTTTTCGAGAATAACGCGGATGATTGAAATGTCATGGCACAATATATATGTGAATGTGCTACGACGGGATAGTTAGCCTTGTGATATGCACAAGTCTAGGAATTGTGCATCCTACTTGGCTAACTATTCCGTCGTAGCATATTCCTGTGTCCAACGACCTAGCTAGTTATATATGAGGCATTCTTTTCGAGTTATTTTTGTATTTTTCGAGAATATGCCGATGATTGAAATGTCGTGGCACAATATATATGTGAATGTGCTACGATGGGATAGTTAGCCTTGTGATATGCACAAGTCCAGGAATTGTGCATCCTACTTGGCTAACCGTTCCGTCGTAGCATATTCCTGTGTCCAACGACCTATGTATATATATATATGAGGCATTCTTTTCGAGTTACTTTGGTCTTTTTCGAGAATAATGCCGATGATTGAAATGTCGTGGCACACTATATGTGAATGTGCTGCGATGGGATTGTTCGCCTTGTGCTATGCACAGGTCCAGGTGTTGTGCATCCTACTTGGCGAACAGTTTCATCGTAGCATATTCCTGTGTCGAACAACCTAGTTATAGACGAGGCATGTTTTTTGAGTTTGGTATTTTTGATTTAGGAGTACTTTCTATAAGTGTATCTTCATATGCGACTTTAATTATATATGTTTTTTTCAATCACCGGTTAATTATTATTGTCAACTTATAGATGACGTGGTACGTCATGTACAAGGGACGGGTTCCCGGAGTCTACGATGATTGGGAAGACTGTCGGAGAGAGGTGCATCGTTTCAGCGGCAATAGCTACAAAGGGTACAACACTATGGCAGAGGCGGAAGCTAGATACACGCGCTATCTAGCGGGAGTTAGGACAAGGAACCGGATGAAGACCTACACCTTCGTCGCGGCGGGGATCATGCTTATCTTCTTTGGTTGTTTATCCCGCATTTATGTCTAGCTAGTTTAGATGTCTAGGCGAGCTTCCGAGCTCTAACTTGTTCGATCGACACATGTATTCGCATGTCAACAACTCCTTTGTAACTTGATCAAAACAATGTAACTTATACTATGTATTCATGTATGAGACTTATCTATATGTATTTGTTTCAATCTTGTTTTTCAAATTGTGTATTTATATATATAATTGTATATCTTGTATATGTGTGTGTATATCTGCCTGTAATATTGTATATAATCTGTATTGTATATAATCTGGCTCGGAAATTAAAAAAACACAAAAAAAACACCTGTGGCGCATATGACCTACCTTTTTTGGCGCACCTCAGAAGCTTAGTGGCGCACTGGGAAGTGTGCCACAGAAGATCCTACGCGTAGCGCACCTGCCCACATAGCCGTGGCGCACTAGCAGGTGCGCTACGCCTATCTCGACACAACCGTGGCACACTAGGCAGTGCGCCACGGCTAGGAGATAGCCGTAGCGCAAGGCTAGTGGCGCACCCCTAGTGCGCCACAGATGCTCTTTTCAGGTGCGCCACGAATGGCCATTTCCCTAGTAGTGTTTTCCTTTGTCGTACGGTAGTTCGGCGTCTAATATTGTCTAACCTTGATAAATCTGACAATTCAACCATTGTGTTCTTGAATTTTAGCCAAGTTGTAAATCTCGAAGCCCATATCTGGGGAGAGCGAAATAATATCGCTCTGGGTGCCAAAGTTTGATACCTATTTCTGTAACAAGGGACAATTGTGGGGCAATTCCCTAGTCACTGCTCTAAAAATCGAGACTTAACACATCACTAAAAATGCGAAATAATATTGGGCAGTCCTCGAGTCATTGATCGAGGTGCCGAGGTTTAATACATAACTCAAACTCAAAAAACAAAATATGGCAGTCCCCGAGTCATTGCTCAAGGTGCCGAGGTTTAATACATAGTTGATACTTTGTCCTGAAGCGTTACTTTACAACGTGTCATAGATGACTCCTACGAGTAAAATGGACGAAGTAAAGCTACGTTCCATGGTCTTTTCGATTCTTCGCCGGCTTTGTCTGCCTTGTTCTTTTCTGGTGACTGAGCATCAATTAGGTAATACGCATCATTGTGCAATGCTTTGCTCACGATGAACGGTCCTTCCCATGGGGGTGATAGTTTGTGCATGCCGGCCGTGCATTGCACTAACCAAAGAACCAAATCTCCTTCTCTAAACACTCTTGGATTTACTTTCTTGCTATGATATCGTTGCAAGTCCTGCTGATAAATAGCTGATCTTGATAGTGCCAACTCCCTGGCCTCTTCTAGCAGATCGATATCATCTTGCCGAGCTATTTCATTTACCTCAGCGGTTGTATACTGGGTAACCCTTGGCGAGTCATGTATTATGTCGGCTGGAAGCACGGCTTCTGCCCCATATACTAGAAAAAATGGTGTATACCCTATTGATCTGTTTGGGGTAGTTCTGAGGCTCCATAGTACTGCTGGTAGTTCCTCAATCCAACACCCTGCCGACCTTTATAGTGGTTCGACGAGTCGTGGTTTTATTCCGGACAATACTAGTCCATTAGATCTTTCTACTTGCCCATTAGATTCTGGGTAAGCCACCGACGCGACATCTAGTCTTATGTGTTTTTCTTGACAGAATCTAGCAAAGGCTCCTTCATTAAAGTTTGTACCATTGTCTGTAATAACACTGTGTGGGTAACCATATCTCAAGATAATATCTTTGAGGAATTTTACTACTGTGGGCCCATCACACTTCTTTATTGGTTTCACTTCAATCCATTTTGTGAATTTGTCTACCATGACTAAGATGTGGGTCATCCCACCCCGGGCCGGCTTGAATAGTCCCACCATATCTAAGCACCATACAGAAAATGGCCAAGTAATTGGTATCGTTTTTAACTCGGACGATGTCATATGTATCTTGATGGCATATCTCTGGCAACCATTACATTTTCCACCAGTTCTTTGGCCTTTTTCAACGCTGTTGGCCAATAAAACCCATGCCTAAATGCTTTGGCCACTAAAGCTCTGGACAAGGCGTGATGCCCGCATTCTCCTTGATGTATATCTAGGAGGATCTCCTGGCCTTCCGCCGAGTTCACACATCTTTGTAACACGCTTGTGACGCTCCTTTTATACAGCTCATTGTTTATGATTGTATAAGCTTTAGCTCTTCTCACTATCTGTCTCGCCAATACCTCGTCATTCGGCAAAATAACATCTTTAAGGAAAGAAAATATGGGTTGCGCCCATGTTGGTATGATTTTTTCTGGGGTAATCTCACTATCTATTTCCATATTTTTTGCCAACATAACTACCTCGGATCTTTCCATATCCATCCTTGCATCGGCCGGGTTCATTTTTGGAAATTCCGGGTTACATTCCTTGTCAATTTCCATCGGCACACTATCTTCTCTTCATTTTTCCGGAATAAAGATGGATTCGGACTCTGGTGATGGTGTTATTGATGGTTTCCTCAGGTGCTCTAGGGGAATTGATTGTCTGGTTGATTCGAGTTTTGACAATGTGTCTGCGGCGTCGTTTTCTGCCCGAGGTATATGATGAAATTCACATCCATCAAAGTATCCACTGAGTTTTTGCACATGAAACCTATATAAGGCCATATTGGCATCTAACGCATCCCAATTCCCTGAGACTTGTTGAACTACTAGATCTGAATCTCCGTAGCATAAGATTCGGCGTATGCCAATCTCTTTTGCCACCTTCAATCCATGGACGATTGCTTCATATTTGGCTACATTGTTTGATGCGGCAAAATGTATTTGCAACACATATTTCAGCTGATATCTTTTTGGCGAGGTTAACACTATTCCTGCCCCCAAACCATTTCTCAGCTTGGAACCGTCGAAGTGCATCGTCCAATAACTCGGATCTGGTAATGGTGGCTCATATTGTACCTCGTCCCAATCCACGAAGAAGTCGGCCACAGCCTGAGATTTGATTGCATCTCGCATAAGGTGACAATTCAATTGCCCATTTTGCTATTCGGCCACTTGCATCCTTGTTGCTCAATATGTCGGCTATGGGTGCTTCACAGATCACTTTGATGGGGTGCTTTTCGAAGTAATGTTTAAGTTTCTTCACTGACATGTATACCCCATATGCCATCTTCTGATAATGTGGGTAATTTTGCTTTGAGGTTGATAGTACCTCGCTTAGGTAATATACCGGCCTTTGTACTGATTTGTCATCTTCAATTCGTTCCACCACGATCACAGCACTTACTACTCTGTTCGTGGCGGCTATGTAAAGTAACATAGGCTCTTTTGACAATGGAGAGGCCAGGATTGGCGCTATGACCAACATCTTCTTCAATTCATGGAACGCATTGTCTGCTTGTGGTGTCCAAACGAACTTATCTGATTTTTTCATCAGTTGATAAAGTGGTAATGCTTTCTCTCCCAGCCGACATACAAATCGGCTAAGCGAGGCCAGGCAACCTGTGAACTTCTGTACGTCATTTAGACATCTCGGCAATTCCATCCTTTCCACTGCTCTTATGTTGGTCGGGTTGGCCTCTATACCTCGGCTAGATACGAGAAAACCGAGTAGTTTTCCAGCCGGTACACCGAAGGTGCATTTTTCCGGGTTAAGCTTCATTCGGAACCTTCCCAAGTTCGCGAAAGTTTGCCGAATATCATCCAGTAGCATTTTGCTTTCTTTGGTTTTGATAACCACATCATCTACATATACTTGTACATTTTTTCCTATCTGGTCATGCAGACATTTTTGCATACATCTCTGGTACGTTGCCCCTGCATTACGCAGGCCGAATGGCATGGTGCGATAGCAATAAGCCCCGTATGGAGTAATAAACGCAGTCTTTATTTTATCGGCCGAATTTAACGGTATCTGGTGAAAACCAGAATACGCGTCTACAAATGATAACAGTTCACAACAAGCGGTCGAATCAATGACCTGGTCTATTCTAGGTAGCGGAAAAGGATCTTTTGGACATGCCTTGTTCATGTTCGTGTAGTCAATACAAATTGGCCATACAATGGCTACATTTGGATCATCCTTCTTCTTTTCTACTAGCACCGGGGTTGATAGCCAATCCGGATAAAGCACCTCCATGATGAACCCGGCCGCAAGGAGCCGAGCTATCTCATCCCCTATTATTTTTCTCCTGTCTTCAGCGAAGCGGCGGAGAGGTTTCTTCACCGACCTTGCTCCTGGACTTACATTCAGAGAGTGCTCAGCCATCTCCCTCGGCACACCTTGCAAATCTTGAGTTGACCATGCAAAGATATCCCGATTCTCACGGAGGAAGTTGGTGAGCTCGCTTTCCTATTTAGCATCTAGGCCGGCACCAATGGTGACGGTGCGCTCTGGGAACTGCTCATCTACCTGGAACTTTTTTGTTTCTTTAGTCGGCTGGAAAGAGACACTTCCATGCGGATTGGCCAATGCCGGCATATTCAGTTGTGCCGACTGAGCGAGGGACGCTACCTCCTGAATCCTTCTTTTTTCTCTTGCTATTACCAATGACTCGGCCATATTTGATCCGACTGAAGCACATTCCATTGACTTCAGTAATCTCCACCTCTTGTTATCACCCCTTGTGGTCCGGGTAACTTCATTTTAAAGTAAGTTATGTGGCAGCTGCTCATGAATTTGGCCAATGCCGGCCGTCCGAGTAGAGCATGATAACAACTCTCTAGATCCACCACTTCAAACTCCAATTTTTCTGCTCTGCAGTTATCTCTTGTGCCGAATAACACATCCACTCGTACCTTTCCAATGGGTTCGCATGAAAGCCCTGACACTATTCCATGGAATGTGGTTCTCGTGGATTGCAGCATATTCTGCGATATTCCGAGTTTATGCATTGTATCCTTGTACATGATATTGATACTGCTCCCATTATCAATGATTACTTTTGAAAATTTCACATTAATGCTCGGTCCGACAAATGTCGGATCTAGTACGAGTGCGTACGACCCCGGATTCGGCATTATTTTGGGGTGATCCTTTATGCTCCAAGTTACTTCTTGATCTGACCAAGGCACATATCTCGGTACTCCTGGCATAACTGCATTTAATTCCATATGCCGGCGCTGTACACTCTGCCTGTCTTGTTGTTCTGTTGTGAACACGCAATATGATTGATGATGCTCCATGTAATCATTGCGTCCACTATTTACTGGGTTCGTCCTTCCATCCGGACCCTGATTTATCACTTGATGCACTGCATCTCTCCGGTCTGAGTTATCATACCTCGGGGGAGGAGGTGGTAACATTAGTTGTTGTGCATTTGCTCGATCAAGCTGCGGTGATCTTTGGCGATGTACTGGTGGGATGTTGCTTGCATGCCGGGTTACCCATTGCATTTTCATCCAGCGCATTGCGAGTTGTATGATTGGACGGCTTGGCGGTTTGAAGTATGAAACTTACGGTTGATCTAACATAGACTCAAACATGTACTTGACCTTCTTTCGCCATTGCTTCTTACATTACGGTGTCCAGTCTCTTCCCTTCATTCCTTGGTGTCCATTGCTGAGGACCATTCTTTTGCCGCTGATTGTTTCCGTGACTCGGCTGATCTTGCACTACCGCTGCCACCTGATTTTAGCCATATCTATAATCCGGTCTTTCTTCTCTTCTTCTTCCTCTGAACTCATTGCGCCTCGATGACCCGGCCGCATCTCTTGCGTATTGATCTTGATGTTCCCGATGATCTGTTGACATTAGTTCTGGTTGTGTCGGATCTCCCAATGCATACGAATCCGCTATCCTGATGGTTTCTGCCAAAGTGGTTGGCATATGTCTTTGCAATCGCTGCCACAATACACTGCCATAACGACATCCTTGAGCGAACCAAGCTATCGCTTGTGATTCTATGACTCCCTCGCATGAATTCCTAAGATTACACCACCGAGTTAAGAATTCTCTGTCTGTCTCATTAGGCCTTTGCTTGCACATGGCTAGCTGCTGCGGCCGGTTTGGCCTTTTGTAAGTACTGGTGAATTTGCTAACAAACATTTCTTCAAAATCCAACCAATAGTTGATGCTGCCTGGAGGCAGATTATTCAGCCATACTCTGGCTGGTCCTTCCAGCATTTGCGGGACATATCTTACTGCCCACCGCAAGTTTCCACTTGCTATTTTTACAACAGTGGCATAATATATCAACCAATCCTGTGGTTTGGTGCTCCCGTTGTATGTTTTCGTGCCTCTTTCCAGCTGAAAGTTCGGCACTAGCGGCTCGCCCATGATCTGTAGTCCGAAACATGCCGAACCCGGTGGACCCTGCTCTTCTAACAACTCGGACCGGTACAACCAGTCCAGTTTTACTATTGCATCACTTGACGGCAAATCTCTGTACAGAATTCTCTCCTGCATTCCATAGTGGTTATTTCCACCATGAACCGCATATTCCATCTCGGAATAACGATCACTATACCTCTCATTCACCTGATTGTGGCGAGCTGGTCTCACTTCTCTTTCCTGTCGAGGTTCATATCTCGTTTGAGGATTGGGTGGCGGTTCTCTCCTTCCTTCTGCCGGGATATTATTCTCGTGATTTCCTCTTCCGAGATCTCCTCTTTCGAGATCTCCATTACCTCGGCTTCCATTGCCTTTGTCGGCACGACCGGGGTTTCTTTCGCCACTGTTACCTCGACTTCCATTGCCTCTGTTTTCGTTTGCTTTTCCGGCTACTGCCGGATCATATGGAACAATTTGCTTATTTCTTTTTCCCGAAGTTACCGCTCTGTCTTTCCGCGTGTTGTTTCCGGGCGAGGATGCTGCTGCCACAGATAGGGCGGGTGCTGCACCAGCCGAATGAACCATTCGCGAGGCACCAGGCCTTGCCGGGTCTGCCCTGAGCATTTCTTCATTCTGCTGGTTCGCGATGCGCACCAGCTCATTCATCTTTCTTGTTGCTTCTGCCGGGCTTCGCCGGCCAGTCCTTCTAACTCTAGTGCAGCGGCATTTGCCACTCTTAGGCCCAGTTCTTTTGGCGGCTTCTCGGAGAAGCCGCCCTACCCCCAGCTTCCTGAGGAAGCCGGTTCCAAAATTTCGTGAGGCTTCCAAGTTAGTTTAGCCTTAACCACTTTGGAAGCCTTGTAATTTTTTTGAACCGGCTTTTCCAGAAAGCTGGGGGTAGGGCGGCTTCTCGGAGAAGCCGCCAAAAGAACTGGGCCTTAGGTTCTTTGCCGGGGTGCTATACCTCGGCAAGCCTAAATCGACTGAATCTCCCTTATGAGTCTCATGCTCTTTGTTGATATCATCCATGAGGTTCTTTCCTCTCAATCTTAATTCGTCAACCCGCTCGGGGGTGACATCAAGCTTATTTGCCCTAGAATATTCTCGCAGGGTCCTGTTTAAGGACTCCCGCAATGCCGACACCTTTTTTGCCTCTACCCGTACTTTTTTCCTGGTTTCTTCTTACTCTGCCTGAGCATTAGCCGGATCAAGTATCGGCGCTACAGGTGTATTCATATTATCTATAGTTGCCTGGAGAACATTCTCTGGTCTTTCCAGAGGTGGCCCTCTTACCCTTGGTGCCTTTGGGGTCGTCTCCTGCACCTCGGCTGGGTTGGCTACTAAAGGATTTACCTCGGTGGGCGGTGGAGCTGCCTGCTTCGTGGCCACCTGCACACCCATCGTCGGATCCTTGCTTGATCCGGCGCCCGCTGCTCCCGCCTGCACCCCGGCTGCGACCATCACCTCAACGCTGCTGACGGGGCGTTCTCCGCGCGGACCTTTTGCAGCGCTAAGGGGAGGCTCTCCTGCAACAATAACTTGGTGAGGATAAACGCCGGAGGTGTCGACGCCGACGTAGATCTGGTGCATGCCCAAGTTGATGAAGATGCCGTTGCGCTGAGGGGTTTTTCACCTGAAGCTGCTTGCGTTATCGCTAACATAGTCACAGAGATCGATTCTCTGGACCAAGCCTGAGACAACGCGCTCGCCAGTGTGGATGAAGTTTCCCATACGGATCATGACTCCAGCTAGCACCGCTTCCAACCCCATGGTGGGCGCCAACTGTCGTGGTGGTGGCACGGCAAATGCCATGGGTAGGCTAAAGTTTGGGGCCAATGGATGCTAGTGGGATCTGGGGAGGGAAGATGTAGTTGATTCTACACACTGATGACTAACGTAAAGATCTTTATTACTCCTCTCTTGGGCTACAAGTGCTCCTTGAGCTGTTTACAAGATGAGAAGATGAACTTTACCAGCCTAACTGTACCAAAATCCACTTCTCTCTTCTCAGAGTCCATGCCTCTCCGTATAAAGGGACGTCCTGGCTCTTCTAGGGCTGACGTGGAAAGCATATTCGAAGAATATGCTCGTCCCAATATAATAATTCGGCGGCCTCCTTTTCGTGTCGCCCTTCTAATGACGACAAAGTCTCAGAGGACCCCACCTGCACGCCTCGGGCTCCAGGACTGTCACCTCCGTGACCTCCTTCTGCCCTTCTGCCACTCTGCGCCTTGTCCTTTGTGCTTGGCTCTGCCCAGATCCTTCATAGCTCGTGGCTAGGGTTTGATTATGAGCACTTCCTTCACCTGCAAGCTTCACGTTATTCGGCCCTGCCTCGCTTAACTCGCCTTGGCCTTCACCTGCATTCAGATTATTCGGGCTGACCCGGCCGACTTACACAGTATGTCGGCCGGGTAACGCCTTGCTCTTCTCATAAGAGTCCTGCTCTTGCTTACTTCGGCCGACCTTTACAGGATTCGGCCGATTTAAACGATAACTTCGGGCCCAGGGGAACTTCCTACATCTTCCCCGTCCTTACCCTATACGGGGTCACCTCCCCAACAACGATGCTGATTACCCGGTTGGTTGCCGCCATGTAGATTAATAGGGGCTCTCCAGGCTCGGGTGCTCCAAGGATGGGATCTGAGGAAAGAATCTCCTTGAGCTGCTTCAATGCTGCATCTTCTTCGTCTGTCCATGTGAATTTGTCCGCCTTCTTGACAGATGGTAATAGCCTTCTCTCCAAGTTGGCTGACGAACCGACTAACTGCTGCAACACAACCTGTTAGTTGTTGAATGTCCTTTAGGCATGTCGAACGGTTTATGTTTAAGATGGCCTTGATTTTCTCCGGGTTGACCTCGATTCCGTGTTGGGAAACGATGAAGCCCAACAATTTGCCGGCTGGAACCCCGAAGACGCACTTCTTAGGATTAAGCATCATGTTGTATTTTCGGAGCTTATCGAAGGTTTCTTTTAAGTCGGAGATTAAGTTATTTGACTTTTTAGACATCACCACGATATCGTCCACATAGGCGTGAACGTTCCGACCAATTTGGTCGTGGAGGCAACGTTGCATTGTCCGCTGGTACGTAGCACCAGCGTTTTTCAGCCCAAAGGGTATCGTGACATAGCAAAACGTGCCATATGGGGTAGTGAACGAAGTGGCCAATTGGTCCGACTTCCTCATTTTGATCTGGTGGTATCCTGAGTATGCATTGAGAAAACACAAAAGCTCTGAGCCAGCCGTCGAATCAATGACTTGGTCAATCTGAGGCAAAGCAAACGGGTCTTTGGGACATGCTTTGTTCAAGCCGGTGTAATCAACGCACATTCTTAATTCATTGGTTCCCTTTTTGCGGACAAGTACATGATTGGCCACCCATCGGGTGTGAAGGACTTCTCGGATAAATCTAGCTTTAAGTAACCTAGCTATCTCTTTGCCAATGGCGCGTCTCTTCTCATCTCCAAAGTGTCGTAGAGGTTGTTTCACTGGTTTGCATTTTGGATCAATGTTTAAGCTGTGCTCGGCAAGTTCCCTAGGTACACCTTTCATGTCGGCAGGTTGCCATGCAAAGATGTCCTTGTTCTCACGGAGGAACTCGACGAGCGCGCTTTCCTATTTGGGATCCAGGTTCGTCCCAATGGTGGTGACCTTGGAGGCATCGCCTACCACAAGTTCCACCGGCTTGGTCTCGATGGCGGCCTTGAACACAGGAGCGGAGTCGGAGATCTGTTTCTTCGACGCGGGCATCTCTGAGTCATCGACCTTGCTTTGGATCTCTTTGAATTCTTATTTGAGAGACGGCTTACCACGGCTGCTTCATTGATCTCGCAGTCCCTTGCCTTGGCAAAGCTTCCGGATACGGTGATGACACCGTTTGGTCCGGGTATCTTGAGTTTGTTGTAGACGAAGCATGGCTTGGCTGTGAACGTGTGGAATATGTCGCGGCCGAATATGACATGGTACACACTCTTGAAGGGGACCACCTCGAAGGTCATGCGCTCTTGGCGGTAATTGTTAACATCACCAAAGGCAACCTGAAGTGTAATGCACCCAAGGGACCGAGCCTCCCGACCAGGAACTATGTCGTGGAAGATGGTGTTGGTCCTCCTTAGGTTTGCCTCCGTCAAGTTCATCTTTTGCAGTGTATCCAGGTACATGATGGTGATGCTGCTTCCACTATCCACCATACACTTGGTGAACTCCACGCCGTCAATCAAGGGGTTGATGACCATGGCGTACTGGTTCTCCATTGGTATAAGGTCTAGGTGGTCTGTCCTGTCCCAAGTTATTGGAACCTCCGACCAGCGCATGTACTGGGGAACTGGGGGGAGAGTAGCCATCAGGATCCTCAGAAAAGTCTTCTGTTGTCGGACGGTGGGGGTGCCAAGGAAAGTGTGGTAGACTGGTGCCTTCTTTGTGAAGTGGTTCTTGCCCTTATCGTCGCCCTTGTCGGCATGCTTGGGGTCAACGTCCTCGTCCATGTCACTTGACTCCTTGGACTCCTCCTCCTTCTTCTTCCCCTTTCCCTTGCCTCGCGGTCTGTTCTTCCGACTTCGCTTGTAGCCGGACTCTGGGTCTTCCTTGAGGTCGTTGACGAACTTGCAGTGTCGATTGGTATGGGTGGCCTTACCGTTGGCATCGAGGTGTACGAGGAACGGCATATCGCGGTACTCCTCGTAGGTTTGGGGAACACGGAGCGGTGCCGAGGTGGTTTCATTTCCTCGTTGCTTCCCACGACCAGCTCCCCTTCCTCGGCCATGTTGTCCGCCTTCACCTCGTCCTGCAAAAGTCATAGCGACCATGTCGGTAGATTGCTTTTCTTCTGGAGCGGTTTTCCGGTTTGTACTGCTGTTCCTCTGAGCTTGAGTTAGAACGGCTGTTGCCGGCAAGGAGCCGCGAGCATCGTCGTCGGCAGCTGCGAACTCACTAGCCAACTGAATCATCTGGTTCAAGTCTAGCTGGTGATTGTCCTGCAAGCGCTTCAGGTTATGTTGGAGCAATGTGCCCCTTTCCAACCCGTCGATGAAGGCGGCCATGGCAGTCTGAGCGTGCACTCCTGCGTAGGAATTCTTCATGTCCAGCCAGCGAGAGAGGTAGGCGCGAGATGTCTCGTCTTTATCTTGCACGCACCGCTGTAGATCGCCCACAGTGCAGGGATGCTTGTATGTACCCTCAAAGTTCTTGGTGAATGCTTCTTGCATGTCCAACCAGTTGTAGATAGATTTCTCCGGCAAGTCGTCGATCCATTGACGGGCCATGCCTGCCAACATTAACGGGAGGTACTTGACGACGACGTTGGGGTTGCCTCCTGCAATCTCCACCGCGTTGTCGTAGTCCTGCAACCATGTGGCTGGCTTGGCGGTACCATCATAGGGCTTGATGGTCTTGTCAATCCGGAAAACTTTGGGGTAAGTTGCGGACCGTATTGCAGGTCCAAAGCAACGTGGTCACAGGCATGGTCCTTCTCGGGCCTCGTGGATCTTATCGATTGTAACTACCTCGGTGAACTACGCTCCTATATACAAGCCTGGATGAGTGGTAGTGGTTGAAATAGTACGGTGGGGCCCCAAAAGCCACTCACTGGTAGTCCTTTCAAACGTCCCAACCACTACCCTCTCAACGGGACTGTCAGGCGGCGTGAGTCGGCGAAGGGATCAACTACGTACACAAGTGGGTATGTCATAAGCCACCATACAAGAGTACATCGAGCCATACCATCTAGAAAGAAAGAAAATATAGCAACGCCATACGACAAGATTCAAATGACCTAGATAGATCTATATTTTAGGATACTTCCTCATACAACACACATCGAGTATCATGCGGCGGCAAACAAAATCCAGTACGGATAAGAAGCAAATCGGCATAAGATGCCATAGAAATAAGCACATCCCAACTACAGGTCTCACGGATCCCGTTCCGGAATCTCTACGAGCGATCGTTGCCCACATCTTGACTTCTTCCACCCAAGATTCGTCACGAGAAGGTACATTCATCTGAATCAAGAATTTATCGTGTGAGACCCTAAAATTTTCGGCAAGTCTTAATGCCTCTAAAGGGACACCACAGGGTGACGCAATGCAGCGAAAGATAAACCCTAGCAATTCTAGATAACGCTAACCATCCGCCTAACCAATGATAGCGGATGTCCGTGAATTAAGGACAACAGTTATAATGGTAATCTCATCCGATCCATCCTCCTCCACCTTACCAACAAGGAAGCGGACGAACAACCCCCATCCGTTGGCAATTTTATTAACCATTCCATGAGTGTTGCACTATTTACTAGTCAAGTTACTTAGTCAAATTAAAGCGGTACTTTAGTTATGCTTGTCTATGATCGAAAGCGTGCTCCAAGTCGTCCATATCCGCGGACACGGCTTTGAAAGTTTTACCGGCCGGGTGCACCAATAGCAACACGCTCGATCAACCTCGGAAAAACCAAAACAAAACCCACGAGGCTTTCACTGAACAATCACAAGATTCAGAAATATTTCAGGGCCACCCTTAAGTAGATCCCGCGAAGCGGTGACTCGAGACGGACTCAAGGTTTGGGTGGGCCAGTGAACGACCGGGAACCCGAAAGTGTGGCTGGGCTTGTCGACACCGCGAATCGTGTCCCGATCCTAAGCAGAAAGTGTGCTCCTCGCAAATTAAATACGAGCGTAGCATGGCATAAATGCAGGATAGTAAATAAAACCTCAAACTAGTTTGTGGCCCCAAGAAATAAGACGGAATCAAGCTACGGCCTGGGGGTCCCATATACCTCCCGGATGTGGATAGCGCGATAAATCAAGGAACAAGAATCAAGTACTCGGGGTCTTACGGGACACAAGTGAGCAGGAAAAACCAAATAGCAGATGTTGCTCACCGGTGCCACTTTCTTTAGTTATCCCAGAACTACTCAGGTTAAGTTGTTTAGGTACCTCATTATCCAACAGACTCTCACATACCCTACACATGCTGTTCTACGACTCGCATGGCTCAAACAACTCCTGTAGTAATGGCTCATGGGATGGGGGAACAAGCTTGGTGGAGTTTGAAAGTAAAGGCTATGCATACTTGGGATTCAATTTAATGCAATCGCGACTCAATGATGCAAGAGTAAGATAGAGGCCATAGGTACTGTATGTATGCAAGCATGTGGAAGTGCTTGCCTGTTAACTCAGTTGAAGCGAGGGACGGATCTGGGTAGTGCTCCTGGTTCTCTTGATATAACCCCCGCTTTCGGTCTATCAGAAAAACCAAACAAACAAGGCCAACATGAATATAGAGCACAAGCATATGAATAAGATGCGTCAAGCAAACAATCATGCCATGATGAATGATGCACAATTTACATGGCAAAAAGGTAGCATGGCGTGGGTGAGGTGTGGAATCCAAGAAATAACATTTCAATGGGGTTTCGGAATCACATTTGTTGAAATAACAGTTGTTTTTCACTATATATTTATATGATGCATGCTGCAATTGAAGTTATGGATAGCATAAACAGAAAGGTCTCGTCGAGCTGATCAATTTAGACACATCATTTGCTAAATTTGGATTTAGGAAACAAAAGTTATTAATTATTGAAATTCTAGTGGCAATTGGGTAATTTAAATAAACTTGGAATTTTACTTGTGCAAAAGGCAAAATGGATGGCATATTTGGAATCCTCTCATTTTGCTGATATCCAAACATATATTATTTGTCCAATTTGGATTTAGTATGGAAAAGTTATTTGAAACTGAATTGAATTTGAATTTGAATTAAATTTTAAACAGGTTTGAATTTTAAACAGACACACAGATATATTTTATACTCAGGGGAGCCCAGCCTTTGTCAATGGCAGGTGGGCCCTGTGCTGACTCAGCACCACACGTGGTCAGCCGAGGGGAGGTACCGCGGGTTGAGGTTGCGGAAGCCGGGGTGTCTTCGAAAAGGCCACGGGCAGCGATGGTGGCCCGGGTGGGTCTGCGGGTCGAGTTCTGGGTATTGCGGGAGCCTTTTTAGAAAAAAGACCACCACCGCTGACAGTGGGGCCTCGGGGTCCGCGGGTTAGGAAAAAGAAGCTGCGAGGGGTTTTGGGGAAAAGATCCACGGGCCACTGTGGATCTTCCCGCGCTCTGTCGATAGCGCCTTGATGTGAAAGAGCCTTGGCGGGCTCGAACCCGTGCCCTCTGGCACGCTCGCGACGGCGGCTACCACTGCGGTGTCCGCGGGTTGTTGACAGGGAGGAGGGAGGACAGCTAGTAAGGCGCTAGGCGGCACGGGTGGATGCAGGCAGAAACGAACGGCGGTGCACGGCGAGCGCTCGACGAAACGAACGTCGTCGACAGGAAACGAAGAAGGACGAGAGCATGTCTAGGAGTCTAGGGGGCTCACCGCGGGCTTGATCGTGTGGACGACGTGGCGCGGGGAGTAGGCGATCGGCGATGAGGCTGGCGGCGGCGAGCGCTAGGGTTTCCTCGGGGCGGCGTCGGTCTGGGACATCTGGGCCTGCTCCTCCTCGCGGGGCGTACGGGGCTGCTGCAGGGGAACCTGCTGGTGGTCCTTGACCACCCCCTCGATGAGCTGGCCGGCCGGAGCGTCGTGGACGTCGAGGTGCGGGCGTTGGGCGGCGTCGGTATGCCGGTGGCCGTGGAGGGGAAGGGGAGGAAAAGCGGGCTTAGCCAGATCTGGGCGAGGCAGAGAGGCGAGGGAGGGCAGATAAGGACGGAGGTGGGAGGCTAGGTGCCGTGGAGAGGTGGTGGCCGAAAGGTGGCTCGGTCACCCTCCTTTTCACGTGCACGGGCAGAGGGGTCCAGGGCAGGGAGGCAGGCACGGGGTAGGTTAGACTCGGGGCCAGAGAGGCGGGCACGAGGGTGGCTCGGGTGGGGCCTAGCAGAGAGAGAGAGAGCTAGAGAGAGGAGAGGGGTAGGCTCGGGTCTAGGGTTGGGCTTAGGGTATGAGGAAAGAGAGAAAGAGGGAGAGTTGGGGTATGGGGCCAGGGAGACGGTGGCCAGGTGGGGCCGGCATGGTAGAAGAAGGGGGCCGAGAGGGAGAGATAGGGCATTGTCTAGGGAGTACTTAGGGTTTTGTTTGGATTAGGTGTCTACTCGGGTTTAGCTAGGATGTGGATATGGGGGTATGGGGTAGGTGAAAGAGGGAGTGAGATAAAGGGATTAGAGAGAGAGGGGTGCGAGCTAGGGATTTTTGAAGCATGCATGTTCCAAACATAGGTCAAGCAAGATCAAAAAGAAAAGAGGTAGGGAGAAGGGTGTGGGGTTTAGGGCTTGATTAGGGTTTAAGCAAAAACAAACAAGATCAAGCTAAAGGAGGGAGAGAGATGGGGAGACAATCAATTGATCCAACAAACACCAAAATAAACCAAAGGACAAACAAAGGTGTTACTTGCATGTGCTATGCAAAGCATTAATTGCCATGTAGTTATATTGTGAAAACAACATTAAACCATGTGGCACTATTCCTTGCATTCCCAAAAAGTGGGAAAAGGCCAAGCAAAAGATGATGGGTGGAATCCAACCAACAACAAGAGCTAGAGGCAACTCAAATAAAATGCCAAGCTCATATTATTTGGATGGTGGAATTATAAGGTGGTGATAGAAAAGGTGGTGGAGTCAAAAAGAAAGATGCCCTCAACTCAACTTGGGCATTTAACAATTTATTAAGAACCAAATACAATATCAAGAAGCAAATACAATTAATGGTGCACATGAGATAAGAACCAAACAAGAATAGGTTTTATATGATGCTCAAATGCAAGGTGGCATGATGACATGAGCATGACATGATGATGATGCAACAATTATATTGGAAGTGGCCCTTTTTATTATTATAACAAGTAGCATTACAGATGTTAGACAACTGGGATGCTACAACTCTTCCCCACTAAACAGGAATCTCGCCCCGAGATTCTAGGAAGAAGAAGAAGATACAAAGAGAGAAGGATGGTTGGCACGGAGTTCATCTTCGCGCTCCCATGTTGCTTCATCAACAGAATGGTGTGACCACTGCACCTTGCAAAACTTGATGGACTTGTTGCGTGTCCTTCGTTCTGCGGTCTCAAGGATTTTGGTGGGGTGTTCTTGATAGGACAGATCTTCTTGGAGGTCGATTAGCTCATGATCCACGGTCTTGCCGGGGTCTTTGAAGCACTTCTTGAGCTGAGAGATGTGGAAAACATCATGGACTTTGAGTTTTTCCGGAAGCTCCAGTGCATAAGCAACTTCTCCTCTTCTACCATGTATCTTGAAAGGACCGATGTATCTAGGAGCCAACTTTCCTTTGATACCGAAGCGGTGTGTTCCTCTCATGGGAGTGACACGAAGGTAGACGAGATCACCAGGGGCATATACCATATATGTGTGCTTCCTGTCATAGTTGCTCTTCTGACGACTTTGAGCAATCTTCAGGTTCTCCAGAATGATATGCACCTTCTCCTCTGCCTGAGTCACAATGTCAGGGCCAAACCAGATTCTTTCTCCTGCACCTGACCAACCAATCGGAGTTCTGCACTTGCGACCATAGAGAGCCTCGAATGGTGCCATCTTCAGACTCTTCTGGAAGCTGTTGTTGTAGGAGAATTCAGCATATGGAAGACATTCCTCCCACTTCATGCCAAAAGAGATGACGCAAGCTCTAAGCATATCCTCCAGAATCTGATTGATTCTTTCCACTTGTCCTTGAGACTGAGGGTGGTAGCGATCTGAAGTTCAACTTTGTTCCCAAAGCTTTTGGAAACTCTCCCGAACTTTGAGGTGAAGATGCTTCCAGTGCGAACTGATTTCAAGTGGAACCCCATACAGAGAGACAATTACTGATGTAGAGCTCACCAACTGAATTCCAGAAATTGTTTCTTTGGGGAAGAAATGAGCCACTTTAGAAAGCATCGATGACAACAAAGATTGCATTGTTGCCCTCTGCGACCTTGGAAAGCCGGATGAAGTCCATCTCTACTTTCTCCCATTTCCATTCGGAGGTTTCAATGTCTGTAGAAGACCAAATGGTTTCGATGGACAGCCTTCACCTGCTGCAGACATCACATTCGAGACATACTTGGCGCAATAACGTTTCAACCCCGCCACCACAGATTGTGTTTTCAAGTCCATGTACATCTTTGTGCTGCCAGGATGGATAGAAAGAACCGAATCATGTGCCTCCTTGAGAAGTTGGTCTCTCAGACCCGGGTAGTTTGGAACAAACATCCGGTGTTCAAAGAAGAGCGTGCCTTGATCATCCACGTGGAAGGACTCATACTTCGGAAGGACAAGCTTAGAGATGAGCTTCCTGGTGTGCGGATCACCAAGCTGACGAGAACGAATCTGTTCTTCCAAGAGAGGAGTAGCCAGAAGGTTCAGGAGATGCCCTTGTTCCACAATTTCCAGGTTGAGCTGACGGAATTCCTCGCACAAGAGAGGCTGCTGCTCTTCCACCATGAGGTTGTTGACATAAGCTTTACGGCTAAGCGCATCTGCCATGACGTTTTCTTTGCCTAGAGTGTAGTTGATGGTTACAACAAAGTCATTGATTGCTTCAATCCATCTCCTTTGCCGAAGATTGAGATCAGGCTGAGTGAAGATATACTTCAAACTCTTGTGGTCCGAGAAGATCTCACAACGGTTACCAAGCAAGTAGTGCCTCCATAGCTTCAAGGCAAAAACAACTGCTGCTAGCTCGAGGTCATGCGTGGGATAGTTGATCTCATGCGTCTTCAACTGACGAGAGGCATAAGCAACCACCTGTCTCTCTTGCATAAGGACCGCACCCAATCCTTGCAAAGAGGCGTCGCAGAATATCTGGAAAGGCTTAGATGTGTCTGGAGGAACCAAGACTGGCGTGGAAGTGAGCTTCTCTTTGAGTGTCTCAAAACTTTCCTGACAAGCAGGAGTCCACAGGTACTTCTTGCCTTTCTTGAGGAGATCGGTAAGAGGCTTTGCTATCTTCGAGAAGTTCTGAACGAAGCGACGGCAATAGCTAGCCAAGCCGAGAAAACTCCGCACTTCCTTGACATTAGCAGGAGGAAGCCATTCAACTATTGTCTTCACGGTTTCCGGATTGACTGCAATGCCCTTGGAAGAGATAACATGACCAAGATAGGTTACTTCAGGCAGCCAAAACTCACACTTTGAGAACTTTGCATACAAGCGGTTCTCACGAAGCTTGTTTAAGACACACCGCAGGTGTTCCTCAAGCTCCTCCTTAGACTTGGAATAAACCAGAATGTCATCCAGATATACCACAACAAACTTGTCAAGGTACTCCATGAAAACTGAGTTCATCAGCCTCGAGAAGGTAGCAGGTGCGTTGGTGAGGCCGAAAGACATGACCGTGTACTCATACAGGCCATAGCGGGTGGTGAAAGCTGTCTTGGGCACATCTTCTTTGCGAATTTTGATTTGGTGATAACCACTTCTCAAGTCCAGCTTAGAGAACACCACAGCTCCTGCTAGCTGATCAAACAGATCATTTATCCGTGGAAGAGGATATTTGTTCTTGATGGTTTTAGCATTTAGAGCCCGGTAGTCAACACATAGCCTATCGGTTCTGTCACGCTTCTTCACAAAGATTGTTGGGCTGCCCCAAGAAGAAGTGCTGTGTTGAATGAAACCCAATTTCTCTTGTTCATCAAGTTGTCGTTTGAGTTCAGCCAACTCAGAAGGACCCATTTTATATGGCCTCTTGGAGATAGGAGCCGTTCCAGGTTCAAGCTCAATCACGAATTCAACCTCGCGATCCGGAGGCATACCTGGCAACTCTTCAGGAAAGACATCTGGGAACTCACAGACCACTGGTACCCTCTGAATAGCTTCCATAGCATCATTATTCAGAGCCGCCAAGGAATAGAGCTGGACAGCAGGAGTCAGACTTGGAGAAAAGACTACATGGCCTTCAGGAATCTTCAGAGACACTGAGCGTTCAGCACAATCGATCACAGCTGCATTTGCTGTCAACCAATCCATGCCCAAAATGACATCAATATCAGAGTCGCCCAGAACGATCAAAGAAGCCGTGAATGAAGAGCCACAAATCTCAACTTTATTGTCATGGCTGATATGAACAGCCCTCATGTTTGCCCCAGGAGAAAGAACCATTAACCGCTTTTGTAGAGGAACCATGACTAACTCATTCTCATTTGCAAACTTGTGAGACACAAATGAATGCGATGCACCAGAATCAAAGAGAACTCGTGCAGAGGCGAGTTAAGCGATAGCATACCCATTACAACTCCAGTGCGAGCTCGGCTTGAGAGGCGTTGACGATTAGCGCGAACAACCGAACCGGGCTTAGTGTTGATGTTGAGAGCCCGGCGGTGGTGCACGAACCGAAGGAGAGCTTGTTCGAGATCTTGGCGGGGTGGAGGTAGAGCTTTGTTCTTCATTGGGCGTTCAGTTGGGATGTCCATGATCTCCACATGTGAAGCAAGCACCGTGTGGGCGTGGAGCGAGTAGCTGGGACTCCGCCAGCTCGAGGTAGGGTTGTTGTAGCCCCAGGAGCCGCAGTGGTGAAGTTTGGTGGCCTTGACGAAACTTGCGGTCTTAGTGGAGCCGGGGCGGCGGTGGGGTGTTAGGAACCCGGACACGCCCGCTTAGAAGGAGCTGCCATAGCTGCGAGCTTGATGCATCCTGTTGTGTTTCTTGGACTCCTCGAACACTTGCACCTTGCCTCCTCTTGCAAAGGTGTCTTTGTAGTTCAGGAAGGTTGCCGGTCTTGCATGCGTGATTGCATACTTGATCGACGCATTGAGCCCTTGCCTGAACCTTTTCTGCTTCTTCTTGTCATCAGATACCTCATCACCACCATAACGGGACAGATTCATGAAGTTCCTGATATAGGTGTTGATGTTATCATTTCCACTTGAGTTGAGGAAAGCCTCCTTCATCCTTTCCATCACAATCTCTGAGAGAAACTGCTCCTTGAAAGCTGCAGTGAACCTTTCCCAAGTAGGCTGGAACCCAGTACAGCTTGCCTTCAAGTAGTTTTCCCACCAAAGAGCTGCATCTCCCTTGAGAAGGTGAGTAGCACACTTGACCCACTCTGCTCGGAACATCGGTCTCGAGCAGCCTTGAGATCTCACGCAGCCAATCATCCGGCGTCAGGCGGTCGGAAACATCAAAGCGGCGAGGTTGAACTTGAGGAAGCTCTTGATGTCACCACGCTTGGGAGGTGGAGGAAGTGGAGCAAACTCGTTCCTTCGCTCTCCTCAAAGCCTGCTGGTTCTCTTGCATTGCCAAAGCATTAGCTATGCTTGGCACAGCGAGCCCGATTCGGAGGATGTCCTCTTGATCCGGCGTGGGGATCCATCTGTCATTGATATAAAACTCAAGTCGATTACTATAATGGAGAATGATAATAATCCAAAATAGTACCAAGATGGAATTAACCAAGATTAAAGGATACAATTTACTGAGATGATATTAAAATATCAACAAAGTTCATAGCACCTAAAAGATATTAAGCATATCGCACACGACTGAAAAGGAGTGTGGTACACAAATATATCAAAGAAAAATTTTCCACAAATTTCGGCATTAAAAATACCAATAGATGCGCAAAATTACTTAACGAATCAAGATTAGTGACTCTACCGATTCAATATACAAAAGCGAATGATAAAAGTAGTGGTATGGTCGCGACTCCATCCCGCACTCAAATCATTACTCCGCACATGAACAAGTGGAACACATATCCTAACCCCTCTTCTCACGACGAAACCTAAAGATTGGTAGCTACGAGCGAACACCCCAAACAAGATAGCGTCGGATACAAAGGAAGATAGATTGCGTCGGTTTACAAAAGCACATCGGTATGGAATGTACCAAAAGTTGATAACCAAAGGCGGATAAGATGACAACTTGGATGCAACAGCTAGACAAGGGATTACACACACACACATACACACACAACCTATGGTACTACGGAAACCCAGAACACGTGAATCCTAGTTTGAACTTTGAGAAGAGGATTGAAAACGTTGCACTTCCTTACCAGAAAAGGGTGGGTGGGAGGGTAAGAAGAAAAGTGGAAGCAGTCCTACTCTCGCGTGTTGTTTTTCCCTAATATACATAACTACCAAAATATTTGCTAGACTGACAACGACCGTTTGGCTGAAACCCTAAAGGTCGGGATGGCTCTGATACCAATTGTAACTACCTCGGTGAACTACGCTCTTAGATACAAGCCTGGATGAGTGGTAGTGGTTGAAATAGTACGGTGGGGCCCCAAAAGCCACTCACTGGTAGTCCTTTCAGACGTCCCAACCACTACCCTCTCAACGGGACTGTCTGCAGGCGGCGTGGTCGGCGGCGAAGGATCAACTACGTACACAAGTGGGTATGTCATGAAGCCACCATACAAGAGTACATCGAGCCATACCATCTAGAAAGAAAGAAAATATAGCAACGCCATACGGCAAGATTCAAATGACCTAGATAGATCTATATTTTAGGATACTTCCTCATACAACACACATCGAGTATCATGCGGGCGGCAAACAAAATCCGATACGGATAAGAAGCAAATCGGCATAAGATGCCATAGAAATAAGCACATCCCAACTACAGGTCTCACGGATCCCGTTCCGGAATCTCTACACCGAGCGATCGTTGCCCACATCTTGACTTCTTCCACCGATATCCGTCGAGAAGGTACCTGTTCATCTGAATCAAGAATTTATCGTGTGAGACCCTAAGGGTACTCAGCAAGTCTTAATGCCTCTAAAGGGGACACCACCTGGGGTGACGCAAATGCAGCGAAAGATAAACCCTAGCAATTCTACAGATAAACGCTAACCATCCGCCTAACCAATGATAGACGGATGTCCGTGAATTTAAGGACAACAGTTATAATGGTAATCTCATCCGATCCATCCTCCTCCCTGCTTACCAACAAGGAAGCGGACGAACAACCCCCCCATCCGTTGGCAATTTTATTAACCATTCCATGAGTGTTGCACTATTTACTAGTCAAGTTACTTAGTCAAATTAAGGCGGTACTTTAGTTATGCTTGTCTATGATCGAAGCGTGCTCCAAGTCGTCCATATCCATGGACACGGCTTTGAAAGTTTTACCGGCCGGGTGCACCAATAGCAACACACGCTCGATCAACCTCGGAAAAACCAAAACAAAACCCAACGAGGCTTTCACGGTGAACAATCACAAGATTCAGAAATATTTCAGGGGCCACCCTTAAGTAGATCCATAGCGAAGCTAGGTGACTCGAGACGGACTCAAGGTTTGGGTGGGCCTGTGAGCATCGGGAACCGAAAGTGTGGCTGGGCTTGTCGACACCGCGGAATCGTGTCCGATCCTAAGCATGCAGTGTGCTCCTCGCACAAATTAAATCTGAGCGTAGCATGGCATAAGTACAGGATAGTAAATAAAACCTCAAACTAGTTTGTGGCCCCAAGAAATAAGACGGAATCAAGCTCTGGCCCAGGGGGGTCCCATATACCTCCCGGATGTGGATAGCGCGATAAATCAAGGAACAGGAATCAAGTACTCGGGGTCTTCACGGGACACAAGTGAGCAGGAAAAACCAAATAGCGAGATGTTGCTCACGGTGCCACTTTCTTTAGTTATCCCGAACTACTCGGGTTAAGTTGTTTAGGTACCTCATTATCCAGAGACTCACATACCCTACACATGCTGTTCTACGACTCGCATGGCTCAAACAACTCCTGTAGTAATGGCTCATGGGATGGGGGAACAAGCTTGGTGGAGTTTGAAAGTAAAGGCTATGCATACTTGGGATTCAATTTAATGCAATCGCGACTCAATGATGCAAGAGTAAGATAGAGGCCATAGAGTCTGTATGTATGCAAGCATGTGGAAGTGCTTGCTGTTAACTCGAGTTGAAGCGAGGGACGGATCCAGGTAGTGCTCCTGGTTCTCTTGATATAACCCCCCTTTCGGTGTCTGTCAGAAAAACCAAACAAACAAGGCCAACATGAATATAGAGCACAAGCATATGAATAAGATGCGTCAAGCAAACAATCATGCCATGATGAATGATGCACAATTTACATGGCAAAAAGGTAGCATGGCGTGGGTGAGGTGTGGAATCCAAGAAATAACATTTCAATGGGGTTTCGGAATCACATTTGTTGCCATAACAGTTGTTGTTCACTGTATATTTATATGATGCATGCTGCAATTGAAGTTATGGATAGCATAAACAGAAAGGTCTCGTCGAGCTGATCAATTTAGACACATCATTTGCTAAATTTGGATTTAGGAAACAAAATTTATTAATTATTGAAATTCTAGTGGCAATTGGGTAATTTAAATAAACTTGGAATTTTACTTGTGCAAAAGGCAAAATGGATGGCATATTTGGAATCCTCTCATTTTGCTGATATCCAAACATATATTATTTGTCCAATTTGGATTTAGTATGGAAAAGTTATTTGAAACTGAATTGAATTTGAATTTGAATTAAATTTTAAACAGGTTTGAATTTTAAACAGACACACAGATATATTTTATACTCAGGGGAGCCCAGCCTCTGTCAATGGCAGGTGGGCCCTGTGCTGACTCAGCACCACACGTGGTCAGCCGAGGGGAGGTACCGCGGGTTGAGGTTGCGGAAGCCGGGGTGTCTTTCTGCAAAAAGGCCACGGGCACTGACTGGTGGCCCGGGTGGGTCTGCGGGTCGAGTTCTGGGTATTGCGGGAGCCTTTTTAGAAAAAAGACCACCACCGCTGACAGTGGGGCCTCGGGGTCCGCGGGTTAGGAAAAAGAAGCTGCGAGGGGTTTTGGGGAAAAGATCCATGGGCCACTGTGGATCTTCCTGGCGCCTCTGTCGATAAAAGCCTTGTCATGAGCGCAGCGGGGCTCGAACCCGTGCCCTCTGGCACGCTCGCGACGGCGGCTACCACTGCGGTGTCCGCGGGTTGTTAGAGGAGGAGGAGGAGCTAGTAAGGCGCTAAGCGGCACGGGTGGATCTGCGAAAGCGAACGGCGGTGCCGCAGCGGCGCCGGCAAGCGAACGTCGTCGACAGGAAACGAAGAAGGACGAGAGCATGTCTAGGAGTCTAGGGGGCTCACCGCGGGCTTGATCGTGTGGACGACGTGGCGCGGGGAGTAAGCGATCGGCGATGAGGCTGGCGGCGGCGAGCGCTAGGGTTTCCTCGGGGCGGCGTCGGTCTGGGACATCTGGGCCTGCTCCTCGCGGGCGTCTGGGGCTGCGGAGGGAACTCTTGGTGGTCTCGACCACCTCGATGAGCTGGCCGCCGGGCGTCGTGGGCGTCGAGTGCGGGCGTTGGCGGCGTCGGTATGCGGTGGCCGTGGAGGGTAAGGGAGAAAAGCGGGCTTAGCGGATCTGGCGGCAGAGGCGAGGAGGCGAGATAAGGGCGGAGGTGGGAGGCTAGGTGCCATGGAGAGGTGGTGGCGAAGGTGGCTCGGTCACCCTCCTTTTCACGTGCAGGCGGAGGGGTCGAGGCAGGAGGCAGCCTGGGTAGGCTAGACTCGGGGCCGGAGGCGGGCACGAGGTGGCTCGGGTGGGGCCTAGCAGAGAGAGAGCTAGAGAGAGGAGAGGGGTAGGCTCGGGTCTAGGGTTGGGCTTAGGGTATGAGGAAAGAGAGAAAGAGGGAGAGTTGGGGTATGGGGCCAGGGAGATGGTGGCCAGGTGGGGCCGGCATGGTAGAAGAAGGGGGCCGAGAGGGAGAGATAGGGCATGGTCTAGGGAGTACTTAGGGTTTTGTTTGGATTAGGTGTCTACTCGGGTTTAGCTAGGATGTGGATATGGGGGTATGGGGTAGGTGAAAGAGGGAGTGAGATAAAGGGATTAGAGAGAGAGGGGTGCGAGCTAGGGATTTTTGAAGCATGCATGTTCCAAACATAGGTCAAGCAAGATCAAAAAGAAAAGAGGTAGGGAGAAGGGTGTGGGGTTTAGGGCTTGATTAGGGTTTAAGCAAAAACAAACAAGATCAAGCTAAAGGAGGGAGAGAGATGGGGAGACAAGCAATTGATCCAACAAACACCAAAATAAACCAAAGGACAAACAAAGGTGTTACTTGCATGTGCCATGCAAATCATTAATTGCCATGTAGTTATATTGTGAAAACAACATTAAACCATGTGGCACTATTCCTTGCATTCCCAAAAAGTGGGAAAAGGCCAAGCAAAAGATGATGGGTGGAATCCAACCAACAACAAGAGCTAGAGGCAACTCAAATAAAATGCCAAGCTCATATTATTTGGATGGTGGAATGATAAGGTGGTGATAGAAAAGGTGGTGGATTCAAAAAGAGAGATGCCCTCAACTCAACTTGGGCATTTAACAATTTATTAAGAACCAAATACAATATCAAGAAGCAAATACAATTAATGGTGCACATGAGATAAGAACCAAACAAGAATAGGTTTTATATGATGCTCAAATGCAAGGTGGCATGATGACATGAGCATGACATGATGATGATGCAACAATTATATTGGAAGTGGCCCTTTTTATTATTATAACAAGTAGCATTACAGATGTTAGACAACTGGGATGCTACATCGATCCGCGAACATGCATTGTACGGCTCCGGGTTCTTCTTCTTGTTGTCAACAGGGGATGGGCTGCGTGAACGACACGTGCCTCCACCGCCATGGTGACTGCTTGGTGGTGATGGAGGCGGAGGTGGCGGTGGGTTAGCCTTCTTGCTATTACCCTCCTGCGACGCCTCACGCCTGTCACGGTTGCTTGTCGGACACGGAGGGTCATGGTGCGACCTGCTCATGTGCCCTTGGTTGCGCTCTCTGTCATGATGGGTCTGCTCCGTGTTGTCGCGGATGACGATGCCTCAGTGCTTTGGTGGGGGCATATCCATACGATGGTGAGCCTTGCAATCTTCGCGATGTCGGGGGGACCGAGGCGGTGGCGATGGGCGACGAGGTAGGGCCTTTTCTCCGTGATCGGAGGATATGTGGATAGCATCCTTCATGTTGTGCGCATCCCTCCGTCTTCGTTCTGATGAACCCGTCCGGGACCCGACATCAAGAGGAGATCTATACCTTGGCGGCTTGTACTGGCTAGATTGGCAGAGCGCTGGGTCAGACTCAAGCCTCTGAGAGGTGGCCTTTTCCTGCTGCTTCACCGCCTTGGCCACTAGGTCATAGACCTGTTCCACTGCCTCAGGCGATCTATCCTGCTCCAGAAGGGTCCTGGCGACGGCGAGGTTAAGGAGTGGGGTGGGCATCACCTGTTTGCCTTCACTGTCAATGTATGGCTTGGCATGTGCCGGCTTCGAGGGAGCCCATCCTAGGTTGCGCCGTACACCAGGATCGTTGATGACGCGAGCCGGAGCTTTCTTAGCCTTCTGCTGCTGCAGTAAAGTCTTGTATTCGGCCTCCATTGCTCTAGCTTTCTCTATGGACTTCTGCGCGTTGACCAGATCTCGATCTAGCAGATGCTGGCGCTTCTTGTCAAGCTGGTTCACGTTCTGGATATGAGCAACGGTTAGTGGCTCGACGAGGAGATTGCCGTACATCACTCTATTAGCTGGAGTAACTTGGGCTGCTACAGACGTAGATGATGGAGGCAGCAAGTTTGCGGTGTTGTTGTTACTCGGGCCGGTACCGAGTTCCTGCGGCTGCTGTACTGGGTTAGGCAGAGGAGTCATGACTTTTGCGCGATCATCGTCAGCAGCAATAAGTGGCCCTTTTCCCTTTTCCAGTGCTGTAGGCGGAGCTCGTCCTGGTTGATCTTCATCCATCGCCGTCCCAATGGTGACGAACACCCCTCGAGACGTGACGACATTGTTGGCTTGCTCGTAGCGCGAGTACTCCTCCTCCATCTCCTGCATAGCGGAGTCTAGATCTTTTGGACTGAAATCAGCATAAAGCGCGTCAATGACATAGTCGGAGGGTGCTAGGACTTCCTCGATGACGGGCGGTGGAGGTGCAACGGCCGCGACGATGGCTGGAGGTGGTGGTGCTGACGCGACGATGGCGGAGGGAGGCGGTGGTGGCGGTTGCTGAATCGTAGGTTCTCCGTCCCTGAGCGCAAGCGCCATCTGGGCTGTTGTGTAAGCTTCCACGTAGTTGTTGACGGTGCTCACCATCTCTTCGAGGGTAAGGTGTCCTGTTGCCTGCTGCCATCTTAAAGAATGTCGGAGAAGCATGCCACGGTCCAGTCCTTCCACGAAGTGATACAAAGCGTTATCATCGGGGTAGTGGGCCAGATCGGCTCGTATACGGAGCCACCTGGCCAGGTAATCGCGGGGGTTTTCGCCTTCTCTCTGAACGCAGCGCGCCAGATCGAAGATGGTAACCACGCCGACGAACTTGGATTTCTGCTTTCCAGACGCACTGGCAAAGCCGGCGGATTTGAAGTGATCTTCCACCTTTATATCCCGCACAAGGGCGGTTTGGCTGGTCCTTGAATTTTTCCGATCTTTGCCGGCAAACTCCGAAGAGAGATCCGACATCGATCCTTCCGCGAACATGTCCTGCCCGTAGGTGGTCCGTGTGGGCCTTGATGCTCCTCCGACTCCTAGGGAACTAGTTCTCGAGTCGGTTTTGCCGATGAAGAGGTGGATGTCTCCGATAAGAACGATCGAACACCATGTAGGGTTCGTCTTCTCCGGGATCCAGAACTCGTTAGGAGGGATGATCGGAACGTTGCCGGAGAAGAGAACACGACTGATGGCCACGGTTTCGCCGATTCCCGCGAAGATCTTGGTCCTCCCCACTAAAGAGCCTGAAGCGCCTCTTGCCCCACGGTGGGCGCCAACTGTCGTGGGATTGCCGACGAGTACGCCATGGAGGGGTCCCCACAGTGCGTGTTTACAGACATGGGGGAAGGCGGACGGTTGACGGGTACGAGGTAACACAGCTTACCCAGGTTCAGATCCCACGACGGTGGCGGAATCCTACTCCTGCTATAAATCACTATAAGGGCAATACGCCGAGTTACAGAGATAGGTTCGCTGTGCGAGGTTGTATGAATCAATGCTAGGTTGTCTATGATCATGCCCTAAAGGCTCCCATAGGCCCGACTTATATAGTCGCCAGGTCCTAGGGTTACATGGAAAGTCCTAGCCGGACAAGTTACATAGTCTTACACTGTCTATTACTAGTCTTGTGTATCTTGCACTCCAAGGCTCCGGGTACGCTGGTGACTCCACCATAGCCTTCCTTTATCTGACATGGGCCTCCCTTATGGATCCATCTAACTGGGCCCCCTAGCAGGCCATAGGCCATGCTACCAACTGTGGGCCACCCTGTCGTGGTGGTCTCACGGCAGATGCCATGGGTAGGCTAAAGTATGGGGCCAATGGATGCTAGAGGGATCTGGGGAGGGAAGATGTAGTTGATTCTACGCACAGAAGATTAAGGCAAAGGTCTTTATTTCTTCTTCCTTGGACTACAAGTGCTCCTTGAGTCTGTCTGAAGAGAAGAACTTTACCTAACGGCTCTAACTCTAGTCGATCCTCCTTCGAGTCCAAGCCTCTCCTTATAAAGGAGAGCCACAGATTCCTCTAGGTCGACGTGGCAAGCATATTCGAGGAATATGCTTGTCCCAATATAGTAGTTCGGCACCCTCTTTCCTGTCGCTCCTCTAACGGCAAGGTTCGAGGGCCCTCTGCAGCGCCTCGGTCTTCTGGACTGTCACCTCCGTGACCTCCTTCTGCCTCTCTGTCACTCTGTGCCTTTGTCCGTAGCGCTTGGCCCTGCTCAGATTCTCCCTAGCTTGCTGCTAGGGTTTGACTTCAGGCTTCTCCTTCTCCTGCAAGCTTCATATCATTCGGCCCTTCCTCGAATAGATCGGATCTTCCTTTATCTGTATCAAGATCACTTGGGCTAACCCGGCCGACTTACGTAATATCTTGGCCGGGTAATGTCTTAATATACATATACCGGCCTCTCGCTTCCTTATGTCGGCCGACTTCTACAGGATCCGGCCGACTTAAACTGTAACTCGGAAACCAGACGGGGATCGTTCCCTTGTCTTTCCCCGTCTTTACCCTATCCGGGGTCACCCCCCCAACATTAGTCCCCGAAGCTGTTGTGGCCTGGTCGTTAACCTCGGCCGGGTCGTATCAGCTTCAACACATTTTTCTGTATTGTTTCCGAGTTCTCTTTTTCTCGTTCGAGGTACCCATGTTCCTTCTCTCGTACGCCTTGTCCTACGTGTCACCCTCATCATTGGTCTTCTAGTTTTTTGTTCCTCTGTAGTATTTACTGACAAGCTACAGTTAACCCTGTACCTGCTGCGCCGGCGCTGCGACGCCTCGTGTGCCATTCCCCTGGGGGATCGCAACCTTCTTCGCTGCGGTGTGGCCGTTGGTGCGGTTCCACTTAACGTCGTGCGTTTGTGCCGCACCCACGATCTACACGGTCAACTGCTGCACCCACGATCCCACTACCTTGCTTGTGGCTCAACTATAAAGAGGGGCGCGGCGCCTGGGAATTCACTTTTCCCCTTCTCGCTCGCCTGTGCCCTTCTTCTTCTTCTCGCCTTCGCGTCCTCTTGCAGCTCCGCCGCCGCACGCTCATCAGTACTCCCGACGGCGAGGACTCCGCCGTGTTGTTCCGTCCGCCTCGCCTGCGCTCGTCAGCTCCTGTACCGTCGCCGGTGAGTTCTTTCCGGCCGCATTGCCTAGGTTTTATCCCAGATTTCTCCGTTTCGATCTTGTATTTGGGCGGAGGTTCCTCTGCTCCTCCGCCGCCGCTTCCGTGCAAAATCACGACGGGGCCTTGTAGCTCTAAACTTCCCTCCGCCGCCAGCTCTTCTTCCGTCGATCTCTCCGGGGAACCACCCATGTCTAGCTCCTTTAGTGGTGCTCTGGTAGAGGATGATGACGCTGGCTCTGGGCCCGAGAGAGGCTCGTGGCAAGGTTCTTCTGTTACACGCCGCGAGATTGAGTGGCTTATCCGAACCCGGAGGATTCCCAAGTTTCTGTCGTTTACAAGTAGTCCTCTCCGGACGTTAGGGAGGCGGTATGTGGTTTTTATGTCGCACTTCACGAGGATTTGGTCTCCCTCTTAGCGATTTTGCTAGAGAGTTTCTCGACTACTTGACCTTCACCGCATCATCTTCCCTGCGAATGCCATCGCTTCTTCTCGCTTTTATCTCCGCCGAGGGATACTTGACTTATGGACGTCAGGCACGTCTGGTCAAGTTCTTCCGGTCGTTCTAACGTGGTCTGACAAATCTGCACCCTTCCGAGAAATTGCTTACTCAATGTGGGGCTGCGTCCATTACACCTCGGAGGAAATCCGTATTTCCTCGTGTCACTGGGTTAGAGTCGTGCAAGAAGTGGCACAAATCGTTCTTTTACGTCAAGAACAGAGGAACAGAGGACAAGATTCGGCTCCCTGCCTTCACAATTGGTCCGCCTTCTAAGGTGAATTGGCTTTACAATCCGACGAAAAGTCATGCCTTGGCCGAGGCTTTTGAGATTCGGCTTAAAGAGCTGATCCGCGCCGGGTTATGCGGCGAAGACCTGACGGATACCTTTATTAGTAGCCGATCTGCCCATTCCAGAAGAGGACTCACAAGCTGTGCTACATGAGTGGTCCTCTTGACCCTGACCGAGTCTCGACCGTGGAGCTGGACAATTACCTTATTTATAAGCATGTCCGAGCTATATTTAAGACGGAGATGCCTGAGGATTGGGCTTGGGGATTGAAACCGTTCACCCGCGATCATCCGCCTCCCGAAGTAAGCTTAATCAACAACGCTCTGCTATTACATCGTTTTCGTAACGGATTCCGCTAACTTTCTTTTTCCTCGTCTTGCAGAGATTCGCAGAGCAGAAGAATGAGGATGCCGAGGTTTTGTTACTTCCGTGGCCCGCGTACCGGAGCACCCCGGATACTGGTGAGCCGGACTCGGAGGAGTTCGTCCCTAAGTCGGATGCTGCCCCGGCTCGGGCTCGTGGCAAGACTTCGGCGCACGAGGAGGAAGGTGATTCGGACGAGGTCCAAATTCTTGAGGTAGTTGCTGTCGTGGGAATTGTCACGGCAGATGCTGCAATCGGCAGCGAGTAGTAGAACGAGGGGCAAGGGCGGCCAGCCATCTGCGGTGCGAGATGAGGGCAAAGACACAGGGTTTTACCCAGGTTCGGCCCCCCGGAGGGTAAAGACCTACTCCTGCTAGATTGTATTATGGAGGTGTTACAATGGGCGAGCTCGGCGGCTAGGCGGCGAGTCGCTTGGGTGTATGAGGAAACGTGTCTCTACTCGCCCTATTGGGAGGTTTATATAGGCTCACCTCCCCTAGGGTTTACATATCTCAACCGATTCTGACTTGATGAGTCGTTTAACCTAGTCCGATGGGCCTATCTACTACGCCTGGGCCTTCTTCGATCGCTCAACTCGGCTGGGCTTTGATCCACTCGACGTTACAGAGGCCCACTCGCCGGTCTTGGGCGATCGGAAGCGTCTGGGTATACCCGGTAGGCATCCATCGAATTAGGCGTGGGTGGCTCTGGCCGGAGTATACGGCTTGAGTAGGCATCCAGAATCGTCGGCGGGCTCTGTATAAAGGAAACAACCAATGATCCGTGTCGCAGCTTTGGCGAGTCGGTCGGCGGAAACACTTGTCTTAGTGATTGGGTCGGCGAAAAGTGGACGAGTTGGACCGTCGGGCATGGTCAAACTAGCCGTGGGTAATCCAACGGTAACTTTTGGCGTAATCACCGCGTAGCGGCTAACGGCTCTGATTTGGCGGGTAACTCCTGCTATATAAGGGAATGGCGATCGTGAGAGCCAACTCCTCACCACTTCCTCCGAGTGCGCATTTTCTTTCCTTTGCTCGCGATCCAGCGACCCGAGATCTCCGATCTCTAACCAATCTCGGCCATGGCCCTTTCCACCGAGCCGTGGGTAGGTCCAAGTGCACAAGGGCACTGGCCTCCTTCGAGGAGGCCGGGATCTCGAGCCTGTTGGCGTATCCCCAGCCGGAGAAACGACCCCAAACCCGAGAGAGGGAATTCATCTGCTTCATTACCATCTCGGCGGGGCTAGGGTTTCCTACGTGCCTATTCTTCCTGCGCTTCTGCGCCTACTACGGGATCCAGCCTTCAGATCTGCGTCCCCGTAGCATCGAGCAGCTCGCCATCTTGGTGGCGTTCTGCGAATGCTACTTGGGATGCCGGCCCTACTGCCCCTTGTGGCAAGATCTATTCCACGGACGGATCACCGCGAGGAGGCGGCCCAATGCTTGCCGCGGTGGCTTGACGTTCGGCTCAAGTCCAAAGCTTCTTTCTTTGACCTGATGCTACCGCCAAGGCAGCGGATCGGAAGAAGTCGTGGTTCTACGTGGCGGCGACCCGGAGGGCGAGGTGGCGATCGCGGTACTCGCTAGTCGCTCGAGCCGCCGCAATCTTCAAGTCGGCAAGCTCCCGGCGACCAGCGGATGGTCCGACGAGATGCTCCGACCATCCGCGGTCTGAAAAAGAAGGGCCTTCAACGATAAACTTGTACAATTGCTGGCTCGGTGGCGGCTCGTCCCACTCGCCCACGACCACTACATGTACCAAGACACGGGCCGGGAGACTCGGCGAAGGCCTGTCTCGACGCAGTGGAAGCGGAGGATTATCTCCCGATTGAAGAAGATTACCCAGCGGTGTACCGGATGCGCAGGCTGGGTCGCCTATACCGCTGCGTCCGGCTCCACGGTAATTTCTTTACCTTGCTCGCACGCGATAAATGCAGTCGCGTAATTCTGATTCGTCTTGTATTTGTTGCAGCTATTCCAAGTGGTGGAAGGTGGATCCCACCGGATGATGAGAGCTCGCCCGGACATAGGCGAATCGCCGCCTACCAAGGGCAACGAAGACGAGGGCGACGAAGAGGTCGCATCGTCCGAAAGACCCGCGGGCAACGACAGCGCGAGATCGAGGCAAGCAGAAGCCTCGAACGTCATGACGATGACGACGAGCTCCCAGAGACCACCTCGCGCCATAAAGCCACCCCGTCAAAGAAGAAGAATAAGAAGGAAAGGGAGGCAAGGGCCTCCCCGAAGAGGAAAACGAAGCCGTCGAGAACAGCCTCACAGCCACACTCGGCGAGCAGATCTGATGCTCCCAGCCCAGCCGGTGACGGCGCGCCTCCAGCGACAACCGCGCTGGACGCGGCGACCGTGGAGGTGCCGCTGGCCTCAATGCCTCCGCCATTCTCCCCAGTCTCTGGGCTGGGGGAGGCTCCGACTATGGTGACTTCGCCTCGCAAGGAGGCTCAGATCACAAGGCTTCGCCTCAAGGAGGCTCCGCCAAGCCCCCTAACTCGCGAGGAGGCTCCGCCGAGGATGTCCTGAGGCACCAGCCGCGCCTCAATGACGAAGAAGCCGTCCGTGTCTTGGGCACGCGACGCCCTGAACTGGGATCAGCCGATGGGCCTGAACTGGAAAAACCGGCCCGGCCTTCAGACGGGCTTTTCATCCCAGTCGCCAAGTGAGTGCGCTCACCCTTCCTTATTTTCCATAACTATTCCAATTGTCTCTGTTGATTTGATTAATGTGCAGGACCGGAGTGAAAAGGATGGGCCACCCGACCGTGGCCAAGGTACCTTCCGCCGCAAGCGAGGAGGACCCTTCCCGCAAGAGGAAGGCGGACGAGGTCGTCGCCTCAGCGGACGGCAGCAAGAAGGCCAAGGGTGATGATGTCGTCACGATTTCTGATGACGCGGCGGTCGCGTCGGCCGGGCCCGCGGTGGAGGCAGCCGCGTCTACGAAGGAGGGTGCTTCCTTGCCTGGAATGGCGGAAGAGACCTCCCTTGGAGCGGGTGCCTCTATCGCTACCTTCCCCCGCTTCGTGACCAAGGCGGCCACGGTGAGTGAGGCTACGCCCTCGAGCCACGCTCCTGGGACCGCCGACGCTGAAGTCGACCAACGTCGTGGACACACGCCGGCGTTACTCGCATCCGTGGACGCGATACAACACCATGGCATGCTCGGCGCGGCCATCCAGGTACATCCAGTCGTCGAGGATCAGGTCGGTACTTTGCAGCGCCTTGATTCTTATAATTTCTCGTTTTTTTTATTTTCGCATCCAGTCCCCGAGTGCGCACTCGCTGAATTTCAACGAGTGGGCACTTAGGAATTTCTTGATCGCCAGTCCCCAAGTGCGCACTCGCTGAATTTCAACGAGTGGGCACTTAGGAATTTCTTGATTGCCAGTCCCCGAGTGTGCACTCGATGAATTTCAGCGAGTGGGCACTTAGGAATTTCGTTTTGACTGACTTTTTTGGTGATGTGCAGGGTTTGCAGCTGGAGTCGGCGGAACGATTGGCCGCGAAGCAGCGCGCGGAGAAGGAGCTGTCCATCATCCAGGAGGCGAACAAGGGGCTTCAGGCTGCTGCTGTGAAGGCAGAGGAAGCTCGCCAGGGGCTTGTCCCCGCTGGTGAGTTGGTGGCAGCGCGATCTGCTCTGGGTGTCGCTGAACAGCGGATCGCCGACCTCGAGCGCGAACTGCGAGAGGCGAGAGAAGAAGCGAGCTCGGCGGACGGGCGAGCTAAGGCCGCCATTGCGGCCGCTGAAGAAGATCGCAAGGTGTCGGAAGTCCTTATTGCTGGGCTTCGTGGCGACAACACGCCGCTTGCTTCATCACGGGACTCGCCCGCCCGTTGCTTGGTGAGTGCATCTCCCTTTATAATAGTTGTGGTTTTTGTGGTGTCCGTCATACTTATCATTGTCTTCTACTCGCAGGTCGCATCCTTGATAGCGAAGAAGAGGCGAGCTCGCTCGACTCGAGGCAGTGTGTAAGTATGCTCGTCGATTCGGCGACGTTGTCGGCGACGTGCATGCGTGCCTACCTCCAAGAAATATTGCCCACGGAGGTGATTCCAAGCGACCTCGTTGAGGTGTGGAGGTACTTGGAGAAGGCGCCCGCGGTCGTTGAGTTCATGACGTGGTCGGCGTTTCAGCGTGGAGCGTCGACGGCGCTGAGCCTTGGACTGGCCCACTTCCCCGAGGATTTCGACATTGACGATGTGACGAGTGGGTATCCATCGTCGACTGGCGCGGTGGAGCTGTCCGAGGTCCTCAAGTTGCAGAACGCGTCGCCACGCATCAAACGTCTGGGCAATGGGCGACCTCCTGCCGTACCAGGAGACGGTTGTCGTGCCAAGCGACCCCGAGCCGCCGCATCGTGACTTCAAGGTCGAGCAGCCTTTTCGCGCGGCGATGGCGGGTGAACTGACAACGTATCCATCCAACCCGTACACGGCATTCATCCGCAGTCGCCGGGATGCTGGCGAGTCGTCTTCGAAGCCTGCAGAGTAGGGTAGTTTGTCTTGTGGTGTTAGCAACAGTTTTGCCACGCGGGCATATTTTGTAACATGAAACAATGCAACATGTGATTGAATGAGACGTCGTGTCTATTTTGATATTTGTTTGTGTGCTTTTGATTGATTTTGGACGAGTCCCCGAGCGCGTCCGCCCTTTTGTGGGGTTTACCTCGTATATGATGTATGTGTTGTTGTTATGTGTTTTGATGTTTTAGTCGACTCGCCCGAGCTCGAAGAGCCAGTCGCTAGGCGACTCCCTTGAGTGCTCTGTACTTTACCGTTTTCCCGTGCGCGAACGAGGTCGGGTGTCCGAGTCCCCGAGCGTGGTACTTGGTAGTTCTAGGCGTGACTCGAGGGTGGTTGAGGACTTAGCGCGTTGGTGTGAGCGCGTCACTCCTGCCTGGACCGTGGGGTCAGTCGCGCGGCGAGTCCTGGGCATGCTCTCTTACTTGGCGTTTTCCCTTACCGCTCGCGACGAACTGGTTTTCAGTCCCCGAGCGTGGTACTTAGCCGTTCGAGTCACTATGCCGAGGATGCGGAGGACCAAGGTCGCTGTGAAAAGCGAGGGCAGTTGTCGTGGCTCGTAGAACCAGTCGAGCTAGGCGACTCCAATGGGGCTCCGGGTTGGCGTTATTCGTGGACGGTACAAGACCTGAAGTGATTCAGTGCTCTTACACCGCACTACTTAGCCGCGCCGATCGCTGTACCAAAGGTTGACTTCTGCGTTTAGCATAACGCTGTTTTTACGAGTGCGAGTGGCACAAGTCATGGAGAGTAAGCGCAAGTTGCGGTAACCATTTCTTTTTATTTCATAGCGACTGGAGAGTACATGTGTGGGGTTCTAGGAGTAGAACTTCCGGAGGAGGTTTACATTCCATGGTCGCTGACGCCGAGTTCGCCGTTCCGTGGACGCCGATGAGGTAGTAGGCGTCTGCTTGTGCACGCCCGATAGCGAATGGGCCTTCCCACGGAGGAAAGATTGTGCATCCCTTCTTGTCCTGGATGAGGCGTAACACCGTGTCGCCTTCCGAAGGTGCGAAGCTTTCACCGCCCGGCTGTGGTAGCGGCGAAGTCCTTGCTGGTAGATGGCGGTGCGTGACCGGCGAGGTCGCGCTTCGTCGAGCTGGCCGACCCCAGCGTGGCGGGCCAGCGCGTTTGCAGCCTCCGTATAGTGGACGACTCGCGGCGAGTCGTGTTTGAGGTCGGTGGGCATGACTGCTTCGGCACCGTAGACCATGAAGAAGGGGGTGAATCCCGTCGATCTGTTGACGGAGGTCCGGATCCCCCAGATGACAGAGGGCAACTCGACCCAGCACCCAGTGCGCCGAGTGGTACTTTGGAGTCGCGGCTTCGTGCCGTGGAGGATGCTTTGCTGGCCTGCTCCGCCGCGTTGGATTCGGTGGGCGATCGACGCGAGGTCGAGCGGATATGGTGCTCTTCGCAATTCGCCATGGCTCCTTGGCGAATTTGGTGCCGTTGTCCGTGATGATGCTGTTGGGGAACCCGTAGCGATATATGAGCTCGCGTGGAATTTAGTGGCGGTCTTCCGTCATTTCGGACTGGCTTGGCCTCCACCCACTTCGTGAATTTGTCGACGGCGACCAGCAGGTGGGTGTAGCCAGAGGGGGCCTTCTTGAAGGGGCCTACCATGTCCATGCCCCACACAGCGAATGGCCAGGTGATGGGGATTGTTTTGAGCGCCGAGCTTGGTACGTGCGTCTGATTGGCGTACTTCTGGCACCCGGCGCATCGCTGGACGATGTCGACAGCGTCGGCATGTGCGGTGGGCCAGTAGAAGCTGTGTCACATAGCCTTGGCGACCAGGGAGCGAGCGGCGGCGTGGTGGCCACAGTCACCTGAGTGAATGTCGTGGAGGATTTTGCGTCCTTCAGCCGGTTGGATGCAGCGTTGGAACATGCCGGTGACGCTGCGCTTGTGGAGCTCTCCGTCGATGATGGTGTAGGACTTGCATCGACGAGTGATCATTCGAGCGTCTGTCTCGCCGGCAGGTGCCGGCTTCCAGGTAGGCGATGTAGGGCTTGGTCCAGTCGTCTGGCTCGGTGACGAGTGCGACCAAGGCTGCCTCTGGTTGGAGTGGGACTCCGATGTCGATCTCCCTCGGGGGAGAGACTGATGGCTTGGAGATTGTGTCGAGTAACACGCCGGCGGGTGGTGCGAGTCGAGCCGACCCGATGCGAGATAGGGCGTCGGCCTCCTCGTTTTTCCGCCTGTCGATCCACTCGACAGAGTAGCCGGTGAAGTGGCCGCCCAGCTTGTCCACCGCTTGGAGGTACGACGCCATGGTAGGGGAGACGGCGTCGCAGGTGCCGGCGACTTGCCCCGCGACAAGGTCGGAATATCCGTAGCAGCGGAGGCGATTGACGTTCATCTCCTTGGCGGCTCGCATGCCGTGGAGTAGGGCCTCGTATTCAGCCATGTTGTTGGTGCAGGGCGTGAAGTCGAGGCAGAGGATGTAGCGGAGCTTGTCGCCCTTTGCTGAAGTCAACACTATCCTCGCGCTGTCCGCTGCTCTTGGAGCCGCCAAAGTGCAGGCTCCAAGAGTGGAGGTACGGCAGCTTCTGCTGCCGGGCCTTCCCATCGGGCGATGAAGTCTGCGGTGCTCGTGACTTGATCGCCTTTCGTGGCTCATACTTGATGTTGTGGACGCCGATCTCGACGGCCCACTTGGCGACTCGCCCGCTCGCCTCGCGATTGCGGATAATGTCTTGTAGTGGTGCTGAGGAGACGACCGTGATCGGGTATTCCTAGAAGTAGGCGGCAGGACGCCGAGCCCGAAGACCGCAGATACTAGCTTTTGGTATCTGCGGGTATACCGGCGCGATTCGTGAGGACCTCGCTGATGTAGTACACCGCCGCTGAACTGGCGCCTTTCTTCCTCTGGTCGCTCGACGACCATCACGGCGCCGACGACGCGCTCGGACGCTGCGACGTAAACCAGCATGGGTTCTTTGTCGGCGGGGTGGCGAGTAGTGGTGCGGCGATTAGCACCTTTTTTAGGTCGCGGAGCGCGTCGTCCGCCTCCTTGTCCCACTGGAAGGTGGGGTTCTTGCGCATCAGGCGGTATAGGGGCATCGCCTTTTCGCCTAGGCGGGGGATGAAGCGACTGAGAGCCGCTACTCGCCCGGCCAGCTTCTGGACGTCGCGCAGGCACTCAGGTTTGCCGAGCCGGGCGATCGTGTCGATCTTTGTGGGGTTCGCCTCGATCCCTCGTTTGGAGACGACGCATTAAGAGTTGTCCGGCGGGTACACCGAAGGTGCACTTGCCTGGGTTGAGCTTTATCTTGTATCTTCGCAGGTTGGCGAAAGTTTCCGCCAGGTCGGCGAGTAGGTCGCTTTGGCGAGCGGACTTCATGACCACGTCGTCGATGTAGACGTGGATGTTCTTGCATGCACCGCTGGTAGGTCGCCCCGGCGTTCTTGAGGCCGAAGGTCATGGCGGTGTAGCAGAAGGCTCCGAATGGCGTGATGAACGCCGTCTTCTCCTCGTCTTCGACGGCCATTTTGATCTGGTTGTACCCAGAGTAGGCGTCGAGGAAACAGAGCGACTCCGAGCCCGCAGTCGAATCGATTATCTGGTCGATCCGCTGAGGACGAATCGCCTTTTGGGCAGGCTCTGCTGGTTTGTGTAGTCGATACACATGCTCCAGGTCCCGTTTTTGTTCTCGACCAGGACTGGGTTTGCCAGCCACTTGGATTACTTGATTGGCCGGATGAAGCCGACAGCGAGTAGACGCTGCACTTCCTCGGCGATTGCTCGACGACGTTCTTCATTGAAGGGCCGCAGCGACTGTTTGACAGGTCGCACTTTAGGGTCGGCGTTTAGCTTGTGCTCAGCGAGCTCCCTAGGGACACCGGGCATGTCGGAGGGTTCCCATGCAAAGATGTCCCTGTTCTCACGGAGGAACTCGATGAGCGCGCCTTCCTATGCTGGGCTCATGCCCGTCCCGATCGTCACCGTCGCTGAGTCGCCTGTACCAGCTCGACGGTGCGCTGCGTGTCGTGGCCTCAAAGGTTGAGGTGCCCGCGCCTCCGAGTTGGGCTTGAGTATGGTGGGGTCGTCGTTGTTGACCCCGCCGCATTTGGCGAGCTCGTCGGCGTGGTTGGTCTCCGCCACGATGACGGCGTCGGCGAAGCTCGCCCTTTGGCCTCGCACTCGGCGGCCATGTCGGGTCGCCGTTGATGGTGATGACGCCGCATGGCCCGGGAGCTTCATCGCGTTACGCCAGAGTGGGGTGCTGCCATGAATTTAGCGAACGCCGCGCCTGTGACGCAGTGGTAGGGTCGAAGGGCACCGGCTCAAGACGATCCGCCGGTGCGGAAGTTTGCCGGTGTCGAAGGTAACGGCAGCGTGACCTTTCCGATCGGGTACGCCTTCCGACCGGGACGATGCGTGGAATGTGGTGTGGGTCGCTCGATCATCGATCGCGGAGCCGCAGCCGCCAAGGTGTCGAGGTAGAGGATGTTGATGGAGCTGCCGCCGTCCATCGCGAGCTAGTAGTCGCCAACCTTGGGCTTGACCACCAAGGCGACTCGTCCCGGTACTGGCGCGGCGAGTGGTCTTGCCGCTCCGGTGATGGTTGCTCCGACCAGTTCAGAACCGGGGACGTCTATTTGGGCCACCGTGATTGACGGCGACGCGCTGGCGATGACCTTCTTCGCGCTTCTTGTTGAAGCTGTGAAGGTGTGGAGCGAGCCGCTACTTTGTCAATTTTTCCGCCGCTGGCGGGTCGTTGTCGGGTCCTCCCGCTTGTCGTGCCTTATCGATTTCGAGGGTGTGGCGTCGGTGGTGCGCGGGCTTTCCTTCCCTGCTATGGAACGCACATGGTTGGTTAAGGAGGGCCGCGATCGAACCTTGGCTTGTTCTTAGTTGCGCGCTCCGCGGCGGTAGCTCTTGGTCTCGCGCTGCGCGTGCCCGGTGTTGGCGACGAAGTCGACTCGCCCGTCACTGCGGCGCTTGCCAGTGAGGCGAGTGCCGCTGTAGCGTAGGTCGGTTCGGCGTCCGCCGTCGTTGCCACCCGTGCGGCGTTGACCTCATGACTCGTCGTCAGTTTCCTGTTTCGGATCTTCCTCGGCATACCGTTTGGCGATCTCGAGGAGGTCGGGGATGTTGTCGAGTGTGCGGGAGTGTCTCTTGAGCTTGGAGACTAGAGGCACGTAGCGGCACGAGGTCTTGAAGCAATGGATCGCGGTGTCCGGGTGGATGCCGACCGCGTTGTACCAAAGCTCTTGCCACCGTTGGACCCAGTTGCGGGTCGACTCGCGGGGTCCCTGGACGCACCGTTCCAGGTCCTCAATAGTGGTGGCGCGGGTGTAGGAGCACTCAAAGTGCCTCGACGGCGCGCATTTCCTCCTGTGAGTCGATATCACATGGGGAGAGTGTTGATCTATCGCCGCACGCCCTCCATCATTAGGGGAGGTAACGGCGCAGTAGGTCAGTGTGACCCGATCCCCATCGCCATGAGGTATGTGTCGAGCCAGACGGGCGGGTCGTCGGAGTCGATTTTCTATCTCTTTGGCGCATTGAAGTTTGGCGGGTACTTCGCCTCGGATCATTGGTCCGGCACTTGGGTCCGAGTCGACCGAGCGACATAGGCTCGCCGTCGCCGATTAGTTAGGTGTGCCGCAGTCGTCTGGCGCGGCGCGCCAGCTTTTGTTGATGATGTGGGTGCGGGCGTCGATGGGTGGAGGTGGGCGTCCTCGCCGCTGATCTGGCGGGGCGCGCTTCCTCGTGGCGCGTTCTCGCAGACCGCGCCGCCACGCGGGCGGGTCGTTTCGTCGTCGGTTCGGCGCTGAACGGTGGGGTTCAGCGTGACTGATCCGCCGGTGGTGGTAGCGTGGCTCTGCGCCGTCACACCTGCTCGAGGAGAAATTTTCGCCGCTTGTTTTGCGTACCGCCTCCGCCAGTTTCAGAGGAGTTCCTCGACCTCCGTTGCCGTGGCGTTAGGAGGATTGGGGTGGAAAGGATCCTCCGGATCGGGCGCGGTGGCCATGTAGGTCGCGCGTGACGACCGGTTCCATCGCGGTCGGCGGAGCTCTCCGACCGAGTCGGACCAAGATCCCGAGGATGGAGGGGTCCTCGAAAACTCCCGCGTTGGAGACCTGGGCGATGGAGCCCGCGGATGAGGCAGCGGTGATGGATCCGGCGAGTGACGCCGGGGTCGCCGAGTCGGCGTCGTCGGTGAGGGCCGCATCCTCTGCGGCCGCTGAATTCCCGACCACGTTGTTGTGGGCCGAGTTGTACTCGGAGGCGAGGTGGTGGATCGCGCGGATCTGGCTCTCGGAGAGCCGATCGCGTGGCGGCGACTCGCGGATGCGAGCCGAATCCTCCGAGACGATGACGTCGGTGAGGCCGACGAAGAGGCTGATCGTGCCGATAGGCAGGATCACGCTGTGCATGACGGGTCGCGCCGCCGGAACGTAGCTGCTCGGCAAGATCTGGAGCATCTCGCCGATCGCTATAATGCGGCCGGTGGCGACTGTCTCATTGATGGGCAGATTGGATCTCGCCGCAGAACACCGGCCAAACAGGCCAGGCCACACGGTGGGCGCCACTGTCGTGGGAATTGTCACGCAGCGAATCTGCAATCGGCAGTAGTAGAACGAGGGCAAGGCGGCCAGCCATCTACGGTCGAGATGAGGGCAAAGACACGGGGTTTTACCAGGTTCGGCCCGGAGGGTAAAGACCTACTCTGCTAGATTGTATTATGGAGGTGTTACAATGGGCGAGCTCGGCGGCTAGGCGAGTCGCTTGGGTATGAGGGAACGTGTCTCTACGCCCTATTGGGAGGTTTATATAGGCTCACCTCCCTAGGGTTTACATATCTCAACCGATTGGTTCTGACTTGATGGTCGTTTAACCTAGTCCCGGGGCCTATCTACTACTTTGGGCCTTGACTTCCAGTCGCTCAACTCCTAGCTGGGCTTTGATCCACTCGCCGTTCTGCAGGCCCACTCGCCGGGTCTTGGGCCAGTCGGAAACGTCCTGCTGGGTATACCCCGGTAGGCATATCCCCATCAGTTGCCGCAATGCCTATTTCTTATGCATTTCCGGCTTCTACTTTCCCAGCTAATACGGCCGGTCAGGTTCACGACACCGAGCCTATCGCTTCTCGCCCCCCTGTTACCTCGGGGAAACACGGGGCTCCTGCTGGCGCCTCGGAGGCGGTCCCCAAGAAACGAACGAAGAGATCCGCTCCGAATCCTCCCAGGCGCAAGATTATGCCTGGGGTCGCCGGGTAAGTTCTTTTTGCTCGTATTTCTTGTTTCTCTCTTTCTGTTTTTCATACTGACACTCTTTTTTCTTTCTTATTTCTGCAGTGCTCCGCTTTCTGTTAAGCCCGGCGGTCCTAGCATGACTAACCGCCCGATTCGGCCGCCGTCTCCTCCGTCGATGATACCGGGGTTCCCAGTCCTGTTCGTCGCCTCTCCTCCAGCTCGAATCGTCGCCTCCTCGTCGCGACGTAACTGAAACTCCTTTGTCGACATGATTTCAATCGCCCTCCGAGGTCTCCAAAGAAACCCGTTGCCCTTCAGGTGTCCCAGGCGTCTCGAGCCTCTATCTGCCAAAGGTTTCTGACCACTCGGCCCGGCCGAAGGTCGTTATCCCGCGGCTTCTGACCGTGCCTCCGCTTCTCTCAAGACGCGCCTTCCCACTACCGAGGTATCACTTCCTGTGATGCTTCTTCTAAGGCGAGAAAAAGTTGCCACCAAGGCTTCCTCTTCTCGAAAGGTCTTGTCGGCTCTTCTCAGTATCGCCGACATGTCGCCAAAAGGCTGCCTACCAAAGCCTCCGTTGCCTCATTGCCAAACTCAGCTTGCTCTTCATAAGAGCCTAGGCAGTGGTTACACAACATGTCCGGGGTAAGGTCTTAACTCGGACAGCTAGTGGGAACAGCCTCGGCACGCTGGTGGAGTACGCCAATAATTAGAATGCTGCTGATCAGTTTGAGGGTAATCCCATCAACCAGCCCTTTTAGCTTTCCGACATCAGCGGCCGTTTCGACCATGCTGCCAAGTTCATCGTTGACACTAACAAGATGAATGAGGTAATTGCTGTTTCTCTGAGTTTAGATTAGTTCCCCAGATGTTACTATATGCTCTAGTCCCCAAAACTTGCAAGGAAATAACTTGTTATATGCTTGGAAGTTTTACTGCTCTTTGACTTAATTTAAGTTTATTTCTAGTGTTCGAATATCCGGCCATCTAGATCCGAGTTAAGTTTTGCTTGACTCGGATCTGATTTAGCTTTGAATATCCAGCCACCTAGATCCGAGTTAAGTTTTGCTTGACTCTGATCTGTTTTAGCTCTGAATATCCAGCCACCTAGATACGAGTTAAGTTTTGCTTGACTCGGATCTGATTTAGCTTTGATTATTCATTTATCGTTTTGCTCCATTGTTCAGGTTGCACATGACCGGCGAACTGCCGAATTTCAGAGGTTGCTTTTCTCGCATCGCAAACTGGAGGAAAAGTATGAGAAAATTCTTCCTGTGGTAAAAAAGGCTGGTAAGTCGATAGTTCCTTTTTGTTATTCTCGACATTCTTATTGATTTGTCTGCTAGATGTCGGCTCACCTTTTTGGTGAACAGGTAATATTAATAACCTCAACATTCGTCTTGACAAGAAAGTCAAGAGCTTGGAAGGTCAGTTCCCTTTTATCTTAGACCTTTTCGCTTTTTAACATGTGTGCTAATCTTGTTTATTTCGTTTGGCTTTGGTAAAGCCGAGTTGCAAACCTTTGCAGCGTCTCACCAAGATTGCACGCCCATGCCTGACGTGATGCTGTATTTTTTAGAACAAAACGCTACTCATTCGGCGGAGCTAAAAGAAAAAGACGATGAAATAGCTCGCCTACGGGCCGAGGTGGAGACCGTTAAGCTTTCTCAGAAATCCGAATTAGAAAAGGTCGATCAGGAATTCTCCAAAGAGAAGAATCGGCTTGTATTGGAGCTACAGAAGAATAAAGAACTCCTCGAGGCTGCCGAACTGAAAACTCAGGGATTGAGCGAGGAAATTGCTCGTTTTGAGAAGAGCAAGGTTGATTGGGCCAAGGACCTTCAGATAATGATGAGATACATTCATCGTAAGTTTCTTAGCATAGCCGAATTATATTTTTGTCTTTGTCCTCCTTTGCCGACATGTTCGTGTTTTGCAGATCATTTTCCGGCTAAGCCGTCGGCTCTAAAGCTGTTCTTGCAGCTTGTGTCGAGGTGTTCTGCTGCCGACTCGAGTATTCAATGGAGGATTTCTTGGTTCTTTGTTGGTCTTAGCTTGGTCCAATGAAGATTATTTGCCGGGATTTGGTGCAAGCCGCTATTCGAGCTTACCACGTTCTTTGGCCGAACACTTCTGGGACTCCTGATATCAACGAGGTCAAATTACTGGTGAAAAGACTGATGGCATCTGAGAGGCAACTAAGTCTCTGGAGGGAATCAGCCGGGCGCGCTGGCGCTGATATGGCCCTTACTGTTATCATGTCATGGTATGAAGACATTTCTCTTGATATCCTGAGAAATTTCGCCGGTTCCCTGGGTTGAGGACCCCACTTTTGTTGCTCTTCGGCAAGCTCGTGCCTTCCAACTCGTCGAGTATGCCGACGTGCACACCTAGAATGAAGGGCCGAGTTTTCTTCCAGACCCGGATGAGGAGGTCGTAGTTGAGGATGCCTCAGACAACAATTCGGCTGAGCAAGGGGAAGGTGAGGATGACTCGGCCACATCGCAGCTCGGTTCAAGCTCGGACAGCAGCGGCGCGGTCCTCCTTCAAAGGTCGGGCATTCTAGTGCACGGACGATGCTCTGAGCAGCCTCGGGCTTCCTGAAGTTGCACTGGATCTATGGAGGCGAGGCAACCTTAGTCGGTTCCTCCTCGCCGGAGCAAGCACTCCGACCAAGTTGCCTCTCCAATAACAATGCTTAAGTTATTTTTTATCCCTTGCATGCCGGGCGTATAATGTAGGCGAAAAATTTGTCCGCTCTCTGTATGATTTGAATTTCTTTTGCCGTGTACTGCTGTGACATATACGCTTGCAGCTGTTACCATTTGGTTAAGTGGGTGTTCATCCGAATTCTTGCTTTGGTAGCTCGCAATTTCCTGATTTTAGGATTTATCCTTGACTTCGTTTTTTCATGGTTTGTCCAAGTAGTCTAGGCGTGAGCTCTGAATATCATATAATATGGATCTGTTCTGAATAGAGGTTGACTACTACCTTGGGACCATATATGGCAATCCCTGAATCACAGTTTATCGCGCCGAACTTCAATACGTAAACCAAATTTCAGAAATAATATAAGAATAATACGGAGGCGCTCCTCAGGGTAGTGCTCAACATAAAACTGAGGCAACATATGGCAGTCCCCGAGTGGCTGCCTTGGATGCCGAGGTTCGAATATTTAATATGAAATGAAAATAATATATGGCATTCCCCGAGTCACTGCTCTGGGTGCCGAGGTTTAAATAGACAACTTGAATTTGGGATAAAAAATGGCAGTCCCCGAGTCACTGCTCTGGGCGCCGAGGTTCAAATACATAACCTGAAATTGAGATAACATATGGCAGTCCCCGAGTCACTGCTCTGGGCGCCGAGGTTCAGTACATCATTGGTTCTTGACCTTGAGATACAATGCTATGAGTAAAATGGTCGAAGTAAAGCTACATTCCATGGACGCTTCGTTTCTTCGCCAGCTTTGTCTGCCTTGTTCCCTCCGGGGGACTGAGCGTCGATTAGATAATAGGCATCGTTATGCAACGCTTTGCTTACAATGAATGGTCCCTCCCATGGAGGTGACAACTTGTGCATGCCGGCCGTACGTTGCACCAGTCGGAGGACTAAATCTCCTTCTTTGAACACTCTTGGATTCACCTTCTTGCTGTGATATCGTCGCAGGTTCTGCTGATAAATAGCTGATCGTGATAATGTCAATTCTCTGGCTTCTTCTAGCAGGTCTACAGCATCTTGCCGAGCTATCTCGTTTATCTCCGAGGTTGTATACTGAGTAACTCTTGGCGAGTCATATATTATGTTGGCTGGAAGTATGGCCTCTGCCCCGTATACCAGGAAGAATGGTGTATAACCTGTTGATCTATTCGGAGTAGTCCTGAGGCTCCATAGTACGGCTGGGAGTTCCTCAATCCAACATCCTGCCGACCTTTGCAATGGTTCGACAAGTCATGGTTTTATTCCTGATAACACCAGCCCATTAGACCTTTCCACTTGCCCATTGGATGTTGGGTGAGCCACAGAGGCAATATCTAGTCTTATGTGTTTTTCTCTGCAAAATCTGGCGAAGTCTCCTTCTGCAAAGTTTGTGCCATTATCCGTAATAATACTGTGCGGATACCCATATATCAAGATGATATCTTTGAGAAATTTCACTGCTATGTACCCATCGCACTTTTTTATTGGTTTCACTTCAATCCATTTTGTGAACTTGTCCACCATAACCAATATGTGGATCATTCCTCCTCGTGCCGGCCTAAATGGTCCTACCATATCTAAACCCCATACAGAAAATGGCCAAGTGATGGGTATTGTTTTTAACTCGGCCGATGGCATGTGTATTTTGGTTGCGTATCTCTGACACCCATTGAATTTTTTAACTAATTCTTTTGCTCCTTTCAATGCCGTCGGCCAATAAAATCCATGCCCGAATGCTTTGGCTACCAGGGCATGAGATGAGGCATGGTGCCCACATTCCCCTTGGTGTATATCTAGGAGGATCTCCTGACCTTTTGCCGAACTCACACACTTCTGCAACACGCTTGTGACGCTCCTTTTATATAGCTCATTGTTTATGATTGTATAAGCTTTTGCTCTTCTTGCAGTTTGTCTAGCTAATACCTTATTACTCGGCAACATTGAGTCTTTTAGGTAAGAAAATATGGGTTGCGCCCATAACGGTGTGACTTTTCCTGGTGTGATCTCACTGTCTATTTCCATGTTTTCTGCCAACATATCTATCTCGGCTTTCCCTATGATTGTGCTTACTTCGGCTGTCCTCCTTTTTGGGGGTTCCGAGTTATATTGCTGATCTATTTCCATCGGCGCATTATTTTCTGCTGAATTTGCCGGGATAAAGATAGATTCGGATTCTGGTGATGGGATTATTGATGGTTTCCTGAGATGTTCCAGGGCAACACCCGGAGGAATTGATTGTCGGGTTGATCCTAGTTTTGACAACGTGTCTGCGGCATCATTTTCTGCCCGAGGTATGTGGTGAAATTCACATCCTTCAAAGTATCCACTGATCTTTTGCACGTGAAATCTGTATAACACCATATTAGCATCTAATGCGTCCCAACTGCCTGAGACTTGCTGTACTACTAGATCCGAGTCGCCATAGCATAAGATTCGGCGTATGCCAATTTCTTTTGCTACTTTCAATCCATGGACCAGTGCTTCATATTCGGCTACGTTGTTGGACGCAGCAAAATGTATTTGTAACACATACTTCAGTTGGTCTCTTTTAGGCGAGGTTAACACTATTCCTGCCCCAAACCATTCTTTAGTTTGGAACCATCGAAATGCATAGTCCAATAATTTGGATCTGGCAATGGTGGCTCATACTGCACCTCGGCCCAGTCTACGAAAAAATCGGCGACCGCCTGAGATTTGATTGCATCTCTCCTATCAAATTGTGGAGCGTATGGCGACAACTCGATTGCCCATTTTGCTATTCGGCCACTTGCGTCTTTGTTGCTCAATATGTCGGCTATGGGCGCCTCACAGATCACCTTGATGGGATGCTCTTCGAAGTAATGTTTAAGATTTTTCACCGACATATATACCCCATATGCCATCTTCTGATAATGTGGGTAGTTCTGCTTTGAAGTGGATAACACCTCACTTAAGTAGTACACCGGCCTCTGAACCGACTTACCATCTTCCAGTCGTTCCACTACGACTACAGCACTCACTACTCTGTTGGTAGCCGCTACATAGAGTAACATAGGCTCTTTTAATAATGGAGAGGCCAAAATGGGTGCGGTGACTAACATCTTTTTCAACTCATGAAATCCGATGTCTGCTTGTGGAGTCCAAATGAATTTATCCGATTTCTTCATCAGCTGATAGAGTGGTAGCGCCTTCTCTCCTAGCCGACATACAAACAGACTAAGCGAGGCCAGACACCCCGTGAATTTTTGTACATCATTTAAACATTTTGGCAACTCCATTCTTTCTACTGCCTTTATCTTTGTTGGGTTGGCCTCTATACCTCGGCTAGAAACAAGAAAACCGAGTAATTTTCCTGCCGGCACGCCAAACGTGCATTTTTCTGGATTAAGCTTCATTCGGAACCTTCTCAGTTTCGCAAAAGTTTGCCGTATATCTTCCAGTAATGTTTTGCTTTATTTGGTTTTGATGACCACATCATCTACATATACTTGTACATTTTTTCCTATCTGATCGTGTAGACATTTTTGCAAGCATCTCTGGTATGTCGCTCCTGCATTCCGCATGCCGAATGGCATTGTGCGATAACAATAAGCCCCGTACGGGGTAATAAACGTGGTCTTTATTTGATCGGCCGGATTTAACGATATCTGGTGGAAACCAGAATATGCGTCTACAAATGACAATAACTCACAACCAGCGGTCGAATCAATGACTTGGTCTATTCTAGGCAATGGAAAAGGATCTTTTGGACACGCCTTGTTCAGGTTGGTGTAATCGATACACATTCTCCATACAATGGCTACATTGGGATCATCTTTCTTCTTTTCTACTAGCACCGGATTCGACAACCAATCCGGGTATAGTACTCCCATGATGAACCCGGCCGCGAGGAGCCGAGCTATTTCATCTCCTATTATTTTTCTCCTGTCTTCGGCGAAGTGGCGGAGAGGTTGCTTCACCGGCCTTGCTCCTGGCCTCACGTTCAAAGAGTGCTCAGCCAACTCCGTCGGAACACCTTGCAGATCCTGAGTTGACCATGCAAATATGTCCCGATTCTCACGGAGGAAGTTGGTGAGCTCGCTTTCCTATTTAGCGTCCAGGCCTGCACCAATGGTAACAGTACGCTCTCGGAATTGCTCATCGATCTGAAATTTCTTCGTTTCTTTAGTCGGCTGAAAAGAGACACTGCCATGTGGGTTGGCCAGCGCCGGCATGTTCAGCTGTGCCGACTGAGCGAGGGCTTCTACCGCTTGAATCCTTCTCTTTTCTCTTGCTATAACCAATGATTCAGCCAAATTTGACCCACCTGAAGCACACTCCATTGACTTCTTGTAATCCCCTACAACTGTTATTACTCCTTGTGGTCCGGGTAGCTTCATCTTCAGATAACTTACATGACAGCTGCTCATGAATTTGGCCAGCGCAGGCCGTCCGAGTAGAGCATGATAACAACTTTCCAGATCTACCACCTCAAATTCTAAGTTTTCTGCTCTGCAGTTATCTCTCGTGCCGAATAACACATCCACTCGGACTTTACCGATGGGCTCGCATGAAAGTCCTGGCACTATCCCATGGAAAGTGGTCCTCGTGGACTGCAGCATGTTCTGCGATATTCCAAGTTTATGCATGGTATCTTTGTACATGATGTTGATACAGCTTCCATTGTCAATGAGTACTTTTGAAAATTTCACATTAATGCTTGGTCCAACGAATGTCGGATCCAACACGAGTGCATACGATCCTGGATTCGGCATTATCTTGGGGTGATCCTTTATGCTCCAAGTTACCTCCTGATCTGACCAAGGCACATATCTTGGTACTGCCGGCATAACTGCATTTACTTCCATATCTTGCGTAGCACACTCGCTTGTCTTGTTGTTCCGCCAGAACACGCAATAAGACTGATGATGTTCTCTGTAATCATTACGTCCAGTATTTGCTGGATTTGTCCTTCCATCCTGGACTTGGTTCAATACTTGATGTACCGCATCCCTTCGATCCGAGTTATCGTACCTCGGGGGAGGAGGCGGTAACATCGCTTCTTGCATTTGCTCCACCAATTGTGGTTGATCTGTTGATGTATTTGATGGGCGCTGAATGCTCACGGGTTTCCCATTGCATTTTTCATCCATGCACATTGGAGGGTCGATGATTGGCCCGGATGGGTTTGACGTGAAATTTGCACCTGATCTAACATGGATTCAATGTGTATTTCGCCTCTCCGCCATCGCTTCTTTTGTTCTGGGGTCCACTGCCTTTTTCCTTCATTCTTTGGTGTCCACTGCTGAGGTCCATTCTTCTGCCGTTGAGTTGCTCCGTGACTCGGCTGATCTTGCGCTACTGCCGCCACTTGGGCCGAATTATATCTATAATCCGGCCTTTACTCTCTTCTTCTTCCTCTGAAATCATTACGCCTGGATGACCCGGCCAAATCTCTTGCATAATGGTCCTGTTGCTCGCGATGATCCGCCGACATTAATTCTGGTTGCGTTGGGTCCCCTAATGCATAGGAGTCTGCTATTCTGATAGTTTCTGCCAGTGTGGTAAGCATATCTCTTTGCAGGCGTTGCCACAACACGCTTCCATAATGGCAGCCTTGCGCGAACCAAGCTATTGCTTGCGATTCTATAACCCCTTCACATGAGTTTCTCAGGTTGCACCATCGAGTTAAAAACTCTCTATTTGTTTCATTCGGCCTCTGCTTGCACATGGCTAACTGTTGCGGCCTGTTTGGCCTCTTGTATGTCTTTGGTAAAGTTGTTGTTAACATTTCTTCAAAATCTAACCAACAGTTGATACTGCCCGCTGGTAGATTATTCAGCCATACCCTAGCTGGTCCTTCCAACATTTGTGGGACATACCGTACTGCCCATCTTAAGTTCCCACCAGCTATTTTCACAGCAGTGGCATAGTCAATCAACCAGTCCTGTGGCTTGGTACTCCCATTGTATGTTTTTGCGCCTCTCGCTAGCTGAAAGTTCGGCACAGGTGGTTCGCCCATGATCCGTGGTCCAAAGCATGTCGGACCTGGTGGACCCTGTTCTTCCAATAACTCGGACCGGTATAGCCGGTCCAGCTTCACTCTTGCATCACTTGATGGAAAATCTCTGTACAGAATTCTGTCGTCCATCTCGTAGTGGTTATTTCCACCATGGATCGCATATTCCATCTCGGAATAACCATCATTGTACCTTTCATTCACTTGATTGTGGCGAGCTGGCCTCGCTTCTCTTTCCTGCCGAGGTTCATGCCTTGGTTGCGGGTTGAGCGGCAGCTCTCTCCTTATTTCGACCGGGGTCTCGTTTTCATGATTACCTCTCGCGGGTTCTCTTCTGCTGAGATCTCCATTGCCTCGGCTTCCGCCGTCTTTTTCCACACGGCCGTGGTTCCTCTCCCCACTGTTACCTCGGCTTGCATTGCCTCTGTTATCATTTGCCTTTCCAGCCATTGCCGGATCATATGGAACAATTTTCTTGTTCCTCTTTCCTGAGGTTACTTCTTTGTCCCTTCGTGCATTATTTCCGAGTGAAGATGCTGCTGCCGCGGATAAGGAAGGTGGTGCCCCTACCGAGTGAGCCATACGCGAGGCCCCTGGCCCCGCCGGGTTTGTTCTGAGTATTTCTTCGTTTTTCTGGTTTGCGATGCGCACCAGCTCATTCACTCTTTCTTGCTGTTTCTGCCGGGCTTCCCCGGTCAACCCCTCTAATTCCAATGCTGCGGCGTTTGCCGCTCTCAGGTTCTTTGCCGGGTCTTGCACTCGGCAAACCCAAGTCACCTGATTCCGCCCTATGATCTTCATGCTCTTTGTTAATATCATCCATGAGGTTCTTCCCCCTTAATCTTAATTCGTCCACCCGCTCGGGTGCGACATCAAGCTTATTAGCTTTGGCATATTCTCTCAGGGTCCTGTTCAGGGACTCCCGCAAGGCCGATACTTTCTTGGCCTCTACCAGCACCTTTTGCCTGGTTTCTTCTAACTCTGCCTGAGCATTTGCCGGATCAAGTATCGGCGCAACAGGTGTAGTCAAGTTTTCTATGGTCGCCTGAAGAATGTTCTCTAGCCTTTCCAGAGGTGGCCCTCTTACTCTTGGTGCCTTTGGGGTGGTGTCCAGCAGCTCGGTCGGGTTGGTCACTGGCGGGATTACCTCGGTGGGCTGTCGCGCGGTCTGCCTGCGTGCGCCTTGCACGCCTGTGGCGGGTTCTCTGCTTGACCCGGCTACTGCTACTCCAGCTTGCGCTCCGGCAGCGACCATCACCTCGACGCTGCCTGCAGGACGTGATCTGGACGGACAGCTTGCTGCGTTAAGAGGTGGCTCTCCTGCAACAACAACTTGGTGAGGAGAAATGCCGGTGATGTCGACACCGACGTAAACCTTGTGCCCGCCCAGGCTGATGAAGACACCATTACGCGGGGGAGTTTTCCCCCTGAAGCTCCCTGCATTGTCGCTGACATAGTCACAGAGAGCAAATCTCTGGACCAAGCCAGAAACAACGCGCTCGCCCGTGTTGATGAAGTTTCCCGTCCGGATCATAACTCCAGCTAGCACCACTGCTGGCCCCACGGTGGGCGCCAACTGTCATGGTGGTGTCATGGCAGATGCCATGGGTAGGCTAAAGTATGGGGACATGGATGCTAGAGGGATCTGGGGAGGGAAGATGTAGTTGATTCTACGCACAGAAGATTAAGGCAAAGGTCTTTATTTCTTCTTCCTTGGACTACAAGTGCTCCTTGAGCTATATACAGGGAGAAGAGAAGAACTTTACCAGCCTAACGTCTCTAACTCTAGTCGATCCCTCCTTCTGAGTCCAAGCCTCTCCTTATAAAGGAGAGCCCTGGATTCCTCTAGGGCTGACGTGGCAAGCATATTCGAGGAATATGCTTGTCCCAATATAGTAGTTCGGCGCCCCTCTTTCCCTGTCGCTCCTCTAACGACGGCAAGGTTCCAGAGGGCCCCTCCTGCGCGCCTCGGTCTTCTGGACTGTCACCTCCGTGACCTCCTTCTGCCTCTCTGTCGCTCTGCGCCTTTGTCCGTAGCGCTTGGCCCTGCTCAGATTCTCCCTAGCTTGCTGCTAGGGTTTGACTTCAGGCTTCTCCTTCTCCTGCAAGCTTCATATCATTCGGCCCTTCCTCGAATAGCTCGGATCTTCCTTTATCTGTATCAAGATCACTCGGGCTAACCCGGCCGACTTACGTAATATCTCGGCCGGGTAATGTCTTAATATACATATACCGGCCTCTCGCTTCCTTATGTCGGCCGACTTCTACAGGATCCGGCCGACTTAAACTGTAACTCGGAAACCAGACGGGGATCGTTCCCTTGTCTTTCCCCGTCTTTACCCTATCCGGGGTCACCCCCCCAACACACCCTGGTTATCCGGATAGGTGACATGCTATGAGGATACCCATATAGCATATCCCCAACAAAGCCTTGGCGGATTTTACTGCAGATTGGACGGAGATGCCAGATGCTACTCCGTTGCCGGAACCAGAGTACTGGGTGATGCACTTTGATGGATCAAAGCTGCTCAATGGCTCGGGGGCTGGTGTACTGCTACAGTCACCAACTGCAGACAAGCTACACTACGTTCTACAAATCCACTTCGAGGCTACGAACAACATGGCGGAGTATGAAGCACTCATTCACGGATTACGCGTAGCCAAGGATATTGGCATCAAGAGCATAGTTTGCTGTGGAGATTCCGACTTGGTTGCCCAGCAGGTGGCTGGCACCTGGAATGCACGGAACCCTATGATGGCGGCATATCGAGACGAAGTGGACGAGATAGCCAAGTTCTTCTTGGGCTACGAGGTCAAGTATGTACCTAGGGAGCAAAACGAAGCGGCTGATCTATTGTCTAAGCTTGGATTAGGGTGGAAGCGAATTCTACCAGGAGTTTCCCTAGAGCATCTACGAACACCATCCGTGAAGGGAGCAGACATCGACAACCCGGATAGAGTTGACTCTTTCGTCCACATGGTGGCAAAGGTCCCTCCGGCTTGGACAAAACCGTTCATGGAGTATCTCAAACATGGAACTTTGCCCGACGATGAAGTCGAAAGACGAAAAATAGTACAACGAGCAAAAGGCTATACCATAATCAATGGACAGCTCTACAAAAGGAGCACTACTGGTGTATACCTTAAGTGTGTTTCCCAGCTAGAAGGTATTCAAATCCTACGCGAAATCCATCTCGGAGATTGCGGGCATCACGCCGCTCCCCGATCGTTGGTCACGAAAGCCTTCCGGCAAGGATTCTACTGGCTGACCATGAAGGCGGACGTCGACAAGCTGATTGAGACATGCATGTGATGCCAGTATTATGCCCGACAACCACATGTTCCTGCCGAAGAATTGCGAACAATACCAATAACTTGGCCGTTCGCAGTCTGGGGGGTAGACATGGTGTCACCGTTACAGACGGCACCATGTGGGTTTACGCATCTGCTAGTAGCAGTTGATAAATTCACTAAATGGATAGAAGCTAAAGCCATTAGAAAGCTTGATGGGGCAACTGCCCTCAGGTTTGTCCGGGATCTAGTGGTGAGATTTGGTCTCCCACATAGCATTATCACCGAGAATGGTAGCAAGTTGTCACTCGGAGAAGTGGAGGATTATTGTTGGGAGAAGGGCATACAACTTGACCTTGCATCTGTGGCGCATCCACAATCCAATGGTCAGGTTGAGCGAGCCAATGGATTAATTCTGCAGGGAATAAAGCCACGTCTTGAAGCACCGCTACATAGAGCAGCTGGAGCTTGGGCGGAAGAATTGCCATCTGTGATGTGGATTTTACGAACTACACCCAACCGATCCACCGGATACACCCCTTACTTCATGGTATATGGAGCAGAATCCATCCTACCTTCCGACATACTTCACGATGCACCAAGAGTTGCCGCCTATGACAAATATGACGCTGAAGAATCCAGACATCTAAATGTGGACCTTCTCGAGGAGGAGCGCGTTTTGGCATGCCAAAGATCCGCCATCTACCAGCAGAAGCTACGTAGCTACCATAGTCACCGCGTTCGGCATCGCTCGTTTAAAGAGGGGGATTTGGTGCTCCGACTTAAGTAGAAGAAATCACACAAATTATCCCCGCCATGGGAAGGTACGTTCATCATAAGCAAGGCGCTACTCAATGGGTCTTACTACCTCGTTGACAATCGTGAACTGAAGGATAGACCCAACAAGGATCATAAGGGTAAGCGACGTGACCCGGATGATGACTACCCGGAGCTTGATCAGCCATGGAACATAGCACAACTACGTCCTTTCTACACTTTGGAATAAAGCTCTCTGGTTCACTCATATTTCTGAGTCTTTTACCTCCTTTAGTGTTCATTTTTGGACCATATAAAATCTTTTATGCACAAGCTTTGCAATTGCACTTGTGAAAATTCTGCCTACGGGAGTTATCTTAAGTTTTCTGGTCTACACGTTCTTTGTTGTGTTTATGTGGATTCTAGAGTAGTGACTTTCGACACTTATTGATGGCGATTTTTTTCTTAGGTTATTGATGGTGCCATTGGGCATCATCACCTGAACACATGGTTCCGACAACGAGTCTTCCGACTCACGAAAAGTCAAGCATAAAATCCAAAGTAATGGATAAGCCAGCACTTGCTTAAAAGAATATATACATGCTAGAAATAGTTCTTAAGTAGCAGGACATACACCATTGTTTTCCGCCTTAAGTTAACACATTGTGTTTCCGCATAACATGTTACAGCGGAAACAAATATTACAAATTGTTTTTATTCCTCTGGCGCAGACGACTTGGAAGCAACATCACCAGCAGCAGGAGAGTCACCCTCGAAGTCGGCAGTGTTGAGGGACTCAGAGGAGCTTTGGTCGCCGCCATCGATGGTGTTCATTGGCACGGAGACATTAACGTCGACCAACTCGGCGACTCTGGTGTCATAACCTGCGAGTGACGACAAGATAGATTCATGATTTATCTTTTGTCCTTCGTCATCTACGTCGGGGATACCAAAGGTTACCGTGTCGATGTCGGCATTCTCGTAGTGTGCCTTCACCATGGACATCACCATCCTTGCACCGGCCCGTGCACATGAAGCTTTCCATCTTGTAATACGCTCGGGGGCTCGGCGCAGGATCTCCGAGAACTTCGTCACAGAGTCTGATGCCTTGATATTTATCTGGAGGGGCTTGGAAATCTCTTTGGCCTGCGCAATGGCGGTGTTGATGAAGTTGCCGGCAAGGACCATGCATTCCTTTTGCGGAGGAGACGACCGGATTAAACCCATTGGAGCTGCAAATTCTGACAAAGGAGTACATGAGTTGAAAAATTCAAAGTATCCATCTTATAGAAATCCAAGATGGAGAATCACTTACTGAAGATGCTGGCCTCAGCTTGCCAGAGGGTATCCGCCATGGAGTCCCGTTCTTGTTGGAGGAGTTTGTACGCTTCAAGATGGCGTTGATTTTGCTCATCAGAATCTCTCTTCTGCTCTTTCGATACAACGATCTCCTCCTTCAACCGGTTCATCTCCTCAGTGGAGGAGTACTGTAAGGCTTTCATTGATTCCTCATGCATCTTCAGCATGTCCTTCCTCTCCCGCTTGAGGATCTTGTTCTCGCTATCCAGCTGTTGAATGTGCTTGGATTGCTCGACAATATCCTTAGCCTTGGCAATGGTTTTTGCAAGTCAGAGAAATAACAGTACACTGTGATTACTTGGCGAATGTGGGCATAAAACCAAGTCGGAATGCGAAAAAGAAAGGAAATCAGACGCTTGCTCTTGGTGATATGTTCCTTCAAGAAGGCAATTTTACCCTTTTTAGCTTGCAAATCCGCGCGCATCTTCTGGTACTTGTCGTTGGCCATGCCCCTCCGAGCATTCTCATTCTGTGGAAAGAAGAAAGTTAATCATTGTTTGGTCTACTTGGAGCATTATCCGGAAAATTTCCACCTAGACGCTCGGGGGGCTACAGCGAGAGTTTTTAACTTAGCAATATGCTTAGTCTTTCTTTAAGCTTCTAGTCGGAACTAATTCAGTTTTTGATTAGAAGCTTGGGGGATATAGTATAAAGTTTTAACTTGGATGTATGCTTAGTTTCTCTTTAAGCATCTAGTCGAAACTCATTCAGTTACAACTAGAAGCTTGGGGGCTACAGTATCGAAATTTATAAACACTGTGTATGCTACTCTTAAAGCATCTAGTCAAAATATTTCATTCAAACTACATGCTTGGGGGATACAATGAGAAGTTTTCAAGCATAGTCACTCTTAGAGCATTCAAACGTAAAGACCTATGGTTTTCTATCTAAATCCTCGGGGGCTACAGTGGGATACTCATATGAAATGCAAAAGGCAAATAAAACTTACAAGCGCAATGATCTTGAGGTTAGTAGCACTCTCGGCCAGCAGCTTGCCAAAGGATACACTGTTTCCTTGCAATATATCTTCTTGCCAAAGGAGCTCCTCGAGACCGCATGTTGGAGATGTCGGCGCCGCACCAGGAACCAGAGCAGTGCTACACGACGTAAGTACCAGATAGACTATCTTCGGGAACTCTATGGCTTTCTGGGGGGCGAGGACGCCGCCTTCGGCAGAGGTACCACCTTCCACCACCGCCTTACCGCTATCCATGGCATCCTTAGCCGGATCTTAAGCCATTTGGTGTGCGGCACTCTCCTGCTCGCCTATTCACCGGCAATAACAAGCTCGGTAGAGGCACCTGAGTCCACTTCCATGGCGGAAGGGCTAACTGCATCCTTGGCTTGAGAGCTTGTCGGAGCGGAGGAAGGATTGACGATGGGAGTGACAGGGGCGATGGCGGGAGATGCGTCGCGATTCAGCATATCCTTGTTGGTTCTAGAAGCCCCCGACGTTTTCGAGGTCTTCTTCAAGCTGGTCGTGGATTTCTTCCTGAAACGTTCAAAATGCATAAGTACAGGAATAAGACAAACAAATGGACAATGTCGGAGAGAAAGAAGCTTACACAAGAGGGGGTTCTTTGGCAAAAGGGTTCCCTATAACCTTTCTTTTCTCGACCTCCAAGGCGGCGGTAGTCTTCTTGGAGGCTCCACCCTCCGTTTTCTTCTTCTTGCCTCCATCGCCAGCGTCAGAGGTGGAGATCTTCCGCTTTAACGACAACGGAACATCGTCGTCGGACATGACTGTGACTTCCTTCATCTTTGGATCATATATTTGGACAACCATGCTATCCTCCTCTAGATATCTAAGCTTTTAAGTGAGAGGTCACCGTGTTAGATGAGATAGAAAAGGTTAAGACGAAAGATCTGGAGTATATGTCATACACGGAAAATAAGCAGTTACCTTTGGGCACTTGCTCTCTACGAACATGTCGAAGGTGATGGCGAAGCCACGCCTCTTGTCCTTCACCTTGACGATGTCCTTGAGGCAAAGCTTGACGGGGTCGCTCGAGTAGTTTTCCACGGAGATGCGGAGGCTATCCTTTCTATCGTTGGAATACTCGTGCATCAGCTTCGAGCGGTGCCGCAGAGGCTGGATCCGCCTGATAAACCAGCACATGGCTAGGTCCAATCCGGTCAAACCCATATCTAGGAACCACTCTATCCGCCTTATAGCGTGGGAAGCGTCGATGTCGGAGGGAAGGGAGGCCTGTGATCTCCATGTCGAAGCTTCGACGGCTGCTCCATAGAAGTAAGTACGCTGCCAATTCTTCCAGGATTCATGGCTGACGATGTCGGGGAAGCGCCGGCCAGGTTGGATCTTGAAACTAATGGTTCCACAATTCCTAAGCTCGTCCTTGACAGCTCCGGCTTCGCGCTTGATGGTAAATAAGTATATGAAGAGGTCTAGCCTAGGCCTGATCCCTAGGTATCCCTCGCAAAGAGCCGCGTAGTTGCTAAGCGCTAAGATACTATTGGGAGAGAGGTTCTGAGGATGTACTCGGTAATGATTGAGGACAGCGAGGAAGAAGTTAGAGATGGACAGGGAGACGCTGCGTACCAACTTTGCTTTGAGGTACACCTTTTCTCCGGCTTAGGGAGAAGGTGTGACCTAGCCGTCCGGCGCCGTCCGCCAGGAGAGCCCCTCCGTCGCGGGGAGGTAGCCTTCGATGATCAACTCCTTGATGTCGCGGTCCGTGATGTCCGAACCGCGTCAGTCACCTTTGTGGGAGTCGCTTTCCTCCTCCAGCAGCTCCAACACCGCTGGATTATGGTCGCCGCCGGTGGTTTCGACCACCACGGACATGGGGATGACCAAGCCCTCTCGACAGGACGATGGAGCTCGCTGGCTTCGCCGCGGCTTCACCCGACGCCGCCATCGATGGGGAGGAGCTACTGCTGTCCATTGGGTGCGTTTGGAGGTGACTAGCGAGATTGGGAGTTAGGGTTTTTCGTGCGAGGCGCGGAGAGCTCGAGGAGACGCTTTCCTGAGGAAGAAGAAGACGCAGGGGAGAATGAGGTGAAAAGGTAAATTTTCCACCGCAGTTACTATTTATGGTCTCCGGCATCAAGATTCGTGCAGCTTGATTGAATGGTTGTCGCGTAGACGACGTGTGCGGGGGCGTGTGCGGAAATTTCTCCACGTACCAACCGTCGCCGACAACGGTTCGTATCGCTTGCGCGGGAAAATCGGACATGATTGCGTTCTCTGAATGTGTGAGTTACGAGGTGTCACTGATCTATGTCTACGTCACCCTAGCTGTCATAGGCAGACGAACCATCACATCAGAAGATTCCAGCATGGATGAATCCAATCCGGCTACGGAAGAGTACGATGGAAGATTCAGCATTTCTCCGACTTACAAATTGAAGACAGAGAAAACCTTGAAGGGTTCTTTGGGAGGACTACAAGATATTGCTTGACGATTTGCCGACATCCATCTAGACAGAGCATTCAATGTGAAGAGGCAAGACGATGCAAGATCTCGGAGTTCTCCAGGGGCTACTGTTGGGGATATGCTATATGGGTATCCTCATAGCATGTCTCTTATCCGGATAACCCGGGTGGCCCACAGTTGGTAGCATGGCCCATGGCCTGCTGGGCGGCCTAGTTAGATGGATCCAGAAGGGAGGCCCATGCCGGATAAAGGAAGGCTACGGTGGAGTCACCAACGTACGCGGAGCCTTGGAGTACAAGACACGCTAGACTAGTAATAGACGGTGTAGGACTCTGTAACCTATTCGGCTAGGACTTTTCCCTGTAACCCTAGGACCTGGCGACTATATAAGTTGGGCCTATGGTAGCCTTTAGGGCAGAATCTCAGACAACCTAGTGTCAACTATGACGCACCTCGCACAGCGAACCAATCCATGTAACTCGGCATATTGCCCGTATAGTGATTTATAGCAGGAGTAGGATTCTGCCACCGTTGTGGGATCTGAACCTGGGTAAGTTGTGTTAACTCGTACCCGTCAACCGTCCGCCTTCCCCCACGTCTCTAAACACGCATTGTGAGGACCCTCCATGGCGTACTCGTCGGCAATACCACGACAACAACCGAGGTTAACCAACAGCCGAGGTTTAACAACCATCAGCTGAGGTACAATAACTCGAAAAGTAGAGAATCAGTGCACCAAGTGTATAATAAAGGAAACAAAAATGGTAGTGTCAGCCAAGGAGGCCATAATGAGTATCGCGAGCGTCATCAGAGTTATGTAGTGTTTGTGACATGGTTATGCCCTACGGGTGACTAATGTTAGCGTACCCGGTCCGGCCCAGCGGAAGCCCATGAGAAGATGTACCCTTGACGGCGAAGCCTAGGAGGATTTTGGGTGGCCCAAGCCCAAGAAGAAGGCAACTCCTTGAGGAACACACCTAACTTGTAACCGACTCGACATACCCCCAGGACCTGGGCTATCTATATAAAGGCCAGGAGGGCACGATGAGGAGGACCAATCCACAACCCTAGCATACACACCGCCAGATCTCATATGCGCACCCCTTGTAACCTTTGGCTTCTCCATTAATCAAGATCAGACAAGCATGAGTAAGGTTTCCCTTCGGGGGCCTGAACCTGGGTAAAACTCGTGTCTTGTGTTGCTTGTTTGCTAGCCTTTCTGCCATCTATAGTGTCCCCTCCTTCTCCAAAACCCAATTCCAAAACAATGGGCATTGACGAGCCAAACCCTCTTCAATTGCCGCCGTTTGTGGGAACCGGGGATGCTGATGTTGCGGTCGTGATGGCCCCATCCACTATGATCTTCGATTCTTCTGCAACGGAGAAGAACTTCCTCTTCGGCACCATCGACTTCACCGTCCACTCACCGGCAACTCGCTAGGACTTCGATTCCGTAGGAGACGGAGTCAACATGATGCTTGGGAGCCTATGCTTCCAGGTCAGACAAATCGGAATGCTTCGCCTTCCTGAGTGGGTAACGACGCCGACAATCGCGCATGCCTCGTGGGTACCACCGATCGGTTTGCTCAGCACACCTAGCTAACATGTGACTCAGCCAGAAGCAGCAGGTGCAACTCTGATCTCTGTGATCCGCCAATAGAGGAAGGAACCTACAGTTTTGGATCGAAAAGCTATGAGAGAAATGATTTCCCTCATCGCTTCATGTGCACGTTCGTCGTCTACAGCCACGTCAACTGTGACAACGTCGGCAATGGGACCGATCCATAGGCTCCTAGCGCTGCAAACAGAGGTCATCCTCCAAACACCAATGCCAACAACGACCCTCATCTAAATCCTGATGTGACTGGTCCTCAAAACCCTGATGTTGCTGACGGTGGCAAATTGGCTCGACAGCAGATCCAACTCAATGACACCGAATGGGAGAGGGTCAGAGATGATGTGCCAGGCAATCATATATTGTTGGACGCCTCGCGTGACATGCTGATGGGCTACCACTGGCTCCTTGTCAAAGAGCACAACTAACAAGTTGTGCAACACAAGGAGCTCAAGCAGCATCAGAAGGCAGCCAACGAATCAAGCGCCCGACGAGCCACGCTCTCCTCCATCAGTGGATCCTCTTCAAAGGACAATGGTGGCTATGCCGCCCACAAAATCCGCTCTCGGCTAGAGTGTAGGGGCACAAATACAAGGCGCGAGGACACCAAGACACTCGATCTGTTGTTCATGTCAGTCGACTCACAGGTCAACATGATGCCCAAGACACCGCAAGTCACGATCATAGCAGCTACTACGTACCTGGTGGCCAACCAACCACCTATCGGGGATCTACAATCCACCATCCACAAGTCTGCAATCATGGGCCTCGGGCTGGTGAGAGCCGCATTAACCGGAGAGGCGACTCCGGAACTAAAGAAGACCGTGGTGAAGTTCATGAGGAACCGCACACCCTCATCCGACAAGAAGGACCACGACATGTCGTGATGATGCCGAAGCCCACGGTGGAGGAGCCGCAATTATGACGCCTGTGATGAACTCACGCAACGCAAGATCGACAAATCACGTGTAAAATGTGCGTGCTCCATAGAGTCGGAGGACGAAGACACGGAGCTCTATGATGTCATATGCTTTAGCCGAGCCATACAACAATCACAGATTCCTAAGGGATTCAAGCTCCCTTCGAACAATCCAAAGTTCAATGGCTTGCAGGAGCCGAAAATCTGGCTGGACGACCACATCTCTTCGGTCAAGATTCATGGCGGGAGCAAGAATACATCCATGCAATACATCCATCTATAGTTGAAGGGCATGCCCAGGGCCTATATCAACAACCTCCCCTACGGATCCATCCGCAGCTAGGAAGAGCTGGTTTACAGCTTCATTCGCAACTTCATTGGCACCTGCAAGCGGCTGGCATCAATCAGAGAACTACGCGCCTGCTGCCAAAGGTCTAATGAGTCCATTCGCTCCTATGTACAGTGTTGGTCGGTCATTGTAACTACCTCGGTGAATTAAGCTCCTAGATACAAGCCTGGATGAGCGGTAGTGGTTGAAATAGTACGGTGGGGCCCCAAAAGTCACTCACGGGTAGACCTTTCGGCCGTCCCAACCACTACCATCTCAACGGGACCTGTACGGGTGGCGTAATCGGCAGGCGAAGGGATCAACTACATACACAAGTGGGTATGTATGCAAGCCACCATACAAGAGTACATCAGAGCCATACCATCTAGAAAGAAAGGAAATATAGCAACGCCATACGGCAAGATTCAAATGACCTAGATAGATCTAATATTTTAGGATACTTCCTCATACAACACACATCAGAGTATCATGCGGAAGCGGCAAACAAGTCCGAGTACGGATAAGAAGCAAATCAGCATAAGATGCCATAGAAATAAGCACATCCCAACCACAGATCTCCCGTATCCCCGTTCCCGGAATCTCTACACCGAACGATCGTTGCCCATGTCCTCGGCTTCTTCCACCCAGTATCCGTCCTGTGATGGTACCTATTCATCTGAACCAATAATTTATCGTGTGAGACCCTAAGGGTACTCAGCAAGACTTAATGCCTCTAAAGGGGACACAACCTGGGGTGACGCAATTGCAGCGAAAGATAAACCCTAGCAGTTCTACAGATAAACGCTAACCATCCGCCTAACCAATGATAGACGGATGTCCGTGAATTAAGAACAGCAGTTATAATGGTAATCTCATCAGATCCATCCTCCTCCTCGCTTACCAACAAGGAAGCGGACGAATAACCCCCCATCCGTTGGCAATTTTATTAACCATTCCATGAGTGTTGCACTATTTACTAGTCAAATTACTTAGTCAAATTAAAGCGGTACTTTAGTTATGCTTGTCTATGATCGAAAAACTGTGCTCCAAGTCGTCCATATCCGCGGACACGGCTTTCAGAAAGTTTTACCCAGCCGGGGTGCACCAATAGCAACACACGCTCGATCAACCTCGGAAAAACCAAATCAAAACCTAACGAGGCTTTCACGACTGAACAATCATAGGATTCAGAAATATTTCAGGGGGCCACCCCTTGGAGTCTACCCGCAACGAAGTAAGCAAGCTCCGAGACGGACTCAAGGTTTGGGTGGACGGCTGTGAACGACTGGGAACCCAAAACTGGGCTTGTCGACACCGCGGAATCGTGTCCCGATCCTAAACAGTACAGTGTGCTCCTCGCACAAACGTAAATACAGAAGTAGCATGGCATAGGTACAGGATAGTAAAGAAAACCTCAAACTAGTTTGTGGCCCCAAGGAATAAGACTGAATCAAGCTCTGGCTCAGGGGGTCCCATATACCTCCCGGATGTGGATAGCCCGATAAATCAAGGAACAGGAATCAAGTACTCGGGGTCTTACGGGACACAAGTGAGCAGGAAAAACCAAATAGCAGATATTGCCCACCGATGCCACTTTCTTTAGTTATCCCATTACTACTCAGGTTAAGTTGTTTAGGTACCTCGTTAACCATCAGACTCTCACATACCCTACACATGTTGTTCTAAGACTCGCATGGCTCAAACAACTCCTGTAGTAATGGCTCATGGGATGGAGGAACAAGCTTGGTGGGGTTTAAAAGTAAAGGCTATGCATACTTGGGATTCAATTTAATGCAAGCGCGACTCTATGATGCAAGAATAAGATAGAGGCAATAGGTACTGTATGTATGCAAGCATGTGGAAGTGCTTGCCTGGCAACTCAGTTGAAGAGAGGGACGGATCTGGGTAGTGCTCCTGGTTCTCTTGATACAACCCCTGCTCAGTGTCTATCCGAGAAAAACCAAACAAACAAGGCCAACATGAATATAGAGCACAAGCATATGAACAAGATGCGTCAAGCAAACAATCATGCCATGATGAATGATGCACAAATTACATGGCAATAAGGTAGCATGGCATGGTGAGGTGTGGAAGACAAGTATTAACATTTTAATGGGGTTTTGGATCACGTTTTGTTGTCATAACAGTTGCTGTTTGCTATATATTCATATGATGCATGCTGCAATTGAAGTCATGGATAGCATAAACAGAAAGGTCTCGTCGAGCTGAACATTTTAGACATATCATTTGTTAAATTTGGAATTATAAAATAAAAGTTATTAATTATTTAAGTTCTAGTGGCAATTGTGGTAATTTAATTCAACTTGGAATTTTAAATATGCAAAAGGCAAATTGAATGGCATATTTGAAATCCTCTCATTTTTCTGAACTCAAAACATATATCATTTGTGTTATTTGGAATTATAATGGAAAAGTTATTTAAAATCTGATTTGAATTTGAATTTGAAATAATTAGGAAAAGATTTGATTTTAAACAGACGCAGGAAAACCTTCTATACTCAGGCTAACATACCCACAGTAGCTTAGGTGGGGGCCAGGATTTTGGTCCCACACGCCAGCGGCTGAGGGAAAGGGGACCAGGGTTGGTGTTTGAAAAAGACAGTCCCTTTTATAAAAAAAGAGGACACCGACGGCGGTGGCCGGGCCGAGTTCTTTGGGAAAAAGGGAGGGTTATCTGCTAAAGTGGCGGCGGCTACTGTTTTTCTTCCCGCTTCTCGCGACCACGCCTTGACGCAGAGGCGGCGGGATCGATCCCGCTGGCAGCGAGCGGAGGCGGCCAGGCCACGATGGGGGAGGTGTCTGGTAGGGAGACACAGGCTAGATAGGGTGTAGGGCATCGCGGAAGCTTGCGAACGCGCGCGACCGCCGGTGCACAGAGCCGTTCGACGAATTGCCCGGCGAGCACCGGGGACGGCGGCGAAGCCGACCGTGTCTAGGGGGTACCGGGGCTCACCTAGAGGTTGATGGTGGAGTTGGATCGGGTCGGCGAGCAGCAGGTCGTCGGTGAAGGCGAGGCCCGCCAATGCTAGGGTTTCGTGGGCGTCCGGCGTCAGACAGCGCAGGCCTTCTCCTCCCGGCGCGGACAGGGCGATGCAGGGAACGCCTCGACTCCTCGGCCCTTCCACGACGAGCTTGACGACTGACAAGGCGAGGCGACGGCGCAGATGGTAGGCGGCGGCCGGGGCGTTGTCGGGAGAAAGGGAGGAAGGGGCAACCTGGGAGAGGGATCTGGCGAGGCAGAGAGGGCGTGGGGTGGATAGGATCGAAGGGAGGGGGTGGATGGCGTGTTGGAGAGGGGAGGTGGCTTCGGCCACCTTTATCCTCTCCCCTCACGTGCACGCATGGGGCCAGGCAGGCACGGCAGGGGCGGCGTGAGCACGGGAGGGAGGCTGCCAAGGTGGGGCTAGAGAGGAGGGGCTCAAGGGACCAAGTGGGCAGAGAGGAGAGCAAGAGAGGTAAGGGGAGGCTCGGGTTAGCTAGGTTAGGAGCTAGGATCGGGCTAGGGTTTGCCTTAGGGCTGGTTTGGTGGTAGCTAGGTGGGGACAGGGAGGTAGAGAGAAGAGAGGGACCGAGAGAGGGGTGGTGTGGTTTAGGGTTTATCTTAGAGCTAGGATTAGAGGGATGGATTAGGGTTTTGTTTGGACTAGGAGTAGCTTAGGTTTTATCTAGGGTGGTTTTGGGGCATGGGAGGAGAAAGGAGCTAGGTAGAGGATAGATAGAAGGGGGTGCAAGCTAGAGAGTTGAAGCATGTATGTTCCAAACATGACCAAGCAAGATCAAAAGAAGAGAGGTTGGGAGAAGGATGGGGTTTAGGCTTGTACTCACACATGATCACATGTGTAAGCATGGATGAGGATGGTGACTAGGGTAGGTCTAGGTTAAAAGGAGGTTTTGGTGAGGTATGGGTTTGTTTGGACAAAACAAACAAGCTCAAGCAAGAGGTGATCCATGCAAAAGAAAACAAACAAAACTCAAAGGGCAAGCCCAATGTGGTCCTTGCATGGGCCATGCATCCATATTAAATGCCTGGTTTTATCCTTGTGAAAACAACATATAACCCCATGGCATTTACTTATGTGCATCCCCAGAGGTGGAGTAAGGCCAAGCAAGAGATTATGGGTGGAATCCAACCAACCAACATGAGCTAGAGGAAAACTCAAATAAAATTTCCAAGCTCAAATTAATTGGATGGTGGAATTATAAGGTGGTGAGAAAAGATGGTGGGGTCAATAAGAGATATGCCCCCAAATCAACTTGGGCATTTAGCAATATATCAAGATCCAAATACAATATCAAGAGGCAACCACAATCAATAATGCACATGAGATAAGAACCAAACAAGAAAGGGTTTTGTATGATGCTCAAAAGCAAGGTGACATGATGACATGAGCATGATATGATGATGATGCAACAATTATATATTGGTAGTGGCCCTTTTTATTACTAGAACAAGTAGCATTACAGGTGTTAGACAACTGGGATGCTACAACTCTCCCCCACTAAACAGGAATCTCGCCCCGAGATTCTAGGAAGAAGAAGAAGACTCAAAGAGAGAAGGATGGTTGGCACGGAGTTCATCTTCACGCTCCCATGTGGCTTCATCAATGTAATGGTGTGACCATCGCACCTTGCGTAACTTGATGGACTTGTTGCGAGTCCTTCGCTCATGGTCTCAAGGATTTTGGTGGGGTGTTCTTGATAAGACAAGTCTTCTTGGAGATCGATTAGCTCATGATCCACGGTCCTGCCGGGATCTTTGAAGCACTTCTTGAGCTGAGAGATGTGGAAAACATCATGGACTTTGAGTTTTTCTGGGAGCTCCAGGGCATAAGCAACTTCTCCTCTTCTACCACGAACCTTGAAAGGACCGATGTATCTAGGAGCCAACTTTCCTTTGATACCGAAGCGGTGTGTTCCTCTCATGGGAGTGACACGAAGGTAGACGAGATCACCAGGGGCATATACCATATCTGTGTGCTTCCTGTCATAGTTGCTCTTCTGACGACTTTGAGCAATCTTCAGGTTCTCCAGAATGATATGCACCTTCTCCTCTGCCTGAGTTACAATGTCAGGGCCAAACCAGATTCTTTCTCCTGCACCTGACCAACCAATCGGAGTTCTGCACTTGCGGCCATAGAGAGCCTCGAATGGTGCCATCTTCAGACTCTTCTGGAATCTGTTGTTGTAGGAGAATTCAGCATATGGAAGGCATTCCTCCCACTTCATGCCAAAAGAGATGACGCAAGCTCTCAGCATATCCTCTAGAATCTGATTGATCCTTTCCACTTGTCCTTGCGACTGAGGGTGGTAAGCAGTGCTGAAGTTCAACTTTGTTCCCAAAGCTTTTTGGAAACTCTCCCAGAACTTTGAGGTGAAGATGCTTCCACGGTCTGAACTGATTTCAAGTGGAACCCCATACAGAGAGACAATTCTGTTGATATAGAGCTCAGCCAACTGAATTCCAGAAATTGTTTCCTTGACTGGGAAGAAATGAGCCACTTTAGAAAGCCTGTCGATGACAACAAAATTGCATTGTTGCCCTTCATGCGACCTTGGAAAACCAGTGATGAAGTCCATCTCTACTTTCTCCCATTTCCATTCGGAGGTTTCAATGGCTGTAGAAGACCAAATGGTTTCGATGGACAGCCTTCACTCTGCGGCACATCACATTCGAGACATACTTGGCACAATACCGTTTCAACCTGTGCCACCAAGTATTGTGTTTTCAAGTCCATGTACATCTTTGTGCCAGGATGGATAGAAAGAACCGAATCATGCGCCTCCTTGAGAACTTGGTCTCTCAGACCGGGTAGTTTGGAACAAACATCCGTGTTCAAAGAAGAGTGCCTTGATCATCCACGTGGAAGGACTCATACTTCGGAAGGTCAAGCTTAGAGATGAGCTTTTGGTGTGCGGATCACCAAGCTGACGAGAGCGAATCTTTTCTTCCAAGAGAGGAGTAGCCAGAAGGTTCAGTATATGCCCTTGTTCCACAATTTCCAGGTTGAGCTGACGGAATTCCTCGCACAAGAGAGGTTGCTGCTCTTCCGCCATGAGGTTGTTGACATAAGCTTTACGGCTAAGCGCATCGCCATGACATTTGCTTTGCGGAGTGTAGTTGATGGTCACATCAAAGTCATTGATTGCTTGATCCATCTCCTCTGCCAAGGTTGAGATCAGTGTGTGAAGATATACTTCAAACTCTTGTGGTCGAGAAGATCTCACAAGGTTACCAAGCAAGTAGTGCCTCCATAGCTTCAAAGCAAAGACAATCGCCTGCTAGCTCGAGGTCATGTGTGGGATAGTTGATCTCATGCGTCTTCAACGGCGAGAGGCATAAGCAACCACTGCTCTCTTGCATCGTGACCGCACCCAATCCTTGCAAAGAGGCGTCATAGAATATCTAGAAAGGCTTAGATGTATCCGGAGGAACCAAGACTGGTGTGGAAGTGAGCTTCTCTTTGAGTGTCTCAAAACTTTCTTGACACGCAGGAGTCCACAGGTATTTCTTGCCTTTCTTGAGGAGATCGGTAAGAGGCTTCGCTATCTTCGAGAAGTTCTGAACAAAGCGACGGCAATAGCTAGCCAAACCAAGAAAACTCCGCACTTCCTTGACATTAGCAGGAGGAAGCCATTCAACTATTGTCTTCACGGTTTCCGGGTTGACTGCAATGCCCTTGGCAGAGATAACATGACCCAGGTATGTTACTTCAGGCAGCCAAAACTCACACTTTGAGAACTTTGCATACAAGCGGTTCTCACGAAGCTTGTTTAAGACACACCGCAGGTGTTCTTCATGCTCTTCCTTGGACTTAGAATAGACCAGGATGTCATCCAGATATACTACCACGAACTTATCAAGGTACTCCATGAAAACGGAGTTCATCAGCCTCGAGAAGGTAGCAGGTGCGTTGGTGAGACCGAAAGACATGACCGTGTACTCATACAGGCCATAGCGGGTGGTGAAAGCTGTTTTGGGCACATCTTCTTTGCGAATCTTGATTTGGTGATAACCACTTCTCAAGTCCAGCTTAGAGAACACCACAGCTCCTGCTAGCTGATCAAAAAGATCATTTATCCGTGGGAGAGGATATTTGTTCTTGATGGTTTTAGCATTGAGAGCCCGGTAGTCAACACATAGCCTATCGGTTCTGTCACGCTTCTTCACAAAGATTGTTGGGCTACCCCAAGAAGAAGTGCTGTGTTGAATAAAACCCAACTTCTCTTGTTCATCAAGTTGTCGTTTGAGTTCAGCCAACTCAGAAGGACCCATTTTGTATGGCCGCTTGGAGATAGGAGCCATTCCAGGTTCAAGCTCAATCACGAATTCAACCTCGCGATCCGGAGGCATACCCGGCAACTCTTCAGGAAAGACATCTGGGAACTCACAGACCACTGGTACACTCTGAATAGCTTCCATAGCATCATCATTCAGAGCCGCCAAGGAAAAGAGCTGGACAGCAGGAGTCAGACTTGGAGAAAAGACTATATGGCCTTCAGGAATCTTCAGAGACACTGAGCGTTCAGCACAATCAATCACAGCTGCATTTGCTGTCAACCAATCCATGCCCAAGATGACATCAATATCAGAGTTGCCCAGGACAATTAAAAAAGCCAAGAATTAAGAGCCACCAATCTCAACTTTATTGCCATGGCTGATATGAACAGCCCTCATGTTTGCTCCAGGAGAAAGAACCATTAACCGCTTTTGGAGAGGAACCATGACTAACTCATTCTCATATGCAAACTTGTGAGACACAAAAGAATGCGATGCACCAGAATCAAACAAAACTCGTGCAGGGACTGAGTTAACGGGAAGCATACCCATCACAACTCCAGGTGCGAGCTCAGCTTGAGAGGCGTTGACGCAGTTGGCACGAACAACCGCAGACCCGGGCTTGGTGTTGATGTTGAGAGCCCGAGGTGGTGGTGCACGAACCGAAGGAGAGCTTGCGAGATCTTGGTGGGGGTGGAGGGAGAGCTTTGTTCTTCATTGGACAGTTCCAGCTGAGATGTCCAGGATCTCCACACGTGAAGCAGGCACTAGCTGGACGTGGAGCAGAGTAGCCAGGGACTCCGCCAGGCGCTCCAGGGTAGTGGTGGTTGTAGCCCCTGGGAGCCGCAGTGGTGAAGTTTGGTGGCCTTGACGCGAAACTTGCAGGTCTTGGTGGAGCCGGGAGCGACGGTGGGGTGTTAGGAACCCAGACACGCCGCTTAGAAGGAGCTGCCATAACTGCAGAGCTTGATGCATCCCTGTTGTGTTTCTTGGACTCCTCAAACATTTTCCCTTGCCTCCTCTTGCAGTCTTGTGTCAGTAGTTCGTAAAAGTTCTGGCCTTGCATGTGTGATCGCATACTTGATCGACGCATTGAGCCCTTGCCTGAACCTCTTCTGCTTCTTCTTGTCATCAGCTACCTCATCACCACCATAATGAGAGAGATTCATGAAGTTCTGATATAGGTGTTGACGTTATCATTTCCTGCTTGAGGTTGAGGAAAGCCTCCTTCATCCTTTCCATTACAATCTCTCAGAGAAACGCTCTTTGAAAGCTGCAGTGAACCTTTCCCAAGTAGGTCGGAACCCAAAGGCAGCTTGCCTTCAAGTAGTTCTCCCACCAGAGCTGCATCTCCCTTGAGAAGGTGAGTAGCACACTTGACCCACTCCTGCTCCGAACATCAGTCTCGAGCAACCTTGAGATCTCACGCAGCCAATCATCCGCGCCAGTCGGTCGAAACATCAAACGAGGGTTGAACTTGAGGAAGCTCTTGATGTCTCCACGCTTGGGAGGTGGAGGTAGTGGAGCAAACTCGTTTCTTCTGACACTCTCCTCAAAGCGCTGCTGGTTCTCTTGCATTGCTGCCAAAGCATTAGCTATGTTTGACAGCGCGGAGCCCAGTTCCGGAGGTATGTCCTCTTCGGTACGACGTGGTGGAGCCATCCTGTCATTGATATAAAACTCAAGTCAGTACTATAATGGAAGATGATAATAATCCAAAATAGTACCAAGATGGAATTAACCAAGATTTAAGGATACAATTTACTGAGATGATATTAAAATATCAACAAAGTTCATAGCACCTAAAAGATATTAAGCATATCGCACACGACTGAAAAGGATTGTGGTACACAAATATATCAAAGAAAAATTTTCCACAAATTTCGGCATTAGAATACCAATAGATGCGCAAAATTACTTAACGAATCAAGATTAGTGACTCTACCGATTCAATATACAAAAGCGAATGATAAAAGTAGTGGTATGGTCGCGACTCCATCCCGCACTCAAATCATTACTCCGCACATGAACAAGTGGAACACGTATCCTAACCCCTTCTTCTCACGACGAAACCTAAAGATTGGTATCTACGGAAACGAACACCCCAAACAAGATAGCGTCGGATACAAAGAGGAAGATAGATTGTGTCGGTTTGCAAAAGCCTGTCGGTATGGAATGTACCAACAGTTGATAACCAAAGGCAGATAAGATAACAACTTGGATGCAACAGATAGACAAGGGATTACACACACACACACAACCTATGGTACTACGGAAACCCAGAACACGTGAATCCTAGTTTGAACTTTGAGAAGAGGATTGAAAACGTTGCACTTCCTTACCAGAAAAGGGTGGGTGTGTGGGTAAGAAGAAAAGTGAAAGCAGTCCTACTCTCGCGTTTTGTTTTTCCCTAATATACATAACTACCAAAATATTTGCTAGACTGACAACGACCGTTTGGCTGAAACCCTGAAGGTCGGGATGGCTCTGATACCAATTGTAACTACCTCGGTGAATTACGCTCCTAGATACAAGCCTGGATGAGTGGTAGTGGTTGAAATAGTACGGTGGGGCCCCAAAAGCCACTCACGGGTAGACCTTTCGGCCTTCCCAACCACTACCATCTCAACGGGACTGTCTGGGGCGTAATCAAAGCGAAGGATCAACTACATACACAAGTGGGTATGTATGCAAGCCACCATACAAGAGTACATCAGAGCCATACCATCTAGAAAGAAAGGAAATATAGCAACGCCATACGGCAAGATTCAAATGACCTAGATAGATCTAATATTTTAGGATACTTCCTCATACAACACACATCAGAGTATCATGCGGAAGCGGCAAACAAGTCCGAGTACGGATAAGAAGCAAATCGGCATAAGATGCCATAGAAATAAGCACATCCCAACCACAGATCTCCCGGATCCCCGTTCCCGGAATCTCTACACTGAACGATCGTTGCCCATGTCCTCGGCTTCTTCCACCCAGTATCCGTCCTGTGAGGGTACCTGTTCATCTGAACCAATAATTTATCGTGTGAGACCCTAAGGGTACTCAGCAAGACTTAATGCCTCTAAAGGGGACACAACCTGGGGTGACGCAATTGCAGTGAAAGATAAACCCTAGCAGTTCTACAGATAAACGCTAACCATCCGCCTAACCAATGATAGACGGATGTCCATGAATTAAGAACAGCAGTTATAATGGTAATCTCATCAGATCCATCCTCCTCCTCGCTTACCAACAAGGAAGCGGACGAACAACCCCCCATCCGTTGGCAATTTTATTAACCATTCCATGAGTGTTGCACTATTTACTAGTCAAATTACTTAGTCAGATTAAAGCGGTACTTTAGTTATGCTTGTCTATGATCGAGAAACTGTGCTCCAAGTCGTCCATATCCGCGGACACGGCTTTCAGAAAGTTTTACCCGGCCGGGGTGCACCAATAGCAACACACGCTCGATCAACCTCGGAAAAACCAAATCAAAACCGAGGCTTTCACGATCGAACAATCACAGATTCAGAAATATTTCAGGGCCACCCCTTGAGTCTACCAATAAAGTAAGCAAGCTCAGACGGACTCAAGGTTTGGGTGGACGGTCAGACGATCGGGAACCCAAACTGGGCTTGTCGACACCGCTGAATCGTGTCCCGATCCTAACAAGATAAAGGTGCTCCTCGCACAAACGTAAATACGTATAGCATGGCATAGGTACAGGATAGTAAAGAAAACCTCAAACTAGTTTGTGGCCCCAAGGAATAAGACTGAATCAAGCTCTGGCTCAGGGGGTCCCATATACCTCCCGGATGTGGATAGCCCGATAAATCAAGGAACAGGAATCAAGTACTCGGGTCTTACGGGACACAAGTGAGCGTGAAAACCAAATAGCAGATATTGCCCACCGATGCCACTTTCTTTAGTTATCCCATTACTACTCAGGTTAAGTTGTTTAGGTACCTCGTTAACCATCAGACTCTCACATACCCTACACATGCTGTTCTAAGACTCGCATGGCTCAAACAACTCCTGTAGTAATGGCTCATGGGATGGAGGAACAAGGTTGGTGGGGTTTAAAAGTAAAGGCTATGCATACTTGGGATTCAATTTAATGCAAGCGCGACTCTATGATGCAAGAATAAGATAGAGGCAATAGGTACTGTATGTATGCAAGCATGTGGAAGTGCTTGCCTGGCAACTCAGTTGAAGAGAGGGACGGATCTGGGTAGTGCTCCTGGTTCTCTTGATACAACCCCGCCAAAGGTTCTATCCGAGAAAAACCAAACAAACAAGGCCAACATGAATATAGAGCACAAGCATATGAACAAGATGCGTCAAGCAAACAATCATGCCATGATGAATGATGCACAAATTACATGGCAATAAGGTAGCATGGCATGGTGAGGTGTGGAAGACAAGTATTAACATTTTAATGGGGTTTTGGATCACGTTTTGTTGTCCTAATAGTTGCTGTTTGCTATATATTCATATGATGCATGCTGCAATTGAAGTCATGGATAGCATAAACAGAAAGGTCTCGTCGAGCTGAACATTTTAGACATATCATTTGTTAAATTTGGAATTATAAAATAAAAGTTATTAATTATTTAAGTTCTAGTGGAAATTGTGGTAATTTAATTCAACTTGGAATTTTAAATGTGCAAAAGGCAAATTGAATGGCATATTTGAAATCCTCTCATTTTTCTGAACTCAAAACATATATCATTTGTGTTATTTGGAATTATAATGGAAAAGTTATTTAAAATCTGATTTGAATTTGAATTTGAAATAATTAGGAAAAGATTTGATTTTAAACAGACGCAGGAAAACCTTCTATACTCAGGCTAACATACCCACAAAGCTTACAGTGGGGCAGGATTTGCGGTCCCACACGCCAAATGCTGAAGGAAAGGGGGACCGCGGGTTGGTGTTTGAAAAAGACAGGTCCCTTTTTATAAAAAGGCAGAGGACACTGACGGTGGGCCGGGCTGGACCGCGGGTTGCTGGGCAAAAAGGGGAGGGGGTTATCTGCTAAAGTGGCGGCGTTACTGCTTTTCTTCGCCGACGCGACTGCCATGGCGACGCAGAAAGCAGGCGGGGATCGATCCGCGACTGCGGCGCGAAGCGGCGCCATTGGGCCACGATGGGGGAGGTGTCTGGTAGGGAGACACAGGCTAGATAGGGTGCAGGGCGTCGCGAAAGCTTGCGAACGCGCGCGACCGCCGGTGCACAGAGCCGTTCGACGAATTGCCCGGCGAGCACCGGCGACGGCGGCGAAGCGGACCGTGTCTAGGGGGTACCGGGGCTCACCTAGAGGTTGATGGTGGAGTTGGATCGGGTCGGCGAGCAGCAGGTCGTCGGTGAAGCAGAGGCCCAGCGAGCTAGGGTTTCTGGTGGGCGTCCTGGCGTCTGCAGTGTGCCTTCTCCTCCTCGGCCGGCGCGACAGGCGGCGTGGAACGCCCCTCGACTCGGCTCCTTCCACGACGAGCTTGACGACCAGCAAGGCGAGGCGACGGTGTGCAGATGGTAGGCGACGTCGGCTGCCGGGGCGTTGTCGGGAGAGAAAGGGGAGGAAGGGGGCAACCCTGGGAGAGGGATCTGGCGAGGCAGAGAGGGCGTGGGGTGGATAGGATCGAAGGGAGGGGGTGGATGGCGTGTTGGAGAGGGGAGGTGGCTTCGGCCACCTTTATCCTCTCCCCTCACGTGCACGCATGGGGCCAGGCAGGCACGGCAGGGGCGGCGTGAGCACGGGAGGGAGGCTGCCAAGGTGGGGCTAGAGAGGAGGGGCTCGGGCGGGACCTGCGTGGCAGAGAGGAGAGCAAGAGAGGTAAGGGGAGGCTCGGGTTAGCTAGGTTAGGAGCTAGGCTCGGGCTAGGGTTTGCCTTAGGGCTGGTTTGGTGGTAGCTAGGTGGGGACAGGGAGGTAGAGAGAAGAGAGGGACCGAGAGAGGGGTGGTGTGGTTTAGGGTTTATCTTAGAGCTAGGATTAGAGGGGATGGATTAGGGTTTTTGTTTGGACTAGGAGTAGCTTAGGTTTTATCTAGGGTGGTTTTGGGGCATGGGAGGGAGAAAGGGAGCTAGGTAGAGGATAGATAGAAGGGGGTGCAAGCTAGAGAGTTGAAGCATGTATGTTCCAAACATGACCAAGCAAGATCAAAAGAAGAGAGGTAGGGAGAAGGATGGGGTTTAGGCTTGTACTCACACATGATCACATGTGTAAGCATGGATGAGGATGGTGACTAGGGTAGGTCTAGGTTAAAAGGAGGTTTTGGTGAGGTATGGGTTTGTTTGGACAAAACAAACAAGCTCAAGCAAGAGGTGATCCATGCAAAAGAAAACAAACAAAACTAAAAGGGCAAGCCCAATGTGGTCCTTGCATGGGCCATGCATCCATATTAAATGCCTGGTTTTATCCTTGTGAAAACAACATATAACCCCATGGCATTTACTTATGTGCATCCCCAGAGGTGGAGTAAGGCCAAGCAAGAGATTATGGGTGGAATCCAACCAACCAACATGAGCTAGAGGAAAACTCAAATAAAATTTCCAAGCTCAAATTAATTGGATGGTGGAATTATAAGGTGGTGAGAAAAGATGGTGGAGTCAATAAGAGATATGCCCCCAAATCAACTTGGGCATTTAGCAATATATCAAGATCCAAATACAATATCAAGAGGCAACCACAATCAATAATGCACATGAGATAAGAACCAAACAAGAAAGGGTTTTGTATGATGCTCAAAAGCAAGGTGACATGATGACATGAGCATGATATGATGATGATGCAACAATTATATATTGGAAGTGGCCCTTTTTATTACTAGAACAAGTAGCATTACAGGTGTTAGACAACTGGGATGCTACAACTCTCCCCCACTAAATAGGAATCTCGCCCCGAGATTCTAGGAAGAAGAAGAAGACGCAAAGAGAGAAGGATGGTTGGCACGGAGTTCATCTTCACGCTCCCATGTGGCTTCATCAACAGAATGGTGTGACCACTGCACCTTGCAGAACTTGATGGACTTGTTGCGAGTCCTTCGCTCATGGTCTCAAGGATTTTGGTGGGGTGTTCTTGATAAGACAAGTCTTCTTGGAGATCGATTAGCTCATGATCCACGGTCCTGCCGGGATCTTTGAAGCACTTCTTGAGCTGAGAGATGTGGAAAACATCATGGACTTTGAGTTTTTCCGGGAGCTCCAGGGCATAAGCAACTTCTCCTCTTCTACCACGAACCTTGAAAGGACCGATGTATCTAGGAGCCAACTTTCCTTTGATACCGAAGCGGTGTGTTCCTCTCATGGGAGTGACACGAAGGTAGACGAGATCACCAGGGGCATATACCATATCTGTGTGCTTCCTGTCATAGTTGCTCTTCTGACGACTCTGAGCAATCTTCGTGTTCTCAATGATATGCACCTTCTCCTGCTCGAGTTACAATGTCGTGGCCAAACCAGATTCTTTCTCCCGCACCGACCAACCAATCGGAGTTCGTGACTTGCGCCATAGAGAGCCTCGAATGGTGCCATCTTCGCACTCTTCCGAATCGTTGTTGTAGGAGAATTCAGCATATGGAAGGCATTCCTCCCACTTCATGCCAAAAGAGATGACGCAAGCTCTCAGCATATCCTCTAGAATCTGATTGATCCTTTCCACTTGTCCTTGCGACTGAGGGTGGTAAGCAGTGCTGAAGTTCAACTTTGTTCCCAAAGCTTTTTGGAAACTCTCCCAGAACTTTGAGGTGAAGATGCTTCCACGGTCTGAACTGATTTCAAGTGGAACCCCATACAGAGAGACAATTCTGTTGATATAGAGCTCAGCCAACTGAATTCCAGAAATTGTTTCCTTGACTGGGAAGAAATGAGCCACTTTAGAAAGCCTGTCGATGACAACAAAAATTGCATTGTTGCCCTTCTGCGACCTTGGAAAACCAGTGATGAAGTCCATCTCTACTTTCTCCCATTTCCATTCCGGAGGTTTCAATGGCTGTAGAAGACCAAATGGTTTCTGATGGACAGCCTTCACTCTGCGTACATCACATTCTCGAGACATACTTGGCACAATACCGCTTCAACCCGTGCCACCAAAGATTGTGTTTTCAAGTCCATGTACATCTTTGTGCTGCCAGGATGGATAGAAAGAACCGAATCATGCGCCTCCTTGAGAACTTGGTCTCTCAGACCCGGGTAGTTTGGAACAAACATCCGGTGTTCAAAGAAGAGCGTGCCTTGATCATCAACGTGGAAGGACTCATACTTCGGAAGGTCAAGCTTAGAGATGAGCTTTTTGGTGTGCGGATCACCAAGCTGACGAGAGCGAATCTTTTCTTCCAAGAGAGGAGTAGCCAGAAGGTTCAGGAGATGCCCTTGTTCCACAATTTCCAGGTTGAGCTGACGGAATTCCTCGCACAAGAGAGGTTGTTGCTCTTCCACCATGAGGTTGTTGACATAAGCTTTACGGCTAAGCGCATCTGCCATGACATTTGCTTTGCCCGGAGTGTAGTTGATGGTCACATCAAAGTCATTGATTGCTTCGATCCATCTCCGACTTATGTTTCATTAAGTAGATATATCCATACCTACTCAAATCATCAGTGAAGGTAATGAAGTACTCATAACCACCCCTGGCTGTCGTGCTCATTGGTCCACATACATCACTATGTACTAGTCCCAACAATTCGGACGCCCTTTCGCAACTCTTTGCAAAAGGTGTCTTGGTCATTTTGCCGAGTAGGCAAGATTCGCATGTCTCGAACGACTCTAAGTCGAACGGGTTAGAGTCCATCATCATGGAGCTTCTTCATGCTTTCCAACTTATATGACCAAGCCGACATTGCCAAAAGTAAGTCATATTCAGATCATTTGGTTTCAACCTTTAACATTTATGTTATAAACCGACTCACCATCAAGATTCAAAATAAATAACCTGCTCAACGGGTGCAAAGCCGTGAAACATATCATTCAAATACAAAGAACAACCATTATTCTTAATATTCGACTCATAGCCTTGCCTCATCAAACATGAAGCGTAAATAATGTTTCGATCGAGCATCGGAACATAATAACAATTATTTAGTTCCATAATGAATCCGAAGGTAAATGAAGTTGCATCGTGTCGACTTCCAACGCAGCAACTCTTGCTTTGTTGCCGAATATCAACCTCGCCTCTTGCTACGCTCCTAGTTCTTACTACCCTCGCAACGAGTTGCGAGATGTGAATAATCGATCCGGATCATATACCCAAGAACTATTAGGTGCATCAGCAAGATATATGTCTATAACATTGCAAACAAGTGTACCTGAGTCGGAAGTCATACCTCCACTCTTGGCTTTGTCGGCCAAGTACTTGATGCAGTCCCTCTTCCAATGGCCATCCGCCTTGCAGTAGAAGCAAGTGGATCCGGCTGAAGGAGATGGCTTAGTCCCTGAGGAAGCGCTTGGGACAGGGTCCTGAGCCTGCTTTCCTCCTGACTTAGCCTTCTTCTTAGTCCAAGAACTCTTCTTGAACTTAGCCTTATTCTCGCACCATCAACACTTGATGGTGCCCTTCTTGAGATCCGCCTCGCGCTTGAGCATCCCATGCAATTCGGAGATTCTTATCCATACCATGCATGTGGTAGTTCGAAATGAACTGCCCATATGCACTAGGAAGAGAGTTCAGAATTATATCCGTAGCGAACTCTTCGCTTATGGGGTAGCCAAATCTCTCCAGAGACTGCATGTAACCAACCATTTTGATCACATGCGGACTCAGTGGATCACCATCCTTAAGCTTGCAACTCAGCAAAGCCTGAGAGACTTGATACCTCTCGGTCACTTTGAGCTCGAACATACTTTTGAGGCTTTCGATCATATCGTAGGCCTCAACATGCTCGAACTGCTTTTGCAAGTCCGGTTCCATGTGAGCAAGCATAAGATGCCTAATATCCGTGGACTCATCCTTAGCCCGACGGTAGGCATTGGTGGTGCGACAAATGATTCTCATTCGCTCATCCGAAGTGGGTTGTCTAGGACATGGTCCTTCTTTTCTTGTTTGAGAACAATTCTCGATTTCGATACCGCTTGGTAAAATTAGTGTCGCTCAGTTTATCTTTCTCAAGAATGGTTCTCAACGCAAAACCGGATAACCGAGTGACTGCTACTTGGTGCCATGATCTACAATGAAAATATGCAAAACACTTAAGACATGTATTCATAAAAGAGCAAGCATATTAAACATTTTAATATTTTATGCTCCCACTAGAACCAACACCCTCCGATGGTTACTTAGTGATTCAGATCCTAAATAAGCAAGTCGGCTAGTGAGCTTTAGCATCACCGCTAGCCGCCAAGTGATCTAGGTAGACAACTCCTTGTCAATCGCATCTCATGCGACTCACTGGACGGGTGGCATCACATGCCCCTCCCATCCGACTTTTCCCCGAGTCCCACAACTGCTGATAGACCCGCCTAGCTTACCAAGTGTTTCTGCAAGAAGAGTCCGACTGAACCCACCTAGTCGGAGAGAATTGGCAGCACCTCAATTTTATGAGCCCACTACCAAAAATGTCCGACTTGTGATGGTGCAAACATCAAGGAAAACCGACTAGATCTTCTTTGAGGGATTAAATTTTACCGACTATCTAATAGAGGTAAAACTGAGACATAACAATAACACAAAATAAAGCAATTATAATGTGAAATGGTATGGCTCTCTTCATGGCGATCTCCATCTCCACAAATCCTGTAATCCGACTCGTGCCAACTCTTGTCACTTGCCGTCTTACTCCATGTCGCCGACATGTACAACGCCTTGCATGCCTCCCGGGTTCTCAAACAGCTACACTAGCTTAGTAAAGTAAATTACATACAGAATCCGACACGCAGGTCGTTATACAATAAAATAACAGCACCTAGGCTCCAGCCGGCTGACAAAAACCGTGATTCGCAGATCACGTATGGATTACACACACACATCACATGCACATGAACCATACCATTCACAACTTCCTGCAAAAACAAGTTATGCATAGATACAATATCTACTGGCGTTGTGAAACTCGCAACGACATCTAAGGCGCTTACGACATGCTTCCCGCTCGATTTACGTGTCACAGTCTACCCGATGGCGGAAGCCGACGGTAGGGGTATGTCGTTCCACGACCTCGGCGATGATCACGGAAATCAGATCTACCACTCCCAAGTACAGTTGATCCAATCAACTTCATACAAAACCGATCTATCTCATAGATCGACCACCAAAACAGCACATAGATCTCATCTATAGCCTACCGCATATCACATATGCGAGATCTCGAGCCTAAAACCGAAGCTATCGCCCGATACCACCGTTGGGCCACGCAGAGATAAAACAAAACTTTTCCTCTAACGTGGTGATCCCAAGACCTAGCCGAGGTAGAAGGCCACGAGGTTTACCACTAGACGCTGCGGTTGGATTACCGATGTAGCGTCGGTCGATTGATGCAGGCAGTCCTCACGATCCGATCGTCTCCGGTGCCGATCGCATAGCACCTCTGTGGTATCCACACGCATTAAGGAGGAGCGGCATGAATCGCTAGGTTACGGCTCGGACTGTGGAGCTAGGGTTTCAACACATGGAATAACCTAACCGAACAACGATTAACCTTTCTAGGTTATGCTCCACTATATATAGGGAGTGAACGTGGGCTCGCCATGTGACCCATTCACTAAAGCCCATATAAAACTAGTCACCGTGAGTAGAACTCACTAACTCAGTCCTAATCCGGTTTAGGTCCAACCCAACCAGATTATATGATTCGGATCCAATCCGAACCTGCTCCCGCTCTTAAGTGTGTGACCAAGAGCTCATGGTTACTTGGACACGATTTGAGTCCAACTCACAATCGATCAATCGGCATCGGCTCCCAGCGTAACGCATCGATTCCCAAGTACCAAAGAGTCATGACGACTTGCCTTTTCAATGAGACTTACGTCGAGTCCCTTTTGCCTCACGATATACCTTGTCGACTATAGGCGAATATATGTCATCCTTAAATAGTCCGACTCTCTTCTCGATCCGAGATAAGTGATTCACCCGACTAACTCTTAGTCGATCGCCTCTTAACACTTAACCGAGTCGCATGGCCATGCTTTCGAATCATATCTCACGAGAGGGCCCAGAATATCTCTCCGAGTGGAGGGCAAAATCCCATCTTGGTTATTCACATCACGCAGCTTGATTCTCGATCGACCCGAACCGCCTTTATAACCGCCCGATTCTACGGATCAGCTGATGTAACCTAAGTCGGTGATCCTCAACTCGGACTATGCAACAACCTCAGGTCTAAGGATTACATTGATTGAGATATACAAATGACAACCAGTTCGTTGTACCTCAATATGGGTCAATCCGACTCGCTAAACTCTTTAGCCTAGTCTGTGTAAGTTGGAATAGCATCTCCATGCCCATGACAAGTGGAACCGAGTCATCAAGCCAACTTTCACATTGGTCTAAGTTGTGTGTCCAGCACAACCTCAATGACCAAGGATATTTAGTACAAACAACATGAATGCATAGTTCCACAACTGAATCACATATTCAATGATACACATCAGATGTTTATACAAGGACTACTTAATAACTTTATGAATACTATGGGAAATCTCATCATACATGATTGCCTCTAGGGCATATTCCCAATAGGGAGGGAGGCTGCCAAGGTGGGGCTAGAGAGGAGGGGCTCGGGCGGGACCTGCGTGGCAGAGAGGAGAGCAAGAGAGGTAAGGGGAGGCTCGGGTTAGCTAGGTTAGGAGCTAGGCTCGGGCTAGGGTTTGCCTTAGGGCTGGTTTGGTGGTAGCTAGGTGGGGACAGGGAGGTAGAGAGAAGAGAGGGACCGAGAGAGGGGTGGTGTGGTTTAGGGTTTAGCTTAGAGCTAGGATTAGAGGGGATGGATTAGGGTTTTTGTTTGGACTAGGAGTAGCTTAGGTTTTATCTAGGGTGGTTTTGGGGCATGGGAGGGAGAAAGGGAGCTAGGTAGAGGATAGATAGAAGGGGGTGCAAGCTAGAGAGTTGAAGCATGTATGTTCCAAACATGACCAAGCAAGATCAAAAGAAGAGAGGTAGGGAGAAGGATGGGGTTTAGGCTTGTACTCACACATGATCACATGTGTAAGCATGGATGAAGATGGTGACTAGGGTAGGTCTAGGTTAAAAGGAGGTTTTTGTGAGGTATGGGTTTGTTTGGACAAAACAAACAAGCTCAAGCAAGAGGTGATCCATGCAAAAGAAAACAAACAAAACTCAAAGGGCAAGCCCAATGTGGTCCTTGCATGGGCCATGCATCCATATTAAATGCCTGGTTTTATCCTTGTGAAAACAACATATAACCCCATGGCATTTACTTATGTGCATCCCCAAAGGTGGAGTAAGGCCAAGCAAGAGATTATGGGTGGAATCCAACCAACCAACATGAGCTAGAGGAAAACTCAAATAAAATTGCCAAGCTCAAATTAATTGGATGGTGGAATTATAAGGTGGTGAGAAAAGATGGTGGAGTCAATAAGAGATATGCCCCCAAATCAACTTGGGCATTTAGCAATATATCAAGATCCAAATACAATATCAAGAGGCAACCACAATCAATAATGCACATGATATAAGAACCAAACAAGAAAGGGTTTTGTATGATGCTCAAAAGCAAGGTGACATGATGACATGAGCATGATATGATGATGCAACAATTATATATTGGAAGTGGCCCTTTTTATTACTAGAACAAGTAGCATTACAGGTGTTAGACAACTGGGATGCTAAAGTCATCAAGAACTCCGCCGAGGATAACTTGGAGGAAAGGGCAATCGACGCGTTCAATGGCGGCATGAGACGCCGCAAGCTTAGGGAGGAGCTGGGCCACATATAGCCCAAAACCATCGATCACCTGATGGATATCTCCAATCGCTGGGCTGATAGCGAGGACGCCGTCCACAACAACTGAACACGTTCGGATGACGAGGATGATCTCGGCCGCAGATGCGACCGCCAAGGAAAGAGGAGAGCGCGTGTCTATGATGATTGCGAAGAAATTGACATGGTCGCGGCTAGCTACGCCAATTGCCGCGACGATGGGAATCACGACAACGGCTATCGCAGCAGCAGCTATTGTGGTAGCGGAAAGAACACACAGTCATGGAAACATCGCACCCGCGACAACAAGCCATCCACAATTGACAATTTTTCGAGTCCTTGTGGCATCCACTTCTACATAGACAAACAGGACGGTAAAAATAAGTCTAGCCACCTGCTCAAGGACTGCCGGGAGTTCTAGAAGCTCCACAAGGGATACGGCCAGCTACGGCGTGATGCAATGAATCGGGGGTTAGGTTCCACCCCTGGGCCCATCGCATATGGAGCCCCACCACCACCACCACCATGTGGAGGACCCGCACCGACCCAGAACAATGAAGGGGAGTAGTACCCACGTCCATTGGGTACCATGATGATACAAAAGGGGAGTCCATCCAACAGGATCCATAAGATGATCACCTGCCAGATAAATCTGGCCGTAAGCTCCTCACCAGCCATACTTGAGTACCTCAGCGGCTCGGAGTCATGTATAACCTTCGACCAATCTGACCATCTCCATCAAATCCCTCGCCCAGGCCATTCTGCCCTAGTGCTCGAGGATCAGATTGGTGGGTTCGAGATGAGTCACGTGTACATGGACGGTGGCAACGACATAAATATCATGTTCGCCAGCACCCTAGAAGCCATGTGGATCCCGCTCAGCAGCCTGGAGGCATCCGACACAACCTTCCACGACATAGTCCTAGGGAAAGGGGTCTACCCCCTGGGAAAGATATGACTTGACATCATATTGGGCATCCCCAAGAACTTCAGGCGCGAGCGACTCGAGTTCGAGGTGGTTGACTGTTCCTCGCTGTACCATGACATCCTTGGCCACGTGGCATTCACACGGTTCCTGGCGGTTGCACACTATGCGTACCTTCTGCTAAAAATGCCAAGGCCCAATGGCATCATCACCATCCTAGGGAGCTTCACCAAATCCTAAAGCTGTGATAGAGACTTCAACAAAATCTTCCAGTCTTTCAGCATGTGTAGGAGGAACTTGCAAGGCTGAAGGAGTCAACAAACACCAGCCTCCCTCCTGTGACCAAGAAAAACTCTCCTGATCTATCCTTCAACTCTTTCGAGTCCACGACTCGATTACGGACTCGGGGGATACTCCCATAGGGAGCGGCGGTTAATTTAGGTCATTAAAGGCATTCAAAAGATTTAAAGACTCCCCTCGAGTCTGCGACTCGAACAGACAACCTGGGATACTCCCATAGGGATCACTGGTCGCACGCTGATGGCTCAAATGATGTAGAGCTCATTGGGAACCCCAAGAGGAAGGTATAATGAGAACAACATAAAGTTTCCCTCAGTTATGAAACCAAGGTTTTCGAACCAGTAGGAGAAAGGAAACAACTCCCAAGGTGTTGCTAGCAACCTAGAACCTGCACAACACAACCACAATACTTTGGCCCAACTTATAGTGAGGTTGTCAATCTCACCGGTTTGCTGAAAACAAAGGACTAAACATATAATGTGGAAGATAGTAGTTGCTTGTGGTAATTGTAGAAAGTAAACAATAGATGGTATATCAATGGGAAAGATTGGACCGGGGTCCACAGTTCACTAGAGGTGGTCTCCATAAGATAAATAACATGCTAGGTGAACAAATTACAGCGGGGCAATTGACAGATTGAGAATGCATAATAATGCATGTACTAGACATTTTGATCTCTACGAGATTTGTTTGGGCATTACAACATAATACATAGACCATAATCCAACTGCATCTATGACTAATAATCCATCTTCAGGTTATCATCTGAACCCCTTCCAGTATTAAGTTGCAAGCAACGGATAATTACATTAAGAAAAGTGTGTAAATTAAACAATACAATTACCCTTAGACAAAGGATTGTTGTTTTCTCCCTAGTAGAAACAACACATCTATAACCTTAGATAGAATCAATAATCAATCTGACATAGTACTCAATATCCATCGGATCCCCGCAAACACAACATGTAGCATTACAAATAGATGATCTTGATCATGAAAGGAGCTCACAATATCTAAACATGATAGCATAAAGGAGGAGAAACAACCATCTAGCTATTGTATGGACCCATAGCCCAAGGGTGAACTACTCACGCATCACTCCGGAGGCTGGCATGGTGATGAAGAAGGCCTATGGGATGACCTCCCCTCTCTAGCAGGGTGCCGGGAAGAGCTTTGGATCCCCCCGATCTAGGGACGATGGTGGCGGCAGCTACAAACTTTTTCGTGGATTTCTGATCGGGTACTTAGGGTTTCAGCCTCGAGGGGCTTATATAGGCGATGGGGCAAGGTCAGTGGACGCCTGAGGGGACCACACCATAGGACGGCGCGCCCTAGGGTGGACCCGTGCCGGACCTAGGTGTGGCCGCCTCGTAGCTCCACTTTGTATCTCCTTCGGTCTCCATGTTGCGTCTGGAAAATAGGAACTTCGGCTTTTGTTTCGTCCAATTCTGAGAATATTTCTTTACTAGCTTTTCTGGAAAAAAATATAGTAGAAAACAGGCAACTGGCAATGCGGCATCTTTTCAATACGTTAGTTCCAGAAAATGTATAAAAATTCCTCACAGTATAGACAAAACATAAGATAGTTGATAAAAAACAAGCATGGAGCATAAAAAATTATAGATACATTTACGACGTATCACACACCATATGATTTAATTGATTCTGATCCTTCGGATCCTTTACAGGTACTATAAACATAACCGACAAAACTAGCGACTTTGCCAAAAATTAATACTAAGAGATATGACATCTCCTTGGTCACCCGAAACCTCTCTGCAATGATAAAATTTCGGATGTTGCGTCTGTGATGCAAAGGTATGACCTACAGATACAATCTCATGGCCTGGTAACGCACCCTAATGCGCTTTGCTAGTAATTTCCCGTGTCAGCAGGAACGATGAATAATCCTGACGGACGCGTTGGGTACGTAACTTAAACACTAGAATTTGACTCTTATAATACCTCTGTGGCCTGAGTCGAATTACACCAGCAACTTTCCGGATTTGAGTCCGAGGACTCGAATCTGAGTACATAGCGTTATTTTTTCCAAAGGAAGTTAACTGACCCTGATTTGTCGAGAGAGTTAGGCATGCATATCAACTATCCCTATGAACCAATATACTGACTCGAAACATATTCAGATGAACGCACTCAAAGACTTAAGAGTCTCCAGTCGAATCTACGATTTAACTGAACACTCTGGGATACTGACATGGGTATGCCCTATGGGTGCCTAATGTTATCCTACCCGGTCTAGCCCAACGGAAGCCCATGAGAATATGTACCCCTGATGGCAAAGCCCAGGAGGATTTCGGGTGGCCCAAGCCTAAGAAGAAGGCAATTCCTTGAGGAACACGACTAGCTTTAGATAGAAATTCAAAGGGAGAAACCCTAACTTGTAACCGACTCGACCTGCCCCCGGGACCTGGCCTATCTATATAAAGGCCAGGAGGGCACAACGAGGAGGACCAATCCACAACCCTAGCATACACACCGCCAGTTCTCGTCTGTGCACCCCTTTTAACCTTCGTCTTTGCCATTAATCAAGAGCAAACAAGCAGGAGTAAGGTTTCCCTCCGGGGCCCCGAACCTAGGTAAATCTCGTGTCCCATGTTGCTTTTTTTCTAGCCGTTCCGTGATCTCTAGCATCCCCTCCTTCTACAAAACCCAAGTCCATAAAAATGGGCATTGACGAGACGAACCCTCGTCAGTTTGAAACCAAGGCAAATGACAAACATAGTCAACAGTGGAGGAAGATGGAGGTGAATGCCATTATGTCGGCTGTGCCGACATTTATGTATAGGTCAGGGAAAGAGATTACTTGGAATATAAAAGATCACCCCAAGGTCATGCCAAACCAAGGAGTATATGCCTTGGTGCTGGACCCAACATTCCTTGGGCCAAAAATAAATGTCAAGTTTTCCTAGGTGCTTATTGATGGGGGAAGCAACATGTTGTGGTATTGCCGAGGAGTGTGCCTTGGAGGGGTCCTCATAGAGCGTGTTTAGAGACATGGGGTAAGGCAGAAGGTTGGCGGGTACGAGGTAACACAGCTTACCCAGGTTCAGATCCCACGATGGTGGCGGGATCCTACTCCTGCTATAAATCACTATAATGGCAATACGCCGAGTTACATGGATCGGTTCACTGTGCGCGATATGAGTTGTGTTGTCCCCTAAAGACTCTCATAGGTCCGGCTTATATAGTCGCCAGATCCTAGGGTTACAGGCAAAGTCCTAGCTAGACAGGTTACAGAGTACTACATGGTACATAACTAGTCTAACGTGTCTTGCACTCGAAGGCTCCGGGTACGCTGGTGACTCCTCCGTAGCCTTCCTTTATCCGGCATGGGACTCCCTTATGGATCCATCTAACTGGGCCGCCCAGCAGGCCATTGGCCTTGCTACCAACTGTGGGCCACCTGGTAATCCGGATTAGAGACATGCTATGGTGATACCCATTTAGTATATCCCCAACAGTAGCCCCCGGAGAACTCCGAGATCTTGCATCGTCTTGCCTCTTTAGTTTGAATCTCCGTCTAGACGAATGTCGGCAACTCGTCAAGAAATATCTTGTAGTCCTCCCAAGAACCCTGCAATGCTCTCCGTCTTCAACTTTGTAAGTTGGAGAACTGCTGAATCTTCCATCATACTATTCTCGTAGCTGGACTGGATCCATCCATGCCGGAATCTTTAGATGGGATGGTTGACCTGCCTGTGTCAGTAGAGCAACGTAGACCATAGGTCAGTGACGTCTCGTAACTCACACATGCAGAGAATGCAATCATAGCCGTTTTTCTCATGCGAAGTATGCGAAATGTTGTTGGAGGCGTTGGGAACGTAGCGAAATTTCCGCGCACGCGCACACACACTCTATCCACGCAGCAACCGTTCGAACAACTTGCACGAATCTTGACAAAGAGTACTATAAATTATAACCGTGGTAAATTTTATCCTTTTACTGTATTCTTCCTTGCGTCATATTCTTCCTCCAGGGAATTTCTCCTCGAGCTCTCCGCGTGCGCCGAGAAAAACCCTAGCTTTTCCCAGTTCCACAATCACCTTCCTCCCCACGCCAATGGTGAGAAGCATCACAACCCCGTCCATGGCGGCAACGAGCGACTCCGCGGTGAAGCCGACAGGTTCCGTTCAGGTGCCCCCAGAGGGCCTGGTAGTGCCACGCACCTCGGTGGTGGAATCCACCGGGGGTGACCATATTCCAGCGGGGCTAGAACCGCTGGAGGAGGAGGGCGACTCTCACAAGGGAGAGTGGCATGGCTCCGATATCGCTAATAGCGATCTCAAGGAGATGCTTGCCGAGGGTTACCTCCCCATGATGGAGGGGCTGGTCTAGCGGGCGGCACTGGCCGGCAAGGTCACCCCTTCTCCCCAAGCCGGAGAAGAGGTGTACCTCAAAGAACAAATAGTACACGACGTCTCCCTCCCAATCTCCGACTTATTCTTAGAGGTCATTAGGCACTACCGGGTTCAACCTCAGAACCTATCTCCGAATAGCATCCTCGCGCTTAGCAACTACGCGGCACTTTGTGAGGGCTATATAGGAATTAGGCCTAGGTTAGATCTATTTATCTACTTCTTCACAGTCAAGAGGGAAGACGGAGTGAACAAGGATGATCTCAGAAATTGTGGGACCGTTAGCTTCAAGATCCGACCTGGTCGGCGGTTGACGAGGTTTAATCTCGTCAATGCCCATTGTTATGGACTTGGGTTTTGGAGAAGATGGGGATGCTGGAGATCGCGGAGCGGTTAGCAAACAAGCAACACGGGGACACGAGGTTTAGCTAGGTTCAGGCCCCCGGAGGGAAAACCCTACTCCTGCTTGTCTTCTCTTGATTACGGCGGAACCGAAAGTTACACGGGTGCGTAGATGCAATCTGGCGTGGAGGTGTGTATGCGGTAAGGAAGAGAGACTCCTCGTCGTGCCCTCCTAGCCTTTATATAGATAGGCAGGTCCCGGGCATAGGTCGAGTCGGTTACAGATTAGGGTTTGCCCCTTTCAGATTCTATCTACTCTAGTCTTGTTCTCCAAGCATCCGAAGGCATCATGGGCTTGGGCCACCCGAAACCTCCTCATGCCGCGTATCTTGCAGTGGGCCTTATCTTGGGCTGGACTAGGTATGCTAATGTTGTGTACCCGCGGGGTATAACCACGTCAGTAGCCCCCAAGTTCTCAGTTGAATCGTAGATTCGGCTGGGGAATGCTCAATCCTTCGGCTGCTGTTTTATGCCTGTTTATAACAGAATGGTTTAGTTTGTAGGGATTGATGATGCGTGTGCCTGAGTCTCCTGACAGATCAGGGCTAGTTAACTGTCATAGGACAAAAAATCACAATCTTCTTTAGATTCGAGTCCCTATACTCGAATCTGGAATGAGTGCCTATGTAATTCGACTTAGGCTGCTGAGGTCTTACAGGAGTTAAATCCCAGTAGTTTTCAAGTGATATACCCAACGCGTCCGTCGGGATTTTTCATCACGTCTGTTGGCACGGATGTTTACTAGTAGGCGCAATCAGGTGCGTTACCAGGCCATTCAGATGGTATCTATAGGTCTTATCTTTGCGTCGCAGACACAACATCCGAAATTTTATCACCGCAGAGGTGTTTCGGGTGGCCAAGGAGATTGCTTCTCACTTAGCGTTGGTTTGGGCAGAGTTGCCAGAAAGTTTTTTGCATTTTGATCCGAAAGATCGTAGTCGAAGAATTCATAGGGTGAGCGACCAGCGATCCCTATGAGAGTAGTCCCCGAGTGTTTGTTTGAGTCGTAGACTCAAGCAGAGACTTTAGTTCAGCCCCTATTAGCTTCAGGTCCGAAGGACACAATTTTTTCGGATGCTTGAATCGATCCTCCCTATGGGAGTAGCCCCCGAGTCCGTAGTGGAGTCATAGACTCGACGTGGGACTCGAAGTTAGTGTAGATTTATGGGTGTGCGGCCAGTGCTCCTGATAGGAGTAGCCCCCGAGTAGTTGCTCGAATCGTAGATTCGAGTGAGTACTTTAGTTATCAGCCGAAGATTTTCAACCATTGCTAGATTGGTTTTTATGACGTTAGTGCTGACGATCGGTGACCTCAACCATCTGCGGCACCAGAGGTGACGTAACAGGACGAACGTGGGTCCTACTTTTCTGACTTGAAGTTCACTAGTCACACACGACATGACGAGAATTACGGCATCTCCTCGGTTTCCGTGCGTAGTGGACGGCGTGCTGGCGATGATTCGCTGCTGTATTGACACATGGACGGTTGGATCTGTTCCTGGCGTTAGGGATTCTGGATGAACGACTGTTGGTCATCGTCTTCATCTTTATAACCGTGGGGAAAATAGTGATTTGTTTTTCACCCTTTGCCATTTGCTTTCACTGCCTCCATTTTCGCTGAGCTCGTCCTCGCGTGCACTGGACGTTCTTCTATCTTTTCCCTCCTTGTTCCTGCGCGCGCACCGTCATTGTCTACGCTTCACCATGGTGAATACAAAGAAGGCTTCTGATGGAGCGGGCTCCAGCGCTACCGCCGGTGGAAAAAAAGCTGCCACCGCCGCTCGTGTTACTAATGGCGGGTGGAGGCGCATGGAGACGCGCGAGGGTGACCTGCACAAGTTGCACGACACGGGTTTAATCCCGCAGGACAAGGAGGACGTCAAGATCCCCGGCGATGAGGTAATTCCCCGTCCACCCGCAGGGTTTCGGGTGATTTTTGTCTCTTTCGTTCTTTGCGGACTCTCGCTCCCAGTCCATGATTTTCTCTGTGGACTGTTGTTCTTCTATGGCATCTAACTCCACCATATTTCGCCCAATTCTCATCTCCACATCGCCTGCTTCATTACTTTTTGCGAGTGCTGGCTCGGTATCGAGCCGCACTTTGGCCTCTTCCGGAAGCTCTATTCCGTGAAGAGGCAATCTGGCACCAGCGGCGTCTACCCGCTTGGCGGCTGCATTATTTCCCTCCAATCCTCTGTTCTCTTCTTTTCCTTTTCTATGTCTGAGTCTGTCCAGTACTGGCAGAAGAAGTGGTTTTATATCCGTGACTCCACAGTGGACAGGATTTTTTTTGGCCTTGCTCCATTCGACTCCACCAGGAGATCCTGCCGAAGAGATCCTGGAAGAACCATATCTGGAGGGCGAGGTGGATGAGGTAGCAGAGCTCTACCGTCGGGTGAAGGTCCTCCAGATGGTTGTGGAGAAGGGGGTGAATGGTGTGGACATCATACTCACCTTCCTCAAACGTCGGGTGCGGCCACTCTAGGCGAGGGCACATCCGATGTTTCTTTACTCTGGCCGTCGCGACCCGACGAGGGTTTCAGCTGAAGAGCTCTCCAGGGGCGACCTCGATAGGGCTCTTTGGCCGCTACTGAAGTTCAAGGCTGAAGAGGACCTCCCGAAGAAGTCCTTGACTTCCCCCTTCAGCACTTCGAATCCAGTTCCTCAGTTTATTGATGACCCACAAGTGTAGGGGATCACAACAGTCTTCGCGGATAGTATTACCCAATTTATTGATTCGACACAAGGGGAGCCAAATAATACTTGCAAGACTTAACAACTGAGTTGTCAGTTCAGCTGCACCTGGAAATAGTTCTTGCCCACAGAAGTTTATCAGTAGCAACAGTTTGTAGTAGCAACAGCAGCAGTAACCGCAATAGTGAAACATGAGCAATAGTAACGGTAACGGTAACAGTAGGATTCGAGTGCGGTAGGCATAGGGATGGATGGACGGGCATTGCATGGACAAGTCTAAACATGTAACTTCAAGACCTAGGGCATTGCAGATAAATAATAACAAGTATCCAAGTACTAAACAATCCTAGGCATGTGCTCCAAATATAGTCATACGTGCTCGCGATGAGAACTTGCACAACATCTTCTGTCCAGCCAGCCCGTGGCAGCGTGGCCTCTAGGGAACTACTGGCAATTAAGGTGCTCCTTTTAATATATCACCTGAGCAAAGCATTAACACTCCATGAACACATGTGATCCTCACACCACAGCCATCCCCTCCGGTTGTCCCAATTATTTTCACTTTGGGACCTTTGGATCCGGACAATGATATGTGTATACAACTTGCAGATAAGATCACAAACAATACTATCATAACGATTCAATAATAAGTTCAGATCTGAGATCATGGCACTCAGGCCCTAGTGACAAGCATTTAGCACAACAAGTTGCAACAAAGTCAAATAGCACTAATAGAGATACTAGGCACTATGCCCTAACAAATCTTATTCGATTACATGATAGAACTCATCCAATCCCTACCATCCCCAAGCCTACAACTGGGGATTACTCAGTCATGGATGAGGGAAACATCGGTGGTTGATGGAGATGCGTTGGTGATGACGATGGCGATGATCCTCTCCAAATTCCCCGTCACGGCAGGGTGCCAGAATGGAGTTTCTGGATCTGAATCTTGGTTTCTCGTGGCGGCGGCGGAGCGGAACTCTTTCTAGAAAACTATCGAACCCCCCTAAGTTTTTAGGTCAGAAGGCAACTTATAGGCACGGAGGGAGGCCGAGGAGCTGCCTGGGGTGGCCAGACCTCCCCAGGCGCAGGGTCAGTGGGCCCGCGCCTGGGGTGGGTATGGGCCCCCAGGCCTCCCCTCTGTCTCCCCTTCTGGATCCATGGATCTTCTGGTGAGAAATAGTTTTTGGCATATTTTCCTGTATTTTTCCTGTTAGTTCATTTTTTGCACAAAAACAAGACACAAGGTAATTCTACTGAAAACAGCGTCAGTCCATGTTAGTTGTATCCAAATCACACAAGTTTAGAGAAGAAACAATAGCAAAGTGTTCGAGAAAGTAGATACATTTTGTACGTATCAACTCCCCCCAAGCTTAGCTTATTGCTTGTCCTCAAGCAATTCAGTTGAAAACTGAGTGCGATAAAAGAACTTTCATGAACACTTTGCTTCATATGATGGATATATTCTCAGCACAGGAGTAGATGCTTAGACAATTCATAACGAGAAGTATGCAACTAAGTCTACTGAATAGTCATTGCAAGCTATGAAGAGAAACCAACTCAATAATAATAAGTAGAATGAAACATAAACATAAGCAACATTGCAATGCTCATATTAAGGTATGCTAGAGTGGTATCTCGCTTGCCTTTGTTTGAAGAGCACAATATAAATGCCAAGGCACCTCTGAAGTTCACATGAAGACTAGAGATAAAGATATCAGAGATACAAGCATAAAAGTCATGACATAATTAACCAAGTTTTGGAACAAACACAAGAATGACAACTATGCTCTCAAGAAGGTGCTCATAGAATAAGTTGTGACTCAACAAGGTTGTGAAAACGGTTTTGTGAAGGTTTGAAAGGCTTCCCAATGCTGAAATGAAGGACTCATTAGCTTTGAGCTCTCATTACCCCTATCATAGGCATCTTCATGTGGTTAAGGTGAAAGTGAGGTCCACTCTGAATCATATGCTTGACAGACCATAAACTGGAAATCCCATGTCCCTTGAGTACGAGGGTCGCTCCGCATGCTACTCAACTTTGGTCACCTGAAAGTTCATGTCATTGTAAAGAAATGCATATCATCGAGAACCGCCAATGGGGTACCCCTTGCACATGGTACATGAGCTTTCCCTTAACCAAAATGACAAGGCAAGCAAACAATGAGCATCTCAGCAATATTTTTATTTACCATATGCATAGATTTTTATTGAGGACGCTTCATAGATGCTCATTATAGGTGTGCTTCAAGTTTTCACCATGATTAAGAATGGCTTAGGCTAGCGGCCCAGGCGTTTCTCTAACACAATGTATAAAATCCATGAACTAACAACTTCCCCTTTTATTTCACATCGTCGACATCCATAAACAAAAGAGCAATGAATCAACTGGATAAGATATCCAACAGGTGTTGAAAGCGTTCCCCATGACAGCATGGTTCTGCTGACTCCCAGTATATAATTAGCAAGCATATAACTTTCATGGACTAGTCACAATGGTTCAAGATTATTAAGCCCAAGGAATAAAGTGTGCCATCAAGTTCGTGAGAGCTTTACTAACTAAATTTCTCCAAATAGACGAACATTTTATTTTGGAAGAAAACACGGCATATGGAATACGCACTAAAATAGAAAATGATTCTAATAGGTAGGTATGGTGGAACAGCTGGTAATATTGGTTTTGGGGAGTTGGAAGCACATGTAGATAACGTACTCAGTGCAAGTGAAGGCTAGCAATAGAGAGGGAGCGACAAACAAGAGAGCAATAACTGTCATAATCATGCTTGCAACAAAACAGGACTAACTATGGCATGAAAGTGATACAAGAACTCTGAGGCAAAATAAATCATCGAGGCTTACTGACTATTGATTAGTCATATGCATGCATGAGCATGTGCCAAGTCGATTCGCATGAACATTCGGAGGAGGATACCACAATGTCATACCAAAGTATGAATAAAACAATGCAAGCAAACATTCATATGACATGCTACAAACTATTAGCAAGCTGGAGCTAATCATAGACAAGCAAGAACTACTAAGCATCCATAATGACATACACCTTACACAAACCGGCTAAGCATGCTCACAATGATGAGTATATGTACAAAAATGAAACAAATAGAGTTCGTTACCAGCCTCTTACCACACCTCGAGTTGTCTTAATCTTCATTATTTCCCTTCACTTGTGTGACTTGAATAATTAACATGAAAACCAATATCCACTGAGAACGGCCGAACCCTACAAAGAACTCACAAAATCAAAGAAGAAAAACAAATATTTTTGGTGTTTTCGATTTTTTAGAAACAAGCAAACATAGAAAAACCAAACAAAAACAAAGCAAACCAAACAAAGCAAAATATTTTTGGATTTTTCTTTTAAGGCAAACCAAAGCAAAGAAACAAAGAAACAAACTAAGAGAAACAACGAAAATATTTTTGGTATTTTTGGGTTTTTAGAAAGAAGCAACAAAAACCAAAAAGAAAGCGAAAACAATGGATATACAAAGAACTGACCGAACATGATATATATGAGTGTGATGTCGGTATACCTCCCTCCAAGCTTAGGCTTTTGGCCTAAGTGGGGCTCAATCCCATGGTGCCCAAGTAGATGCACCTCCATAGTATGTCGAGGAAGCTCCCTTGTCCTGGTACAAGATCGAGGCCTCCCCTATGTAGTGTACAGCGGGGTCATATGCAGGTACTCCCCCTGATAGTGCCTGTGGAAGTTGAGAAAGCGCAGCTTGTCATCCATCTCCGCCTTCGTTCATGACCAAGGTCTCTGAGAAATACTGAACAAAGTGGTTTGGGGTAGAGGGATCTCTCTCTCTCTCTCTCTCTCTCTCTCTCTCTTCCCCGTCAATAAACAGTATTCTATAAACCAAGTTTTCAAGAGTAGAGCTAGAGGTGACAAAGTGGTGCGCCTTCATGGCAGCAAGGTCAAGTCTTCGAGGAGCCAAAACTGTATCATGGGGATCATCAGCAATGTCCAAGGTAGCAGCAATACGAGTAGCAATAATTCCCCCATAAATGGTTCCCTTAGCAGCTAAACGACGAGCAATGAGGGAACCAAGATTATACTTATCCTTACCATAGCGTGCAACAGCTAACAAGGCCAATTGATAGTTGGATATATTACTAGTGTTCTCCCTACCAAGAACACTGGTGGTAAGATAGTAGGTAAAGTACCCGATGGCTAGAAGTTGAATATTCTTTATCTTCCCTCGTTGAGCTCTACAGTCATCATCATTGGTTATTCCTCGCTAAAGCTCTAACAGATCAGCTGGAAGAGCTATAATCTTCTTTGATGACCCATTTGTACCAAGTCCCAGGGCCTTGCAAAATTTCTTCAAAGACATAGAATGAGCCCTGCCATAAAGTCTGAAAGACATAGAAGGATTGAACAAACTATTGGTAAAGGAGAAACTCTCCACAAATGTTTTAGTAAGTAAAGCATATTGTGCACTCTCATCCTGCATGAAAATTGTTAGACCATCCCTCTCAATCAAAGACATGAAATCATTAAGAATCCCAGCAGCTCGCAAGAAAGTTTGACAAGGAAAGGTGGAGGGGTGCGCATCCCCTTCATCTCCCTCGTGACCAAACCGCAGAGTGATGAGATCCTCATTGTATGAGGGTCTAAAACCGATGGAAGACCTTGGAAGCATTGCCCTTCTAGGTGCATCACCCTCAAATATTTCACCAAAGGTGTGGTGGTCCATGACTTCACTATTCTGAAATTTTAACCATCAAACCAAGCGATTTCTAAGTTGATAAATGATGAACAACTACTATAGGAACTTGCTAGAGGACTACACATGAATCAAAACAAAGTTTGTAATCATAGTACAAGCATGCAAGCTAAAACAACCTGTCACCTATAGTAGCAAAATACTCGAGATACAATCTACTAATCACAAATCTAATTGAACAAGTGGAGGAGGCCCATACCAAGGAGCAAACCCTCCAAAAATCAGCACTTGAGATGGGATGAACAAGGAGATCAAAAATCGCAAGCAGGAACAGCAAGAACTCGAGCTTGAGCAAGTTTTTTGGTGTTTTTCGGGAGAGAAAGAAGATGGCTTTGAGGAGGCAGCCTGGAGGGGCCCACCTGGGCGCCACCACTAGGTAGGTCGTGCCTACCATGGGTGTGGGGCCTAGGGGTGGCCCCCTGGGTCATCTCAGGTGCCACTCTGCCCCTTTTTTTTGAGGAAAAAATTATTTTGAATTTTCTGGGATTTTTCGGGAAACTTTATTTTTGGCCAATTTTCAGGGTATGAAAATTGATTTTCTCGTGGAAACAGTTTTTTCAGAAGAAGCAAAATCAAACCAAAAGCCAAACTAGAGGAGCTCTAAGAAACTCAAACAAGCAAACAACTAACAGAACTAAAGCTAAAGCAAAGACTAGGAAGGAGAAAGGAAAAAGAAAGCAAGTATAACCATAGTGGAGGCATTATTTTTTTTCATTAAAATCCTTTTGTTAACAAGGTTGATCAAGTCTTGTTACCAAAACAATCTTATATGAAGCAAACCTTTGCATTCCACAAGGTGATTATGTTACCTCATACTTGATACAATGGTCCCAATCATAATAGTTTCAAAATTTTCTTGTGGAACGGGACAATATATTTCTCCAACCTTGATGCTCTCAATATTTTCAATGGAATTCAGGCAATAGCTCTTAACAACCTTCTTGGGGGAATAAGCAGTGTGCTCTTTGTCATTAATATTGAATGTTACTTTTCCTTGATTACAATTGATGAAAGCACCTATAGTATTAAGAAAAGGTCTCCCAAGAATAATAGACATATTATCATCTTCAGGCATTTCAAGCACAACAAAATCAGTTAAGACCATGCAATTATGAGCAACTTGAACAGGAACATCCTCACATGTACCAACAGGAAAAGTAGTTAACTTATCATCCATTTGCAAAGAAATATCAGTTGGTATCAACTTTTCTAGCTGCAGTCTCTTATAGAGAGAAAAGGCATAACACTAACTCCAACTCCCAAATCACATAAAGCGGTTCTAACATAATTATTCTTAATGGAGCAAGGAATAGTTGGTATACCTGGATCACCAAGTTTCTTTGGAACCTTACCTTTGAAGGAATAATTAGCAAGTAGAGTAGAACTCTCCTCATTAGGAATCTTCCTTTTATTAGAGACAATATCCTTCATATACTTTGAATAAGGAGGCAACTTAATAGCATCAGTCAAAGGAATTTGCAAAAATAAAGGTTTCATCCACTCACAAAACTTGTTGTAGTGTTCTTCCTCCTTTGACTTGTGTTTCTTACCTATAAAAGGCATAGGTTTCTGCACCCAAGGTTCTCTCTCTTTACCATGCTTATTAGCAATAAAATCTTCCTTTGTGTACCTAGTGTTCTTAATGTGTTTCTCAGGTTCTTCCTCACCTTCCTCCTTATCAGGAGACTCATCAATATTACCACTCTCAGTTTCAGCATCAGAGACAGATATACCATTAGGATCTATAGCAGGTTCAAGAAGTTCCTAAAATTTCTTATGTTTCTTTTTCTTCCTCTTACGAGGACTACCACTATCCTCACCTTGTTGGGAATCCTGCTCTATTCTTTTCGGGTGTCCTTCAGGATATAAAGTATATTGAGTAGCTGCACCACTCCTAGTTCTAATTCCATAAGTATGTTTATTTCCTGAAGCATTAACTAGCATATCCTTTCGTACTTTAGCAAGTTGATCAAGTTGAGTTTGAACCATTTGAAAGTGTTTACAAAGCATTTTAATATCATTGGAAGTTATTTCTACAATATCTTTCAACTCATGGATAGCCCTAGAGTTTTCCAATAAATGATTCTGAACTTGTTTATTAAAATTACCTTGTTTAACAATAAATGTGTCAAGTTCCTCTAAGCATTGATAAGGAGGCTTACCATAAGGAATAACACCTTCATTAAATTGCAGAGAGTGTACCTCAACAGTAGATGAGTGGAGAATTGGCTTACATAATTCTTCTATAGGAGGTAGATTATTCACATCGTTAGCTCTAATACCTTTCTCCTTTAGACACTTCTTAGCTTCCTTCATTCCTTCATCATTTAATGCAATAACTCCCCTCTTCTTTGTTGTTGGTGTTGGAACTGGTTCAGGAACAACTGGTTCAGGAGTAATAGGCTCAGGTGTATTCAGCTCAGTTGAAGTCCAATAATCATAATTCTTGCTTATCTTGGTCATTAATTCTTTAGCATCTGTAGGAGTCCTCTTACTGAAAACACAATCAGAAAAGCTATCTAGGTAGGTCCTAGAATCATCAGTTAGTCCATTATAATAAATATCAAGAGTGGAACCTGAGATGACCCAGGGGGCCACCCATAGGCCCCATACCCATGGTAGGCACGACATACCTAGTGGTGGCGCCTAGAAGGGTCAGTGGGCCCGCGCCTGGTGTGGGTCTGGGCCCCCCAGACCTCCCCTCTATCTCCCCTTCTGGCTCCGTGGATCTTCTGGTGAGAAATAGTTTTTGGCATATTTTCCGGTATTTTTCCCGATAGTTCATTTTCTGCACAAAAACAAGAAACACCAAGGTAATTCTGCTAAAAACAACGTCAGTCCGTGTTAGTTGTATCCAAATCACACAAGTTTAGAGAAGAAACAATAGCAAAGTGTTCGAGAAAGTAGATACGTTTTGGACGTATCAGTTATAGAAATGCGTCCTGCGCGTTGTGCTTTTTTATGATTGATGTTTTTCGCATGATTAAGCATTTCTTAATCACGTTCTTTGTCTTCTTTTGCAGGAACTGAAGGTAGTTGGCATGGTAAAGTATCCGATTGCGCCGGAAAATGAAGTTGTGGACTCCGAGTCTGAGCTTCCGCCGGCGCAGTCGCCAACTCATGATGCCCCCGAGGCGAGTGAGGGGCGGACCCGGAAGCAGGAACAGAGTTCGAGTGAGTCTTCGGATGCCTCGACTCCTCCAACGCCTAGGGACCCATCCTTCCTTGTGCGTCATACCGGGGATGATGGTGCTTCCTCCTCACCGTTCTCGGTCGTGCCTCTGATGGCAATAGCGCCGCAGTCGTCAGCCAAGAAGAAGTAGAAAGAGAAGGCGCCGCCCGTCTTTGATTTGAGCGACATCGACTCGTAAGTACCTTCGGATGCTATTCGTTCTGTTTTTTGCGTGTGCACTTTTATTATTGCTTTGATGAATGTTTTCCTTGTATCCACTCTCGTGATGATCGGTTTTGATGTGGTGGATTTGGTTCGTGTGATCACTAAAACAATGTGAGGGATATTGTTTTGAGTGGGAGTTCACCTAGATTAATTTAACTATTAATTAGAACTCAATTTGTCATAAACTTAGTCTAAACTATTGCAAATATGTTGTAGATCAACGGCGGCCCCTACCATCAATTTTAATGCGTTCCTAGAGAAAGAAAAGTTGAAAAACAATGGAAGCAACTTCGCGGATTGGTTCCGCAATTTGAGGATTGTCCTCAATGCTGGTAATTTGACCTATGTGTAGGATGCACCGCTGGGTGAACCACCTGCAGCTGCTGCTACCGATGAAGTAAAGAATGTTTACCTCACTCGGAAGAATCAGTACTCCACACCTCAGTGTGCTGTCTTGTATGGTTTGGAATCGGAGCTTCAGAAAAGGTTTGAGAACCAAGACCCATATGATATTGTCCGTGAACTCAAAATTATTTTTGAGACTCACCTGGCAGTTGAGAGTTATGAGGCTTCTGAAAAGTTCTTTAACTGCAAGATGGAAGAGGGCAGCTCCGTCAGTGAGAATGTGCTTAAGATGTCTGGGCACGCAAACAAACTCCAAAGTTTGGTTATAGTGATTCCTAATGCTTTGGGGATTTACCGTGTCCTCCAATCACTGCCACCAAGTTACAAGAACTTTGTGATGAACTACAATATGCAAAACATGAGCAAGACGTGGCCAGAAATCTTCTCCATGTTGAAATCTGCAGAAGTGGAGATCAAGAAAGAGAATCAAGTGTTGTTGGTTAACAAGACCACCAAATTCAAGAAAGGCAAGTCTAAGCAAAAGGGAAACTTCAAGAAGGGTGGTAAGAAAGTTACCGCACCGACGAAGAAGACCAAGGCTGGGCCAAATCCTGATACCGAGTGCTTTTACTGCAAGGGAGAAGGTCACTGGAAGCGAATTGCCCAAAGTACTTGGCGGATTTGAAGAACAACAACATCAAGAAGAAAGGTATATCCGATATACATGTTATTGATGTGTATCTCATTAGTACTTGTAGGAGTGCCTAGGTATTTGATATTGGTTCGGTTGCTCATATTTGTAACTCGAAACAGGTACTGCAGAATAAACGGAAGCTAGCGAAGAACGAGGTGATGATACGCGTTGGAAATGGATCAAAGGTTGATGTGATCGCGGTCGGCACGCTACCTCTTCATCTACCATTAGGATTAGTTTTATACTTAAATAATTGTTATTTGGTGCCTGTGTTAAGCATGAACATTATATCTGGATCATGTTTGTTGCAAGATGGTTACTTGTTTAAGTCCGAGAATAATGGTTGTTCGATTTATATGAGTAATATGTTTTATGCACATGCACCTTTGATAGATGGTCTATTCTTATTGAATCTCGATAGTGGAAATACACATATTAATAACATTGAAGCTAAACGTTTGTAATTGAGCGATAACTCGACCTATATGTGGCACTGTCGTCTTGGTCATATTGGAGTGAAGCATATGAAGAAACTCCATTCTGATGGACTTCTTGAATCACTTGATTTTGAATCACTTGAAAGATGCAAAGCATGTCTGATGGGTAAAATGACTAAGACTCCATTTTCTAGGATGATGGAGCGAGCTATGGAATTATTGGAAATCATACATACCGATGTGTGTGGCCCAATGAGTGTATCATCACGCGGTGGTTATCGTTATGTTCTTACCTTCACGGATGACTTGAGTAGATATGGGTATATATATTTCATGAAACATAAGTCCGAAACTTTCGAAAAGTTTAAGGAATTTCAAAGTGAGGTAGAGAATCAGCGTAACAAGAAGATTAAATTCTACGTTCTGATCGTGGAGGTGAATATCTAAGTTATGAGGTTGGTGAGCATTTAAAGAAATAAGGAATACTTTCACAATTGACACTGCCGGGTACACCACAGCGTAATGGTGTGTCAGAACATCGTAATCGAACTCTCTTAGATATGGTTCGTTCTATGATGTCACTTACAGATTTACCGCTATATTTTTGGGGTTATGCATTAGAAACAGCCGCATTCACTTTAAATAGGTCACCATCTAAATCCGTTGAAATGACACCGTATGAATTATGGTTTGGGAAGAAACCTAAATTGTCGTTCCTTAAAGTTTGGGGTTGCGAAGCCTATTTAAAGAAGTTACAGCCGGACAAGCTTGAACCCAAAGCGGAAAAATGCGTCTTCATAGGATACCCGAAGGAAACTATTGGGTATACCTTCTATCATAGATCCGAAGGCAAAATCTTCGTTGCTAAGAATGGATCCTTTCTAGAGAAGTAATTTCTCTCGAAAGAAGTGACTGGAAGGAAAGTAGAAATCGACGAGGTTGTTGAACCTTCTCTCGAACTTGCGAGTAGCGCCACCGGAAGTAGTTCCTGTGGCGCCTACATCAATAAGAGAGGAAGCTAATGATGATGATCATGAAACTTCGATTGAATTTGCTACAGAGCCTCGCAGGTCAACGAGAACTCGTACCACTCCTAATTGGTATGATCCCGTTATGAGTGTCATGTTGGTGAACAACACCGATGACCTTGTGACATATGAGGAAGCGATGATAAGCCCATATTCCAATAAATGGCAAGATGCCATGAAATCCGAGATTGGATCCATGTACGAAAACCAAGAATGGACTTTGGTGAAATTACCGGATGACCGGAAGGCTGTCGAGAACAAATGGATTTTCAAGAAGAAAACAGATGCTGATGGTAATGTTACTGTCTATAAAGCTCGACTTGTCGCAAAAGGGTTTCGAAAAATTCAAGGAGTTGACTACGATGAGACTTTCTCACTAGTAGAGAAGCTAAAGTCTGTGAAGATTATGTTAGCAATCGTTGCATATTACGATTATGAGATATGGCAGATGGATGTCAAAACGGCGTTCCTCAATGGAGATATTGATGAAGAGTTGTATATGACGCAACCCAAATGTTTTGTCGATCCTAAAGATGTTAACAAGGTATGCAAACTTCAACGGTCCATATATGGATTGAAGCAAGCATCTCGAAGTTGGAATCAATGTTTTGATAACGTAATAAAAAGTTTTGGTTTTATACAAACTTATGGAGAAGCTTGTATTTACAAGAAAGTGAGTGGGAGCTCTGTATCATTCTTAATACTATATGTAGATGACATATTGTTGATTGGGAATGATGTAGACCTTCTTAATAGTGTTAAAAATATTTGAATAATAGTTTTTCAATGAAAGATCTTGGTGAAGGAGCTTACATATTAGGCATAAAGATTTATAGAAATAGATCGAGATGCCTAATATCATTGTCATAAAGTACATATTTGGACAAAGTTCTAAAGAGGTTTGGAATGGAAGATAGCAAGAAAGGGTTCTTGCCCATGTTGCCCAATACGACCTTGAGTAAAACTCAAAGTCCAGCAACGGCAGAAGATAGAGAAAGGATGAGTAAGGCTCCCTATGCCTCAGCCATAGGATATATAATTTATGCCATGCTATGTAGTAGACCCGACATTGCATATGTTGTTAGGTTGACTAGCAGATATCAAAGTGATCCAGGAGTGGATCATTGGACAGCGGTCAAAAACATCCTTAAGTACTTGAGAAGAACTAAGGATATGGTTCTTACTTATGGAGGTGAGGAACAACTCGTTGTTAATGGTTACACTGATGCTAGTTGGAACACCGATCCGGATGATTCCAAATCTCAATCTGGATACGTATTTACTTTGAATGGTGCAGCAGTTAGATAGAGGAGTGCAAAGCAAAGCGTTGTGGCGAGATCTTCAACTGAATCGGAATACATAGCTTCTTCGGAGGCTTCACACAAAGCGATATGGATGAAGGAGTTCATTACAGAGCTCGGTGTGGTTCAAAGTGCGCTGGACCCAATGTATGTCTACTGTGATAACATGGGCGCCATAGCCAATGCGCAAGAACCAAGGTCACACAAGAAGCTGAAGCACATCAAGATATGTTTTCACGCTATTCGAGAACATGTCCAAGATGGTGACATAAAGATTTGCAAAGTACACACAGATCTGAATGTGGCGGATCCATTGACTAAACCTCTCCCAAGGGCAAAACATGACCAACACCAAACTGCCATGGTTGTTCGGTATATTACCATGTAATCTAGATTAGTTGACTCTAGTGCAAGTGGGAGACTGTTGGAGATATGCCCTAGAGGCAATAATAAATGTAGTTATTATTATATATTTGTGTTTATGATAAATGTTTACATTCATGCTATAACAGTATTAACCAGAAACATTAATAGTTGTGTGACTTGTAAACTAAATTAGAGTCCCTAGTAAAGCCTCTTCAAAATACTAGCTTGTTGAATAGATGATCATGGTTTCTTGATCATGAACATTTGAGATGTTGTTAATAACAAGGTCATATCATTAGGAGAATGGTATGATGGACATACTCATATAGATAAGCGTAGCATAAAGATCAAGTCATTTTAATAGTTCAATTGCTATATGCTTTCTGATACATAGTAACCTAATTCCTTCGACCATGAGATCATGCTAATCACCATCACCGGAAGGATGCTTTGATGACATCAAACACCACACCGTAACTGGGTGGCTATAAAGGTGGCATTGAGTGTTCGGAAAGTATGGGTTGAGGCACATGGATCAAGAGTGGGATTTGTCCATCCATATGACGGATAGATATACTCTGGGCCCTCTCGGTGGAATGTCATACAATTATCTTGGAAGCATGTGACTGGATCACAAGGGATCACATATCACGGGAACTAGAAAAGAGTACTTATCAGTAACGAGGTTGAACTAGGTATGCAGAAATACCGACGATCAAAACCTCGGATAAGTAAACTATCGTGAGACAAAGGGAAATTGGTATCGTATGTAAGTGGTTCATTCGATCGCAAAGTAATCGTTGAAATATGTGGGAGCCATATGAATTTCCAGATTCCTCTATTGGTTATTGATCGGAGAAGTGTCTCGATAATGTCCGCATAATTCACGAACCGTAGGGAGACACACTTAAGGATTCGATGTTGTTGAGTAGTTATGGAATGATGAGTAATAGACCGAATGTTTTTCGGAGTCTCGGATGGGATCCGGGATATCACGAGGAGACCCGGAATGATCCGGAGAATAATATTCATATAAGGAAAGTCCTGTTTCGGAGTTGGGGAATGATTCCGGTGTTTTCACCGGGAATGTTCTAGAAGGGTACGGAAGGTCCGGCACTTCGGAGGGGAAGGGTACATGAATGTGTCATGACAATTTGGAATGGTTGCATCATGTACTAGGTAACATGGCTGGGCAAAATAAAGGGAGAAATCAAATCCTAGTTTGGAAGTCAAACGCCAATTTGAAAAAGTCAAACGACAAGTTTCCTTGGTGGAGGGAGAGTAGGAAACCTACTTGGGGAGGAGTTCCTCTCCCTCCACCCGCCGTCCAAGGAGGCCGACTTGGGGGAGGACTCCCTCCTCCCAAGCCGCGCCCTCCCACCTATATAAGGAGGGGCAGGGCTGCCCCTCTTCCACACACCCAACTCACCCAAAACCCTAACCCTAACCGCCGGCCACCTCCTAGTCGCCGCCTCTAGGGTTTCTCCAAGTCGCCGACTTGGGGCTTCCCCAAGCCCTAGCCTCCGGCCAAGCTCCCCCCTTGGTGCCCTCTAAACCCTAGATCACCAAGGCCTCTCTTCATACTCGCTCTGGCTTAAGGCGAAGCCCTACGAGATCTCCCCTCTACTTCCGGTACCACGCCGTCGTGCTACCGGAATCGCGAGGAGAGTGCTACAACCTCCGCTGCATGCTGGACCAAGGGAGAGGAAGGTCTTCATCGAGTACCGAACATGTGATCGACTGCGGAAGCGCTGCCGAAACGCAGCACCGGAAGGATCGTCTACGCGATCTTGAGATCGGCAAGAGTACGACTACATCACCCACAAGAATCTGCTCTCGTTAACCGCTTTGGAATCTTCGAGGGTGAGTTCCTCTATCGACTCGTTGCTACAATCTAGTAGATATATCTTGGCTTGTTTGTTTGCAAGCGGTAGAATTTTTTGTTTTCCATGCTACGAACCCCTATAGCTAAAACCACATGAGAACAACTACCCAACTCATGATCTTGAGGTTGCAGCTGTTGTTCATGCTCTCAAGCAATGGCGACATTACCTTCTCGGTAGTCGTTGCGAGTTATATTCGGATCATAAGATTCTGAAGTATATTTTCACACAACCTGATCTGAATCTCAGGCAAAGAAGATGGTTGGAACTCATCAAGGACTATGATTTGGGTCTCAACTATCAACCTGGCAAAGCCAATGTCGTTGCTGATGCGCTGAGCCGCAAATCTTATTGCAACACCCTGTTGGTCAAACAAGCACAACCTTCTCTTCATGAGGATTTCGCTTGATTGAATCTTGAAGTAGTTCCTCGTGGATTTCTTTCTACCCTTGAAGTGAAGTCTTCTATAGAGGATGAAATCAAGCATGCTCAGAAATATGATTCCGAAATTGCTGAGATCAAAGGGAACATTGCTAGCGGAGTTGCTAATTGTTTCTCTATTGATAAGCAAGGTACTGTTTACTTTGGAGACCGTCTGGTAGTGCCGAAGAGAACAAAATTGAGGGATCTAATTCTCCAAGAGGCTCATGAATCACCTCTTTCTATCCATCCTGGAGGTACCAAGATGTATCAGGATCTTCGTCAAAGATTATGGTGGTCTGGTATGAAGAAGGATATCGCTCGTTTTGTTGCTGAATGTGACGTTTGTTGTCGCGTCAAGGCTGATCACCAAAGAACCGCTGGTCTCCTACAACCACATAAAATCCCGGAGTGGAAATGGGATGAAGTTGCTATGGATTTCATCACTGGTCTCCCTAAGACTCAGAAAGGAAATGATGCCATCTGGGTAATCGTTGACTACTTGTACAAGGTTGCTCACTTCCTACCTGTTCGCGAGAGCATTACTTCTAATCAATTGGCTGATCTGTACATCTCACGATTAGTTGTCCTTCATGGGGTACCAAAGAAAATCGTCCCCGACCATGGAAGTTTGTTCACCTCAAGGTTCTGGTCAAGTTTCCAACAAGCTATGAGAACTCGTCTGTCTTTCAGTACAGCTTACCATCCTAGCACTGGTGGCCAGACCGAAAGTGTAAACCAAATTCTTGAAGACATGCTAAGAGCGTGTGTCATATCTTTTGGCAAGAACTGGGAGAAATGCCTTCCTTTTGCTGAGTTCTCCTACAAAAACAACTTTCAGTCCAATATTGGTATGGCACCTTTCCAATTCTTATATGGAAGAACCTGTCGTACTCCTTTGAACTGGTCAGAAACCGGCGAAAGAAAGTTCTTTGGTCCAGATATGATCCAGGAAGCAGAAGATCAAGTTCGTATTATTCGAGATCGTTTGAAAACTGCTCAGTCTCTCCAGAAAAGCTATCATGATCATCACCATCAACATATTGAATATGAAGTTGGTGATCAAGCTTATCTTCGGGTCACTCCTGTAAAGGGTGTCCATCGTTTCGGTATCAAAGACAAACTGGCGCCTCGCTATGTTGGTCCTTTCCGTGTTCTTTCCAAGCAAGGTAACCTCGCATACAAGTTGGAGTTGCCTACAAACTTTCCTGAGTTGCATGACATTTTTCATGTGTCACAACTCAAGCGTTGTTTCAAGGATCCTGTCGGTGGTGTTGATCACCAAACTCTTGATCTCCGGAAGGATCTGACTTATCATGAGTATCCTATCCGCTTCCTTGATGAAGCCGAGCGCAAAACCCGTCGTCAAAATATCAAGTTCCTAAAAGTTCAGTGGTCTCATCACTCTGAGGATGAAGCAACCTGGGAACGAGAAGATCGTCTTAGATTTGAGTACCCTGCCTTCTTTTCTAAAACTTAGGAATCTCAGGTCGAGATTCTTGTAAGGGGAGTAGAGCTGTAACAACCCAAGTTTGTATATATGTAAATAGTACTCAAGCATGGCATGCACCTGTTTAAATCAATACAATAATTGCATGTGGTCAAGTGTGTTGAATAAATGCAAATTCAAAACCCTAAACCTCCCCTCTCTTTGAAACTTTATTCAAATGGTGTTTGAATTTTTGGAAAGTATCAAATGTTTGGAGCCCAAATGGTTAATAGGGCCCCTGCAATATTTCAAATATTTCTAATAAAGTCTTGTATTTTTGAATTATTCAAAACAGTCAGTGAATTTGAAACTACAAAACTAAATCAAAATCAGAAAAAGGAAAAGCTTATGTTTAAAAACTAGAGCAGGAGCAATCAGGCCGCAGCCCAGCAACTCCCTCCCCTCTTTCCCTTTCCCGCGGCCCAGGTCAACCCACCCGCGGCCTAGGAGAAGGCACGTACCCCTTCGATTCTTTTATTCTTTCTTCTTCCTCGCCAGTGGACGCCGGCGAAGCTCCTGCGTGGCATCGCCGCCGTCGCCCGATCCTCGCCCGAATCGCAGCGCCCCCGCCGCCCCCGGAGTCAGGATAAGAACGCCGCTGCTCGACTCTCTCTCATCGTCCACTTATCCCTTTCCCTCTCGCTCTCTCTCGGCAGAGCTCCTCCCCACCGAAACCTAGCCGCCGTCTCCGGCCTCCCCTCGCCCATCCGACACCGCCACTAACTCCGCCTGGACGCGAGCTTCCTCCTTCCCGAAGGAATCGGGCTGGGACGCCCCCAGTCGGCCGCATCGACCCCTTCTTCTTCAACACCGACGAGGTACGACGAGCTCCTCGCCATCGATTCCGGCCTCGATTGTCCTCCCCGACCCTTCTACGAGAACCGTGGTGAGCCCCTGGTGCTCAAGGCGCCCTCCGTTTGCCTGCTAGCCTCCCATAGCCGTCACACGATGTTCGCCTGCGAGCACCGCCACCGCCGTTCGCCGTAGCTGCCCCTCCGGCGACCAATAACTAGGGGCGCTAGGATAGTTAGGTTCGCCTTGTTGAACTCTTTCGAACGCGCCCTCCTACGCGTGCTGGGGTGGACCAGATTATCACCGGCGACCACCACCTGACGTTTCCATCGTCGTGTCCGACGTGGCTCACGCATGGCTTGCCTGCATGGCCTTGGCCCCACTCGTCAGTCGGTGTGGGTAGCCTCTGCCCAAATAAAAGTTGTCCCTGAGCCTCTTCGCGTGCGTGGCTGCTGAGGTGGCCATGGGCCCACCTGTCGGTGTCTGTGGCTAGCCTAGCGTGTAAAAAGTATTCCTGGCTTTATTTAAATTAATAAAAAGTTTTAATAATTTCAGAAGTTGATTTAAATATTGAAAATTCAATAGCTTATTATTTATAAGTCAGAAAAATACAAATAATATATCAAAATGTTCAGAAAAATGAGTTCTACCTATTTAAGCTATAATCATGCATTGTTCAACAATTAAAATAGCAAGTTTAATTAGAAGAACAATTGCACCCCTCTCATGTGTTTCTGGAGTTTTCCGAATTAAGGTTTTCAACCCTCGGAACCCCATTTAAATTGCCGAGCATGTTTTAGGGTCTCATTTCAACACAATTCAATTTGTCATATCATAATTCTTGATTGAGCATTGCATCGATGCCATGTCTTGATCATCGCCTATGTTTCCGGTATTAGTTCTTCACGATAGGATCCGAACTCGAAGCTGAAGTCAACAACACCGACGATCCATACCTGTCTACCGACGGACAAGGCAAGCGTAGCCTCTCATTCTGAAACTATGTTTTATAAAGTATATTACTTTATCACTATGATGCACACGATTCCAATGGGGTCTTTTGCCAGTAGCTAGGGTTACCTATTTGCTGCACTGTTTCCCTTTTGTAGCCTTATACTCCTGATCCACTGCTCCTAGCATACCTAGGTTTGGCATGTGAGCGTTGTAGAGCTCTTGTCACCGACAGCTTATCCAAGCATAGAAACAACGTCTAATATATTCAATGATGAATCAGAGGTGCCAAGGAAGGTAGTGAGGTAGGAGATGGTGACATCATCGAAGGAGTTAATTAATCATGCTAGGCTTGTATGGGAGGCCACGTTGGGTGTGGTATTTGTAGTCCCATGCTCGCCACCACTAGGAACTGAGTTCTTGCCTTTGGAACCGAGACAAGTGTACAGCCACACGGGGCCTGGACTAACTTGCCTAGTAGATTACATGAGTCACATAATTCGGGCTTTCCATTTGGCATACGCATTGAATTTTTTTCGAAAGAGGCGGTGATGGAGGTGCATCATAACAGGTAGGGAAGCATGGACCGAGTTGCTTGGGGTCGATGGAGCCCCTGTTGAACCAACCTCGCCTCACATCTTTAAGTACCGGCTTCGGGATTTGACCCGTTATGGCGGAATCATACTTATTGCGTGACTCATGGTCTCTGGCGAAAGCAAGGTAAAGGTCGTGGTCAACCACTCACTGTCGGCCTTCCAAGGAAGAGGGCTAATAATATTTGGCATTAAGAGTCGGTTGGTACGTGTGGGTAAAGTTGTACACCCCTGCAGGGTATTAATCTTTTCGAAAAACCGTGTTCACGGTTATGAACGCTTGGTGACCAGATTCTAAGATCATAGATAACTTTAACCATTGTAAAACCTGTTGATCCACGTGTGCTTAAGGATACTTCCTCTGGGTCGAGGGGGTGATCCTAGATAGGAGGTTCTGATGAAGATGGTGGCTATCGAGATGTGATGAACAAGATGAAGAAGTCGCTATCTTATCCCTTTTAAAAGATTCTGAGTAGACGCGCCTCTTCTCTCTCTTGTTTACAAATAAAGATTGCTTTCCGCAAAAGTAAATCCAGAGAAAGCCTTTCTAGCCAGAGCAAGTAGATACTAGGTTATATAAGTCTTGCGGAGTACATTCTCGTACTCAGCTTTTCGCCATTGTTGTTTTTCTACAGAGGATCTGGTTGCAACTGAAGGTGGCTTCTACGTTGACATCGACGAGTAGTTGGGGGTCCCATGTAGCAGCCTGAGGACTATGGGATGGATGTCGATTTTGTTTATGGCATCTTAGGCCTTTTGCTGAGTTGTTGTGTAGAACAACATAATTTGCTTTCGCTGTGTGATGTAATGTTGGGTCTTTGACCTATGATTTGTAATAACTCTAATATCTTACTCTGTTAAGAGTTTAAACTTATGCTGTTGAATCCCTATGTTCTTTAATGTTACCGAATCATACTGTGATCCTCCGTGTTTGGGAGTTGAACTTATCTTAGATGGTGATTTGAGGTTAGTTAACCCTAACCCCGGGGGGTGCTACATACATGTGCCCCACAGTGGCTTTTGATGTGTATAAATGATGCTTCAGGCTGTTGCCATAGAAATGTGTTGTTCATATTCTTAATTGCTTGGCCTTTAGGGACCTTCGAGTGAGGCTCCCATGGATACTTCGACTGTCCCTCAGCCGCGACCATCTTTGGATGATGCGTCATAGCTTGTATTTCTTCGTGACCGCGTCCACAACCTGGAGAAGGAGATCCTTGGCGTTCGAGGCCACGCAGACGTGTGGAAGTTGAAGACTGAGCGGGCTACCTCCAGGGAGGGGTATCTGATGGGGGAGTTATGGCAGTTGAGCGAGCAACTGCAATGTGAGTTTTCTTGAGCTGCTGCTCATTTTCGGATGCGCCTTGTTGTCGCGTCATCTTATTCTGAGTTTTCTGCAGGTGCCAACCTTGTTCCGAGGGAGGAGAAGGAGCGTGTTGAAGTTCATATCAATTTCCTGACCCAACATGATATGGAACCCAGAGGCTTCTTTTGGATGGACCGTGACTAGCCGACCGTCCTTGCGACAGTGCCGGATTATGTTCATCAGGTGTCGCGGGTGCTGAGGCAGGTGAAGACTTCCCTGGCATCAATTATGTACTTCATGTTTCCTCTGGACGAGGCACCGTCCACCCTTTGGGGGTTGTTGTCGAAGTTTCGGGACGTGAATCACGTGAGGGAGTTGGTGCGGAACCAGCTGGTTACAGGGGTGAAAGCCGCCCTTTTGCTTGTTCGTCTGCATCGCCCTAATGTTGATATCGCGGTGGTGGTGGCTGGGCCTCCCCCTCGACCAGATGGTGGCCTCTTTGACATGCGCCCGCATTATGCTGTTGTTAGGAAGTATGCCGAAGAGATCGTGGATCTTTTTGAGCATCGGGAACACGTGATTCTTCAGAATAGTTAGACCCTATAAAAAGATAGATGTAAAACTTGTATATATTTGAGTGGGCTTGCTATGCCCTTTTCTGTAAAGTTTATTTGTGATAGCATGTGGTGATTTTGTTGTGTGCATGTCCTTTTCGTTAGCCTGACGTGGTCAGCTACTCAGGTTACATGCGTTATTCTTGGTCGACGAAGTCGTGAGGTGAGGCGAAGCCCCCGAGCGAGTTATAATGAAAAGTAATTGCAAGGTAAAAGAAAATTTTCGGGCGGGAAACTTAGCTTTTATTTATATCATAATCGAGGAGGTACATTATTCGGCTGAATAGCCTTGGCTGAGTAGCCTGAAAGTAAAGGGGTACTAGAGGTAGAAGCGTCGCAAACGTGCGACGTTCCAGGGGTTGGAGTATTAGAATCCTGACGCGATGTCCATGAAGCGGTAGGCGCCACCTGGGATGACTTCTATGACGATTTAGGGTCCTTCCCAGGGTGACTCGAGATTTTCCGGCCACTCTTGCTTGAGTCATAAGACGACCTCTCCTTCGACGAAGGACCTTGGGCGCAGTCGTCGGCTGTGGTAGTTGCCGAGGCTCTGCTGGTAGACCACTGAGCGAGCCGCGGCAATGTCGCGTGCCTCGTCGAGTGTGTCGACGACGTCTTCGAGTGCGGCCGTCGATTCAGCTTCGCTATAGTCAACGCCCCGTGGGGCCTTGTGGCGTACCTCGGCAGGTAGTACAGCTTCGGCTCCGTGCACCATGAAGAAAGGCGTGAAGCCAGTTGTGCTGTTCGTCGTTGTGCGTAGGCTCCAGAGGACGAAGGGTAGCTCCTCTGCCCAGGCTCCCGCGAGCCGTTCGAGTGGGCTGAGCAGACGCTTCTTGATGCCTCCGCCTATGAGGCCATTGGCCTTTTCGACCTGCCCATTGGTCTGCGGGTGCGCCACTGAGGTGTATGATATGTTCATTCCAAGGCCCTCGCAGAAGTCCTGGAATTCTTTCTAGATGAAGTTCGAGCCATTTGTCCGTGATGATGCTATGTGGCACACCGAACCTGTAGACTATGGACTCGAAGAACTTGACGGCAGCTTAGCCGCTTTGGTTGGTGACGGGCATGGCCTCGACCCTCTTGGTGAACTTGTTGACTGCGACCAGGAGGTAGACGTGGCCTCCTTTCGAATATTTGGGCAGTTTGCTGATCATGTCGAGGCCCCATTGGGCGAAGGGCCAGGCTAGTTGTATGGGCCTGAGTTCTGACCCAGGTGCGTGTGGCTTGTTCGCGAACCTTTGGCAGTCGTTGCATCTTTGGGCGATTTCCTTGGCATCATTCATGGCCGTTGGCTAGTAGAATCCAGCTCGCAGAGCTTTGGCGAAGAGGGCGCGACTGCCTGCATGATAACCGCAGATGCCCTCATGGATGTCTTGGAGGATTGTTTTGCCATCCCCGATGGTGATGCATCTTTGGAGCACACCCAAAATACCGCGCTTGTACAGCTCGCCATTGTGGTGGGTGAAAGCTTTGGACCGGCGAGATATGTGCCGGGCATCTGTCGGGTCGTCGGGCAGTTCCTTGTTTAGCAGGTACCGAAGGTATGGCTGCGTCCATGTCTCCTCGATTGCCATGACCTACATCAAGCTGAAAAGTTTGACCTCTGTATCGAGCTTTTTCGGGTCCTTCTTGTCCTTCGGGTAGCGCAGCCCCCAAGTGCTCTGCTTCTTCCGGTGATTCCTTGGGGAATTTCCTTTTGATAGAGGGTACGCAGATTTTTTCGAGGAACACACGTGGCAGCACCCGTGTGCATGTGGAGCCGATGTGGCGAGTCTATCGGCCTTCTCGTTGCTTTATATTCCAACGTGTCGAAGCTCGCAGCCGTCAAAGTCTCCTTCGAGTGAATTGTAGAGTGCGCGATACGCGATCATGTTGGCGGCGTGGGCGTCGCATTCATTCATCGTCTGCTGGACGACAAGGTTTGAGTCACCATAGATGATTAGGCGCGTAGAGCCGTAGATCTTGGCCATCCGCATCCCATGGATGAGGGCTTCGTATTCGGCCTCATTATTGGAGGTGCTAAATTTCATCCGAAGGACATATTTCATCTTGTCGCCCTGGGGGATGTCAGTATGACACAAGCTCCTGCCCCAGCCTCGCGCTTGGAGCCGTCGAAGTGCATTGTCCATGATTGTGTCATGTCCGGAGTATCCAGCAGCTGGAGTTCCATCCAGTGGACGAGGAAGTCAGGGAGAACCTGATATTTGATCGCCTTGCGCCGCTCGTAGACTATGTCTACAAGGGATAGCTCGATGCCCCATGGGACGCCACGCGTCCCGTGGATTCAGGGTTGTTCAGGATGTTGGACAATGGTGCCTCGTTAACTACCATTATCTGGTGCTCCTGGAAGTAGTGGCTCAGCCGACGGGCCGTCATGAATACACCGTAGACGAGCTTCTGATAGTGAGGGTACCTCTGCTTTGTTAGTGTCAGTACCTCGCTGAGGTAGTAGATTGGGCGTTCGACCCCATGGGTCCTGCCATCTTTGGGTCGCTCAACCACGAGTACGGTGCTGACCACCTGGTGCATAGCTGCGATGTATAGCAGTATAGGTTCTCTCTCCTTTGGCGTGACTAGGACATGCGAGGTGGAGAGTATCCTCTTGAGTGCCTCGACTACGTCGTCTACTTTGGGTGTCCACTCGAACTTGTCCGCCTTGCGCAGCAGCTGGTAAAAGGCAGGGCCTTCTCACCCATGCGGCTGATGAATCTGCTTAGTGCCGCGATGCGCCCAGCTAGCTGCTAGACACCTTTAGGTTCCTCGGCTTCTCCATGGTCAGTATGGCCCGAATTTTCTTCGGGTTTGCCTCGATCCCTCGTTGGGAGATGAATGTGACACCCCCGGGATCAGGGCTAAACAAATTCCAGACATCCGTCTGACATAAGCTTAAACTTGAGCTCGAGGATATCCAGTGAAGAAAACAGTGACCCTATGACACGAAATTTATTATAGCAAGCTCATATCTGAGCAGAGAACCAAATTATTACAAGTAGATGTCATTGACCACAAACACCAAACAACGGAAGGAAAATTATGCTATTAAGTATCGCAAACTTAACAAATGGCCTAAGAGGCCTGAAGCATAACGATGACGTCCCAGCCCATAGATTCCAGGCTGCCGGCCGGGAACCCCAAACTACTCGTCGATGTCGATGTAGTACGGAACTCGTCTTCAGGTGAACACTTACTCTGCCAAAAGTATCAACAAAGCAAGGGTGAGTACAGGGTGTACTCCGCAAGACTTATGGATGGTGGAGTTGTTTTGCATAAATCCACTTTTGTTTATAAAACAAGAGAGAGAAGAAGCTCGTCTATTCAGAGTATTTTAAAAGGGGATAAGAGAGCGACATTTTTCTAAATATTGATCATCATCTTTTGATATTCACTGAATCATCATCATCTGAACTAGGATCACCCCCTCATACCCATGAGGAAGCATCCTTAACAAACGTTAGTTGCCAAGTTTTACGATTAGGTTCATGTTCTCTATGATCTTAGAATCTGGTCACCAAGTGTTCATAACCGTGAACACGGCTTTTCGAAAAGATTTAACCCTGCAGGGGTGTACAACTTTACCCACACATACCAACCGACTCTTAATGCCAGATCATTAGCCCTTTTCCTTGGAAGGCCGGCAGAGGGTGTGGTTGGACACGACCTTTACCTTTCTTTCGCCGAGACCATGAGTCATGCAATAAGTATGGTTCCGCCGTAACGGGTCAAATCTCAAAGTCGGTACTTAAATATGTGAGGCGAGGTTGGTTTACCAGGGGCGCCATCTACCCCAAGCAACCTCGGCCACGCTTACCTACCTGTTATGAATGCACCTGCACCCGGCAAGTCTTTCAAAAGGTTTCCTATGCATATGTCGAATGGAACGCCCGAACTATGTGACTCATGGAATCTACTAGGCAAGTTAATCAGGCAAGGGGTTCCCAAGCCCCGTGTGGCTGTACGCTCATCTCGGTTCCAAAGGCAAGAACTCAGGTCCTAGTGGTGGCGAGCATGGGACTAGAAAAACCACATCCCACCGTGGCCTCCCATACAAGCCTTAGCATGTTTAACTCATATCACCTTTGATATCATCTCATCACGTTCTCCTGTCATACTATATTATCTACATCTGATACATCATCTGGATGGACCAGAACTGACAGCTATGCATGGCTAAGCAGACACAGAATAAGCTCTAGCAGTGCACACAAGCCAAACCTAGTTATGCCAGGAGCAGTGGATCAGGTAATATAAGCTTAAAGGGAGTATGCAACAGATAGATACTCTATCTATCGATAAAAGACCACAATAGAATCGTATGCATCATGGCAGAATTGAAATGCTTTCGAAATCATAGGATTATATCATGATGGGGCTATGCTTGCCTTTGCCAGTTGATAACCAATAAGAAGATCTTCGGGACCATTGTACTTGACTTGTTATAGTTGGTCAAGTATTGTTCTTTGATCTTCGATCTTCAACGGTCTTGATCTCGGTCTTCGATCTCGATATCATATTCTACCGGGAAGAACCAAACACCGGAAAGATAGAGAAACAATCAACACATGGCATCGATGCAATTCTCAAGCAAGGATGATGATATGACAAGTTAAATTGTATTGAAAAGTAACCCTAAGACATGGTCGACAATTTAATCGGGGTTCCAAGGGGTGAAAACCCTAACTCTGGGAAACTTCGGATGTATATGAGAGGGGTTACTATGTTCTTCTAATTATACTTGTCATGAAAGTTGTTGAACAATGCATGATTATAGACTCATTAGATAGTTCTCATTTTTCTGAACATTTTGATATATTATTTGTATTTTTCTAACTTATAAATAATTACTTATTGAATTTACAAGTTTTATTCATTTTCTGAAATTATTTAAACCATTTTAAATTGAATTACTGCATCAGCATGACACAGGGCTGACGTCACCAGAGGGGTTGGGGCGTTTTTCACTGGGGCTGAAGCTACCCACGGTGGCTGACAGAGGGGCCCCAGGCCACCTCAGCCTCCACGTGGACAGGGTGGAACCCACCAGGTTTGACTGGGGACTGACCCGCGTTGGTTGATGTCACGACGACGTCAGCATGACATCACCGTGGGGATTTCTCCCAGGTTGAGCATGGATCAGGGGATTGGCTGCGCGCCTGGGATAGAAGTTTGCCTCGTTCGACGCGGCTCATCGGGGTGGACCAAAAACTGGCGGCGACGCTACGAAAAGACCACAGGAGCATGGTCGGCGACGGCGGACAGCGGCGATGGCGGCAGCTGCGCGGTGCGGGATCGACAGAGGAAGAGGGGAAGGCAACAGAGATGCCTACGGGGACCTTTAGCTCACCAGGAGTAAGCAGGGCTCAACGGCGATGCTTGGGGTAGTCGGAATCGACAGCGAGCGCGACAACCGGAGTCGGGGAAGGAGGTGGCGATTGGGGCATCTGGGGCCACCTCGGCTTGCTCCGCTTGGTGAGAAGAACGAGTCCACCACGGCGGTCTCAACGGTGGCCACGGCTCGGGCTAGGGTGGTCGGGAACGGCGGGGCACGGGGGAGCCTGAGGGCTAGGGTTCGGCCGAAGAAGAAATTGGGGAGAAGGAAGAAGATAGGGTTCGTCCGGCGGCGGCAGGGGGTCTTATAGGCATCGGCAGTGTCGGTAGCGTTCATCTTGGCATGGCGGGCATCTCGGCGATGCTGGAACGGCGCCGCCATTTACACACAGGCGCTCTTCCTCGCCAGCGTCCTTCTAGCGACGAAGAAGAAAGGAAAAGGAGCGTTGAAGTGGTACTGGACCGGGAGCTGGGCTGCTTGGGCCGAGGTTGGGCCATGGCAAAGCTTGCAGCGAGGGAAGAGGGAGTGGGCTGCGTCCTGGAAGGTCTCTGGCTCTATTTTTATTTCTGTAAAACCTTTTCCTTTTTCTGTTTATATATTTCTATTTGTATTTTTATTTCAAAATCTGTTTGGTGTAATTTAAAATACCAGAGGGTTTGTAAAACTAGTGAAATATTTTGGGGCCCTTTTATTCCATTTGGGCTACATACCTTTTTGTACTTTTCAAATATTTCAAAACCATTTGAATTGATTTTTAAATAGAGAGGAAGGATTAGGGTTTAGGGTTTTACTTTATTTCTTCAATGCACAATTTAAATGATGATGCTCATGCTATGCACAATCAAAACCCTAATTACTATTTAACTAAAACTAGGTTGTTACAATGAAGTAGCCGAGTAGCTGTCCATATGGGACGCCGAAGGCGCACTTATCTGGATTAAACTTGATCTTGTAGTGATCAAGGTTATCGAACGTCTCGCGGAGATTGTCGATCAGCGTCTTGGCTTCCTTGGTCTTGATGACTATGTCGTCGACATAGACTTGGATGCTGCGACCGATCTGGTTCTTCAGACATGCCTGCATGCACCTCTGGTATGTGGCACCTGCGTTCTGCAGCCCGAAAGGCATGGTGTTGTAGCAGAACACTCCGAACGGCGTGATAAACACTGTTTTCTCCTAATCTTCGACCTTCAATCGAATCTGATTGTAGCCTAAGTAGGCGTCAAGGAACGAGAGTTTCTCGCATCCTGCAGTCGAATCAATGATTTGATCGATCTGAGGGAGAGGGAAATAGTCCTTGGGACAGTGCTTGTTGAGGGACGTAAAGTCCATGCACATCCGCAGGATGTCCATGTCCTTTTTGGGGACTAGCACAGTGTTGGCCAGCCACTCGCTCTCCTTGATTTCTCGGATGAAGTTGGCATGGATCAGTCTGTTGACTTAGATTCCAACTGCTTCGGCTCGTGGTTCAGACAGTCGTCGGATGGACTGCTTGACTGGTCTTGCATCGGGGAACACATTGAGTGCGTGCTCGGCGAATTCCCTGGGAACTCCTGGCATGTCCGCAGGACACCAGGCGAAGATTTCCCAGCGCTCACGGAGGAATTCGAAGAGCGCGCTTTCCTATGCGGGGCTAAGGTCGTTGGCAATCAACGTCGTCTTGGAGGCATCGGTTGGGTGGACCTGCACCTTCTTCGTGTTGACCGTGGAGACGAATGACATATCAGGCGAGTTTTTCCTAGCGACTGGGGGTGCCCCGTTGTCTGTCACCTCTCGGAGCCTCGTGATCTCCTCTTGCATACTGAACGACTAGGAGATTCTGTTGAAATCTCTATCGCAGTGGTCCGATCGGGTGAAGCTTCGCTGGACCGTGATGACGCCCCTTGGTCCTAGCATCTTGAGCAGCAAGTGCGCGTAATGCGGCACCGCCAAGAATCTTGCGAACCCCACGCGACCGAGGATGGCGTTGTACTGTGATGGCCAATCCACCACTTCGAATTCTAGCCGCTCGCATCGGAAATTTTCGGGCTTGCCAAAGATGACATCGAGCCATATCTTTCCCAGGGGTATATACCCTTCCCTAGGACTATGCCATGGAACATCGTGTCAGATTGTTCCAGGCTACATAGTGGGATTCGCATCGCTGCGAGGGTGCTGGCGAACATCAAGTTGATGCCGCTACCACCGTCCACGAAGACGTGGCTCATCTCGAATCCTCTGATCTATGCCTCGAGCACCAGAGCAGCATGACCTAGGCGAGGGATCTGGTGGGGGTGATCCGAGCGATTGAATGTGATGCAGGACTCCGAGCCACTGAGGTACTCAGGGATGGCGGGCGGAGCGGTCACAGCGAGGCTGACCTGTCGGGTGATCTTCTTTTGCACCCTATTGGTAGGGTGTCCCTTTTGAATCATGAGGGCCCCTTTTGGCGGCGGGTATCCACCCGTGCTGTTGTTTGGCGCAGGTGCTTCTACTGGATTCGACGGTCCTAAGGGTGGTGGTGGAGGATCTCCGTGGGCAACGTCACCTGGTGTGGGCCCGAACCCAGGATTTACGATCTGGCGTTGCATTTGGGTGAAACCCTCGCTGATTTTCTGGAACTGACGGTAATCCTTGAGCATGTGGCTGGCCTTCTTTTTCCCATCCTGCTTGTCGATGTATAAGTGGATGGTGCAGGGACCTGACAACTTGTCTTATGCCAAGGGTTCGACGTCACGGCCGCGATGCTGCCATGTTTGCGTGGGGCGTCCTCCATCGTGGAAGTTGCCTCCGCGGTATCCTCCGCTGCTATGATTGTTGTCGTTGCGGCGGTCGGCATAGCCAGCCGAAACCATGTCGGGTCCATCGCGATCATCGTAGACGCACGATCTTCGTTTGCTACGGCGTTCGCTCCTATGGACGTATTCATCCTCGTCATTCGAATGTGCTCGGTGGAGAGAATCCTCGCCATCTGCCCACCTGTTGGCAATGTCCATGAGGTGGTCGAGTGTCTTGGGCTTGACGCGCCCAAGTTCTTCCTTGAAGTCCGGGCGCTTGACGCCATCCTTGAAGGCGTCGATCGTCCTCTCCTCAGAGATGTGTGCCGCAGAGTTCTTGATGTTGGACCAGCGCAAGATATACTAGCGAATGGATTCACCCGTACGTTGAGTGCAGGCCTGCAGCTCCTCGATCGAGGCTGGTCTCTTGGTGGTGCCCTTAAAGTTTCGGATGAAAATGTATGCCAGCTTCTCCCAGCTTCGGATGGAGCCTAAGGACAGGCTGCTAAGCCAATCCGGGCTGCGCCTGTCAGCTGCAGCTGAAGGCATTGCAGGGCGGTGTTCTTGTTACCGCCGTGCAACTTGACGGACGAGAGGTGGTCGCTGAGCCAGGCCTTTGGATCCTGCGTGCCGTCGAACTTCGGAGTGTCCGAAGGAATCTTGAAATTTTTCGGCATGCGCGTGCGCCGAACAGATCTGCTGAAGCATCGTGCTCCACACAGTTCTCCATCGTCATCCTCTTCGGATTCGGTTGAGCACGCGCGTTTGGCGCATGCCTTGTCGACCTTGCACTGGGCGAGGTCGTTTCGGGCATCATAGTCGCTGCTGCGACGTCTTGGGCTCCTGCGACATCGAGGTATATCGTGTTTTTCCTCGTCGGATGATGGTGTGGGGCTGCGGTTGAATCTGACCGCAGCCTTTTTCTTCGGCTCCGCGGGAGCCTCTTCGTGGAGCGCAGATCCGACGAGTCCGAGTCCGGCTAGCGCGGACTTGTGCATGGCGCTCTTCGGGTCCCCCATCAGAGGTGGATGGGACGCGAGATACGTGGTGGCCGCCATGATCGCAGCCTACATCATCTTTGGTATGATGTTGCCATTGGTGTCCATCTCCATGAAGGACGTGTTGAGGGTTTTGGTGACCTCAGGTCGTGCGGCGGGGTGCATGTGGTCTGTGCGAGAGTGGTGCTTGTTGGCATGATTGTCGTGCGAGCTAGAGCCACCAATGGCGCAGAGCGCAGTAGGTTGTGCTCGCTTCTTGCTTGCGTTTGTCGAGTACCTCTTGCGTCTTCTCCTACCGGTTGTGCTCGCCGATGAGGAGCAGGTGGTATGCCATCAGCAGGTCCCGTGAAGCATCCATAGGCAGGATCTTGTTTCCCACCACAGCTTCACGTGCCTGGTGCCATCCTTCCCCGTTGAGGTTGATTCTTTGATAGGCGTCAGTGTCACCTTTGTTGGGCTGGAGGTTAGGGTTTCCCCCGTTTCCTCCGTTCCTGACCTGTGAGTTGGGTGGTAGATTGGGTGGTGGGTTGGGCACCTCTGATTCACCATGGATAACTGTAACACCCCAGTTTTACCTAATGTATAATTAGGGTTTTGATTGTGCATTCATGAGCATCATACTTTAAATTGTGCATTGAACAAAATAAATCAAACCCTAAACCCTAATCTCTTCCCTCTCTATTTGAAAACCTATTAAAAATGATTTTGAATATTTGAAAGTTATCAAAATGTATGGAGCCCAATCTAAATATAAGGGCCTCCTCAATATTTTCTACACTTATATAAACCCCTATGGTATTTTCAAACTACTCAAAACAGTTTTGAATTGGAAAATACAAACAAAAAATAGAAAAACAAAAATGGTAAAACATTTCTACTAAAAAAATAATCAGCCAAGCTAACAGGCCGCAACCCAGTTCCTCTCCCTTCTCTTCCTGCCACCCGCGCTCCCGCAGATGGCCCAGCAGCAGCCCACCCCGGCCCGCGTATCGCTTCGTTCCCCCTATTCGTCGTCTTCCTCAGTGCGGAAGCAGCTGGCTATCGTCGCCGACGCCGTTGATCTGCGCCGCTCACCTGCCGCCGTACATCGCATCCCGGGGAGGGATAAGATCACCATGTCGACTCCCTACTTGACCTCATCCATTCCTTCTCTTCCCCGTGACCTCCCTCTCGTGTTTTCCCTTTGTCGTTGTTATGGAAACGACAGAGCCTAAGCAGGATAGAAAGAGGTCTGGGAGCTAAGAAGGGAAGCGAGCGACGGCGTCCGCAGGCAGGATTTGATATAAGCAAGTGTGGTGACATAAGATGTACCCAGGTTCGGAGCCCTCGATGTGAGGTAAAACTCCTACTCCTGCCGGACTATCTAGACGAACACTAAGGGCTATAATGCTACCTGAGCTGTCTCTGATCTGGCTAGTAGTAAGTGAGGGTCCAACCCTTGCCCAGTTGCCCCTGCCGCCCCTTATATAGGACAAGGCGGCGTGGGCAACGACCTAGCTGATTGGCGGGTCCCACAGGCGGTCCCCAGCCGGCTATGTCATCTACAGTGGCCGGCATGGGAGTGTGTACTCACAGTCAAGCCCATGCCGCCATGCACTCTACAGTGGTTGCCATGCAGGTAGATGCACACAGTGCCACCTACTATCTACGGTTGCAATCTTCATTGTTAGAAGTCGTCGGTATGGGCCAAGTGTTTGAGTCTCCTTTCTGTCTTCTCTGCTGTCCCGGTTGTACTGCGCTATGCTCTACGTCATCTAGTACTTTTCCTGTCTTGGGAGGTCGGCTAGAGTGACCTAGCCGGCTGGCCTTCCTGCGCCGGATGGTTGGATCCATCCGGCCACTCTTCTGCTCTTGCTTGCTTCATCCGGCTGATGCCTCCGCCGGTTGGCTCTTGATCTGTCCTGCTCCGGCCGGCTGTCTTGATTCAGCCGGATGGCGCTCTTGTCGAAGGTTTTCATCCGGCTGGCTAGTTTGCCAGTCGGCCCTTGGTATGTTCCTTCTTCTAATCTGTCTTGGAGTTTTTGCGTCCTGCTACTCCCAGCCGGCTGTCGTGCTTGTGCTCTGCATCTTGTCCGGTTAGCCTACCTAGGGGTGATCGCCCCGACACTAGCCCCCGAGCGCGCGTAGATTCCGTCCTCAGGCGAAATGTGCGCAGGCTCAAAAAAGGCTAGCAATTTGAATTTTGTCCGGTTGAGCTGCCCCGGCTGCGTCATCACCGATGTCAGCCATGCATGATGATGGTCGTGGGAGAGCGTGCGACGTGGGGTCGCGTCGGCTGTCGCCTCAGGAACCGTCGCCGGTGCCTCGCCTCCCGTGCTGGGATCTTTTGCGCTCGGGGTGTGGCCGCAAACGATCCGGATGCCGCTGGGGCCGTGCAGAGCCGCCACGTGGCAGGCCGGCGGTTTGCCTCCTCGGCCCCTACTTAAGGGGGCCACGGCGCCACGCCACCTCCCACAGGTCATTTTCCCCCTCTTACTTCGCCTTTGACGCCCAGCGGCTCTCTGTATCCGCCTTTTTCCTATGCTGCCGGCGATCTTGCGCCGCCCACTCCGCCAGCACCGCCTCGCCTTTTCTCCGCCGGAGCCACGAGCAACCACTGCTCCTCCATTGCACCGCCGCCGTCTTTCCTTGCTTCCTCTGCGCTCTGCCGCTGCCATGGCTGAGAGACGAGGCGCCTGGTGCGGTTCGTCCGTGACGGAAGCGCAGGTAGAGAAGTACCGGCGTTCGCGCCTCCTGCCGACCGTCGGCGAGGTCGGGGTCCTCCTGGCCCCGGCTGACGAGATTTCGCTGGCTCCACAAGTCAGCGAGCGAGTCATATTTCTCGCGCATCTGGCGCACGGCCTGGCCTTCCCGGCCAGCGCCTTCTTCTTGTCCTTCCTCGCCCATTTTGACCTCCGTCTTCACCATCTTGGCCCAAATGCAATCGGCACTTTGGCCCACTTCGTCACCTTTTGCGAATGCTATCTCGGGATCCAACCCGATATCGGGCTTTTCCGCCGGCTGTTCCTGATTTGGCCTCGGGTTTAGTTTTCCAAAGGTCTGCTGGTGACCTGCCGCGGCGCCTGCATCTACAGCTGGTCGCAAACCGGCTACCCCAAGTTCAAACTGCACGACACAGTTAAACTGTGGTAGCAGACGTACTTTTATGTACGGAACTTGGGGTCTGAGGACTGGCTAGACCTCCCGGCCTTCCAGGACACTGAGTCCAGCCGGGCACACTGGGAGGAGAAGATCTTCGGCTCCAAGGTGGAGTCGGACGTGCTCCTTCAACGGATGAGGGAGCTGGTGACGGCTGGTCTAACCGGCGTTGATGTGACGCTGATCTGGGTCAGCCGGCTCATGATGCCCCTATAGCAGCGAGCACACAAGATGTGCTACTACTCGGGGCGACTCGACCCCACCCGGCTCTCCCGCTGCGACCCCTCGTACGACAACCTCTACGAGTGGATCTGGATGATCACGAAGGAGAAGGTTGCCTCCAACTGGAAATTTGGCGTCACTCCTGACACACGCGAGAGCCGCACGCCCCAGGTGAGTGAATTAGCTTGCCTATTTTCCTCTTTTTGTTCGTTTGCTGTCCGGCTAACCCGCTTATCCGGTTTGACTCGTGTTTTGCTCTGCGTAGATGTTCCCTTGCATCATCCGGGAGGAGGGAGACGCGCCCCTCCAAGTCTTCGCGGCCGACCGCTCTGAGCCGTGTCCGCGTCAGAGCAGCGGAGAGGGCTCTGAAGGCGAGGACGACTTCTTCCCCAGCCAGGGCGATAAGGCGGTGGAATACCAGCATGGACCCGAGCCGGATGAGAGCGACGGCACCGCCGTGCCCGAGCCCGCCAGGAACCGTGCCAGCGAAGGCACCTCCAGCAGCAGCGCCGCGCTCGAGGAGCCGGCTGCCAACCGCACCCGGACGGCGGGGTCCCTCCGCGTCCTGGCCGAACCGCGGGTGGATGGAAAAAGTCCGCGCCCGTGGTGCAGGGGTAAGTTCTTCGCCTTTCTCTTGCTCATTTATTTCTTTGCGCCAGCCCGTGGCCTTGCTTTTACCTTGTTATTATCCTGACCTTGCCTTTGTTTGTGGGCAGCGCCGTTCTGTCCTTCGCCCCGAGCCAGGCTCGCAACGCGCCCTCCGCTTCACCGCCTCGCGACCTTCCTCCTCTGGCTCCCCCTTGGTGATCACCACGCCCCCTTCGGCCGAGACCATGCCGCCACCAGAGCCGGCTACCATGGTCCAGCCGACTGCTCCTACGCCCGAGCGCGTGGAGAGCCAGTCGGACGCGGCATCCGGCCCGGGCGGCTCGTCGGACGGCGCGGGGGGCTCGGGAAGCAACAGGCACATGGTCTTCGTCGAGGACGTGGATTATGACGACGAGGCGACCGCGTAGTGGTAGGTGGTGATCTGCGACGCCCGGCTGCTCTAGCCGGCCCGCTGGCGCCACTACCCGTGGAGACGGGGGCTTCGCTGCAAACTCTTGAGGTTAACCTCAAGGTTGGTCTGGCGGAGGTGAAGCAGCTCCAGGGCACGCTAGCCGGCGCCAATGAGGAGGCCGCCAAGCAGCTAGCTGCGGCCCTTGGGACTGCGCGGAGTAAGTTTTCCGAGGATCTTTTCCTTTCGCTTCTTTCCTTCTTATTTTTCTTCTGGCTTTTCACTTTCTTGTTTGCTTCTCTTCCTCTTACCCTCAACCATCATGGTTTGCGGCCAGCGGGAGATTGACCGGCTGAAGTGCTCCAACACGCGCCTTATCCTGGACAATGCCACCCCTCCGGCTCCAGAATAGGGAGTGGCATAACAAGGTCAACCAACTGGAGGCCACCATCAAGGAGCAGGAAGCGACCCTCGCCAGCCGGGCCAGCGCCTTCGACCTTCTGGACAAGGAGGCCACCCGGCTGAAGGAGCATGCCCAGATGCTTGACAACGAGCTGATGGACATTGGCCTTCTCGCGAAGGGTGAGTTTCTCTACCGACGCCGTATGCTTTTATCCGACTGTATTTTCCGGGTCGCATTTTGACTTGCCCTTCTGATCACAAGTCTTCTACCCCAAGTAGATGCTCTTGACTACGACCGGGTGCAACAGTTTGCGCCGGGTGAAAAGGCAGCCGTCACGGACATGGTGGTCCAGCTCGGAGAGGACGCTGCCAACCTGCGCAAGGCCGCAACTGACATCCACAACCTGGTCTTCCCGGGGGAGCTCCTTCTGGAGACCATGGGGGCTCTGGCGCTCAAGCTGGAAGGCGTGCCGAACGCGATCGACCGGCTGCGCGATCTGGCCGCCCGCGTCGGCTCTGAGATGGCGCTCTCCTTGATGCTATCCTGGTACAAGGACGCCCGCCTCGACAAGCTGGTGGACGTCTTTCGAGCCGGCGTGGATCTCGAAGCCATGCATCGGGCCTACCAGGACCTCCGCTCCGCCGCGATCACGATTTCCGGCTATGCCGACATCGACGAGGTGCTCACAGAGGGCGAGGGGAGTTCGAGGGCTGATGGCGCAGGAGCGGATGGCGCGGAGGCGTCCTCTCAGGCTGGCGAAGCCGGCGCGGCCCATCCTCACGGCAAAGGTTCGGCCGCCTGAAGATGAAGACCCCGGGATACGAGGTGAATTTTAAATGCCTTACTATTTCTCGCACTTTTCTTTTGAACCATCTGGACGTGTGAGGGCTTCGTCCCCTGAAGTTTAAGTAATTTGTCTGGTTGGGTTTGCCTTCGTGCACCCTCTTATGCTTGTTTTTTGGTCGACTGGTCCACTCCAGCCGGGTTTATCTTGCATTTGTCTTGCGCTTCATTTCTTCTAACTTCCTGATGGTCTGCCGACTTGTCCTGGCCGGTTGGCTCATCTGCTAGCCGGACGCTACATATTTCTAGTGGGAGCGCGCCAGCGCACCCACTGGGTGTAGCCCATGAGATTCGGAACAGCTGGAGTAGCCAGGTGTTTCGAATCTTCAAAAAATTCTTGTTTTTCACCTTCCTATACCGAATGTGACTGGCTTAGCTGGGCCAGGGAATCTGCACCGCGGTCCGACTAAGCGTGTCCGACTGGCTTTTCTCTATTACTTTCCTTTCTCCTTCTCTTTCCATCTTTCCTTCTTCGTCTTTCTCTTTCTTTCGTTCCTCTTCCTTTCTCTTTCCGCTTAGGTTTGTCTGACGCATCCGACTAGTTCTGTCCGCCTTTTCCTTTCTTCTTGTCTGGATGATGCACCCTTCAGCCGGATATCGTATTCTTCCGATGGTGGCGCGCCAGCGCACCCGCTGGGTGTAGCCCCCGAGATTCGGAGTGGCTACCCTAGATAGGTACTACGAATCTTCACTTCTCTTGATTTTTGGCTCAGTGCGGTTTGTGCAAAAAGGAACATACAAGAAATAACCTTACATCAATATGCTGCCTTGTTAAATGTATCTACTATCCTACTAGACTTTTTCTTTTTTCGAAAACTAGCTCGTGCGCTTCTGGACACTTAGTCACTTTCGCGTGTGGGGGCTGTTTATGCTGCACCTTGCCGGACAGCCGGGTTGCGGTCTGGAGCCGAAGCCGAAGGGAGCTGACAATACACCGCACATGGTACTAGGGGCTTCGTAGACGAAAAAGAACCAACTAGGCACATGGCCGGAATGTCCGATCTGACGAATCTTTCGCCTTTTTTCGTGTAGGATACCCTCGAGCTTTTGCTCTTGCTAGCCGGACAGCCGGGTTGCGGTCTGTAGCTGAGACGTAGAGTGGGCCTCTGGCATTGTCACACACTACTTAGTCGGTGTATAGAATTGGCAGGGCGGGCCAACCGGCGAGCCCCCGGGTAGGGGTCGACGGAAGCCGGTAAATCATTGCAGGAAATTAATCGGATAAGAATGACAATCTGGCTATCTTGCAAGGAGGCCCCGAGCATCAGCCGGGGTTCCACATCTTTCATTCATTCAGGGATCCGGATACATACACTGATTGTTGCGGCTAGGTGTAAAACAGTCGGAGGAGGTCCGCGTTCCATGGCCGCTCGGTCTCCTTGTCCAACTTGTCCATCTTGTTCTTGCGCGGCTGCTGCGTGTCGATGAGGTAGTAGGAGTTGTTGTGCAACGCCTTGCTGATGATGAAGGGGCCCTCCCATGGAGGGGACAGCTTGTGCATTCCCTTCGTATCTTGTATCAGCCGGAGCACCAGGTCGCCCTCCCGGAATGCGACTGGCCGGATGCAACTGGAGTGATACCGGCACAGCCCTTGCTGGTAGATGGCCTACTTGGATAACGCCAGCTCGCGGGCCTCCTCGAGGAGATCCACGCTATCCTCCATCGCTTCCTGGTTCTCCTTCTCCATGTAAAGGAGTTTGCGGGGTGAGTCAAACTCAATGTCCGCCGCGAGAACTGCCTCCGAGCCGTAGGTTAGGAAGAACGGGGTGAAGCCGGTTGATCTGTTCGGGGTGGTGCGGAGGCTCCACAGCACAGCCAGCAGCTCCTCGATCGAGCAGCCGGGTGATCGCTCTAATGGCTCAATCAGCCGGGGCTTGATTCCGGCTAGCACTAAGCCGTTAGCTCGTTCCACCTGCCCATTGGACTGCGGGTGTGTGATGGATGCGAGGTCCGGTCGGATTCCTTTGTTGTGTCTGAACCGGGCAAAGGCCCCCTTGGCGTAGTTCGTGCCATTGTCGATGATGATGCTGTGGGGGTAGCCGAACCGGATGATGATGTCGCGGAAGAAGGTGACGCCGTGGCCCCATCCAGCTTCCAGATCGGCTTCGCCTCGATCCACTTGGTGAACTTGTCCACCGCCACCAACACGTGGGTCATGCCGACTCGAGCTCGTTTGAAGGGGCCGACCATGTCCAACCCCTAGACCGCGAAGGGCCAGGTGATCGGTATCGTCTTGAGCACGAAAGCCGGCATGTGCCTTAGCCGGCCGAACCGCTGTCACCCATTGCACGTGCGAACCAGCTGATCCGCATCCTCCGATGCAGTCGGCCAGTAGAATCCGTGGCGGATCGCTTTCGACACCATGGCATGCGAGGAGGCATGGTGGCCGCACTCCCCCTGGTGGATTTCCTTCAACAGCCGGTAGCCGGTATCCGCATCGACGCACCGCTGGAAAACGCCTGCGGCGCTGCACTTTGTATAGTTCCTTGTTGATGATGGTGTACGTGTGCGCGCGCCGGAGGATCTGTCTTGCCTCCACCTCGTCATACGGAAGCTCATCATTGAGGAGGTAGTTCATGAAGGGCTGGGCCCAGGATGGAACTTCCCGGGTGGTGAAGACGCTAGCCGGCACGATCTGGAACTCATCTAGAGGGCGGCCGGGTGGGATACCCTTTTGCCTTGCTCGCTGATGGCTTGCTCGAGGAAGAGGCAGCCCCTAGGTCTTTCGAGCCGGAGGCCACAATAACGGGATCCGGCTCGAAATAAACCCCGGGTGTGCTACCCAGATGATGGACTCGGACTCCGGAGAGGGAGTGATGCTGGGCTTGCGGAGGTGCTCCAAGGATACTCCAGGCAGAATGGCTGCTCTGGTGGATCCGACTAGCGTGAGCGCATCGGCCGCCTCGTTGTTGGCACGGGGGACGTGGTGGAATTCACATCGCTCGAAGCCGGCACTTAGCGGCTGCACATGGAACCGGTATAGAGCCATGTTGGCGTCCCTAGCGTCCCACTCATCGGATACTTGCTGCACCACTAGGTCCGAGTCGCCGAAGCAGAGGATCTGGCGGATGCCGATGTCTTCTGCGAGCCGGAGCCCGTGCGCAAGGGCCTCGTACTCAGCGACATTGTTTGGCGCGGTGAAGTGGATCTGCAACACGTTCTCCAGCCGGTCTCCCTTGGGCGAGGTGAGCACGATGCCGGCTCCCAAGCCCCCCGCGCATCTTCGATCCGTCAAAGTGCAACCGCCAGTAGTCGGAGTCTGGGACCGGCGGCAGGTACTGGCTTTCTGCCTAGTTGATGAAGAAGTCTGCCACCACCTGGGACTTGATGGTGATCCGGGGCTCGTACTGGATGCAGTAGGCGGCCATCTCAATGGCCCACTTGGCTACCCGGCCCGTGGCATATTTGTTGCCGAAGATCTCGCCCAGCGGCACGGTGGACACGACGGTGAGCGGGTGCTCCTGGAAGTAGTGCTTGAGCTTCTTGCAGGCCAGGTACACCTCGTAGCACATCTTCTGGTAGTGGAGGTAATTCTGCTTGGAGAGGGACATCACCTCGCTGAGGTAGTAGATAGGTCGCTAAACCGGTTGCGCCTTGCCCGACTCGGGATGCTCGACCGCCAGCACAACGCTGATGACCCGGTTGGTTGCGGCTATGTAGAGCAGCATCGGCTCCTTCGCAGCCAGCGTGGCGAGGACCGGCACCGTCGATAGCATGCGCTTGGGGTTGTGGAAGGCCGTGTCCGCCTGAGCTGTCCAAGTGAACTTGTCCTCCTTATTCATTAGCTGGTACAGGGGCAGGGCCTTCTCTCCCAACCGGTTGATGAATCGGCTGAGGGAAGCCAAACAGCCGGTAAAATTCTGGATACCGAGCAAGCTCTTGGGTGGCTGCATCCTCTCGATGGCCGCAATCTTCTCCGGATTGGCCTCGATTCCCCGACTATATACGAGGAAACCGAGGAGCTGTTCGGCTAGCATGCCAAACATGCACTTCTCTGGGTTCAGCTTCATCTGGTACCGGCGGAAGTTCACGAATGTCTCACCGAGATCTTCCAGCAGGGTCTGCTTCTCCTTCGTCTTGATGACGACATCATCCACGTACACATGCACGTTCCGGCCAATCTGTGAGTGCAAGCATTTCTACATGCAACGCTGATAGGTAGCACCTGCATTCTTCAGGCCGAATGTCATGGTTACATAGCAGTAAGCCCCGTACGGGGTGATGAACGATGTTTTCAGTTGATCAGCCGGATCTGATTATAGCCGGAATAACAATCGAGAAAAGAGAGTAGGTCGCAGCCGGCCGTAGAGTCAATCACTTGATCAATCCGGGGAAGAGAGAAAGGGTCTTTCGGCCAGGCCTTGTTCAGGCTCGTGTAGTCGATACACATGCGCCAAGTCTTGTTCTTCTTCAGCACCAGGACTGGGTTGGCTAGCCAATCCGGGTGGCACACTTCCATGATGAAGGCGGCAACATGGAGCCGGGCGATCTCATCGCCGAAGACCTTCCTCTTGTCCTCCGCAAAGCGACGAAGGGGCTGGTTGATGGGCTTGGCATCCGAACGCACGTGAAGTGAGTGATCGGCGAACTCCCTCGGCACACCCGGCATGTCTTTGGGAGACCATGCGAAGATGTCCCTATTCTCATGGAGGAAGTCGACGAGCGCGCTTTCCTATTGGCTGTCCAAGCCAGCACCGATGGTGACGCACTTGGAGGGGTAAGCCGGGTCGAGAGGGATCTAGCGGGACTCCTTGGATGGTTGGAATGCCATGTCCCCGGACGGCCTCATACCAGCCGGCACTTCCTACTGCGACGTTGCGCAACATCTCACGCTTCTCCTCGGCGATGAGTAGGGCCTCGTCTATCTGGGCGCCTTCTTTCATGCAAGCCATCGACCGCATGTAGCAGCCGACCACAGTAATCACACCGTTCCACCCCGACAACTTCATCTTGAGGTATGCGTAGTGGGAGACCTCCATGAACTTTGCGAGGCAGGGCGCCCGAGAAGGACATGGTAGGTGCTGGCGATGTTGACAACCTCGAACTAGATTGTCTCACGCCGGAAGTTCTCTTCCAAACCGATATGACATCCCGCCGGATCTTGCCGAGAGGGACGCATGGTGGCCCAGGTGCAACGCCGTGGAACACAGTGGTTGAGGGCTGTAGGCCGCACTCCCGGATACCCAGGTTGTCCATCGAGGACCGATAGAGCAGGTTGTGTTGGGGATATGCTATATGGGAATCCCCATAGCATGTCTCTTATCCGACTAAGCCCGGTGGCCCATAGTCGGTAGCATGGCCTATGACCTGCTGGGCGACCCAGTTAGGTGGATCCAGAAGGGAGGCCCATGCCGGATAAAGTAAGGCTACAGTGGAGTCACCAACGTACCCGGAGCCTTGGAGTGCAAGATACACAAGACTAGTAATAGATGGTGTAGGACTCTGTAACCTGTCCGGCTAGGACTTTTCCCTGTAACCCTAGGACCTGACGACTATATAAACCGGGCCTATGGGAGCCTTTAGTGAACGATAACTTAGACTTTCTAGTCACCTCGCGCAGCGAACCTATCTCTGTAACTCGGCGTATTGCCATTATAGTGATTTATAGCAGGAGTAGGATTCCGCCGCCGTTGTGGCATCTGAACCTGGGTAAGATGTGTTACCTCGTACCCGTCAACCATGCGCCTTACCCCACATCTCTAAACACGCACTGTGAGGACCCCTCCATGGCGTACTCGTCGGCAATACCATGATAGTTGGCGTCCACCGTAGGGCAAGAGGCGCTTCAGGATCTTCAGCTGGCGAGGGCCAAGATCTTCGCGGGAATCGGTGAAACCGCAGCCATCGGTCGCGTTCTCTTCTCCGCAGCGTCGATCGTCCCCGACGAGTTTTGGATCCCGGCGAAGACGAACCCTATGCGGTGTTCGATCGTTCCTATCGGAGACATCCACCTCTTCATCGGTGAAACCGACTCGGGTACTAGTTCCCTGGGAGTCGGAGAAACATCAAGACCCGCACGGACCGCCTACGGGCAGGATACGGTGGCGGAAGGATCGATGTCGGACCTCTCCTCGGAGTTTGCTGACAAAGATCGGAAAAATTCAAGGCCCACCCAAACCGCCCCTATGCAGGATATAAAGGTGGAAGATCACTGCAAATCCACCGGCTTCACCCGTGCGTCTGGACAGCAGAGATCCAAGTTCGTCGGCGTGGTTACCATCTTCGATCTGGCGCGCTGCGTTCAGAGAGAGGGCGAAAACCCCCATGACTACCTCGCTAGGTGGCTCCGTATACGGGCCGACCTGGCCAACTACCCCAATGATGATGCCATCTATCACTTTGTGGAAGGACTGGACCACGGCACGCTTCTCCGACATTCTCTAAGACGGCAACAGGCGTCAGGACGCCTCACCTTCGAAGGCATGGTGAACACCTTCAACAACTACGCGGAGGCTGAAGCGGCAGCTCAGACAGCGCTTGCGCTCATTGACAGAGCACCTCCGCTTCAGCCACTCATTGGCAGAGCACCTCCGCTTCAGCCACCACCACCGCCTCCGGACGCCATTGTCGCAACAGCGCCACCACCTCCAGTCATCATCGACGCTGTTGCACCTCCACCGCCCGTCATCGAGGAAGTCCTGGCACCCTCCGAATTTGTCATTGACGTGCTTTATGCTGATTTCAGTGCAGATTCCGAGGAGATAGAATTCAGTCCAGAAGAGCTAGACTCCGCTATGCAGGAGATGGAGGACGAGTACTCGCGTGACGAACAAGATAATAACACCGTCCTGTCCCGAGGGGTGTTCGTCACCATTGGGACAACGATGGATGAAGACCAGCCTAGGCAAGCTCCGCCTACGACGCTGGATAAGGGGAAGGGTCCACTTATTGCTGCTGACAATGATCGCGCAAGAGTCATGCCTCCCCCGCCTAATCCAGTGCAGCAGCCGTAGGAACTCGGCACCGGTCCGAGCAACAACAACACCGTAAACTTGCCGCCTCCAGCATCTACGTCGGCAGCAGCCCATGTTACTCCAGCTAATAGAGTGATGTACAACAATCTCCTTGTTGAGCCACAAACTGTTGATCATATCTGGAACGTGACTCAGCTCGACGAGAAGGAGCAAGCAACTGCTGGAGGAAGCGCAAGCCATCGCGGAGCAAGGCGCTAAACTAGATCGAGATCTGGTCAACACGCAGAAGTCCATAGAAAAAGCTAGATAAATGGGGGCCGAGTACAAGACTTTGCTCCAGCAGCATAAGGCTAAGAAGGCTCCGGCTCGCGTCATCAACGATCCTAGTGTACGGTGCAACCTAGGATGGGTTCCCTCGAAGCTGGCACAGGCCAAGCCATACATTGACAGTGAAGGCAAGCAGGTGATGCCCACCCCACTCCTTAACCTCGCCGTCGCCAAGACCCTTCTGGAGCAGGATAGATCGCCTGAGGCAGTGGAACAGGTCTATGACCTAGTGGCCAAGGCGGTAAAGCAGCAGGAAAAGGCCACCTCTCAGAGGCTTGAGTCTGACCCAGCGCTCTGCCGATCTAGCCAGTACCGCCAAGGGACAGATCTCCTCAGGATGTCGGATCGCGGACGGGTTCATCAGAACGAAGACGGAGGGATGCGCGCAACAGGAAGGATGCTATCCCCATATCCTCCGACCACGGAGAAAGAGCCCAACCTCGCCGCCCATCGCCACCGCCCCGATCCCCCGACGTCAGGAAGACTATAAGGCTTACCATCGTACGGATATGCCCCCACCAAAGCATTGTGGCATCGTCTTCCGCGACAACGTGGAGCAGACCCGTCATGATGAAGAGCGCCACCAAGGACATAAGAGCAGGTCACACCATGACCCTCCGCGTCCGACAAGCAACCGCGACAGGCGTGGGGCGTCGTAGGAGGGTAACAGCAAGAAGGCTAACCCACCGCCACCTCCGCCTCATTCGCCGCCAAGCAGTCACCATGGCGGAGGAGGTCCGCGTCGTTTACGCAGCCCATCCCTTGTTGACAAAAAGAAGAAGAACCCGGAGCCATACAATGCACGTTCACGGATTGATAAGATCCACGAGGCCCGGGAAGGACCATACTTGGGACCACGTTGCTTTGGACCTGGGATACGGTCTGCAACTTACCCCAAAGGGTTCCGGATTGACAAGACCATCAAGCCCTATGACGGCACCGCCAAGCCCGCCACATGGTTGCAGGACTACGGCAACGCGGTGGAGATTGCCGGAGGCAACCCCAACGTCGCCGTCAAGTACCTCCCGTTAATGTTGGCGGGCATGTCCCGTCAATGGATCGACGACTTGCCGGAGAAATCTATCTACAACTGGCTAGACATGCAAGAAGCGTTCACCAAGAACTTTGAGGGTACAAACAAGCGTCCCTGCATGGTGGGCGATCTACAGCGGTGCGTGCAAGAGAAAGACGAGAAATCTCGCGCCTACCTCTCCCGCTGGCTGGATATGAAGAATTCCTGCGCAGGAGTGCACGCCCAGACCGCCATGGCCGCCTTCATCGATGGGTTGGAAAAGAGGCACGTTACTCCGACATAAGCTGAAGCGCTTGCAGGACAATCATCAGCTTGACTCGAATCAGATGATTCAGTTAGCTAGTGAGTTCGCAACTGCCGACGACGACGCTCGTCGCTCCTTGCCGGCAACGGCCGTTCCAACTCAAGCTCGGAGGAACATCAGCACAAAGCGGAAAACCGCTCTAGAAGAAAAGAAATCTACCGACATGGTCGCCATGACCTTTGCAGGACGAGGAGAAGGCAGACAACATGGCCGAGGAAGGGGAGCAGGTCGTGGGCAGCAGCGAGGAAGTGAAAACAACTCGGCGCCGCTCCGCGTTCCCCAAACCTACGAAGAGTACCGCGATATGCCGTGCCTCGTACACCTCGATGCCAACGGCAAGGCCACCCATACCAATCGACACTGCAAGTTCGTCAACAACCTCAAGGAAGACCCGGAGTCCGGCTATAAGCGAAGTCGGAAGAACAGACCACGAGGCAAGGGCAAGGGGAAGAAGAAGGAGGAGGAGTCCAAGGATTCAAGTGACATGGACGAGGACGTTGACCCCAAGCACGCCGCCAAGAGCGACGACAAGGGCAAGAACCCCTTCGCTAAGAAGGCCCCAGTCTACCACACTTTCCTTGGCACCCCCACCGTCCAACAACAGAAGACCTCTTTAAGGATCCTGATGGCTACTCTCCCCCCAGTTCCCCAGTACTTGCGCTGGTCGGAGGTTCCAATCACTTGGGACAGGACGGACCACCCAGACCTTGTGCCCACGCAGAACCAGTACGCCATGGTCATCAACCCGTTTATTGACGGCATGGAGTTCACCAAGTGCATGGTGGATAGTGGAAGCAGCATCAACATTATGTACCTGGATACACTGCAGAAGATGAACTTGATGGAGGCAAACCTAAGGCGGACTAAAATCGTGTTCCATGGCGTAGTTCCTGGACGGGAGGCTCGGTCCCTTGGGTGCATTACACTTCAGGTAGCCTTTGGCGACGTTAATAATTACCGCCAAGAGTGCATGACCTTTAAGGTGGTCCCCTTCAAGAGCGTGTACCACGTCATATTCGGCCGCAACATATTCCACACGTTCATGGCCAAGCCATGCTTCGTGTACAACAAGCTCAAGATACCCGGACCAAACGGTGTCATCACCGTATCCGAAAGCTTTACCAAGCCAAGGGACTGTGAGATCAATGAAGCGACAGCGTAAGCCGCCCTCTACAAATAAGAATTCAAGGAGATCTAGAGCAAGGTCAATGACTCAGAGATGCCCGCGTCGAAGAAACAGATCTCCCACTCCGCTCCTGCGTTCAAGGCCGCCATCGAGACCATGCCGGTGGAACTTGTGGTAGGCGATGCCTCCAAGACCGTCGCCATTGGGACGAACCTAGATCCCAAGTAGGAAAGCACGCTCGTCGAGTTCCTCCGTGAGAATAGGGACATCTTTGCCTGGCAACCTGCCAACATGAAAGGTGTACCTAGGGAACTTGCCGAGCACAGCTTAAACATAGATTCAAAATGTAAATAGTGAAACAACCTCTACGACGCTTCGGAGATGAGAAGATACGCGCCATTGGCAAAGAGATAGCTAGGTTACTTAAGGCTGAGTTTATCCGAGAAGTCCTTCACACCCGATGGGTGGCCAATCCTGTACTTGTCCCCAAAAAGGGAACCAATGAATTAAGAATGTGCGTTGATTACACCGGCTTGAACAAAGCATGTCCCAAAGATCCGTTTTCTTTGCCTCGCATTGACCAAGTCATTGACTCGATGGCTGGCTCGGAACTTTTGTGTTTTCTCGATGCATGCTCAGGATACCACCAGATCAAGATGAGGAAGTCGGACCAATTGGCCACTTCGTTCACTACCCCATATGGCACGTTTTGCTACGTCACGATGCCCTTTGGGCTGAAAAACGCAGGTGCTACCTACCAGCGGACAATGCAATGTTGCCTTCACGACCAAATTGGTCGGAACGTTCACGCCTATGTGGACGATATCACGGTGATGTCTAAAAAGTAAAACGACTTAATCTCCGACTTAAAAGAAACCTTTGATAATCTCTGGAAATACAACATGATGCACAACCCTAAGAAGTGCGTCTTCGGGGTTCCAGCTGGCAAACTATTGGGCTTCATCGTTTCCCAGCACGGAATCGAGGTCAACCCGGAGAAAATCAAGGCCATCTTAAACATAAACCGTCCGACATATCTAAAAGACATCCTACGACTAACAGGTTGTGTTGCAGCAGTTAGTCGGTTCATCAGCCGACTTGGAGAGAAGGCTCTGCCACTTTACAAGTTGCTGAAGAAGGCGGACAAATTCACATGGACGGACGAGGCAGATGCAACATTGAAGCAGCTCAAGGAGATTCTTTCCTCAGCGCCCATCCTTGCAGCACCCGAGCCTGGCGAGCCCCTGTTAATTTAGATGGCGGCAACCAACCGGGTTATCAGAATCGTCGTCTTGGTAGAGCGGAAGGAACCAGGCTATGAGCACGGAGTTCCACGACCAGTTTACTATGTAAGCGAATTCTTGACGGAGTCCAAGCAGCATTACCCTCAATACCAAAAGATAGCTTATGGAGTATTCCTCGCTTCGCGGAAGCTGAGGCATTACTTTCAGGAGCACCCAATCACAGTAGTGAGCAAGACTCCACTGTCCGACATTATCAACAACAGCGACGCTACAGGAAGGGTCACGAAGTGGGGCATTGAACTTTCCGCCTTCGAGATCACCTATAAAAGGCGCGACGCTATCAAGTCACAAGCCTTGGCGGATTTTATTGCAGATTGGATGGAGATGCCAGATGCCACTCCATTGCCGGAACTAGAGTACTGGGTGATGCACTTTGACGGATCAAAGCTGCTCAACGGCTCGGGGGCTGGTGTATTGCTACAGTCACCAAAAGGAGACAAGCTACACTACGTTCTGCAGATCCACTTCGAGGCTACAAATAACATGGCGGAGTATGAAGCACTCATTCACGGGTTGCGTGTAGCCAAGGATATTGGCATCAAGCGCATAGTTTGTTGTGGAGATTCCGACTTGGTTGCCCAGCAGGTGGCTGGCACCTGAAATGCGCGGAACCCTATGATGGCGGCATATCGCGACGAAGTGGACGAGATAGTCAAGTATGTACCTAGGGAGCAAAACGAGGCGGCTGATCTATTGTCTAAGCTTGGATCAGGGCACAAGCAAATTCCGCCAGGAGTTTTCCTAGAGCATCTACGCACACCATCCGTGAAGGGCACCGACATCGACAACCCGGATAGAGCTGACTCTTTCGTCAACATGGTGACAAAGACCCATCCGTCTTGGACTAAACCGTTCATGGAATATCTCGAAAACGGAACTTTGCCCGACGACGAGGTTGAAAGACGGCAGATAGTACGACGAGCAAAGGGTTATACCATAATCAATGGGCAACTGTACGAAAGGAGCACTACTGGTGTATACCTAAAGTGTGTTTCCCAGCTAGAAGGTATGGAAATCCTACGAGAAATCCATCTCGGAGATTGCGGGCATCACGCCGCTCCTCGATCGTTGGTCGCGAAAGCCTTCCGGCAAGGATTCTATTGGCTGATCGCGAAGGCGGACGCCGACAAGTTGGTTGAAACATGCACAGGGTGCCAGTATTATGCCCGACAACCACATGTTCCTGCTGAAGAATTGCGAACAATACCAATAACTTGGCCATTTGCAGTCTGGGGGCTAGACATGGTGGGGCCATTGCAAACGACACCGTGTGGGTTTACGCATCTGCTTGTAGCAGTTGACAAATTCACCAAATGGATAGAAGCTAAACCCATTAGAAAGCTTGATGGGGCAACTGCCCTTAGATTTGTCCGGGATCTAGTGGTGAGATTTGGTCTCCCACACAGCATCATCACCGACAATGGAAGCAACTTGTCACTCGGAGAAGTGGAGGCCTACTGCTGGGACAAATTCATCCGACTTGACCTTGCATCTGTGGCACACCCACAATCCAATGGTCAAGTTGAGCGAGCCAATGGATTAATTCTGCAGGGAATCAAGCCACGTATTGAGACACCACTACATAGAGCAGCTGGAGCCGGGGCGGAAGAATTGCCATCTGTGCTATGGAGTTTACGAACTACACCCAACAGATCTACCGGCTACACCCCTTACTTCATGGTATATGGAGCAGAAGCTATCCTACCTTCCGACATCCTTCACGATGCACCAAGAGTTGCCGCCTATGACGAAGATGACGCTGAAGAATCTAGATGCCTAGATGTGGACCTTCTCGAGGAGGAGCGCGTTTTGGCATGCCAAAGATCTGCCATCTACCAGCAGAAGCTATGCAGCTACCATAGTCGCCGTGTCCGACATCGCTTGTTTAAATAGGGGGATTTGGTGCTCCGACTTAAGCAGAAGAAGTCACACAAATTATCCCCGCCATGGGAAGGACCGTTCATCATAAGCAAGGCGCTGCTCAATGGGTCTTACTACCTTGTCGACAATCGTGAGATCAAGGATAGACCCAACGAGGATCATAAGCGTAAGCGACGTGACCCGGATGATGACTACCCGGAGCTTGATCGGCCATGGAACATAGCACAGCTACGTCCTTTCTACACTTAGCATTTTTTTATCTAATTGTGTACCTCTTATATGATCAATGAAATAAAGCTCTTTGGTTCGCTCATATTGCTGAGTCTTTTACCTCCTTTAGTGTTCATTTTTGGATCATATAAACCTTTATGCACAAGCTTTGCGATTGCACTTGTGAAAATTCCTCCTACGGGCGTTAGCTTAAGTTTTATGGTCTACACGTTCTTTGTTATTTTTATGTGGATTCTGGAGTAGTGACTTTTGGCACTTATTGTCGGCGATTTTGTGCTAAGGTTTTTGACGGTTCCATTGGGTATCATCACCTAAGCGCATGGTTCCGACAACGAGTCTTCCGACTCACGAAAAGTCAAGCATAAGAACCAAAGTAATGGATAAGCCAGCACTTGCTTAAAAAATATATACATGCTGGGCATTAATTCTTAAGTAGCAGGACAAGACAAACGAGTCTTCCGACTCACGAAAAGTCAAGCATAAGGTCCGCGCGCATCTTCTGGTACTTATCATTAGCCATGCCCCTCCGAGCATTCTTGTTCTTTGGAAACAAATACAAAGTCAAGTCATTGTTTAGTCTACTTGGAGCCCCTAGTCGGAGATTTTTCCATCTAGGTGCTCGGGGGCTACAGCGAGAGTTTTTAACATAGCAATATGCTTAGCTTTTCTTTAAGCATCTAGTCGGAGCCAATTCAGTTCTCAACTAGAAGCTTGGGGGCTACAGTATAAAGTTTTAACTCGGAAAATGCTTAGCTTTTCTTTAAGTATCTAGTCGAAACTGATTCAGTTACAACTAGAAGCTTGGGGGCTACATCACTTAAAATTATGAACACCGTGTATGCTACTCTTAAAGCATCTAGTCGGAATAATTCATTCCATCTAAATGCTTGGGGGCTACAGTGAGAGTTTTTTCTAACTTAGTCACTCTTAGAGCATGTGGATGCAAAACCAATGGTTTTCCGTCTACATCCTCGGGGGCTACAGTGGGATACTCATATGAAATGCAAAAGGTAAAGTAACACTTACAAGTGCGGTGATCTTGAGGTTTGTAGCACTCTCGGCCAGCAGCTTGCCAAAGGAAACACTGTTGCTTCGCAAGATGTCTGCTTGACGGAGTAGCTCCTCAAGACCGCACGTTGGAGATGACGGCACTCCTCCAGGAACCGTAGTTGTGCTACCCGGCGTTAGCACCGGGAAGATAATCTTTGGCAGTTCTAAGGGTTTCTGGGGAGCAGAGGCGCCGCGTTCGGCAGATGTACCAGCAACCACCACCGCCTTGCCGCTACCGATAGCATCCTTAGCCGGAGCTTCAGCCATTTGAAGGACAGCTCTCTCCTGCGTCGCCTACTCACCGACAACTGCAAGTTTGGTAGAGGCGCCAGAATCCACTTCCATGGCAGAAGGGCCTGGTGCCTCCTGGGCTTGGGAGCTTGTAGGAGCAGAGGAGGGCTTGATGGCAGGAGTAGAAGGGGCGATGGCAGGGGAAGAGTCGCGATGCAGCATATCCTTGATATTTTTAGAAGCCCCAAGAGTCTTGGAGGACTTCTTGAGGCTGTTTGTGGCTTTCTTCCTAAAACGTGCAAAATGCATAAGTACAGGCATGAGACAGATAAACAAGTCAATGTCGGCGAATAAGAAGCTTACACTAGGGGGGGCTCTTTGGCAAGCATCCCGGTGGCTTTCTTCTTTCCGCCTCGGTGGCAAGAATCTTTTGGAGGCTCCACCTCCGTCTTCTTTTATTACCTCCGTCAAGATCGTGAGGTAGAGCTCCTCCGCTACTAACGGGTATCATCGCTTAACACGACCGTGACTTCCTTCATCTTGGGATCATAGATTTGGGCGGCTAGATTGCCCTCCTCTAGATCATTAAGCTGTTAATTGAGAAATCACCGTGTTAGACAAGATGGTATTAGCAAGACGGAAAAACTGGAGTAATGTCATACACGGAGAATAAATACCTACCTTTGGGCACTTTCCGTTTACGAACATGTCGTAGGTAAGGGTGCAACCACGCTTCTTGTCCTTCACCTTGACGATGTCCTTAAGACGGAACTTGACGGAGTCGCTCGAGAATTTGTCCTCGGAGATCCGGAGGGTATCCCTTCGGTCGCCGGTGTACTCGTGCATGACCTTCGCACGGTGCTGCAGAGGTTGCATACGCCTGATGAACTAGCACATGGCTAGGTCCAAGCCGGTCAGACCCGTATCTACAAACCATTCGATCCGCCTTATTACGCGAGAAGCGTTGAGGTCGGAGGGAAGGGAGGCATGTGACTGCCATGTGGAGACTTCAGCGGCGGCTCCATCCACAAAGTCCGGGTATGTTGCTTCTCGGCCCGACAAAGGAATGTCGGGGCCGTAGAAGTACGTCTGCTGCCAGTTCTTACACGACTCGTGGCCGACAATGTCGGGGAACCGCCGGCCAGGTCGGATCTTGAAGCTTATGGTGCCGCAGTTTCTAAGTTCCTCCTTGCTGTGTCCGGCTTCACGTTTGACGGTGAAGAAGTAGACAAACAGATCTAACCTAGGCCTAATCCCTAGGTAACCCTCGCAAAGTGCCGTGAAGTTGCTAAGCACTAGGATGCTATTGGGGGAGACGTTGTGGGGTTGGACCTGGAAGTGGTTCAAGGCAGATAGGAAGAAGTGGGAGATGGGCAAAGAAACGCCGCGTACCAATTGCGCCTTGAGGTATACCTTCTCTCCGACTTGGGGAGAAGGGGTCACCGCCGGGCGGGCGCCAGGCGAGCCCCTCCGTCGCAGGGAGGTAACCCTCCGCGACCATCTCTTGGATGTCGCGGCCGGTGATGTCCGAGCCGCGCCAATCGCCTTTGTGCGAGTCTGGATCCTCTTCCAGGGGCTCCAGCGCCGCCAGGTTATGGCTTCCGCCGGTGGTTTCTATCACCGTCGATGCGGGAATAACCAGGCCCTCTGGGGGCACAACGACGGAGCTCGCCGGCTTCGCCGCGGCTTCGCTCGACGTTTCCATTGATGGAGATGAACCGCTGATAGCCATGCAGGAGGGAGAGGATGCGACTGGTGCAGGAAGTGGGACTAGGGTTTCTCGACGTTTTCGCGGAGAGCTCGAGGAGGTGCGCGGCTAGAGGAAGAAGACGATGACGCGAGAGAATGGGGTGAAAAAGTGGGAAGTGTCCCACGGCCGCTATTTATCTTACTCTGTGTCAAGATTCGTGCAGCTAATCGGACGGTTGTCGCGTAGACGACGTGTACGTGAACGTGCGCGGTAATTTCGCCACGTCTCCAACCGTCGCCGCCAACGGTTCGTATCGCTCGCGCGGGAAAATCGGCTATGATTACGATCTCTGCATGTGTGAGTTATGAGGCGTCGCTAACCTATAGCCTACGTCGTCATAACTGACATGGTAGATGAGCCGTCCCATCGAAGATTCCGGCGTGGACGGATTTAATCCGACAACGGGAGCGTACGATGGAAGATTCAGCATTTCTCCGACTTACTCGTAGAAGACGGAGAAAACCTTGCAGGGTTCTTTGGGAGGACTACAAGATATTGATTGACGATTTGCCGACATTCATCTAGACGGAGCATTCCACGAGAAGAGGCAAGACGGCGCAAGATCTCGGAGTTCTCCGGGGGCTACTATTGGGGATATGCTATTTGGGTATCCCCATAGCATGTCTCTTATCCGACTAACCCGGGTGGCCCATAGTCGGTAGCATGGCCTATGGCTTGCTGGGCGGCCCAGTTAGGTGGATCCAGAAGGGAGGCCCATGCCGGATAAAGGAAGGCTACGGTGGAGTCACCAACGTACCCGGAGCCTTGGAGTGCAAGATACACAAGACTAGTAATAGACGGTGTAGGACTTTGTAACCTGTCCGGCTAGGACTTTTCCCTGTAACCCTAGGACCTGACGACTATATAAGCCGAGCCTATGGGAGCCTTTAGGGCACGATAACTTAGAGTTTCTAGTCACCTCGCACAGCGAACCTATCTCTGTAACTCGGCGTATTGCCATTATAGTGATTTATAGCAGGAGTAGGATTCCGCCGCCGTTGTGGGATCTGAACTGCAGCTGTGTTAGCTCGCATCACAACCGTCCGCCTTACCCCACATCTCTAAACACGCACTGTGAGGACCCCTCCATGGCGTACTCGTCGGCAATACCACGACAGGTTGAGGCTGCTGCCCCTGTCAACCAGCACGCGCAAGAACCGACAGGTGCACGAGTCAGAGATGACGAGGGGGTCGAGCACCATCGCGTAGCCCTCAGGATTCACAAGTGAATCCGGCTGGTCGGCCTGGATCCAAGTGATGGGAGTCTCGGACCAATTGAGCCGTAGGGGGACCGGGGGAACGACGACGTTCACCTCCGCGCTGCGCTGCCTCCAGCCGCGATTATCAATCGGCTCGGCCTCGAAGATGTGGTAGTTCTCGTGTTGTTAGGGGTAGCCTCCGTTGCCGCGGTTGTTTCCCGCTGCCCTAGCCGGCGGTGGGGGACCGCCTGTAGGGGGTGGAAGGAGGGGAGGTAACCCGGCTTGCTCCTTGATCTGTCTGGTCCAGCTGCACTGCCGAGTGGTGTGCGTAGCTGGCTTGGTGGCGTTGTGGTACTTGAAGGGCCCGTCGAACATTTCCTGGAAAGTGAAGGCATTCCTCTGCCTCTTGTCATTGTGAGCTGGCGCGCCCTGTACCGTGTTGACTTGCCGCTGGTGGTAGCGCGGGCTCTGGTTCTCAACCGGGCGCTTGCCCTAGTAGCGGTTGTCGTTGCCGTGCCGTCTGGACGAGCCGGCGTCACTGCTCTGGCCGGCAGGCTTCTCCCTAGCATCCGTGGTGGGAACCAGACGTCCTTCCGCATTTATCCGGAGGGGCTTCTTCATTGCCGCATCCGCAGTGGCATACTGGTCGGCGACGGTCATCTTCTCCACCATGGTCTTGGGCTCGTCGCACAGCAGCCGGTGGCGCAGCATCGTGCCTTCGCGGCACCCTTTGATGAAGAAACCGATTGCCTGGTTCTGCAGCACCCCTTCGCAGGAGTTGCGCGGCTCGGTCCAGCGGGCGAGTTACGCTCGATCCAACTCGCGGTCTCCCTGGACACACAGAGAGATAGATCACGGGGCCTGCCTAGGTGCTTGTAGGTGCCGTTGAAGTTCCGGATGAAGACTTTCTCGAAGTCTGGCCAAGCGTTGATGCTGTTGGGCGCGAGTCTGCTGAGCCAGGTTCTTGCCGAGCCGGTTAGCATGAGGGGGATGTACCGGATCGCAACACGCTTGTTGCCGTGCACGATGCCGACTGCGGTGACATAGTCGGTCAGCCAGTCTTCCGGCTTCATGCTGCTGTCGTATTTGGGGGTGTCCCAGGGTAGGGAGAACTTGTCGGGAAAGGGCTCCTTCCGGATGCGTGGTCCGAAACACACGGGACCAGTTGCGTCTTCCTCCTCAGTGAGGCGAGCTTCCGTTAGGAGGTCGATGCGAGCGCCCGCGTCTGTCTCAACCGGATTGGGGGTTCCCACCCGGTCGGTTAGGTAGGACGGTGGAGGGGGTGGGTTCTGGCCAGGCGAGGGATGGTGGCTCGTGGCGCCCTGCTCGCCGCGAGGCTGGCTACTGCCGGACTTGCGATGCTTGGAGTGCGGAGGTTGCTGGCCCGGGGACACGGAGCACTCGGTCCGACGAGGTCCACCCTGACTGTTGTGAGCCGGGTGATTCCCCATAGAGCTGGCTCTAGCCTCGAACGCGACCCAAGCAGCCTCGTCCTGCTCGTCGGCCACCTGCAGCAGGTGCTGCATGCGCTGAAACTGGCGCAGCGTCTCGTCCCCCACCAGGTGGGGTAGATCCTCCACGACGGCTCGCGCCGCCCGGAAGTTCTTGACCGCGGTATCATAGACGGGCGGAGGGAAGTAGGTGTGGGAAGCTGGCTCGAGGTCATGCTCAAAGCGGGTGCCCAGTTCCCCTCCGCGGCGCTGCACGGAACCCAGCCGGCTGGGATCCTCGTTAGCCGGGGTGAGGCCATGCGCGCAATTATACTCGCGGATGTTGCTCTCCATCCGGTACTTGGTGGAGGCTAGTCCTTGGGCCTGCTGGAGCAGACGCTCTCGCGCTGCCTCGATCTTGGCCATGACCGCATCCAGGTCGTCCCCGGGGTGCACCTGCTCGTGGAGCTCTCTGATGACCTCATCCGCCACGCCCTTTTCGCGCACCGGGGTAGACAGGCCGGCATGGTTGCTGCCACGATCGAGGGGAGGACGGCGTCTATTGCTTGAGCTAGCCATCATCACCTCAACGATGCCGGGTGCAGCGAACGCGCTGCCGGCTGAGGGAAACGGCTCGGCGAAGGAGACGATTTCCCGAGGGAAACGCTCTAGAACGGTGGCGACGTAGATGGGTAGATCGCCGAACAGCAGGACGGAGCCGTCAGCCGGAAAGCTAGATCCAGCGAAGCAGCTGGCGTTGTCGATGACGCAGTCAAACTGCCCGAGCGTGAGCACGAGGCCGGAAGCCACGCGCTCGCCTGACGAAGTGCGGGGTCCCGTGCGGAACGTCTCTCCGGTCGCCGCCATCTTGGCCCCACGGTGGGCGCCAACTGTCGTCGTTATGGAAACGGCAGAGCCTAAGCAGGCTAGAAAGAGGTGTGGGAGCTAAGCAGGGAAGTGAGCGACGGCGTCCGCAGGCGGGATTGGATACAAGCAAGTGTGGTGACACAAGATGTACCCAGGTTCGGAGCCCTCGATGTGAGGTAAAACTCCTACTCCTGCCGGACTGACTATCTGGACGAACACTAAGGGCTACAATGCTCCCTGATCTGTCTCTGATCTGGCTAGTAGTAAGTGAGGGTCCAACCCTTGCCCAGTTGCCCCTGTCGCCCCTTATATAGGCCGAGGCGGCGTGGGCAATGACCTGGCCGACTGGCGGGTCCCATAGACGGGCCCCAACTGGCTATGTCATCTACAGTGGCCGGCATGGGAGTGTGTACTCATAGTCAAGCCCATGCCACAACGCACTCTATAGTGGTTGTCATGCAGGTAGTTGTGCACAGTGCCACCTACTATCTACTATTGCAATCGTCATCGTTAGAAGTCATCGGTATGGACCAAGTGTCTGAGTCTCCTTTCTGTCTTGTCTGTTGTCCCGATCGTACTTTTCCTGTCTTGGGAGGCCGGCTAGAGTGACCTAGAAGACTGGCCTTCCTGGGCTAGATGTTTGGATCCATCCAGCCACTCTTCTGCTCTTGCTTGCTTCATCTGGCTGATGCCTCCGCCGGTTGGCTCTTGATCTGTCCTGCTCTGGACGGTTGTCTTGATTCAGCCAGATGGCGCTCTTATCAATGGTTTTCATTCCGGATGGCTGGTTTGCCAGTCGGGCCTTGGTCTGTTCCTTCTTCTGAATTGTCTTGTACTTTTGCGTCCGGCTACTCCCAGCCAGCTATCGTGCTTGTGATCTGCATCTTGTCCGATTAGCCTACCTAGGGGCGATCCCCCCGACACCCTTTCCACTGAAACCCTAGTCGTCGCAGGACCCGTCCTCGCCGCCGTTGCAGACCACCATGAGCCCCGCCGTGAATCTTGGAAGCTCCGCGTTGTTCGACTCGTTTGATTGACCTCAACCGCGTGAGCCGGCGTGCCCCCAGGCGTCCAAATATAGCCATCTTCCTGAGCTCCGGTCATTGCATTTGTCGTCGATTCTGGCGTCATCCGGTCTCCCCTTGCCTCCCCGACACCACCACCTCGCTCCTGGTCCCCATGGGCCCTCTCCCTTGCCCCCTCTCGCTCTGGTTACCCTCCTCCACGGCCACCTGCAAGCCCCGCCGCCACCGTTCGTCAGAATCGAAGCTCCGGTGATCGTTAGCAAGCGGCGCCGCTAGATTTTGGTTCTGCGCGACGCGCCGCATCGAACGCACGCAACCCTGCATCCTCGCTTGCTCGTTAGCGCCGTTCTCTGCCGCCGTCTGCAGTGTTCCCCGGCGAGCCGACATGGCGCCCATGTTGTGTCGACATGGCGCCTGCGTGGCAATGATGTGGGTGCTGACCCATCCTGGCCAGCGTGGCTAGTTGACCTATCCCTAGGCCCAGTCGTCTGTGACTGAGGCTAGCCTCAGCCTCAGTACGAATTGACCCCCAACCGTGTGATGTCAGCCTTCTGTCATCATGACGCAATAAAACAATTAAATTTTTTAATAATTGCAGAAATTGATATAATCTTATAAAATCAATAACTTATTATTTATAAGTCAGAAAAATACAAATAATATATCAAAATGTTCGGAAAAATGAGAACTATCTAATAGAGCTATAATCATGCATTGTTCAACAACTTTCATGACAAGTTTAATTAGATAACAAAACCAACCCCCTCATATATATCCGGAGTTTCTCCGAGTTAGGGTTTATACCCCTCGGAACACCATTTAAATTGTCGAGCATGATTTTGGGTTACATTTCAATACAAATTAACTTGTCATATCATCATCCTTGCTTGAGCATTGCATCGATTCCATGTGTTGATTGTGTCCCTTTCTTTTTGGTGTTTGGTTCTTCCTCGGTAGAATATGAGATCGAGATCGAGATCGAAACCAGAGATCAACATCGTCGAAGCTCGAAGACAAATAATTGACCAACTATAATCAAGTCAAGTATAAGGCTTCCAAAGATCTGCTTATGGGTTATCAATAGGCAAAGGCAAGCATAGCCCCATCATAATATAATCCTATGATTTCGAAAGCATTTCTATCCTTGCCATGTTGCATACGATTCTACTGTGGTCTTTTATCGACAGATAGAGTATCCTATCTATTGCATTACTCCCTTTGAGCTTATACTACCTGATCCACTACTCCTAGCATAACTAGTTTTGGATTGTGTGCACTGCTAGAGCTATATTTGTGTCCTGCCTAGCCTTGCATAGCTGTTGAGTCTGGTCCATCCAGATGATGTTTCAGATGCAAAGAATCTAGTATGACAGGAGAACGTGCTGAGATGAGATCAGTGATATGAGATTAAACATGCTAAGGCTTGTATGGGAGGCCACAGTGGGATGTGGTTTTTCTAATCCCATGCTCGCCACCACTAGGACCTGAGTTCTTGCCTTTGGAACCGAGACGAGCGTATAGCCACACGGGGCTTGGGAACCCCTCGCCTGATTAACTTGCCTAGTAGATTCCATGAGTCACATAGTTCGGCGTTCCATTCAACATATGTATTGAAAACCTTTTGAAATATTTGCCGGGTGAAGGTGCATTCATAACAGGTAGGGAAGCGTGGACCGGGTTTCTTAGGGTCGATGGAGCCCCTGGTGAACCAACCTCGCCTCACATCTTTAAGGACTGGCTTCGGGACTTGACCCGTTACGATGGAACCATCCTTATTGCGTGACTCGTGGTCTCGGCGAAAGCAAGGTAAAGGTCGTGGACAACCACCCTCTGCCAGCCTTCCAAGGAAGAGGGCTAATAGCTTGGCATTAAGAGTTGGTTGGTACGTGTGGGTAAAGTTTTACACCCCTGCAGGGTAATAATATTTTCAAAAAGCCGTGTTCACGGTTATGTAATCTTGGTGACCAGATTCTAAGATCATAGAGAACATGAACCTAATCGTAATACTTGGCAGATCAATGTGTGCTTAAGGATGCTTCCTCATGGGTACGAGGGGTGATCCTAGTTGGTAGATGATGATGATTTGGTGGATATACAAGATGATGATAAATATTTTAGAGATGTCACTCTATTATCCCTTTTAAAATAATTTGAATAGATAAGCTTCTCCTCTCTCTTGTTTTATAAACAAAGATGGCTTTATGCAAAACAACTCCACCAGCCATAAGTCTTGCGGAGTACACCCTGTACTCACCCTTGCTTTGTTAATACTTTTGGCAGAGTAAGTGTTCCCCTGAAGATGAGTTCCATACTACATCGACATCGACGAGTAGATTGGGGTTCCCGACCGGCAGCCTGGATCTATGGGCTGGGACGTCATCGTTATGCTTCAGGCCTCTTAGGCCATTTGTTAAGTTTGCTATACTTAATAGCATAATTTTCCTTCCGTTGTTTGATGTTTGTGGTCAGTGACCTCTGCTTGTAATAATTTGGTTCTCTGCTCAGTTATGAGCTTGATGTAATAAATTTTGTGTTGTAGGGTCACTGTAACATCCCAAAAATCATGGTTTCCAAAACTCATTTCAATCATATATGCATCTCATTCATTCATTTAGGGTTTATCAAAAATCACTTAGAAACAGAAGTTGAGTCTATGATTTCATGTGGACATTTGATTCCAAGATGACCATCACACTTTGAAATTTGGAAGCTTAAATACTTGTTTGTTTGACTCCATTGTTGGAATGATTGTGTGAAACTCTACCATGATTCAAAAACTTAGAAGTGATTCAAAACCCTAAATTCAAATAATTACAACTATAGCAAAAATCTCTGTTCATTTTGAAAACCAAGCATAACCAAACCCTACAAAGCAACCACTTGGTTAAATAACTGCATTTGAAACCACAGAACCCCACAAAGATCCCCAAATTTGTTTGAATTCAAAAAGGATTTGAAAACATATCAAAAATCAATTCAGAAAATAGAAAACAGAAAAAGAAAAGGGCAAAGAAATAGAAAAGGCGGCGGGATCGCCCAAGAACCAAATCAGCCCAGAAGCCCACCCGGGACTTCTTTCTCTCAAGACGCACGAGCACACGCGCTGAACCACTGACCGTAGGACCCCACCGAAAACTTGCGCATATCACTGACAAGCGGGCCAACCCCACGACAGCGTCGTCTCCACCCGCACGACCCATTCATTCCCCAAATCAAGCGTTTCGGTCTTGATTCGCGGCATCAATTCGAGTTATTGGCTCGGTGATTCTCGCCATGAGCCAGCTATAAGAAACCCTCTCCCCTCTCTTTTCCCCAAAACCCAACACTGAACGCCCCAGTGCGCATTGCTCTCTGCAACCCCGCCTCCGACGATCGCGCCGAATTCCGCTTGGCAACGTCAACAACCGCCGCCACCGCCCTGCAAGAACTCCGCGACCCCTCTTCGTGGCGACGAGGAACCACGCCAACAACGACGGACCGTAGCCGACATTTTCGCGAACTCGGCAAGCAATCGGCGACACCAAACCTCGAAGCACCACATCTGCAAGCGACGACGCCGCCATTCGACGAGGTCCAGAGCCCATCTCCGAGCACCCTTCGCGAACGAGCACCACCTCGAGCCAAGACACCTTCACGGATCTGGTAAGCGCATCCTTGCATCCTAGAATGGCCTGTAACGCCGCACAGCGACCGACGCCGCCACACCAAGCGCCGCTCGTTTTAGGTTAGATGAATCTTAGCCATTAGATCTGGATCCTACGCGTAGAAACACTCCACTTATCGAAGAGGTATGGACAGATCTGAGCCGCGCAACGCTATTTAAATCCAACGGCTCAGAAGGGCGATCCGGTGCGAACCGGTACGCGCCAGTAAAAACACGACGCGTGGCAGGAATTTAGATTAAAACAGATTTTAAAACCAGAATTTGATTCAAACTTCAAATGCTTATAACTTTCAAACGACACGTTGGATTTTTGCAAACTTTATATCGTTGAGTTCAGTAAGACAAGGCCTATCAGAATATACCTTTGGATTAGCATATAGTAACAGTTAAAAATGATTTTTATTGTGAAACATGTTTAGGGCTATTTTAGATATAGTTTTATTCTTGTAGTTATTTTTTGGGCCAAATAAAATGTAGTTGGCAATTTTGAGCCTTGTTAAGTTTCTGTGCTCATGAACATACTTGGTATAATTTTCAAAAATCACCATTTAGTAAATTCTTGCATGCATGCATTCATATTATTTTTGATTGTATTTATATTGTGTGTAATTGTGTGCTATTGTCTCTTGTGTAGATTTTGATAGTGATTGTGATTGTGAGGAGTGCTACTCTCCCCACTACCAAGGCAAGTGATATTTTCATGAATTTACTATCCTAAGTTTTATACTTGCATTAGATATTTTGCTAAGGTAAATGCATGATATTTTGCTTAGTGCAAGATGGGAAATCCTAAGTAGAGTGAAGTAGTGGAATTGCTAGGGAAATTTTCCTAAGTTAAGATACCATACCTTGCTTAGCCTAGCTTATAGAAAACAAGGGTGGTGAACATCTATATGGTTTATGATAAAAATATTCTAAGTCAAGAGACTTGTATTTTCTTAATACAACAACTAAGTCAAATAAACCTCACAGGTGGAATGGGATTGATTGGTTATGTTGAGTGGTTACACAAGGCCATGGACTTGGGTTGTGTATCTCACTTGTGGTATGCCACCCAGGCACAAAGGGATTTGGAGGCCAAATGTTGAGAAAGCTTACAGTGCAACCACTTGGCAATATGGGCTCTGCCATGATCACATAGGTTGCTAGAACTTAGTCATTTGGACAGTTGGTGGTAGATGGGATGATAGGTTGGAACGCGTCCATTTGACTAAGGAAAGGCTTCTGAAAGGTCCTGTCTTGGGAAACCAAGTCTGGTGGGGAAAGTGCACAACCTCTGCAGATGGAAAACCTAAGTACTTAGCCTTGTCCAAGGAAATGGACACTTGAGCATCAAGACATGGAAGCCACAAGAATCTCATCACTCCAACTTCTAATTTAAAAAACTTGTGGGTGAACAAGGGTGAAGGACCTCAATATCTATTGATGGTATCCTTGGGAATGTTTTGACAAAGAAAACTTAGCAATTTCAACTAATAAGTAAAACATGATTTTAAGCAAAGCAAGCCAAGCTACACTAGCCAAATGCATATAGAACTATAGACCACTTAAAATATACTAAGGTATCACTTGCCAATACTATTCCAAAGTATTGACCCTCTGTGGCTGTAACTTGTGATGTTGCAGGTTACTCCGATGATGAGTAGGAGTCATGAGTCTACACTCAACATGCTTGCCTGTGGCACATGAAGATGAAGACTTATGTTTATTACTTGTTCCTTAAAACTCTTGTATTAGGCCTATGGCCATGAGTTGTATAAGACTATGTTTTGACTGGAATGAATGTAATAAATGACCTTTGTATCTGTGTACTTCATCTTAAACTGTGGATGCTAGCATTGATCCAGGACTAGCATTGCAATCACAGGATCCTTTCCTTTATAAAGGAGGGTCTAACAGATGGTATCGAGCACTGTGTTGCTGTAGGATTATGACCCTAGGAATTGGAAAACCACTAAGGAAAAAGTTTTCAACTACTTCTACACTTGTCTATTCTTCTCGTAAAACTTTTCTAATCTCTTTCAACTTCCCTTGTAGATGAACTCCATCAACGAAGCCGTGAAGAAGGACCACTCATGACCATGACCTTGGAATGTGAAACTGAGTTTCCAAATATTCTCAAGGACCTCATGGAAGCTATGGATGCACATGGTGAAGCCGTGTACAAGGGCTTTCCGGTGATGGATGAAGGAGGAGTATTGGTGGGTGCAACTACACTTGTATAAAAACAAGGGAGACAACCACAAAGAAAGGGGATTCTGCATGTACACCAACACTACTATGCACACCACATTCTTTGAGTCAGCCAGGGATGCAGCTTGGAGGACTATCAAGGAACTAAGTGCTAGAGTAAAGTGCAGAATGCTCAACCTCCAAAAGGACTTAGAGAAAGAGAAAGAACTTACTCAAGAATTGGAAGACAACAACCAAGAAATAAGGGGAGATGTTATAGACTTAGTGATAGAGTCAAGGGAACAAGATTGGTGGATTGCCTCTAGGAACATTGTGTTCAATAATAGGTCCCGTGAGATTGGACTGTAATGACATTTCGTTAGTTGGACCACCACTTATCACCTTATTTTCAAAAGATATTTAAATAAGTACGGACCTTGAATGATGTAATGAATTCATGTATGCATGGCTTGTGTGACAATTATGTTTCATGGATATGTATGAATGCTGTCATGGTTTATTTTGAATTGCTTTGTTCTAACTTTTTAATCTTATAAATAGATGCCTGTTGCCATCAGCACCGTTGAGGAGTTTCGAGTTACTGCTTTGGTCCCCGTATCGTTGAGCTTACCACTGCTTGACCTCCCTCTTCCCACCATTACGGTGTACCCACTCACCAAGTTCGAGAGGAAGGACCTGCAGGGCTTCAAGGTGACCCACCAGACGCCAGATGAGCCCACTGAGGCCATCGTCTTCAAGTTGATGCACGATGAGGGAGAGAGGCATGGAGGTAGTCATGCAGGACCTGATAGGACGATCAGGCCGTCACTCCAGAATGAGGGGTACTCACTTTCTACGTCTTGATGAGACGTGATGATGACGGAGAGTCCATCGACTTTGAGGACGACTCGAGGAGCGCCATGAGCCGATCGTCTTTATCTTCGTGACTTGGAGACTCTTCTCGACACGTAGATACGGACGGACAGACGTCATGCTAGGCAATGACGAGCCAGTGCAGCTTCGCGAGAAGGACAAGCTTTTGCAGCAGGATGAGATGATCAAGGAGATGGAGACAAAATTTGAGACCCAGGACCGCAGATTCAAGAGTCAGAGAAACGCGTCGGGATAGGAACAAGAGAACCGGGACATGACAGGAGCTGAAGTCCAAGGACTTGAGCTTGAGCAGCAGATGGTCATTGAGAGGCTTCCCGGAAGAGGGCTCTCAAGGCCAAGGTTGATTCTTTGACTACTACGATTGAGGAGAACAAGACCGATGGAGAACGCAGGTCTTACCTTCGTCGAGGAGGAGATTGACGTTGATGAGTAGACATGACTACTCGTTTATCTTGTTATTCATACTTGCTATTGTGGACTTATTATTGGACCATCCGACATGTGGATGGCTTGCCACTTGTGTGTGTACCTCATGAGCTTGTTATGTGTTGAACTTCTTTTCTTATGTTGCTTGTTATGTGTTTGCTTATGTGTATTGTGCATGAAACATCTATGGGTATCTCATTCTTATCTATTTGAACAAACCAGATGCCTCCCGTCATAAAACCCCAACCCCAACAACATCACCCCAGAAATGCAACAAATGATGAATGCGCAAACTCAGCTTATGCAAATGATGACAACGTTCATCCAAAACCAGAATAACAACAACAACAACAACAACAACAACAATGACCCCAACAACAACAACAACAACAACAACAACAACAATAACAACAACAACAACCCTCCGGGTTTCGATATGCTCACCAGATTTTTGCGTCTGAGGCCAGCAAAGTTTTCGGGAACAACTGATCCCATGGCAGCCAATGACTGGTTGCGCTCTGTGAACAAAGACTTGGTGACGATGCACCGATGCTGAAAAGTCGATTCGCAGACATCTGTTGGAAGGACCACCGCCACATGGTGGGATAACTTCCAAATCACCACTCCCATTGATGAAGTGACATGGGACATATTTGAGGATGGGTTTCGCACCGCTCATATCTCGTCGGGATAATGAGTCGAAAAGAAGGAGTTTCACAACTTGAAGCAGCGCCATCGCATGTGGCGAATATGTAGAAGAATTCAACAATCTGGCGCTATGCACCTGACGAGGTTGATCGATGCCAAGAGAAAGGAAAAGTTCTTGGAAGGCTTGAATGATGAACCGAACCTACAGTTATCGAGCATATGTTCCAACTTATCAGTCTCGTGTGACAAGGCTGCTATTTTGGAGAGTAAAAGGAAACAAGTCGAGAGTAGGAAGAGGAAACACCGACAAACAGCTCGGATCGTCTCACAAACGGTCCCATTATGATGATGGCGCTCGGATCCCATAAACATGGGAAGTTCAACAAGCACCACAACCGTCATGACAAACATCGTAGTCATGACAATGATAAATACAAGAACCACAAGGGTGGACATAAGAGCCACCACAGTGGAAATGGTAGTGGAGGTGGAGGTCGATGTCAAAAGGACCTCGGTAAGTTGAGTGCTACAAATGCAAGAAGATGGGGCATTATGCTAATGAGTGCCTGAAAAGAAAGTTGAAGGACCCAACAAGCCAAATCCATTTCAGAAAGGACAGGTTAACCACATCAATGTGGAGGAGGTCTATGAAGAACCCGATGCGTGGGTGGTAAGTTCAGACTCAATACAATTTCAGCATTTGTACTCTTTGATATGGTGCATCTCATTCATTCATATCAAAGGCATTTGTTGAAAAGAATGAAATACCGAGAAACCATTGGGTGTCCTATAAGAGTAAGTTCTCCGGGGAGAAATGATAGTAAACTCGGATGTCATGACTTAGTCATAGAGTTTGGAAAACATAAGTTTCGGTGAATCTAATAATCCGAATTCCCAAGGGTTGGATGTGATATTGGGAATGGATTGGATGGCTAAGTATGAAGGAGTATTAGATTGTGCCAATCGATTACACTCACAACCCCAAGGAAAAAGAATAAAGTTTAAGTCAAATTTTGAATTTAAAGGAAGTAAGCTAAATTCTCTTAAGGGGGTTAGCATGGAAAGTGTATTAGTTGTGTGTGAATATCCGGATGTGTTTCCGGAAGAATTGCCAGGAATGCCACCGGATAGAGATGTGGAGTTTCTGATAGATTTGGTGCCAGGATCAGGACCAATAGCTAAGAGACCATAAAATGTCATTGATGAATTAAAGGAGCTCAAGAAACAACTAGGGGAACGATTCTGAAAGGGTTTATTCAACCAAGTTCTTCATCCTGGGAGCCCCAGCTTTGTTCAGAGAAGAAAGATAGAACCCAAAGATTGTGTATTGACCGTTCTCTCAACGAGGTTACAATCAAGAACAAGTATCCTTTGCCAAGAATCAATGACTTATTTGATCAGCTAGAAGGAGCATGTGTATTCTCAAGATTGATCTTGATCAAAGTTATTTTCAACTCAAGATACGAGAGCAAGACATACCAAAACAGCATTTACCACAAGGTATGGATTGTATGAGTATACCGTGATGCCTTTTGGTTTAACCAACGCTCCGCCTATTTCATGAATATGATGAACAAGGTGTTCATGGAGTTCCTTGACAAGTTCGTTGTCGCTTTCATCGATGACATCTTAGTCTACTCCAAGAGCAAGGAAGAGCATGAAAGACACTTACGCTTGATACTTGAGAACGAGGGAACATAAACTATATGCCAAATTTAGCAAGTGTGAGTTTTGGTTAGAAGGTTGGTTTTCTTGGTCATGTGATGACAAAAGATGGTGTGGCTTGATCCTGCTAAGGTTTCAGCGGTGATGATTGGGAATCACCCAAAACGTGAAAGAAGTTCGTAGTTTCCTTGGCTTAGCAGGTTACTACGAAGGTTTATTGAAAATTTCTCAAAGTTGCTAAACCTATGACAGAATTGCTAAAGAAGGACAAAAGGTTTGCAGTCTCAAGGATGTGAAGTCGACTTTAGAATTAAAGAAGAGACTTGTGACACCAGTTCTATGTTCAGATTTGGAAAAGGATTTCCAAGTGTATTGTGATGCTTCTCATCAAGGCTTGGGTGTCAGACTTATGCAAGATGGTAGGGTCGTAGCTTATGCTTGAGACAACTCAAAACTCATGAAGTAAACTACCCTACACATGATTTGGAGTTAGCCTCACGTCCATGCACTCAAAACATGGAGACACTACCTTTGGGAAAGCGTTGTGAGGTGTTCACCGATCATAAGAGTTTGAAATATATTTTCACCCAAAAGGAAATCAACATGAGACAAAGGAGATGGTTAGAACTTATCAAGGATTACGACTTGAGTTTGCAATACCATCCCGGTAAAGCAAATGTAGTAGCGGATGCTCTAAGTCGTAAGACATTTTTAAATGGCCTTACAAAAGGAGAAATGCCAGATGATTTGTGTAAGCAATTCAAAGAACTCAGATTGGAGATTGTACCAGAAGGACATCTCATGTCCTTAGATGTTCAACCCACTCTATTGGACAAGATCCGAAGTCCGTGGTTGGATGAGGAAATTGAAAAGATTAAGGTAAACATTGGTCTAGGAAAGGCTAAAAGTTTCCATGTTGAACAGGGTACATTATGGCACGGAAACGTATATGTGTTCCACAAGACCCTGAGTTGCGAAAACTGATATTACAAGAAGGTCACAACTCTCCATATTCTATTCATCCGGGAAACACCAAGATGTACATGGATATGAAAGAAAGATTTTGGTGGAACAATCTCAAAAGGGACATAGCCGAACATATCGCTTTGTGTGATGTGTAGTAGAGTCAAAGCGAGCACGAAACCAGCAGTCTGCTTCAACCATTGCCTATATTCGAATGGAAGTGGGAAAATATTGGTATGGATTTCATTACCGGATTACCAAGGACTAGATCGATACGATTCCATATGGGTAGTAGTGGATCGTCTAACCAAAGTGGCTCATTTTATACCCGTGAAGACAACTTATACAAGTGCCAAGTTAGCAAAAATTTACATGAGCAGATTGTATGCCTTCACGGTGTGCCTAAGAGTATTGTATCAGATAGGGGTACCCAGTTCACATCTCACTTCTGGAGACAGCTTCATGAATTCTTAGGAACGAGATTGGAATTTAGCACTGCTTTTCATCCACAAACGGATGGACAAACAGAAAGAACCAATCAAATTCTTGAAGACATGTTGAGAGCCTGTGATCTAGACTATGGAGCAAGTTGGGATGAAAGTTTGCCTTACGCAGAGTTCTCTTACAACAATAGTCATCAATCTAGTATTGGAATGGCACCGTTTGAGTTACTCTACGGAAGGAAGTGTACCACCCCATTGTTATGGAATGGTGTGGGAGAAAGAAGTTTATTTGGACCTGATATTATCAAGGACGCCGAAGAAAAAGTTAAATTGGTTAAGGACAGGTTGAAGATAGCACAATCCCGACAGAAAAGCTACGGATTCTAAGCGTGAGAAGTCACCTACGGTTGGGGATAGAGCCTATCTCAGGTATCACCACTCCGTGGAGTGAAAAGATTTGGAGTCAAAGGAAAGTTGGCACCAAGATACGGGGCCATTCAAGATTCTAAGTAAGGGAGAAGTTGCATATGAAGTGGAATTACCGAATCTCTATCGGGTCCATAACGTATTCCATGTGAGTCACTTAAAAGTGTCACCCAAATGGAAGAGTCTTCTTTAAAGGATACCATACCTTTGGAGGAAGTTCACTAGAAAGTGATCTCACTTATGAGGAAAAGCCTGCCAAAATTCTAGAGAGGCAAAGAGTCACCGGGACCAAGACTATCAAATTACGTAAGTGCAATGGAACCATCACTCAAGAGGAAGCAACATGGGAAAGAGAAGATGATCTTGAAGGACCACCCTCACCTATTTGTTAAAACCGAATCTCGAGGAGATTCATCTTAAGGGGGTTAGATTTGTAACATCCCAAAAATCATGGTTTCCAAAACTCATTTCAATCATATATGCATCTCATTCATTCATTTAGGGTTTATCAAAAATCACTTAGAAACAGAAGTTGAGTCTATGATTTCATGTGGACATTTGATTCCAAGATGACCATCACACTTTGAAATTTGGAAGCTTAAATACTTGTTTGTTTGACTCCATTGTGGGAATGATTGTGTGAAACTCTACCATGATTCAAAAACTTAGAAGTGATTCAAAACCCTAAATTCAAATAATTACAACTATAGCAAAAATCTCATTCATTTTGAAAACCAAGCATAACCAAACCTACAAAGCAACCACTTGGTTAAATAACTGCATTTGAAACCACAGAACCCCACAAAGATCCCCAAATTTGTTTGAATTCAAAAAGGATTTGAAAACATATCAAAAATCAATTCAGAAAATAGAAAACAGAAAAAGAAAAGGGCAAAGAAATAGAAAAGGCTGCGGCGGATCGCCCGACAACCAAATCAGCCCAGAAGCCACCGGGGACTTCTTTTTCTCTTCGCCTTACGAGCACCTTGCTGAACCAATCTGACGTAGGACCCCGAAAACTTGCATATCAGCGAAGCGGCGGGCCACGACGTCGTCTCCACCCGCACGACCCATTCATTCCCCAAATCAAGCGGGCGTTTCTGGTCTTGATTCGCGGCATCAATTCGAGTTATTGGCTCAGTGATTCTCGCTCGCGAGCCAGCTATAAGAAACCCCTCTGTCCCCTCTCTCTTTTCCCCAAAACCCCGAACACTGAACGCCCCCAGGCTGCGCGCATTGCTCTCTGCAACCCCGCCGTCTCCGACGACTGCGCCGGCGAATTCCGCCTTGGCAACGTCAACAACTGGCCGCCACCGTCTCCTGCAAGAACTCCGGCGACCCCTCTTCGTAGCGCGACGAGGAACCACGCCAACAACGACGACTGACCGTAGCTGACATTTTCGCGAACTCCGGCAAGCAATTCCGGGCGACACCAAACCTCGGCAAGCACCACATCTGCAAGCGACCGACGCCGCCGTTACTCCGACGAGGTCCAGAGCCCATCTCCGAGCACCCCTTCGCGAACGAGCACCACCTCGAGCTTCAGCACACCTTCACGGATCTGGTAAGCGCATCCTTGCATCCTAGAATGGCCCGAGCAGCACCGCCAGCGGCCAAGCCGCCGCCGCCCGGCGGCGCCTTCGTTTTAGGGTAGATGAATCTTAGCCATTAGATCTGGATCTCTACGCCGAAACACTCCACTTATCGAAGAGGTATGGACAGATCTGAGCAAGGCGCTATTTAAATCCAACGGAAGGCGATCCGGTGAAGATGCAGCGCCGATAAACACGACGCGTGGCGAATTTAGATTAAAACAGATTTTAAAACCGAATTTGATTCAAACTTCAAATGCTTATAACTTTCAAAGCGCGTTGGATTTTTGCAAACTTTATATCGTTGAGTTCAGTAAGACAAGGCCTATCAGAATATACCTTTGGATTAGCATATAGTAACAGTTAAAAATGATTTTTATTGTGAAACATGTTTAGGGCTATTTTAGATATAGTTTTATTCTTGTAGTTATTTTTGGGCCAAATAAAATGTAGTTGGCAATTTTGAGCCTTGTTAAGTTTCTGTGCTCATGAACATACTTGGTATAATTTTCAAAAATCACCATTTAGTAAATTCTTGCATGCATGCATTCATATTATTTTTGATTGTATTTATATTGTGTGTAATTGTGTGCTATTGTCTCTTGTGTAGATTTTGATAGTGATTGTGATTGTGAGGAGTGCTACTCTCCCCACTACCAAGGCAAGTGATATTTTCATGAATTTACTATCCTAAGTTTTATACTTGCATTAGATATTTTGCTAAGGTAAATGCATGATATTTTGCTTAGTGCAAGATGGGAAATCCTAAGTAGAGTGAAGTAGTGGAATTGCTAGGGAAATTTTCCTAAGTTAAGATACCATACCTTGCTTAGCCTAGCTTATAGAAAACAAGGGTGGTGAACATCTATATGGTTTATGATAAAATATTCTAAGTCAAGAGACTTATATTTTCTTAATAAAACAACTAAGTCAAATAAACCTCACAGGTGGAATGGGATTGATTGGGTTATGTTGAGTGGTTACACAAGGCCATGGACTTGGGTTGTGTATCTCACTTGTGGTATGCCACCCAGCACAAAGGATTTGGAGGCCAAATGTTGAGAAAGCTTACAGTCAACCACTTGGCAATATGGGCTCGCCATGATCACATAGGTTGCTAGAACTTAGTCATTTGGACAGTTGGTGGTAGATGGGATGATAGGTTGGCAACGTCCATTTGACTAAGGAAAGGCTTGAAAGGTCTGTCTTGGGAAACCAAGTCAGTGGGGAAAGTGCACAACCTCTGCGGATGGAAAACCTAAGTACTTAGCCTTGTCCAAGGAAATGGACACTTGAGCATCAAGACATGGAAGCCACAAGAATCTCATCACTCCAACTTCTAATTTAAAAACTTGTGGGTGAACAAGGGTGAAGGACCTCAATATCTATTGATGGTATCCTTGGGAATGTTTTGACAAAGAAAACTTAGCAATTTCAACTAATAAGTAAAACATGATTTTAAGCAAAGCAAGCCAAGCTACACTAGCCAAATGCATATAGAACTATAGACCACTTAAAATATACTAAGGTATCACTTGCCAATACTATTCCAAAGTATTGACCCTCTGTGGTAACTTGTGATGTTGCGAGTTACTCCGATGATGAGTAGGAGTCATGAGTCTACACTCAACATGCTTGCCTGTGGCACATGAAGATGAAGACTTATGTTTATTACTTGTTTCCTTAAAACTCTTGTATTAGGCCTATGGCCATGAGTTGTATAAGACTATGTTTTGACTCTGGAATGAATGTAATAAATGACCTTTGTATCTGTGTACTTCATCTTAAACTGTGGATGCTAGCATTGATCCAGGGACTAGCATTGCAATCACAGGGATCCTTTCCTTTATAAAGGAGGGGTCTAACAGTCACTACCGTGTTACCGATTCTTCCCTGGATATTCTCGAGCTCAAGGTTAAGCTATGTCAGACGGAGGTCTGGGATTTGTTTAGCCCTGATCCCGGGGGTGTCACAATAACCACGGCGCATTGGTAGAGCCTATGGATCGGATCACTGCTGCCGCAGATTTCGGATCCGGAACTGTAGGTTCCTTCGTCTGATGGAGGGTCGCACAGATCTGAGGCTGCTGTCATAGGACTCATCTGTCAGCGTCGACGTGCGTAGAACGCCGATGGGTGGGACCCACGAATAAGGCCTGATGGATGGTGGCGGCACCCGCTCTGGGAGGCGGAGGGTGCCAGCCTGCCCCACCTGGAAGCAGAAGCTCCCGAACAGAATCTCGATCCTGTCACCTACGGGCTCGAAATCCTTCATGGTGGCTAGAGAGTGGGCGATGAAGTCAAAAGCGCCTAAGAGGAGATGGCTCTCCATCGCCGATGAGTTGTAGATCGCTTCGGATGGGACCATCACGATTGCACAAACAGCGCCCCCGCTTCCCATAGACGGCACCAATTGACAAAGTTTAATCTCGTCAATGACCATTGTTATGGACTTGGGTTTTGGAGAAGATGGGGATGCTGGAGATCGTGGAACGATTAGCAAACAAGCAACACGGGGACACGAGGTTTACCAGTTCGGGACCGGAGGAAAACCCTACTCTGCTTATGCTCTTGATTACGGTGGAACCGGAGTTCTGGTCTTGTGATGCAATCTGGCGTGGAGGTGTGTATGCGGTCAGGAAGAGGGCCTCCTCACTGTGCCCTCCTAGCCTTTATATAGATAGGCAGGTCCCGAGCATAGGTCGAGTCGGTTACAGATTAGGGTTTGCCCCTTTGAGATTCTATCTACTCTAGTCTTGTTCTCCAAGCATCCAAAAGCATCATGGGCTTGGGCCACCCGAAACCTCCGCAGGCCGCGTATCTTGTAGTGGGCCTTATCTTGGGCTGGACTAGGTATGTTGATGTTGTGTACCCGCTGGGTATAACCATGTCAGTGGTTCCCCGACATTGTAGGCCAAGAGTCCTACAAAAATTGGCAGAGGACATACTTCTACGACCCAGATATCCCTCTGGTTGGCCGAGAAGCATTGTACCCAGACTTTGTCGACGGGGCCACAGCTAAAGCCCCGACATGGAGGTCCCAAGCCCTCTTTCCCTCCAACAATGAAGCCTCCCACGCTATAAGGCGGATCGAGTGGTTCGTAGAGATGGGTCTGACCGGGTTGGACCTATCCATGTGCTGGTTCATCAGGCAGATTCAACCTCTACAGCATCGTGCGAAGATGATGCACTAGTATACCAAGGATAAGAAGGATAGCCTTCACATCTCCAAGGACAACTTCTCGAGTGACTCCATCAAGCTCCACCTCAAGGACATCGTCAAGGTGAACGACAGGAAGCGTGGCTTCACCATCACCTATGACATGTTCGAGGACGGCAAATGCCCAGAGGTACCTGTTTTATTTTTTGTGTATGACATATGCTCCAGTTCTTCCGTCTAGCCATTACCATTTCATCTAACCCTTCGGGATTCACTTAACAACTGAAGAGTCTAGAGGATGATAACATGGCTGTCCAAGTCTACGACCCTAAGATGAAGGAAGTCACCATCGTGTCCGACGACGATGTCCCCTTGGCTTGTAAGCGGAATAGGTCCACCTCTGACGCTGCCGATGGGGGCAAGAAGAAGAAGACGGAGGGTGGAGCCTCCAAGAAGTCCATCGCCGCCCTGGAGGCGGAGAAAATAAGAATCACCGGCATCCCGTTTACCAAGGCACCAACTGTTGTGTAAGCTTCTTATGATCCGACATTGTCTCTTGATCGTCTTATTCCTGTACTTATACTTTTGCATGATTCAGGAAGAAGGGTAGTTTGAGTTTGAAGAAGACCTCCAAAACATCGGGGGCTTCTAAAAATATTAAAGATATGCTTCACCAAGCATCTCCCGCCATCGCCCCTACAACTCCTAGCGTCCAGCCTACTGCCGCACCAACAAGCTCTCCAGCTAAGGTAGCATCTGGCCCTTCCGCCATGGAAGTGGACCTAGGTGTTGCCGCGGATCTTGATGTTGTCGGCGAACAGGCGACACAAGAAAGCACCGCATACAAAGTGGCTGAAGCTCCGGCTAAGTATGCCACTGGTAGCATTAAGGCGATGGTGGAAGGCGGAACTTCTGCCGAAGGCGGCGCCACTGCACCCAAGACACCAATAGAGCTCCCCGAAGATTGTCTACCTGGCGCTTACGTCGAGTAGCTCAGCTCGGGATCCTGGTGCAGTGCCAACTTCTCCAACATGTGGTCTTGATCGAGGATCTGCTCAGGCAGACGGATATCATGCGCGGAAATAGTCTTACCTTCAGCAAGATATTTGCCGAGAGCGCCACCAACCTCAAGATCATTGCACTTGTAAGTTTTATTTGCCTTTTTATTTCATATGTAGTATCCCACTGTAGCCCCCGAGGATTTAGACGGAAAACCATAGGTCTTTGCATCTAAATGCTCTAAGAGTGACTAAGCTAGAAAACTTTGCACTATAGCCCCCAAGTATTTAGTTTGAATGAATTATTCCGACTAGATACTTTTAGAGTAGAATACGTAGTGTTTGTAAATTTCAATACTGTAGCCCCCAAGCCTCTAATTGAAACAGAATTAGTTCTGAATAGATGCTTAAAGAAAGACTAAGCATATTGTTGAGTTAAAAACTCTCATTGTAGCCCCCAAGCCTCTAGGTGGATATTTATCTGGCTAGATGCTCCAAGTAGACTAAGCAACTTTGATCTTGTTTCCAAAGAATGGGAATGCTCAGAGAGGCGTGACCAACGAGAAGTTCCACAAGATGCACGCTGAACTGGAAGCTGAAAAGGGTAAAACTGCCTTCTTGAAGGATCAAATCACCAATAGCAAGAGTCTGTTTTTCCTTTCAATTTCGCACTCAAACTTGGTCTTGTGCCATAAATCTCCGACTACTCATTGTGTGCTGTCATTTTTCTGGCTTGCAGAAACTATTGCCAAGGAGAAGGACATTGTCGAGCAATCCAAGCACACTGAACTTATGGATAGCAAGAACAAGATCCGCAAGAAGGAGAGGGCTGACACTCTGAATATGCATGAAGAGTCCATGAAGGATTTGCAGAAGTATGGCAACACGGAGATCAACCAACTGAAAGAGGAAATTGCAATCCTCAAGGAGCAAAAGAAAGCTGCCTATGAGCAGAATAATCGCAACCTTGAGGCTTACAAGGTTCTCTGACAAGAACGGGACTCCATGGCGGAGACACCCAACAAGCAGCGGCGAGCATCTTGGGTAAGCGATCTCCGTCTTGTACTTCTGTAAGCCAGATACTCTGAACTTTTTTGTGTTATTGAACTCATGTACTCCTTTGCTTGCCGGAAATGCAGCTCCTATTGGTTTAACCAATACGCCTCCTCCGCCAAAAGAATGCATGGTCCTTGCCGGCAACTTCGTCAGTACCTCCATCAAGCAAGCCAAAGAGATTGCCAAGCCCCTAAACATCAACATCAAGGTGGTGGATTCCATCATGAAGTACTCGGAAATTCTGCGCCAAGCCCCCGAGTGTATCGTAAGCTGGAAAGCTTCATGTACCCAGGCTGGTGCTAGAATGTCACTGGCGATGGTCAAGGCCCACTACGAGAATGCTGACATCGACACGGTGACCTCCGGTCTGCCTGACGCAGACGATGACGGCCAGAAGATTGATCACAAAGCTATCTAGGCATCACTCGCCGGCTACGACACTAGGGTCACCGGGTTGGTCGAGCCAAACTCCTTTGTGCCGCTTGAGATCATTGATGGCGACCAACCTAGCTCCTCTGAGTCCCTCAAGACCATCGACTTTGAAGATGATCAGGATGGATCTCCTACTACAGACGATGCTACCTCAAAGTCTCCTGCGCCAGAGGAATGAAAAAAACTTTGTAATATTTGTCTCCTCTGGATGTATGTATGCGGAAAAACTACTGTGTTAATCTTAAGGCGGAAAACAATAGCTGTATGTTTCCTGCTACTTAAGTACTAGTTCCAGCATGTAAATATTTTTAAGAAAGTGCTGGCTTATCCATTACTTTGGCTTTTATGCTTGACTTTTCGTGAGTCGGAAGACTCGTTGTCGGAACCACGCGCTCAAGTGATGATTCCCAATGGCACCGTCAAAAGCTAAGCACAAAAGCACCGAATTCAAGTGCCAAAAGTCACTACTCCAGAATCCACATAAAAACAACAAAGAAAATGTAGACCAGAAAACTTAAGCTAACGCCCGTAGGCGGAATTTTCACAAGTGCAAATGCGAAACTTGCGCATAAAGGTTTTATACAATCCAAAAATGAACACTAAAGGAGGTAAAAGACTCAATAATATGAGTGAACCAAAGATCTTTATTTCATTAATCATATAAGAGGTACACAGTAGATAAAAAAATATACTAAGTGTAAAAAGGATGTAGTTGTGCTATGTTCCATGGCGGATCAAGCTCCGGGTAGTCATCATCCGGGTCACGTCGCTTACGCTTATGATCATCACTGGGTCTATCCTCAAGTAAGACCCATTGAGTAGCGCCTTGCTTATGATGAACGGTCCTTCCCATGGCGGGACACTTTGTGACTTCTTCTGCTTAAGTCGGAGCACTAGATCCCCCTCTTTAAACAAGCGATGCCAAACACGGTGACTATGGTAGTTGCGTATCTTCTGCTGGTAGATGGCAGATCTTTGGCATGCCAATACGTGCTCTTCCTCGAGAAGGTCCACATCTGGGCGCCTGGATTCTTCAGCGTCATATTCGTCGTAGGCGGCAACTCTTGGTGAATCGTGAAGGATGTCGGAAGGCACGATGGCTTCTGCTCCATATACCATGAAATAAGGGTTGTAGCCGGTAGATCTATTGGGTGTAGTTCGTAAACTCCACAGAACAGATGGTAACTCCTCCGCCCAGGCTCTAGCTTCTCTATGTAGCGGTGTCTCGATATGTGGCTTGATTCCCTGCAAAATTAATCCGTTGGCTCACTCAACTTGGCCATTGGACTGTGGATGTGCCACAGATGCTAGGTCAAGTCGGATGCCCTTCTCCCAACAATAAGCTTCCACTTCTCTGGGTGATAAGTTTCTTCCATTGTTAGTGATAATGCTATGTGGGAGACCAAATCTCACCACTAGATCCCGGACAAACCTAAGGGCAGTTCCCCCATTAATCTTTCCAATGGTTTTAGCTTCTATCCAGTTGGTGAATTTATGAACTGCTACTAGCAGATGCGTAAACCCACATGGTGTTGTCTGTAATGGACCAACCATGTCTAGCCTCCAGACTGCAAACGACCAAATTATTGGTATTGTTCGCAATTCTTCAGCTGGAACATGTGGTTGTCGGGCATAATACTGGCATCCCATGCATGTCTCAACTAGCTTGTCGGCGTCCGCCTTCACGGTCAGCCAGTAGAATCCTTGCCGGAAGGCTTTGGAGACCAACGATCGAGGAGCGGCGTGATGCTCGCAATCTCCGAGATGTATCTCGCGGAGGATTTCAATACCTTCTTGCTGGGAAACACACTTGAGGTATACAACAATGGTGCTTCTTTTGTAGAGTTGTCCATTGATTATGGTATAGCCCTTTGCTCGACGTAGTATTTGCTGATTTTTGACCTCGTCGATGGGCAAAATTCTGTGTATGAGATATTCCATGAACGGTTTTGTCCAAGCCAGAGGGACCTTTGTCACCGTGTGAATGAAAGAGTCAACTCTGTCTGGGTTCTAGAGGTCCGCTCCCTTCATGGATGGTCTTCGTAAATGCTCCAGGAAAACGCCAGGCGGAATTTGTTTGCGCCCTGATCCAAGCTTTGACAGTAGATCAGCCGTCTCATTTTCCTCTATCGGGACATACTTGACCTCGTAGCCCAAGAAGCTCTTGGCTATCTCGTCCACTTCGTCTTGATATGCCGCCATCATAGGGTTTCGCACGTTCCAGGTGCCAGCCATCTGCTGGGCAACCAAGTCGGAATCTCCACAGCAAACTATGTGTTTGATGCCAATATCCTTGGCTACGCGAAGTCTCTGAATGAGTGCTTCATATTACGCCATGTTTTTTGTAGCCTCGAAGTGGATCTGCAGAACGTAGTGAAGCTTCTCCCCTGTTGGTGACGGTAGCAGTACACCAGCTCCCGAGCCATTGAGTAGCTTTGATCCGTCAAAGTGCATCACCCAGTATTCTGGCTCTGGTATAGGGGTAGCATCTGGCATTTCCGTCCAATCTACGATGAAATCCGCCAAGACCCGTGATTTGATAGCGTCGCGTCTCTTGTAGGTGATCTCGAAGGCGACAAGCTCAATGCCCCACTTCACAACCCTTCTAGTAGCGTCTCTGTTGTTGATGATGTCGGACAGTGGAACTTTGCTCACAACTGTGATAGGGTGCTCTTGGAAATAGTGCCTTAGCTTTCGAGAAGCAAGGAACACTCCATAAGCAAGCTTCTGGTAGTACGGGTAACGCTGCTTGGACTCCGTCAAGACCTCGCTTACATACTAAACTGGTCGTTGAACTCCGTACTCATGCCCCGGTTTCTTTCTTTCTCTACCACGACGAGGATTCTAATTACCCGGTTGGTGGCCGCCATGTAGATCAACATAGGCTCCATACGGTCACGTGCTGCAAGTATAAGTGCTGAGGAGAGTATCTCCTTTAGCTTCTTCAATTCTGCATCTGCCTCGTCCTTCCATGTAAATTTGTCCGCCTTCTTCAGCAACTTGTACAGCGGCAGAGCCTTCTCTCCAAGTCGGATGACAAACCGGCTTACCGCTGTAACACAACCTATAAGCCATTGTATGTCCTTCAGGCATGTCGGACGGTTTATGTTTAGGATGGCCTTGATATTCTCCGGGTTGACCTCGATTCCATGCTAGGAAACGATGAAGCCCAACAATTTGCCGGCTGGAACCCCGAAGACACACTTCTTGGGGTTAAGCATGATGTTGTATTTCTAGAGATTATCAAAGGTTTCTTTAAAGTCGAAGATTAAGTCATTTGACTTTTTATACATCACCGCTATATCGTCCACATAGGTGTGAATGGTCCGAGCAATTTGATCGTGCAGACAATGTTGCATAGTCCGCTGGTATGTAGCACCTGCGGTTTTCAGCCCAAAGGGCATCGTGACATAGCAAAACATGTCATAAGGTGTGGTGAATGAAGTGGCCAATTGGTCTGACTTCCTCATCTTTATCTGGTGGTATTCTGAGTACGCATCAAGAAAACAAAAAAGTTCTGAGCCAGCCGTCGAGTCAATGACTTGGTCAATGCGAGGCAAAGCATACGGATCTTTGGGACATGCTTTTTTCAAGCCAGTGTAATCAACGAACATTCTTAATTCTTCGGTTCCCTTTTTGGGGACAAGTATAAGATTGGCCACCCATCGGGTGCGAAGGACTTCTTGGATAAAACTAGCCTTAAGTAACCTAGCTATATCTTTGCGTATGGCGTGTCTCTTCTCGTCTCCGAAACATCGTAGAGGTTGTTTCACCGGTTTGCATTTTGGATCAATATTCAAGCTGTGCTCGACAAGTTCCCTAGGTACACCTTTCATGTCGGCAGGTTGCTAAGCAAAGATGTCCCTATTCTCACGGAGGAACTCGATGAGCGCGCTTTCCTATTTAGGGTCCAGGTTCGTCCCAATGGCGGTGGTCTTGGAGGCATCGCCTACCACAAGTTCCACCGGATTGGTATCGATGGCGGCCTTGAAGGCGGGATCGGAGTCAGAAATCTGCTTCTTCGACACCGGCATCTCCGTGGCATCGACCTTGCACTGGATCTCCGTGAATTCTTCGCTGTAGAGGACAGCTTCTTCAAAGGCTGCTTCTCCAATTTTGTAGTCCCTTTCCTTGGTAAAGCTTCCAGATACGGTGATGATGCCGTTTGGTCCGGGTACCTTGAGCTTGTTGTACACGAAGCATGGCTTTTCCTTGAAGGCGTGGATGATGTTGCGTCCGAAGATGACGTGGTACACGCTCTTGAAGGGGACCACCTTGAAGGTCATGCGTTCTTGGCGGTAATTATTAATATCGTCAAAAGTGACCTGAAGTGTGATGCACCCAAGGGATCAAGCCTCCCAGCCAGGAACTATGCCATGGAACACGGTGCTGGTCCGCCTTAGGTTGGCCTTTGTCAAGTCATCTTGTGTAGCGTATCCAGGTACATGATGTTGATGCTGCTTCCACTGTCCACCATGCATTTGGTGAACTCGTTGCCGTCAATCAGGGGGTTGATGACCATGGCGTACTGGTTCTCCGTAGGGATGAGGTCTGAGTGGTACTTCCTGTCCCAAGTGATTGGAATCTCCGACCAGCGCAAGTACTAGGAACTGGGGGTAGTGTGGCCTTCAGTATCCTCATGGAGGTTTTCTGTTGCAGGACAGTAGGGGTACCAAGGAAAGTGTGGTAGACGGCAGCCTTATTCTCGAAGGGGTTCTTGCCCTTGCCATCGCTCTTGTCGGCATGCTTGGGGTAAACATCCTCGTCCATGTCACTTGAATCCTTGGACTCCTCTTCCTTCTTCTTCCCTTTGCCCTTGACTCATGGTATGTTCTTTCGACTTTGCTTGTAACCGGACTCTAGGTCCTTCTTGAGGTTGTTGACGAACTTGCAATGGCGATTGGTGTGAGTGGGTTTGACGTTGGCGTCGAGGTGTACAAGGCATGGCATATCACGGTAGTCCTCGTACGTTTGGGGAACGCGGAGCGCTGCTGTGGTAGTTTCACTACCTCGCTGCTTCCCACAACCAGCTCCCCGTCCTCGGCCATGTTTTCCTCCATCACCTCGTCCAACAAATGTCATGGCGACGATGTTAGAGGTTTGCTTTTATTCTGGTCGGTTCTTCAGCTTGGTGCTGTTGTTCCTCTTAGCTTGAGTTGGAATGGCTGTTGCCGGCAAGGAGCCGCGATCATCATCGTCGGCAGCCGCGAACTCATTGGCCAGCTGGATCATCCGGTTGAGATCGAGCCTATGATTGTCCTGCAGGCGCTCCAACTTATGTCGGAGCAACCTACCTTTCTCAAACCCATCGATGAAGGTGGCCATGGCGGTCTAAGCATGCACTCCTGTGAAGGAATTCTTCGTATCCACCCAGCGGGAGAGGTAGGCGCGAGATGATTTGTCTTTCTCTTGCATGCATCACTGTAGATCGCCAACTGTGCAGGGACGTTTATACGTATCCTCGAAGTTCTTGGTGAACGCTTCTTGCATGTCCAACCAGTTGCAGATGGACTTCTCCAGCAAGTCATCAATCCATTGGTGGGTCGTGCCCGTCAACATCATTGTGAGGTACTTGACGGAAACGTTGGGGTTACCCCTGGAAATCTCAACCGTGTTGTCGTAATCCTGCAACCACATAGCTGGTTTGGCGGTGCCATCGTAGGGCTTGATGGTATTTTCAATCCGGAAACCCTTGGGGTAAGTTGCGGTCCATGTCATAGGTCCAAATCAACGTGGTCCCCGGTATTTTCCTTACCGGGCCTTTTGAATCTTGTCCAGGCGTGAACGTGCGTCGTATGGCTCCGGGATTGTTATTTTCTTCTTGCCGCCAGGGGATGGGCTGCGTGAACAACGTGGGCCTCCTCCGCCATGGTGGCTGCTAGGGGCGATGGAGGCGGAGGTGGCAGTGGGTTAGCCTTCTTGCTGTTACCCTCCCGCGACGCCTCATGCTTGTCGCGGTTGCTTGTGGACGTAGAGGGTCATGGCGTGACCTGCTCTTATGCCCTTGGTTGCTCTCTCCATCTTGACGGGGATGCTCCGTGTTATCGTGAATGACGATGCCGCTTTGCCTTGGCAGAGGCATGTCTAAACGATGATAAGCATTGGGGTGTTCGCGATGTTGGGGACATCGGGGCGATGGAGATGGGCGACAAGGATGAGCTTTTCCTCCATGGTCGGAGGATATGGGGATAGCGTACTTCCTATTGCGTGCATCTCTCCGTCTTCGCTCTGATGAACCCGTCTGAGACCCGACATCCTAAGGATACCTGTCCCTTGGCAGCTTAGGATTGGTAGACTAGCAATTGAAGGGAATATGCCCGAGAGGCAATAATAAAGTGGTTATTATCGTATTCCTATTTATGATAAATGTTTATTTTACATGATATAATTGTATTAATACGGAAACGTTAATACATGTGTGTTTAATAAACAAAAGAAAGTTCCTAGTTATGCCTCTCTTATAAACTAGCTCGTTGATTAACAAGATGATCATAGGTTTCTTGATCATGGACATTGGATGTTGTTAATAACGAGGTCACAACATTAGTGTAATGGTGTGATGAACATTCATCCGAAGTATAGCATTACGATCAAAGTCATTGAGTTTATATTGCTATAACATCTTACGAAGTGATCCTAATCCTTAGACCATGAGATCATGTCAATCACTAACACCGGAAGAGTTTCTTGATAACATCAAAGCGTCACACCGTAATGTGGTGATTATAAAGATGGATTCAGAACTACTAAAGTGTTATGTTGAGGCCCATGGATCAAGAGTGGAATTTGTTCATCCCGATGACGGATAGATATACTCTGGGCCCTCTCGGTGATATCACATTGGTTAGCTTGCAAGCAAGTGATTTGATCACTAGAATGTTATATCACGAGAACGAGAAAAGAGTGCATGTCAGTAACGAGATCAAACTAGGTATGGAGATACCGATGATCGAATCTTGGACATGTAATATATCGCGAAACAAAAGGATTAAGATACTAGCGTAAAAGGTTCCGACGATCACAAGAAAGTCATCGTTGAATGTGTGGTCAAGATGGGTCTCGGATCCCGCTCGATTATTGATCTGAGAGGGGTCTCGATCATGTCCACATTATTCGCGAACCGTAGGGTGACACACTTAAGAGACACCGACATCCAATTGGACCAAAAGTTTCATGCCGAAAAGAAAAGGAAAGCGCAGGAATTTATTTCACTACATACTGAAACTGTTTCGGTTGAAATTGCTGAAACTGGTTATGCATGTGAAATGGAATACTAGCAAGGGGTTTTATGTGACTGTTTGTTAATTAAATTAATTAACAAAATTCTGAATAAATAAATAAAAGAGTTTTATTTAAATGAGAGCTTGCATTAAATTTGGTGGAAATTTAATGCATGTGAGTGGATTTTTGAGTGGAGGCTTTTTAATGGGAGTGGAGGCTTTTCATTTTGAGTGGGAGATCCACCCACATGAATGTGGAAGAGGTGGGGGCAGCCCCATGGCTGGGCGCCATTCCCCTTGGGTGCCCTCTCCCCTATAAAGGCCCCTCTCCTCCTCTCACACCACACCTCCTCGTGAAGGATCTCTCTCCCCCTCTAGAATTTATCCCCCATGGTCTCGGACTAGCGAGATACATGTTCCCGGTGGCTATTCGGCAAGAAAGAGTTGTGCTTCCGCTGCATCGCTGGAGCGAGTAGGCGGAGGTTGCTCGGTGCCTCGAACGTGTGTGCGAGCACGGATGCGCTGCTGTTTTGCGGCGCTAGGACTTCCTCTCGATCTTGAGATCGGCAAGAGATCATCTACATCAACCACGAGTTTGGACTCATTAAGATTTGTCGGTCTTCAAGGGTATGTTCTCTATCGATATACATCCGCCCGTTGTTTGTATCTAGTAGATAGATCTTGGTACATAGTTGTTCCCATCGTAGGAAAAAAAAATTTCTATGCTGCGAACCCTATAGTGGTATCAGAGCCGGATATATGCGTCGATACTTTGCACGGGTAGTACACATATGAGTATGTGGGCGATGATGATCATTTTATTGCTTCTTAGTTGTACTTTGGATATTGGTGTCATAGTGGGATGAAGCGGCCCGGACAAACTTTACATGTCCTCGCACATGAGACCTGTTCCACGCTTGACATGCAACTAGTTTGCATAAGTGGCTAGCGGGTGTTTGTCTCTCCTACTATAGTCAATATCTAATTTGCAACGAGTTGTCAACAATTTGGTTATCCTCGTTGTGGTTCATGTTCGTAGGTAAGAATGGTTCTATCTTCGAAAGCCCTAAGCCACGTAAAATTTGCAATGGATAAATTAGAGGTGTCTAGTTTAGATTGTTGCTGGGCTAGGGTTATGATATGGTAGTGTTGTAAGTAGAAGTATGAGATGATACTCTTACAACACACATAGCGTGTAAACTCCATAGACCTTGGATTTACACATATAGGTATGATAGTGATCATACCACGGTGCACATGATAGAGATCATCTGCGGGAACCATATCATTTCACTAATAAACATATGATGTTTGATAGCATCTTATATTGCTTGTTTAGCGCTTTGTTAGCATAATAAGGTGATCCCTCTTTTAGATATCAAGATAAACATGTGTTCTTCCTTAAGTATGCACCGACAATGTTTCGTCGCTACAAGACATCATGTGATGATCGGGTGTACTTGAATCCATGAGCATATCTCGGGTGTAAGACAGTTACACACGCGAATACTAAGGTTCTTACTTGGCGAGCCTAGCATGTACAGACATGGCCTTGGAACACGGACCGAAAGGTTAAGCATGAGTCATATGTTTTGATATGATTACCATATGGATGCTCGCCTTTGAAGCTACACCGACTTACGCGATGATCGGACTTGGTGTAGTGGATTTGGTTCATGTAATCACCAAAAAGACACGAGGGATGTCGTTTTTGAGTGGGAGTTCATTTCTAATTTGGATTAGTAGAACTCAATTTATCATAAATTAAATCAAAGTGAATTTGCATAATTTCTTGTAGTTATTGGCATTCGTTCACCACCTTATGCTTAGTTGTCATTGAGATAATAGAACTATAGAATTCTGGATATATACTTTACGAACTGGTAACGTATTGTGTTGAGTGTCAATCTAAAGTTTAAGTCCTATTGCAAACTTTCAGCAAACTCTATTTACTCCGTGAAATTTAATAGTTGGTATTAAATCGAGAGTAACAATTCCAGTGTTAGTATCTTAAGTATCATGTTTGCCTCCATGATACTTGATTTTTTTTAATATCAAGTTTATCTAGGAGCTGAAAGAATTGTTTCAGAAACCATCATGTGTGGAAGATATAACAATATCTGAAACAATGTTTTGGTTGCAATATGATAGATTATAATATATGTTCTCATATTGGATGAGAATTTACAAAGGTTGGAGATGCTAGACATCCTAATCATCCAAAATTGTTTTGGAAAGTAATGTTATACTCACGATTCGCCTTTATAAGCTACAGTAGCTTGATCATGAAAGTCGTCATGATAAGGATGAATAGAAGATGTATGTAAAGTGTTTACTACACTAAAATATTACTAAATAATGGATTTTGCAAGAATACCGATCATTTTGATGATGGTGATCTACTTCAAAGTGCAAGTCCAAAGGTATTATTATTTGAATATACACGCTTTGGACTATGTGTCATGTATATGGCATCACTTTTGATGTTGATAAATTCTTTTAAAAAGGAAAAGTAAATGCTGAAAGAGAATCTATAAAATATACTTGGCAGAAAAGAAAATATTGGAAATATCCAATTTAGGTATATATATGATATACATGTTATGGTTGTATTCTTTGCTTGTTAAACAATGTGGTTCTTGGGTATTGGATACCGAATTAGTTGGTATGAAATTTCATACGGAACGATGCAATTCATGAACCACAATGGCCTAAGTAACTAGCAAGAGAATATGTGATGATGTTCATCAAAAACAAACAAACTGTTGTTTGTATTTCTCGTTGACATCAAGGCTTGACATCAAGATTTTTTTTAATAATTGTTATTTGAATCAGGTATTATGATAACAAAGGTTGTTCAAATAATTACCGTATTCCATATAAGATGGATGATTTACAAATCTAGTTGAAGAAATCACATCCATAAAACCTAATGCTAAAATGTCGCAAGACAAACGATTGAAAGATCACTTATGAAGTGACATCGCTGTTAAATTATATTGGAAATAAAACATGAAGAATCTCCATATTCATGGATTTTTGGAGTCTTTGATTTGATCAAGTGACGCTTGTGAGACTTTCCACGTGATAATTAAAACTTCGTTCAAAGGCCAAAGAAGAACGAACGACTAAATTATTGGAATTTATACATATCGATGTATGTAGTCCATTATGTGTGATAAATGGCGATGGGTTTCAACTTCATATGCTTTCTCCAGAATTTTGAGTGAATGTTCACTTAATGAGAAAGAAGTATGAAATATTTGAAAATGTTTCAAAGACTTTCAAGATGAAGTGGAAAATCATTGTAACAAGAAAAATAAATGAATTATGATTTGATCATAAAGGGATTTATTTGAGTTACAAGTGTAACAAGAAAATAAATGAATTATGATTTTATCATAAAGGGATTTATTTGAGTTGCAAGTTTAGCAAAACACCTAGATTTACATCTCCCGAAACACCATAGGAGTATGGAGTGTTTGAGATTTGTAATGAAACCTTGTGAGACATGGTTGGATCAAAGGTGTTATTTATAAAACTGCCATTATGTTTTAAAAGATTAAAGCTTTAGAGACTACCGCTTTTACACTGAAAAGAGCTCCATCTAGATCCGTTGAAATGACACCATGGAAGTTATGGTTTGGGGTAAAACCCAAGTTGTCATTTCTTAAATTTTGGTATGCTAAACATAAGTAAGATGTTTACAACCGAATTCGGATGAGCATGTCTTTGTAGGTTATTCCGAATAACAATTGGTTATTCCTCCATAACACCGAGAACAAAAGGGTTTGTCACTTGAAATGTGAAGTTTCTTGAAAAAGAAATTTTTCGCAGAAGTTAAGTGGGAGGACAATACAACTTTGATATGGTTAACGAACCTTAGCTAAATGTGCTGAGTTGCGCAGCGCCGGAAATCGTTCTGGAGGCTGCCATAATGCTCATAGCTTATGTGCCTCAAAGGTTGTGGTAACGGAGGTCTAAAGTTCCTATTGAACCAAGAAGGTCGGTTAAACAATCAAATGCTAAGATTTGAGAGTAAATCATTATTGTTTGACAATGATGAACCGAATACATACAAAGAAGCGATGATGGGCCCTGACTCCGTCAAATGGCTTGAAGCCATAAAATCCATGATAGTTCCATATACGAGAAATCAAGTTTTGAACTTGGAAGACCCTCCGGAAAGGTGTAAAAACCTATCGGTCGTATTTGGATCTATAAAGAAACAGACATGGATGTCTCACATCTATGAAATATTCGACATGTCATAAAGTATTTTATGACAATGTTCAAAGAGTTGACTATGACAAGATTTGATCTTTCATAGCGATATTTAGTCTGAACGGATTAAAGTAGCAACCACTACATATAATTTGGTATATGGTAGATGAATAAACAAAACAAAGTTCTTCTAATAGAATGGTTACCTAGGACGTGTACATGACACGGTCCAAAGGTTTTTGTTAAATTCAAAGGATGCTAAAAGGGCATGCAAACTTCAATGGTTGAAGTAAGCATCGCAGAGTTGGAATCTTCACCATGATGAAAAATGAGTTTTTCATCTGGAGACGATGAAGATGCTTGCATTTTCAAGAAATTAAGTGGGAGCGCTGAGACATATTTCTAATACATTATGTGAAGGACATCTTGTTGATTAGAAATGATGTATCTTTTATTGACAAAGGTTAAGAATTTCATTTCGATGAAAGACTTAGGCAAAACCCGAATATTTAGCATGAATGTCTATAGTGGATGATCAGAACGCTAATATGTTTATGCCAAACATACATATATGAGATATTGAAGGAGTTCAATATAGAAACGACAAGAAACAGTTCTTGTTGCATGGAAAGGAATTGAATCAAGATTCAAGTGTATCGACACTTGATAAGTGAAACAAGATTCAAGTGCTTTGACACTTGATGAGTGCAATCACGAGAATGTTTTGATCAATCATACCATGATATGTACACATCCAGATATGTCCTATGCTCTAAGTGTTATGAGCATATACCAGAATGAATCATAAAATGATCATTGGACGATAGTGAGGATATTCTTATGATCTTTTGGAAGAACTAAGAATATATTTGTGTAGAGGCGACAAACAATTACAAATAGTTCATTGTAAAGCGTTACATTGATACTAGTTTTGTCACAAGATACAAATTAAGTTTATCTCAATTTAAACTATGGGTGGCACAATGTAATGGAAAGGAGATTCCATGATGGATTTGGAAGAGTTCCAAAGTTAAGACATTGTGACGAATACTACAACAAAAGGCTAACTATATGACAGCTATAGTAGCAGCAAAGGAGAGAATTTGTGTCAAGTAGTTTGTTATCAAACTAAGGTGTGGTTCGTAACGGGCTAACACTAAAGATATATTGTATGACAATAGTATCGATGTGTTTTAACCCCAAGGAACTAAAGGTCTCACCAAAATACCAAATTTCTACAATGCCATCTCATTGGAGAATGAGTGATGCGTGGAGACGCAAAGACATGCAAATATACACGGACCTAAAGCGTCAGATCCGTAGATTATGTTAACCACTTGCAATTGCGTATTTGGAACACCAGAAAGCCATAGGTGTTCAATACACAAAGTTTTCAAACTAGATTATTGTCTCTAGTGCAAGTGGGAGACTGAAGGGAATATGCCCGAGAGGCAATAATAAAGTGGTTATTATCGTATTCCTATTTATGATAAATGTTTATTTTACATGCTATAATTGTATTAATACGGAAACGTTAATACATGTGTGTTTAATAAACAAAAGAAAGTTCCTAGTTATGCCTCTCTTATAAACTAGCTCGTTGATTAACAAGATGATCATAGCTTTCCTGATCATGGACATTGGATGTTGTTAATAACGAGGTCACAACATTAGTGTAATGGTGTGATGAACATTCATCCGAAGTATAGCATTACGATCAAATACATTGAGTTTATATTGCTATAACATCTTACGAAGTGATCCTAATCCTTAGACCATGAGATCATGTCAATCACTAACACCGGAAGAGTTTCTTGATAACATCAAACGTCACACCGTAATGTGGTGATTATAAAGATGGATTCGAACTACTAAAGTGTTATGTTGAGGCCCATGGATCGAGAGTGGAATTTGTTCATCCCGATGACGGATAGATATACTCTGGGCCCTCTCGGTGATATCACATTGGTTAGCTTGCAAGCAAGTGATTTGATCACTAGAATGTTATATCACGGGAACGAGAAAAGAGTGCATGTCGATGCGAGATCAAACTAGGTATGGAGATACCGATGATCGAATCTTGGACATGTAATATATCGCGAAACAAAAGGATTAAGATACTAGCGTAAAAGGTTCCGACGATCACAAGAAAGTCATCGTTGAATGTGTGGGAGTCAGTATGGGTCTCCAGATCCCACTTCTGATTATTGATCTGAGAAGGGTCTCGATCATGTCCACATTATTCACGAACCGTAGGGTGACACACTTAAGAGACACCGACATCCAATTGGACCAAAAGTTTCATGCCGAAAAGAAAAGGAAAGCGCAGGAATTTATTTCACTACACACCGAAATTGTTTCGGTTGAAATTGCTGAAACTGGTTATGCATGTGAAATGGAATACTAGCAAGGGGTTTTATGTGAATGTTTGTTAATTAAAGTAATTAACAAAATTCTGAATAAATAAATAAAAGAGTTTTATTTAAATGAGAGCTTGCATTAAATTTGGTGGAAATTTAATGCATGTGAGTGGATTTTTGAGTGGAGGCTTTTTAATGGGAGTGGAGGCTTTTCATTTTGAGTGGGAGATCCACCCACATGAATGTGGAAGATGTGGGGGCAGCCCCATGGCTGGGCGCCATGCCCCTTGGGTGCCCCCCCTCTCCCCTATAAAAGGCCCCCCTCTCCTCCTCTCACACCACACCTCCTCGTGAAGGATCTCTCTCCCCCTCTAGAATTTATCCCCCATGGTCTCGGACTAGCGAGATACATGTTCCCGGTGGCTATTCGGCAAGAAAGAGTTGTGCTTCCGCTGCATCGCTGGAGCGAGGAGGCGGAGGTTGCTCGGTTCCTCGAACGTGTGTGCGAGCACGGATGCGCTGTTGTTTTGCGGCGCGAGGACTTCCTCTCGATCTTGAGATCGGCAAGAGATCGTCTACATCAACCACGAGTTTGGACTCGTTAAGCTTTGTCGGTCTTCAAGGGTATGTTGTCTACGGATATACATCCGCCCGTTGTTTGTATCTAGTGGATAGATCTTGGTACATAGTTGTTCCCATCGTAGGAAAATTTTTGTTTTCAATGCTGCGAACCCTACAACAATATGCTGGGTCAGACTCAAGCCTCTGGGGGGTGGCCTTTTCCTGCTGTTTCACCGCCTTTGCTACAAGGTCATAGACCTATTCCATAGTTGCGGGTGATCTATCCTGCTCCAGAACGGTCTTGACAATGGCTAGGTTGAGAATAGGAGTGGGCATGACCTGCCCGCCTTCGCTGTCAATGTATGGCTTGGCTTGTGGCGGCTTCGGGGGATCCCATCCTAGTTTTTGCCGTACACCAGGATCATTTATGACGCGAGCTGGAGCTTTCTTAGCCTTCTGCTGCTTGACCAGAGTCTTGTACTCGGCCTCCATGGCTATAGATTTCTCTATTGACTTTTGCGCCTTGGCTAGATTTTGATCTAGCTTTGCGCCTTGCTCTGTGATGGCTTGCGCTTCCTCCAGCAGCTCCTGGTGCTTCTCGTCAAGCTGGACTATGTTCTGTATATGAGCCATAGTCATGGGCTCGACGAGCAGATTACCGTACATCACTCTATCAGCTAGAGTGATTTGGGCAGCTGCAGACGTAGATGCCGGAGGCGGCGGGTTTGTGGTGTTGTTGTTACTCGCACCGACGTTGAGTTCATGCGGCTGCTACACTGGGTTAGGAGGAGGGGGCATGGCCTTTGCACGTTCATTGTCGGCAGCAACACGTGGTCCCTTCCCCTTGTCCAGCGCTTTAGGCAGAGCCTGTCCGGGTTGATCTTCTTCCATCACGGTCCCAATAGCGACGAAAACCTCTCGGGATGTGATGGAATTGTCGGCCTGCTCGTCGCGTCTGATATCCTCCTCCATCTCCTGCATAGCAGAGTTGAGTTCCTCCGGGCTGAGTCTATCTCCTCCGAGTCAACGCTGATGTCGGCGTAGAGCGCGTCCAAAACAGAGTTGGAGGGTGTCGGGGCCTCCTCGATGATGGGTGCTGGTGGTGCGGCTACAAGGACGTTGACTGGAGGTGGTGGAGGCGGTGGCTGAGGTGGCGGGGCGCTGGGTATGGCAGCGAGCACTGCCTGAGCCTCTGCTTCAGCTACCACGTAATTATTGCCGGTGTGAACCATGCCCTCGAAAGTGAGGAGGCCCGCGGCCTGCTGCCGTCTTAGTGTATGCCAGAGAAGTGTACCGCGGTCCAGTCCTTCCACAAAGTCATATATGGCATCATCATTGGGGTCATGTTCCAGATCGGCCCGTATACGGAGCCACCTGGCTAGGTAATCGCAGGGGTTTTCACCCTCTCTCTAAACACATCGTGCCAGATCGAAGATAGTCACCACGCCGACGAACTTGGATCTCTACTGTACGGATGCACGGGCGAAGCCGGTGGACCTGCAGCGATCTTCCACCATTATATCCTACATAGGGGCGGTTTGGGCGGGCCTTGAATTTTTCCGATCTATCTCGGCAAACTCCGAAGATAGATCCAACTTCGATCCTTCCGCAAATGTATCCTGCCCGTAGGCGGTCCGTGTGGGCCTTAACGATCCTCCGACTTCCAGGGAACTAGTGCCCGAGTCGGTTTTGCCAATGAAGAGTTGGATGTCCCTGATTGGGACGATCGAGCAGTAGGTGGGGTTCGTCTTCGCCGGGATCCAGAAATCGTCGGGAGGGACGATTAGAATGTTGTCGAAGAAGAGAACACGGCCGATGGCTACGGTTTTGTCGATTACCGCGAAGAGCTTGGACCTCGCCCGTTGAAGAGCCTGAAGCGCCTCTTGCCCCACGGTGGGCGCCATCACCTTGTTCAGATCCCACGACGGTGGCGGGATCCTACTCCTGCTATAAATCACTATAATGGCAATACGCCGAGTTACAGGGATCGGTTCGCCGTGCGTGATATGAGTTGTGTTGTCCCCTAAAGGCTCTCATAGGTCCGGCTTATATAGTCGCCAAATCCTAGGGTTACAGGCAAAGTCCTAGCCGGACAGGTTACAGAGTCCTACACGATACAAAACTAGTCTAACGTGTCTTGCACTCCAAGGCTCCGGGTACGCTGGTGACTCTTCTGTAGCCTTCCTTTATCCGGCATGGGCCTCCCTTCTAGATCCATCTAACTGGGCCTCCCTTGCTACCAACTGTGGGCCACCAGGGTTATCCGGATTAGAGACATGCTATGGTGATACCCATTTAGCATATCCCCAACACAACATTAACATAATATACAAGGATAAAATGCATAAGTTGGGAATCAGTGCAAACATGGTGGAACCGACCAAAACCACATTCCATGGCATTGTGCTGAGACTATCATGTGAGACGATGGGCAAGATTTGGGTTGATGTTCTGTTTGGAGATAGAGAGAACTCTCAGATGGAAAGCATACTATTCGAGGTAGTGGACCTCATTGGCTATTATCATGCATTAGTTGGCAGGCCAACATTGGCAAAAGTCATGGCTTCTACTCATATTGCCTATCTAAAGATGAAGTTGCCAGGCCCCAATGGTGTTATTACTATCACAAGCAATTATAAGAGCTCCATGGAGTGTGCCTCGGTTGGTTCCTCTCCGGCCGAGTCATTGGTGATTGCACATGAGAAAAAGAGAATCCATGAGGCTATGTCTTTGGCTCAACCTGCTCAGTTGGGAATGCCACCATTGTCAAACCCGCATGGGAGTGTTGCCTTTCATGCGACAAAAGAAACAAGGAAAGTTCATATTGATGATGCATTCCCGGAATGTACTATTACCATTGGTGCCGGGTTAAATGTGAAATAGGAAAGCGAGCTCACCAACTTCCTCCGTGAGAACCGGGATATCTTTGCATGGTCAATACATGACCTGCAAGGTGTTCCAAGGGAGTTGGCTAAGCACTCTCTACATGTAAGTCCAGATGCAAGGCCGGTGAAGCAACCTCTCCATCGTTTCGCCGAGGACAGGAGAAAGATAATTAGTGATGAGATAGCTCGGCTTCCAGCTGGCAGGTTTATAATGGAAGTGCTGCACCCAGACTGGTTATCTAACCCGGTTCTAGTAGAGAAAAAGAAGGATGATCCCAATGTCGCTGTAGTTTGGAAAATGTGTATTGACTACACATATCTGAACAAAGCTTGTCCCAAGGATCCGTCCCCACTCCCTAGAATAGATCAAGTGATTGAATCCACTACCAGATGTGAACTATTGTCATTTCTATACGCGTATTCTGGTTTCCAAAATATACCGTTAAATCTGGATGATCAAATAAAAAAGGACTTTATTACGCCTTATGGGGCTTATTGCTATCACACTGTGCCATTTGGTTTAAGAAATGCAGGTGCCACATATCAAAGGTGCATGCAAAAATGTTTGCAAGATCAGATTGCAAAAATGTACAAGTGTATGTCGATGACATGGTGATAAAAATCAAAGAGTCATACTCTCATAGATGATCTTAGGTAAACATTTGCAAACCTAAGAAGATTTCGAATGAATCTTAACCGGAAAAATGTACATTCTGTGTCCCTGCTGGGAAGTTACTTGGTTTTCAACGAGGTATAGAGGCAAACCAACCGAAAATAAAAGCAATGGAAAGAATGGAACTACCAAAGAGCCTTAATGATGTCCAAAAGTTTATTGGTTGCCTGACATCGTTAAGTTGCTCTGTTAGTCGGTTGGGGGAAAAGGCATTACCACTATACCAATTAATGAAAAAATCTTATAAGTTTGTTTGGACACAACAAGCTGATAGTGTGTTTCATGCACTTAAAAAGATGTTGGCCACAACAGCAATATTAGCATCACCATTGTCGAAAGAGCTGATGTTTCTCTATGTCGCAACAACTAACCAAGTAGTTAGTGCTATAGTTGTGGTTCAGCATGAGGAAGAAGGAAAAATTGGTGCAAAGGCTAGTGTATTATTTGAGTGAGGTGCTCTCAACATCAAAGAAGAACTATCCCTGCTACCAGAAAATGACATATGGCGTCTATATGGCGGCCAATAAACTCAAGCACTATTTCCAAGAACATCCCATAAGAGTAATATGTGAAGCTCCTATCTCGGAAATTCTGGGTAGTGAAGATGCAAGTGGTAGAGTGGCAAAGTGGGCCATAGAGCTATCCCCATATACACCAAAGTATGATAGGAGAGATGCAATTAAATCTCAGGCTTTTGCCGACTTTCTTGTTGATTGGGCCAAGATGCATTATGAGCCGCCACTACCTGACTTGAGCTATTGGAGGATGCACTTTGATGGGTCAACCATGAAAACGGGTTTAGGTGCCGGCATAGTCCTCACCTCACCTCACCTAAGAAATATCAACTGAGATATGTACTGTAGATTCATTTTAGAGCGTCCAACAATGTGGTCAAGTATGAGGCACTTATCCATGGGATAAAAGTGGCAAAAGAAATTGGTATCAGGAGAATCCAATGCTTTGGTGACTAAGATCTAGTGGTGTAGAAAGTTTATGGTCATTGGGACGCAGTAGACGGAAAACATGGAATTATATTGTTTCCATGTCCAACAAATTTCATGATGTTTGATGGATGTGAGTTCCATCATGTACCCCGGGAAGAAAATAAGGCATCTCATACTTTTTCCAAGTTAGGATCATTCTAGCAAGCAATTCCTGCTGGCATAGCACCAGAACACCTCAGGAAATTGTCAATTAAACCTTCAACCGAATCCGAGTCAAACTTTGTCCTGGCAAATCTGGAGCCTGATGTTGTACCAATGGATATATAAGTGGGGTCAAGTTCAAGTAACCCGAGGACATCAATTTAACCCCTGGACTTCTCAAGATATGTCGGCATAGGCAATGTCGGTTGAGCCAATATTGATTGATGAAGCTGTTTTCATGATACATGCTATGCCACCTTGGTCACAACCCATTTTCTAATTTATAAAAGATGGAATCTTGCCAAGTGGTAAAACCTCGGCCAGGCGGATGCAGAGACGGGCGAAGGCTTATAAAATTATCATTGGTGAGCTATACAAGAGAAGTGTGACCAATGTACTCCAACAATGTGTTAGTTCAGAGGAAGGCCAAGAAATACTCCTAGATATTCACCAAGAAGAATGTGGACATCATGACTCATATAGAGCCTTAGTAGCCAAGGCATTTAGGCATGGATTTTATTGGCCTAGTTCACTGCAAGAAGCAGAAGACATAGTGAAAAAGTGCAATGGTTTCCAAAGATACTCGAGCAAGATACATATGCCGGTGTCTGAACTTAAAACTATCCCTATCACTTGGCCATTTGCGGTGTGGTTCTTGGATATGGTGGGGAAATTCAATCCCGCACTTTAAGACCCCACCTTTTAAAGGTAAAGGCCCCTGTGATGGCAATGCTAGTCCATGGATCAAAATTCTAGAATCCATAGTTTAAGATGAAGTACACAGATACAAAGGTCATTATTACATCGTCATTCCAGAGATAACATAGTCTTTACAACTCAATAGCCCAAGGCTAATACATAAAGTTTATAACATAAGGTAAATAACTAGAAGTCTTCATCTTCATGTGCCACAAGCAAACATGTTGAGTGTAGACTCATAACCCTAGTCTCCATCAGAGTAACCTGCAACATCATAAGTTACAGCCATAGAGGGTCAATACATTTGGAATTGTATTGGCAAGTGATACCATAGTAGAATAGTAGCATGTAACATCCCAAAAATACTGATCAAGGTTATCAAATTCCAATCACCCAAATTTAGGGTTAATAAAAACTTTTGTTAATTAAAATCATTATGAATGCATGTGTGTATGTGATGAATGTATGAATGCATGAATGGACCTGTTTGATTGTCTAAATAGCAAGGAATAGTTTAAATATGAAAACAACATCATCTAAATCATTTCCAAGCAGAAATAAATCAAGAGAAATTCAAAAAAAAGCTAATGGTCATTTTTGCCAATCTTGCTCACTAGACCACTTTGAGTGTTTCTAGTCCAAGATTTCAAACAGAAACAAATATATTTCCTTTCACCCCTTGCTATACCAAGTGAAAGTAAACCCAAGCCCACTTTGTAAACCCACAAAAACATTTGGCAACTTGATTCAAATGGCAATTCAAAATTGAATCTATAACATATGGGAAGATCACCATTTCTCAAAATCCAACCAAACAAGTTCACCTTGACCAATCCAAGCAACCACTACCTAGTATGTGACTAGCACACCCACCAAGTTTCATCCAAAAATTAAAATTCAAATATCTTGCGGCCATTTCATCAAAGACCTTGTAAACATAAATCAAATAAAACATCAAACACTATAGTGAGCAGTGATTGTGCCTAACTTGTTCCCTCTCTAGCTCACACTACACTCTCAGTAGATCATATAACTAAATTAACCAGCCCTAGCTCACTGTAAGCTTGACAATGCCATCAATGGTGACCATTGATGAGCCCAACTTGCCACCCCAAGGTCGACAGCAAGCTAGGAGACTCTCTAGCCTCGCCAACCTTTTCTAGTAGGCAGCTGACCATCCATCGCCACCCCCTGTCCAGCTCCCAAGCATTGCCAGCCCCTGTACCACCCAGAACAAGCATGCCCAGCCTCTCTACGACCATGCCGCGAGCGCTCCAGAGCGCCGCGCTCGACATGCTCGCATAGACCACGCCCCGCCCTCGCTGCTTGCATGCATGATCACCACTGCCCAGGAACGGCCCAGACATGCCATTTCGTCGCCGTGTGACCATGACCGCCCGTGCGCCATTAAAACTTCTGTTGGACCTGCCTAGAGCATCGAAGTGTCCCGAACAATTCGCACCGCCCCACGCCTCGCCACCATGCCGTTGAGCTTCGCCACGAGGCAGCGCACCATCCCCTACCCTAGCCATGTCGTTAGCTCGTTGTTCAGCCGACCCTGACGAGCTCCACCCGCACCCTTCGATTCCCTCGTCGCACTATAAATAGAGGCCTTCCCCGTTCGATTTTAGCACACCATATCACTCCCACCTCTCACTGATCGTACCCACTCATCCCCGGAGCAAGGCGATCACCAGGTGGCCGGAATTTCACCGGATCTTGCCGCTGCTGGAGGAGAAGGGCGCCGTTGATTGGATCCGCCCCAGGAGGAGCTGCCGGTACCAGGAGGATCACTGTCGTCGACTTCGTCGTTTGCCCCCATCACCGACCATCGCCGGAGCCCTGGTGAGCCCCCATTAACCCCCACTAGCCACGCTAGGGTTCGATCACGCCGCGTCCTGTTCAGGCATGGACGATAAACCTCAGCTATAGATCGAGCTTCTAATCCTACGGCCCAAATCACCCTGTAACGCTTCGCCACTCTGTGTCTCACTAGAAAGTGGAGACAGCCACTTAACCATCCCGCGCGTGTTGTGTGAAGTGGGCCGGCCCAGTTAGAAATCCCGCGCGACCCAGTAATCCAAACTTAGGTTTTTCCAATTTAGTTTCAAACCTAGTATTGCCTATTGATGCAAAATTCAATTCAGAAAGTTTTACTGAAGAAAATTGCATGAAACTAATTTTGCTAGAAAGGTACTGAAATTCTTAATCCAAGCCCGTTGGATTCAAATCATTTGGAATTGTAGCTATAGCAAAAATAACAAGGCAAAGACTTTTCTGCATTCAAACATTTTTTCAAAATTCAACGATAACATCTTTTGAGTTGATTCCAACTCTCAAAAATCACATTTGATAAGACCTTTCTGAATATATAAAAATATCTAGGTTTACTTGCAGAAATAATGGAAAAGTAATAAAAGAATGCCCCATAGGCATTTCTAGTCACTTTAATTAATTAAAATAAAAAGGTTAAACCTTATTAAATTGTGACACCACTTTAAATCACATTCCCAAGTACTGAAATATGCGGTGATGACATGTGTCAACATGATCCCATGTTTTAGTTGGAGAAGATTAAATCTTATGTAGTTCTTCAATGAGTAGAAACTACTTTTCTAAATAAAAGAAATAGAACCTTTGCTTTAATCTTGGTGATAATAGTGATTGATGCTAGATCATCTAGTGTAAGCCTTTGTGTGCTAATTAGAGTAGTTAATAATTGTTTGGAGATTGTGTACCTCGTATTTATTATAGACGCTAGTACCGACCAAGGTTACGAAGAGGAAGGAGACTACTATGAGGAAGAAGCAGAGGAGAACTTCAACTACTGCACTGCACAAAGCAAGCCTTGGTTATACCACTTGATGATACCTAATCCCAGTTTTACTTGCAAGCTTAGTACTCCCTCCGATCCATATTACTTGTCACTAAAATGGATGTATCTAGACATGTTTTAGTGCTAGATACATCCATTTCAACGACAAGTAATATGAATCGGAGGGAGTATTTTATTTCTTTATCAAAGATTTCTATTAGTGTTTACTTAGTGAATTGTAGATTTTAGAAAGATATTTGAAGGTATCATAAAGAGCATAAAACTTGGCCTAAGATAGATAAATCATGATGTCATCCTGAGGCATGATATTGAACTTAGATAATTCACACTTGATTATCACCCTTCATTAGTTTTATCCCCACTTGTAGTTGCTAGTGCTAAGCATAAAACTTGATCACTTTAGATGGGAATACTTGGTGAAAATGATTATGAAAACCTTAGAATGATGAGTCATTCTAATGAAATGTTTTGACATGTGTTCTTGAACACCAGATGATTTTTGATGATGAAAATGTTGAGGCATGAGCCTTAGCACTTTATAAAACTGATGGTTGTCTGGATGCGATACCATTCAAATTTTACCGTACAACCACAATACCCAAAATTTTGGTAGGGCTTGACTGGAAGTTTATATACCTTAGTATGGTTTCCCTTGCGATCGAGGTTTGAGCCGAGGCTACCTCGTGAAGATTGAACACCTATGTAGTTGAAAGGTTAGGATTGATTATCCGCATACTAAGTATGGTGAACTCAGGATTGTTCCCGACGGATGTATCGAATATTGTGGTGAAAGTTTACCACCTCTGCAGAGTGTCAAACTATTCGAATAGCCGCGTCAGGGGTTATGGACAGTTGGAGTGGCCATACTGTTCCGTCGTCAGATGTTTTCAAAATGACTTGTGAAATGAATCATGACTTTTACTTGACCACAACAGGGTTGTGAAAGTGAAAGCTAAGTTCCCACTTAGGTGTTATAAAACATTAAACTAGATTTCTTTGCTTCTAAACTCAGTTAAGGTAAATCTGGCTTTTTGCAAAATAACCTAGAGCCTAGTATTTCCTACCGAGAACCACTTCACTGGTTAGTCTTAGTTTGCGAGTACTTAAAGAGTACTCATGGCTTTGTCCCTGGCTATTACCGTGGCTAGACTACGAAGAGGACTATCAGGAGGATGGACCACAGGAAGGTTACGACAACTAGGATCATCTCCCATCGTCATCATTGCCTATGACCTTGAAGATGGAGCTTCGCCCACACTATCATTATTATATTATTCCGCTTCTTTGATTGTACTAAGACTGGATAATGTGATCCTTTTTTGTTTTAAGACCTTATGTATGGTTTGTAATGGATGATGTACTGTGATATCCAATCTGTTATGTCTCGCAAAAAATGGTAATCCTGGGATTGCGATGTATGGCATAACAGGCATCTGGGATTAAAAATCCGGGTGTTGACAAGTTGGTATCAGAGCCATCCTGACCATAGGAGACCCTAGTTAGAATGGACATTTGAATCAAAAACTTAGTTTCAAGACAAACGAAGTGAGTATTTATAAAAACTTATTATCATTCTTATCACTTAGATTCTTTCATTAAAATTCATGTTCCTAAAAAATTCTTGCAAACTTACATAAAATTTGACACACTTGATCATTCTACTAACTTACTCATACTACATTCTTATAGATGGACGTGAAGTATAGCAAGTTCTATCAGTTGGGAAATGGAGGAGACCTCATCTTTGAGCGTGACTTGGACCAACTTTCGGAACTTCTGGAGCGCCCGCATCCTGAGTTCTTCGGAGCGCGGCTCAACGATCACGAAGGAGGAGAATTGCAATGGCTGATTGTTGCAAGTCTCCGAGGAAAGATTGAAGCCCCCACCTCAGAAGGAATCCAATTCACCTTAAGAGAGAACAACTTGCTAGATGGACTTGCCAGGGCCATGCAGGAAGCGCTTGCCTGTCTGTGTGGGCAAAGCATCAATCAGATCAAAGGCACCCACTTTGAGTTCTATCCAAGGCGTGATGTTATGGGACAGCCATTGGAGGTGCCACATCACCCAGATCTGAAGTATCAAGTGGACCATCTCAGCGTCATGATGTATGACCGGCAGAAGGAGTTGGACAATGCCCGTTCCTACGCCAACCACAACTATGATGTCGCTATCAAGAAGGATCAGACCCTACCCATGCTTGTGAAGGATTGCAAGTCTCGTCGCCGTCAGCTATACAAGAAGGATCGCATCATTGCCCATCTTCGCCACTGGATCACATAATTGGAGGAGACCATCCATGAGCGGGATATGCAGCTTGAGGAGAGGGAGAACGCAGGGGAGGATATCCATGGAGACCCCTATTCTTACCTTAGTGATGATGATGACTTCCTGGAGGATCAAGCCATGGACTTCTTCACTGATGAGGATGACTTCGCCTTCATTGATGATGAGGATGATGAAGATACCGATTCCGAGGAGTAGTAGTACTTGAGCACTAGCGTTAGTGAGTTGTATCCGGTCCCACTATATCGTAGTTCACAGAATGGTTCTTAAAACCATCTGTTTTCCTTGTTGTGGTGTGTGTTTGTATTGTGTTCTATGAATGAATGAATGAAAAACAAGTTACTAGAAAATCAGAGTCAAACTTCAAAAACTTTTCAAAAACAAAAACCCTGAACCTTAGAAATTTCCCTCTTGTCTCATGATCTATCTCAATCTTCAGATGACTCGCAGAGGAAGCAGCTCATCCCTGGACCAATGTTGCAAATCTTGCAAATGTTGGTTTCTGACCGCGAAGCTGAAAGAGCCGAACGTCAAGCCAACTTAGCCACCCTTCAACACATAGCTCATATGGACAACAACAACTAAGGCCATGGAAACCCGTACAACCATGGATCCAATCTCAAGAACTTTCAGAACACCAATCCACCCATCTTTACTAAGTCTGAAGAGCCCCTAGATGCAGATGATTGGCTGCAAACCATGGAGAACAACTTAGAAGTTGCAGGAGTAGAAGCCAACGAGAAGTTACTGTTTTCCACCTACTATCTGGCTGGAGATGGAAGAGCTTGGTGGAACAACATTCACACCATGAATGGAGGACAGATGATGACTTGGGATGAATTCAAACTCAAGTTTAGCCGAACCCATGAGCCACCGGGTTTGATCAAGAGGATGAGAGATGAATTCAGGGAACTGAAGCAAGGGAGGATGATAGTAGTTGAGTACCATGATAAATTTTGGTCATTGGCTAGGTATGCACCGGATGAGATTGACACTGAAGCCATAAAGAAGGAGAGTGTCGTGGTGGTGGCACGGCAGATGCCATGGGTAGGCTAAAGTATGGGGCCAATGGATGCTAGTGGGATCTGGGGAGGGAAGATGCAACTGTCTTTACACTCAAGCTGCCAAAGTGATGAACTTTATTTCTCTCTCTATGTGTTACAAGTGCTCCTAGAGCTGTTTACAGGGGTACTATGTGAATTTCCCCAGCCTAACGTTGCTCAAAAGACTCTCTCTTTCCCTCAGGGTCCAGACCTCCCCTTATAAAGGGGTGCCTTGGGTGCCCTTAGGGCTGACGGGGCAAGCATATTTGAGGAATATGCTTGTCCCAAAGTGGTAATTCGGCCTCCTCTTTCCTGTCTCCTTCCAATGACGGCAAAGCTCAGTGGCCCCCTTCTGCGTGCCTCGGGCTCCAGACCTTTGTCACCTCCGTGACCTCCTTCGCCCCCTCTGTCCTGCGCCTCCTTGTCTTGCGCTTGGCCCTGTTCAGATTCCTTTTAGCCTGCAGCTATGGTTTGACCCTAAGCTTCTCCTTCTCCTGCAAGCTTCGTATAACTCGGCCTTACCTTGTGTTATTCGGCTCGTTCCTCACCTGCATGAAGATCATTTGTGTAACCCGGCTGAGTTTCTCATTAACTCGGCCAGGTAACCACTTTATACCTATACGTGAGCTTCTTGCCTCCGTTCATCGGCCGACATATACATGATTCGGCCGACCTAGGCCGTAGCTCGGCAATCAGACGGGGACAGTACCTCTGTTTTTCCCCGTCTCTGACCTACCCGTGGTTAACCCCCCGACATTAGTCCCCGAAGCTGGTGTGGCCCTGTCAATTACTTTGGCCGGGTTATATCAGCTTCAACACCTTCTTTTAGTCTTGTTTCCGTGCTACGGCCTCGTCCGAGGTTCTCTCGCTCCTTCCATCATACGCTAAGTCCTACGTGTCACCCCATCATTGCTTTTCTAGTTTTTAGGTCCTCTTATAATACTTACTGACAAGCTACAGTAAACCCTGTACCTGCTGCGCCGCCGCCACGACGCCTCGTGAACCGCTCCGCTTGGGATTGTAACAACTTTTTCTTTACGTGGCCTCTGTGTGGCTCCATTCACCGTCAGCGTTCGTGCTACTCCACGATCTACGCGGTAATGCGCCACACCCACGATCCCACGCCCTTGTTCATTGCTTTTTCTATAAAGTGAAATCGCCCTTCAGGTTCATCTTTCCCATTACCATTCAAGGCTCTCCTTCTTCCTTCCTTTTGTGTGTCTCCTTGCCGCTCACGCCTTACCAGCGAGTTTCCGGCGAGGATTCTACGCGCCGTTCGGCCTTTCCTTGCCCGCGTTCTCGGGTGTGGCCCCGCCAGTGAGTTCTCTCGGCCATCTCGCCTAGATCGATCCGCCTTGTTTCGGCGCTCCGTCGACGGTTTCTCCTCTTCGCCATTGTTTTCGTGCTAAGCTCGACGGGCCTGTAGCTCTAAGCTCTCCCTCCTTGATTTTCCTCCGCGATCTCTCGGCGGACCTATGTCTATTCGTTCAGCGGTGATCTAGTTGAGGGCGATGACGCTGGCTCCGAGCCCGGCGTGGATCGTGGCAGGGCTCTTCGATTACGCCGCGAGATTGAGTGGCTCCTCCGCACTCGTCGGAGTCCTGCCGAGGTTTCCTGTCTACCCGGCAGCGAATCCTCTCCAGTTCTCAGAGAAGGCGAATATGTGGTTTTCATGTCCCACTTCGCCCGCGGCTTTGGTCTCCCTCTTAGCGATTTTGCCAGAGCATTTCTTGATTACTTGACCTTCAGACCGCATCATCTTCCATGACGCCATAGCTTCTCTTTCCGCTTTCATCTCAGCTTCGGAGGGTTACTTCGGCCTGTGGCCATCAGTACATGTCTGGTCGAAATTCTTCCAGATTCGCTCCAACGTCGTTCCCGATAAATCTCTGCATCCTTCCGAGAAGTTGCTCACCCAATGTGGGCGGCATCCATCACACCTCGGAGGCAATCCGTGTTCCCCGTGTTACCGGGTTGGAGTCGTAAGAAATGGCACAAGTCGTTCTTCTCGTCAAGAACGGAGGCGGAAGACAAGATTCGGCTCCCCATTCTCAATTGGCCCACCTTCCAAAGTGAACTGGCTTTATAATCCGAAGAAGACTCATGCCTGGCGAGGCCTTGAGATTCGGCTGAAGGAGTTGATTCGGGCCGGGTTATGCGGAGAGGACCTGATGGCAACTTTTATTAGTAGCCGGATCTGCCCCCTCCAACAAAGGTCCCACAAGCTGTGCTACATGAGTGGTCCCCTGGACCCTAACCGAGTCTCGACGTGGAGTTGGACAACTACCTTATCTAAGCGTTGAGCTATTTTCAAGACGGAGATGCGATGATTGAACACAGGGGTTGAAACCGTTCACCCGCGACAATCCTCCTCCCGAGGTAAGCCCAATCCTCATCACTCTGTTTTTCCTCAGTTTTTATAGTCTGGTTTTCATGATTTTCTCTCCTTGTCATGCAGAGGTTCGCTGAACAGAAAGACGAGGATGCCGAAGTTCTGCAGCTCCCCTGGCCCGCGGATAGGAGTACCCCGGATACAGGCGAGCCGGACTCTGAGGAGTTCGTCCCTAAGTCAGATCCTGCTCCCGCTCGAGCTCGCGGCAAAACCTCAGCGCAGGAGGAGGAAGGTGATTCGGACGAGGTCCAAATTCTTGAGGTAGTTGCCGCCATGCCTATTTCTTATGCATTTCTGCTTTCCCAGCTAATCCGGCCGGCCAGGTTCATGACGCCGAACCTATTGCTTCTCGGCCTCCCGTTACCTCGGGGAAACGCGGGGCTCCCGCCAGTGCCTCGGATGCGGTTCCTAAGAAGCGAGTAAAGAAATCCGCTCCGAATCCTCCCAGGCGCAAGACTATGCCCGGGGTTGCTGGGTAAGTTCTTTTGCCTATATTTCTCGTTTCTCTTCTTCTGTTTCTCATTCTAACGAATCTTCTTTCTTATTTTTGCAGCGCTCCTCTGTCTGTTAAACCCGGCGGTCCTAGTATGACTAGCCGTCCGATTCGGCCGCCATCTCCTCCTCCCGCTGATGACACGAGAGTTCCTTGTCCTATTCGTCCTGCTTCTCCCCCTGCTCCTGATAATTCGCCTATTCGCCGTGATGCCCCTGAGATCTCTCCCATTGATCTGGATCCGATCCGGCCCTCCGACGTTTTCGTTGAGCCAGCTGCCCCCTCTATGGGCCCCAGCGTTACAATTGAGCTTCCATCTACTCCAGTTCCTCGGTCACCCCGACCTCTGCGAGAAGATCGCTACCCCGCGCCCTCTGCTTAGCCTCTCGATCCTAAGGATTCCGTCCCTACCTCGGGCGCAACTTCTGCCGGTGCCTCTTCTAAGGAGAAACGTGTTATTGCCGTCAAGACCTCTTCTCAGAAAAGTCTTGCCGGCACCTCTCAGCCAAGTATTGCAGAGGCATTTGCGCAAAAGGCTATGTCGCCAAAACCTTTATTACCTCGACCTTTGGCGGCCTTGCTCTTCATAAGAGTCCTGCGATCGTGGTTGGACCGCCCGGGTAAAGTTTTAACCCGACTAAGCGTAACAACCTTGGGCGCTGGTTGAATTTGCCAATAACCGGAATGCCAGCGATCGGTTTGAGGGCAATCAGTCAACCAACCCTTCCACTTCGACATCAAGGCCGCCGACCAAGCCGCCCAGTTTATCATTGATACGAACAAGATGAATGCGGTAATTGTTTTATCTCCGGGTTTTAAATTATTTTCCACATGTTATCATACTCTCTAGTCCCCGAAACTTGCAAGGAAATAACTTGTTGTATGCTTGGAAGTTTGACGTATTTTTATTTCTAAGGTTTCATTAGTTCGTCCACCTAGTTCATAGTTTGTTTAGTTTTGTCGTAGCTTTGAATTTCCATTCTCATAGAGCCGAGTTAAGTCCTTCTTGACTCGGATCTGGCGTAGTTTTGAATCTCCAACCACCTAGATCTGAACTAAGTCTTGCTTGATTCTGATCTAGTTTAGCTTTGAATTTCCAGCCACCTAGAGCCGAATTAAGCTTTGCTTGATTCGGATCTGTCATAGCTTTGAATATCCAGCCACCTAGATCTGAATTAAGTCTTACTTGATTCGGATCTGGTATAGCTTTGAATATCCAGCCACCTAGAGCCGAATTAAGCTTTGCTTGATTCGGATCTGTTATAGCTTTGAATATCCAGCCACCTAGATCTGAATTAAGTCTCACTTGATTCGGATCTGGTATAGCTTTGAATATCCAGCCACCTAGATCTGAATTAAGTCTCACTTGATTCGGATCTGGTATAGCTTTGAATATCCAGCCACCTAGAGCCGAATTAAGATTTGCTTGATTCGGATCTGTTAACTTTGAATATCCGACCACCTAGATCTGAATTAAGTCTCACTTGATTTGGATCGTATAACTTTGAATATCCGATACCTAGAGCCGAATTAAGCTTTGCTTGATTCGGATCTGTTATAGCTTTGAATATCCAGCCACCTAGATCTGAATTAAGTCTCACTTGATTTGGATCTGGTATAGCTTTGAATATCCAGCCACCTAGAGCCGAATTAAGCTTTGCTTGATTCGGATCTGTTATAGCTTTGAATATCCAGCCACCTAGATCTGAATTAAGTCTTACTTGATTCGGATCTGGTATAGCTTTGAATATCCAGCCACCTAGAGCCGAATTAAGCTTTGCTTGATTCGGATGTGTTATAGCTTCTAACTTTTGTTTTATCATTTTTCTCTATTTCTCAGGTTGCACATGATCGACGGACTGCCGAATTCCAGAGGTTGCTCTTCTTGCACCGAAAGTTGGAAGAGAAGTATGAGAAAGTTCTGCCCGTCGCGAAGAAAGCCGGTAAGTTGATAGTTTCTTTTCCTTATTCCCAACTCTCTTATATATACTCTGGAATGCGGCTTACTTCTTGCTGAATAGGTAATATCAATAATCTCAATATCCGCCTTGAAAAGAAGGTCAAGTCCTTGGAAGGTTAGTTTCCTTTCCCCCTTGCTCCTTCTTCTTTTAATATCTATGCTGAGTTTTCTTATTGCGTTGGGTTGTGGTAAAGCCGAGTTGCAAGACTTTGCAGCGTCGCAACAAGATTGCGTGCCCATGCCTGACGTGATGCTTCATTTTTTAGAACAAAGCGCAGTTCATTCGGCGCAACTACAAGAGAAGGATGATGAGATAACTCGCCTGAGATCCGAGGTGAATACACTCAAGCTCTCTCAGAAATCCGAGCTAGAAAAGGTTGATCAAGAATTCTCTTTGGAAAAGAGCCGGCTGACTCTGGATCTGGAGAAGAACAAAGAACTCCTCAAAGCTGCCGAACTTAAAACTCGCGGTTTGAGCGAGGAAATTGCTCGTTTCGAGAAGAGTAAAGCTACTTGGGCTAAGGATCTTCAAATAATGATGAACTATATCCATCGTAAGTTATTTGGCCTGGCCGAACTGTATTTTTTCTTTGTCGCCGCTACTATCCTTTGACATGTCCGTGTTTTGCGTGATCACTTCCCGAGGCCAAACCGTGAGTGCTAGAGCTGTTCTTGCAGCTCGTCGAGGTGAACCTACTGCTGTTGACTTTGAATACTCGATGGAGGATTTCTTGGTTGCCGTTGGTGCTGCAGTTGGTCCGATGAAAATCATGGGCCGGGACTTGGTGCAGGCCGCTATCAAAGCTTACCATGCACTCTGGCCGAATACCTCAGGGTCTCCTGATATTGACGAGGTCAAGTTATTGGTGACCCGGCTGAAGGCATCTGAGAGACGATTGAGTCTTTGGAGAGAATCTGCTGCGCGTGCTGGTGCCGACATGGCCCTTACTGTAATCATGTCATGGTATGAAGATATCTCTCTTGACATTCTGATGAATTTGCGCACTGGCTCCCGGTGGGTTGAAGATCCCACCTTTGTTGCTCTTCGGCAAGCTCGGGCTTTCCAGCTCGTCGAGTATGCCGATGTGCACACTTGGAATGAAGGGCCGAGTTTTCTCCCAGATCCGGATGAAGAGGCCGCGGCTGAAGATGCTTTGGGTGATGATTCTGCTGAGCATGGGGAAGGTGAAGATGATTCGGCCACATCCAATAGCTCTAGCTCAAGCTCAGATAGCAATGGTGATGCACGATCTTCCTCCAAAGGCACCGGGCATTCTACCGCGCGTACTGACGCTCCTGAACAACCCCGTGATACCGCCGAAGTCACTCCTGGGTCGGCGGAAGGCGAGGCAACCTCAGTCGAAGTTCCTCCTACTTCGGAGTGCCCCGCACCTGATCAAGTGGTTCCTCCTCCAACGAACGATGCCTAGGTTATTCGTGATCCCTGGTATGCCGGGTGTTTAATGTAGACGAGAAAATTTGTCAACTCGTATGATTCGAGGTTCTTTTGCTATGTGCTTTTGAGACTCTTAGTTAAGTGGATGCTCGTCCGAATTCTTGCCTTGTTGGCTCATAATTTCTTCATCTTTCAGGATTTACTTTTTTGCCTTGTTGGCTCATAGTTTCCGAGTCGTTGGTTTAGGTGCTAAAGTTTATGTGTCCATGAATTTGACAATCCTATGATAATTCCTGAGTCAATGCTTTGGGCACCAAGGTGCATATTCGTAACATGAAAGGAAAACAACATGTGGCACTCTCCGAGTTACTGCTCTGATTGCCAATGTTCAAGTGTGTAACGCGAAAGAGATAAGTATACGATATGGTCCCGAGCTATTGCTCGATGCCAAGGTCTAAACATATAACACCTAATAACCATTGCATATGGCAGTCCCGAGTAAGCTCTCAGGTGCCGAGGTCCAAAATCAAATATGAAATAACATCACATATGGCAGTCCCGAAAGCTCTGGGTGCGAGGTTTAAATATCAAACATGAAATAACATCACATATGGCGGTCCCGAGCTTTGCTCACGGTGCCGAGGTTTAAATATCAAACATGAGATAACATTACATATGGCAGTCCCCGAGCGACTGCTCTGGGTGCCGAGGTTTAAATATCAAACATGAGATAACATCATATATGGCAGTCCCCGAGTAACTGCTCAGGGTGCCGAGGTTTGAATACATCATTGGTGACCTTGAGACATAACCCTATGAGTAAAATGGCCGAAGTAAAGCCACATTCCAGGGGCGCTTCGTTTCTTCGCCAGCTTTGTTTGCCTTGCCTTCTCCAGGTGATTGAGCATCAATCAGATAGTATGCATCGTTGTGTAATGCTTTGCTCACAATAAATGGTCCTTCCCATGGGGGTGACAATTTGTGCATGCCGGCCGTGCGTTGCACCAGCCGGAGGACCAAATCTCCTTCTTTGAATACTCTTGGATTCACTTTCCTGTGATACGCGTAAGTTACATTGATAAATGGCCGATCGTGATAATGTCAATTCCGGCTTCTTCTTCCAGGTCGACATCTTGACGAGCTACTTCATTTACCTCTGAAGATGTATATTGAGTAACTCTTGGCGAGTCATGTATTATATCGGTTGGAAGCACAGCCTCTGCTCCATATACCAAAAAGAATGGCGTGTAACCTGTTGATCTGTTCGGAGTAGTCCTGAGGCTCCATAATACTGCTGGTAATTCCTCAATCCAACATCCTGCCGACCTTTGCAATGGTTCGACTAGTCGTGGTTTTATTCCTGATAAAACCAGTCCATTAGATCTTTCAACTTGTCCATTGGATGCCGGGTGAGCCACTGAGGCGACATCTAGTCTTATGTGTTTCTCTTGGCAAAATCTAGCGAAGGCTCCTTCTGCAAAGTTCGTGCCATTATCCGTAATAATGCTATGTGGGTATCCGTATCTCAAGATGATATCCTTGAGGAATTTCACTGCTGTGTGCCCATCACACTTTTTGATTGGTTTTACTTCAATCCATTTTGTGAACTTGTCTACCATGACCAAGATGTGGGTCATTCCTCCTCTTGCCGGCTTGAAAGGTCCTACCATGTCTAAACCCCATACGAAAATGGCCGGGTAATGGGTATTGTTTTTAACTCGGACGGCATATGTATTCGTTGCATATCTCGACATCCATTGCACTTCTTAACTAATTCTTCGCCTCTTTTTTAACGCCGTTGGCGGTAGAATCCATGCCGAATGCCTTGGCTACTAGGGGCGAGATGAGGCATGGTGCCCACATTCTCCTTGATGTATATCTAGAAGGATTTCGACCTTCAGGACTCACGCATTTCGCAATATGCTCGTTACGCTTCTTTTATATAACTCATTGTTTATGATTGTATAAGCTTTTGCTCTCTTACGGTTTGTCCGGCTAGTACTTCATTACTCGGCGATCGCGTCTTTTAGGTACGAAAATATGGGTTGCGCCCATATCGGCGTTTCTTCTGCGCATGATTTCACCGTCATCTCCATTTCTTCTGCCGACGTATTTACCTCGGCCCTTTCCATGATTGTTATTACCTCGGCTGTCCCCCTCTTTAGGGGTTCCGAATCTTTCTGCGGATCTACTTCCATTGGCGTATGATTCTCTGCAGAATTTGCCGGGATAAAGATTGATTCTGATTCTGGTGATGGGTTTATTGATGGTTTCCTGAGGTGCTCCAGGGCTATACCTGGCGGAACAGACTGCCGGGTTGATCCTAACTTTGACAATGTGTCAGCGGCGTCATTTTCTGCTCGTGGTACGTGGTGGAATTCACATCCTTCAAAATATCCACTGATCTTTTGCACATGGAATCTGTATAAAGCCATATTAGCATCTAATGCGTCCCAAGTGCCCGATACTTGCTGCACTACTAGATCCGAGTCACCGTAACATATGATTCGGCGTATTCCCATTTCTTTTGCCACCTTTAATCCATGGACTAGTGCCTCATATTCAGCTACATTGTTGGACGCGGCAAAATGTATTTGCAGTACATATTTCAATTGGTCTTTTTTAGGCGAGGTCAGCACTATTCCTGCGCCCAAACCGTTCCTTAGTTTGGAACCATCAAAATGCATTGTCCAGTAATTTGGATCTGGCAATGGCGGCTCATATTGCACCTCGGCCCAATCTACGAGAAAATCGGCGACAGCCTGAGATTTGATTGCATCTCTTCTATCAAATTGCGGAGCATATGGTGATAACTCGATCGCCCATTTTGCTATTCGGCCACTTGCATCTTTGTTGTTCAATATGTCGGCTATGGGTGCCTCACATATTACTCTGATGGGATGCTCTTCAAAGTAATGCTTAAGCTTTTTTGCCGACATATATACTCCATAGGCCATCTTCTGATAATGCGGATAATTCTGCTTTGAGGTGGATAATACTTCACTTAGATAATATACTGGCCTCTGAACTGACTTACCCTCTTCAAGTCGCTCCACTACAACCACAGTCTTGACTACTCGATTGGTAGCCGCTATATAAAGTAGCATAGGTTCTTTTGATAATGGGGAAGCTAAAATGGGTGCCGTAACTAGCATCTTTTTCAACTCGTGAACGCAAGGTCGGCCTGGGAGTCCAAATGAATTTGTCCGACTTTCTCATCACCGATAAAGTGGCGGTGCCTTCTCTCTAGCCGACATACAAACCGACTAAGCGGCGAGGCAGCCCGTGAATTTTGTACATCATTCAAACATCTCGGCAATTCCATTTTTCTATTGCTCTTATCTTCGTTGATTAGCCTCGATACCTCGGTGGACACAAGGAAACCGAGTAGTTTTCCTGCCGCAAGACGTGCATTTCTCGGATTAAGTTTCATTCGGAACCTTCTCAGGTTCGCAAAAGTTTGTCATATATCTTCTAGTAAGGTTTTGCTTTCCTTAGTTTTGATGACTACGTCATCCACATATACTTGAACATTTTTTCCTATCTGATCATGTAAGCATTTTTGCATGCACCTTTGGTACGTTGCTCCCGCATTTCTCAGGCCGAATGGCATCGTGCGATAACAATAAGCCCCGTACGGGGTAATAAATGCAGTCTTTATTTGATCGGCCGGATTTAACGGTATCTGGTGGAAACCAGAATACGCGTCTACAAATGATAACAACTCACAGCCAGCGGTCGAGTCAATGACTTGGTCTATTCTAGGCAATGGGAAAGGATCTTTTGGACACGCCTTGTTCAGGTTAGTGTAGTCGATACACATTCGCCACACAATGGCTACATTGGGATCATCTTTTTTCTTTTCTACTAGCACCGGATTTGACAACCAATCCGGGTAAAGCACCTCCATGATAAACCCCGGCGAAGCGAGTTATTTCATCCCCTATTACTTTTCTCCTGTCTTGCGGCGGCGGAGGTTGCTTCACCGGCCGTGCTCCTGGCCCGACGTTAAAGAGTGCTCACCAACTCCTCGGCACACCTTGCGGGTCTTGTGTTGACCATGCAAATATGTCCCGATTCTCACGGAGGAAGTTGGTGAGCTCGCCTTCCTATTTAGCGTCAAGACCTGCACCAATAGTGACAATGCTGGGAATTGCTCATCAATCTGGAATTTCTTCGTCTCTTTGGTTGGTGGAAAAACGCTGCCATGAGGGTTGGCCAATGCGGCATGCTTAATTGTCTTGTTGTGCGAGTGCTACCTCTTGAATCCTTTTCTCTCGCTATGACCAATGATTCGCCAAATTTGACCCGACGAGGCACACTCCATTGACTTCTTGTAATCCCCTGGCAACGTTATCACCCCTTGTGGTCCGGTAATTTCATCTTTAGATAACCTATATGACAACGCTCATGAATTTGGCCAAGGTCAGTCCAGTAGAGCATGATAACAGCTTTCCAGATCAACCACCTCAAATTCCAAATTTTCTGCGATTATCTCTTATCAATAAGACGTCCATTCGGACTTTACCAATGGGTTCACATGAAAGCCCTGGCACTATCCCATGGAAAGTTGTCCTTGTGGACTGCAGCATGTTCTGTGATATACCGAGCTTGTGCATGGTATCTTTGTACATGATGTTATCGCTTCCATTATCAATGAGTACTTTTGAGAATTTCACATTGATGCTTGGTCCCACAAATGTCGGGTCCAACACAAGTGCGTATGATCCTGGACTCGGCATTATCCCGGATGATCTTTTATGCTCCAAGTTATATCCTGATCGGACCATGGCTGGTATCTCGCTTCGCTGGTACAACCGCATTCACTTCCATATGTCGGTATTGCACTCTGTTTGTCCTGTTGCTCGTGAACACGCAGAAGACCGGTGATGTTCCTGTAATCATTCGTCCAGCATTTGCGGATTTATCCTTCCGTCCGCCTGGTTCATTACTTGATGCCGCATCCTCCGATCCGAGTTGTCATACCTCGGAGGAGGGGGCAACATCGATTCTTTGTGCATTTGCTCCGATTAATCTGCGGTGATCTGTCTGTTGCATCCGATGGGAGCCCGAACTCCTGCCGGTTACCCATCGCATTTTTCATCCAAGCACATTGCGGGTTGTGTGATTGGCTGGTCTAGATGGGTTTGATGTGTGAAATTTACGGTGATCCAACATGGATTCAAATGTATACTTGCTTCTCTTGCCATTGCTTCTTTTGCTCGGGGTCCATTGCCTCTTTCCATCATTTCTTGCAGTCCTTTGTTGAGGTCCATTTTTCGCCGTTGAGTTACTCCGTGACTCGGTGATCTTGGGTCACAGTGCACACTGGCGAATTATACCTATAATCCGGCCTCTCTTCTCTTCTTCTTCCTCTGAAATCGCGCCTAGATGACCCGGCCAATTCTCTCGTGTATTGGTCTTGCTGCTCACGATGTTCTGCCGACATTAACTCCGGTTGGGTTGGGTCACCCAAAGCATAGGAGTCCGCTATTCTGATAGTTTCTGCCAGTGTGGTTCGCATATCTCTCTGCAGGCGTTGCCACAACACCGCTGCAGCCTTGCGCGAACCAAGCGATCGCTTGCGATTCAATAACTCCTTCACATGAGTTTCTCAAGTTACACCATCGAGTTAAAAACTCTCTATCTGTTTCATTCGGCCTCTGCTTGCACATGGCCAGTTGCTGTGGTCTATTCGGTCTCTTGTATGTGCTGGTAAAGTTGCTGACGAACATCTCTTCGAAGTCTAACCAGCAGTTGATACTGCCTGCTGGTTGATTATTCAACCATACCCTGGCTGGTCCTTCCAACATCTGCGGGACATACCGCACAGCCCATCTCAGGTTGCCACCCGCTATCTTCACTGCGGTAGCATAATCAATTAACCAGTCTTGTGGCTTGGTACTTCCATTGTACGTTTTTGTGCCTCTCGCCAACTGAAAATTTGGTACTGGTGGTTCGCCCATGATCCGTGGTCCAAAACACGCCGGACCTGGTGGACCTTGCTCTTCCAATAGCTCGGACCGGTATAACCGATCCAATTTTACTCTTGCATCATTTGCTGGCAAATCTCTGTACAGGATTCTATCCTGCATCCCATAGTGATGGTCCCCACCCTGGTTTGCGTATTCTACCTCGGAATATCCATCATTATACCTTTCATTCATCTGATTATAGCGAGCTGGCCTCACTTCTCTTTCTTGCCGAGGCTCATGTCTTGGCAGCGGGTGGAGCGGCACTTCTCTCCTTACTTCGGCCGGAGCTTGGTTTTCATGATTGTCTCTCGCGGGTTCTTTTCTGCCGTGCTCCCCATTACCTCGACCGCCGCCGTCCTTTTCCATACGGCCGTGGTTTCTCTCCCCGCTATTACCTCGGCTTGCATTTCCTCTGTTCTCATTTGCCTTTCCAGCTATTGCCGGGTCATATGGAACGATCTGTTTGTTCCTCTTCCCCGAGGTTACTGCTCTTTCTTTTCTTGCATTGTTTCGGGTGAAGATGCTCATGCAGATAAAGGTGTTGCCCCGAATGAACCATTCATGAGGCCCTGGTCTTGCCGGGTTAGCTCGAGCATTTCCTCATTCTGCTGGTTCGCGATGCGCAGTTCATTCACTCTTTTCTTGCTGCCTCTGCGAGCTTCTCCTGTTAACCCTTCTAGTTCCAATCTGCTGCATTTGCGCTCTTAGGTTTTTCGCCGGGGTACTATACCTCGGCAAACCCAAATCGCCCGATTCGGCTCTGTGAGCTTCATGCTCTTTGTTAATATCACTCATGAGGTTCTTTCCTCTTAATCTCAGTTCATCCACCCGCTCGGGTGCGATATCAAGCTTATTAGCTTTTGCATATTCTCTCAGGGTCCTGTTCAAGGATTCCCGCAGGGCCGATACTTTTTGGGCCTCTACCAGCACTTTTTGCCTGGTTTCCTCTAACTCTGCCTGAGCATTTGCGGATCAAGTATCGGCGCCAGTGTAGTTAAGTTATCTATAGTTGCTCAAGAATGTTCTCTGGTCTCTCCGCAGGTGGTCCTCACTCTTGGTGCCTTTGGGGTGGTGTCATGTAGTTCGCGGGTTTGCCATCGCGGAATTACCTCAGTTTGCAATGTGCTGGGCGTACCACATGCACTGCGGCGGGCTCTCGCTTGACCCGGCCAATCTGCTCCGCTTGTGCCCTGCGACCATCACCTCGGCCGCTGGCGGACGTTCTCGATGGACAGCTTGCTTCGAGGTGGTTCCCCGCAACAACAACCGGTGAGGATAAACGTCAGAGACATCGACGCCGACGTAGATCTTGTGCTCGCCCAGGCCGATGAAGATCCCGTTGCGCGGGGGAGTTTTCCCCCTGAAGCTCCCTGCATTGTCTCTGACATAGTCATAGAGACCAAATCTCTGGACCACACCAGAAACAACGCGCTCGCCGGTGTTGATGAAGTTTCCCGTCCGGATCACAACTCCAGCTAGCACCATTGGCTGACGATGGCGCCAACCGTGGTGGTGGCACGGCAGATGCCATGGGTAGGCTAAAGTATGGGGCCAATGGATGCTAGTGGGATCTGGGGAGGGAAGATGCAACTGTCTTTACACTCAAGCTGCCAAAGTGATGAACTTTATTTCTCTCTCTATGTGTTACAAGTGCTCCTAGAGCTGTTTACAGGGGTACTATGTGAATTTCCCCAGCCTAACGTTGCTCAAAAGACTCTCTCTTTCCCTCAGGGTCCAGACCTCCCCTTATAAAGGGGTGCCTTGGGTGCCCTTAGGGCTGGACAGAACAAGCATATTCGAGAATATGCTTGTCCCAAAGTGGTAATTCGGCCTCCTTTCCTGTCTCCCTTCCAATGACGGCAAAGCTCCAGTGCCCCCTTCTGCGTGCCTCGGGCTCCAAAGCCTTGTCACCTCGTGACCTCCTTACGCCCCTGTCCCTGCGCCTCCTTGTCTCTTGCGCTTGGCCCTGTTCAGATTCCTTTTAGCCTGCAGCTATGGTTTGACCCTAAGCTTCTCCTTCTCCTGCAAGCTTCATATAACTCGGCCTTACCTTGTGTTATTCGGCTCGTTCCTCACCTGCATGAAGATCATTTGTGTAACCCGGCTGAGTTTCTCATTAACTCGGCCAGGTAACCACTTTATACCTATACGTGAGCTTCTTGCCTCCGTTCATCGGCCGACATATACATGATTCGGCCGACCTAGGCCGTAGCTCGGCAATCAGACGGGGACAGTACCTCTGTTTTTCCCCGTCTCTGACCTACCCGAGGTTAACCCCCCGACAGAGAGATTCTTAAATTGTTAGCATGATGAGATTTAGATGGTATTGGTCAACATCCCATTTGCTGACATTGAAGCCTTAGTGGATTCTGCCATTCAGATGGAAGGCAAGATCAACCAAGCCAATGAGAACCGCAAGCGTAGAATGATGCATCAATTAGGAACCCACCATACCCCAAAGTATCGCCCCAACCCGTCTCTAGGATTTTCCCCAAGAAACAATAGACCCCCGATGAACCGTCCCACCTATCCCAACCGTGGAGGAGGAAACCCAAGGCCCGGAGGAAACCACAACAACAACCCCGGCAACTCTAGCAATTTCAATCGTGCACCGCCCAAGTTCAATAACAACAATGCCGCCACCAACACCAATACTACCCCGAGGACTAAAAGCAATGCAGTGCCTGTTGCAGTAAAGGACAAGTCTCAGGTAACTTGTTATGAATGTGGAACCAAGGGTCACTATTCCAATGAGTACCTCAAGAAGGTTGCAGCAGCTCCCAATGCGAATGCCCTAGCTCAGCAGCAGCATCCTGTTCAGCCTGGAAGAAGGTTTGCCCTAGGGAATTCACTCAACCGCAACAGCCATCTGTTTCTCATGAATGCTGAAGAATCCCAAGAAGCGCCAGATGTCGTGTTGGGTATGTTCTCTATTAACTCAGTACTTGCAAGAGTGTTGTTTGATTCTGGAGCATCGCACTCGTTTGTTACAGAAGAATTTGCATGCATTAGTAAGATTCAACCAACAAAATTGAAGCATGTTATGATAGTTCAAATACCTGTTTTAACCACCAAGGCTAGACAAATTTGCAAGGCCGTACCTATCCGAATCCATGGCATAGATTTTTATGCTAATCTAATAGTACTCGGAACTAAAGGTTTGGAAGTAATACTAGGAATGGGATGGATGTCGAAACATAAAGGATTAATCGACTATGCCAAGAAATCCATAAACATGACCAGTACAGCCGGAATATCAGTAGAGCATGTATCTGAAACCTTGCCTCGTCAATTCAAGTGCAACAAGAGTCTAGCCCAGCCAACCATTGACCAAGTCACTTGGCTAAGTACTTAGATTTTTCCATCTGTAGAGGTTGTGCACTTTCCCCACCAGACTTGGTTTCCCAAGACAGGACCTTTCAGAAGCCTTTCCTTAGACCAAATGGACGCGCTCCAACCTATCATTCCCACTACCACCAACTGTCCAAATGGATAAGTTCTAGCAACCTATGTGATCCAGGCAGAGCCCATATTGACAAGTGGATGCACTAGAAGCTTCTCAACACTTAGCCTCTAAAATCCCTTTGTTCCTGGGTGGAAATCCACAAGTGTGATACACAAGGTAAACCATAGCCATGGGCCTTGTGTAACCACTCAACCAAAAACCACCAAGAAATTACCAATCCACCCAGGTGATTCATTGACTTAGTTGTTTTATTAAGAAAAACATAAGTCCAAAGACTTAGAAATATTTTCACCATAGCATGTATATTTTACCAACCCTTGTTTGCTAGTAGCTAGGCTAAGCATGGCATAGATAGTAACTTAACTTAGAAATTTCCTAGAAATTCTACAACTACTTAGGATTTACCAACAAGGCATTTGGCAAAATAGTAACATGCAATACTTAGCAAAATATTTCTAATGCTTGTATAAAAATATAGGGATAGACATATTCATGAAGTACCACTTTCCTTGGTAGTTGGGAGAGTAGCACTCTTCACAATCACAATCACTAGCACCAAAGTCTACACAAAGAATATAATCACAATCACATACAAGTCATATACAAGCAAAAATATATATGCATGCATGCAAGATGCTAAGTGATGATTTTTGAAACTCAACCAAGCAAGTGCATAGTACTGAATCATAAACAAGTCAAAAACTTGCTAAACCAAGTTTATTTGACACTAAAACGATTTCCTAAACAATTTCTATACTCAAAATAGTCTTAAACAAGTTTCTGCAAATAAAGTCATTTTAACAGAAACTAAACATTAAACACATTTCATAAATAGAAAGGGCTTGTCTTCCTGATTCCAACGGTATAAAATTTGCTAAAATCTAACGTGGGAATCAAAAGTTATAAGCAAATCAAATTTGGATACAAATCTGATTTCAAATTTTGTTTTAATTCAAACCCTAGCCACGCGTCTTAATCTTACTGGCGCGTACCGGTTCGCGTTGGATCACGCACGCGAGCCGTAGGATCTAAGTGGCGATGCACGGTTCAGATCAAAATGTAAAGCTTCACTAAGTGGTTCTATCGCACGCGTTGGATCTAGATCCAACGGCTCTTGATCAAATGACCAAGGTCTGGCGGAGCGCTCTGTCCGTGGCGGTGCCGGCGTTCTAGGTCGCCCAGGGAGGAAAGAATGTATTTACCAGAACCGCAGGGTCGAGGCGAAGCTCAATGTGGAGGTGGCTTGGCAAGGGGCGCATGGCAGGGGCTGCTGGAGCTCGTCGGAGTCGTGCACAGCGTCGGGAGGTTGCAGACGATGTAGTTGCCGAGGTTTCGCGTCGCCCTAGCACGAACCAGATGGATTAGGAGACGCGCAAAATAGTGGCAAACATCCTCGTATGCAAGAGGGGGCAAGGGGCGCGCTCTACTTACCGTAATTGGTCGCCGGAGTTGAGCGGCGTCGGATTCTTGAACGAACGGGGACGGCGTCCTGGGTCACGAGCAGGCAAGCGAAGAGTATCAGGAGATGCACGAGATCATGCTGGGCACGATAGTTTGAACCAGAGAAAGAGGGCGGTCGATGCTCACCGGAATCAGTCGCCGGAGGTCGTCGGTGCTGCGAGGTTTCGAGGTCGAATGCGCGCAGCCTAGTGGCGGAGTGAGCGAGGAAAGTGGGGGGAAATGACCGTGGCGGCGAGGGGTTTAAGTAGCCAGAAGCGGGGCGAGGATTGCGCGCTGAATCAATGGAATTTAAGTGAGTTTTAATCGCGGCGTCACTGCACGGTGGTAACGGCGGAGCGGCGTCTGCGCGCGAGAAATTAGGGAAGACGACGCTGACGTGGAGAGGGCCCGCTCGTCGTGAAGCAGAGGAGTGGGGTGCAGGTGTCGGTGACTTCTTGGGTGCGTCTGCGAGAGAGAGAGAGAGAGAGAGGGGGGAGCCGGGTGGGCTAGCTGGGCCGGTTTTGCTGTTGGGCTAGAATAGGGGCGCCGGCCTTTTCCTTTTTCTTTAATCCTTTTCTATTTCCAGAATGAATTTCAGGAATGGATTTCAAATGATTTCAAATTCCTTTTGAATTCAAATCTTTTTGGGATTTTTGCAGTGTGCAATAGTCACAAAACTTGGCATAAAACCATGTGGTCACTTTGAAATGGCCTGGTCATTTTTGGAAAAACAAAATAACAGTGACTTAGCACTTGGTTTGCAAAAGATTTGAAAATGGTTTTGAACCCATTTTTATTATGTAAATTTTTTTCTAAATACACACTCAAACCAATCAACAAGGGAGACAAACAATCTTGGTTTAAAACATTCAAGCTCTCAAATGGGGATGGCCATTTGATTTAAGTTTGCTCACATAAAATGATAGCACTAAGTGCTTCTATTTTCTGAAATGAGTTTGAAATTGATCTCAATTCTATATGCATGCATGAATGATATGCAATCTTTGAAATCATGATTTTAGGGATGTTACAAATCTAACCCCCTTAAGGTGAATCTCGCCCTCGAGATTCGGATTGGCTAGCAAATAGGTGAGGGTGGTCTTTCCGAAGATCATCTTCTCTTTCCCATGTTGCTTCCTCTTCGGAATGATGATTCCACTGCACTTTGCAAAACTTGATAGTCTTAGTCCTTGTGACTCTTTCTACAGTTTCAAGAATCTTGATAGGTTTCTCTTCATAAGTGAGATCACTTTCTAGTTGAACTTCCTCCAAAAGGTATAGTATCCTTCAAAGAAGTTTCTTCCATTTCTGGGTGACATTTCTTAAGCTGACTCACATGGAACACATTATGGACAGCTGACAGAGATTCAGGCAATTCAATTTCATATGCAACTTCTCCTTTGCAACTCAAAATCTTGAATGGCCCAACATATCTTGGTGCCAATTTTCCTTTGACTCCGAACCTTTTCACCCCACGAAGTGGTGACAATCTAAGATAGGCTCTATCACCAACTTCGTAGGTGACTTCTCTACGCTTAGGATCTGCGTAGCTTTTCTGTCGGGACTATGCTATCTTCAACCTGTCCTTAACCAACTTGACCTTCTCTTCGGCTTCTTTGATAAGATCAGGCCCGAATAAACTTCTTCCGTAGAGAAACTCAAACGATGCCATCTCAATGCTGGCTTGATAGCTGTTGTTATAAGAAAATTCTGCGTAAGGCAGACTTTCGTCCCAACTGGCTCCATAGTCTAAGGCACACGCCCTCAACATGTCTTCAAGAATCTGATTAGTTCTTTCTGTTTGTCCATCAGTTTGAGAATGAAAAGCAGTACTGAATTCCAACCTCGTTCCCAATGACTCATGTAGCTGTCTCCAAAAATGGGAAGTGAATTGAGTCCCCCTATCAGACAAAATACTCTTGGGCACTCCATGTAGACATACAATTCTGCTCATGTAGATCTTGGCTAACTTAGCACTTGTATAGGTTGTCTTCACGGGTATGAAATGAGCCACTTTAGTTAGGCGATCCACTACTACCCAAATAGAATCGTATCCTGACCGGGTCCTTGGTAATCCGGTAATGAAATCCATACCAATCTTGTCCCACTTCCAATCAGGAATGGGTAGTGGTTGAAGCAAACCTGCTGGTTTTTGATGCTCCGCTTTCACTCTACTACACACATCACACAAAGAAATATGTTCGGCGATGTCCTTCTTGAGATTATCCCACCAAAATCTTTCTTTCATGTCCATGTACATTTTGGTGTTACCCGGAAGAATAGAATATGGAGAGTTATGTGCTTCTTGCAAAATCAGTTTCCGCAGTTCCGGATCTTGTGGAACACAGATACGTTTCCCATGCCATAAGTACCTTGTTCGTCTTCATGGAACCCTTTGGATTTTCCCATGCCAATCTTTCCTTTAATCTCTTCAATTTCTTTATCAATCTTCTGGGCTTCTTTGATCTTGTCCAACAAAGTGGGTTGGACATCCAAAGACATGAGATGTCCTTCAGGCACAATCTCCAATCTGAGTTTTCTAAATTGGGTACACAGATCATCTGGCAATTCTCCTTTGGTAAGGCCATTCACAAATACCTTACAACTTAGAGCATCTGCTACAACATTTGCTTTACCGGGGTGGTATTGGAAACTTAAGTCATAATCCTTTGACTTCTATCTTTCTTCTCCACAATAAAGACTGGGGCTCCCCAAGATGAAGAACTTGGTTGAATAAATCCTTTCTGCAACTGTTCTCCAAGTTGCTTCTTGAGTTCCTTCAGTTCATCAACTGACATTTTATACGGTCTCTTTGCTATTGGTCCAGACCCTGGTACCAAATCTATCAGAAACTCCACATCTCTATCAGGTGGCATTCCCGGCAATTCTTCCGGAAACACATCCGGATACTCACTCACAATTGGCACAATGTCTATGCTAACCCCCTTAAGAGAATTTAGCTTACTTCCTTTAGATTCAAAGTTGGACTTGAATTTAATCCGCTTTCTTTCCGGGGTTGTGAGTGCAACAGTACGATTGGCACAATCTAGTACTCCTTCATACTTAGCCATCCAATCCATTCCCAATATTACATCCAGTCCTTGGGAATCTAGGATTATCAGACTCACTGGAAATTTATGTTTTCCAAACTCTATTACTAGATCCCAGCATCCAAGACTTACTATCATATCTCCACCCGGAGAACTAACTTTTATTGGACACCCAATGTTTTCAGTTGGAAACCCATTTCTATCAACAAATGCTTTTGATATGAATGAATGCGATGCTCCAGTATCAAAAAGAACAAATGCTGGAATAGAATTGAGTCTAAACTTACCAGCAATAGCATCAGGCTCCTCATAGACCTCCTCCACACTGATGTGGTTCACCTGATCTTTCTGGAAAGGATTGGGCTTGATAGGTCCTTCAACTTTCTTTTCAGGACACTCATTTGCATAGTGCCCCATCTTCTTACATTTGAAGCATTCAACCTGACTGATGTCTCTCTTAACAGGCTGACTTCCACTTCCACTTCCATTACCACTGTGGTGTCTCTTATGTACACTCTTGTGGTTCTTGTACTTGTCATTGTCATGACTGCGATGATGCTTGTTGTCATGACGGTTGTGGTTATGGTGCTTGTTGAATTTCCCATGCTTGTGGGATCCTGAGCTTCCACTGACATCATAGTGAGATCGTTTGTGAGACGATCCCGAGCTATGCTTGTCGGAGTGCTTCCTCTTTCTACTCTCAACTTGCTTCATTTTGTTCTCCAAAATAGCAGCCTTGTCACAGAGCGACTGATAAGTGGGAACATATGCCACAGCCAATTGCAGATTCAGCTCATCATTCAAGCCTTCAAGAAATTTTTCCTTTCTCTTGGCATCAGTGTCAACTTCATCCGGTGCACAACGTGCCAGATTGTTGAACTCCTCAATGTATGCAGCCACGCTGCGGTGGCGCTGTTTCAGATTGTGGAACTCCTTCTTTTCCAGGCTCATCACTCCTGATGAGATATGAGCAGTGCGAAAGCCATCCTCAAAGATAGCCTATGTCACTTCATCTATGGGAGTGGTGATCTGGAAGTTGTCCCACCAAGTGGCGGCTAGCCCTTCCAGCAGATGTGCTACAAATCTGACCTTTTCAGCATCCGTGCAGCCCACGGTTACTAAGTCCTTGTTTATAGAACGTAGCCAATCATTGGACACCATGGGATCAGTCGTTCCTGAGAACTTTGCTGGCCTCAATCTCAAGAACCTGGTGAGCATATCAAAGCCTGGAGGGTTGTTGTTGTTGTTGTTATTGCTGTTGTTGTTATTGTTTTGGTTCTGGATGAATGTTGTCATCATCTGCATCAGCTGTGTTTGAGCAGTCATCATTTGTTGCATTTCTGGAGTGATGTTGTTGTTGTTGTTGTTGTTGTTGTTGTTGTTGGGGTTGGGGTTTGTACAACGGGGAGGCATCTGTGGTTTGTTCAAATAGAGATAAGAATGAGATACCCATAGATGTTTTCATGCACATTACATCACATAAGCAAACACATAGCATGCAACACAAGATAAAAGTTCAACAACACGATAAAAAGTTCACAAAGTAAAACACACAAGTAGCAAGCCATCCACATGTCGGATGGTCCAATAACAAGTTCTCAAATAACAAGTATGATAACAAAAGATAAACGAGTAGTCAAGTCTACTCATCGGCATCAGTCTCCTCCTCGACAAAGGTAAGACCTGTGTTCTCCATCGCGGCCTTGTTCTCCTCGATGGTAGTGGTCAAGGACTCTATCTTGGCCTTGAGAGCCCTCTTCTGGGAACGAAGCCTCTCGATCACCGACTGTTGCTGCTCTAGCTCGAAGTCCTTGGACTGCAGTTCTTCAGTCATGTCCCGTATCTTCTTGTTCCTATCCTGTACACGCTTCTCCTGACTCTTGAACTTCCTGTCCTGGGTCTCGAACTTCGCCTCCATTTCCTTGACTATCTCTGCCTGTCAAGAGCTTGTCCTTCTCGCGAAGCTGCACCTGGAGCTCATCGTTGCTGAGCATGACATTGGTCCTGTCCGTGTCCACGTGCCTAATGAGAGACTCTAAGTCCTGGAGGTACAGGCGTATCGGCTCTGCTGCGTCCCTCGAATCGTCCTCGAAGTCGATGGACTCTCCATCCTCATCACGTCTTCCGAAGATGTGAAAGTGGGTGCCTCTAACCTGTCGGGAGTGTCGTCCTAGCAGACATCCTATCAGATCCTACATCACTACCTCAAGGCCTCTCTCCCTGTCATCGTGCATAAGCTTGAAGACGATGGCCTCCGTAGTAGGCTCTGTCTGGCGTCCGGGCTAGTTCACCTTGAAGCCCCAGAGGTCCTTCCTCTCAAACTTGGTGAGGGGATGCACCATGATGGTGGGAAGAGGGAGATTGAGCAAACTGGTAAGCTCAACGATACGAGGACCAAAGCTGGTAACCTGGAACTCCTCAACAGTGCTGATGGTAATAGGCATCTATTTATAAGATAGAAAAGTTAGAACAACACAATTCAAGATAAAACAAAAGTCAAAACATCACATACATAACCTTGGAAAGCAAAACACACAAGTCATGCATACATGAAACCATTACATCAACCAAGGTTCAATCTTATTTTAAAGCAACATTTTGGAAAATAGGGTGATAGGTGGTGGTCCAACTAACGAAGTACGTTTACAATCCTATCTCATTGGATCTGTTGGCTAACACAATGTTCCTAGAAGCAATTAGCCTATCATGCTCACATGATTCCATCACTAAGTCTATAATGTCTCCTCTTAAGGTTTGGTTGGTAGCTTCCAACTCTTGGGTATGTTCCTTCTCCTTCCTTAGATCATTTTGGAGGTTGAGCATTCTGCACTTGACTCTGTCACCAAGTTCTTTAATGGTCTTCCAAGTTGCATCCCTTGCTGATTCAAAGAATGTAGGGTGCACCACTGAATTGGTGAACATGCAGAATCCTTTTTCCTGATGGTTGTCTTCCTTGTTTTTATACAAGTGAAGTTGCACCCACCAGTATTCCACTCCTTCATCCATCACTGGAAAACCTTTGTACACAGCTGCACCTTGTATCTCTAATGCAACCATGAGGTCCTTGAGAGCCTTGCGGAATTCTGTCTCACACTCCAAAGTCATTGACATGAGTGGTCCTTTCCTTACAGCTTCGTTGATGGAGTTCATCTACAAATAGAGATGAGAGAGAAGATTAGAAAAGTTTACGAGAAGAATAGACAAGTGTAGAAGTAGTTGAAATTTTTTCCTTAGTGGTTTCCAATCCTAGGGTCATAATCCTACAGGCAACACAGTGCTCTGATACCATCTGTAAGATCCCTCCTTTGTAAAGGAAAAGGATCCATGTGATTGCAATGCTAGTCCCTGGATCATTGCTAGCATCCACAGTTTAAGATGAAGTACACAGATACAAAGGTCATTTATTACGTCCATTCCAGAGATAACATAGTTTTTACAACTCAAGGCCACAGGCCTAATACAAGAGTTTGAATAAGTAAATAAATATAAGTCTTCATCTTCATGTGCCACAGGCAAACATGTTGAGTGCAGACTCATGACACCTAATCATCATCAGAGTAACCTGCAACATCACAAGTTACAGCCACAGTGGGTCAATACTTTGGAATAGTATTGGCAAGTGATACCTTAGTAAATTTTAAGTGGACTATATTACTATATGCAGTTTGGCTAAGTGTATCTTGGCTTGCTTTGCTCAAAATAGGTTTTTCCTATTAGTTGAAATCACTAAGTTTTTCTTTGTCAAAACTTTTCCCAAGAAACCATCAATAGACATTGAGGTCCTTCACCCTTGTTCACCCACAAGTTTTTACTTAGAAGTTGGAGTAATGAGATTCTTGATAGCTTCCATGTATTGATGCTCAAGTTGTCCATTGCCATGGACTTGGCTAAGTACTTAGATTTTTCCATCTGCAGAGGTTGTGCACTTTCCCCACCAGACTTGGTTTCCCAAGACAGGACCTTTCAGAAGCCTTTCCTTAGACCAAATGGACGTGCTCCAACCTATCATTCCCACTACCACCAACTGTCCAAATGGCTAAGTTCTAGCAACCTATGTGATCCAGGCAGAGCCCATATTGCCAAGTGGCTGCACTAGAAGCTTCTCAACACTTGGCCTCTAAAATCCCTTTGTTCCTGGGTGGAAATCCACAAGTGTGATACACAAGGTAAACCATAGCCATGGGCCTTGTGTAACCACTCAACCAAAAACCACCAAGCAATTACCAATCCACCCAGGTGATTCATTGACTTAGTTGTTTTATTAAGAAAAACATAAGTCCAAAGACTTAGAAATATTTTCACCATAGCATGTATATTTTACCAACCCTTGTTTGCTAGTAGCTAGGCTAAGCATGGCATAGATAGTAACTTAACTTAGAAATTTCCTAGCAATTCTACAACTACTTAGGATTTCCCAACAAGGCATTTGGCAAAATAGTAACATGCAAGACTTAGCAAAATATTTCTAATGCTTGTATAAAAATATAGGGATATACATATTCATGAAGTACCACTTGCCTTGGTAGTTGGGAGAGTAGCACTCTTCACAATCACAATCACTAGCACCAAAGTCTACACAAAGAATATAATCACAATCACATACAAGTCATATACAAGCAAAAATATATATGCATGCATGCAAGATGCTAAGTGATGATTTTTGAAACTCAACCAAGCAATTGCATAGTACTGCATCATAAACAAGTCAAAAACTTGCTAAACCAAGTTTATTTGACACTAAAACGATTTCCTAAACAATTTCTATACTCAAAATAGTCTTAAACAAGTTTCTGCAAATAAAGTCATTTTAACAGAAACTAAACATTAAACACATTTCATAAACAAAAAGGGCTTGTCTTCCTGATTCCAACGGTATAAAATTTGCTAAAATCTAACGTGGGAATCAAAAGTTATAAGCAAATCAAATTTGGATACAAGTCTGATTTCAAATTCTATTTTAATTCAAACCCTAGCCATGCGTCTTAATCTTACTGGCGCGTACCGGTTCGCGTTGGATCACGCACGCGAGCCGTAAGATCTAAGTGGCGATGCACGGTTCAGATCAAAACGTAATGCTTCGCTAAGTGGTTCTATCGCACGCGTTGGATCTAGATCCAACGGCTCTTGATCAAATGACCAAGGCCTGGCGGCGCGTGGCGACGGCGAGCGGTGGAGCGCTCTGTCTGTGGCGGTGCCAGCGTTCTAGGTCGCCCAGGGAGGAAAGAGTGTATTTACCAGAACCGCAGGGTCGAGGCGAAGCTCAACGTGGAGGTGGCTTGGCAAGGGGCGCACGGCAGGGGCTGTTGGAGCTCGTCGGAGTCGTGCACGGCGTCGGGAGGTTGCAGACGATGTAGTTACCTAGGTTTCGCATCGCCCTAGCATGAACCAGATGGATTAGGAGACGCGCAAAACAGTGGCGAACATCCTCGTATGCAAGAGGGGGCAAGGGGTGCGCTCTGCTTACCGTAATTGGTCGCCGGAGTTGAGCGGCGGCTCGGTCGGTTGCGGGCATGAACGGGGACGGCGTCCTCGGTCACGAGCAGGCAAGCGAAGAGTATCAGGAGATGCACGATATCACGCTGGGCACGATAGTTTGAACCAGAGAAAGGAGGCGGTCGAAGCTCACCGGAATCAGTCGCCGGAGGTCGTCAGTACTGCGGGGTTTCGAGGTCGAATGCGCGCAGCCTCGTGGCGGAGTGAGCGAGGAAAGTGGGGGGAAATGACCGCGCGGCGAGGGGTTTAAGTAGCCAGAAGAGGGGCGAGGATTGCGTGCTGAATCAATGGAATTTAAGCGAGTTTTAATCACAAGGCGTCATCGCAGTGGTAACGGGCGAGCGCGTCTGCGTCAGAAATTGGGGAAGACGACGCTGACGTGGAGAGGGCTCGTCGTGACAATGTAATGTAGGGGAGGGGTCTGGTGTCGGCGACTTCTTTTTGCGCCCAGGCGTGCAAGAGAGAGAGAGGGGAGCCGGGTGGGCTAGCTGGGCCGGTTTTGCTGTTGGGCTAGAATAGGGGCGCCGGCCTTTTCCTTTTTCTTTAATCCTTTTCTATTTCCAAAATGAATTTCAGGAATGGTTTTCAAACGATTTCAAATTCCTTTTGAATTCAAATCTTTTTGGGATTTTTGCAGTGTGCAATAGTCACAAAACTTGGCATAAAACCATGTGGTCACTTTGAAATGGCCTGGTCATTTTTGGAAAAACAAAATAACAGTGACTTAGCACTTGGTTTGCAAAAGATTTGAAAATGGTTTTGAACCCATTTTTATTTTGTAAATTTTTTTTCTAACTCCACACTCAAACCAATAAACAAGGGAGACAAACAATCTTGGTTTAAAACATTCAAGCACTCAAATGGGGATGGCCATTTGATTTAAGTTTGCTCACATAAAATGATAGCACTAAGTGCTTCTGTTTTCTGAAATGAGTTTGAAATTGATCTCAATTCTATATGCATGCATGAATGATATGCAATCTTTGAAATCATGATTTTAGGGATGTTATACCACCGCTGCCTCCGATGAGCTTCGGTGCCAATTCCGGCGAGCCCCGGCCACCCCCTGCCCCCTAGATCTAACTAGCTCACTCGCCATCATCTTGTGCATCTTCCAGTGGCCTTCGTTTGCCTCAACTCCAGCGGTTTCTCCCGGTGAGCCTTGACCGCCCCTCTCCCTCTCATTGATGCTCTCACACTCGCCTCCCTCTCGCGCATCTAATGCGACCTTTATTTTGCGTTAACACGCTCTGCAACGCTACCTCCTACGAAGCCCGTATGTGCCCGACGCCAGTAACATCTCCGGCGAGAAATACACGGCGATTCTATGCGCCCCTTCGCCACCTGCGACCACCTTGAGCACCACAACGTCTCCGCGACCTCAGTAAGCATCTCCCCCACCCTCCTTACCCCCTAGAGTTGTTGGAATTATGCCCTAGAGGCAATAATAAAGATGTTATTATTATAATTCTTGTTCATGATAAAGTTTATATTCCATGCTAGAATTGTATTAAGCGGAAACATTAATACTTGTGTGGTTTGTGAACAACACGTGTCCCCAATGCGCCTCTAAGGACTAGCTCATTGATCAATGATGGTTAAGGTTTCCTAACCATAGACATGAGTTGTCAATTGATAATGAGATCATATCATTGGGAGAATGATATGATGGACAGACCCAAACTAAGCGAAGCAATTAGATCGTTTCATCGTGTTCATCTTTGCGAAGCTTTTCCTATGTCAAATATTGTATTCCTTAGACCATGAGATGATGCAACTCCCTGGTACCGGAAGAAAGCTTTGAGGTCATCAAATGTCATCCTATGAGAGGGTGATCATAAAGGTGTCTCTCAGGTGATCGGAAAGTATCAGTTGGGTTGTATTTATCGATATGGAATTTGTCCCTCCCAAGTCGGAAAGATATACTTCGGACCCACTCGGTAATCGATATCAACACCGCTTGCAAGCATGTGGTTAAGGAGTTAATCACAAAGTGATATCGGATTACGGATCGAGTAAAGTACTTGCTGTGAACGAGATTGAACTAGGTATGACGGTACCGACGATCGAATCTCGGGCAAGTAAAATATCGCGAGACGAAGGGAATATATATATGGGATTGATTGAATACTGGCATCATGGTTCATCCGATATGATCATCGATGAATGTGTGGGAGTCAATATGGGTGCCTGCACCACTGTTGATTATTGATAGAAGATCATGTCTGCATATTCTCGAACCCGCAGGGTCACACACTTAACGTATCTCGACGCTAGGATAGATTGGATAATTGGTTTATGAATTTTTGTTCGGAGTCTCGGATGGGATCCGGGATATCACGAGAGGTTCCGGAATGGTCCGGAGAATAAGATTCATATAAGGCAGTGCAGTTTTTGGAGTTTGGAATTGTTTCGGAAGCTTCTAGAACCTTCCGGAAGGGGACCAACGTGGCCCCACCTTCCGGGAGGGGGCATGGGCCTATGAGGGAGTGTCCTGGCCGCATTGGGCCAGGGGCACAAGGCCCCATAGGGCCCAGCCGATCCTAGATAAGTTTAAACTCGTTTAAACTAGAGATAGGATTTCTAGATAAGGGAGAGTTTAAATCGTTTAAACTAGAGATAGGATTTCTAGATAAGGGAGAGTTTAAATTGTTTAAACTAGAGATAGGCTTGGAGGAAGGGCAAGGGCTGGCCCCCCCTTCTATATATAGAGGGTGGTGCCTCCCCCCACACACCTTCTTCCAAGCCCTAGCAGCCTTGCTACCTTCCTCTCTCCCTGCTTGTAGGCGAAGCCTGCAGAAGAAATTCTCCACCATATACACCACGCCGTGTTCTAGATCCAATCTATCTATCCACCATACTCGCTGGTCCGAGGAAGGAGGAGACGTCGAGGTGCTGCACGTGCATCTCACGGAGGCACCGCCACTTGTGGTGCTAGATCGGATCGGATCGCGAGGAGGAGAAGCGATACGACTACATCACCCACGTTCCGATTTAACGCTGTCAGGCGAATCTTCAAGGGTATGAAGATCTAATCCAATCTCTCGTTGTTTGCATCTCCTAGATTAGATCTTGGCTTTCCTCTGCTCACGTAGAAAATTTTGATTTACTATGCCGCTAAACCCTTGATGGTATCGAGCTAGATCTATGCGTAGATGTGTTTCACGATAGAACGCAACATGGTTGTTGGGCGTTGATGTTTTCTGTTGCAAGCCTCTTGTTTGTGTTCTTCTTATGACGCGATAGTGAGATTGAAGCGGTCAGCCAACCTTACGCGGCCGTCATGAGACCGGCTCCGCACTTGACGTGTGGCTTGTACCACACATGCGGCTGGTGGATGACAGTTTCTCTCACTATAGTTGTCATGGGATTAACACCGGAGTTTGGCAACCATAATATCACCGTTGTTGCTTTCCGTAGTAAGAATCGTTCTTAGCATCTACTCCTATAAGCCACGTAAAACATGCAACAACAAAGTAGAGGCGTCTAACTTGTTTTTGCAGGGAGTGTTTTCTGTGATATGGTATGGCCCAAGATGTGATGTGTATATTGTATGCGATGATCATGTTTTGTAATGTTTCACGACTTGCATGTCGATGAGTACACAACCGGCAGGAGCCATATGGTTGTCTTTATAATTGTGTATGACCTGCGAGTCAACTTCTTATACACCATGTAATAGCTTTACTTTATCGCTAAGTAGTTAGCAATAGTTGTAGTTTCTATTCGTGGTGGAGGCAATCATGGTGGAGTGATGGAGATCATGTCGGAACGCACAAGATGGAGATTATTGCGCGAGGACTGGCTATACCATGTCACATAAAGTTATATGCATGTGATGTTTATCCCTTTATGTATCTTATTATGCTTAGATCGCGACGGTAACATTATAAGATGATTCCTCACTTAAAGATCAAGATAAAAACTGTGTTCTCCCCAAGTATGCACCGTTGCGAAAGTTTGTCGTGTCCAAGCATCACGTGATGATCGGGTGCTATAGACTCTACGCTCACATACAACGGGTGCAAGCCAGTTTTGCACACGCAGAAATACTTGGGTCTAGCTTGACGAGCCTAGCATGTACAGACATGGCCTCGGAACACAAGAACCGAAAGGTTAAGCATGAGTCATATGAATGATATGATCGACACCTTGTTGTCCACCATCGAAACCACATCTCTTCTCATGATGATCGGATCAGGTGTGGTGAATTTGGATCGTGTTCACTAAGCAACTTGAGGGATGTTGAATTTAGTGGGAGTTCATCTAGTAATTTGATTAAGTTGAACTAATTATCATGAACATAGTCTAAATTGTACTTGCCAATACTGTAGATCACATGGCCAAGTCCAACTTCAACTTCAACGTTTTTGCTGAGAAGGAAAAGCTTAGAAACAATGGGTCTAACTTCACCAATTGGTTCCGCAATCTAAGAATCATTCGCTGGCGGACAAAGGACTATGTCCTTGGGAAAGCGTTAGGTGACCCTCTGCAATCGCTACCGGTGATGAGAAAGCTGTCTATCGATCGGCATAAAGATGATTATGGTGTGATTAAGAGCACCATGTTGTTTGCTATGGAACCAAGCTTCAAAATCGTTTTGAAACCTATCCGGGCCCTTTGAGATTCTCGAGGAGCTGAAAACCATGTTTCGACTCAAGCCGTTCGAGAGATATGAGATCTCTGATAAGTTCTTTAACTGCAAGATGGAGGAAGGGAGTTCCGTTAGTGAGCACGCCATAAAGATGTCGGGCTACACTCAACGCCTTGAGCAACTGGAATGCACGATTCTAGAGGAGCTCAAGATTGACAGGGTTCTGCAATCACTCCCTCCCAGCTACAAAAGTTTTGTAGTGACTCATAATCAGACTGGTTCCACTGATACGATCACCGAGCTCTTCACAAAGCTGAAGGCTGCGGAAGTGAACATCAAGAAGTATAATCATGTGTTGATGGTCAACAAGCCCTCCTTTAAGAAAGGTAAGGGAGCAAAGAAGCCCTTCAAGAAGGCGGCAAGCAATGCCCTGGAGAAGAAGCTCAGTCTGGTCCCAAGCGGACCTTTGAGTGCTTCTATTGCAAGGACAAGGGTCATGGAAGCAATCGTCAAGTACTTAGCGGACAAGAAGGCTGGCACCATCAAAGGTATATTTGATATACATGTTATTGATGTTTTCCTTACTAGCCCTCGTTGTAGTGCAGGTATTTGATACGGTTTAGTTGCTAATATTTGTAACTCGAAGCAGGAGCTACGGAATGAGCGGCGGCTTGCGAGGATGAGGTGACGATGCGCGTTGGCAACGGATCAAGAGTTGATGTGATGGCCGTCGGACGCGCTCTCCTTAGTTTTACCTTCGGGATTAGTTTTAAACCTTAATAAATGTTATTATGTACTGCGTTGAGCATGAACATTATTTCGGATCATGTTTATTGCAAGACGGTTATTCATTTAAATCGGAGAATAATGGTTGTTCTATTTATATGAGTAACATCTTTTATGGTCATGCACCTCTTGTGAATGGTTTATTTCTTCTAAATCTCGAAAGGGATGAAACACACATCCATAACATTGAGGCTAAGAGATGCAAAGTAGATAGTGATAATACTACTTATTTGTGGCAATTGTCGTCTAGGTCATATTGAGTAAAGCGCATGAAGAAACTCCATTCGATGGACTTTTGGAGTCTCTTGATTTTGAATCATTTGACACATGCGAACCATGCCTCATGGGCAAGATGATCAAAACCCGTTCTCGGTATGATGGAGCGAGCAACGGACTTGTTGGAAATCATACATACCGATGTATGCGGACCGATGAGTGTTTCGACGGCGGTGGATATCGCTATTTTCTCACTTTACCGATGACTTAAGTAGATATGGGTATATCTATTTAATGAAACATAAATCTGAAACGTTTTAAAAGTTCAAAGAATTTCGAATGAAGTGGAGAACCATCGTAATGTAAAGATTAAGTTTCTACGATCCGATCGTGGAGGTGAATATTTGAGTTATGATTTTCTCACGCATCTTAAAGCAAGCGGAATCGTTCGCAACTCACGCCATACGGAACACCACAAGCGCAATGGTGTGTCTGAACACCGGAATCGAACCTTATTAGATATGGTCCGATCAATGATGTCTCTTACTGATTTGCCGTTATCATTTTGGGGTTATGCATTAGAAACCGCTGCATTCACTTTAAATAGGGCACCATCTAAATCCGTTGAGACGACACCGTATGAACTGTGGTTTGGTGCTAAACCTAAGTTGTCGTTTCTTAAAGTTTGGGGATGCGAAGCCTACGTCAAAAAGTTGATGCCGGACAAGCTCGAGCCCAAAGCGGAGAAATGCGTCTTCATAGGATACCCTAAGGAAACTATTGGGTATACCTTCTATCACAGAACCGAAGGCAAAGTGTTTGTCGCAAAGAACGGTTCCTTTCTTGAGAAGGAGTTTCTCTCGAAAGAAGTGAGTGGGAGGAAAGTAGAGCTAGACGAGGTTGTTGAACCTTCTCTTGAATTGGAGAGTAGCGCAGCACCTGAAATTGTTCCAGTGCACTTTGCACCAACAATAGAGGAAGCTAATGACAAGGATCATGAAGCTTGGACGATCTTTTCTTGAACGTCGCAGTCGACAAGGTCGCGTGCCCCTCCCGAGTGGTGCAGCAACCTGTCTTGACTGTCTTGTTGGTAGAAGACAGTGAACCTACGAACTATGAGGAAGCGATGATGAGCCCAGACTCTGAGAAATGGCTGGAAGCCATGAAATCCGAATTGGGATCCATGAGAGAAAACCAAGTATGGACTTTGGTGGACCCTCCTAGTGACCGGAAGGCCGTTGAGTGCAAATGGATTTTCAAGAAGAAAACGGACGCGGATGGTAATGTTACCGTCTATAAAGCACGGCTTGTCGCAAAAGGTTTTCGACAAGTTCAAGGTGTTGACTACGATGAGACTTTCTCTCCCGTAGCGATGTTTAAGTCCATTCGGATTTTATTAGAAATTGCTGCGTTTCATGATTATGAAATATGGCAGATGGATGTCAAGACTACTTTCCTCAATGGGAACATTGATGAAGAGTTGTATATGATGCAACCCGAAGGTTTTGTCGATCCTAAGGATGCTGATAAAGTATGCAAACTTCAGCGTTCCATTTATGGACTGAAGCAAGCATCTCGGAGTTGGAACCTTCGTTTTGATCAAGTGATCAAGATCTTTGGATTTGTTCCAAATTGCTACGAAGCTTGTATCTACAAGAAAGTGAGTGGGAACTCGGTGACGTTTCTGGTACTATATGTGGATGACATATTGATTATTGGAAATGACATCAACATGCTTAACGATGTGAAGAGTTATTTGAACAAGTGTTTTTCAATGAAAGACCTAGGTGAAGCTGATTATATATTGGGCATCAAAATCTATAGAGATAGACAAAAGGCTGGTAGCTTTAAGCGGTACTTACCTAGACAAAGTTCGAAAAGGTTCGTAATGGATAAGGCAAAGAAAGGTTCGATGCCTATGTTGTCGGGTAAGATATTGAGCAAGGCTCGATGTCCATTCTGATAAATGATAGGAAGCTATGAGCAAAGTGCCTTATGCCTCGGCCATAGGTTCCATCATGTATGCCATCTTTGTACTAGACGGATGTGTCCAATGCTCTTAGTTTGACGAGCGGATATCAAAGTGATCCGAGTGGAACCTTTGGACAGCCGTGAAGAACATCCTAAAGTACCTAAATAGAACTAAAGAAATGTTCTTAGTCTATGGGGTGATGAGCTAGTCGTAAAAGGTTACATCGATGCTAGTTTGACAGACAAGGATGATTCTAAATCTCGACGGGATACGTTTATATTTTGAATGGAGGAGCTGGAGTGGAGAAGCTGCAAGCAAAGCGTGATCGCGGGATCTCTGATGAAGCGGAATACATGGCTGCTGCGAGCGTCAAGTGAAGGAGTTTGGATCGAAACTTCATCATCGATCTTGGCGTGGTTCAAGTGCATTGGACCCACTGGAGATATTGTGTGACAACACCGGAGCCATAGCACTCGCTAAGGAACCAAGATATCATCCAAAGACCAAGCATATCAACATAAGTTTCATATAATCCGAGATTATATAGCGGATGGAGATATGAAGATTAGCAAAGTACATACGGATCCGAATGTCGCAGATCCATTGACTAAACCTCTTCCACGTGTAAAACATGATCAACACCTCGATTGCCATGGGTGTGAGATTGTTGCCGATGTAAACTAGATTATTGACTCTAGTGCAAGTGGGAGTGTTGGAATTATGCCCTAGAGGCAATAATAAAGATGTTATTATTATAATTCTTGTTCATGATAAAGTTTATATTCCATGCTAGAATTGTATTAAGCGGAAACATTAATACTTGTGTGGTTTGTGAACAACACCGTGTCCCTGGTACGCCTCTAAGGACTAGCTCATTGATCAATGATGGTTAAGGTTTCCTAACCATAGACATGAGTTTTCAATTGATAATGAGATCATATCATTGGGAGAATGATATGATGGACAGACCCAAACTAAGCAAAGCAATTAGATCGTTTCATCGTGTTCATCTTTGCGAAGCTTTTCCTATGTCAAATATTGTATTCCTTAGACCATGAGATAATGCAACTCCCTGGTACCGGAATAAATCTTTGAGGTCATCAAACGTCATCCTATGAGAGGGTGATCATAAAGGTGTCTCTCAGGTGATCGGAAAGTATCTGTTGGGTTGTATGTATCGAGATGGAATTTGTCCCTCCCAAGTCGGAGAGATATACTTCGGGCCCACTCGTGTCGATATCAACACGCTTGCAAGCATGTGGTTAAGGATTTAATCACAAAGTGATATCGGATTACGGATCGAGTAAAGTACTTGCGTGAACGAGATTGAACTAGGTATGGCATGCAACGATCGAATCTCGGGCAAGTAAAATATCGCGAGACGAAGGAATATATATGGGATTGATTGAATCCGGCATCGTGGTTCATCCGATATGATCATCGATGAATGTGTGGGAGTCAATATGGGTGCCGCACCCGCTGTTGATTATTGATAGAAGATCATGTGCGCATATTCTCGAACCCACAGGTCACACACTTAACGTATCTCGACGCTAGGATAGATTGGATAATTGGTTTATGAATTTTTGTTGAGTCTCGGATGGGATCCGGGATATCACGAGAGGTTGGAATGGTCCGAGAATAAGATTCATATAAAGGCGGTGCTTTTGGAGTTGAATTGTTAGGGTTAATCGGTATTGTCTGGAAGCTTCTAGAACCTTCGGAAGGGACCAACGTGTCCCCACCTTCCGGGAGGGCATGGGCCTATGAGGGAGTGTCCTGGACGCATTGGGCCAGGGGAACAAGGCCCCATAGGGCCCAGCCGATCCTAGATAAGTTTAAACTCGTTTAAACTAGAGATAGGATTTCTAGATAAGGGAGAGTTTAAATCGTTTAAACTAGAGATAGGATTTCTAGATAAGGGAGAGTTTAAATTGTTTAAACTAGAGATATGCTTGGAGGAGGGGCAAGGGCTATCCGCCCCCCCCCCTCTATATATAGAGGGGTGGTGCGCTGTAGGGGTCCCAACCTGATAAGGTAGAGTCCTCCTGTGTTTTACAATGCTAGTCCCTGGATCAATAGCTAGCATCCACAGTAAAGATGTAATATCAAGATACAAGGGTCATTACATAACTTTATAACCAGGAATAACATAAATTTTATTACATCATACATAGCTCATTTGGCTATTACATTACATTGCAGCGGAATAAATATAGTCATGGGTCCTTCATCTTCATAGTGCCACAGGCAGATGTTGGTTGTAGGCTTTGTAGTCCTAGTCAATCAAACAATCTTCATTTACAAATAATCAACCTGCAACATTTCAAGTTACAGCCACAAGGGTCAATACATTTTGAATTGTATTGGCAAGCTTCACTTTTATGTATAATAAGAGTGGATCCTATCATTAGATGCATATTTGGCTAAGTAGAGTTTGAGGCTTATTTGCATAAAGCATTGTTTTTATCCTATCTTTTCAAAAAGGGGTTTTAAGACCATTATCAAATTTCTTTTCCAATTCCTTGAACTCCTTGGTAGAAACTCAAGTGTTCAAGTCCTTGTCAAAATCTCTTGAGCCACTTGGTAACCCCAAGTGCAACAAGTTTTATCAAAACCTCATGAGTTCCTTGGTAACCCCAAGTACATCATGCTCTTGTGTACCTTGGTAACCCCAAGTACAACAAGCTTTATCAAATCTCTTTGAATTCCTTGGTACCCCCAAGTGCATCAAGTTTTTATATTAGAAGTTGGAATGTCGAGATCTCCCATAGTTCAAACTTTAGTTGCTCAATATTGTCCATAACCAGGGACACGGCTAAGTACTTAGATTTTGTTAACTTCTGCAGAAGGAGTACACTTTACCCACATGACACAATCCCATCTTGTTGCCACCAGTGGCCTACTGGATTAGTGCTCACCAAGATGGAGTACTAGCAGACTGAGAATGTGACGAAGTCTTTCCAAGAGGTCCTCCCATACATCATTGCTAGCTTGTCTTCAGCCCCCATGAAGCATTACAGATCCCCATGTCCGGTAACTAAAGACAATGTATGGTTCTTCCTAATGTACTTGACTAAGCCAGAGCCATAATAGCATGTGGTTGTACACGAAAGCCACAATTGGAGAAACATGTTCAATCTCTAAGTTTCCTAGGTGGTTTTCATTTGGAGCACAACACAAAGTGATTGCCATAGACATGGTTCCCTTTTGTTGCCACCTTCTCCAAAACATAAAGTGTCCACCACCTAGGTGGTTCATTGAGTCCTTGTTTTATTATGTAAAACACAAGTCCTTTTCTCATCCTTTGTAAAATCTCAACATGTATCTCTTTTCAAAACATAGCATGGCTAAGCATGTACAACTTCAATATTTTTACTAAGGAATGTATAGGGAATCCTACTAGGATTAGCATAGCATAAGTATAAAACATTTTCATGCATGTTTACAAAATCCACTAAGTACAATGAAAATAGTAGGTCTTTTGTATGATAGTGTAACTTGCCTTTTTGTTAGGGAATGATAGTCACTTCTTGATCTTGCTAGTCTCACACTTTGCTAATTTTCACTACAATCAAACAAGCATAGTATCAAGTAGCATTCCAAACCAACATTCAATCAATATTTCACATACACAAAGCAATGGATCCTAAGTCATGCAAGAGAGGGTTCTGTGGCAAGGTTGGTCTCCACTAGGTTTATAAACTTTGTAAGGTCCACATTGGTCATTTACCAAAATGGCCAAGTCTTTAGTTAGAGGGTTTTGCTCAAAGTCTATTTTAAAATCTATTCAACATTTTATGTGGTGAAAATTATTCCTTTCAAAGCAAAACTTTATGTTTTTCACTAAGGGAGTTGCCCTTGGCAAGGCTTGGTGTTTTGGGTCAGTAAGTTTGGTCCATAACATTTTCCCAAAGTTTTCCTTGCAAAAACATTTCCATAATAAAATTAATGAGTTTATTTGGCTAGAAAATGGTTAAGTTAAATAATTCAACTTAAATTTCACAAAAATCATTTTTAACACTATGGGTTGGTTCCTAGGGTCAGTAGGGTCACACAAATCCATTTTGCAAAAGATTTAATCCTAAAAACAATTTTAAACAATTTTTATGCTCTAAACAAGTACACAAATGTTTCTGTAAATTCAAACAAGCTATCAGATACTATTTTCAAAACTAAGGCCATGGTTGGCTAGGGCTTGTTCTCCTGAATTCATTGATATAAAATTTATCAAATTTGGACGTGTGGTTTGAAAGTTATAGGGTTTTCAAAATGGTATTTCAATCTGATTTCAAAAATCTATTTTAACACAAATCCTGCCACGCGTCGCTATCTCACTGGCTGATACTGGTTCAGTGAGGATCACGTTGCGAACCGTTGGATTTAAGTTGGGTCGTGTGGCACAGATTGCTCGATACCTCTTCGGTTAAGTGAATCTATCGTGACGATGCGATCTAGATCGGATGGTGCTAGCGTGCTCAACCATAGTCGGGCGGCGCTGCGACGGATGCTGGCGGCGGCGACTCTGTTTCACGGCGGCGCCGGCGATACAATAAGCGAAGCAGAGGGGGAGTGTGCTCACCGGGTTAGTGGAGAGGCGCTGATGCTCTACGTGGGATTGGTCCGTCGAGGGGCGCACGGGGTCGGGCAGAATTCCTCGCCGGAGTTGGTTCTGGCGACGGACGCGCTCGGTCGAGGTCGAAGACGGCTCTGTGGTTCACCAGGAGGCAAGAAAAGGTCGTGATCAGATGCAGGGGGCCACGGAGATGAAGTGTGCATGAACGAGAGGGGTCGGGGTGGTCAGTTACTACCTGCGGGCTTCGCCGGAGATGAAGCAGACGGTGGTCGTTGTCGAAGGTGAGGTTACAGGGTACCCGCGGTCGATTTGGATGCACTAACAGATGCGCCTGAGAGTGGAGAAGCTGCTAGAGTGCTTAGGAATGCAAGGGGCGGTGGGGTTTCGTCGGAATCATCACTGGAACATCGTCGGAGCGGCGGCGGTACAGAGAAAATTGGAGGCAGCCTAGGGGCGGAATGGAGGCGGTGTCTGGGGAAAGAGGAGGAGGAGGAGGCAGGCGCTCTTATCGTGCGTGATAGCTGGGCGAATTTACGCGACAATAAACAGGATTGATGGAGTATTCAACGGCAGTAACTGCGACGTGGTTTAGGGGAAGGAGGGAGTCGCGGCGAAGAAGATGACTAGCGAAGTGGGGCCGGTCGGTCAGTGGAAAAGGGAAGAGGGGAGAGGTCCACATGTCAGTTGCTGGGTGGGTGCGGTTCTGAGTGGAAAAGAAAACGGTTCGGGGAGGGGAATTGGGCTAGATGGGCTGGAGCTGGGCCGGATGGTTGGGCTGCTCGTTTTGATTCCATTTTTTTATTCTATAGTCTTTTGTTTTTCTGAAACTATTTTCTGTTTTGAAATTCAAACAAACATTCATACATTCAAACAATTCAAACTTTCAACACTCTTTGCACTTGATTTTTGGTTCTGTTTAACCACATAAACCAAATCCCAAAATAAAATAATATTTTTAAATCTTTTTAGGTTCCCTTTATTAATTAAATAAAATGGTCCATGGTTTAATAATAAAACAAGGTTTGGTTTATTTAATAAAATCTTCAATTGTGATCCAAATGCTTTCAAAAACTCAATCAGTAGGTTTTATTTGGAAATAAAGATTATTTGGAAAACTTGTTTAAAGTAAAATAATCTTTTTTACATTGAGGTCCATTAATAATAAAATAAAAGGGGCCTTAGTTATATTATCAAATAGGGTTTGATTTTTATTAATAAAATCTTTATTTGAAACCTAAAATATTCTCAAAAACAATTTAGTAGGTTTTATTAGAGGATATAAAATACTTGGAAAACCTATTTAAAACAATTTAATAAGTTTTGATGTTTTAATTAAAATGGTAAAACCTTTTAATTGAATAAATTTTTGATATTAATTCCTTATTATTTTATTTTAAATAAACCTTTGTTTGTTTTTATTCAAAACTAAATGTTTTAATTTCCAAGGCTTGTCCAACTTTTAATTTGGCTTTTTAAAACATTCTTTATTTATAAACTTCTATTTCATTTGAAAACAAATCCTTTCTTTTAATTGTTTCAAAATAATTTTTCCAAATGTTTTTATTTTTCCTTTTATTAAATGTTTATCTTTTTAAATCTCCTTAGGTTTATTTTAATTCAAATGGGTTTGAAGTTCCAATTGAGTTCAAAAAGTTTCTTCTAGCTCTAAAAATCAAACAAGGTTTTATTTTATTCATTTTTTTTCACATTACAAGATTTGGAAAATCTTGGGATGTGACATGCGCCCCCTCCCCCCTACACACCTTCTTCCAAGCCCTAGCAGCCTTGCTACCTTCCTCTCTCCCTCCCGACTGTTTGTAGGCGAAGCCCTGCAGCAGAAATTCTCCACCATATACACCACGCCGTCGTGTTGTAGATCCAATCTATCTCTCCACCATACTCGCTGGTCCGAGGAAGGAGGAGACGTCGAGTGCTGCGTGTGCATCTCACGGAGGCACCGCCACTTGTGGTGCTAGATCGGATCGGATCGCGAGGAGGAGAAGCGAGTACGACTACATCACCCATGTTCCGACGAACGTTCCGCTGTGCGAATCTTCAAGGGTATGAAGATCTAATCCAATCTCTCTCGTTGTTTTCATCTCCTAGATTAGATCTTGGCTTTCCCTCTGTTCGCTCCGTAGAAAATTTTGATTTACTATTCCGCGAAACCCTTCAAGAGTCGCCGGACCATCACCACCGAACGCGCTGCCGCCGCGCACCGTCGCTAACACCACCCATCTGTGGTCAAGGATTTATGAACCGTTGGATGCAGATCTGGCGAATAGGATATAACGTTTAACGAATCGGTATCGTGTGTTCTAATCCGTGCGATGCAACTTGAATCCTACGGCCCGCTTAGCTCGATCCACCCGAAGTGGTACTTGCCAATTAGATCAAGCCACGTGGCTAGACTATTCTGTTTAAATTTAGATTTTGTTCTATTAAGTGTTTAAACTTGCAAAAATCATAATTTTTTATCTATATGACCAAAAATTACAAATTTTATATCAATGGATTCAGAAAAATGTAAACTTTGCAAGTATGACCCTTTTTTAGTCTTTTGATTCTGAAAATTTAGGTGTTTTTGCAAAAACATTAATAGTACTATTTTGAGTATACAAAATTGTTCTAAAAATGATTTTTGGGTGAAATCTTTTGCAAATGTATTTTTTTTTGAACCCTCTGACCATAAACACTAACATTTGAATTTAAAAATATATTTTGTTAACAAAAGGAATTATTACTTTGAATAAAATCATTTCTATCAAAAGAAATAATGATTTAAAAGGGCCATTTTCACTAACTTGATTTTAAATGATTTTTTCCACCTTTATAAATGACAGGTAGGTGTTTTGAAATATTAGAACCTTGTTAGAAACCACTTTTTCAATAAAACAAGGTTATGCATGCTTGCATGCATTTCCTTGTTTTTATCATTTTATGTGGTGAATTGTTTGGATGCTAGTTTTGAATGTGCGTCTTGCTTGATTGAATTGTATTGAACATTGAAGAGTGTGACAATTGCGAGATCAAGGAGTGTACCTAGATTTTCTACAAAAAGGCAAGTGATAATTTGGTCATCAAAAGTCCTATCTTTCCTATATTGCATTAGTGATATTTTTGTAGTATGCATGATAGGACTATATTTGGTATATTGCTATGCTATAGTAGATCCTATAGAATATAGCTTGGTAGGAATATTCCTAAGTCAAGAGGCAAGTTATGCTAGTATGATTAGCCTAGATATTATATTACAAGGGTGGAATATGCATGCTATGATATTATGCAAAGTCTATGACTATGTTTTTGATTAATAAAACAGCTATGTGAATGAAACACCTAGGTGGAATGGTGAGAATGGTTTGTGTTGAGTGTTTACACAAGGCCCATGTCTATGGTTTACCTTGTGTATCACACTTGTGGTTGTCCACCCAGGAAAAAAGAGATTTGACATGTTTTGTGTTGAGAAGCTTACAGTGCAGCCACATGGAATATGGGCTCTGCCTTGACTACATAGGTTGCAAGAACTCAGACAGTTAGACAGTTGGTGGTAGTGATGATAGGATGGAACGCGTATGTGCTGATCTGAGGGATTTTTTCTGAAAAGTCTCGTCTCGATGCATGTCGAGTCTTGTGGGAGAAGTGCACCACCTCTCGAGAGGGTAAAACCTAAGTACTTAGTTGTGTCCCCGGTAATAGACATTTTGAGCATCAAAGACATTGAAATGATCAAGGATCTCCTCATCCCAATTTTTCTAAGTTAAAACTTGTTGGGCGAACAAGGGAAGCACCTGGTGTGTAAACAGTGTGCCATTGTGTGATGAAATGTTTTGAAAAGAGAAAAACTATTTTCAAAGGATAGGGAAAGCTTATTTTATGCAAAGTCCAGCCAAAACTCCACTTAGCCAAATATTCATATAGATGATAGATTCTCCATATCAATATGATATCACTTGCCAATACAATTCAAATGTATTGACCCTTGTGGTTGTAACTTATTATGCTGCTGGTTTGTTTGATGTTAGTGAAGTTTGTTGAGTAGGTACTACAAGTCTACAACCAACATGATTGCCTGTGGCACATGAAGATGAAGGACTACATGCTATTAGATATATCTGTTGCTTTGTGATAAGATAGCCATATGATCTATGAAAGTTGTAATGAACTATTTTATTCCTAGTTATAAGTTGTAATATGACCTTTATTTCTTGATATTTCATCTTAAACTGTGGGTGCTAGCTATTCGATCCAGGGACTAGCACTATAAACACAGGGATCTCTACCTTATCAGGTTGGGACCTCTACAGATGGTATCAGAGCACTGTGTTGCCTGTAGGATTGTAACCCTAGGATTGGACAAAACCCCTTAGAAATATTGGAGTTGTATTTGTTCAAACTTATTTACAAACAATCTTGTAAACTCTTTCCTCAACATTTTGTTTTGATTGTACATCCCTCCCTTTTCAACTTGATGGACAAAAACTTCAACATGAGCAAAGACTTCACCATAACCAATGACTTCAACTTCAGTTTCACCAAGGACTTCAACTTGGAAAGCACTAAGGACTTCAAGTGAGATAAGAAAAATACTCAAGACTTGGAGATTAAGGAAACACAACCTAGGAGGAACCATCATTACCTTTGAACCTTGTGACCAAGATGCAAGAATTTCTTCCAAGGATACCATGATCTTGTTCATGATGTAACAACTAAGAAGAATGGAATGATCTCAAGTGAACCCCATAGTTGGACCACCATACTAGTGTTTAGTTTAAATAGATTTATTGATCACACCAACTTATGTGGTGTAGCAAAAATATTTTGTTGCCAAAAATATTCTTGAATCTTTTTGTTTGAATGGAATGCATGATTGTGATTGCTTGAATATTGCTTTGTGTGATTTATTGTGTGTGAGTAGAATTCTTCCTCTAAAAATCTTTTTCCTAATCTAATCCCAGTCCAACCCAAACAGATGACTTCTCCAAGAGACCACAACTCCAATATCAAGGATGGTCACAACAAGGTAGAGATGCACATGACAGAACAACTGCTAGCAACCCAAGCTAGTTGAATCAAGTGACAACTCAGTTTTTATCCAACAACATTGAGTAGGACCCAGCCATGCTAAAGTTCTTGGAATCCCAATCTCAATTGTTGCAAAGGATGAGCAATCAGATGATCAACATGATAAACAACCCTTCCTAAGGAGATTGTCGTGGTGGTGGCACGGCAGATGCCATGGGTAGGCTAAAGTATGGGGCCAATGGATGCTAGTGGGATCTGGGGAGGGAAGATGCAACTGTTTTTACACTCAAGCTGCCAAAGTGATGAACTTTATTTCTCTCTTGATGGGTTACAAGTGCTCCTTGAGCTGTTTACAGGGGAACAATGTGAATCTCCCCAGCCTAACGTTGCTCAAAAGACTCTCTCTCTCCCTCAGGGTCCAAACCTCCCCTTATAAAGGGGTGCTTTGGGTGCCCTTAGGTTGACAGAACAAGCATATTCGTGGAATATGCTTGTCCCAAAAATAGTTCGGGACCTCCTTTCCTGTCGCCCTTCTAATGACCAAAGCTCAGTGGCCCCCTCCTGCGTGCCTCGGGCTCCAGGACTGTCACCTCCGTGACCTCCCTCTGCCCCTCTGACGCTGTGCATCCTTGTCTCTTGTGCTTGGCCCTGTTCGGATTCCTTCTAGCCTGCAGCTATAGTTTGACCCTAGGCTTCTCCTTCTCCTGTAAGCTTCGTATTACTCAGCCTTACCTTGTGTTCGGCTCGTTCCTCACTGCATGAAGATCATTTGGGTAACGCCGAGTTTCTCATTAACTCGGTAGGGTAACCACCTCATATCTGTACATGAGCTTGCCTCCGCTCATCGGCCGACATATCCATGATTCGGCCGACCTAGGCCAGGTAATCGGCAACCGACGGGACAGTACCTCTGTCTTTCCCGTCTCGACCTACCCGAGGTTAACTCCCGACATTAGTCCCCGGCTGGTGTGGCCTGTCAATTACTTTGGCGGGTTATATCAGCTTCATCACTTTCTTCGATCTTGTTCCGAGCTATGGCCTCGTCAGGTTTCCTTGTTCCTTCCATCATACGCCACGTCCTCGTGTCACCCCATCATTGCTTTTCTAGTTTTTTGATCCTCCTACAGCTTCTTGACAAGCTCTGATGAATTCTGTTCTGCTTTGCGCGCCGCGGCATCGTGTACCGCTCCCTCGGGATCGTTACAACTTTTCTTTGTCTGTGGTCGTTGGTGTGGCTCCACTTACCGTCGTGTGTTCGTGCTTTCCACGATCTACGGGTAATCGCCACACCCACGATCCCACTCCCTCACGTGGCTCGTCTATAAAGAGGAAAAACGTGCCGCAGGGTTCATCTTTCCCTTATCGCCGCGTCTGCTCTCCTTCTTCCCGCCGCGTGCTCTCCTGCCGCTCCGCCGCGTTCATCCGCCAGAGCCTCCGCGGTGAGGACTCCGTCGCGTCGTTTGCCCGCGCCCTACGGCTGTGGGTCAGCCGCCGGTGAGTCCTTTCCGACCATCTTGCCCAGATCTTGCCCTAGATCAATCCGCTTCATTTTCGTGCTTAGGCGGCGGTTCTTCCTCTCTTCGCCATTGTTTTCGTGCAAAGTTTCCGGGCCTTGTAGCTCTAAGCTCCCCTCCGCCAGTTCTTCCTCCGGCGATCTCTCCGGCACCATGTCTAGCTCGTTTAGCGGTGCTCTTGTCGAAGACGATGACGCTGGCGGGCGGCGTGGATGGATCGTGGCGGCTCCTCGATCCGCCGTGAGATCGAATGGCTCATCCGAACTGCCAGTTCTGCCGAGGTTTCTGCCGTTTACCGCAGCGAATCCTCTCCGATTATCGAGAGGCGGTATGTGGTTTTCATGTCTCACTTCGCGTCCGGTCTCCTCTCGGCGATTTCGCCGGAGAATTCCTTGATTACTTGACCTTCAGCCGCACCACCTTCTGAACGCCATAGCTTCTCTTTACGCTTTTATATCCGCGCCGGAGGGTTACTTGACTGTGGCCATCGGTTACGCACGTCGGTGAAGTTCTTCCGGATCCGTTCAACGTCGTTCTGACAAATCTCGCATCCTTCAGAAGCTGCTCACCCAATGTGGGGCGTCTATTACACCTCGAAGGAAATCCGTGTTCCCCCGTGTCACTGGATTGGAATCATGCAAGAAATGGCATAAATCATTCTTCTATGTCAAGAACAGAGGGGCGGAAGACAAGATTCGGCTCCCACCGTTCTCAATCGGCCCCCCTTCCAAAGTGAACTGGCTATATAATCCGAGAAAAACTCATGCCTTGGCCGAGGCTTTCGAGATTCGGCTAAAAGAGTTGATCCGGGCCGGGCTGTGCGGCGAAGACCTGATGGCAACCTTTATCAGTAGCCGGATCTGCCCCTTCCAGCAGCGGACCCACAAGCTTTGCTACATGAGTGGTCCTCTCGATCCGAACCGAGTCTCGACCGTGGAGTTGGACAACTATCTTATTCATAAGCGCGTCCGAGCTATCTTCAAGACCGAGATGCCTGAGGATTGGTCCTGGGGGTTAAAACCATTTACCCGCGACAATCCGCCTCCGGTATGCCTAATCCTCATTACTCTATTTCTCCTTAATTCCTAGAGACTGGTTTACATGATTTTCCTTCTCCTCGTCCTGCAGAGGTTTGCGGAAGCGGAAGAACGAGGACGCCGAGGTTCTGCGGCTCCTTGGCCCTTGAGCAGAGTGCCCGGATCTTGGTGAGCGGACTCCGAGTTCGTCCCTAAGTCGGATCTGCCCGGCTCGAGCTCGGCAAAACTCCAAGCAAGAAGAGGAAGGTGATTGAGACGAGGTCCAAGTTCTTGAGGTAGTTGCCGCCATGCCTATTTCTTATGCATTTCCGGCTTCTACTTTCCCAGCTAATCCGGCCGGTCAGTTCACAACGCCGAACCTATTGCTTCCGGCCTCCCGTTACCTCGGGAAGCGCAGGCTCTGCTAGTGCCTCGAGGCGGCTCCTAAGCGAATAAAGAAATCCGCCCGAATCCTCCCAGGCAAGACTATGCCCGGGTTCTTTGGGTAAGTTCTTTTGCCTATATTTCTTGTTTCTCTCTTCTGTTTCCCATCTTGTGAATCTTCTTTCTTATTTTGGCGGTGCTCCTCTGTTAAACCGGCGGTCCTAGTATGACTAGCCGTCCGATTCGGCCGCCATCTCCTCCTCCTGGCGATGATAGTCAATTCCTAGTCCTATTCGTCCTGCTTCTCCCCCTGCTGTAAATACGTTGCCTGCCCTTCGTGATTCCCCTGAGACTCCTCCCACTGATCTGGATCCGATCCGGCCCTCCGACGTTTTCGTCGAGCCAGCTGTCCTTCTATGGGTCCCAGCATTACCATTGAGCCTCCATCTACTCCTGCAGTTCCTCGGTCATCCCGACCTCTGCCGAGAAGGTCGTTGCCCGGCGCCTCTGCGAGCTTAACCTCCATCGATCCTAAGGACTCGTCCCTACTTGGGCGCAACTTCCTTCGGTGCCTCTTCTAGAAAGCGTGTTATTGCCGTCAAGACTTCTTCTCAAAAGGTCTTTGGCACTTCTCAAAGTATTGCGTGAGAGGCTGCATCGCCAAAGTCATTGTTACCTCGGCCACGGCAGCACTTGCTCTTCATAAGAGTCCTGCGACTGCGTGGTCGGACCCTTTGCCGGGGTAAAGTTTTAACTCGGACTAGCGGGAACACCTTGGGCGCTGGTTGAGTTTGCCAATAAGCGGAATCTCTTTGATCGTTCGAGGTAATCCAGCCAACCAACCTTTCGACTTCGACATCGACGCTTTGACCATGCTGCCCGGTTTATCATTGATCTGAACAAGATGAATGCGGTAATTGTTTTATCTCCGAGTCTTAAATTATTTTCCAGATGTTATCATACTCTCTAGTCCCCGAAACTTGCAAGGAAATAACTTGTTGTATGCTTGGAAGTTTGACTTATTTCTATTTCTAAGGTTTGTTAGTCCGGCCATCTAGTTCGTAGTTTATTCGGACGTGATGTAGCTTTGAATATCCGTTCCCCTAGAGTCGAGTTAAGTCCTTCTTGACTCGGATCTGGCATAGCTTTGAATATCCAGCCACCTGTAGCCGAATCAAGCTTTGCTTGATTTGGATGTAGTTTAGCTTTGAATATCCAGCCACCTAGAGCCGAATTGAGCTTTGCTTGATTCGGATCTAGTATAGCTTTGAATATCCAGCCACCTAGAGCCGAATTGAGCTTAGCTTGATTCGGATATGGTATCGCTTTGAGTATCCAGCCACTTGTAGCCGAATTAAGCTTTGTTTGATTTGGATTTGGTATAGCTTCGAATATCCAGCCACCTAGAGCCGAATTAAGCTTTGCTTGATTTGGATCTAGTATAGCTTTGAATATCCGGCCACCTAGATCTGAGTTGAGCTTTGCTTGATTCGGATCTAGTATAACTTTGAATATCCAGCCACCTAGAGCCGAATTGTGCTTTGCTTGATTCGGATCTAGCTTAGCTTTGAATATCCAGCCACCTAGATCTGAATTAAGCTTTGCTTATTTCAGATCTGGTATTGCTTTGAATATCCAGCCACCTAGAGCCGAATTGAGCTTTGCTTGATTCGGATCTAGCTTAGCTTTGAATATCCAGCCACCTAGATCTGAATTAAGCTTTGCTTATTTCAGATCTGGTATTGTTTTGAATATCCAGCCACCTAGATCTGAATTAAGCTTTGCTTATTTCAGATCTGGTATTGTTTTGAATATCCAGCCACCTAGAGCCGAATTAAGCTTTGCTTGATTCGGATCTAGTTTAGCTTTTAATATCCAGCCACTTAGAGCCGAATTAAGCTTTGCTTATTTCAGATCTGGTATTGTTTTGAATATCCAGCCACCTAGAGCCGAATTAAGCTTTGCTTGATTCGGATCTGGTTTAGCTTTTAATATCCAGCCACCTAGAGCTGAATTAAGCTTTGCTTGATTCGGATCTAATTTAGCTTCTACTTGTTGTTTTATAACTTTGCTTCATTGCTCAGGTTGCACATGACCGACGGACCGCCAAGTTCCAGAGGTTGCTTTTTTCGCACCGTAAGCTGGAAGAGAAGTACGAAAGTTCTGCCGTGGCAAAGAAGGCGATAAGTCAATAATTCGTTTCCTTATTTCCTCCTTACTCATATACTCGTCGCTGAATGCGGCTCACCTCTTGTTGAATAGGTAATATCAATAACCTCAATATCCGCCTTGAAAAGAAGATCAAGACCTTGGAAGGTTAGTTTCCTTTCTACTTCCTTTCTTCTCCTTTTAGTATCTAAACTAAGTTTCCTTATTGCGTTGGGCTGTAAAGCCGAGTTGCAAGACTTTGCGATGTCGCAACAAGATTGCATGCCCATGCGACGTGATGCTTCATTTTTAGAACAAAGCGCGGTTCACTCGGCAACTACAAGAAGAAGATGATGAGATAACTCAAATGAAATACGAGGTGAATACACTCAAGCTCTCTCAGAAATCCGAGCTAGAAAAGGTTGACCAAGAATTTGCCGAGGAGAAGAATCGGCTGACTCTGGATTTACAGAAGAGAAAAGAGCTCCTCGAAGCTGCCGAACTTAAAACTCGTGGTTTGAGCGAGGAACTTGCTCGTTTCGAGAAGAGTAAAACTGCTTGGGCCAAAGATCTTCAGATAATGATGAGCTATATTCATCGTAAGTTATTTGGCCTGGCCGAGCTAAAAATTTTCTTTGTCTTCGCTGCTATCGTTTGACATGTTCATGTTTTGCGCAGATCACTTCCCCGAGGCCAAACCCGTGAGTTCTAAAGCTGTTCTTGCAGCTCGCGCTCGTCGAGGTGAACCTGATGCTGTTGACTTTGAATATTCGATGGAGGATTTCTTGGTTGCTTTGTTGGTCTGCGGTTGGTCGATGAAAATCATGGGCGGGACTTGGTGCGGCCGCTATCAAAGCTTACCATGCACTCGGCGAATACCTCGGGGTCTCCCGATATCATCGCGAGGTCAAGTTATTGGTGACCAGCTGAAGGCATCGAGAGGCGATTGAGTCTTTGGAGGAATCTGCTGCGCGTCTTTGGTGCCGACATGGCCCTTCTTGTAATCATGTCATGGTATGAAGACATCTCTCTTGACATTCGATGAATCTGCGACGGCTCCCAGGTTGAAGATCCGACCTTTGTTGCTCTTGACAAGCTCGGGCTTTCGTCGAGTATGCGGCGTGCACACCGGAATGAAGGGCGAGTTTTCTCCCGGTCCGGATCGGGAGTCGCGGTGAAGGTGCTTCGGTGATGATTCAGCTGAGCACGGGAAGGTGAGGATGATTCGCCACATCCGATAGCTCGGCTCAAGCTCATATAACGGCGATGCGATCTTCCTCCAAAGGCACGGGCATTCTACAGCGTCTTGGCGCTCTGAACAACCCCATGATACCGCCGGTTACACAGGGTGCGGAGGCGAGGCGACCTCGGTCAAGTCCTCCTTCTTGGTGCCCTTTTGAGCAAGTGGTTGCCCTCCAACGAACAACGCCTAGGTTATTCGCTATCCCTGGTATGCCGGGCGTAAAATGTAGACGAAAAATTTGTCAACTCGTATGATTCGAGGCTCTTTTGCTATATGTCGTTGAGATTCTTGGTTAAATGGATGCTCGTCCGAATTCTTGCCTCGTTGGCTCGTAATTTCTTCATCTTTCAGGGTTCAATTTTTGCCGTTATTTTGATGATCTTATTCAGCATCATCTGAATGTCTACGTTGTTGACCTGTTTTCAACATAAGATAATTACTCCGTTGTGGAGGTAAGCAACGATCGCTGGATCGTCGTTTACCATGCAGAACTTCCTTTTATAAATTAAGTTTCGGATATGACTGCGTTTAGCATAGGTTTGATGTATCATACGGTAGTCTCCGAGTCGCTGGCTTAAATGCCGAAGTTTACATGTCTACGAATTTGACATATCCTATGATAATCCCTGAGTCAATGCTTTGGGTACCCGGGTGCATATTCGTAACATGAAAGAAACACAACATATGGCATTCGCCGAGTCACCGCCCGTCTGATGCCAATGTTCAAGTATGTAACGCGAAGAGATAGATATACCATATGGCAGTCCCGAGCTATTGCTGGATGCCGAGGTCGAACATATAACACCAAATAATCATTGCATATGGCGGTCCCGAGTAAGCCTCTGGGTGCCGAGGTTCTAATATCAAACATGAAATAACATCACATATGGCGGTCCCGAGTAACTACTGGGTGCCGGGTTTCAAATATCAAACATGAAACAACATCACATATGGCGTCCCGAGCTATTGCTCACGGCCGAGGTTCAAATATCAAACATGAAACAACATCACATATGGCGGTCCCGAGTAATCGCTCGGGTGCGAGGTTTGAATACATGATATGAAATAAACATAACCTGGCGTCCCAGTCACTTCTCTGGTGCCGAGGTTCAAATACATCATTGGTTTTTGACCTTGAGATACAATCCTATGAGTAAAATGGCGAGTAACGCCACATTCCAGGTAACCGCTTTCTTCACCAGCTTTGTTTGCCTTGCCTTCTCCGTGTTGAGCATCAATCGGATAATATGCATCGTTGTGCAATGCTTTGCTTACGATAAATGGTCCTTCCATGGGGTGATAATTTGTGCATGCGGCCGTCGTTGCACCAGCCGAGGACTAAATCTCCTTCTTTGAATACCCTTGGATTCACTTTCCTCTGTGATACGCCGTAAGTTCTGTTGATAAATGGCCGATCGTGATAATGTCAACTCTCGGCTTCCACAGGTCTACATCTTGCCGAGCTATTTCATTTGTTTCGAGGTTGTCTTGAGCGACTCTTGGCGAGTCATATATTATGTCGGCTGGGAGTACCTCGCCTCAGATACCGTAAAAATGGAGTGTAACCTGTTGACCTATTCGAGTAGTTCAAGGCTCCATAATACTGGGATTTCTTCGATCCAACATCCTGCCGACCGTTGCAAAGGTTCAACAAGTCGTGGTTTTATTCCTGATAACACCAGTACATTAGATCTTTCAACTTGTCCATTGGATGCTGGGTGGGCCACCGAGGCAACATCTAGTCTTATGTGCTTCTCTTGGCAAAATCTAGCGAAGGCTCCTTCTGCAAAGTTCGTGCCATTATCCGTAATAATGCTATGTGGGTATCCGTATCTCAAGATGATATCCTTGAGGAATTTCACTGTTGTGTGCCCATCACACTTTTTGATTGGTTTTACTTCAATCCATTTTGTGAACTTGTCTACCATAACCAAGATGTGGGTCATTCCTCCTCTTGCCGGCTTGAAAGGTCCTACCATGTCTAAACCCCATACAGAAAATGGCCAAGTGATGGGTATTGTTTTTAACTCGGCCGACCATATATGTATTCGTTGCATATCTCGACACCCATTGCACTTCTTAACTAATTCTTACGCCTTCTTTAACGCTACACAAGAAATCCATGCCTGAATGCCTTGGCTACTAAAGCGCGAGATGAGGCATGGTGCCCACATTCTCCTTGGTGTATATCTAGCAGGATTTCCTGACCTTCTGTGGGACTCACGCATTTCTGCAATATGTTTGTTACACTTCTCTTATATAACTCATTGTTTATGATTGTATAGGCCTTTGCTCTTCTGACGGTTTGTCTGGCTAATACTTCATTACTCGGCAGTACTGCGTCTTTTAAGTACGAAAATATGGGTTGCGCCCATATCGTTGCTCTTTCCTGCAGTGATTTCACTTCTATCTCCATGTTTTCTCATGGACGATACCTCGGCTCTTTCCATGATTGCTATTACCTCGGCCGTCCCCCTCTTTAGGGGTTCCGAATCTTTCTGGGGATCTATCTCCATTGGCGTATGATTCTCTGCAGAACTTTCTGGGATAAAGATTGATTCGGACTCCGGTGATGGGTTTATTGATGGTTTCCTGAGGTGCTCTAGGGCTATCATGCGGCCGGTGGCGACCGTCTCGTTGATGGGCAGATTGGATCTCGCCGCCACCTTTAATCCATGGACTAGTGCTTCATATTCAGCTACATTGTTGGACGCGGCAAAATGTATTTGCAGTACATACTTTGTCGTGGGAATGACCACGGCAGATGCTGCAATCGGCAGCGAGTAGTAGAACGAAGGGCAAGGGCGGCCAGCCATCTGCGGTGCGAGATGAGGGCAAAGACACAGGGTTTTACCCAGGTTCGCCCCCCCGGAGGGTAAAGACCTACTCCTGCTAGATTGTATTATGGAGGTGTTTACGATGGGCGAACTTCGGCGACTAGGCGCGAGTTGCTTGGGTGTATGAGGGCGTATCTACTCACCCCTTAGGGAGGTTTATATAGGCTTACCTCCCTAGGGTTTACATATCTCAACCGATTGATTTACAACTTTGTCAATCGCTTAACTTTCGGACCGGTGGCCTATCTACTGCTTTGGGCCTTGACCTCCGATGCTTTGGTACCTGATGGGCTTTGATCCACTCGCCGTTCTGCAGGCCCACTCGCCAGCCCTTGGGCCAGTCGGAAACGTCCCGCTGAGGATACCCCAGTAGGCATATCCCCATTAGTAGTCCCCGAGGCCGTCGTTGATTAGGCGCGGTGGCTCTTGGCGATCGAGTATCTGACTTCAAGTTGGCATCGGTCGAATCGTCGGGCTCTGCGAAGGAAAAATCCGGCGAACCGAGTTGCGTCTTGGGTGAACTGAACCAACGGGTCGCGGCCTCGCGATAACTCAATGAGCCGGGTGGCGAGGCGGACCGTCGGGCGTGGTCAAACTAGCGTTAAGGTAACTTAACGGTAACTTCGGCGTAATCATCGCGCGATGCGGCCCCCTAACTTGGCGGGCAGCTTCCGCTATAAGAGGAATGGTAGGCTATCGGAAAGCCAACCGCCCACCATTTCTTCCGAGTACGCACATCTTTCGCCCGTTGATCTCGCGATCGACCGACCGCAATCCTCCGACCTCCAAGCAAATCCTCAGCCATGGCCTCTCCACGAACCTTGGGTAGATCCAAGTGCACCAGGCGCAACTGGCCTCCTTCGAGGAGGCGGAATCCTGCGGGCAGTGGCGAATCCCAGCGGAGAAATGACCCCGAACCAGCGAGAGAGTTCATCTGCTTCACTAGTCACCTCGGCGGGCTTAGGGTTTCCCACTTCTCTGTTCTTCCCGCCTGCGCCTACTCGAGATCCAGCCTCGGATCTGGGTCCCCATAGTATCGAAAGCTCGCCATCTTTGTGGCGTTCTGCGAGTGTTATAGCTGCGGCCCTATTTTCCCTTGTGGCAAGATCTGTTCCACGGACGGATCAGCCATGCGAAGCGGACCCAATGCTAGCCGGGCGGCCTAACCTTCAACTCAAATCCAAAGCCTCCTTCTTGACCGATGATGCCCGGCCAAAGCGGCGGCGATCGAAAAAGTCTTGGTTTTATGTGACCGGCGACCCGAGGACGAGGCGGCGATCCCGGTACTCGCCAACCGTTCGAGCCATGCAATCTCCAGGTCGTCAAGCTCCCCGACGACCAAAGGATGGTTGTTGACGAGATGCTCCGCACCATTCGTGGTTTGAAGAAGAAGGCTCAGACGGTGAACTTGTACAACTGTTGGCTTGGCGGCGGTTGTTCCACTCGCCCAACGCGAGCACTATATGTACCGATGCGGGCGAGAAGACTCGGCGAAGGCCTGCCTCACGAGTGGAAGCTGGAGGACTACCTCCTGGCGGAAGAGGATCACCAGCGGCATGCGGATGCGGGGGCTCCTCCATACACCGCGGCGTCGGCTCAACGGTAATAATTTGATCTTGTTCGCGATCGCAGCATATGCGATCGGTAACTCTAACTTTGTTCCATGTTCAACGCAGCTATTTCAAGTAGTGGAAGGGTGGCTACCACCCGCCGATGACGAGCTCGGGCCATCCGCCCGGGACAAGCGATCGCCTCCGCCAAGGGTAATGAGGACGATGAGGACGAATCCGAAGAGAGATCGCCCCACTGGTCCGAAGACCATGGGCAACGTCGTAGCGAACTCGAGGCGAAGCAGAGCCTCGGCGTCATGGCGATGACGAGGAACTCCGGAGACCACCTCGCTCGTCAGGCCACTCCCGAAGAAGAAGAAGGAGAAAGGCGAGGCCCCCCGAGGAGGAGGGCAAGCCGCCGAAGATGGCCTCACCGCGGCCAAGCCGAGCAGCTCCGATGCCACAGCTCGGCCGGTGACGGGGCGGCCCCGGCAACAACCGCGCTAGATGCACCATCCATGGAGGCACCGCTGTCCTCGATGCCCCCGCCCTTCGCGCCGGTCTCCGGGCTAGGGAAGGCTCCAGCTGAGGCGACTTCGCCTCGCAAAGGGTCCCGGCGTGGCGGTCTCGCCTCGCAGGAGGCTCGATGCGGCAGCTCCTTGCGAGAAACCTCCGCCGAAAGCGCCGAGGCGCCAACCGCTACCTCAACATCAAAGAAACCGTCGTATCCTGGGCCCTGGCGCCTGGAAGGGCTCGATCGCCCGGCTTGGCCCGAGCTGGAGAAACCGGCGCCTTCGCAGGGCTGCGTTTCATTCCGATCGCCAAGTGAGTGTACTCGGCTTTCGCCTTTCTCTCTTAGTATTTTGAATGTTTTTCTGAATTGTCTCGTCGTGGGACCGAGTGAAGAAGATGGGCCACCCGACGGTGGTCAAGGTGCCCTCCGCCACTAGCGAGGAGGACCCTTCCGTAAGAGGAAGGTGGGCGAGTCGCCGCTTCCACGGAAGGCAGCAAGAAGGCCAAGCGATGACATCACGCCTCTCGACGACACGGCGGTCGCGCCGGCTGGCCAGTGGGCGACTGCGTCCACGAAGGGAGGCATTCGTTTAGACCTGAAGAAGCGAGCTCCTTTGGGGCGTGCGACAATCGCTACCTTCCCCGCTTCATGACCAAAGGCGGCCACGGCGAGTGAGCTGCGACTCGAACCCGCTCCGAGACCGCCGACGCTGAGATTGACCAACGTCGCGGGCACACGGCGCTGCTTGCGTCCGTGGCCAGCGCGCAACTGCGGCATGCTTGGCGCGGCCATCCGGTACCTCCGGTCCCAGTGCGCGCACTTGCTAAATTGTAGCGGTGGCACCGAGTAATTCGAGCCGCCAGTCCCGAGTGCACGCTAAATTGTAGCGGGTGGGCACCGAAATTTCGAGCCGCCGGTCCCCAGTGCGCACCGCTAAATTGTAGGCCGAGCCTCGGTGCGCGCACTCCGCTAAATTGTAGCGGGTGGGCACTGAGTGATTTTCGAGCCGCCAGTCCCCGAGTGCGCACCCGCTGAATTGTAGCGGGTGGGCACTGAGTTGTTTTCGTGTGTCTTGACTTTGAAAATTTGCGGGGTTTACAACCGAGTCGGCAGATTGGCTGCGGGCGTCTTTGAGAAGGAGTTGGGCGCTCTCAAGAAGTAAACAAGGAGCTTGAGCAATTGCTGCGCAGGAGGTGGCTCGCCAGAGCTTGTCCTCGCCGGGCGAGCCGACGGCGGAGATTCGCGTTAAGCAAGCTGAGCAAAGGATCGCCGACCTCGAGCGCGAATCGCGGAGGCGAAGAAGAAGCGAGCTCGTGACAGGCGAGCTAAGGCCGCCCGCCATGAAGAAAACCGGAAGGTGTCGGAAGCCCTCATCGTTGGGCTTCGTGGCGATAAAACATCGCTCAAAGCTTCATCACGGGCTCGCCCGCCCGTTGCTTTCGGTGAGTCGTCTTCCCGTCTTGTAGTTATATTGTTTGTGGTTTCCGTGGTGCTCACAACTGTTTCCGCCTAGCAGGCCACGTGATTGGTAGCCATGAAGAAGCGAGTTCTCTTGATGCGAGGGAGTGCGTGAGCATGCTCGTCGACTTCGGCGACGCTTGCCGGCGACTTGCATCCGCGCCTACCTTCAAGAGATGTCCCACGGAGGTTATTCGATGACCTCGTTGAGGTGTGGGAGTACTTGGAGAAGGCGCCAGCGGTCGTGGAGTTCATGACGCGTCGGCGTTCGACGTGAGCGTCGACGGCTCGAGCCTCGACTCGCCCACTTCCCCAAAGACTTCGACCTCGACGATGTGACGAGTGGTTATCCTTCATCGTCTGGCGCGGTGGATCTGTCTGAAGTTCTTAAGCTGCAGGAACGTGCCGCCGCGTACTCGGAGCGTGTTTGGGCGATGGGCGACCTTCTTCCATACCAGGAAACGGTCGTCGCGCCGAACGACCCCGAGCCGCCGCATCGCGACTTCAAGGTCGAGCAACCCTTCCGCCGGGCGATGGCGGGCGGTGACGACTTATCCATCGAACCCGCATAATCGCATTCATCCGAAGCGCCGGACGCTGGTGCATCATCGCCGGCTCGCGGAATAGTGTTAGTAGCGATGCCGAGTAGGCATATTTTGTAATGTAAGACAATGCGATATGCGATTGAATGGAACGTTGTGTTCATTTTGCTATTTGTTTGCGTGTTTTGATTGATTTTGGGTGAGTCCCCGCGCGTCCGCCCTTTTTGGGGTTCACCTTAGATATGATGTTTTGTTGTTTATCATGTGTGTTGTTGGTTGAGTCGACTCGCCCGAGCTCGGAGAGCCATGCAAGGCGACTCGAGTGCTCAGATTTACCGTTTTCCAGACGCGAACGGGCCGGGTGGCCGAGTCCCCGGCGTGGTACTTGGTAGTTCAAGGCGCGACTCGAGGGTGGTTGAGGACTGAGCGCGTTGGTGTGAGCGCGACACTCCTGCCTGGCCCGGTGGGTCAGTCGCGTGGCGAGTCCTGGGCACGCTCTCTTACTTGGCGTTTTCCCTGTCCGATCGAGACGAACTGGTATCCAGTCCCCGAGCGTGGTACTTAGCCGTTCGAGTCGCTATGCCGAGGATGCGGAGGACCAGGGTCGTGGGAAGCGAGGAGATGTCTTGGTTCGTAAAACCAGTCGAGCTAAGCGACCGATGGGGCTCCGGATTGGCGTTTTTAGTGGACGATGCAAGACCTGAAATGACTCGGTTTTACATCGCACTACTTAGCCGTGCGGTCGCTGTACCAAGGGTTGACTTCATTTTAGCATGACGCTGTTAATTACGAAAGCGAGTGGCACAAGGCATGGAGAGTAGACGAATTTGCAGAACTGCTTTCTTTTATTCATAGCGACCGGAGAGTACATATGTGGGGTTCTAGGTATAGAACTTCCGAGGAGATTTACATTCCACGCTTGACGTCGAGTTCACCGTCCCCGCGGACGTCGACGAGGTAGTAGGCGTCGTTGCCGAGTACGCGCCCGATAGCGAACGGGCCTTCCCACGGAGGGGAGAGCTTGTGCATGCCCTTCTTGTCCTGGATGAGGCGTAACACCAAGTCGCCTTCCTGGAAGGTGCGGGTTTTCACCCGGCTGTGGTAGCGACGGAGCCCTTGCTGATAGATAGCGATGCGCGATCGGGCGAGGTCGCGCGCTTCGTCGAGTTGGTCGAGCCCATCTTGGCGGGCCAGTTCGTTTGCGGCCTCCGTATAGTGGACGATCCGCGGCGAGTCGTGTTCGAGGTCGGTTGGCATGACAGCTTCAGCGCCGTAGACCATGAAGAAGGGGGTGAATCCCGTCGACCTGTTGACCGAGGTGCGGATTCCCGGATGACGGAGGAAGCTCTTGACCCAGCATCGGTGTGCGCTCGAGTGGTACTTGAGTCGCGGCTTCAGGCCGTGGAGGATGCTTTGGTTGGCTCGTTCCACGGCCGTTGGATTCGGGTGTGCGGTAGCGGTCGAGCGGATGTGGTGCTCCTCGCGAACTCGGCCATTGCTCCCTTGGCGAAGTTTGTGCCGTTGTCGTGATGATGCTGTTGGGGAAACCGTAGCGGTATATGAGCTCGCGTAGGAACTTAGTGGCGATCTTCCGTCGCATTTCGGGCTTGGCTTCTACCCACTTTGTGAATTTGTCGACGGCGACCAGCGGTGGGTGTAGCGGAGGGCCTTCTTGAAGGGCCTACCATGTCCATACCCACGGCGAATGGCGGTGATGGGGATTGTTTTGGCGCGAACTTGGGCGTCGTGCGGTTGGCGTGCTTCGGCACCGGCGCTGGGCGATATCGGCAAGCGTCGGCATGTCGGTGGGCGATGAAAGCCGTGTTGCATGGCTTTGGCGACCAGGAAGGCGGCGGCGTGGTGGCGCAATCGCTGAGTGGATGTCGTGTAAGATTTTGCGTCCTTCAAGCGGTTGGACGCAGCGTTGGAACACGCCGGTGGCTGCGCTTGTGGCTCGCCGTCGATGATGGTGTAGGACTTGCATCGGCGATCATTCTAGCGCTTGTCGTCTGCGGGCAGGTTACTGTCTCGGTAGGCGATGTAGGGCTTGGTCGATCGTTCGGCTCGGTGAAAAGTGCGACCAAGGTTGCCTCTGGTTGGGCGGGACTCAATGTCGATCTCCTTGGGAGGCTGATGGCGTGAAGATGGTGTCGAAGAACACGCGGCAGGTGGTGCGAGTCGAGCCGACCCGATGCGAGAGGCGTCGGCCTCCTCGTTTTCCTCTGTCGATCCACTCGGCTGAGTAGCGGTGAAGTGGCGCCCACCTTGTCCACCTCTTGGCGGTATGCCGCCATGGTAGGAGACGGCGTCGCGGTGCGGCGACTTGACCCGCAACGAGGTCGGAGTCTCCGTAGCATCGAAGGCGATTGACGCTCATCTCCTTGCGGCTCGCATGCCGTGGAGTAGGGCCTCGTGTTCGCCATGTTGTTGGTGCGGGCGTGAATTGAGGCGGAGGATGTAGCGGAGCTTGTCGCCTTTGGTGAGTCGGCACTATCCCGCTCTGCGCCGTCCGCGTTCTTGGACCCGTCGAAGTGCAGGCTCGATAATGGAGGTACTGGCGGCTTCTCGGCTCTGGGCCTCCTCACGATCGAGCGAAGTCGGCGGTGCCTGCGACTTAATCGCCCTGCGTGGCTCGTACTTAATGTTGTGGACGCCGATCTCGACGGCCCACTTGGCGACCCGCCCGGTCGCCTCGCGATTGCGGATGATGTCTTGTAGTGGAGCTGAGGAGACGACCGTGATGGGGTGCTCCTGGAAGTAGTGCGGCAGGCGCCGCTGAGCTCTGAAGACCGCGTATACCAGCTTTTGGTACTGTGGGTATCGCTGGCGCGACTCGGTTAGGACCTCGCTGATGTAGTATACCGGCCGCTGGGCGCTCTTTTCCTTCCTCGTGGTTCGACGACCATTATAGCGCCGACGACGCTCGGACGCTGACGACGTAAAGCATGGGCTCCTTGTCGACGGGTGAGGCGAGTAGTGGTGCGACAGTAGCACCTTTTTGAGGTCGCGGAGCGCCGTCGCCTCCTTGTCCCCTTTGGAAGGTGGGATTCTTGCATCAGGCGGTATAGGGCATCGCCTTTTCCGTGCGGGGATGAAGCGACTTGAGCCGCTACACGCCCGGCCAGCTTCGGGCGTCGCGAGCACTCGGGTTTTGCGAGCCGCGATCGTGTCGATCTTCGTTGGGTTTGCCTCGATCCCTCGTTTGGAGACAGCGTACCCTAGTAATTGCCCGTGGTACCAAGGTGCACTTACTGGGTTGAGCTTTATCTTGTACCTCCGCAGTTGGCGAAGGTCTCTGCGAGGTCGGCGAGTAGGTCGCCTTGGCGGATTTTACGACCACGTCGTCGATGTAGACGTGGATGTTGCGCCAATTTGGCTCACGAGGCATTCTTGCATGCACCGCTGGTACGTTGCGCGGCGTTCTTGAGGCGAAGGTCATGGCGGTGTAGCGAAGGCTCGAATGGCGTGATGAACGCCGTCTTCTCGTCCTCGACAGCCATTTTGATCTGGTTATACCCGGTAGGCGTCGAGGAAACACAGCGACTCCGAGCCCGCGGTGGAGTCGATTATCTGATCGATCCGCGGGAGGACGAACTGCTCCTTTGGGCAGGCGCTGTTCAGGTTTGTGTAGTCGATACACATTCTCCAGGTCCCGTTCTTCTTCTCGACCAGGACTGGGTTTGCCAGCCACTTGGAGTATTTAATTGGCCGGATGAAGCCGGCAGCGAGTAGACGCTGCACTTCCTCGGCGATTGCCCGACGGCGTTCTTCGTTGAATGGCCGTAGCGACTGCTTGACTGGTCGCACTTTGGGGTCGGCGTTTAATTTGTGCTCAGCGAGCTCCCTAGGGACACCAGGCATGTCGGAGGGTTTCCATGCGAAGATGTCCCTGTTCTCACGGAGGAACTCGATGAGCCGCCTATCTTTGGGCTCATGCCTGTCCGATCGTCACCGGCTGGGGTCGCCTGGGACCAGCTCGACGGTGCGGGTGTGCGTCGTGGCCTCAAAGGTTGAGGTGTTTGTGCCCTCTGAGTTGGGCTTCTTGAGTATTGTGGGGTCGTCATTGTTGACCCCGCTCGCGTATTTGGCGAGCTCATCGGCGTGACTAGCTTCCGCCGCGATGATGGCGTCGGCGAGTTCGGCTCCTTTGGCCTCGCATTCGCGGCCATGGGTCGCCGTTAATGGTGATGACGCCGCACGGCCCGGGGAGCTTCATCGCGTTGTAGCGTAATGGGGTGCCGCCATGAATTTGGCGAACGCCTGGCGCCCCAGGACGCAATGGTAAGGGCTGTCGAAGGGCACCAGCTCGAAGACGATCCGCTCGGTGCGGAAGTTTGCCGGTGTGCCGAAGGTGACTGGTAGCGTCTCCTTGCCGATCGGGTACACCTTCCGACCGGGGACGATGCCGTGGAACATGGTGTAGGTTGTCTCGATCATCGACTGCGGGAGACGCAGTCGCCTGAAGGTGTCCAGGTACAGGATGTTGATGGAGCTTCTGCCGTCCATCAATGTCTTGGGGATCCAGTAGTCGCCGACCTTGGGCTTGACCACCAAGGCGACTCGTCCTGGATACTCGATGCGTGGCGAGTGGTCTTGCCGGCTCCAGGTGATGGGCTGCTCCGACCAGTTCAGGAACTGGGGGACATCTGTCTGGGCCACCGCGTTGACGGCGACAGCGCGGGCGATGACCTTCTTCTCGCGCTTCGTGTTGAAGCGGTGAAGGTGTGGAGCGAGCGGCTACTTTGCGAATTTTCCGCCATTTCGCGGGTCGTTGTCGGTGTCCTCCGCGTGCGTGCCTTCTCGATCTCCACGAGGGTGTGGCGGTCGGTGGTGTGCGTGGCGGGCTTTCCTTCCTGCTGTAAAGCACATGGTTGGTTAAGGAGGGCGGGATCGAACCTTGGCTTGTTCTTGTAGTTCCGCCGTCGCGTCGTTGCCCTCCGTCGCGGCGGTAGCTCTTGGGGTCGCGTTATGCGTGCCCGGCATTGGCGACGAAGTCGACTTCGCCCATCGTTCGGCGCTTGCACTGAGGCGAAAGTGCCGCGTAGCGAGTCGGTTCGGCGCCGTCGTTGCCGCCGTCGCGGCGTTGCCCTCCGCCTCGTCGTCGACGTCTTGGTTAGGATCCTCCTCGGCGTATCGTTTGGCGATCTCGAGGAGGTCGGGATGTTGTCGAGTGTGCGGGCGTGTCGCTTGAGCTTGGCGACTAGAGGCTCGTGGCACGAGGTCTTGAAGCAATGGATTGCGGTGTCCGGGTGGATGCCGCGTTGTACTGAGCTCTTGCCACCGTTGGACCCGATTCGGGTCGACTCGCGGGTCCCTGGACGCGTTCAGGTCCTCGATGGTGGTGGCGCGGGTGTAGGAGCACTCGAAGTGCACGGCGAAGGCGTCTCGCATTTCCTCCCGAGTCGATCATCACGGGGGCGTGTTGATCCACTTCCTGCACGTCCCTCCATCATTAGTGGGAGGTAGCAGGCGGTAGTAGGTCGATGTGACCGCGATCCCCATTGCCATGAGGTATGTGTCGAGCGGACGGCGGGGTGCGAGGAGTCGTATTTTCGATCTCCTTTGGCGCCTTGAAGTTGGGTGGGTACTTTTCGCCTCGGATCATTGGTCCGAAGCACTTGGGCCCTAGTCGATCGAGCGATCCATAGGCTCGCCATCGCGAAGTAGTTAGGTGTGCCGCAGAGTCGTCGGGCTGGCGTCGCGCCAGATTTTGTTGTTGATGATGTGAGTGCGAGCATCGATTGGCTCTCCATTAGCGGCGACGAGGTTGGTCGCCGCCAGGATCGTTGGTGGAAGTGCCGCGTTCGGGTCGTCGTTAGCTGCGGTGGCTCTGGCGGGCAATTGAGGTGTTGCCACCTGGGCGGCGCTTGAGGCCGCCTGCTTCCCGAGGAGCGAGTACACTCGCCTTGCGGTCGGCGCCTGCTTTTGCTGTTCCGGCCTTCGCGAGTAGGGCCCTGACGTCGATCTGTAGGCGCCGTCGCCGGTCGCCGTGATGCTGTCGGCCGCGGCTCGGCCTGCCACGAGGTTGTCCATCGGGGTGGAGAACAGTGGAAGGCCGTTCGCGTCGCGCTCCCGTGAGGAGACGACTATCCGCGGCTGGTCCCTGGGAGGGGTGCGGTTGGGTGGTGGTGGGGCGCCCATCGCCGTTGATCTGGCGGGGGAGTGCTTCCCACGGTGGCGCGTTCGCGGTCGCGCTCGGCTATGCGAGCCGGGTCGTTCTCGTCGTCGAAGTTCAGGGCGCGCCCCTGAACGGTGGGGTTCAGGCGTGACCTGATCCGCTGCTGGTGGTAGCGCGACAGTTCCTGCGCTGTCACCTGCTCGAGGCGAAATTTTTCGCGCTCGGCCTGCTCCTGCATCGCCTCCGCCAGCGGAGTTCCTCGACCTCCGCCGTGGCGTTAGGAGGATCGGGTGGAGAAAGGGTCCTCCGGCGGATCGGTGCGGTGGCCATGTAGGTCGCGGCATGGCGATCGCACCGTCGTGGAGGTCGGCGGAATTTTCCGACCGGTCGAATCGAAGATCCCGAGGATGGAGGGTCCTCGAAATCTCCCGTTGGAGACCGGGCGATGGAGCCAGCGGACGAGGCACGGTGATGGATCCGGCGGTGGCCGGGTCGCCGAGTCGGCGTCGTCGGTGAGGGCGTCTTCCGGCGCGAGTTCTCGCCACGTTCTTGTGGGCGAGTCGTACTCGAGGCGAGGCGGTGGATCGTGCGGATCGGCTCTCGGAGAGCCGATCGCGTGGCGGCGACTTCGCGGATGCGAGCCGAGTCCTCCGAGGTGATGGCGTCGGTGAAGCCGGCGAAGGCTGATCGTGCCGTGGCGGGATCACGCCGTAGGTGTGGTCGCGCCGGGGCGTAGCTGCTCGGCAAGATGGAGCATCTCGCCGATCGCTATCATGCGGCCGGTGGCGGCGTCGTTGATGGGCAGATTGGATCTCGCCGCAGAACACCGGCGGACCGGCGGGCCGGTGGGCGCCACTGCCGTGGGAATGACCACGGCGGATCTTGCAATCGGCGAGTAGTAGAAACGAAGGGCAAGGCGGCCAGCCATCTGCGGTGCGAGATGAGGCAAAGACAGGTTTTACCAGGTTCGGCCCCGGAGGTAAAGACCTACTCTGCTAGATTGTATTATGGAGGTGTTTACAGTGGGCGAACTCGGCGACTAGGCGGCGAGTTGCTTGGGTGTATGAGGGAACGTATCTCTACTCACCCCTTAGGGAGGTTTATATAGGCTTACCTCCCCTAGGGTTTACATATCTCAACCGATTCGGTTACAACTTTGTCAATCGTTTAACTCAGACCGACTGGGCCTATCTACTCGCTTGGGCCTTCGACCTCCAGTCGCCTGGTACCCTGATGGGCTTTGATCCACTCGCCGTTCTGCAGGCCCACTCGCCAGCCCTTGGGCCAGTCGGAAACGTCCCGCTGAGGATACCCCAGTAGGCATATCCCCATCATACTTCAATTGATCTTTTTTAGGCGAGGTCAGCACTATTCCTGCGCCCAAACCGTTCCTTAGTTTGGAACCATCAAAGTGCATTGTCCAGTAATTTGGATCTGGCAAGGGTGGCTCATATTGCACCTCGGCCCAATCTACGAGAAAGTCGGCGACAGCCTGAGATTTGATTGCATCTCTTCTATCAAATTGTGGAGCATACGGTGATAACTCGATCGCCCATTTTGCTATTCGGCCACTTGCGTCTTTGTTGTTCAATATGTCGGCTATGGGTGCCTTACATATTACTCTGATTGGATGCTCTTCAAAGTAATGCTTAAGATTTTTTGCCGACATATATACTCCATAGGCCATCTTCTGATAATGCGGATAATTCTGCTTTGAAGTGGATAATACTTCACTTAAATAATATACTGGCCTCTGAACTGACTTACCCTCTTCAAGTCGTTCCACTACAACCACAGTACTAACTACTCGATTGGTAGCCGCTATATAAAGTAGCATAGGTTCTTTTGATAATGGAGAAGCTAAAATGGGTGCCATAACTAGCATCTTTTTCAACTCGTGAAACGCAAGGTCGGCCTGGGGAGTCCAGCCGAATTTGTCCGACTTTCTCATCAGCTGATAAAGTGGCAGTGCCTTTTCTCCTAGCCGACATACAAATCGACTAAGCGAGGCGAGGCAGCCCGTGAATTTTTGTACATCATTCAAACATCTCGGCAATTCCATTTTTTCTATTGCTCTTATCTTCGTCGGATTAGCCTCGATACCTCGGCTGGACACAAGGAACCCGAGTAGTTTTCCTGCCGGCACGCCAAACGTGCATTTCTCTGGATTAAGTTTCATTCGGAACCTTCTCAGGTTCGCGAAAGTTTGCCGTATATCTTCTAGCAAAGTTCTGCTTTCCTTAGCTACGTCATCCACATATACTTGTACATTTTTTCCTATCTGATCATGTAAGCATTTTTGCATGCACCTTTGATACGTTGCTCCCGCATTTCTCAGGCCGAATGGCATTGTGCGATAACAATAAGCCCCGTACGGGGTAATAAATGCAGTCTTTATTTGATCGGCCGGATTTAACGGTATCTGGTGGAAACCAGAATACGCGTCTACAAATGATAACAGCTCACAGCCAGCGGTCGAGTCAATGACTTGGTCTATTCTAGGCAATGGAAAAGGATCTTTCGGACACGCCTTGTTCAGGTTAGTGTAGTCGATACACATTCGCCATACAATGGCTACATTGGGGTCATATTTTTTCTTTTCTACTAGCACCGGATTTGATAACCAATCCGGATAAAGCACCTCCATGATGAACCCGGCGGCGAGAAGCCGAGCTATTTCATCCCCTATTACTTTTCTCCTGTCTTCGGCGAAGCGGCGGAGAGGTTGCTTCACCGGCCGTGCTCCTGGCCTGACGTTTAAAGAGTGCTCAGCCAACTCCCTCGGCACACCTTGCAGATCTTGAGTTGACCATGCAAATATGTCCCGATTCTCACGGAGGAAGTTGGTGAGCTCGCCTTCCTATTTAGCGTCAAGACCTGCACCAATAGTAACGGTGCGCTCTGGGAATTGCTCATCAATCTGAAATTTCTTCGTCTCTTTGGTCGGTTGAAAAGAAACACTGCCATGAGGGTTGGCCAGTGCCGGCATGCTTAACTGTGCTGACTGTGCGAGGGCTGCTACCTCCTGAATCCTTTTCTTTTCTCTTGCTATAACCAATGACTCGGCCAAATTTGACCCGGCCGAGGCACACTCCATTGACTTCTTGTAATCCCCTGCGACTGTTATCACCCCTTGTGGTCCGGGTAACTTCATCTTTAGATAACCTATATGACAGCTGCTCATGAATTTGGCCAGTGCGGGCCGTCCGAGTAGAGCATGATAACAACTTTCCAGATCGACCACCTCAAATTCCAAATTTTCTGCTCTGCAGTTATCTCTTGTACCGAATAATACGTCCACTCGGACTTTACCGATGGGCTCACATGAAAGCCCTGGCACTATCCCATGGAAAGTTGTCCTCGTGGACTAGCATGTTCTGATATACCGAGCTTGTGCATGGTATCTTTGTACATGATGTTAATCGCTTCCATTGTCGATGAGTACTTTTGAGAATTTCACATTTATGCTTGGTCCCACAAATGTCGGATCCAACACAAGTGCGTATGATCTGGACTCGGCATTATTCGGGTGATCTTTCATGCTCCAAGTCATCTCTGATCGGACCATGGCTGGTATCTTGGCCGCTGGTACAACGCATTCACTTCCATATGTCGGCGGCCGCTGCGCTTGTCTTGTTGTTACGCCGTGAACACACAATAAGACCGTGATGTTCCCTGTAATCATTACGTCCAGCATTTGCGGTTATCCTTCCGTCCGCCTGGTTCATTACTTGATGCCTGCATCCCTCCGTCCGAGTTATCGTACCTCGGGGAGGCGGTAGCATCGATTCTTTATGTATTTGCTCCATTAATCTGCGGTGATCTTTGTTGCACCGATGGGGAACTGAACTCTGCCGGGTTCCCCATCGCATTTTCATCCAGCGCATTGCGGGTTGTATGATTGGCTGGTCTCGATGGGTTTGACGTGTGAAATTTACACGGCTGATCCAACATGGATTCAAACGTATACTTCGGCCTCTCTTGCCATTGCTTCTTTTGCTCTGGGGTCCATTGCCTCTTTCCATCATTTCTTGCGGTCCACTGTTGAGGTCCATTTTTCTGTCGTTGAGTTGCTCCGTGACTCGGTGATCTTCGCTCTCGCCGCCACCGGCGAATTATACCTGTAATCCGGCCTCTCTTCTCTTCTTCTCCCTCTGAAATCACGCCTAGATGACCCGGCCACCTCTCTTGTGTACTGGTCTTGTTGCTCACGATGATCTGCCGACATTAACTCCGGTTGGGTTGGGTCACCCAATGCATAGGAGTCCGCCATTCTGATAGTCTCTGCCAGTGTGGTCGGCATATCTCTCTGCAGGCGTTGCCACAGCACACTGCCGTAACGGCAGCCTTGCACGAACCAAGCGATCTCTTGCGATTCAATAACTCCTTCACATGAGTTTCTCAGGTTACACCATCGAGTTAAAAACTCTCTATCTGTTTCATTCGGCCTCTGCTTGCACATGGCTAGTTGCTGTGGTCTATTCGGTCTCTTGTATGTGCTGGTAAAGTTGTCTTTGAACATCTCTTGAAATCTAACCAGCAGTTGATACCGCTGGTTGATTATTCAACCATACCCTGGCTGGTCCTTCCAACATCTGTGGGACATACCGCACAGCCCATCTTAGGTTGCCACCCGCTATTTTCACTGCGGTGGCATAATCAATCAACTAGTCTTGTGGCTTGGTACTTCCATTGTACGTTTTTGTGCCTCTCGCCAACTGAAAATTTGGCACTGGTGGTTCGCCCATGATCCGTGGTCCAAAACATGCCGGACCTGGTGGACCTTGTTCTTCCAATAGCTCGGACCGGTATAACCGATCCAATTTTACTCTTGCATCACTTGCTGGCAAGTCTCTGTATAGGATTCTATCCTGCATCCCATAGTGATTGTCTCCACCTTGGTTTGCATATTCTACCTCGGAATATCCATCATTATACCTTTCATTCATCTGATTGTAACGAGCTGGCCTCACTTCTCTTTCCTGCCGAAGCTCAGGTCTTGGTTGCGGGTTGAGCGGCACTTCTCTCCTTACTCCGGCCGGGATTTGGTTTTCATGATTGTCTCTTGCGGGTTCTTTCCTGCCGTGCTCCCCATTACCTCGGCCGCCGCCGTCCTTTTCCATACGGCCGTGGTTTCTCTCCCCACTATTACCTCGGCTTGCATTGCCTCTGTTCTCATTCACCTTTCCAGCTATTGCCGGGTCATATGGAACAATTTGTTTGTTCCTCTTCCCTGAGGTTACAACTTTTTCTTTTCTAGCGTTGTTTCCGGGTGAGGATGCCGCTGCCGCAGATAAAGCAGGTGCTGCCCCTGCCGAATGAACCATCCGTGAAGCCCCTGGTCTTGCCGGGTTGGCTCTGAGCATTTCCTCATTTTGCTGGTTCGCGATGCGCACCAGCTCATTCACTCTTTCTTGTTGCTTCTGCCGAGCTTCCCCTGTTAACCCCTCTAGTTCCAATGCTGCGGCATTTGCCGCTCTTAGGTTTTTCGCCGGGGTATTGTACCTCGGCAAACCCAAATCGCCTGATTCGGCTCTTTGAGCTTCATGCTCTTTGTTAATGTCATTCATGAGGTTCTTTCCTCTTAATCTTAGTTCGTCCACCCGCTCGGGTGCGATATCAAGCTTATTAGCTTTTGCATATTCTCTCAGGGTCCTGTTCAAGGATTCCCGCAGGGCTGATACTTTTTTGGCCTCTACCAGCACCTTTTGCCTGGTTTCCTCTAATTCTGCCTGAGCATTTGCCGGATCAAGTATCGGTGCTACAGGTGTGGTTAAGTTCTCTATAGTTGCCTGAAGAATGTTCTCTGGTCTCTCCAGAGGTGGTCCTCTCACTCTCGGTGCCTTTGGGGTGGTGTCATGTAGCTCGGCCGGGTTTGTCACAGGCAGAATTACCTCGGCGGTTTGCAGTGTGTTCTGCTTGGGCGGACCCTGTGCGCCTGCGGCGGGTTCTCTGCTTGACCCGGCTAATGCTGCTCCCGCTTGCGTCCCTGCTGCGACCATCACCTCGACGCTGCCTGCCAGATGCTCTCCTGACGGACAGCTCGCCGCGCTTCGCGGCGGTTCCCCTGCAACAACAACTTGGTGAGGATAAACGTCGGTGATGTCGACGCCGACGTAGACCCTGTGCTCGCCCAGGCCGATGAAGATCCCGTTGCACGGGGGGGTTTTCCCCCTGAAGCTCCCTGCATTGTCTCTGACATAGTCACAGAGACCAAATCTCTGGACCAAGCCAGAAACAACGCGCTCGCCGGTGTTGATGAAGTTTCCCGTCCGGATCACAACTCCAGCTAGCACCGCTGGCCTGATGGCGCCAACCGTGGTGGTGGCACGGGATGCCATGGGTAGGCTAAAGTATGGGGCCAATGGATGCTAGTGGGATCAGGGAGGAAGATGCAACTGTTTTACACTCAAGCTGCCAAAGTGATGAACTTTATTTCTCTTGATGGGTTACAAGTGCTCCTTGAGCTGTTTACGGGGAACAATGTGAATCTCCCCACCTAACGTTGCTCAAAAGACTCTCTCTCTCCTCGTGGTCCAAACCTCCCTTATAAAGGGGTGCTTTGGGTGCCCTTAGGTCGACAGAACAAGCATATTCGTGGAATATGCTTGTCCCAAAATAGTAGTTCGGCCTCCTTTCCTGTCGCCTTCTAATGACTCAAAGCTCCAGTGGCCCCCTCCTGCGTGCCTCGGGCTCCAGGACTGTCACCTCCGTGACCTCCTCTGCCCTCGACGCTGCATCCTTGTCTCTTGTTCTTGGCCCTGTTCGGATTCCTTCTAGCCTGCAGCTATAGTTTGACCCTAGGCTTCTCCTTCTCCTGCAAGCTTCGTATTACTCGGCCTTACCTTGTGTTACTCGGCTCGTTCCTCACCTGCATGAAGATCATTTGGGTAACCCGGCCGAGTTTCTCATTAACTCGGCCGGGTAACCACCTGATATCTGTACATGAGCTTCTTGCCTCCGCTCATCGGCCGACATATCCATGATTCGGCCGACCTAGGCCGTAGCTCGGTAACCAGACGGGGACAGTACCTCTGTCTTTCCCCGTCTCTGACCTACCCGAGGTTAACTCCCCGACAGAGATTGTGACAACAATGTTTTCAAGGATGATATTATAGAAGGAACTCAAGCCTGCAAAATCAATGGAGATATAGGACACACTTATAAAGAGCATATGGATTAATGCCCTAATTGTGAAGAGAAACATCCAGCTAGACAATGCACCACATCTCAAGTTACATGATTCCTATGTGAAGGAAATGATCATGCCCCTATCCAATACCACATCTACCCTATAGTTCAACAGATGAAACAAGATGGAAAACATCAAGCCTTTGGAAACATTCATGAAGATACAACTTCTACCAAGAAGGATGAAGACAAAGTAAAATCTCAGTATGCACCTCCATACATTGTAACCAACTATGGTGGACAAAAGAGGAAACATGGACGTTATCCTAGGAACCGTTCTAAGAACCGAGGAAGTTTTCCCACCTTTGAAGTGAAGTATGAAGAACATGAACTAAGAGCCCTCCTAGCTTTGGAGAAACCCAAAATAAGAAAAGTCAAGGAAACAAACAATAAATAGTGCTACCAAAGATAAAGAGATATATTAGCTAAGTGATGTGCCACAAGTGCAAAGAGCTAGGCCATTATGCATCAAATTGTCCAGAAAAGGAGAAGACCAAGACAAGCAAACTTGGAAAAGACATCAACCTTGTCACATGTTTCAAATGTGGAAATAAGGGACACTATGCAAACAACTGTCCACAGAAGTTACATCAAGACACCAAGTAAGACAAGATGTAATCTAGTTAAAAATATTTTAAGGGTGGTAGTACCCTAGTTGTCTTGAAGCCAACTTGTAACCTCTAGCCTTCCCGAATCTCGGGACGAGATTCCTTTTAAGGGTGGTAGTCTGTCACATCCCAAAGTTTTCCAAATTTTGAAATGTGAAAAATAAACAAACAAAAGAAACAAATGTTGAAATTTAGGGTGAAAAGAAACTTTTTTTGCTTCTAAATGGAAACATCAAAACCCTACTTAAACAAATTTGAATGAGAAAACAACAAAAAATATTCAAAAAATCAAATGCATTCTTGCATGGGAAGAATCTTGAATTTAAAGCACTTGGGTAAATATAACCAAAACCCTAATGGAATAAATCATTACCAATATCAATCTAAGACTATGGCTTTGTCCCATATAAAATTTTAGCAACAAATAATTCTAAATGATCAAAAATGATAAACAAAAATATTATAAAACGATGGAAATTGGTTCCACTCAATTTGGAGCCATGGATAAAAACTTATGATTTTAATAAGACAAAAAGAAAATAATTTACAACGCTAATAAAGCTCCTAACAAAAATCAATACCAAAATTGTGAGCAAAGTAATCCTAAAAGGATTATAAACAAATATTAAATAAAATTATACAAAGTGGAATCACTATTTTTGGAGCTATAAATAAAAAGATATGGATTTTATAAGACAAAGAAAGAATTAAATAAATAAGAATTAATTGCAAAGAAAATTTAAATCTTGACCAAATCCCTAAGAAAATGGAATAAAATTAAATCAAACAAAATAAAAAGAATAGAGAATTATTTGAATAAAATTATATGGGTTTGAACCATATTCAATTTTATTTAAATAAAGATAAAAGGCTAATTTAAATAAATATTAAATCATAAGAGAATATTTGAAATATTCTAAAGTGGACTTTTAAACACAGTAAATAACTGGTATAAAACATACTGAAAAGGTTTAGTAAAGGTTTGAAATCAAATTGAGTTTGAAATCATTTGATTTGAATTAAACAGAAAATAGAAATGGAAAAAGAAAAAGAATCAGAGAAAAAAGGGGAAACAAACCCAACCCAGCCAGCCCAGCAACCCCTGGACCAACAGAAGCCCACCCGGGCCACTCTCTTCCCCTCCCCTCCCCCATGGATCTTTTCTCACCCACGCACACCCCCTCACCCTCGTTGACCCCGCGACCCCACCAGCCACGTCAGCTCGTCTTCAACGTCGCGCAGAACCGTTCCCCTGCCCCTCCGCCATTTCTACTCGATTTTAATCTGAGTAATTGGTGTTACTACCGCACTTATTCCGCCCCACTACCATGCTCGATTAAATGCCTCCCCCTCATATCCATTTCCCCTCAACCTCCCGCACCTGAGCGCCCCCAGGCTACTCCAATTTTCGCTCAAACCACCGCTGCCTCAGACGAGCTCCGGTGCCAATTCCGGCGAGCCCCGACCACCCCTGCCCCCTAGATCCCACTAGCTCACTCGCCATCGTCGTGCGCATCTGCCAGTGGCCTCCGTTTGCTCGTGCGTGCCCCTGACGCTCGGCAACAACCATGCCTGCACGCACCATCGTCTGCCTCAACTCCGGTGGGTTCTCCCGGTGAGCCATGACCGCCCCTCTCCCTCTTGTTGATGCTCTCGCACTCGACTCCCTCTCGCACATCTAATGCAACCTTTCTTTTGCCTTAGCGCGCTCTACAACGCTGCCTCCGACAAAGCCCGTATGTGCCCGACGCTAGTAACATCTCCGACGAGAAATACACAGCGATTATGTGCGCCCCTTCGCCAGTTGCGACCACCTTGAGCACCACAACGTATCCGCGACCTTAGTAAGCATCTCCCCCACCCCCTTACCCCCTATAGTCACTGGACCATCACCACCCGACGCGTCGCCGCCGCGCACCGTCGCCATCGCCGCCCATCTATGGTCAAGGCTCTGGGAACCGTTGGATGCAGATATGGCGGATAGGATAGAAAGTTTAACGAATCGGTATCCTTTGTTTCTGATCCGTGTGATGCAACTTGAATCCTACGGCCCACGTAGCTCGATCCACCCGAAGAGGTACTAGCCAATTAGATCAAGCCACGTGGCCAGACTATTCTGTTTAAATTTAGATTTTGTACTATTAAGTTTTTAAACTTGCAAAAATCATAATTTTTGATCTATATGTCCAAAAATTACAAATTTTATATCAATGGATTCAGAAAAATGTAAAATTTTCAACTATGACCCTGTTTTAGTATTTTGATTCTGAAAAATTAGGTGTTTTTGCAGAAACATTAATAGGACTATTTTGAGTATAAAAATTGTTCTAAAAATGATTTTTGGGTGAAATCTTCTGCAAATGTATTTGTTTTGAACCCTCTGACCATAAACACTAACATTTGAATTTAAAAATATATTTTGTTAACAAAAGGAATTATTACTTTGAATAAAATCATTTCTATCAAAAGAAATAATGATTTAAAAGGGCCATTTTCACTAACTTGATTTTAAATGATTTTTTCCACCTTTATAAATGACCGGTAGGTGTTTTGAAATATTAGAACCTTGTTAGAAACCACTTTTTCAATAAAACAAGGTTTTGCATGCTTGCATTTCCTTGTTTTTATCATTTTATGTGGTGAATTATTTGAATGCTAGTTTTGAATTTGTGTCTTGCTTGATTGAATTGTAGTGAACATTGAAGAGTGTGACAATTGCGAGATCAAGGAGTCTACCTAGATTTTCTACAAAAAGGCAAGTGATACTTTGGTCATCAAAAGTCATATCTTTCCAATATTGCATTAGTGATATTTTTGTAGTATGCATGATAGGACTATATTTGGTATATTGCTATGCCATAGTAGATCCTATAGAATATAGCTTGGTAGGAATCTTACTAAGTCAAGAGACAAGTTATGCTAGTATGCTTAGCCTAGCTATTATATTACAAGGGTGGAATATGCATGCTATGATATTATGCAAAGTCTATGACTATGTTTTTGATTAATAAAACAGGTATGTGAATGAAACACCTGGGTGGAATGGTGAGAATGGTATGTGTTGAGTGTTTACACAAGGCCCATGTCTATGGTTTACCTTGTGTATCACACTTGTGGTTGGAGCCCCAGGGAAAAATATATTTGAGATGTTTTGTGTTGAGAAGCTTATAGTGCAGCCACATGGCATATGGGCTCTGCCTTGACTACATAGGTTGCAAGAACTCAGACAGTTAGACAGTTGGTGGTAGTGATGATAGGATGGAACGCGTATTTGCTGATCTGAGGGATTTTTTCTAAAAATTCTCGTCTCGATGCATGTCGAGTTTTGTCGGAAAAGTGCACCACCTCTCGAGAGGGTAAAACCTAAGTACTTAGCCGTGTCCCCGGTAATGGACATTTTTAGCATCAAAGACATTGAAATGATCAAGGATCTCCTCATCCCAATTTTTCTAAGTTAAAACTTATTGGGTGAACAAGGGAAGCACCTGGTATGTAACCAGTGTGCCATTGTGTGATGAAATGTTTTAAAAAGAGAAAAACTATTTTCAAAGGATAGTGAAAGCTTATTTTATGCAAAGGCCATCCAAAACTCTACTTAGGCAAATATTCATGTAGATGATAGATTCTCCATATTAATATGATATCACTTGCCAATACAATTCAAATGTATTGACCCTTGTGGCTGTAACTTATTATGTTGCAAGTTTGTTTGATGTTAGTGAAGTTTGTTGAGTAGGGATTACAAGTCTACAACCAACATGATTGCCTGTGGCACATGAAGATGAAGGACTCCATGCTATTAGATATATCTGCTGCTTTGTGATAAGATAGCCATATGAGCTATGTAAGTTGTAATGAACTATTTTATTCCTGGTTATAAGTTGTAATATGACCTTTGTTTCTTGATATTACATCTTAAATTGTGGGTGCTAGCTATTCGATCCAAGGACTAGCACTATAAACACAAGGATCTCTACTTTATCAGGTTGGGACCTCTACAGTCATCAATCCATGATCACGAGGATGGCAGGCTTCAAGCATGAGATCTTCTAGAGATGGCGCATCTTGAGCTTGCCCTTCTTCATCCCTTCTTGAGGTTGATCCATCTTGATGCAACTCTTAGCACTTGCCTTGATCAACCTTCAAACACTTTATTTCTTCATGATTCCAATGGGCACAAAGTCCTTGGGTATTTCTTCAACTTTCAACCTTCAGACCAACACATGGACCAAGTGATGCCAATGTAAAAATGTACAAGTGAAACTCCATTGAAACATTAGTCCATAGAGATTGTCATTAATTACCAAAACCACACATGGGGGGCATACATGCCCTTTCAATCTCCCCCATTTTGGTAATTGATGACAATCCCTTAGTGAGTGTTTATTTGACAATTAACGACCAAAGCGGTTGCCCCAACATCAAACACTACACAAGTATGTGATGTTGGTACAACCACAATATATATATCAAACTTCCCCACAATCTATGCATGTGTGATGAACTTGAATTTCATTGCATAGATTGCCAACCATTATCGTTGGTTGAGTTTCCTCTATATATTCAACATGCAAAGCAACCACAAAGATGCAAGAACATGCGAGGCAAATGCTTAAGAACACACTCAAAGCAAAGTCCAACTTCCCTTAAACCCTCCAAAACTTCTCCCCCATTGGCATTAATTGCCAAAATGGGTGAAAAGTTCTAGACGACCAATATAGTGAGAATTCCTGCAAAGGTGTGCAAATGCACATGTCAAATGATGAATACTTGGGAGGAAGTAAAACTATATTGAGGAACCAAACATTGCAAAAAGAAAATAAAGAGAAATAAGCTTCAACAAATGAAGCGAGCAAACAAAATGTCCACACAAAACAATTAAAAAACAACAAATGATATCAAATGGAAACAACACAAAAAAGAGTGTTTAAATGAAAATAGAGAAGCTCCCCAAACTTTGTGCAAATTTTATACTACAATATGCACAAATATGGAATCCTCTCTCCCCCAGAAGCATTTAAAACACAAAATATGAGAAAGAAGGCAAGTGTGCATTCTTAAATGAATTAGAGAAGCTCCCCAAAGATTATGTACCAATTATAGTAATTTAATTTGGAAAAAACATGCACAACCATGGAATCCTCACTCCTCCAAACTCATTTAACAATGCACACAAAATACAATAAATTTGGAAGCCACCAAAGAGTCAAAAGTAATAGGAAGTGGTTTCCAAGAAATGCAAAAATAGCCAAGGAATGATCTTCTATTATGTGAATAAATTTCTAGGTGGAAAATATCACAAAGACAAGTTCCCACAAATAAATATGCACAAACAAAATAGATACTCAAGGAAGCATACGAAAGGCAAAAAGGAAGACATGGAATATACAAATAAGATGTTTGCTTGAAAGCATGGCCAAAGGCTCAAATATATCTTATTGTTCGGTGAGCTTCAAAACCCAACATACTCCATATATTACAACTATTACCAAGGGAATAGGGGGATAGAAGGAATATATGGAGAAAAGCAACAAGTATAAAAAAGATGGAAATCAACTTTGCAAAATACTCACTATTGCACATGAGAGATGTTGAGGAAATGATATGCAACTATATTGACATATTTGGGATTGGTAAATCATGAGCATGATTTTGTATAGTCCCCGTTATATGTACTCATCTCAACATACACACATTTGCAATAGAGAGAACTCTTCAAAGCCAAAGCAATAAACCCAACATATGCAAGTACACCAATTCATGCCAACAAGCAACCTACAAAAGGTTGGGAACAAGATATGTATGCATGAGAGAGATACTCGTTACCGAAATATAATTGGTAGGATGAAGAAGATGTTAATTTTTTGATCATCCTAGCTTGCATCCAGTTGACATGTAGACTCCACTCTGCTTCCTTGTTCAAGATACAAGAACCCAATATATATCTCCAATGTACCTAAAACACAATTAAGTACACTATGGTGCCCAAAAAAATTAGGGTCCAAAGTAGTTAGTGCAACTACAATACATAGAAGATCCTCCACACAAATATGTGCATATTCATATGAAATTGAATTTCATGCACATCTAAGCCCTTAGGATTTGGTGGAGTTTCTACTATATATTGGATCAAAGAAATCAAACATACCATAAAATATACAAGAAGAAAATATGCATGCATAAGACTTTCAAGAACCAAAAGGAGATACAATTTGAACAAAAACACCAAGTAAACCAATAAGAGACACAAAAGTGTGACTTGACAAAAGGTGTCAAAATTGTATCAAAGAGCCAAATCAACACATTAAAGAACACAAGAGCAACAAATGAACTAGCAAGATCCAAAGAGATGAAAGATAGATAAAAACATAAAGGCTCAATGATTTATCTCGTTCTAAGATATCAAAACATGTAACAAAAATGAGACAAAACCAACTCCCAAAGAGAGCAAGGTTCCAACAACCAAAACAAACTCTTCACACTTTTAATTATGGCACACAAAGTACCAACACAAAAATATCGAGCTAACAAGCACAAAAAAATATGGATCAAATCAAGAAGAAAAATTAAAATAGTTCTTGATAATATAGGAGAGCTCCCCCATAAGTAGATCATTATATATAATTTTGCCACAAATGAGATCATCACTACTACCTACACTAAATAAAACACAAGGGGGTACAAATAAAATAAGAAGATCCACAAGATGCAAAGAAAGCTTGGGAGCCCAAAGAAAAACACTTTCTTGGCAAATGTTAGGCAAATAAGAAAGGGACAAAGTGAACATGATCAATAAATTCTACCATATATGGAGTACTGTAGAGGTCCCAACGTTTAATAAGGTAGAGATCCATGTGTTTACAATGCTAGTCCCTGGATCAATAGCTAGCATCCACATATAAGATGTAATATCAAGAAACAAAGGTCATAATACAAATTTATCACCAGGAATAAAATAATTCATTACATCTTACATAGCTCATTTGGCTATCTCATTATAATGCAGCAAAAATAACTATAGAATGGAGTCCTTCATCTTCAAAGTGCCACAGGAAATCATGTTGGTTGTAGACTTGTAATCCTAATCAACACACTTCACTAACATCAAACAAACCTGCAACATAATAAGTTATAGCCACAAGGGTTAATACATTTGAATTTTATTGGCAAGTGATACTATGGTAGTATAGTGGAGTCTATCATCTATATGCTTTTGGATAGGTGGAGCTTAGGCTTGATTTGCTCAAAATAGATTTTCCTTATCATTTGAAAACACTAAATTTTTGTTTGGCAAAAATCACCCAAGGAACCACCAATAGAAATTGGTGAACCTTCACCTTTGTTCAACCATAAGTTTTTAACTTAGAAATTCGGATGAGGAGATTCTTGATAGCTTTCATGTCTTGATGCTCAATTTGTCCTTTGCCAGGGACATGGCTAAGTACTTAGATTTTACACTCTACAAAGGTGGTGCACTTTCCCCACAAGACTTGATTTTCACCAAGACAGATCTTTCAGAAGCCTTCCCTTAGACCAGAATGGACGCGCTCCAACCTATCAATCCCCTACCACCAACTGTCCATTTGGCTAAGTTATTGCAACTTATATGATCCAGGCAAAGCCCATAATGCCAAGTGGCTGCAGTTGAAGCTTCTCAACATTTGACATCTCAAATCTCTTTGTTCCTGGGTGGCATTCCACAAGTGAGATACACAAGGTAAACCATAGAAATGGGCCTTGTGTAACCACTCAACCAAAAACCACCAAGAAAGTCCCTTTCCACCCAGGTGATTCATTCACTTAGTTGTTTTATTAAACAAAACACAAGTCCTTGACTTAGAAATATTCCATAGCATGAATATAATCCACCCATGTTTTCTACTAGATAAGCTAAACATGATAGTAGTAGGAATCTTAACTTAGGAAAATTCTACTAAGGTTTCATCTACTAGGATTTCCCATGGCATAGTTTATACTTAGCAAAAATTCCATGCAAGTCCTACTTAGAAATATCACTAACGCACAGTGAAAATAATGGGAAAAAAGTATGTAGCACCACTTGCCTTTTTGGTAGAGATTATAAGTTCACTCCTTGATCTTTTCAATAGTCACACTCTTCAAATTCCACTACAATTCAATCAAGCAAGCAAATATTCAATCTACCATTCAAGCAATCATCACATAGAATAATACAAACAAAGCAATGCATGCAAGCATGCCAAAGATTGTTTTATTTTGAAAACTGGTTTCTATTAGGTTATAAACATTATAAAACATCTATTGGTCATTTATAAAAGTGGCAAAACCATTTGATATTAAGTTAGTGAAAATGGCTACTTTAGGTCATTTTTGTTTTGCTAGAAATTATTTAAATCAAAGTGATAATCTCTAGTGTTTGACAAATACATTTTAAAACACAAATGTTAGTATTTTAAGGTCAAGTGTTTAATATTGAAACCATTTGCAAAAGGTTTTACCTATAAACCATTTTTATACCTAAGTAATATTTTATGTTGTTGGAAATGCCTTTTAGCAAAGAATTAATTTATAGGGTTCATCAAAATATATTTTAAAATCTCAAAACTTGGTGTTTAGGGTCGGAGAGTTTAAATCTAATCATTTTCCAAAGGTTTTACTCAAAAAGCATTTTTAACACATAAACAATATTTTTATTTTGACTAGAAATGTTCTAATTCAAAGATTTATTCTTTAACTTCACAAAATCTGTTTTTGAATCCACAAGTTGGTTTCTATGGTCAGTAGGTTCAAAACAAACCATTTTCCAAAGATTTTATCCTAAAAACATTTCTAGAATAAATTTTATGTTCTAAATATACCCACACAAGTTTCTGCAAAAACAACTATTTTACCAGAAGCAATGCATTAAACAAAGTGCATGGTTGGAAAGTACTTGCTTTGCGATTCCATTGATATAAAATTTGCAAAATTTGGATGTGTAGATTTAAAGTTATGCAATTTACAAATTCACATATCTAATAGAGTCAAATCTGTTTTTAAAACAAAACTCAGGCCACGTGGTGTGTTCTGATTGGGCAAAAACGGTTCACATGGATCACGCAGTGTGGATCGTTGGATCTGATGTAAATTGTGCGGCACAGATCAGCGTACCCCTTCGCTTTAAGTGAATCTATTACAGCCATAAGATATGCATCCAACGACTCACATCGCATGACCACTAACTGGCGGCGCTAGCGGCAGCGAGTGGCGGCGGCGCGGTCATACGGTGGTGTTCCCGGTGATTCAGGAAGAAAGAGAAGGAGAGAGGTAGCTCACAGGATTTGCAGGGCGATGCTGAAGCTCAACGTCGTCGTCGCAGGGCAGGGGACGCTCGGGGTTGATCTTAATCGCTCGTCGAAGTTGATGTCGCTGTTGGGTGCACTCAGACGTCGCTGGGGGCGAGGCTGCGGATCATGCCACGGCAAGCAAACGATGTCGTTAGATGCGTGGAAGAGTGGGGAGTACAGTAGCATCAATAAGAAGGGGAGGCGCGGTCGGATGTTACCAGGGGGCTTCGTCGGAGTGGAAACAGACGGCGGCGCAGTCAGATGAAGACGGAGTCGACGATACAGGGCACGCGCGGCTGAACGGGCGGCACTGGGATATGTGCAGGGAGCAAGGGGGCGTGGGCTGGCCGGAATCGCCGCGGATGCTCGTCGGAGGAAGCAGTGGTCTGGGCGGAATTCAGGGCAGCCTGGGGGCTCTCGAGGTGTGGCGTCTAGGAGGGAATGGAGAGGAGAGAGGGGCGATTAGTAGGGCGTGATTACTGGGCGGATTAACTGCGGCATTGACATGAATTTAATCGAGGTTTGATGGATAGTGAACGGCAGGGAGAAGGAGGAAGCAGTCCCGGGCGGGTGTAAACGAAGACTGACAGGTGGGGCTGGCTTTGTCAGTGAGTGAGAGAGAGAAGGGGTGGGGTCTGGTGTTCTGTGTCTCTGTGGGTTCGTTAGTGAGTGAGAAAGACGGTTCGGGGGTGGTTTAGTTGGGCTGCGCTGCTGGGCCTGCTGGGCTGGGCTGACTCTTTTTTTTTGTTCTGTTTATTTTCCTTTTTCCTGTTTCTTTTATTCAGTTTTGAATTTGTTCAAACAAATCAAACAACCATTTGAATTTCAAATCTTTTTCAAACCTTGAGTATATTTCAATATTTTTTATTAACATATTCTAAAGTCAAATTTAGATTATTTCTTTTATTCTTTTAGGGTCTATTATATATTTATAAATAGACATTTGTCTTTATTTCAAAATAAGATTTAAATATGTTTTCAAACTCTATTTGAATTCTAAATTTTTACCAAACCTTTTTCAGTAGGTTTTATATATTCAAAATAATTTCACTTTGAATTATTATTTAAAATACTTTCATATGATTTATATTTAAATTGGGAAATGTCTTTACTTAAATAAAATTGGATATTAATAAACCCTTATGGTTTTATTTAAACAATCCTTCACTCTTTTTATTATACAAAAATCTTTCAATTCATTTGTTTGGCCAAGGTTAATTTGGCTTTTTAAAATAGTCCTTGTTTATTTATTTATTTCTTCCTTTGCTTATAAAATCCATATCTTTTTATTTAAAGATCCAAACTTGGTGATTCCAATTTGTAAAATCTTATTTAATATTTGTTTATCCTTTTATATCTATTTTAGGATTAATTGCTCACAAATTGGTATGGATTTTAGATAGGTGTTTTATTAGCTTTGGGAATTCAATTTCCTTATCTTATTAAATTCATAAGTTTTTATCTATGGCTCCAAATTAAGTGAAACCAATCTCTATGGTTTTATAATATTTTTATTTATTATTCTTGATCATTTTAAAATGTTTGTTGACAAATTTTTATATTGATCAAATCCATGGTCTTAGAGATATCTTGGAAATCTCCCATTAGGGTTTTAGGGTTTTGGTTTATTTTCCAAGTGTTTAATATTTCAAGATGCCTTTATGAAGAATGCATTTCACTTGATTTGAATTTAGCTAGATTCTAATTTTATTCAAAGTTTGTTCAAGATGGATTTTTAAGTTTCCATTTAGAAACAAAAGTTTCTTTTCACCCTAAATTTCAACAATTATTTATTTTGTTTATTTATTTTTTTCACATTTCAAAATTTGGAAAATTTTGGGATGTGACAGGCTACCACCCTTAAAAGAAATCTCGTCCAGAGATTTGGGGAGGCTAGAGGTTACAAGTTGGTTCAAAGCAACTAGGGTACTACCACCCTTAAAAAGTTCTCAACTAGATTACATCTTGGCTTGCTTGGGATCTTGATGAGACTTCTCTGGACACTTGTTTGCATAATGTCTTAGCTCTTTGCATTTGAAACAAATCACTTGGCTATTATCCTTATTCTTCTTTGGTATCAATTCCTCTTGTTTATTTCCTTGGTTCTTTTTCTTTTCTGGGCAATCACTAGCATAGTGTCCCATCTCTTTGCAATTGTAACATTGCAACTGGCTTATGTCCTTCTTCTTCTTTTTGGGTCTCTCCAAAGCTAGGAGTTCTTCTAGTTCATGCTCTTCATACCTCACCTCAAAGGTGGGAAATCTTTCTCTCTTCTTGGGGCAGTTACTAGAGATATGACCTTCTTGTTCACAAGAGTAGCAACACTTTGTGGTCACTTTGGATTTGGCCTTATGATGCATGGTTCTGACTTTTCCTTCATCCTTCTTGGTAGAAGTTGTTCCCTTATGGAGGTTTCCAAAAATTTGATGCATTCCATCTTGCTTCATTTGTTGGACTATAGAATAGATGGGGCATTGGATAGGGACATGATTATTTCCTTCACATAGGAAGCATGTAGCTTGAGATGTGGGGCATTGATTAGTTGGATGTTTCTCTTCACAATTAGGGCATTGATCTTCATGCTCTTTGGAAGTGTGATCCATGTCTCCACAAATATTTCAAGATTGAGTTCCTTCTATAATATCATCCTTGATTTCATTGTTGTCACAAACTCCTTGGGAAAGGTTGTCTCCCATGATGAAAATTTGATTTGTCATCCTCTGCAACAATTGGGTTTGGTTTTCCATAAACCTTTGCATGGTTGGGTATAACTCTTTAAAGTTGGCTAAAATCTGAGTTGTCACTTGGTTCAACTGGGTTTGGGTTACTATGAGTTCTCTCATGTGTATCTCTTGGTTGTTGTTGTCACCATCCTTGATGTTGGAGTTTCTTGGAGTAGTCATCTGTTTGGGTTGGATTGGGATTAGAATAGATAAAGGATTTCTATAGGAAGAATTCTAATCACACACATCACAATTCACACAAGCAATGTATGAACAATCACAAACAAACATTCCACTCAAACAAAAAAGTTTCAAGCACATTTTTAGGCAACAGAAATATTTTTGCTACACCACATAAGTTGGTGGGTTTGATCTAAACTAAATATGGTGGTCCAACTATATGGTTCACTTGAGATCATTCCATTCTTCTTTGTTGTTTCTTCATGAACAATATCTTTGTATCCTTGGAGAATTTCTTGCATCTTGGTCACAAAACTTCAAAGGTGATGATGGTTCCTTCTAAGTTGTATTTCCTTAGTCTTCAAGTCTTGAGTAATATTTCTTGTCTCACTTGTAGTCCTTAGTGATATCCAAGTTGAAGACCTTGTTGAAACTAAAGTTGAAGTCACTAGTGATGTTGAAGTTGAAGTCATTTGAGTTGGTGAAGTCCTTTTCTCATGTTGATGTCTTTGTTCTTGTTGAAGTCATTTGAGTTGGTGAAGTCCTTTTCTCATGTTGATGTCTTTGTTCTTGTTGAAGTCTTTGCTCATGTTGAGGCTTTGTCCATCAAGTTTGAAAAGGAAGAGATGTAGAATCAAAACCAAAAACGGTTGGGGAAAGAGTTTACAAGATTGTTTGTAAATAAGTTTTGGAACAAAAACAACTCCTATTTTTCTAAGGGGTTTTGTCCAATCCTAGGGTTACAATCCTACAGGCAACAGAGTGCTCTGATACCATCTGTAGAGGTCCCAACCTTTAATAAGGTAGAGATCCATGTGTTTACAATGCTAGTCCCTGGATCAATAGCTAGCATCCACAATTAAGATGTAATATCAAGAAACAAAGGTCATAATACAACTTTATAACCAGGAATAAAATAATTCATTACATTTTACATAGCTCATTTGGATATCTCATTACAATGCAGCAGAAATAACTATAGCATAGAGTCCTTCATCTTCAAAGTGCCACAGGCAATCATGTTGTTTGTAGACTTGTAATCCTAATCAACACACTTCACTAACATCAAACAAACCTGTAACATATTAAATTACAGCCACAAGGGTCAATACATTTGAATTGTATTGGCAAGTGATACTATGGTAGTATAGTGGAGTCTATCATCTATATGCTTTTGGCTAGGTGGATCTTAGGCTTGCTTTGCTCAAAATAGATCTTCCTTATCATTTGAAAACACTAAATTTTTGTTTGGCAAAAATCACCCAAGGAACCACCAATAGAAATTGGTGAACCTTCACCCTTGTTCAACCACAAGTTTTTAACTTAGAAATTGGGATGAGGAGATTCTTGATAGCTTCCATGTATTGATGCTCAATTTGTCCTTTGCCAGGGACATGGCTAAGTACTTAGATTTTACACTCTACAGAGGTGGTGCACTTTCCCCACAAGATTTGATTTTCACCAAGACAAGATCTTTCAGAAGGCTTCCCTTAGACCAGAATGGACGCGCTCCAACCTATCAATCCCCTACCACCAACTGTCCATTTGGCTAAGTTATTGCAACTTATATGATCCAGGCAGAGCCCATAATGCCAAGTGGCTGCACTTGAAGCTTCTCAACATTTGAATCTCAAATCTCTTTGTTCCTGGGTGGCATTCCACAAGTGAGATACACAAGGTAAACCATAGAAATGGGCCTTGTGTAACCACTCAACCAAAAAACACCAAGCAAGTCCCTTTCCACCCCGGTGATTCATTCACTTAGTTGTTTTATTAAACAAAACACAAGTCCTTGACTTAGAAATATTCCATAGCATGAATATAATCCACCCATGTTTTCTACTAGCTAAGCTAAGCATGATAGTAGTAGGAATATTAACTTAGGAAAATTCTACTAAGGTTTCATCTACTAGGATTTCCCATGGCATAGTTTATACTTAGCAAAAATTCCATGCGAGTCCTACTTAGAAATATCACTAATGCATAGTGAAAATAATGGAACAAAAGTATGTAGCACCACTTGCCTTTTCGGTAGAGATTATAAGTTCACTCCTTGATCTCTGCAATAGTCACACTCTTCAAATTCCACTACAATTCAAGCAAGCAAGCAAATATTCAATCTACCATTCAAGCAATCATCACATAGAATAATAAAAACAAAGCAATGCATGCAAGCATGCCAAAGATTGTTTTATTTGGAAAAATGGTTTCTATTAGGTTGTAAACATTATAAAACATCTATTGGTCATTTATAAAAGTGGCAAAACCATTTGATATTAAGTTAGTGAAAATGGCTACTTTAGCTCATTTTTGTTTTGCTATAAATGATTTAAATCAAAGTGATAATATCTAGTGTTTGAGAAATACATTGTAAAACACAAATGTTAGTGTTTTAAGGTCAAGTGTTTAATATTGAATCCATTTGCAAAAGGTTTTACCTATAAACCATTTTTATACCTAAGTAATATTTTATGTTGTTGGAAATGCCTTTTAGCAAAGTCATAAATTTATAGGGTTCATCAAAATATATTTTTAAATCTTAAAACCCTTGGTGTTTAGGGTCAGAGAGTTTAAATCTAATCATTTTCCAAAGGTTTTACTCAAAAAGCATTTTTAACACATAAATAATATTTTTATTTGACTAGAAATGTTCTAATTCAAAGATTTATTCTTTAACTTCACAAAATTTGTTTTGAATCCACAAGTTGGTTTCTATGGTCAGTAGGTTAAAAACAAACCATTTGCCAAAGATTTTTATCCTAAAAACATTTCTAGAATAAATTTTATGTTCTAAATATGCCTACACAAGTTTCTGCAAAAATAACGATTTTACCAGAAGCAATTCATTAAACAAAGTGCATGGTTGGAAAGTACTTGCTTTGTTGATTCCATTGATATAAAATTTGCAAAATTTGGACGTGTAGATTTAAAGTTATGCAATTTACAAATTCACAAATCTAATAGAGTCAAATCTGTTTTTAAAACAAAACTCAGGCCATGTGGTGTGTTTTTATTGGGCAAAAACGGTTCGCTTGGATCACGCAGTGTGGATCGTTGGATCTGATTTAAATCGTGCGGCACAGATCAGCATACCCCTTCGCTTTAAGTGAATTTATTACAGCCATAAAATTTGCATCCAACGGCTCACATCGCATGACCACTAACTGGCGGCGCTAGCGGCGGCGAGTGGCGGCAGCGCGGTCAGACGGTGGTGTTCTCGGCGATTCAGGAAGCAAGAGAAGGAGAGAGGTAGCTCACAGGGTTCGCAGGGCGATGCTGATGCTCAACGTCGTCGTCGTAGGGCAGGGGGCGCTCGGGGTTGATCTTAATCGCTCGTCGGAGTTGATGTCGTTGTCGGGTGCACTCAGACGTCGCTGGGGGCGAGGCTGCGGATCATGCCATGCCAAGAAAACAATGTCGTTAGATGCGCGGAAGAGTGGGGAGTACAGTAGCATCAATGAGAAGGGGAGGTGCGGTCGGATGTTACCAGGGCACGCGCGGCGCAGTCAGACGAAGACGGAGTCCACGATACAGGGCACGCGCGGCTGAACGGGCGGCACTGGGAGATGCGCCAGAGGCTTGGGAGTAGGCTCGTATGCGCCAGGGAGCAAGGGGGCGTGGGCTGGCCGGAATCGCCGCGGATGCTCGTCGGAGGCAGCGGTGGTCTGAGCAGAATACGGGGCAGCCTGGGGGCTCTCGGGGTGTAGCGTCTTGGGGAATGGAGAGGAGAGAGGGGCGATTAGTAGGGCATGGTTACTGGATGGATTAACTGCAACATTGACACGAATTTAATCGAGGTTTGATGGACAGTGAACGGCATGGAGAAGGAGGAAGTAGTCGCGGGCGGGTGTAAACGAAGATCAAGGTGGGGCTTCGTCGTGAGTGAGAGAGAAGGGTGGGGTCCGTGTTACGTGTCTGTGGGTTCGTTAGTGAGTGAGAAAGACGGTTCGGGGGTGGTTTAGTTGGGCTGCGCTGCTGGGCCTGCTGGGCTGGGCTGACTCTTTTTTTTTGTTCTGTTTATTTTTCTTTTTCCTGTTTCTTTTATTCAGTTTTGAATTTGTTCAAACAAATCAAACAACCATTTGAATTTCAAATCTTTTCCAAACCTTGAGTATATTTCAATATTGTTTATTAACATATTCTAAATTCAAATTTAGATTATTTATTTTATTCTTTTAGGGTCTATTATATATTTATAAATAGACATTTGTCTTTATTTCAAAATAAGATTTAAATATGTTTTCAAAATCTATTTGTATTCTAAATTTTTACCAAACCTTTTTCAGTAGGTTTTATTTATTCAAAATAATTTCACTTTGAATTATTATTTAAAATACTTTCATATGATTTATATTTAAATTGGGAAATGTCTTTACTTAAATAAAATTGGATATTAATAAACCCTTATGGTTTTATTTAAACAATCCTTTACTCTTTTTATTATACAAAATTCTCTCAATTCATTTGTTTGGCCAAGGTTAATTTGGCTTTTTAAAATAGTCCTTGTTTATTTATTTATTTCTTCCTTTGCTTATAAAATCCATATCTTTTTATTTAAAGATCCAAACTTGGTGATTCAATTTGTAAAATCTTATTTAATATTTTTTATCCTTTTATATCTCTTTTAGGATTAATTTCACACAAATTGGTATGGATTTTAGATAGGTGGTTTATTAGCTTTGGGAATTCAATTTCCTTATCTTATTAAATTCATAAGTTTTTATCTATGGCTCCAAATTAATTGAAACTAATTTATATGGTTTTATAATATTTTTATTTATCATTCTTGGTCATTTTAAAATGTTTGTTGACAAATTTTTATATGGATCAAATCCATGGTCTTATAGATATCTTGGAAATCTCCCATTAGGGTTTTAGGGTTTTGGTTTATTTTCCAAGTGTTTAATATTTCAAGATGCCTTTATGAAGAATGCATTTCACTTGATTTGAATTTAGTTGGATTCTAATTTTATTCAAAGTTTGTTCAAGATGGGTTTTTAAGTTTCCATTTAGAAACAAAAGTTTCTTTTCACCCTAAATTTCAACAATTATTTATTTTGTTTATTTATTTTTTTCACATTTCAAAATTTGGAAAATTCTGGGATGTGACAAGTACGAATTGTCCAAATAAAAGAAATATAAGGGAAATTTTCCCGAGGTAGTTTGCAAGGATATCATGATCATATTCACAACAAGAAGCATATAATAGAGCATGAGAAATAAGCTTGATGCTTCGAGAGAGATTCTTGATAGCTTCAAATAGTCACACAATCACCAGTGATTAGATTAAATAGAAGCAAATGGTTCCCATGAGGATAAGATCCAAATATGAGGAAACACATACCAAGAATCCTTCTCACACACAAGATACAGGAGACGAGCAATAAAACATCCAAGCAAATTGGAACTTGTATGAGCAAATATGCCACATAGGAGCTAGATAATTATCAATATCAATTCTAAGTGGCACTACCTCAAATGTCCACATTTTATAGGTTTGTAATATGCACAAAGCATACGAATCCCCCATAATTTGATAAACAAAGAAATCTCAACAAGAGGCAAAAGATCATACTAGAGAGGATTAATGGACATTATAGAACTTAAGTTTATCATGAGAAAGACATACCACATAGAGACTATATAAACATGCAATAAAACTACTAAGTGGTTTTCCTCATGTACACACGTTTTAGGATTGTGGAATGCCCAAGCATGACACTCCCCCAAAATGGAATAGTCCATTAATCCCTCACAAGAGCCAAACATGGTACCATATAGAATAAATAAAGGCTCCAAACCAAGAAACACAAATACATGGTGTGCCAACCAACATACACAAGTATACTTCATTGGTCAATAAACATAAGTGGGAAGCACAACATGTACAAACACATGCAAGGAGCAAAACCAACACATGCACATGGGAGCAAGTAACTATCAATTTAAATGAGTTAAGCACAAGTTACCGCAAGTAGTAACATTGATATATGAAAGAAACATGATAATCCCAATGGCTTGGCTTGACAAAAATAATTGATGAAGATCCCTCAATTATCCATATTATAGCCAAGTCTCCAATGCCCTCCAATAAAACCTATTGATCAAGTTTTAGCTTGTTGGTCCCCAACCAAGTTGGGTCCTAAGAAGTTAGTCACAATAGGCTTGGCCACCCAAATGGTTCTTTTCTTGACACCACTTTGGGCACCAATAAATTTGGCAAACACATTGCCACCATCATCCTTACAAAGTGAATAAGCATCATCAATCGAGATAGGATGGGATAAGGAGTTACCCATGGTGCATGAGGAAGAAAGGTGCCCCTTCTCACGGCATATGTAGCAAGTTCTTCTCTTGCCATCTTTCTTCTTGGGAGAAGCTGCACCATGAAGAAGAGCTTGAGGCTTCTTGGGAAGTGGCACATCTTAAGCTTATGGAGGAGCTTGAGGCCTCTTCCCTTGTTGCTTATCACTAAGAGGATTCTTCTTCAATGGGCAATCCCTCGCTTGATGCCCTTCTTCCTTGCATTTGAAGCACACAATGTTGGCCGGATTCTTCACTTGTCCTTGGCCCTTCTTCTTGTAGCCCTTGTTCTTCAACATGTTAGTGGGCTTGTTATTGATGTTGGAGTTAAATCCAAGCCCAATCTTGTCACTTGGGGGTCTTCTCACACTCATCATGTTCTTGAGAGTGGTCTTCCCTTCATGACACCTTTTTAAGTCATTCTTCAAAGAAGTGACTTGAGCCTTAAGCTCTTGAATTTCCTCTACATGGTTAGTATCAACAACAATACTAGAGGAACTAGATGCTACATTGTTAGAGCAACAAGGCAAGGAATGCAATTCATCACAAGATATAACATAGTTGTGAGTGGATGAATTACAAGGACTAGCACATGGCAATATAACATTTGGAGTAGATATAGTGCTAATGCCCGCATGAGGCCCACTAGATGTTACCTTTGACACAATGGCCTCATGAGCTAACTTTAGCCTACCATGGGAGACTAGAAGATCCTCATGCGATCTTGAGAGCGTAACATGACTTTCTTCTAATTTACCATAGTTTCTAGATAGGAAAGAAAGTTGAGCCTTTAGCTCAACATTATCCTTCAATATAGATGCTTCACAAGAAATAGAGTTAGTAGCACAAGCATCATCATTTTAATGCAAGAGGTGAGGGTAACTTCGAAAGCTCTTTGGTGTATGAAGCTTTAAGTTGCTCATGTGACTCGGTGAGTTTGATGAGCTCACCCTTGATGACCCTAGAGCCATTATTGAGGTGCTCAAAATCCTCAAGGAGTCTAGCATAAGCAACTTATAGTTCATCATTTTTAATTTGAAGGTCACTTGCCAACTCAAGATCTCTATCATGAGATTTATTCACTCTAGATAGCTCTAGAGAAATGGTTTCCTCGAGAGATTCCTTAGTGGTTTGTTCCTCTTAAAGATCTTCATTTAGGTTGGAAATTTCATTAGCATACTCACGCTCAAGACGACTTATTTTATCAATTGTGTCCTCATGATCATATATTAGTTGCTTACTTTCAATAGCACAAGTCAAGATTTCAATGAATGTAGAGCAATCATTTTTATTAGGATGAAGATCACGAAGGACTATCCACCTTATATTTTAAAGAAGCAACATCATCATCTAGTTCTACATGATCAACATTCACATCATCATAAGATATATTGGGATCCAAAGGAGAGGTTACCTTTGAACCCTTAGCCATGAGGCACAAGTGAACATTGGGAGAATGTGATGATGGGGGAACACATGAAGCTCCAATCGCAACCTTGCCTTGGCACACACATTCTTCGATTTCCTCTACATGGTTAGCAACACAAGTACTAGAAGAGATAGAAGCACATTTATCATGGCAACAAGGCAAAGCAAGCATATCATCATGAGATATATTCAAAGAATTTCTACATGATATGCAAGGGCAATCAACACTAGGATGTAAATCACATATAGTCCTACAAGTGTTCATGCCCAAAGATACAACATTGCAATGAGATAGATACAAAGGACCATGAATGGAAAGCTCACTATCCAAATTGAAAGTTCTATCACCACTCACCATATCATTACCTTGTGATGACTCACATGCTGGTGAACTGGAAGAAGATGAGTACTCATCATGGCTAGAGGTGGAGGGAACACAATCATCCTCATTAGTCTTGGACACATCATATTTTGCTTGAAGCTTGGTCCTAATATCATGAGCATTCCGGAAAGGCATGATTGAAGAAAGAACTACAAATCTCATAACATTAACAATCACATTAGATGCTTGAGCTTCGAGATAAGAGTTTGTCTCCTCCTCCAAAGATAGATTTTGGGGATACTTAGAAGGAGACAAGCCCATATCTAGAATTTGCTCAATATTTGGGTCAATGGCCCAGAAATGACTAAGCATGTGAGTACTTGTAACATCCCAGCATTTAGGAACCAGCGAAGGGTATATTTAGGAATTTTTGATATTGCATGCATTTATCTGTGAAAATGTGGGTAATTTTTTCGCCAAATAAAAACCTAAAGTGATCAAAGTTTCTTTCATGCTTTGAGATTAGGTATAGTCTTGAAGGATGATTGTTATAGACTTTGATATGATCTTTGTGGATTAGAGTGTTTTGGGAAATGAAAGTTGAATTTAAACCTGAGTGTGAATTTATAGTTCAAAAGGATTCAAAGTTATATTTTAGTATTATGCATTAGTCAAGAATTAATAATGAGTAGTTCAAACTTAATATAAATAAAACAATTAAGAATAAGAATCTTCATTTCAAAATTTCATTCAACAAATAAGTTACACAAATTTAACTTATGGAAATAAGCAACAACCTTTACAATAGTAATTAAATAGAAGAATAATATTTCTTTATTGAATATTAGTACAATCCTTATTACAAAAAAAATAAAAATAAAATTACAAAAAAAAAGAAAGAAAGTTAAGGTTAACATTATATTACTCTCAGAATTGACAGTGAAGTGCACTGTTCAAGTTTTCATCATTGAGTACTTTGTTAAAGGGGCAAGTTTCACCAATATGAAAGAATATATCTTTCATAATTTTAGCCATAAGTCAAATTTCACCAGCCAAGTAAAAGGTAACTTGATAAAAGTAACTCTCAAATTCAGAACATATCCACAAGTTGTGCAGAAGGCACACAGGCAGCGCACACACCAAACTGCATGGTGTGTGCTGCCAGCACCATAGCAACAGCTCAATCACACAAAACTGCCCAGCACAGCCATGGGAAGCAAACCCACACCATTTTCTTGCTTCTTACACACCAAGCACAGCAGCCACCAGCTAAACCAAGCCAAAGCCAAGCAAGATCACACCAATCAAAACCCTGGATCACATCACCAAAATGGTGACATAAGGACGGGGTGGATCAGGTGGATAGAAAGACCAAGATCAAGCCATCAGGCCCAGGAGGTGAAGGCCTAGATCAAGGACAAGCTAGGAGCTGGAAATACCAGGAGAGCACCAGATCAAGCTGCCACAAGATCAACCACTGGCAACCCCAACATCAAATGAGTGTGGTGAGTAAAATAGACCATCGCATGATCTATCTGTCTAAGATTAAACAAGTATTCATAATTTGTATCTTACTCAAATTCTCAGAAAACACCCAATTGGGGTGAATCCATCACTGAAATTTTAAACACTAAAAGCAATCAGAAAACCATAAATATCCAACTTAGATCTCAGGACAACATCATTGATCTAAGCTATCAAGCTATATTTCAATTCAAGAATGAATATAGCCAAGATCTAAACCTCTAGGCACATCTCTTAAATAGGAGTAGCACCTTAGAATTTAATCTTATAGATCTATATAAGTTATCAAGCTTACAATCATCTTTTCCCAACTTTAATTCAAGAAACAGTAGCTGGTATCACTACCAGAACCAATCCATGAGAAACAACAAGACAAAGGTTTAATCCCTAAACCTCAGACCAACATCATGGATTCTAGGGATGCAAGGAAAGAGAATTCCACTTATCTATAATGACAAGCTAATTTTAAGCTTGAACAAGACCAAACCAAGTAATAGAATCTAATCTTGTGTGCCATACAAAGATGGTGTCACAAGAACAGTTCTAAACTAAGAAGGTTAAGCATCCAATCTTCACAGATACAACCACCAAACTACAAATCATTTTCCTGACATCACAGGAATCATAATCAGGAAAATCCATATACATATCTTCACTGAAAGAGACCATTTGATCTCAAGCTTTATATGAATTCTTAAGCAAATAGTGCTAATACAGTGACTTCATCACACAACACTCACTGTCATTAACCAAGTAATGACAGTGGTGACCTATTAAAACCACTAGATGTCTCAAGTATTGCTTCTAGAGCAACCTTACTATCTGAACCATATATAAAAAATTAATCCATAGAATCATCTGGTAAACCACTAGCATCACCACAGCTAATCATAAATAGCAAGCCACAACTAACAACCACTTAGCATGCTTAGGGACCATTAAAACTTGATCCAACTCATCAGATATCTACTCCACAAAAGGGTATGAACCCTAAGCAGAACAAACCATCTTAATCTGGACAGGACACTAACAAGGAGATGCCACCACCAACATCTAGCATGGGATGGCCTAGCACAGAGAGCATGAGAGGGAGAGGAACAACTTACCGAAGGTCCTCGCTGTAGATTAGAAGAGGAAGCAGAGAAGGCCGACGAACATGGCGGCATGGGGAGCACCCCCAAGGGGGTGCTGCGACCCACACAACGCCACGGCAGCGACCATAGCCATTCCTAGGGTCGAGGAGCATCACCACAGCACACGACAGCAGCGGCAGCGTCAGTACCAACGTCACACCGAACCCTACTGTTCGGAACGGAATCGATCTGGCCACACGAGGGCTCTAGGTCCAAATCGAATTGGATAGGAGGGTAGAGCAGGGCCGACAACCTCGTACTGCACCACGACGGCGGCCAGGGAGGTCCACGGCAGCGTGAATCGCCGGCGGTGACACCACTGACCACGGGGTCGGGGGAGGAGAAGAAGAGAGGTGAGATCGAGAGAGATACAGAGAGTGATGGGTTGGGATGGGCCAAGACTCTTTGGGGTGTTGTTTTGACTTTGCCCTACTGGGCCATAAGGGTCCAATAAACCCAAACGGTCATCCCAAATCATTTAGAGCCTGTTTTAATAAATGGAAAAATACCAAAATACCCCTGAACTTAAATAAATTCTAGAAAATAAAATAAAAATCCAAAAATTATAAATAAAATATTTTTGGATTCACAATAATCCAAACTATCCAAATCAATTAAGAAATAAAATTTTAGACATATAAATTTTATTAAGAATTTTGTAATCTAAATATTCCTTATGGAATATTAAAAAATTATTGAAAGATGATAAAAATAAATAACAATCACTTTCATTATATACTAATATTTTAGTATTTTAGAAAAATACTAAAAAAATATTTAATAACAATTTTTGGTATTCAAATGATAATTCTTAAAAGAATTATTAAGTCAATAAAATGCAAATAAAAAGGAAATAAAATAAAAGAGTACAATATTCAATAAATATTAAAGAATTAATATTTATAAATCCTTAATTAAATAAGGATTTTTCTATAATTTAAATAATGGGGGAGAATTTATATAAAGTAAAATAATGCATTATATTACTTTTGCATAATCATTTTGCTTCTTTAAATATTGTCCTTACCGGGCAATAATGATGTTTTTGTAGACATAGAAGCGCAAGGTCCAGTGCAAGCATAGGACTTCACTACCTTGCAATCACAAGACAAGTTCATCACTTGCTCATGTCCTTTGAAGATTTTTTATCAAAGTATTTGCAAATTGTGTGTTATCATCTATATTATAGAAAAAGAAAACATTATTTTCTCAAGATACTAAATCTTAGATATCATCCTAAGTGATGATATGATGGAGCAATAGAACTTAGGGTTCTAATTGAAATAATGATAAACAATTAGGGATTAATAACCCATGACATCAGTGATTCTAGCGTTGTATATTACGCGTTAACCATGAGATTTGGAATGGGACGGAGAAGTTAGCTGTATCCTTTTCCTCTTATATGGAGGAAAAACGACCTTAACGTGACGTTGTGATTCCTTGTGAGGATCCAACATATGGGTGGGCACCCTTAGGCCCCACACTTTTGGTGTCTAGATTATCTATGAATGGTGTTTAGGGATATAGTCCATGTAAATGGTACTATTCCAGGCATCACTAGGTCATAGAGTCTTCGGGAACTCATCAGGGTTTTAGCCTGCCCGAAAGGGGGATTAACGAAGGTGAGCCAGCCCCGAAGGATTGTGCAGACATATGAGGTTGCGGAGAGGGCAGTGATTGTCTTGGACCAACTACTGGGCCCACATCATGGAATTGTGGACGAGAAAGTACGTCCGGTTGTGAAACAAGGAGTTGATCTCTCATGGGAAAAGTAACGCACCTCTGCAGAGTGTAAGAATTGTAACTTGTTACTCCCTATTCCGGGAAGGAGCTACGAATGCGGAAGGAATGGAACTCCATGAAAGTTCTGGTCAACCTATGAAGGCTAATGGTCATAGATTTTATAATAAAATCAACGTTTGAAGAAAGATTTATGAAAATTGCATAGTGCCAAAGACTGATAGTCTGAGGTGGTAGATAGAGCATCAAACTTACCTTGCATATAATGAATTTGCTGGGTAATGCTGTTACTCATCCGTTCCTTTGAATCCTTGCTTAGACTCTGAGAATCCCGAAGATACTCCAATGTATGCATCTGAGAGTCAAGAGGAGGTATTCTATGAAGAGCCCAACATGTATGGAGCCGTAGAAGGGGAGGACTACGACATCGTCTACGGAGGAGAGTTCCAAGAGTCCGAATAATTACCATAGTTCTAGTAGCCACTTGAGCCGAGCAACACGAACAATATATAGCAATAAGTTTTTGAGCTCAATTTGGAGTTTGAGTTTTAAATTTGAAACTTCCACTGAAACACTTATATTTTGGTTTGTAAGTTGAATATTTTGGAAGTCTTGAACTTCCGGTATTGTAATAATAATAACATGTGTATGTTTGTAATATGGACCCGCAATGTTTCTGTTGTACCACTCTGAGGGATGTGATATTTACGGAACGGTGTTCTATGGATGTCATGTCAACGACTATAGTGTAATACACATGTAGTGGTAAGCTGGGTCACCGCAGTTGGTATCAGAGCAAATTTCTTTGACCTTAGGTTGGAAACCTAGTAAGGGTATTACCTGTAGGAGAGTGTAGCAACGATAAAGAATTCTCTAAAAGAAATATAATGGGTATTCAAATGAGAATATTTCGTTATATGTTTTAGTGTGATAATTCTTTGTTGTGATGCAATAAATTATGGGTTACTAATAAAAATTATTTTCTTGATATACAGAGTTATGGCACCAAAGTTTCCAAAATAGACTTTGGTAAGGAAAGAGGAGACTCTGGATGATTATCAAGGATCATTCACAGACCAACTTTGTCAACTTTTAAAGATCTTTAGTTGTCCAACTAGAATTCCAGTGAACACTATAACTTACCATGATGGCCGGATGTTATCCAAGTATCGTGTGAGTATCCAACTTCCAAAGGAGCTGGGATTATATCACGATCTACCTATAGGTGAAGGTAGGAGTCACTTAGCAGCATATCATGTTGCTGTTGTGGAGGCGATAGCGAATATCCGGGAGTATAAAGCCAAGGAGTTAAAAGGTAGCACATTTTCTGTGATACCTCATGATTCTATAGACTCGGAGCCCGTACCGGATCATATTACTTTGGTTAAGAAGCATCCTAAGTTAGCTTCCAAGTTTATGGATAGATACCGAACACTTGTTGCGTCTTTTTATAAGACACATCAAGTGATTGTCGAAGATAAAAATGACATGTTAGAGGATCTAACTGATCCGGAAAGGAGGAAGCAGTTAGCATTCCAGTTAGAGAAGGAAGCAAGTAGTAGTGTAACACCTATCTTTAAGGATATACCTATAGATCCTGAATCTTTTGTACCATATCCTTATTCCCCAAGTCCCGAACCTATACATGATCCTACTATGGATATGAGGTATGAAGTACCATAGGGTTCAGAGGATGGTTCTGATTCAGAACTTCCTATTGAGAATTCTGATGGTTGGATAAGGGGATCATATGAAAGATCTCACGAACACCAAATGTCCACAGATGGTTCTGATAGAAATGTTGGACAATCTAGCTGGATGGGTGCAAGAATTAACCCTAGTAACAGTAGTAGAAATGCCATGTCGATAGATAATCAGGATGAAGAAGAAGATCCTGAGGAGAGAGTGTTTGAATCATCAACATCTTCTCAAAACCCAGGGAATATACATTATCCGGTGTTTAACTATCTTTCCCAAAGGAGCACGTGGGGATTAGCAGGATCTGCGTATCATGTTGACAACTCAAGGAATGAAGCTCAGGAGATGCAGGCCGGAGATAATGTTGAATATGTTTCTGAAGACCTCTCAGCTGAGCTGCAGGGAGTCAATGCGCTCAGGTTGAGTAATGACTCAAGTCCTGACACTTCAGTACTGAGTATGTTCCTTCTAGAAGGCCATTTGTTCCGCAAACTGTATGACGAACGACACGTCATCACGGTTGGACATCAGGCATGTATGATGAGTGTAGTTACTACTAGAAGTAGGCAACTATTTAGAGGTGTCAAGTATCATGTATAGTACTCCAAGAAATAAGATAGTTTGATAAATAAGGTAGTGTTGTGATTATACCTATATGGTATATGTTGTAATGACTTTGTATTATTATGATATTATGTATAATATGTGAAATGCATTTTTGGATTTTCTTTGGATCTTCATTGTGTGACTAGTTCTGTGTGTAAAGTCGAGCTCAGAACACATGTGCATGATGTAATTATGAGTATTCGCTTTATGTTGCAGGACTAGAGGGTCATGGATACCGGTGTAGAAACCGAAGCTGAGCAGCAGCGGATGGAACATGAGGCCAAGGAGAAGGCCGATGCAGATGCAGCAAGTCAGGGAGCATTACCACCACCACCACCAATGAGGCCATTAATGGAGCAGAACTTTATGCAGTTTATGCAAATGATGCAAGAGACTCAGAAAAAGTTCATGGAGGAGTTGCTGGGACGAGCAAATCAGAGGGCACCTGAAGGTGGAGGAGTGAGTCTATCTGATTTCCAGAATGCAAGGTCGTTACCTTTTGCATCAGCTCCTGAACCAATGGATGCAGAAGATTGGCTAGTAGATACAGAAAGAAAGCTGAAGACTGTAGGTTGCAATGAGGAGGAGAAATTGAGGTATGCAACTCATCTTCTGACTGGACCTGCAGCATCTTGGTGGGAGAATCAGTTGGCCATGCAACAAACAGGAAGGGAGTATACTTGGGAAGGGTTTAAACAGAGATTTCGTGAATATCATGTTCCGGAGAGTGTTATGGAGTTGAAGTGGAGAGAATTTGAGGAACTGCAGCAGGGATATACTAGTGTTATGAAGTATATCCGGGAGTTTAGTCAACTATTTTGTTATGTTGAGGAAGAAGTTAATACAGAGGAAAAGAGGAAGAAGCGTTTCCTACATGGATTAAACCATTTGTGAGGATGCAGTTGAGGTTGGCTAATAAGCAAACTTATCAGCAGTTGCTAGATGCAGCTATTACCTTCGAAGATGAATACAAGAATGTCCAAGAGGATAGAAGGAGGAGAGCTAAGAAGGAAACCAAGAGGATACAAGCAAGCAAGCCCAAGTCCAATCTGGAATTCAAACCAAGGAATAAGCCCTATAACAAGAACAATTCCAATCGGAGTGCAAATCCAAATGTAAAGAATATTATATGCCACAATTGCAAACTCCCAGGGCATATGAGCAGCGATTGCCCGAAACCAGTAATTGTATGCCATGCTTATGGTCAGAGAGGTCACATCAAGCCCAATTGTCCAAGCAAACCACAACGAGGTTGGCCGGTTCGATATGGAAGGCAAGACAGTGGAGGAAATGGACAGCCCAATAAAGGAGGAAATAATGGCAAGAACAACAATGGCAAGAAGAACAGACCTACTGAGAAGCTGAATTGTGCAACCCTCGAGGAGGTGGATAATTCAGAGCATGCAGTGATAGGTACACTCAATATCCTTACCAATCTCGGCAAAGTTCTATTTGATACTGGTGCAACTACTTCATTCATTTCTGAAGAATTCTGTGATAAGTTCGGGATTAGAAGGGCAACGTTAGAAAACCCTATGACCGTAGTTACAGCAGGGGGAATGTGATTGTACGCCACATTAAACAAGGTTAGGTTATCTTGATCTGTGGTTGTACATACTTTGCAGACCTTTATGTGATACCTTTGAAGGGAATTGCAGTAGTGCTAGGGATGGACTGGATGATGGAACATGGAGCTCAGATAAATTGTGAGGATAAAACTGTCTCAATCAAAACTCCAAGTGGAGAAAGGATAGTTTACCAAGCAGATAAGCACAGTCATATCATGGTGAATCTGGATTTGAACTCGATGAAAGAGGTCAAATTGGAAGATATTCCTATAGTAAATGAATTTCAAGATGTTTTTCCAGCAGAGCTACCGGGAATGCCACCAGATCGGGAGATAGAATTCACTATTGATATAATTCCTGGTATAGCACCAATAGCTCAAGCACCATATAAGATGGGACCAAAAGAATTAAAGGAACTCAAAGAGCAAATTGATGAGTTAGCTAGAAAAGGGTTTATCCAGGAAAGTGTATCCCCATGGGGAACACCAGTAATCTTTGTGGATAACAGGGATGGTGGTAGAAGGATGTGTGGAGATTATAGAAATCTGAACAACGTTACTATCAAAAATAAGTATCCTTTACCAAGAATTCAAGATTTGTTTGATCAAGTGAAAGGATCCGGAGTATTTTCAAAGATCGACTTAAGATCTGGATACCATCAAATAAAAATCAAACCTGAAGATGTTCCAAAGACAGCATTTGTCTCAAGATATGGACACCATGAATACCTGGTAGTACCATTTGGTTTGACCAATGCACCAGCAATATTCATGAACTTGATGAACAAAATCTTCATGCCATATTTGGATAAGTTTGTCATAGTCTTTATTGATGATATTCTGATATATTCCAAGGATAAGGAAGAGCATGCTGATCATTTGAGAATAGCATTGCAGACTCTAAGGGAACATAAACTTTATGCTAAGTTCAGTAAGTGTGGATTTTGGCTAGATGAGGTAGAATTCCTCGGTCATGTGATCAGTAAAGATGGAATTGCAGTAAATCCATCTAAAGTTCAGTCAGTACTAGAGTGGACTGCACCAACCAATGTGAAGCAAATTCGAGGTTTCTTAGGAATGGCTGGTTATTATAGGAGATTTATTGAAGGTTTCTCCAAAATAGCTGGACCAATGACCAAATTGTTAAGAAATAATACACCATTCAATTGGGATGGGAAGTGTGAAGCAAGTTTTCAGGAGTTCAAGACTAGGTTAACCACAGCTCCAATCTTAGTAGTTCCTGAAACAGGGAAGGAATTCACAGTATACTGTGATGCATCTAAAGAAGGTTTGGATTGTGTGTTAATGCAAAATCGGAAGGTGATTGCTTATGGTTCAAGACAACAGAAACCACATGAAGTCAATTATCCAACTCATGATTTAGAGTTAGCAGCAGTAGTCTTTGCATTGAAAGGATGGAGGCATTTTCTTTATGGAGCCAGATGCGAGTTATACATTGACCATAAAAGTCTTAAATATTTCTTCACTCAAAAGGAGTTGAATATGAGACAAAAGCGTTGGTTGGAACTGATCAAAGATTATGATTTAACAATCAACTATACTCCAAGTAAAGGAAATGGTGTAGCTGATGCTTTATGCGGAAAGAGTGCAGACATTCAGCCTAGCAATCGGGAGCTACCAAAAGAGTTACAAATTGACTTAGAAAGATTAGAACTTCAATTCATTAGAATAGAGGTTCTTGGAGGATTAGCCACTATGCAGGTAGATGTAGAGCAGAACAGTGATCTTAAGCACGAAATTTTTAGACATCAAGCAGCAGATCCTTTCATTGCTGAGGAAATTCGGAGGATATCTCAAGGGCAAAAATCAGTTTTTCGCCTAAGAGATTATGAGTCTTTATGGTTCCAAGATCGTCTTTGTGTTCCAGATGTGATTGAGATTCGTGATGTCATACTCAGTGAAGCACATGAAACCTCATATTCTATACATCCAGGAAGTACTAAGATGTATATGGACTTAAAAGAACTATTCTGGTGGAACAACATGAAAAGGGACATTGCTAAATATGTATCAGAATGCCATACTTGCCAAAGGGTGAAGGCTGAACATCAAAGTCCAGCAGGACTGTTACAACCTTTGAAATTTCCGAATGGAAGTGGGAGGAAATAGGTATGGACTTCATCACAGGATTGCCCATGACACCTAAACGGAAGAATGTGATATGGGTAATTGTGGACAGACTCACTAAAAGTGCACATTTTATTCCGGTAAATCAAAAAGATAATGCCGATAAGTTAGTAGAAGTTTACATCAAAGAGATAGTAAGTAAGCATGGAGTTCCCAAAAAGATCGTAATTGATAGGGGATCAGTGTTTACTTCAGTATTTTGGAAGCAATTGCATGAAGCACTTGGTTCAAAGTTAGATTTTAGCACAGCTTATCATACAGAGACAGGAGGTCAAATAGAAAGAACAAATCAGATACTAGAAGACATGCTAAGAGCTTGTGCATTAGATTTTGGAGGTACATGGGAAGATCATCTACCATTGGCAGAATTTTCCTACAACAATAGCTATCAGAGTAGTCTGAAGGCAGCTCCATATCAGGTTCTATATGGAAGAAAGTGTAGATCACCAATATGTTGGTATGAGCCTGGAAGCAGCAAGGAATTTGCGCCAGACTATATTTAGGACAAACAAGATATCATTGATAAGATCAAGGATAGAATAAAAATAGCTCAGAGTATAACGAAAAGTTATGCTGATCAAAGTCGAAGATCATGGAATCCAGAAGTGGGAGACATGGTATATTTAAAAGTAAGTCCAATGAAAGGGGTGAAAAGGTTCGGAGTTAAAGTAAAATTGAGTCCAAGATATATCGGACCATTCAAGATACTGAGTCAGAACAGAACTATAGCTTATGCTTTAGAGTTTCCATCAAGATTGGCTCAAGTGCATAATGTTTTCCATGTGCCACAACTTCGTAAATGTTTGAAAGTTCTAGATGATGCAATCACACATCAGGAGATAGAACTACAAGCAGACTTGACCTATGTTGAAAAGCCCTGTAAAATTTTGGAAGAAAACTAGAAAAGGTTAAGGAATAGGGCAATCAAGTACTGCAAAGTACAGTGGGAACATCACCCTGAGAGGGAAGCCACTTGGGAGAAAGAAGAGGATTTAAGAAAAGCCTATCCAGAACTATTCAGGTACATCTCAACAAACTTCGGGACAAAGTTTAATTTAAGGGGGGAAGTCTGTAACATCCCAGCATTTATAAACCAACGAAGGGTAGATTTAGGAATTTTTGATATTGCATGCATTCATCTGTGAAAATGTGGCTAAATTTTTCGCCAAATAAAAACCTAAAGTGATCAAAGTTTCTTTCATTCTTTGAGATTAGGTATAGTCTTGAAGGATGATTATTATAGACTTTGATATGATCTTTGTGGATTAGAATGTTTTGGGAAATGAAATTTGAATTTAAACCTGAGTGTGAATTTATAGTTCAAAAGGATTTAAAGTTATATTTTAGTATTATGCTTTAGTCAAGAATCAATAATTAGTATTTCAAACTTAATATAAAGAAAACAATTAAGAATAAGAATCTTCATTTCAAAATTTTATTCAATAAATAAGTTACACAAATGTAACTTATGGAAATAAGCAACAACCTTTGCAATAGTAATTAAATAGAAGAATAATATTTCTTTATTGAATATTAGTACAATCCTTATTACAAAAAGAATAAAAATAAAATTACAAATGAATAAAGAAATATTACATATGACTATTCTATAAAGGAAAGAAAACCTAAACTAAAGTCTTGATCTTCAAGTCTGGTACCTGCAAAATAAACACAAACAAAAAAGAAATAAAGTTAAGGTTAAAATTATATTACTCTCAGAATTGACAGTGAAGTGCACTGTTCAAGTTTTCATCATTGAGTACTCTGTTAAAGGGGCAAGTTTCACCAATATGAAAGAATATATCGTGCATAATTTTAGCCATAAGTCAAATTTCACCAGCCAAGTAAAAGGTAACTTGATAAAAGTAACTCTCAAATTCAGAACATATCCACAAGTTGTGAAGCAGGCACACAGGCAGCACACACACCAAACTGCATGGTCTGTGCTGTTAGCACCATAGCAACAGCTCAATCACACAAAACTGCTCAGCACAGCCGTGGGAAGCAAACCCACACCATTTTCTTGCTTCTTACACACCAAGCACAGCAGCCACCAGCTAAACCAAGCCAAAGCCAAGCAATATCACACAAATCAAAACCCTAGATCACATCACCAAAATGGTGACATAAGGAGGGGGTGGATCAGGTGGATAGCAAGACCAAGATCAAGCCATCAGGACCAGGAGGTGAAGGGCTAGATCAAGGACAAGCTAGGAGCTGGAAATACCAGGAGAGCACCAGATCAAGCTACCACAAGATCAACCACTGTCAACCCCAACATCAAATGAGTGTGGTGAGTAAAATAGACCATCACATGATCTATCTGTCTAATATTAGACAAGTATTCATAATTTGTCTCTTACTCAAATTCTCATAAAACACCCAAGTGGGGTGAATCCATCATTGGAATTTTAAACACTAAAAGCAATCAGAAAACCATAATGATCCAAATTAGATCTCAGGACAACATCATTGATCTAAGCTATCAAGCTATATTTCAATTCAAGAATGAATATAGCCAAGATCTAAACCTCTAGGCACATATCTTAAATAGGAGTAGCACCTTAGAATTTAATTTTATGGATCTATATAAAGTTATCAAGCTTACAATCATCTTTTCCCAACTTTAATTCAAGAAACAGTAGCTAGTATCACTACCAAAACCAATCCATGAGAAACAACAAGACAGAGGTTTAATCCCTAAACCTCATACCGATATCATGGGTTCTAGGGATGCAAGGAAAGATAATTCCACTTATCTATAATGACAAGCTAATTTTAAGCTTGAACAAGACCAAACCAAGTAATAGAATCTAATCTTCTGTGTCATACAAGGATGGTGTCACAAGAACAGTTCTAAACTAAGCAGGTTAAGCATCCAATCTTCATAGATACAACCACCAAACTATAAATCATTTTCCTGACATCACAGGAATCATAATCAGGAAAATCCATATACATATCTTCACTGAAAGAGACCATTAGATCTCAAGCTTTATATGAATTCGTAAGCCAACAGTGCTAATACAGTGACTTCATCACATAACACTCACTGTCATTAACCAAGTAATGACAGTGCTGAGCTATTAAAACCACTAGATTTCTCAAGTATTGCTTCTAGAGCAACCTTACTATCTGAACCATATACAAAAAATTAATCCATAGAATCATCTGGTAAACCACTAGCATCACCACAACTAATCATAAATAGCAAGCCACAGCTAACAACCACTTAGCATGCTTAGGGACCATCAAAACTTGATCCAACTCATCAGATATCTACTCCACAGAAGGGTATGAACCCTAAGCAGAACAAACCATCTTAATCAGGACAGGACACTAACAAGGAGATGCCACCACCAACATCTAGCATGGGATGGTCTAGCACAGAGAGCATGAGAGGGAGAGGAACAACTTATCGAAGGTCCTCGTTGTAGATTAGAAGAGGAAGCAGAGAAGGCCGACGAACATGGCGGCATGGGGAGCACCCCCAAGGGGGCGCTGCGACCCACACAACGCCACGGCGGCGACCATAGCCATGCCTGGGGGCGAGGAGCATCACCACGGCACACGACAGCAGCGACAGCGTCAGTACCAACGTCACCCCGAACCCTAGGGTTCAGAACGGAATTGATCTGGCCACAAGAGGGCTCCAGGTCCAAATCTGTAGCACCCCCGGAATCCCTAAAATAGAAATTGTTTGTTCTTTTTACTTATTGCATCATCATGACATCATGCATATTTTTCTTGCATTTTTCTAAGTATAAAATTATTTTATTAAACACCGTATTTTTTTTTCTAAAATATTCGTACGGTCTAATATGTATTAAGCCATCATCTCTTTTCTTATTTTAAATTATTAAATAATTTTTTCCGATCCATTATGTGACTGGTAAAGGTTTTCTTATCTAACAAAATAATAAATAATAAAGATAGAGAAAATCTGGTCTAAACTTTTGGCCCAAAACTAGATCCATTTAGTTTAATTTAGACTGTATAAATATCCTATCCCTTCTTCCTTTCCAAACCCTAGACTCCAGATCCTCCTCCCAAATTTAAGATATTGATCTGAGGATAATTATACTTCCTTCTTCTAAAAATAATCCTCTCCCATGCTCCACTCCACATCCAAATCCACACGCCACCACCAGGTATCAATACATACCAATATATTTGTCCCATCCATCCATGTCTTTCTCCTGTTCATGCGCGTGTGCATCTGCACAATTCCTCGCCGCCTATTTTCTTGCTTCTCCTCATTCGCAGCGCGTGTGCGCGCACGCGACCGGCCGTAGGAGGCCAATTCCTGGCCTCTCCTACACCAGCCAGCTCCCTGCCGCACCTCGCCCGAAAATCCAATTTGAATAAGCCGTCTTGGTTCCAATGCGCGCGCGTACCATACACCGGCCGGCAGCAGCAAGGGCCCGCCTGGTCCGTTCCCCTTCCGCCATATGCTTCTCACCACGCCAAGCAGTAGCTCCTCACGCCTGCCTCCCCATCCCATCAAGAAGCGATGGTAGCAGGTCCTGCCTCAACGCGCTAGCCGACCGGCCAACCAACCACAGGTCGTCACCCATCGTTGTGGTTTTTCCGGCGTCTCGTCAACGACAGCGGCAAAGACACTAGTCCTGCAGCTAATTCTTCAAGGTGAATTAGTCACTTTTCAATTGTTTCTCCTCCTATATGTTCCGGACCCTCCGCTTTTCCGTGGTGAGCCTTTGTTGTGCCCATGGATATTTTGGTGTCCGCCACATGTTCGATGCAGTGTTCGCAAGAAATTGGCTTCATGTTTGCTGTTGTCACTCCGGCAAGATATATTTTCTGGTCCCCACCACTTCATCTACATTAAGATCACCTCTTCGCTTCGAATCGTGAGACCTCGACCTATCCTTATTTTCATAAACTAGTCATATAAGTGAATCATTCATGCTTGCATACATATCATGTGGTTGGGGGATTTCTATGGATTCACCTCATAATTAAATATGGAGCCCATATGCGGGCAATTTAGTCTTATATTGGCCTCACTTAAATTTGTGTAGCGAACCGATGTCATGTTTTAACTTGTTAAGACAACATTTAAATTACGGGGTAGCTAAACAACTTGATCCACCTAATTAATTGTTGGGACCCCGGTTCCGCTTAATATGGCATAATTGCATCGCACCTTTGTCATGTCATGCATCATACATGCATCATGCCCGATCTTTTGTTGTAGTATTAAATAGTGTATCCAGTGTTTTCTCTAGTGCTTTGCTTCTTCACGGATTAGGCCGATGAGTTGATGCGAGTGTCGACCCGATTTTCGGATGAACATTCGGCAATGTTTTCAGGCGAGCATTCTCCCCCTTTCTACCTATTTTACATTTCTAGTCTTTACTTCCTCATGTTGATCTATTGCTATCTGTGTTGCGATGCTATAGATTCCGTACCCCGTTATACTTCCATGCATCCCTTATATTGCTATGGACACATCCTATTACTTGTTGCTTCCACAGTTGTTGGAGTAATGCCGCATGTTTAATGTTGGAGATGATCATGGCTTTAATTATCGTTTAATAACTAAAATTGAAGTAAGTAAATAATGCAGAGGCACAAGTGGGCAATAGATGTTATTTGGTTTTTAACCGTCCACTTGTGTCCCGTAGTATCCCGAGTACTTGATACCTGTTCTTTGAATATTCGCACTATCCGCATGTGGGACCATGAATCCCCCTAACCCTAGCTTGAGTAATATTTAATTCCTTGGGGCCACAAAGTAGTTTGGAGCTTTATTACTATCATGTATTTATGCCATGCTTTACTGTTTTATATACGATTGCGCGTGGAGCGCCTGTACTGTTTAGGTAAGTGGAATGTTTCCGCGGTATCGACAAGCCCAGTCACACTTTCGGGTTCCTAGTCATTTACAGCCATTGACACAAACCTCTGGGTCCGTCTCAGAGCCGGCCAACTTCGTCGCAGGTTGCTTAGTGGGGTGGCCCCCTGAAATCAAATATGAATCTTGCGAATGTTCTGTTGTGATGCCCCGTTGGATTTTCATTTGGTTTTTCCCGAGGTTGATCATGCGTGTGTTGCTATTTGTGCCCTCCTGCAGGGTAAAACTTTCTGAAAGCCGTGTCCGCGGTTATGGACGACTTGGAGCACAGTATCTCGATCATAGACAACTATAACTAAAGTAGTGCTATAAATTTGACTTTATAATGACTAGTAATCAGCTTCACTACAACGGAATGGCTAAATAAAAGTACCAACAACTGCTAGTTTTGGGATGCCTCATGCTATATGTATCTGACTAGTAAGTATTGCAACTATCATGGAGTGGTTAACTAAAACTGCCCACTATTTATAATATCAGGATGACTCATGCTATCTATATCTGACTAGTAATTGCCGCAACTATAACAGAATGAATAAAACTACCAATTGTGTGAGTTCCTCGGTTGACTTCCTCGTTTGGTCTTGAGGGGGAAATACCATGATGGGTATGCTTGGTGATAGTTTAAGGTTGGATCCGAATAGGTATTTCTTATCCCTATCTGATAGCCGCCAGTTGTACTGAGTCTCTAAAGGTTGTTTAGTGCATGCTGCGCTGCCGCTTCAGTCCACCATACCTATGTAGGTGAGGACCGCCGAATTCTAGTCTCGCCATGTACTGGCCTCAGTACTGACCGCTCTCTTTTTTCTTTGCCCTTTGTCGGCACCCCTTTTGTTTAAGCAGGTTTTGAGATCGACGTCGTTAGCAGGGTTACCCTTCCAGCTTGGCCTAGGAAGGGTTATGGATGCCATTGGTTATGCTTCAGGGTTCTTAGCTCAATTTGCATCTTGTCCGTACTCGGACGCTGTATCGTTATAAAGGTGATTTGGATCTTTGTATTGTATATCTGTATTCTTGACTCTTTGAGTCATTGTTGTATATATATCTGTTCTGTGAGTTCCATCATGGACTATTGTGTAATGGTATTACTTCGTTTTCCACCTGCATGAAATTGCCCGGTGGACACCTTTGAATCGTTTCTATGCGGGTTTGGCGGGAATCGCTGAAACTTGCATAGGGCCGATCCGAGGGTGTTAAAAAATCGAATTGGACAGGAGGGTAGAGCGGGGCCGACAACCTCCTCCTACACCACGACGGCGGCCAGGGAGGTCCACGGCGGCGTGAACCGCCGGCAGTGACACCGCTGACCACGGGGTCGGGGGAGGAGAAGAAGAGAGGTGAGCTCGAGAGAGACAGATAGTGATGGGTTGGGTTGGGCCAAGACCCTTCGGGGTGTTGTTTTAACTTTGCCCTACTGGGCCATAAGGTCCCAATAAACCCAAACAGTCAGCCCAAATCATTTAGAGCCTGCTTTAATAAATGGAAAAGGACCAAAATACCCCTAAACTTAAATAAATTCTAGAAAATAAAATAAAAATCCAAAAATTATAAATAAAATATTTTTGGACAAATATTTAAACTTATAAATTTAGACAAATATTTAGACATAATCCAAACTATCCAAATCAATTAAGAAATAAAATTTTAGACATATAAATTTTATTAAGAATTTTGTAATCTAAATATTCCTTATGGAATATTACAAAATTAATGAAAGATGATAAAAATAAATAAAAATCACTTTCATTATATTTAAATATTATAGTATTTTAGAAAAATACTAACCAAATATTTAATAACAATTTTTGGTATTCAAATGATAATTCTTAAAAGAATTATTAAGTCAATAAAATGCAAATAAAAAGGAAATAAAATAAAAGAGTACAATATTCAATAAATATTAAAGAAATTAATATTTAGAAATCCTTAATTAAAAAAAAGGATTTTTCTATAATTTAAATAATGGGGGATAAAGTAAAATAATGCATTATATTACTTTTGCATAATCATTTTTCTTCTTTAAATATTGTCCTTACCGGGCAATAATGATGTTTTTGTAGACATAGAAGCTCAAGGTCCAGTGCAAGCATCAGACTTCACTACATTGCAATCACAAGGCAAGTTCATCACTTGCTCATGTCCTTTGAAGAGTCTTTATCAAAGTATTTGCAAATTGTGTGTTATCATCTATATTATAGAAAAAGGAAACATTATTTTCTCAAGATACTAAATCTTAGATATCATCCTAAGTGATGATATGATGGAGCAATAGAACTTAGGGTTCTAATTGCAATAATGATAAACAATTAGGGATTAATAACCCATGACATCAGTGATTCTAGCGCCGTATATTACGCGTTAACCATGAGATTTGGAATGGGACGGAGAAGTTAGTTGTATCCTTTTCCTCCTATATGGAGGCAAGACGACCTTAACGTGACGTTGTGATTCCTTGTGCGAATCCAACATATGGGTGGGCACCCTTACGCGCCACACTTTTGGTGTTTAGATTATCTATGAATGGTGTTTAGGGATATAGTCCATGTAAATGGTACTATTTCGGGCATCACTAGGTCATAGAGTCTTCGGGAACTCATCAGGGTTTTAGCCTGCCCGAAAGGGGGCTTAACGAAGGTGAGCCAGCCTCGAAGGATCGTGCAGACATATGAGGTCACGGAGAGGGCAGTGATTGGCTTGGACCAACTACTGGGCCCCACATCATGGAATTGTGGACGGGAAAGTACGCCCGGTTGTGCAACAAGGATTTGATCTCTCATGGGAAAAGTAACGCACCTCTGTAGAGCGTAACAATTGTAACTTTTTACTCCCTTTTCCGGGAAGGAGCTACGAACGCGGCAGGAAAGGAACTCCATGAAAGTTCTGGTCAACCTATGAAGGCTGATGGTCATAGATTTTTATAATAAAATCAATCTTTGAAGAAAGATTTATGAAAATTGCATAGTGCCAAAGACTGATAGTCTGAGGTGGTAGATAGAGCATCAAACTTCCTACCTTGCATATAATGAATTTGCCGGGTAACGCTGTTACTCATCCTTTTCTTTAAATCCTTGCTTATACTCTGAGAATCCCGAAGATACTCCAATGTATGCATCTGAGAGTCAAGAGGAGGTCTTCTATGAAGAGCCCAACCTGTATGGAGCCGTAGAAGGGGAGGACTACGACATAGTCTACGGAGGAGAGTTCCAAGAGTCCGAATAGTTACCATAGTTCTAGTAGCCACTTGAGCCGAGCAACACGAACAATATATAGCAATAAGTTGTTGAGCTCAATTTGGAGTTTAAGTTTTAAATTTGAAACTTCCGCTAAAACACTTATATTTTGGTTTGTAAGTTGAATATTTTGGAAGTCTTGAACTTCTGGTATTGTAATAATAATAACGTGTGTATGTTTGTAATATGGACCCGCAATGTTTCTGTTGTACCACTCTGAGGGATGTGATATCCACGGAACGGTGTTCTGTGGATGTCATGTCAACGACTATAGTGTACTACACATGCAGTGGTATGCTGAGTCACTGCAGTACGCCAAACATCATAATGAGTGCCAAAAAATGTAAATGTGTGAGAGTGCACTAAACCCCTAGGAGACATCTTTACTCTCGAGGCGGTGAATCCAAAGAAGCAATAGACCTTGCTCTGATACCAATTGAAAGTGCAATGGACGTCGCCTAGAGGGGGTGAATAGGCTTTAAAAATTTATTACGGTTTAGGCTCAAACAAATGCGGAAGAAAAACTAACTTTAATTTATTGAGCACAAAACCTAACCACTAGGTTCACCTAAGTGCACCAACAACCTATGATAAGCAATATAAGCAACAAGGTGATAGCAAGGTTAAATACTTCAAGCACGATGGCAATCATAATGTAGAATGCATAAGCAAAGGGATCGGTTGAGAGATAATTAATGGATGCGGAGACGAATATTTTTATCCCGAAGTTCACTTCCAAAGAAGCAATGTATTTATTGGAGAGGTGTGATGGCACAATGCTCTCCAAACGCCACAAATGTCTCGCCTTGGGGTGTGGTGGCTCGATGCTCACCCAACGCCACACAAGGCCTCACCCCGGATGCAAAGGCACATAACTCACCGGCGCCACAAAAGGCTCACCATATTCTCCCGTGAGCTCGTCACAAAGGCCTACTCACGATCCACTAAGGGACACTTGAGGGCAGTCACCAAAACCCGTGTAAGATCCCAATTTCAGCAACCCTGATATTTTTTCAAAAAGGCAAAAATCAGGGGGAACAAAAACTTTTTCTTGTTAAGATTTTCAATGCTAGTTGCTTGGTTCTTGACTGATGGTATATTAGAGCATATACTTCTTACCTCAACCCCTTTAGACAAAAGCTATTTAACAAAAGATATGTTGTGTCTTATTTTACATATTCTCAAATGTTCTAGCATTACAAACCTGAGCCAAGATGACACTGATAAAACAAAATATTTTATTAGTTTCTATTTAGAAAAACTATGGAGAACTATATATAATCTCATTATGTTTTCAAGACAGAACATTCAACTACTCTTATCTCTAGGTTTTTCCAAAACCTTTTATAAAACCTTTTCATTCTAATCTTGGTAGAAATACCAAGAGGTCCCTACCTTACTTAAAAATTCAATCTCTTCAAAATACCCATGCTTACCTCAAGTTATACTTGATGGTAACCTCAGTAATAATTGATATGATTGATTAGATGAATTGCCTTGATATGTTGCTCATGAATTGCCTTGATCTGTTGACAGTATTGTGTGCTTAGGATCTAGAGTGAGCTAACCTAGTAGCTCATCCCTTAGGATCCAATCCATGTTTGAGATCATAAATCTCCAACTAAGCATTCAAATCTGTATCTATCTTAAGTCACTCAAGTGATCCCCTAATCCCCCTTCACCATATCACCTTTGAGCTAATCCTCTGCATTAGCAACCAACTCATCAAAGACCAACTCTAAGCATGGATAATATTTACTTAGTTGGCACTTCAACATCATCTCCTTGATCATGAGCTTGCAACCAAGACTTCTCTCAAAATCATCTACACTTGTAATCTAGTCTAAAACCCAAAATCTACCAAAATGGTTGTCTAGAATTCTTAACTAGATTCAATCTTTAGAGCTCTACCCTTTCCAATCTGTGTGCAATCTAGAGAATGTACTTGAACCGTCTTGCATTACATCATTAGTACTACCAAATCCCACTCTTTCCTTTGGCTAAGCCTTGTTGTCTCCCACTCATCCATGATGGTTTTGTAGACATCAGGATAATCTTTTCTGCAAATCTAGCCAACATGCCTACTTTGGCAGAAACTCACATCCATATGCTATCACCCCTTGACCAACTCTTGGCATAGTTATGATCTACTAACCATGGTATATATCCCCATCCTTCACATGTTTCCATTGTAACCCTTTGATTCTTAAAACCTCATGGTTTATAAGGCATCATGACATATCTCTGATGGCAGCCTTGTTTTCAACAAAGTTTGTCACCACTCCTATATCACCTCAAATAAAATCAAGCCCAACTCTTGGCATCATGATAATCTATGTAAATTTTCCTATCCATTCATATATCCCTTGTATCAAGGTGAACTCTGAGCTCACCCACCCAACCTTATTTAGGTGGCATAAAAATATCAAAACCCTGGATTCTCCCAAATCTAGTTTTCATCCCTTTTCACCACAATTCTTCAAAAACCAAGGTTGGTTATGATAGATACTTCAAGTTGACATCATATACCTTGGATATAAGCATCCCCAAATAATTCCCTTTATTTTCTTGGATTACTAAACCATTTATTTCCATTCTTTTGCAAAATATCCAAACACTTGCCTACAAAGACAAGTTTGATTTTATCCAAACCACATGACCAAGTAGAGGCACATTTTATGCTTATATATCCTACCTCATCTTCCCAACTCAAAAATAAATATTTTTGAGAACCTTTAGTTTTTTCTTTTTGCCTTTTTTCTTAAATGGCAGAAACAAGAAACAATTCTTTATAAATACTTTCACATCCCAATAAATTCCAATAAAATTCAACAATGTGCAATATGGTATTTCACACCATCCCACATCAAAAACTCACCTTGTCTAGTGTAAAATTATCAACTTAGATTCTATAAATCATTTCTGCACTTTTAGAATAAAGGATTTTTAGTGAACTAAAAATCATCCTAAAAATCCCAAATAATTATGTGAGGTGTATCTTGACCATACCCATCCACCAGTACCATTTCCCAAATTTTCCGAATGCAATTTATTTAAGCTCCTTCACAAACACCAAGATGATCAAATCTTGCAAAACCTTTAAAACTTAAGCTAAACCAAGTCCAAGACAATTCCAAACTTCTCCAATACCTTACAACAGCAACCTCATCCCATCTTGGTCGTGTTGCACTGTAGCATGATCACTATAGAACACACCCTCCTTGTCCACTTGTGCTTGTTTAAAAGGAGACACACACACATATATTTTCTCGTCTATTCAATGCATTGCAACAACACCCACTCCCTCTCTCTGTCCCCCCACCGACCAGAAAACCTCATGGCCCTCCTCTCCTCCACATGGCAGCAGCCCAGCTAGCCCTAACCCCACCTCAAGTCATTTTGGACATTTCCCCTTCTACTCACCACTCTTGCAATAAAAGGAGTAAGGCCACCCAGCTCCCTCTCCTCTGCCTCATTTCACTCCCTCCCACTCCACCTACCTCTTCTAGAGCTCCCTTCCCCTGTTCTTGCTCTATTTCAACAGAGGGGAGAATAAAATGGCCCTTCGTCCATTACCAAGAAAATGAGCTAAACCCCTCTCCCTTTGACCCACTACCTCTGCATGTCACCACATATTGCTCCCCTAATCCCTCTGACTCGTTCTCTGCCTCTGTTTTGACTCAGGACAACCAGAGGAAGAAACCCCACCATGTTGTCCTCTCTCTACCACCAGTAAGCCATCCCCCAGCTTGATCCTCTCCCTATAAGGGTTTCCTCCCCTGCGTGTGTGCCTCGGGAGGAAGACGACCCCTGGTCGTCAATCCGAATCAGATTGAACGGCCAGGGCGCTCTCCTACCGGTTCAGCCTTAATTGGGCCGCTTAGCCCCTGGGCCGTGGTGGCTAGCAGTTCACCGCATGCACGCGCAACTGTGAGCTGGGCCGGCCCAGCACTGCATCGCCAGCCTGCTCCTTCCTGGCCCCTTTGCCTTTAAAGGTTTTATCCTTTTCTTTTACTCTTTATCTGCCTTCTTGGTTTAAATCAAAATAAAAATGTAAACTACTAGGAAATGCCTAGATCTAATTTCCAACAGGTTCCCTAGGGTTTTACCAAACATGCAGAGCAGGTTTTGTAACCAAATTATATACAGATAGCCCCTATAAATAAAATACCAACTTGTGACATTTTAAGTAAATAATTATTCCAATAAATTCCATAAGTCCAAATGGAGTAAATCCAAGTTCTTGTGAAATATATACCCAGTACCCATCTATTGACCTTGGCCTCACTATATTTTGCTTCCTAGTTTGTCCATAGCAAAATTTACAAAATCACTCCATTTCTGTCTTTATGAATTTCCCTAGGACAAACCCAAATTGATATTAACCAAACTCCAACTCCCAAATGTGATGAGTGCATATACCTATCAACACCTTCGAGCCCAATATTTATTGAGGTCTCCTTGAATTTTGGTGAATTATTCCCTTCTATGCATAGGTAATTCACCAATAAATTCATATCATTAGTTCTGTAAATCCAAACAGGGTGATTCCAACTTCCACATAAAGGTTTTCCAAATACCTAACATGTGTCTTTGGAATCACATCAAAAGTCCTTATAGATTTAATCTGGTCAAAACGACAAATAACATCCAGAACTGTCTTTGGGAATTTCCTGAGGGTATTCTGGTAATTATCTTGAAGTGATGACAACTCCACTTGATTAAGTCCATCAATACTACCTAATCACCCAAGTAAATAATTTTATGAGCTCTAGAATAATTATGGTGAATTATTTCCTTAAACTAGAGATTTAGCCACTAGAAATTTCATAGTAAATTAAAGGAAATTGATAAAATAGTGAAACCAATTTGGTTGGTTTCATTTTATCAATACCTATCCATTGGTGTCATATTTACATCATAATATTAAACAGATTGTGTCCTTGGACCAAAACCCTTCTCCTAGTTAGTTCTAGACTATAACTTCCTAAGAGATCTTCTTCCAAACTCTCCAAATCATCCCCCAATCCCAACAAACCAATCATCCAGCAAACTAATATTTCATATCAAGTATTTATCCTTTGTTTGTTGTATGTATTATTGGTTGTATGCTTTGTGTTGATGGTGCCCTTATTGGTTGCATGTGTGATCCTCTACGACGCTAGTTGCGATGGTGTGACGCCGAGAGGAAGGAAGCATCTGGGTATTCTTATTAAGTATATTGGTTATTATGGTATTATAAGAGGAACTCTAGGGACATATTTCCATATTTCTCCAATCAGGCAAGCCATATTCATGCTCATAAGCCCTTGTCCTACTTTTATACTTATGCATGTTTTACCAGCTGGTTTATGTAAATTGCATGGTTTTACTTAAATGTCTTTTATATGTGGGAATGTTTGGCTCCTACAAACTATTACCACTTTGGTACCATTAGGTACAAACCCTTTGATAACACCTATTTTCCCCTAGTATGATAGATGTATTTAACAGTGTATCCCTTTCGAGACCTTGTTTTAGCCTAAGCAAAAGTACAGGATGGGAAGACCCCGGGAAAATGTTTATAAAAAGGTTTATGAGAAAACCTTAGCGAGGTTTGGCATGCCAAGTGAGTTTGAAAATGAAAAAGGTTTTGTGTTACAAATGATGTTGAAGTGGAGAAGGAGGAAAGCTGTTTACGAAAATGCACCCGGTTCTTTGCAGCTTTAGCTATAACAACTTAACCTGTGCAACCACATTACTCTGGAATGGGACGGGGCTGGACTGGAAGTTTGTCTATTCTGGTATAGGTGCCTCACACTACTACAGGGGAAAACAATCCCTACAGGGTGGGCCTTGCTCCATTTCAACGATCCATGTAAGACATCGACCAGGAGAAGGAACTAAGGGTCTACGGACCTCCACGCGATACTATGATCCCCTCATTGAAAGCGCACACCCTTCGAGGTGCAAAATGCGCTCGGGTTGGCTTGGGAACTATATAGGGTGTCTCAGTTTTGAGGGGATTAACACTCATAGGGTAGGCATTCATACTAGAGTAGGCATCCGGAAGGTCTTGATTGGTTACTCGACCCACGATCGGTGTAGATCAGGGGAGGGTACCCGGATGGTGTGGGTAAAGTGTACAACCTCTATAGAGTGTAAATCAATTCGAATAGCCGTGTTCGCGGTTATAGACGGGTTGGACAAACTATTGTAGACTGGTGCTAGTTTTGTTTTCCCAAAAAGGACTTCTGAAAAGAAAGTGTTTTTCTAAAACCTGGTGGTGCGAGGGACACCAGAGATGGAGGAGGATAACTTGGTCAGTTGAGGACCGTGGAGATGAAATACGGTGACCCAGTCCTATAGTTTTACAATTTTTTTGGAAAAAGGTTTCCAAAAATGTTTTACAAAGGATTTTAATAAAACCTCGTAGATGATGTATCTACAAGAGAAACTAGTTTAGAAAAGAACCTCTCGTGGAGCCATCCTACCACTACAGCCATACTGCATATCCACTTATTATTATTATTTTTCCTAAGGTGGTTTGCGAGTATATTCAAAGTACTCACCGGCATTGTCCCTGGCTATTGACGTGACCAGATTCCCAAAGGAGCAAGGATCAAGGAAGAAGCTAACGGCTATGCGAGCTAGGGCGTATCTCCGAGTCGGGCACCCTGTTGGGTTATGGCTTGACTCGGGTCCTCCATGATTAGAGGATCCACTGGTTTTATGTATCTGGGACCTTAGTGGCATTTTGTAAGTCTATTTATGTAAACATTGTTGTAAGTTGTAATGGATGTACACTTTGATATCTGTCGATTATGCGCCACGATGCACTGATCATGGGATCGTGGTGGTATGCATAAAAGGGACGCCCGGACCGTAAATCCGGGGGTGCCACAACCCGTACAAGATTGGGCCTATCTCCACAACTCAATTGGAGGCTCCCAACAACAAAGACACAAAAGGCTACAACTCCACAAAAGGCCAACAAAGGCACAAAAGGCTACAAGACTACAAAAGGTCACAAGAAGTCAACAACCCAATCACACAACCGTCTAGGGTTCCAAGAACCCAAGAGTAACAAGCCCACAAGCTTGAACTCGCTGAATCTCTGAGGAGAACTCAAACCTATGCACCAAATGGAAGGGAAAGTCCTTCACTCCGAAATTCCAACAACGCTACAAAAGCTATTGGGGGAATAAGGGAGGAAGAATACAAATAGAGAACACAAAACTCTCCAAGATCTAGATCCCAAGGATTTCTTCACAAAGAAGGGATTTGGTTTGGTGGGATTGTAGATCTAGATCTCCTCTCTCAAATCCATCAAAGAGATGCAAGAATCATTGGAGGGAGAAGGGGAGAGGGCAAGATTTGGAAGGTAAACAATGGAGGAGAGAGAGTGGAAGAGTTAGCAAAAATGACCTCAAAAGTTAGGAAAACGATAGGGAAGAGGGGGCCCTTAAAATGGGCAAGAGAAATCTGCCAGTTTGGGCTAGATTCGGGCACCGCCGAAACTTCCGGTAAATAGAGACACAAAAAACAAAATAAAATGGTACGTCATCGGAACTTGGGTCGGAATTTGGACCGGAATTTCCGCTCAAGCAAAAACGCTGGACAACATTGCACGGAAAATTCAATAACTTTTGATTCCGGACTCCGTTTTTGATGATCTCGAGCTTGTTTTGAAGAGAACAACAAGCTCTACAAGATTATACAAAGAAAAATCATAGTCCAATATGGAAATATAAAACCAAGTTGAGAAAGATATAACCTCTCGAGAAGCGATGAACCGGTAAAACCTCCAAAACCCAAAACACAAGAAGTTGAGCTTGGAAACTCCGATTGGAATGAAACCAATTTTGTTGGAAAGATAAAACCAAGAGAATCCAACAAAAGTAATAACATTATTCATTACATACCTTGGGTGAATCTTATCTGGTCAACTTATTATCAGCATTCAGTTCCTCATGCTACTAATCCAGTGGGATCTTTCTGGTGGAAGTCAGTTCTGAAATTATCCCCTATTTTCAGAGGAATAACATCATGTACAGTTAAACAAGGAAATAATGTGCTTTTTGGAAGGACAAATGGAATGATGAGATTAAACAGCAGTCTTATGCAAGGTTATTTTCTTATGCACTGAATGAGGATATTACTGTTCGCGATTTTTGTACTGCAGAGGATTATCAAAATCTGTTTCACAACCCACTTTCCTTACAAGCTTTACAGGAGCTACATCAAGTTGAAATGGAAATTTCTAATCTGAGTTTGACTGAACAGTGTCAAGATGAATGGAAATTTACTTGGGGAGACAATTATACTTCACAGAAATATTATAAATTCTTCTTTCGGTTGCTTCAACCACCTGTGCAATTTTCATGGATATGGAAATCTAAATTATGGCCAAAACTGAAGGTCTTCTCCTGGTTACTGCTCTCAGACAGATTAAATACCAAGAATATGCTTCGAAGAAGGAATTTCAATGTGGGTCAAGGCCAAAATCACAATTGCCCTCTATGCAACCTTAATGCTGAAGAAACTCTTGAGCATTTATTCTTTTTCTGCCCATTCAGTATAGCTTGCTGGCTTAAGATCACTTGGATGGGTACTGGGTGCAGATTCCAATTACTGAATCAAGCTAAACAAAATTTTCATGAACATCTCTTCTTTGAATTGTTTGTTACTTCAGCCTGGGGAATTTGGAAAGAAAGGAACAATCTTATATTTCAAGGAATTACACCCTCAATTCAAGCCTGGAGAGCTAGAGTGAAATCAGACTTACAATTGCTTAGGTTCAGGGTTAACCAAAACCAAAACCTGGAACAAACCATAGATTTTTTTATTAATACAATTTAGTTATTCTTGATTTCGTTTTCCTTTTGTTGCCATGGCAGTTATTTGTATATATGTAACTTCTATCTGATCAATATAGTACCACAGTAGGAGCCTCTCCTACTGTTTATGGTCAAAAAAATCCAACAAAAGGTGAAATGTTGGATACCACCAAGGAAGACAATATCAAGTACATATATGTGAGATATCTCCTAAGGTGTGGAGCGGTAAAAACCCGCATGATCAAGAACACAATAAGATATGCAAGGGAAATCCTTATTTGATGAACTAGAGCTTGTTATGATGATAACCACAAGCTCTATATCCTCTCATGGACAAGGACCAACTCACAACCAAGAAATATGATGCTATGAATGCAAAGGTTTGAGCTCTCTCCGAACGATGTGATCAAGACACCCGCTTGAGAGCCCCTCTTGATAGTACGGCTATCTATCCTAAACCCGATCTCCTAACTAACAACACGAGACCGGCAAAATAGAAGCCCTATCAAGATCATACCTTTGCCTTGAGCATCCCACTTGAACTTGATGTAGACCATCTTGTTCTTCTCAAGTGGGAACACTTATCTTATTTGATCTTGCTCGCTCTTGCTTGATGAAGACTTGCAAATTTCTCCCCCATAATCCATGGGGAAACCTCTACTTTGAGCTTGTCTTCATCACTCCATGATCACGAGTATGGCAAGCTTTAGGCATGAGATATTTTAGAGATGTCGCATCTTGAGCTTGCCCTTCTTCATCCCTTCTTGAGGTTGATCCATCTTGATGCAACTCTTAGCACTTGTCTTGATTAACCTTCAAACACTTTCTTTCTTCATGATTCCAATGGGCACAAAGTCCTTGGATATTTCTTCAACTTTCAACCTTGAGACCAACACATGGACCAAGTGATGCCAAAGTACAAACCTATAAGTGAAACTCCATTTACACATTAGCCCATATAGATTGTCATTAATTAACAAAACCACACAAGTGGCATACATAGCCTTTCAATATGGCTCCCACATATTTCTACAATTACTTCATGATCGAATGAACCATTTACATAAGATACCAATTTACCTTTGTCTCGCGATACTTTACTTATCCAAGGTTTGATCGTCGGTATATCTGCATACCTAGTTAAATCTCGTTACTGATAAGTACTCTTTACTCGTTCCTGTGATATGTGATCCCTTATGAGGCAGTCACTGTTAGACCCCTCCTTTATAAAGGAAAGGATCCCTGTGATTGCAATGCTAGTCCCTGGATCAATGCTAGCATCCACAGTTTAAGATGAAGTACACAGATACAAAGGTCGTTTATTACATTCATTCCAGAGATAAAACATAGTCTTTTACAACTCAGGGCCAAAGGCCTAACACAAGAGTTTAAGGAATAAGTAAATAAACATAAGTCTTCATCTTCATGTGCCACAGGCAAGCATGTTGAGTGTAGACTCATGACTCCTACTCATCATCGGAATAACCTGCAACATCACAAGTTCTGACACAGAGGATCAATACTTTGGAATAGTATTGGCAAGTGATACCTTAGTATATTTTAAGTGGACTATATTACTATATGCATTTTGGCTAAGTGTAGCTTGGCTTGCTTTGCTTGAAAACAGGTTTTACCTATTAGTTGAAATCACTAAGTTTTTCTTTGTCAGAACATTCCCAAGAATCCACCAATAGACATTGGGGTCCTTCACCCTTGTTCACCCACAAATTTTTACTTAGAAGTTGGGGTGATGAGATTCTTGTAGCTTCCATGTCTTGATGCTCAAAGTGTCCATTTCCTTGGACTGGGCTAAGTACTTAGGTTTTCCATCTGCAGAGGTTGCGCACTTTCCCCACCAGACTTGGTTTCCCAAGACAGGACCTTTCAGAAGCTTTTCCTTAGTCAAATGGACGCGTTCCAACCTATCATCCTGTAACACCCTCAGAATCGGACCTATGCAAGTTTGAGCAAAATTCGCCAAACCCGCATAGAAACGATTCAAAGGTGCCCACCAGGCACTTTCGTGCGGGTGGAAAACGAAGTAATAACATTACACAACAGTCCTCGATGGGACCCACGTAGCAGATATATGTAACAATGACTCCATGAGTCAAGAATACAAATATAATATACAAAGATCCAAATCACCTTGAAAGCGATAGGCGTCCAATGACGGACAAGATGCAAATGGGGCTAAGAGCCCGAAGAATAACCAATGGCGTCCATAACCCCAGGCCAAGCCGGAAGGGTAACCCCGCTAACGTCGATCTCAAACCTGCTTAAACAAAAGGGTGCGACAAAGGGCAAAGGAAAAGAAGGAGCGTCGATCGAGGCCATTGCAGCGAGGCTAGAATTCCGGTCCTCGCCTACATAGGTATGGTGGATGGCGGCGGCGTGATGCATCGATCAACCTATAGAGACTCGATACACTGGCGGTTATCAGAGAGGGGTGAGAATGACCTATCCGGATCCAACCTGAAGCTAACACCAAACAAACCCATCCTGGTGTTTCCCCCCCTCGAGACCAAACGAGGAAGTCAACCGAGGAACTCACACTGGCGTTTACTTATTCAATTATCGTTGCAGCAATTACTAGTCAGGTTTAGATATTCATCGTGATAAAGTAAGCAGTAGGCACTTTTAATTAACCATTCCGTTGTAGTTGCAGCAATTACTAATCAGATACAGATAGCATGAGATAAACCCAAAACCCAGCAGTTGTTGGTACTTTTATTCAGCCATTCCGTTGTAGTTGCAATACTTACTAGTCAGGTACAATGGTCGCAAGCGACACTCCAAACAAGCAATTGTGGGCAGTATTATTTAGCCATTCCATTATAGTGAAGCTGATTACTAGTCATTATAAAGTCAAATTTATAGCAATAAACTTTAGTTATGCTTGTCTATGATCGAGATACTGTGCTCCAAGTCGTCCATATCCGCGGACACGGCTTTGGAAAGTTTTACCGGGGTGCACCAATAGCAACACACGCTCGATCAACCTCGGAAAAACCAAATCAAAACCCAACGAGGCTTTCACGACTGAACAATCACAGGATTCAGAAATATTTCAGGGGGCCACCCCTTGAAGTCTACCCGCAACGAAGTAAGCTAGCTCCGAGACGGACCCAAGGTTTGGGTGGACGGCTGTGAACGACTGGGAACCCAAAACTGAGCTTGTCGACACCGCGGAATCGTGTCCCGATCCTAAACAGTACAGTGTGCTCCTCGCACAATCGTAAATACATAAGTAGCATGGCATAAGTACAGGATCGTAAATAAAACCTCAAACTAGTTTGTGGCCCCAAGAAATAAGACTGAATCAAGCTCTGGCTCAGGGGGGTCCCATATACCTCCCGGATGTGGATAGCGCGATAAATCAAGGAACAGGTATCAAGTACTCGGGGTCTTACGGGACACAAGTGGGCGTTCGGAAACCAAATATTTTCTATCACCCACCGATGCCTCTGCTTACTTCAATTTTAGTTGTTAAACAGGAATTAAAGTGAACGATAAGTAAAACTATGATCATCTCCAACATCAACATGCGGCAATACATCAACAACTGTGGCACTGGACGACACGCAACAGCACTTGAGCAAGCGACTACGACGCGCAAGTCCAACTATCTACCAAACAACAGGTAATAGGGTGTGTCCAAGGCAATATAGGGCTGCACGGTATATCACAGGTACGGAAACTAAAGCATCGCAACACAGATAGCAATAGATCAACAGGAGGGAATAAATACTATAAAAGTAAGATAGGTAGAAAGGGGGAGATGCTCGCCTGAAAAACATTGTCGAAGGTTCAACCGAAGATCGGGACGAAGCTCACATCAACTAACGGCCTTATCCGCGAAGAAGCAAAACACTAGAATAAACACCGGATGCAATATTTAATACAAAGGCAGAAGATCGGCATGATGCATGTATGATGCATGGCATGGCAAGGTGCGATGCAATTAGGTCAGATTAAGCGGAACCGGGGTCCCGACAATTAATTAAACGGTTCAAGTGATTTAGCTACCCCGCAATTTAGATGTTGTTTTTAACAAGGCAAGGTAAGTTACCGGTTCGCTACACAAATTTAAATGAGGCCGATATGAGTCTAGATTTGCCCGCATATGGGCCCCTTATTTAATTATTAGGTGAATCGGCATAAGGCCCCCAAACCACATGACAAGGATGCATGCACGAACAATTCAATATGCAACAATTTATAATTATGGCATTTATAAAATAGGGGCTCGGGAAAAGGTTCACACATTGAGGGGTCTCGACGATCTTGGGGTTCCGGGGTTCGGGGTCGGTTCCAGGGTCCAGGGTCTAGGGTCCGATCTTGGCGTAACATTCTCGACCATCGGGTAGGTCTTGTCGCAACCGGAAGTGGTTTGGTTGGCGTCGGGCTCGCTCTGACATAGATGTCGTTCTTGTCGCATGCAGATCTTGTCGGGTTCCACGGGTCGAGCTTGCGATTCGAGGTCTTGTCGGGTCTCGGATCGGCCGGTCTTGGCGTCCGGGAGGGAGAACTTGGCATAACCGGGATGGAGGGCTTGCCGTACCGGTGGCGTGCTTGACGGTCTTCGGGTCATCAACTCCGGGAAGGAGATCTTGGAGCGGCGCCGGGTTCCATGTTGTTGTCCCTTGCATCGAAGATCTTGTCGGTACGGATCATATGTCATGTTCATCCTTTACCGTATCCACGTCCACAACATCAACATCTACACCCCACCAACTTCTTCGAACAATAAAGCACCAAAGTGGAAGTCCCAGGTTCACTTTCGCACGTAGGCTGATGGCGGCGTCTGGATGGGGCGAGCTTGGCAAGGCCGAGACGAGACGGGCAGCTCGGCGGGGCTACGCGGCGAGGGTGACAACCGGGCTGGAGGAGGAGAGCCAGGAGGGAAGACAGGCGGGCGGCTGGGCACGGTTGTGGCAGGAGGAGGTCGAGGCTGGGTCGGCGCCATGGGGTGGCTGGAGGCGATGGCGACGCGGTTCGAGGCGGAGGACGACGGCGGGAGAGGAGCCCGAGTGAGCGGCCGCGGCTCGGAGCAGGAGGAGGCGGTCTTGAGGCGGAGGAGAGGCGGCGGCACGCTGCGGCCTTCGCTTGGACGTCTTGGCGGGCGGCGAGGTTGGAAGCGGAGGGTGACGGCGAGGTCGAGGAGGGAGTGAGGCGCAGGCGAAGCGGGGCGGGGATCTGGCAGCGCGCGGCCGAGGCGAGGCAGCCAGCAGCGGCGCGAGGCGCGGACGGTGAGGGCGGCGGCCTTTCAGGGCGAGGCGGGCGGCGTCTGGCTGAGCAGGAGGCGCGGGCTGGGCGGTGGAGCGAGGTCGAGTGGGCTTGAGGCGGACGGCCGGAGCGCTGGTCATGGCGAGCTTCAGCGGAGGCGACGGCCGAGGAGCTTGGGGGCGGCGGTGCTCGAGCTGGGAGGCGGAGGCGCGCGCGGAGGAGAGTCGCCAGGTGAGGGGCAGCCGGAGGAGGAAGGTTCGGGGCCGCGCGGGGTTGGTGGCTGGCGCTATGGGGCAGCAGCGCGGGACGGAAGGAAGAAGAGAGGCCTTGGGACAGGGGGGCCAGGGGTAGGGTCCACGCGGGAGTGTGCGTGCGTGTGTGCCGTGTGCTGCGCACGGGTAGGGCGCGTGGGGTGGGACAGGTGGCTTTGTGAGGCCAGGTAGGGAGGTGGCTGCTGAGATGGCTGGGTGGGATTGGGTTGAGGAAGTGAGAGGGTGAGGTGGCGCGACGGGGTTGGCCGGGGTGAGGTGGAGGCTGGGTTGGGGTAGATAGTTTGGTAGATGTAGGATTTAGAGGGCTGGTTTGGGGTGGACCGATTTGAAAAATGGGGGTGGTCGTTCGGGTCGATTCGGCCCGTTCGACTGCCCCCGCTAAAACAATTAATTAAAATATTTATTTTTAACCAGCGCTTTTGCAATCCGACAGCGGACAAAACAAAATACTCCGGGGACCCGGTTTTGGTGTTTGAATAAAGATGGGGCGTTTGGAAAACAAACCGGGCTTTACGAAAATAGTTTTATGCAAACAATGCATGATGATGACGATGCAATGCACAAATTCAACGCGATTTTCTAGTAGTGGTTTTGCGGGATGCCACAATTCGACACCACTAACAAGGGATCTCGCCCTCGAGATCCGCCTCATGGTACCGGGAGGAAGGTCGGCGATCTGAATCTTCGCGCTTCGTGTAGATCCTCGCGACACCACTAACAAGAGGTCGTTGTCCGTGATCGTCGGGAGAACACTCCGGAAACAAAAGGTCGAAGGCAGAGGTATCAACAAATAAAGCCACCTCTAGCTCCGATGGAAAGGTGGAACCGATGCATTCTCATCCACTTCAATGTACAAAAGCAAATAGAAGGGGTAGTCGGCATGGGGGCCAATCCATCACGCACCCAAACTATTACTCTGCACAATCAGTAGAAAAGAGTGCAACCATTCTCGGAATTAGACTGAAGATCTCGACAAGCGAGGTTCGGATTAAAGGAGGGATGCAGACTCTGCATCGGATCTGGCGTAGAGGATGTCGTCGCGTCGGAAAACACCGGAAAGCACAAACAAGGAACAAAGAATGATACCACAGCAGACGGATTCATCAGGCAGCTTGAACACCGGACGGTAGAACACCGTTAGCAAAGAAGGAAGCGAAACCCTGAAGGTACGACGGAACCCAACCACGAGAATTCCTGGACTCGAAGAAAAGATAAGAGAGTAGATTCAAAACACGTCGAGATAAGAGGAGAATAGCAGAGGGGTAAGGAGCAAAATCAGACCTAATCAGAACTATCCAACCGATTTTCAAAAATAGTTTTGACACTCTACTGCGGCCGTTAGCTAGGTTATCCTACAGGCTGGACTTGTGGGGTATCGCAACTGCTGAGCTCTGATACCACTCTGTAACACCCTCAAAATCGGACCTATGCAAGTTTGAGCAAAATTCGCCAAACCCGCATAGAAACGATTCAAAGGTGCCCACCAGGCACTTTCGCAAGGGTGGAAAACGGTAATAACATTACACAACAGTCCTCGATGGGACCCATGAGCAGATATATGTAACAATGACTCCATGAGTCAAGAATACAAATATAATATACAAAGATCCAAATCACCTTGAAAGCGATAGAGCGTCCAGCTACGGACAAGATGCAAATGGGGCTAAGAGCCCGAAGAATAACCAATGGCGTCCATAACCCCAGGCCAAGCCGTAAGGGTAACCGCTAACGACGCCGATCTCAAACCTGCTTAAACAAAAGGTGCCGACAAAGGGCAAAGGAAAAAGAAGGAGCGTCGATCGAGGCCGACACACGAGTCTAGAATTCGGCGGTCCTCGCCACATAGGTATGGTGGATCGAGCGGCGTGGCAGATGCACCGATCAACCTATAGAGACTCGATACAACCGGCGGTTATCGAGAGGTGAGAATGACCTATCCGGATCCAACTGAAGCTAACACCAAACAAACCCATCTGGTGTTTCTCGAGACCAAACGAGGAAGTCAACCGAGGAACTCACACCGCTGGCGCTTTACTTATTCAATTATCGTTGCAGCAATTACTAGTCGGTTTAGATATTCATCGTGATAAAGCGTAAGAGGCACTTTTAATTAACCATTCCGTTGTAGTTGCAATTACTAATCGAATCTGAGATAGCATGAGATAAACCCAAAACCCAGCTTGTTGGTACTTTTATTCAGCCATTCCGTTGTAGTTGCAATACTTACTAGTCAGTACAATGTCGCAAGCGACACTCCAAACAAGCAATTGTGGGCAGATTATTTAGCCATTCCATTATAGTGAAGCTGATTACTAGTCATTATAAAGTCAAATTTATAGCAATAAACTTTAGTTATGCTTGTCTATGATCGAGATCGTGCTCCAAGTCGTCCATATCCATGACACGGCTTTGAAAGTTTTACCCGGCGGGGTGCACCAATAGCAACACACGCCGATCAACCTCGAAAACCAAATCAAAACCCAACGAGGCTTTCACGATCGAACAATCACAGGATTCAGAAATATTTCAGGGTCCACCCTTGAAGTCTACCATAGCAGTAAGCTAGCTCGAGACGGACCCAAGGTTTGGGTGGACGGTACGTGAACGATCGGGAACCCAAACTGAGCTTGTCGACACCATGAATCGTGTCCCGATCCTAAACAAGACAAGTGTGCTACTCGCACAATCGTAAATACATAAGTAGCATGGCATAAGTACATGATCGTAAATAAAACCTCAAACTAGTTTGTGGCCCCAAGAAATAAGATGAATCAAGCTCGCTCGGGGGTCCCATATACCTCCCGGATGTGGATAGCGCGATAAATCAAGGAACGGGTATCAAGTACTCGGGGTCTTACGGGACACAAGTGGGCGTTCGGAAACCAAATATTTTCTATCACCCACCGATGCCTCTGCTTACTTCAATTTTAGTTGTTAAACAGGAATTAAAGTGAACGATAAATAAAACTATGATCATCTCCAACATCAACATGCGGCAATACATCAACAACTGTGGCACTTGACGACACGCAACAGCACTTGAGAAAGCGACTACGACGCGCAAGTCCAACTATCTACCAAACAACAGGCAATAGGGTGTGTCCAAGGCAATATAGGGCTGCACGGTATATCACAGGTACGGAAACTAAAGCATCGCAACACAGATAGCAATAGATCAACAGGAGGGGAATAAATACTATAAAAGTAAGATAGGTAGAAAGGGGGGAAGATGCTCGCCTGAAAAACATTGTCGAAGGTTCAACCGAAGAACGGGACGAAGCTCACATCAACTCAACGGCCTTATCCGCGAAGAAGCAAAACACTAGAATAGACACCGGATGCAACATTTAATACAACGGCAGAAGATCGGCATGATGCATGTATGATGTATGGCATGGCAAAGGTGCGGTGCAATTAGGTCAGATTAAGCGGAACCGGGGTCCCGACAATTAGTTAAACGGTTCAAGTGATTTAGCTACCCCGCAATTTAGATGTTGTTTTTAACAAGGCAAGGTAAGTTACCGGTTCGCTACACAAATTTAAATGAGGCCGATATGAGTCTAGATTTGCCCGCATATGGGCCCCTTATTTAATTATTAGGTGAATCGGCATAAGGCCCCCAAACCACATGACAAGGATGCATGCACGAACAATTCAATATGCAACAATTTATAATTATGGCATTTATAAAATAGGGGCTCGGGAAAAGGTTCACACATTGAGGGGTCTCGACGATCTTGGGGTTCCGGGGTTTGGGGTCGGTTCCAGGGTCCAGGGTCTAGGGTCCGATCTTGGCGTAACATTCTCGACCATCGGGGTAGGTCTTGTCGCAACCGGGAAGCAGGGTTTGGTTGGCGTCGGGGGCGCATCGGGCTCGCCCTGTACAGTGTCGTTCTTGTCGCATGCAGATCTTGTCGGGTTCCACGGGGTCGAGCTTGCAGTTGTGAGGGTCTTGTCGGGTCCTCGGATCGGCCGGTCTTGGCGTCCGGGAGGGAGAACTTGGCATAACCGGGATGGAGGGCTTGCCGTACCGGTGGCGTGCTTGGCGGTCTTCGGGTCATCAACTCCGAGAAGGAGATCTAGGAGCGGCGCCGGGTTCCATGTTGTTGTCCCCTTGCATCGAAGATCTTGTCGGTACCGGATCATATGTCATGTTCATCCTTTACCGTATCCACGTCCACAACATCAACATCTACACCCCACCAACTTCTTCAGAACAATACAACACCAAAGTGGAAGTCCCAGGGTTCACTCGCGCGCGCACAGAGGCTGATGGCGGCGTCCTGGATTGGGCGAGCTTGGCGGGCGCTCGAAGGCCGAGACGGGGGCAGCTCGGGGCGGGGCTACGCGGCGGAGGGTGACGACCGGGCTGGAGGAGGGAGAGCCAGGGAGGGAAGACCGGGCGCTGGCGCCTGGCCGGCGGCTCAGTTGGGCAGGAGGAGGTCGAGGCGGTCGGCGCCATGGGGTGGCGGAGCTGGGCGAGATGACGGGCGCGAGGCGGAGGACGACGGCAGCGGAGAGGAGCCCGAGGAGCGCTGGCTCGGCAGAGCCGAGGAGGAGGTACTTGGCGGCGGAGGAGGCGGCCTGGGCGGCCTTGGCCTTCAGGGACGTCAAGGCGGCGAGGTTGGAGCGGAGGTGGACGCGCCGAGGGAGGAGGGAGGCCTTGGAAGGCGCAGGCGAAGCGGGCGGGGATCCTGGCAGCGCGTCTGGAGGCGGCGAGGCAGCCGCCATGGCGGGCGCAAGGCTGGACGGTGAGGGCGACGGCGCCCGGAGGGAGGCGGCGGCGTCTGCGGGCTGAGCGGGAAGGAGGCGTGGCGTCTGCGGGCTGGGCGGTGGAGCGAGGTCGATGGTGGGCTTGAGGCGGATTTGGAGCGGCGGGCAGCTGGCGAGCCTCAAGGAGGCGACGGGCAGAGGAGCTTGGGGGCGGCGGTGCTCGAGATGGGAGGCGGGAGGCGCGAGAGGAGAGGTCGCGGCGGAGGGGCCGAGGGAGGAGGAAGGCCTTGGGCCGGGTTGGTGGTCGTCGCGCTATGAGGTGACGTCTGAGGAACGGCCAGAGGAAGAAGAGAGGAAGCGCGGGGACAGGGGGGCCAGGGGTAGGGTCCACGCGGGAGTGTGCGTGTGCGTGTGCTGGTGTCTTGTAGGCTGGGGGGGGTGGGACAGGTGGCGGTGTGAGGCCAGGTGGGGAGGTGGCTGCTGAGATGGCTGGGTGGGATTGGGTAGAGGAAGTGAGAGGGTGAGGTGGCGCGACGGGGTTGGCCGGGGTGAGGTGGAGGCTGGGTTGGGGTAGATAGTTTGGTAGATGTAGGATTTAGAGGGCTGGTTTGGGGTGGACCGATTTGAAAAATGGGGGTGGTCGCTCGGGTCGATTCGGCCCGTTCGACTGCCCCCGCTAAAACAATTAATTAAAATATTTATTTTTAACCAGCGCTTTTGCAATCCGACAGCGGACAAAACAAAATACTCCGGGGACCCGGTTTTGGTGTTTGAATAAAGATGGGGCGTTTGGAAAACAAACCGGGCTTTGCGAAAATAGTTTTATGCAAACAATGCATGATGATGACGATGCAATGCACAAATTCAACGCGATTTTCTAGTAGTGGTTTTGCGGGATGCCACACATCCCAACTACCACCAACTGTCCAAGTGACCAAGTTCTAGCAACCTATATGATCAAGGAAGAGCCCATATTGCCAAGTGTTTGCACTGTAATCTTTCTCAACACTTGGCCTCCAAATCCCTTTGTGCCTGGGTGGCTTACCACAAGTGAGATACACAACCCAAGTCCATGGCCTTGTGTAACCACTCAACATAACCCATTCTTCCCATTCCACCCAGGAGGTTCATTTGACTTAGTGGTTTTATTAGGAAAGTATAAGCCTCATGACTTAAGAATATTTTCATAATGGTATGTGTAGATTTTTACCAACCCTTGTTTGCTATATAGCTAGGCTAAGCATAGTAAGATAACTTAACTTAGGAAAATTCCTTAACAATTCTACAATTCTACACTACATAGGATTTCCCAACTTAGCATTAGACAAAATAGCATGCAAGACTTAGCAAAATATCTAATGCTAGTACAAAACATAGGATAGAAATATTCATGAAAATATCACTTGCCTTGGTAGTGGGGAGAGTAGCACTCTTCACAATCACAACCACTAGCAAAATCTACACAAAATTTTAGCATACAATTACACACAATTTTATACAATCAAAATAATATGCATGCATGTATGCAAGAATTTACTAAGTGGTGATTTTTGAAATTCTACCAAGCATGTGCATGATAGATAAAGATAACAGGACACAAAATTTGCCAAAACAAACTTATTTAACATTAAAACTAATTACCAAAACAAATCTATACTCAAAATAGCTTTAAACATGATTCCACAAATAAATTCATTTTAATGGTTACTATTTGTTAAACAAATTGGATATTCAGAAAGGTTTTGTTTCACTGAATCCAACGGTATAAAGTTTGTAAAATTCTAACATGGCATTCAAAAGTTATAGTAGTTTGAAGTTTGGATCTAAATCAGGTTTTAAGTTCTGTTTTTAAATTTAACCATGCCACGCGTCGCAACCTCACTGGTGCGTACCGGTTCGCGCGGATCAAGCCCTGCGGACCGCACGATTTAAATGAGATCTGGCGGCTCAGATGCGCGCGTACCTCTTCGATCAAGATCTATCCTAGCCCTACGATGCAGATCCAATGGACCAAACCATCAAGCCACAATCTGGCGGCGCTAGTGGCGCTGACCGGTGGCGGCGAGTCAGACTACGGTGGCGCCGGCGTTCTAGATCGTCCGCGAGAGGGAGAACGGTCATACCAGGTTCGCCGGAGGCTGCTGAAGCTCGACGTAGTCCTGGCTTGCGGAGGGGCACTCGGAGATGGGTTCTGGATCTCGTCGGAGTTGTGTCTGGCGTCGGGTGGAGGTTGTCGGAGTAGTTGTCGAGGTTCTGTGCTGCCCTAGCACGAACCAGCGGGTTTAGGAGATGCGCAGGACAATTTATAACACGCTCGGGTGAAGGAGAAAGCAAGGGGTGCACGTGACTTACTGAAATTGGTCGCCGGAGTTGGGGTGGTCGTCAGGTGCTTGCGGTGTCGAGTGGATACGGCGACCTGGGGCAGTACGGGATGATCTGATGTGGTTAGGAAGTGCGCAGGATGATTACGAAGTGTCTCGAACAAACCAGAGGGGAAGGGGCGCACGGAGCTCACCTAAATCGATCGCCGGAGTTGATCTGTCTGCGGCGGGTTTTAGCGAGTCGTGGGCAGCCTGGTGGCGTGAGTGTAGAATTGGCTGGGGGAAAATGACTGCGAGGAGGTGGGGATCTTATAGCCGATGCCTCGACAGGAAACGACCGAGTTTTAATGCCCAATTAAGCCGCGCCATTACCGGCAGTGACTGCAGCGGTGACGTGGTCGCGGGCGTGGTTTGGGGAAGACGATGACAGGGTGGACAGGGCCCGCAAGTCAGCGAAAGGTGCGAGATGGAAGTGGGGTACGGTCGTCAGTGACTGAACGCGTGCGCTCGCGCATGAGAAAAGAAAAGGGAACTCCCGGGTGGGCTAGTTGGGCTCAATCCTTTGCTGGGCCAGAAACCTGGCGCTTGGCCCTTTTCTTTTGTTTATTTCTTTTTCTTTTTCTAATTTGGTTTTCAGGAATGATTTAGATATGAATTCAAATCCTTTTTGAATTCAAACAATTCTGGGGATTTTTACAGGGTACTGTGGTTTCTAAAATCTGTTATCTAACCATGTGGTTATTCTATAAGGGCTTGGTCAAGCCTGGATTTCAAACAACAGAGGATTTGCATCTGTTTTGAAAATGTTTGGAAAAGGGATTTTGAATTTATTTCTAAATTTGAAACTTTGGTTAACCCTTCTCTCCTAAACTTTTCCAACAATGGGGTAAGCAAACAAGTTCCTAAACATTCAAGTTTCAAAAGGTGTTGGTCTTTTGAATTAAATCTGTCCACATAAAATCATAACATCAAAAGTTTCTATTTTTCTGAAATGATTTTGAGAAATCTCTAAATGATGATGAATGCAAGGATGATATGGATGAGTTTTGGAATATGAATTTAGGGATGTTACAAATCTAACCCCCTTAGGATGAATCTTGCCCTCGAGATTCGGATTGGCTAGCAAATAGGCGAGGGTGGTCTTTCCGAAGATCATCTTCTCTTTCCCATGTTGCTTCCTCTTCGGAATGATGATTCCATTGTGTAACACCCTCAGAATCGGACCTATGCAAGTTTCAGCGCTTCCCGCCAAACCCGCATAGAAACGATTCAAAGGTGCCCACCAGGCACTTGCGTGCAGGTGGAAAACGAAGTAATAACATTACACAACAGTCCTCAATGGGACCCACAGAACAGATATATACAACAACGACTCCATGAGTCAAGAATACAGATATAATATACAAAGATCCAAATCACCTTGAAAATGATACAGCGTCCGACTACGGACAAGATGCAAATGGGGCTAAGAGCCCTGAAGAATAACCAATGGCGTCCATAACCCTGCCCAGGCCAAGCCGGAAGGGTAACCCTGCTAACGACGTCGATCTCAAAACCTTCTTAAACAAAAGGGGTGCCGACAAAGGGCAAAGGAAAAAGAGGAGCTTCAATACTGAGGCCAGTACACGGCGAGGCTAGAATTCGACGGTCCTCGCCTACATAGGTATGGTGGACTGAGCGGCAGCGGCAGCATGCACTAAACAACCTAGAGAGACTCGATACAACTGGCAGCTATCAGAGAGGGATAAGAAAGACCTATTCGGAACCAACCTGATTCTACCATCAGACAAACCCATCCTGGCATTTCCCCCTCGAGACCAAACGAGGAAGTCAACCGAGGAACTCACACCGTCGGCAGTTTTACTTATTCAGTTATCTTTGAAGCAATTACTAGTAAAGTTTAGATAATCATCCTGATAAAAATAAGCAGTGGGCACTTTTAGTTAACCATTCCGTTGTAGTGGCAACACTTACTAGTCAGATACAATTATCATGAGAAAACCCAAAACCCAGCAGTTGTTGGTACTTTTATTCAGCCATTCCGTTGTAGTTGCAATACTTACTAGTCAGGTACAATGGTTGCCAGCGACAACCCCACAAGCAATTGTGGGCAGTATTATTTAGCCATTCCATTATAGTGAAGCTGATTACTAGTCATTATAAAGGCAAATTTATAGCACTACTTTAGTTATGCTTGTCTATGATCGAGATACTGTGCTCCAAGTCGTCCATAACCGCGGACACGGCTTTCAGAAAGTTCTACCCGGCCGGGGTGCACCAATAGCAACACACACTCGATCAACCTCGGAAAAACCAAATCAAAACCCAACGAGGCTTTCACGACAAAGCAATCACAGGATTCAGAAATATTTCAGGGGGCCACCCCATTGAGTAGACCATAACAAAGCCGGTGACTCGAGACGGACTCAAGGTTTGCAATGGTCAGAAACGACTGGGAACCCGAAAGTGTGGCTGGGCTTGTCGATACCGCGAAAACATTCCTCTTACCTAAACAGTACAGTGTGCTCCTCACACAATCGTAAATAAAACAGTAGCATGGCATAAGTACAGGATAGTAAATAAAACCTCAAACTAGTTTGTGGCCCCAAGAAATAAGAATGAATCATGCTCTGGCTCAGGGGGGTCCCATAATCCTCCCGGGTGTGGATAGCGCGATAAATCAAGGAACATGTATCAAGTACTCGGGGTCCTACGGGACACAAGTGGGCGTTCGGAAACCAAATATTATCTATCACCCACCGATGCCTCTGCTTACTTCAATTTTAGTTGTTAAACAGGAATTAAAGTGAACGATAAGTAAAACCATGATCATCTCCAACATCAAACATGCGGCAATACACCAACAACTGTGGCACTTGACAACACGCAACAGCACTTGAGCAAGCGACTACGACGCGCAAGTCCAAACTATCTACCAAGCAACAGGTAATAGGAAGTGGCCATGGCAATATAAGGCTGCAAGGGATATCACGGGTACGAAAAACTAGAGCATCGCAACACAGATAGCAATAGATCATCAGGAGGGAATAAATACTATAAAAGTAAGATAGGTAGAAAGAGGGAGATGCTCGCCTGAAAACATTGTCGGAGGTTCAACCGAAGATCGGGGCGAAGCTCACATCAACTCAACGGCCTTATCCGCGAAGAAGCAAAACACTAGAAGAAACACCGGATGCAATATTTAATACTACGGTAGAAAATCGGCATGATGCATGTATGATGTATGGCATGGCAAAGGTGCGATGCAATTAGGTCATGTTAAGTGGAACCGGGGTCCCGACATTTAAATATATAGTTCAAGTTTTTTAGCTACCCCGCAATTTAAATGTTGTATTAACATGGCCAAAATATAACACCGGTTCGCTATATCAAATTTAAATGAGTCCAATATAAGGCTAGATTTGCCCGCATATGGGCCCCATATTTAATTAGATGGTGAATCGGCATAAGGCCCCCAAACCACAGACAAGCATGCATGCAAGATGAATGATGATTATGCAACAGGTTTTATATTTAGCATTTATAAAATAGGGGCTCGGGAAAAGGTTCACACATTAGGGTTCGGCAGATCTTGGGGTTCCGGGTCCGGGGTCGGTCTCAGGGTTCAGGGTTCGACGGGTCGGCGAGGTTCGGATCTGGGGTTCGACGGGATCGTTTTCGGATAGCGGAGTAGATCTTGGCGTTTCGAAACGAAGTACTTGGCGGTCTTGGATCCGGGCTCGCATCCGAAGGAGAACTTGTCGCATCCATGATCGCCGGGCCGTCGTCGGTCTTGCCGTTACACGGCGGAGATCTTGGTGTCCCGGGTCTCGGCGTCTTCGAAAGGGTCTGTCTTCGAACTCCGGGATCGGTCTTCAGACCTCAACATGGGATGGTCTTGGTGACGATCTTGTCCGATGGGGATCTTGGTTCAACATCATCGCGGGCTTCGGGTCCGAGAGGTAGATCTTGGCGTCCGAGGAGAAGATCATGTCGCTCGCGGTGATCTTGGCGTCCGGGTTCTCGGTGAGATCTTGGTGGGGTCGCTGCACTCGTCACGGGTCGGTCTTGGTTCATTGGGTCCACGTGGAAGAACTTGGCGGGCTCAGTCCGATAACGGTCTTGGCGAACTTGGCGTTGATCTGTACTTGGAAGATCTTGGCGACATTGTGATATGGTTTTGCCACGGAGACGCTTTAGCGGATCGGACCCTCACACACGTGACAAGGACGGTTGGTGACGGATGCTGGCCACGAAAACAAACGACCTGCAACCACAGGAAAACTCATGCGGCTTCCACGCGCGGAACACAAGGGTGCAGCCTGAGGCTGCCTCGGATGCTGGCCTGCACGGAGGGAGGCGAAGGTTAGGTGCTCGCGAGGGGATCTGGTGGTGGCGGCCCGAGGCGCCATGCGAGGAGCCGCGGCGATGGAAAACGAGGTCGGCGTCTGGCGACAGCGGCGAGGTCGGTCCGGGAAGGCCGCAGGCGGGCCTGGCGGTGGTCGGAACCGAGCACGGGCGAAGCGCGAGGCACGGGCGGCGACACTAGCCGAGGAGGCGGCGGGTCGGCGCGGGATCTGCGGAGGGACCCGAGGCGGAGGTCGGCGCCATGGGTCGGACGGAGAGGGTTGCAGGCGGAGGGCGCGACGGCGGCCGACCGAGGAGGAGGAGACAGGCGGCTAGCGGCGGAGAATCGGAGGAGGAGGAGGCGCGTCGGCTGCCTGGGACGGGAGGCGCCCGGCGAGGGAAGAGGCGGCCGAGAGAGGGTGGGGCGGAGTAAGCGGGGGAGGTGAGAGCGCGCGGCGGGGGAGGGAACGCCGGCGGTGGAGAGGGTGCAGAGGCACGGTGCGGGGTCGACGGGAGCTCGAGGCGGCGGCCGGAGAGGGCTCGGGCAGCAGACGCCGGGAGGGGGGTACCATGAGGACCAGGCCGGGCGGCGATGTGGAGGGGCCGTGGGGCGGCGAGGCCAGAGAGAGGGGGGGAGGTGCGGTCGCCGGCGAGCTAGGAGAGGAGGCGGGGAGGGAGCGTGCGGGGGAAGGAGAGAAGGGAGAGAGATGAGAGAGGGAGAGAGCGGGGCACGCGGGGCAGGTGGGTGGTGGGGCCAGGTGGGCCAGGGGGCTGTCGGCTGGTGGGGTGGGGAGAGCTGAGTGTGGGTGAGTGAAAAGGGGTGAGTTGAGAGGGGCTGGGTGACATGGCAGCGTGTGAGTGGTAGGGGGAGGGAGAGAGGTGAGGTGGCGAGAGGGGATTGGGTGGGGTGAGGTGGAGGGGTTGTGGGTAGAATAGGACTGGGTAGACTAGGGATTTTGGTAGACCGGTTGGTTGGACCGATTTTATTTCTGGGGTGGTCGTTCGGGTCGAATCGGCCCGTTCGACTGCCCCACTAAAAATAATTCCAAATTTTATTTATTTCAAATGCACCGTTTGCAAACCAATAGCAGACAAACAAAATATTCCGGAGGCCCGGGGTTTGCATTTGAACAAAGGCGGGGCGTTTAGAAAACAAAACTAGGTTTTTCTGTAAATAGTTTTATGCAAGCAACTGCAAGATGATGACGATGCTCAAATGCAATGTGGCATGATGACATGAGCATGCGGTCATGACGATGCAATGCACGAAAACAACGCGTTTTTCTAGTAGTGGTTTTGCGGGATGCCACACATTGCACTTTGCAAAACTTGATAGTCTTAGTACTTGTGACCCTTTCTGCGGTCTCAAGAATTTTGACAGGCTTTTCCTCATAGGTGAGATCACTTTCTAGCTGAACCTCTTCCAATGGTATGGTATCCTTCAGAGAAGTTTCTTCCATTTCTGGGTGACATTTCTTAATCTGACTCACATGAAACACATTATGGACAGCTGACAGAGATTCTGGCAATTCAACTTCATATGCAACTTCTCCCTTGCGACTTAAAATTTTAAATGGTCCAGCATATCTTGGTGCCAACTTTCCTTTGACTCCAAATCTTTTCACTCCACGAAGTGGTGATACTCTGAGATAAGCTCTATCCCCAACTTCGTAGGTGACTTCTCTACGCTTAGAATCTGCGTAACTTTTCTGTCGGGACTGTGCTATCTTCAACCTGTCCTTGACCAACTTGAATTTCTCTTCGGCGTCTTTGATAAGATCAGGTCCAAATAATCTCTTTTCTCCCACTCCATTCCATAGCAATGGGGTGGTACACTTCCTTCCGTAAAGAAATTCAAATGGTGCCATCCCAATACTAGACTGATAACTGTTGTTGTAAGAGAACTCTGCGTAAGGCAAGCTTTCATCCCAACTTGCTCCATAATCTAAAGCACATGCTCTCAACATGTCTTCAAGAATCTGATTAGTCCTTTCTGTTTGTCCATCAGTTTGAGGATGAAAAGCAGTGCTGAATTCCAACCTCGTTCCTAAGGACTCATGGAGCTGTCTCCAAAAGTGAGAAGTGAACTGAGTTCCTCTATCTGACACGATACTCTTAGGCACACCGTGAAGGCATACAATTCTGCTCATGTAGATTTTAGCTAATTTGGCACTTGTATAAGTTGTCTTCACGGGTATAAAATGAGCCACTTTAGTTAGGCGATCCACCACCACCCATATGGAATCATACCCTGACCTGGTCCTTGGTAATCCGGTAATGAAATCCATACCAATATTTTCCCACTTCCATTCAGGGATAGGCAGTGGTTGAAGCAAACCCGCTGGTTTCTGATGCTCTGCTTTTACTCTACTACACACATCACACAAAGCAATATGTTCGGCGATGTCTCTCTTGAGATTATTCCACCAAAATCTTTCTTTCATGTCCATGTACATCTTGGTGTTTCCCGGGTGAATAGAATACGGAGAGTTGTGGCCTTCCTATAAAATCAGTTTCCATAACTCCGGGTCTTGTGGAACGCATATACGTTTTCCGTGCCATAAAGTACCTTGTTCGTCTATCTGGAAACTCTTAGCTTTTCCTAGATTTATATTTTCCTTAATCTTTTCAATTTCCTTATCAGTCTTCTGAGCTTCTCGGATCTTGTCCATTAGAGTGGGTTGAACATCTAAGGACATGAGATGTCCTTCTGGCACAATTTCTAATCTGAGTTATTTGAATTGCTTACACAAGTCATCTGGCAATTCCCCTTTGATAAGGCCATTTACAAACGTCTTACGACTTAGAGCATCTGCTACTACATTTGCTTTACCGGGGAGGTACTGCAAACTTAAGTCGTAATCCTTAATAAGTTCTAGCCATCTCCTTTGTCTCATGTTGATTTCCTTCTGGGTGAAGATATACTTCAAGCTCTTATGATCGGTGAACACTTCACATCGCTTTCCCAAAAGGTAATGTCTCCATGTTTTGAGTGCATGGACGACAGAGGCTAACTCCAAATCATGAGTAGGATAGTTTACTTCATGAGTTTTGAGTTGTCTCGAAGCATAGGCTACGACTTTACCATCTTGCATAAGTATGGCACCCAAACCTTGATGAGACGCATCACAATATACTTGGAAATCCTTTTCCAAATCGCGAACATAGCACTGGTGTTACAAGTCTCTTCTTCAATTCTTGGAAGTCGACTTCACAACCTTCACCAAGCAAATTTCTTGTCCTTCTTTAGCAATTCTGTCATTGGCTTAGCAACCTTCGAGAAATTTTCAATGAACCTTCTGTAGTAACCTGCTAAGCCGAGGAAACTACGAACTTCTTTCACATTCTTGGGAGATTCCCATTCTGTCACAGCTGAAACCTTAGAAGGATCAACTGCTACACCATCCTTCGTCATAACATGACCAAGAAAACCAACTTCCTCTAACCAAAACTCACACTTGCTGAATTTAGCATAGAGTTTATGCTCTCTTAACTTTTCAAGTATCAAGCGTAAGTGTCTTTCGTGTTCTTCTTTACTCTTGGAGTATACTAAGATGTCATCGATGAAAACGACAACAAATTTGTCGAGAAATTCCATAAACACCTTGTTCATCATATTCATGAAGTATGTCGGAGCGTTGGTTAAACCAAAAGGCATCACAGTGTACTCATACAGTCCATACCTTGTGGTGAATGCTGTTTTAGGTATGTCTTGCTCTCTTATCTTGAGTTGAAAATAACCTGATCGGAGATCAATCTTCGAGAACACACATGCTCCTTCTAGCTGGTCAAACAAGTCGTTGATTCTTGGCAAAGGATATTTGTTTTTGATGGTTACCTCGTTGAGAGAACGATAGTCAATACATAATCTTTGTGTTCTATCCTTCTTCTCCACAAACAATATTGGGGCTCCCCAAGATGAAGAACTTGGTTGAATAAACCCTTTCTGCAACTGTTCTCCTAGCTGTTTCTTGAGCTCTTTCAGTTCATCAACTGACATTTTGTATGGTCTCTTAGCTATTGGTCCAGAACCTGGTACCAAATCTATCAGAAACTCCACATCTCTATCTGGTGGCATTCTGGTAATTCTTCCGAAATACATCCGGATACTCACACAATTGGCACATTGTCCATGTTAACCCCTTAAGAGAATTGCTTACTTCCTTTGGATTCAAAGTTTGACTTGAATTTTATTCTTTTTCCTTCTGGGGTTGTGAGTGTAACTGTACGATTGGCACAATCCAATACTCCCTCATACTTAGCCATCCAATCCATTCCCAAAATCACATCCAATCCTTGGGAATTTAGAATTATTAGGTTCACTGGAAACTTATGTTTCCCAAACTCTATGACTAAGTCATGACATCCTGAGTTTACTATCATTTCTCCACCCGGAGAACTTACTCTTATAGGACACCCAATGGTTTCTACCGGTAGTTCATTTCTTTCAACGAATGCTTTTGATATGAATGAATGAGATGCACCGGTATCAAAGAGTACAAATGCTGAAATTGAATTGAGTCTGAACTTACCAGCAACGGCATCAGGCTCCTCATAGACCTCCTCCACATTGATGTGGTTAACCTGTCCTTTCTGGAAAGGATTTGGCTTGTTAGGTCCTTCCACTTTCTTCTCAGGGCACTCATTAGCATAATGCCCCAGCTTCTTGCATTTGAAGCACTCAACTTGACTGATGTCCTTTTTAACATGCTGACTTCCACTTCCACTACCATTCCCACTGTGGTGGCTCTTATGTCCACTCTTGTGGTTCTTATACTTGTCATTGTCATGATGCGATGCTTGTTGTCATGACGGTTGTGGTTGTGGTGCTTGTTGAATTTCCCATGCTTATGGGATCTGAGTACCACTGTCATCATAGTGAGATCGTTTGTGAGACGATCCCGAGCTGTGCTTGTCGGAGTGTTTCCTCTTTCTACTCTCGACTTATTTCAATTTACTCTCCAAAATAGCAGCCTTGTCACACAAAGACTGATAAGTTGGAACGTATGCCACAGACAACTGTAGGTTCAGCTCATCATTCAAACCCTCCAAGAACTTTTCCTTTCTTTTGGCATCTGTATCAACTTCATCCGGTGCATAGCACGCCAGATTGTTGAACTCTTCTATGTACTCAGCCACGCTGCGGTGGCGCTGCTTCAAGTTGTGAAACTCCTTCTTTTTTAGACTCATCATTCCTGATGAGATATGAGCAGTGCGAAAGCCATCTTCAAAGATAGCCCAAGTCACCTCATCAATAGGAGTGGTGATTTGGAAGTTGTCCCACCATGTGGCGGCTGGTCCTTCCAACAGATGTGCTGCGAACCTGACATTTTCAGCATCCGTGCAACCCACGGTCACTAAGTCCTTGTTCACAGAACGTAGCCAGTCATTGGCTACCATGGGATTAGTTGTTCCCAAAAACTTAGCTGGCCTCGGACGCATAAATCTGGTGAGCATATCAAAACCCGGAGGGTTGTTGTTGTTGTTGTTGTTGTTCTTGTTGGGGTTGTTATTGTTGTTATTGGGGTTGTTGTTGTTATTCTGGTTTTGAATGAATGTTGTCATCATTTGCATAAGCTGTGTTTGCGCATTCATCATTTGTTGCATTTCCGGGGTGATGTTGTTGGGGTTGGGGTTTGCGCGACGGGGAGGCATCTGTGGTTTGTTCAAATAGATAAGAATGAGATACCCATAGATATTTTATGCACAATACATCATAAGCAAACACATAGCAAGCAACATAAGAATAAAAGTTCAACAACCACATAATAAGCTCATGAAGTAAAACACACAAGTGGCAAGCCATCCACATGTCGGATGGTCCAATAATAAGTTCACAATAACAAGTACGAATATGAAAGATAAACGAGTAATCAAGTCTACTCATCAGCATCAATCTCCTCCTCGACGAAGGTAAGACCTGCGTTCTCCATCGCGGTCTTGTTCTCCTCAATCGTAGTGGTCAAGGAATCGACTTTGGCCTTGAGAGCCCTCTTCTGAAAGCGAAGCCTCTCAATAACCATCTGCTGTTGCTCAAGCTCGAAATCCTTGGACTTCAGTTCCTCGGTCATGTCCCGGATCTTCTTGTTCCTATCCTGGACGTGTTTCTCCTGACTCTTGAACTTACGGTCCTGGGCCTCGAACTTTGTCTCCATTTCCTTGACCATCTCATCCTGCTGTGCGAAAAGCTTGTCCTTCTCGCGTAGTTGCACCTGAAGCTCGTCATTGCCAAGCATGACGTTCGTCCTGTCTGTGTCCACGTGCCTGAGGAGAGTCTCTAAGTCCTGGAGATAGAGACGTATCGGCTCTGCCGTGTCCCTCGAGTCGTCCTCAAAGTCGATGGACTCTCCATCAACATCATGTCTTCCAAAGACGTGGAAGTGAGTGCCCCTAACCTGTCGAGAGTGACGGCCTAACAGGCGTCCTATCAGGTCCTGCATGACTACCTCCATGCCTCTCTCCCTGTCGTCGTGCATCAGCTTGAAGACGATGGCCTCCGTAGTAGGCTCAGTCTGGCGTCCTGGCTGGTTCACCTTGAAGCCCCAGAGGTCCTTCCTCTCGAACTTGGTGAGTGGGTACACCGTGATGGTGGGAAGAGGGAGGTCGAGCAAAGTGGTAAGCTCAATGATACGGGGTCCGAAACGGGTAACCTGGAGCTCCTCGACGGTGCTAATGGTAATAGGCATCTATTTATAAGATTGAAAAGTTAGAACAACACAATTTAAGATAAATATAAGACAACCATCTCATACATAACCACGGAACACAATATCACACAAGTCATGCATACATAACCATTACATCAATCAAGGTCCAAACTTATTTAAGGTATCATTTGGAAAATAAGGTGATAGATGGTGGTCCACTAACAAAGTGTGCTCATAGGCCTAACTCACTGGATCTGGTGGCTATCAAAATGTTCCTAGAGGCAATCCACCTATCTTGTTCACATGATTCCATCACTAAGTCTATTATATCTCCCCTTAACTCTTGGTTGGTGGCTTCCAACTCTTGGGTAAGTTCCTTCTCTTTCTCTAAGTCCTTTTGGAGGTTGAGCATTCTGCACTTGACTCTAGCACTTAGTTATTTAATAGTCCTCCAAGCTGCATATCTGGCTGACTCAAAGAATGTGGTGTGCATGGTAGTGTTGGTGTACATGCAGAATCCCCTTTCTTTGTGGTTGTCTTCCTTGTTTTTGTACAAGTGAAGTTGCACCCACCAATACTCCACTCCTTCATCCACCACTGGAAAGCCCTTGTACACAGCTGCATCATGTGCTTCCATTGCCACCATGAGGTCCTTGAGAATATTGGGAAACTCAGTTTCACACTCCAAGGTCATGGTCATGAGTGGTCCTTTCTTCACGGCTTCGTTGATGGAGTTCATCTACAAATGGAGTTGAGAATGAAAAGATTAGAAAGGTTTTACGAGAAGAATAGACAGGTGTAGAAGTAGTTGAAAAATTTTCTTTAGTGGTTTTCAAATCCTAGGGTCACAATCCTACAGGCAACACAGTGCTCTGATACCATCTGTTAGACCCCTCCTTTATAAAGGAAAGGATCCCTGTGATTGCAATGCTAGTCCCTGGATCAATGCTAGCATCCACAGTTTAAGATGAAGTACACAGATACAAAGGTCATTTATTACATTCATTCCAGAGATAAAACATAGTCTTTTACAACTCAGGGCCAAAGGCCTAACACAAGAGTTTAAGGAATAAGTAAATAAACATAAGTCTTCATCTTCATGTGCCACAGGCAAGCATATTGAGTGTAGACTCATGACTCCTACTCATCATCGGAGTAACCTGCAACATCACAAGTTACAGCCACAGAGGGTCAATACTTTCGAATAGTATTGGCAAGTGATACCTTAGTATATTTTAAGTGGACTATATTACTATATGCATTTTGGCTAAGTGTAGCTTGGCTTGCTTTGCTTGAAAACAGGTTTTACCTATTAGTTGAAATCACTAAGTTTTTCTTTGTCAAAACATTCCCAAGAATCCACCAATAGACATTGGGGTCCTTCACCCTTGTTCACCCACAAATTTTTACTTAGAAGTTGGGGTGATGAGATTCTTGTAGCTTCCATGTCTTGATGCTCAAAGTGTCCATTTCCTTGGACTAGGCTAAGTACTTAGGTTTTCCATCTGCAGAGGTTGTGCACTTTCCCCACCAGACTTGGTTTCCCAAGACAGGACCTTTCAGAAGCTTTTCCTTAGTCAAATGGACGCGTTCCAACCTATCATCCCAACTACCACCAACTGTCCAAGTGACCAAGTTCTAGCAACCTATATGATCAAGGCAGAGCCCATATTGCCAAGTGGTTGCACTGTAAGCTTTCTCAACACTTGGCCTCCAAATCCCTTTGTGCCTGGGTGGCTTACCACAAGTGAGATACACAACCCAAGTCCATGGCCTTGTATAACCACTCAACATAACCCATTCTTCCCATTCCACCCAGGAGGTTCATTTGACTTAGTGGTTTTATTAGGAAAGTATAAGACTCATGACTTAAGAATATTTTCATAATGGTATGTGTAGATTTTTACCAACCCTTGTTTGCTATATAGCTAGGCTAAGCATAGTAAGATAACTTAACTTAGGAAAATTCCTTAACAATTTTACAATTCTACACTACATAGGATTTCCCAACTTAGCATTTGACAAAATAGCATGCAAGACTTAGCAAAATATCTAATGCTAGTACAAAACATAGGATAGAAATATTCATGAAAATATCACTTGCCTTGGTAGTGGGGAGAGTAGCACTCTTCACAATCACAATCACTAGCAAAATCTACACAAAATTTTAGCATACAATTACACACAATTTTATACAATCAAAATAATATGCATGCATGTATGCAAGAATTTACTAAGTGGTGATTTTTGAAATTCTACCAAGCATGTGCATGATAGAGAAACATAACAGGACACAAAATTTTCCAAAACAAACTTATTTAACATTAAAACTAATTACCAAAACAAATCTATACTCAAAATAGCTTTAAACATGATTCCACAAATAAATTCATTTTAATGGTTAGTATTTGTTAAACAAATTGGATATTCAGAAAGGTTTTGTTTCACTGAATCCAACGGTATAAAGTTTGTAAAATTCTAACGTGGCATTCAAAAGTTATAGTAGTTTGAAGTTTGGATCTAAATCAGGTTTTAAATTCTGTTTTTAAATTTAACCATGCCACGCGTCGCAACCTCACTGGTGCGTACCGGTTCGCGCGGATCAAGCCCTGCGGACTGCACGATTTAAATGAGATCTGGCGGCTCAGATGCGCGCGTACCTCTTCGATCAAGATCTATCCTAGCCCTACGATGCAGATCCAACGGACCAAACCATCAAGCCACAATCTGGCGGCGCTAGTGGCGCTGACCGGCGGCGGCGAGTCAGACTACGGTGGCGCCGGCGTTCTAGATCGTCCGCGAGAGGGAGAAGGGTCATACCAGGTTCGCCGGAGGCTGCTGAAGCTCGACGTAGTCCTGGCTTGCGGAGTTGCGCTCGGAGATGGGTTCTGGATCTCGTCGGAGTTGTGTCTGGCGTCGGGTGGAGGTTGTCAGAGTAGTTGTCGAGGTTCCGTGCCGCCCTAGCACGAACCAGCGGGTTTAGGAGATGCGCAGGACAATTGCGAACACGCTCGGGTGAAGGAGAAAGCAAGGGGTGCACGTGACTTACTGAAATTGGTCGCCGGAGTTGGGGTGGTCGTCAGGTGCTTGCGGCGTCGAGTGGATACGGCGACCTGGGGCAGTACGGGATGATCTGATGTGGTTAGGAAGTGCGCAGGATGATTACGAAGTGTCTCGAACAAACCCGGAGGAAGGGCGCCGAGCTCACACGAATCGATCGCCGGAGTTGCTCTGTCTGCGGCGGGTTTCAGCGAGTCGTGGGCAGCCTGGTGGCGTGAGTGTAGAATTGGCTGGGGGAAAATGACTACGAGGAGGTGGGGATCTTATAGCCGATGCCTCGACAGGAAACGCCCGAGTTTTAATGCCCAATTAAGCCGCGCCATTACCGCAAGGATCGCAGCGGCGGCGTGGTGTGGCGTGGTTTGGGAAAGACGATGGCGTGGGCGGGCCGCTCGTCGGCGAGGTGGAAGTGGAAGTGGTCGTCGGTGATCGAACGTGTCGCTTCAGCGTGAGAAAAGAAAAGGGAACTCCCGGGTGGGCTAGTTGGGCTCAATCCTTTGCTGGGCCAGAAACCTGGCGCTTGGCCCTTTTCTTTTGTTTATTTCTTTTTCTTTTTCTAATTTGGTTTTCAGGAATGATTTAGATATGAATTCAAATCCTTTTTGAATTCAAACAATTCTGGGGATTTTTACAGGGTACTGTGGTTTCTAAAATCTGTTATCTAACCATGTGGTTATTCTGTAAGGGCTTGGTCAAACCTGGATTTCAAACAACAGAGGATTTGCATCTGTTTTGAAAATGTTTGGAAAATGGATTTTGAATTTCTTTCTAAATTTGAAACTTTGTTTAACCCTTCTCTCCTAAACTTTTCCAACAATGGGGTAAGCAAACAAGTTCCTAAACATTCAAGTTTCAAAAGGTGTTGGTCTTTTGAATTAAATCTGTCCACATAAAATCATAACATCAAAAGTTTCTATTTTTCTAAAATGATTTTGAGAAATCTCTAAATGATGATGAATGCAAGGATGATATGGATGAGTTTTGGAATATGAATTTAGGGATGTTACAGTCACATCCTTGCAAGCTAATTGGATGACAAACTGGCTTTTTGTCTTTCAAACTAGAGTTTGATTTCTCTCTTCCATGTGTCCAGCCAAGTGACCTAGAACATGATGCAACCAATCCACTTTGTCATAACACATCCATGTACCCTTCCCCCTTCCGGATCGATGGACCTTTTAGACCCTTCTAGAACATTCCGGTGAAAACACCAAAACCATTTCCGAACTCCGGAATTGGACTTTCCTTATATGAATCTTATTCTCCGGACCATTCCAGATCTCCTAATGATATCCCGGATCCCATCTGAGACTCCGAACTACATTCGGTCTCTTTACTCACATTCCATATCTACAAAACAACATTGAATCCTTCAGTGTGTCTCCCTACGGTTCGTGAATTATGCAGACATGATCGAGACTCTTCTCCAATCAATAACCAATAGAGGAATCTGGAAATTCATATGGCTCCCACATATTTCTACGATTACTTCATGATCGAATGAACCATTTACATACAATACCAATTTCCCTTTGTCTCGCGATACTTTACTTATCCAAGGTTTGATTGTCGGTATCTCTGCATACCTAGTTCAACCTCGTTACCCATAAGTACTCTTTACTCATTCTTGTGATATGTGATCCCTTGTGAGCCGGTCACATGCTTCCAAGCTAATTGGATGATAATCCACCGAGAGGTCCCAGAGTATATCTATTTGTCATTTGGATGGACAAATCCCACTCTTGATCCATGTGCCTCAACACATACTTTCCGAACACTCAATGCCACCTTTATAACCACCCAGTTACGAAGTGGTGTTTGATGTCATCAAAGCATCCATCTGGTGATGGTGATTAACATGATCTCATGGTCGAAGGATTTAGGTTACTATGTATCTGAAATCTTATAGCAAGTGAACTATTTTAAATGACTTGATCTTATGCTATGCTTATCTATAAGAGTATGTCCATCACATCATTCTCCTAATGATATGACCTTGTTTTTAATAACATCTCAATTTTCATGATCAGGAAACCATGATCACATATTAACCAACAAGCTAGTTTAACAAGAGGCTTTACTAAAGACTCTTACATGTTTACAAATCACACAAGTATTAATGTTTTCGGTTAATACAATTATAGCATGGTATGTAAACATTTATCATAAGTACGAAGATATGATAATAACCACTTTGTTATTGCCTCTTTGGCATATCTCCAACAGTCTCCCACTTGCACTAGATACAATAATCTAGTTTCAACACCTATGGCTTTCCGGTGTTGTATGTACACGATTGCTAGTGGTCAACTGATCTTTGGATCCGACACTTACAGGTCCGTTGTGAAACTGCATGTCTTTGCATCTCTACACATCACTCAGTCTCTAATGAGATGGCATTGTATAAATTTGGTCCTTTGGTGAGACCTTTAGTTCCTTGGGGTTAAAACATGTTGATAATATTGTCGTACAATATATCTTCATGGTACTATACCGCTGCGAATAACACCTAGTTTGATAACAAACTACTTGACACAAATGCCCTCTTTTGCTGCTATAGTAGCAGTCATATACTTAGCCTTTTGTTGTAGTATCTATCATAATGTCTTCACTTTGGAACTCATCCAAATATATTATGGAACTTACTTTCCAATATATTGTGCCACCCTTAGTTTAGATCGAGATAAACTTAATTTTTACTTTGTGACAAAACTAGTATCAATGTAGTACTTTTACAATGAACTAACCTTCTATTTATCACTTCTACAAAAATAATATATTATTAGTTCTTCCAAAAGATCATAAGAATATCTTTACTATCGTCCAACAGTCATCTTATGAATCATTCTGGTATATGCTCATAACATTTAGAGCATAGGACATATCTGGATGTGTACATATCTGTTGCCTGTCAAAACCCACCGGCGAGCAGCGACGAGCAACACGAAGAGCCGGGAGGCTCCCAGAACTGCTGGTGGGCCCTGGTCCCTCGGGCAACGGCCCGCAAAACTCCGGCACACGTCCTGGCTGATTCAAGGGCGTGCCACCTGACCTATACCTGGTCAGGAAGGTGATGGATTGCTTCAATCAGTTTCCTGCATGGCAAACAAGTATACGTAAAATTCGAGCCGTGACCGGCTCCCAGGTTTCCCTGTGAATCGGCTCCTGGAGCCGATTATCCCATGGGTCTGCATTGGATCTACGATAACATGGGGTTTTGCTTCATCAATACAAGTTAAATCTACCTACGACAGTTTAACGTTTTCACCACGTAATTGGAACATCCTACACGTAATTGAGCCTGGTAGATATAAAAGATGATAGAAAACTAACCCTAGAGAAGGCCTAACAACCGACGTAAAGTCAAATTCCCGGAACAACTCCTCTCGAATTGGCGAACCATATCTTTACATACTACTGGATCGTTCAACCCGTTTGCAAGGCCTGATTATGTGGATATCAAACTAAACCTTGGAAAACAAGGCATAACTATAACAGATCAAAACAACTGAATAAAGATCAAGCAAGATGCCGCCCTTCCACCCAAAGAAAGGTGCAAAGGCAGCGAGATAACTAGAGGTAGCATAACTAAACAATCATAGCAAAAAGTACCGATGCTAACCTAAATAAATCTAAGATAATAGTATTACTCGCCATCAACAAGGCTTCAGTACGAGTAACACCAAATAACGATAGCGAATCGCCTAGATCGCAAGATGCGATCTAGGCATATGACACTTACCGAAAGAAACCCTAGAAACAAGGGGTGGCGATGCGCCGAGATTGTGTTTGTTGTGAACTTGATTGTCCTCCTTTCTCAATAACCTTAGGTACATATTTATAGTCCGGAGACTTTCTATCTTTGGAATAACCCTAACAACTCTATCTCTTACTTAAACCGAAACGGAACCTACTACAATATACAGATACACGGGCAATTTAGCCCAAATCCACGCACAAGGCCGATCCAGCAATACGTTGTATATATGTATCCTCCAAGCCCATCTTGATTATGGCCCATCTCCTCCTTTGGCCAAAATGCGGCGATAACACATGCCCCCCTGGTTTTGGCAATAATAATTCCAAAACCACTTCGTTGATGTTTTTTCTTCCCCTTTTTTTATCGGGTTACGCGTTGCAGAGCAGAATCGTCACGCCACCCCCTCATCATGATGCCATGTCTTCTCAACTTCTCCGCAGTGCATGATTTGACAATTTTGGCACCACATTCTGGGAAACCGCTATGGCATTGAACCACCTCCCACTATTCCCCTTATTTAAATTCATCTGAGCAGTTTGCAGCCCCCATCTTCTTCCATTAGCCAAAAAACCCTCTTCCTCCGCCATGGCCTCCTCTTCTTCCTCCAAATCATCCGCCCTTTCCTACCAATCTTCCAATACGATGAGCGACCGAGAGCCGACGCCGGAGCACCCGCCAATGGCGGCGTACGAGGTTCTCGCCCCACAATGGTGGGACGAGAGGGACTGGGACTGCGTCGCCTGGTCAGAGGACGATGAGTCCCTGACAGACGGCGAGGAAGGCCTCCAGTTCCTTGTCGACGGGGAACTGGAGGCGGAGAGCACCGACGACGCCATGTCCTGGGACGGCGTCGATTCCTCCGACGAGGAAGAGGAAGCGGAGGAGGACACCTCCTCCGACGAATACCCGCCGGTGAAGCGCTTCCGCGCCGGGTCCATGAGAGGACACGAGACGACGGCGAGGGCGAGGCCCACGACATCTTCAAGACGGCGGCGAAGACGCCGCAGCGGCGATGATGACAAATAATACGACGGCCAGCGAGCGGCGACGACACCGGTCTCTAGATTAGGAACTACTAGTAGTAGTACTAATAGTAGATTTCCTTTTGCAAGCAATCGGCTCCATTGTAAACAATCGTCTTTTGAATCAACAAAGATTGCTTTTCCAATTCGATTTTGCCGATAGTCAAAATAGGTCAACGTTCCAGAAGCCGATAGTAATGTATCGGCTTTCACCGTACTACGCTCATATAGTCAACCAAGTCAAAGCCAAAAGAGCCGATGGTAACACATCGGCTTTCCCCACAAATGTTGACAAGGTCAAATTTGGTCGCATATTTAGACAAATCTGAGCGGCCACTTTCCAGTTTCAAACGGTAGCCTGCGACCCTCTTCAAAAAAGGCCAACCCAGGTCTCCAATTGCCTCACAGAATAGATCGAGCTCACAGCGACAAGAACCCTCGATCCCCAATTGCATAGATCCATCTCCGCCGGCAAACTAGATGGCGGAATCGTCCAATATCAACACAGCGGTCTCTGGTCTGAAGGTACGCCTACTCCTCGCAGTCTGAACACGGTGCTAGAATTAATGGAAAACACCTGAATTAATGCTTTATTCCACCATTAAATTTTTAGGTTTCAGACATTCTGCTGCCGCATCCTTCTCTCCCAAATTCTCTCTGCCTTGGCCCCGTCTGATCTAGTCCTGCCCATCTGATTTCTTGAGGCAAATGAATCCTTCGTAAGCCAAAACCTAGATTTGAATTCTTGGGCCGACTGCTTGCGAGCCTGGCCTAATCCTCCTGAACATTGGGTCTCTTGGTACAGCAGGGTAGCCAAAACTTACCAATCTCAATGGGAAACCACAGGAATAGCCGATGCCTTGTATTTGTCATTGTCTCCCCTTGAGAAACATGAAAACCTTCTAAAAACCATCGGCTATTTCTGGTCTGATGCTCTGAACTGCTTCATGTTCGGTCATGGCCCCATGACACCAACTCTGTTAGACGTGGTGATGATTACTGGTCTGGACGTTACATTACCTAGCACCTCTGCTTTCAATCTGACAAAGGTCCCCTACAAGCTTTCTTCCAAAACAGACTGCACGAACTGGGGTGCCTATATTCAAAGCCATATGAAAACTAAAGGCCCTGTCACAGAGAAAGAACACACGGCTTTCCTCAACTTCTGGATGGAACATTTCATATTCTGTGGCCCTTCCCTTGCTCCAACCAAGAATTATCTCTCCTTGGCCTACGAACTTGCCAAAGGCACTCAACTTGGCATCGGCAAACTGTTCCTTGGAGAGGTCTATCGATATCTCCAGTTGATGTCTCACAAACTATTCTCGCATAGCAATCAAACAGAGGTCCTTGGTGGTTCATTCAGCTATGGGCTCAATTGTATTTTCAAAACCATGTCCCAAACTTCCCCTTTTGGCGAGTTGCACCTTTCCAGATGCCAAAGGCAGATCCGATGCACCAGCTACGGCCAAGCTCAGATAGACTACCGGGTAGTAAATGATCCTCAGAAGCATCCAAGTGGTTCAGCATTTTCTTCCAAGGCCTGGACAATCCTATATTCTTTCCTTACATGGAAGAATCGGAACATTTTGAAAATCCAATCTCCTTCAGGCTAGACAACTTTGCCGATGACACCAGCACTCGGCAGCTATTTTCCACCGTGATACGTCCCTGTTTCCTTCCAGTTGGCATGAGTACATCCAACAGAATAATCAAGCCTGGATACGAATTCTACCAGCCAGTCCTAGTGGCTCGGCAATTTGGTCTTGGACAAGTACCTCCCCATTTCTTTCTCCACCATCTTACAGAGAGCAGAGCTGACCTGCCCGATCCTCTCACCAGTCAAAGGTGTTATTCCTTCTTCGATGCTCTGACCATCCCAATTCCTAACAACCTCACCTTCGCTTCATCAACCGATGGTTTTGAAAACTGGTGGTCGATGTGGAAGACTCATGCCTTCAGGAGAGCTCTGGGACCGTTGCTGGAACAGCTCGATGTTGAATATGATATCCCCGTAGAACAGGTACCAGTACTCGTAAATTTCTTGATGCAGCTCACAAATGATTCTTCTAATAACCCACTCTGTCTCCTTGCAGCAACAAGATGGTCCTGAACCTACGCACGGTGATGGCTCCCCCTTCGAATTCTTCCCACCAGCCCCTGTGGTCCTTTTCTGCAAAAACTCGCCACCTTTGAAAAAGGTCGTGATGCAGAACCAGCCGATATCACCACAATCGGCTTCCAAGAACCAAGCAACTTCCAAGTCAGCCGCCTCTCGAGTTCCAACTAAAACAAGAACGATGGTGAGGAAGGTAGCTGCCAGGAAGACCTTGAGGCGCCGGAGCCCCTCTCCAGAAAGTTCGCATGTACGCTGATCCATGCCTTGGTTGATCTCTTTCATCCTTGCAAACATGCTCGTGCTTACTAGCTCTCCTTTCTTACAGGCTTCCGTCGAAGACACCTCCAGCGAGGACACACAATCCAATCGAGGAGAATTGGGCCCAACAGACTCTGAGAGGACCATCACACCGAGCCAGCCAGATTTGCCACTATCGGCTCCCAGGAAAAGGCCAGTTCCTGAACCTGCTGCCCCCCGAGCATCAGTCGAGGCGGGGCCAGTTGTGAGCCCCAAGAGGGCTCGCAAGGGACTGCAAACTTCTTCGTCGAGCCAGGAGGTTTCGAAAGTCATCACCCTCCATGCTCTCACCAATTGTTTATTTTTTTATCTGCCGATTCATCACTATTTACATCGGCTAAGCACCTTCCATGCAGATGACTGACACTTCTAGTGGGAAAGCCGGGGCAGTGCCGATGTCTCTCGCAAGGCTGGATCTAGTAATCCCTGAAGGCGTAGATGAAACGGTTACCACTTTGGCCAAGCCCCCAGCAACAACACACAAGTTGATTGTCTCGTCATCTGCTACCCCCTTGATCTTAGGGGAGGTACGTTCGCTTCGTTCGGCTCATCCTTCCATGTTGGATGCATACTGACGCCATTTCGGCCTGCCAGGGTTGTGATATCTCAGGCCTGCTGATGTTCGACCCTGAATCCATCGAACCAACTCCCTCTGTTGCCAACGATGAACCACGAGCCAGGGCTGTTCTACCTCAATTCCAGCGTCTCAAAGCCTTGCTGTCCTCCCCGATCGAGGAGTTGATCGAGGGTTCTGAAGAGGTGAAGAGCGTTCTTGCCGAAATCAAGGACCAACTCCCAGTAGCATTGCAGGTGAAGCTTTGGCCAGTTGTAACTCTGTCTTTCTACGGGTCAAGGGTGAAGTTGGCTCGTGAGAGGATTAATCTGCACCGCGCCCAACTCCCGCTGAAGGCCAATATTGCAGACAGATGTCAGCAGCTCAACGAGAAAAAGGCGTCTCTGGATGCCAAAACTGACACCTCTGTCAGTACCGCCGAGCTTGCATCCTTGAAAAAGGAATTGGAAGATCTTGAAGAGAAGGTCCGGGCGACTAAACAGCTCATTCGTGACAAGGAAGCATTCATCGCCCGCTCCCAAGACGAAGCAGAAGGCCTCAAAGCTCAACTGAAGACTGATCTGGCGGAGATACGTGCCCTGAACAAGCAGCTAGTGACGGGCAAGGACGAAGATGACGAAACCGAGATCGCCGAGGTGGATCGTGTCCGTGCTAATGCCCTCCACGCCTTCGAGGCATTCCTTCAGTAGCTCGTTCATGTAAACTGGCACCTGCTCGTAACAGTTTGAACCTCTAGAGTCGATGACTGTGCATCGGCTATATATTTTGTTTTTTTATTTGGCCGATTTCATGTATCGGCCCCCACATTTCACTGTCCATCATCCCACATGCTTGGGAAATATTTCTTGAGATGTTGACCGTTGACAGCCACTGGGAATTTCACGCCGTCCAGCTCCTCAAGCATGTACGCGTTCCCTTAAAACTTGATCGACCCTGTATGGCCCGTGCCAATTTGGAGACCATTTACCATATGCTGCATCCTTAGTCCCCAATGGCAATACAGCTTCCCATACCAGATTGCCAACGTGGAACTCCTTTGGTCTCACCTTCTTATTATATGCACGAGCTACCTTGGCCTTGTTCTCTTTGATTTTCTCAAGCGACCACAGCCTAAGCTCAGTTAAATCCTCAACACTGTCACTCATCAGGGCCGCATATTCTTCAGTTGTTAGATCGTTCTGAAAAGCGGCACGTCTAGATCCAGCCGTAATCTCCCAGGGCAATACGGCTTCTTGTCCGTAGACTAGATGGTATGGCGAGGTTTTTATCGCTCCATGACATGACATGCGATAAGCCCATAAAGCCTCTGACAAAACCTCGTGCCAACGCCTAGGGTTCTCATCGACCTTCCTCTTGATCAGCTTGATAAGGCTCTGGTTGGACGCTTCAGCTTGCCCATTTGCTTGAGCATAGTATGGAGATGATCGGATCAGCTTAATTCCCGTGTCCTCGCAGAATTTTCTAAACTCGTGAGAAATGAAGACCGAACCTCCATCGGTCGTGATAGTTTGGGGAATCCCGAATCTATGAATGACGTGTTCTTTCACAAAATTGATAACATCCTTCGAGTTCACTGACTTCATAGGGACGGCTTCCACCCATTTAGTGAAATAATCCGTAATGGCCAGAATCCACATGTGGCCTTTGCTTGATGGAGGATTGATCTTGCCGATCATATCCATGCCCCAACCTCGGAATGGCCAAGGCTTGATGATGGGGTTCATTGCTGACGCGGGTACCATCTGAATTTTTCCAAATTTCTGACATGCCTGACACCCTTTGTAGTACTTGAAACAGTCCTCAAGCATGGTGGGCCAATAAAACCCTGATCGCCTGATCAACCATTTCATCTTGTGAGCCGATTGGTGAGTTCCACAGGCGCCTTCGTGTACCTCGTGCAGGAGCCGATTGGCCTCGGTTGGCCCCAGACATTTGAGCAGTAACCCTTCCAGAGTCCTGTAGAACATGTCGTCCCCAATAAGCACATACTTCATGGCCTTGTACCTTATCCGTTTAGGTGCCCCCCGAGCCGAATCTTTCAAGTAATTGAAGATATCGGCTCTCCAGTCGTCCGCCTCCAGAAACTGTACTTGAACATCAGTTCCTTCTGCTACGTCCTTGTAGCCTGAAGCCATTTGTGCGAGATCATTCGCCTCGGTATTCTGCGATCGCGGGATCCAGTTAAAGTTTATGTACCGGAACTGTGCCATCAGCTCACGGCATTGCAACCATAATGGGAAGAGCGACTCGCTCTCACACTTGTATTCCTCCGTGAGTTGGGAAATCACCAATTTGGAGTCTCCAAAAATTTCCACTGCTTGTGCTCCAGCTTCGATGAGCAACTCCATTCCCTTGCGTATCGCCTCATACTCAGCGACGTTGTTGGTGCGAGGGGTAGATAGTCCGATGGAGAAGGAATATGTTGCCCCCCGGGGCGACACGAGTAGAATGCCGATGCCGCAACCATCATCACAAACCGATCCATCGAAAAACATGGCCCATGCTCGTATAGACAGCGCTGCAATATCAGTGTTGATTCTTTCAGCAATAAGGTCGGCCAACGCCTGACCTTTAACCGCTTTCGCGGGTTGATACCGGATATCAAATTCCGATAATGCAAACATCCATTTGCCGAGTCGGCCTTTCAACATAGGAGCCGACAACATATGTTTTATGACATCTGATTTGCATATAATGATAATCTCCGCTGAGAGCAAGATGTGGCGCAGCTTGGTGCAGGTGAAAAACAGGCAGAGGCACAACTTATCGATCTCAGGATACCTTGTCTCTGCATCCAGCATCCTTCTGCTGATGTAAAACACAACTCGCCTGCACCATCATAAACTTGCACCACCACCGAGGCGATGGACGTGTCACCATCGACAAGTAAATATAGAACGGCCTATCCGGCTGGGGCGGAACCAACACTGGCGGCTTCGTTAGATATTCTTTGATCTCGTCGAAGGCTCGTTGTTGTTCTGTCCCCCAGCGGAATTCCTCATCAGACTTAATTTTCACCAGTCCCATGAACGGCTCTATTCTTCCTGACAGATTGGAGATGAATCTTCTGACGAAGTTGATCTTGCCGATGAGAGACTGCAGTTCTTTCTTCATGGTAGGTGGCTTCATTGTTCACCGCCCTCGACTTTTCAGCCGATCTCAATTCGCGTTCATGGACCAAGAAACCCAAGAACTGACCGTCACCTCAAGGCACACTTCTTTGATTCATCCAGAGTCAATTTTCTTGTTCGGTCCAGGAAGCGTTGCAGATCGTCCAAGTGTCCTTGTACTGAAGCAGACTTGACCACCACGTCATCGATATAAATTTCCACCAGCTTGCCGATCAGATCATGGAAGATGTAATTCATGGCTCTTTGGTATGTGGCGCCGACATTCTTCAGTCCAAACGTCATGACTACATATTCAAACAACCCCACCGAACCTGGGACTCTGAACGCAGTCTTGTGTATATCTTCCGGAGCCATAAAAATTTGGTTGTAACCGGCGTTGCCGTCCATGAAGCTCAAGATCTTATGACCAGCAGCTGCGTTGATTAGTGTCTCTGCTACCGGCATCGGATACTCATCCTTTGGAGTAGCTCTATTGAGATCCCGAAAATCTATGGCAACACGCCAGCGGCCATCCTTTTTCTCTACAGGTACGATACTAGAAATCCACTCAGCATACCTGCATGGCCTGATTAACCTAGCTGTCAACATTTTCTCGATCTCTTTCTTGACTTCTTCCAAAATTTCGGCCTTCATCTGTCGTGCTCGCTGCTGGAATGGCCGAAACCCTTTTTTAAGCGGGAGTCGATGCTCAATGATGCTCCTGTCTAACCCAGGCATCTCTGTATAGTCCCAGGCAAAGCAGTCTGGATATTCTTTCAACAAAGCTATCATCGGACCCCGCAGATTCGGATCTAACTTCTTGCTGATAAATGTTGGTCGTGGCTTATCCCCAGGACCGATGTCAATCTCCTCTAGCTCATCAGCGGAGGTAAACCCATACCCTAGCTTTCCGTCACCTGCTAAATCGATGCTAAACACGGGGCAAACAGTTGGTGAGGATAACAAAGATAATTTGGGCCGATTGCCAGAATCGGCCCCCTTTTTTATTGCATTAGTCAAGGACGGTTTACACCTTATTTGTTCTCTACAATGGCAGGGAATCTCCCTACTACGACTGCATAACCTGCTTGTCGTAAGATTACTGCTTTTTATTTTTTGTGGCCGATCGCAGGGATCGGCCATACCACGTACGATCGTGGACTTTGCTACTCTGTCAGGCCAGTGGATAAGACCAGCCTCACCCCGTTTTTTGTAGCTTCAATGCGCCACACCGCCTAGACTGATTCGAGATCGCTCTTGGTCTTCGCTTCCCGATGTTCATGCCAGCTATGGAGATCTCGATCGAATCATCTGCATGAATGACCTCCATTCATCTCCATCCCATCAGACAGGCATCGTGCATCGTGGATGGAATGCAGCGAAGCGTGAATCCAATCTCTCCCCAGCAAGACAGCGTAGGTGCTTTTGCTGTCCACGACGAAGAATGACGTAGGGATGGTTTTTCTGCCCACGGTCAGATCCACGTTCAGTACGCCTTGCATTTCTGAAGTTTGGCCGTTGAAGTCGCTTAACGTGACGTTGGTTTTGATCAGATCTGCAGTGGAGCGTCCCAAACGCCGTAGCATGGAGTATGGCATTATATTGACTGCCGCTCCGGTGTCAACCAACATCTTGCTGACAGGCTGCCCATTGATGTAACCTCGCAGGTACAGGGCTTTCAGATGTTTGTAGCCCTTCTCACGTGGCTTTTCAAAGACAACCGGCCGTGGGCCGCAGTCAAACTGTGCCACTGGTAGCTCTTTGGTTCTTGGAGCGCAAAACTCTGACGGAAGTATGAACACCATGTTTGTGCCAGCCGATGTCTTCGCATCGGCTTTTACTGGCTTGGGGCGCCACTCTTTCCTTTTCGGACGATCCTCCGTTTCCAAGGTCTGCCGAATTTTCACGGCCAGATCGGGTCGTGCTTTCCTTAAAGCGTGGAGGTACTGCGCTTCGGCTTCCTCCAAGTTACGCAGTCGCTGAACTCTACGCTTTTGGGTGTGTCTAAGTCCATCGGGGCACCACCTTGGCCGGTGATATCTGTCTTCTTCTTCTTTACCCATTGGCTCCTCGAGATCTTTTGCTCGAGATGACTTCTCTTGTCTGTTCTGAGGCGGGAGAGGCCCTAGACGCTTGAACACTGAAACTGGACCGGTGTCCTCCTTCTGCTGTCCACATTCCGGGCAGTTGTCGATTGTAGGCAATCGGCTCATTCCGGCATCCCAGCAATACTTGAAGAAGGGACAATCCCAATGTTTATCCACGCCTTCCTTTTCCTTTGACTTTCCCCTAGCGAGGTGCTCATATCCTTCATCATCTCTATCGCCGACGCCGGTCGTCTTGACGCTCATACTTGTTAAGGAGATGCGGAGTGTGGTCGATATCGCACGCTTCTCACTTGCTCCTCGGTTAAATCGGGTCATCATAACAGGGCCGGTCGCGTGGACCAGCCTCCTCTCTTTCTTTGCCCCGAGAGCGACCGCCTTCCTCCTTATATGTGCCATGGTGGTACACAGGTCCTGCCATATTAACATCGAACGAGAAATCTAAGTGGTGCCTCGTGGAGTGGCTGTGTTCTACCATGTTGACGCCGGGAAATGGGTTTGTGTCTACTTTCATGGCGAATTGCCCAAGGATCAGACGGCCCTGTTCTATCGCCGTTTGGATCTGGCGACGTAGCTCTTTGCAATCATTGGTGGTGTGGGTGAACGAGTGATGCCACTTGCAGTATGGTCTCCCGTTCATCTCTTGAGCCGTAGGGATTTTATGGCCTTCGGGTAACTTCACCGCTTTTCAAAGAAGAATCGAATATCTGCTCAGCTTTGCTCACATCAAGTCGAACCCTTTTGCAGGCCCTTGCGCTTTACCCATTTGCAGGACACGGATCGCCTCGAGCCCATTCAGCCACGGCCACCTCCGGTCTTGTATAGGATCCTCTTCTTCAGACGACCAGGCCTATCGGACGCTTGAACTTGTCTTGGTACAACATGGTGGAGCTGTTCATACATTGTCAGTTTCTGGGCCATGTGCGCCAATGAATTGTACTCTACTTGGAAAGCCAGATCCTTGATAGGTGCTGAGAGACCCAACACTGCCAGCTCGACTGCTTCTTTCTCAGTTAAACGAGCCGAATAACATCGGTTCTTGACAGTCCTGAAACGCTGAATGTACTCGGCTACCGTTTCTCCCCGCTTTTGCCGCTGTGCGGATCTGCAATGCCAGCCTCGGTAGCTTCTGAATGATACTGAATGTGGAACTGCTCTTCCAGTTGCTTCCAGGTCTGGATCGAATCAGGTGGCAACGAGGTGTACCACCCAAAAGCTGGTCCTGTCAGAGATTGCGCAAAGAACCTTACGCGTAACTGATCCGATGCTGAAATCATGCCTAACTGTGCCAGGTATCGGCTCACATGCTCGATCGAGCTCGACCCTTCTGATCCGCTAAACCTTGAGAACTCAGGGAGCCGATACTTGGGCGGCAGCGGAATCAGATCAAACTCGTTAGGGTACGGCTTGGAATAGCCGATTGTCCTTCTCTTTGCACGGTTTAACTGATCTCTCAAGATGGTACGGATTTGCTCCACCGTTTGAGCTGCAGGGGCTGAATTCGCATGACTCGTTCCGGTGGTGTACTTGGCTAGCCATGCCTGTTTATCAGCGTCCATCCTGCACATCCTCGCCCAAATACCTGCCTCAAGCCCTGCTCCAAACTCCTGCCTAAATCTGCGGTTGCAATCTGGTTCGTCTGGCGTCGAGTTATTGCAGTCCGGCACGTAGGTGCACACATATCCATGTGGGATTTCTTTAGGTGGTTCAAACAGGAACTGGCAATCGCTTGGGTCACCTCCAACCTTGTAGACGACGTACGCCGGTGCCCCTGGTGGCTCCGGAGCTGCAAGCGTGAATGGCATTTGTGGCCTGGTCCGAGCGATCTTTCTCCTGGTGAGTCCCTAGAGTAGGTCCCACGGAGAGTACTGATGTTTCATGATCTCGAACTACGAACCGCTGGCGCGCCAAAGCGTTCACTAGGCTCTCAGAATGGCGGTGAAGAGAATGAGCCACCATGTAGTTGACTTCCTGTCGCAGAGCTCTGGTGCGCTCCTCTGAAGGAACAGACAGATCCACCTCATCAAGAGCACCTTCGGGCGAGAACCCTTTCCACCTGATGCCATGCTTACGGGTCCTCTCAAAAGATCCGATGAGATCGGCTTCGAAGAGAGCTTTGATATCATCATACTTTGCCTTGTGCTCCTCAGGCAGATCGTCGTACGTGACCGGTCTGTCCCCCATCGCAGCGTCGGATGTTGATGCAGATGTTGTTGAATGTCCCACCGGCGAGCAGCGACGAGCAACACGAAGAGCCGGGAGGCTCCCAGAACTGCTGGTGGGCCCTGGTCCCTCGGGCAACGGCCCGCAAAACTCCGGCACACGTCCTGGCTGATTCAAGGGCGTGCCACCGACCTATACCGGTCGAAGGTGATGGATTGCTTCGATCAGTTTCTGCATGGCAAACAAGTATACGTAAAATTCGATCCGTGACTGCTCCTGTGTTTCACGTGAATCGGCTCCTGGAGCCGATTATCCCATGGTTCTGCATTGGATCTACGATAACATGGGGTTTTGCTTCATCAATACAAGTTAAATCGACCTACGACAGTTTAACGTTTTCACCACGTAATTGGAACATCCTACACGTAATTGAGCCTGGTAGATATAAAAGATGATAGAAAACTAACCCTAGAGAAGGCCTAACAACCGACGTAAAGTCAATTCCCAGAACAACTCCTCTCGAATTGGCGAACCATATCTTTACATACTACTGGATCGTTCAACCCGTTTGCAAGGCCTGATTATGTGGATATCAAACTAAACCTTGGAAAACAAGGCATAACTATAACAGATCAAAACAACTGAATAAAGATCAAGCAAGATGCCGCCCTTCCACCCAAAGAAAGGTGCAAAGGCAGCGAGATAACTAGAGGTAGCATAACTAAACAATCATAGCAAAAAGTACCGATGCTAACCTAAATAAATCTAAGATAATAGTATTACTCGCCATCAACAAGGCTTCAGTACGAGTAACACCAAATAACGCATAAGCAGATACTGCCTAGATCGCAAGATGCGATCTAGGCAGCATGACACTTACCCGAAAGAAACCCTAGAAACAAGGGGTGGCGATGCGCCGAGATTGTGTTTGTTGTGAACGTGATTGTCCTCCTTTCTCAATAACCTTAGGTACATATTTATAGTCCGGATACTTTCTATCTTTGGAATAACCCTAACAACTCCATCTCTTACTTAAACCGAAACGGAACCTACTACAATATACAGATACACGGGCAATTTAGCCCAAATCCACGCACAAGGCCGATCCAGCAATACGTTGTATATATGTATCCTCCAAGCCCATCTTGATTACGGCCCATCTCCTTCTTTGGACAAAATGCGGCGATAACAATATCACAATATGATTAAAATTCTCTTTGTGATTTCATTCATCAAGTATCAAAATATTCGAATCTTTGTTTCACTTATCAAGTTTCGATACACTTGAATTTCGATTTAATCCTTTATGTGTGGCAAGAACCTTTCTTGTCATTTCCATACTAAACTCTTCCAATATCTCGTCTATGTATATTTGGCACAACCATATTAGCGTCTCAATCCATCTATATAGATGTTGATGCCAAATATTCGGGTTTTGCCTAAGTCTTTCATCGAGATGAAATTCTTAACCCGTGTCAATAAAAGATACATCATTTCCAATAATATGTCTTCCACATAATGTATTGGAAATATGTCTTAGCGCTCCCACTTAATTTCTTGCAAATGCAAGCATCTTCATCGTCTCCGATGAAATTAAACTCTTTTAACAGTTTCATCACGATGAAGATTCCAACTCCTCGATGGCTTACTTCAACTATTGAGGTTTGCATATGCTTTTAGCATCATTTGAATTAACAAAACCCTCTGGATCGTGTCATGTACATGTCCTATGATACTTGTTTTGTTTATTCAACTACCACATAACTAAATTATATGTAGTGGTTGCTACATTAATCCGTCTAGACTAAATATCGGTATGAAAGATCAAATATTATCATAGTCAACTTCTTGAACATTGTCGTGAACTCTTTCCAGATATGTCGACTATTTCATAGATGTAAAATATTCATGTCGATTCATTTATAGATCCAAATACGACTTCAAGGTATTATACCTTCTCAGAGGGTCTTTCAAGTTCAAAGCTTGATTTCTCGTATATGGAACTATCACAGATTCTATGGCTTTAAGCCATCTGATGGAGTCAGGGCCCATCATCACTTCTTTGCATATAGTCGGTTTCATCATTGTCAAACAACAATGATTTAATTTAAAATCCTAGTATTTGATTGTTTACCCGACCTTCGTGGTTCAATATAAACTTTAGACCTCCGTGACCACAACATTTGAGACACGTGAGCCATGAGCATTGTTGCTGCCTCCGGAACGCTTTCCGGCGCTGCGCAACTTTGCACATATAGATAAGGTTCTTTTAACCTTATCAAAGTTCTATTGTCCTCCCACTTAATTTTTCACAAAAAAATTCTTCTCAAAGAAACTTGACGTTCTAAGCGACAAACACTTTTGTCTCTGGTGTGATGGAGGAATACTCAACAGTTATTAAAAATAACATACAAAGATATGTTTATCCGACTTTGGTTGCAAACATCTTACTTATGTATAGCATACCAATGTTTAAGAAAGGACAACTTGGGTTTTACCCCAAACCACAACTTTATATGGTGTCATTTCAACGGATCATGATGGAGCTCTTTTCAGTGTAAAATAAATAATCACTAAAGCTTTAATCTTTAAAATATAATGGCAGTTTTATAAATGACACCTTTGATCTTACCATGTTTAAACAAGGTTTCATTACATATCTCGAACACTCCATACTCTTATGGTGCTTCGGGAAATGCAAATCCATGGAACGATTCCTAGAATCTTAGGTGTTTTTCTAAACTTTGTAACTTAAAATGTCTTCCTTTATGATCGAATCATAAACTCTTTATCTTCTTGTTATAATGATTTTACACTTCATCTTGAAAGTCTTTGAACTTTTTCAAATGTTTCATACTTAATCCTTATTTAAGTAAATATACATATATTCACTCAAAATTTTGGAGAAAGCATATGAAGTTGAAGTCCATCGGTCTCGACTACACATAATGATATTCATACATCTATATGTACAAGTTCCAATAAGTTAGTCATTCATTCACTTTTGTCCTATGAACGGAGTTTTAATTATCTCTAGGAAAGTTTCACAAGCATCATTTGATCAAAATCAAAAGACTCCAAAATTCCATCCACATGGAGTTTCTTCATGTTTTCTTTCCACTATAATTTAAACGGCGATGTCACTTCCTAAGTAATCTTTCAATCACTTGTCTTTCGACATTTTTAGCATTAGTTTTATGGATGTGATTTCTCCAACTATACTTGTATATCATACATCTTTTATGGAATACGGAAATTATTTGAACAACCATTTGTTCTCATAATACCTGATAAAACAAATCTTGAAGGTAACCTTTGATATCAACGAGAAACACAATAACTCTTTATTTGTTTTCAATGAATATCATCACATATTCTTTTGCTAGTTACTTAGGCCATAGTATTTCATGAATTGTATTGTTTCGTATGACGATTCACACCAACAAATTCAGTATCCAATACTCAAGAACTACATTGTTTAACAAGCAAAGAATACAGCCATAACACGCATGTACTCTATATACTTAAGCTGAACAATTCTAGTCTTTTCTTTTCTGCCAAATATTTCTTAGATTTCTCTTTCAGCATTTCTTTTTCTTTTCAAAAGAATCTATCAACATCAACAGTGACGACATACTCATGACACATATTCCAAAGCATGTATAGTTAAATACCAGTGTCCTTGGACTTGCACTTTGAAGTATATCACCATCATCAAATGCTTGGTGTTCTTTCAAATTTCATTCTTTAGTAATCTTTTAGTGTAGTAAACATTTTACCTACATCAAATATTCATCCTTATCATGGAACTATTCATGATCAAGCTACTTTAGCTTATAACTGTGAATCACGAGTATAATGTTGCTCCCCAAAACTTTTTGGAGGATTAGGACAACTAGTGTCTCCAACCTTTTATAAATTCTCATCAAATATGAGAACATAATTTTTTTGCCATATTATACTCTCTCATGTTGCAACCAAAACATTGTTTCAGATATCGCGATATCTTCCACACATGATGGTTTCTAAAACAATTCTTTTAGCTCCCCGATAACCTTGATATTAAGAATATCAAGAATTATGGAGACAAACATGATACTTATATACTAACACTGGAATTGTTACTCTTGATTTAATACCAATTATTAAACTTCACGGAGTAACCAAAACTTACTGAAAGTTTGCAATAGGACTTTTAAACTTTAGATTAACACTTCAAAACAATACGATACCAGTTCGTAAAGTAACTAACCCGAATTTTATAGTTCTATTATCTCAATTATAACTAAGCGCAAGGTGGTAAACCGATGCCAATGACTACAACAACTATGCAAATTCACTTTGATTTAATTTATGATAAATAGTGTTCAACTTTTAATCATATTACTATTGAACTCTCACTCAAAACAATATCCCTCACATTGTTTTAGTGATCACACGAACCAAATCCACTACATCAAGTCTGATCATCACGAGAGATGATGTAGTTTCAAAGGCGAACAATTAACATGTTCATCATATCTACTATATGACTCATGCTTTACCTTTCAGTGATCAATGTTCCGAGACCATGTATGTAAATGTTAGGTTCGTCAAGATTAACCTTAGTTTTTGCATGAGCAAATCTGGCTTGCTCCCGTTATATGCACACGTTTATTCTATCACACCCGATCATCACGTGGTGCTTCGAAACGACGAGTCTTGGTAACGGTTCTAACTAAGGATGAACACTTTACTTGATAATTTTGTGAGAGGGATCATCTTATAATGCTACCGTCGTGATCTAAGCAACGCAAGATGCATAAAAGGATTAACATCACATGCAATTCAAAATATGTGATATGATATGGCCTTTCTTCTTGTTCTTCCGATCTCCATCTTCATGCACGAACATGATCTCCATCATCACCAGCGTGGCGTCAAGGTTAATGGCACCGCTCCATGGTTATTGTCCACCAGCATCAACTATTACAACTACTTTGAATAATAGACATGCAGGTCTTAACAAAATAAAATACAACCATAAGGCTCCTGTCGGTTGCCGACTTAAAATAAGGAACATTGTATACATTATATATAATCATAATCATGGACATATCACATCACAACACACCCCTGCAAAACAAAGTTAGACGCATCTAATTTTCTTTGCATGTTTTACGTGGTTTGGGGCTTTCTGTCAGTACCGTTCTAACTTATGAACAAGAACCACAACATTGATACTAGTATTGTCAATCACCCGTTGTAAATTGAATCTTCACTATGTTTGGAGAAACAGGCACCCACAAAGCCACTTATGCAATACAAGTTGCATGTCGAGCGTGGAGCAAGTCTCATTAATGATGTCATGTAAGGTTAGCCCGGGCCGCTTCATCCCACCATCCTGCAAGATGCAAAGTACACAAGAAGCAATCGACAACAAAAGCATCAACGCCCACAATAACCATTGTGTCCTACTCGTGCAACAGATCTACATATAGACACGGATCTGATACCACCGTAGGGGTACGTAGTGTGGAAAACAAAAAAATCTATCGCATGAACACACACAAGCCAAGATCTATCTAATAGATTGTAGCAACGATTCGATAGAGTACTAACCCTTGAAGATCCAAAGCGTTTAACGGGAGCAGATTCTCGTGGGTGATGTAGTTGTTCACTTGCCGATCTCAAGATCGCGTAGACAATCCTTCCGGCGCCGTGTTCCGGTAGCGCTCCCGCAGCAGGTCACACTTACGGTACTCGATGAAGACCTTCATCTCCCTTGTTCCAGCAGGCAGCGGAGGTTGTAGCTCTCTCCTTGCCATTCCGGCAGCACGACGACGTGGTGTCGGAAGTATAGGGGAGATCCCGCAGGGCTTTGCCTAAACTTGAGCGGGTATGGTGGAGTAGAGGGAGCCCTGGCGATCTAGGGTTTACAGGGCCGAGGTTTAGAGGTGGTTGACAACTAGGGTTTATCTAGTTAGCAACTGTTTAGAGGAGGATCTGGATCGGCCGCAACTAGAGAGGAGGCGGCGGCCAACCTAGGGTTTCCAGTAGGGTTCAAGGGGGGCGCCCCCTCCTCTCTATTTATGAGAGGGAGAGGCGTTTTGGGGGGAGGAGAGTTCTCCCCCAACTCCACTTCTAGGCCGGCACAAAGGAGAGGGAGGAATCCTCCCTTGGGTAGGATTCCTTCCCTCCCTCCACTCGGAAATCATTGTCCCAGTTTGACTTTTTTAAACTTTGTCTTTCAAATTAGAGTTTGATTTCTCTCTTCCATGTATCTAGCCAAGTGACCTAGGACATGATGCAACCATTCCACTTTATCATGACACATCCATGTACCCTTCCCCCTTCCGGATCGGTGGACCTTCTAGACCCTTCTAAAACATTCTGGTGAAAACACCGAAACCATTTCCGAACTCCGGAATTGGACTTTCCTTATATGCATCTTATTCTCCGGACCATTCCAGATCTCCTCGTGATATCTCGGATCCCATCCAAGACTCCAAACTACATTCAGTCTCTTTACACACATTCCATATCTACTAAACAACATTGAATCCTTAAGTGTGTATCCCTATGGTTCGTTGATGACCCACAAGTGTAGGGGATCGCAACAGTCTTCGCGGGTAGTATTACCCAATTTATTGATTCGACACAAGGGGAGACAAAGAATACTTGCAAGCCTTAACAAATGAGTTGTCAGTTCAGCTACACCTGGAAATAGTTCTTGCTCACAAAAGTTTATCAGTAGTAACAGTTTGTAGTAGCAACAACAACAGTAAAACAGGAGCAATAGTAACAGTAGGATTCGAGTGCGGTAGGCATAGGGATGGATGGACGGGCATTGCATGGACGAGTCTAAACATGTAACTTCAAGATCTAGGGCATTGCAGATAAATAATAACAAGCATCCAAGTACTAAACAATCCTAGGCATGTGCTCCAAATATAGTCATACGTGCTCGCAATAAGAACTTACGCAACATTTTCTGTCCAGCCATCCCGTGGCAGCGGGGCCTCTAGGGAACTACTGGCAATTAAGGTGCTCCTTTTACTAGAGCACCGGAGCAAAGCATTAACACTCTGTGAACACATGTGATCCTCACACCACAGCCATCCCCTCCGGTTGTCCCAATTATTGTCACTTTGGGGCCTTTGGATCCGGACAATGATATGTGTACACAACTTTCAGATAAGATCACAAACAATACTATCATAATGATTCAATAATAAGCTCAGATCTGAGATCATGGCACTCGGGCCCTAGTGACAAGCATTAAGCACAACAAGTTGCAACAAAGTCAAATAGCACAAATAGAGATACTAGGCACTATGCCCTAACAGATCTTATTCGATTACATGATAGAACTCATCCGGCGGGGGATTACTCACTCATGGATGAGGGAAACATCGGTGGTTGATGGAGATGCGTTGGTGATGACGATGGCGATGATCCTCTCCAAATTCCCCGTCCTGGCAGGGTGCCAGAACGCAGTTTCTGGATCCGAATCTTGGTTTCTGGTGGCGGCGGCAGAGCAGAACTCTTTCTGGAAAACTATCGAACCCCCCTTGGTCTTTAGGTCGAAAGTCAACTTATAGGCGTAGTGTAAGGTTCCCAACCTTTAATAAGGTAGAGATCCCTGTGTTTACAATGCTAGTCCCTGGATCAATAGCTATCATCCACAGTTAAGATGTAATATCAAGAAACAAAGGTCATAGTACAATGTTATAACCAGGAATAACATAATTTTATTACATCTTACATAGCTCATTTGGCTATTACATTACATTGCAGCAGAATATCTATAAGCATGGGGTCCTTCATCTTCAAAGTGCCACAGTCAGACATGTTGGTTGTAAACTTGTAATCCTAATCAATCAACTTCACTAATATCAAACAAAACCTGCAACATAACAAGTTACAGCCACAAGGGTCAATACATTTGAATTGTATTGGCAAGTGATACTATGGTAGTATAGTGGAGTCTATCATATATATGCATTTGGCTAAGTGGAGCTTAGGCTTGCATTGCTCAAAATAGATTTTCCTTATCATTTGAAAACACTAAGCTTTTGCTTGACAAAATAATATTTCCCAAGGCATCTCCCAATCCAAGATTGAAGATCCTTTAACCCTTGTTCAAACCACAAGTTTTTAACTTAGAAATTTGGATGGTGAGATTCTTGATTGCTTCCATGTCTTGATGCTCAAATTGTCCTTTACCAGGGACATGGCTAAGTACTTAGATTTTTCCATCTGCAGAGGTGGTGCACTTTCCCCACAAGACTTGGTTTCCCAAGACAAGATCTTTCAGAAGCCTTTCCTTAGACCAAATGGACGCGTTCCAACCTATCATCCCACTACCACCAACTGTCAAAATGGCTAAGTTCTAGCAACCTATGTGATCCAGGTAGAGCCCATAATGACAAGTGGTTGCACTTGAAGCTTCTCAACATTTGACATCTCAAATCTCTTTGTTCCTGGGTGGCAATCCACAAGTGTGATACACAAGGTAAACCATAGCCATGGGCCTTGTGTAACCACTCAACCAAAAACCACCAAGCAATTACCATTCCACCCAGGTGATTCATTAACTAAGTTGTTTTATTAAACCAAAACACAAGTCCTCAGACTTAGAAATTTTTCCATAGTATGAATGTATATTCCACCCTTGTTTTCTATTAGCTAAGCTAAGATTGATAGTAGTAGGAATATTTAACTTAGTAAATTTGCTACTAAGGTTTCATCTACTAGGATTTCCCATAGCAAGGTTTATACTTAGCAAAAATTCCATGCAAGTTTTACTTAGAAAAATCACTAATGCATAGTGAAAGTAATGGGACAAAAGTATGAAGCATCACTTGCCTTTTGGTAGAGTATAAGTTCACTCCTTGTCCTTGCTACAATCACACTCTTCAAGTCACTACAATTCAATCAAGCAAGGCACAAGTTCAATCTACCATTCAAGCAATTCATCACATAAAATCATATAAACAAGATAATGCATGCAAGCATGCCAAGGATTGTTTTATTTGGAAAAGTGGTTCCTAATGGGTCTTTAAACATTTGAAAACACCTAATGGTCATTTTATAAAGTGGCAAAGTCATTTGCAAAAGGTTTCACTTCATAAACCATTTTCAAAACAAGGTATCATTTTATGTGGTGTAGAAATGTTTTTACTAAGGCATTAATCTATAGGGTTCACCAAATATGTTTTCAAACCATAAAACTTTGTGTTTAGGGTCAGAGAGTTTAAAACAAAACATTTCCCAAAGGTTTTCTTCCAAAACCATTTTTAATAAATAAACCATATTTTTATTTGACTAGAATTGGTTTTAAATCAAAGAATCATTCTTTTTCTTCACCAAATACATTTTTGAAACCACAAAGTGATTCCTAGGGTCAGTAGGTTCAAAACACACCATTTGCAAAAGATTTTATCCCCAAAATCATTTTTGAACAATTTTACAACCTAAACAAGCATACAAATGTTTCTGCAAAAACAAACAATTTACTAGAAACTTTTTACTAAACAAATGGCATGGTTGGCTAGGGCTTGTTCCACTGATTCCATTGATATAAAGTTTGTAAATTTTGGACGTGTGGAACTAAAGTTATGCAATTTACAAATTTGATCATCTAATAGATCAAATTCTGTTTTTAAAACAAACACTGGGACACGCGTCTTAATTCTATTCGTCAATACCGTTTAGCTTGGATCAGCTGCTCTGGCGCGTTGGATTAAAGTGCAATCGTGCGGCTCAGGTGGATCCATACCCCTTCGGTTAAATCTGTTCTCACGCGTCTGATCAAGATCTAACGGTTGTAAAGTGTGCGACCAGGGAGGGGCGGCGCTGGCGCGGCGGCGAGCGGCGGCGTGCTCAGACGAGGGTGGCGCTGGTGATGCAGGAAGCAAAAGAGACAGGGGAGGGGCTCACCGAGATCGCCGTGCTTCTCTGATGCTCAACGTGGCAGTATCTCGTCGAGGGGCGCACGGTGGTGACGCGGATTGCTCACCGGAGTTCTGCCTGGCGTCGGGTTCGTCTGCTTGATGACGGAGGCGACGACTGAGGGCGCTCTAAGACAAATGGAGAGCAGCGTTAGATGCGTGTGAGAGAGGAGAGTGTGAGAGTATCCATTAGAGGGTCCCGGGTGGTCTGGACTCACCAGGAGATGTCGCCGGAGTTGCGGGGTTCTTCGGTGGCGCTCAGACGAAGACGGAGGCGAGGTTGCAGGTCACTCGCGGGCGAGCTGAGGCCACAGAGCGGTGCGCCAGAGTCTGGTGAACTTGCCTGCGTGCTTGGGGAGGCAAGGGGCGGTGTCTACTGGCCGGAATCGGAGCAGAGGCTCGCCGGAGTAGGGCGGGGTCTAGGCGCTAATTGGAGCGGCCTGGGGGCGTGTAGGTTCTGGCGACTGGGGGAAAAGAGAGAGAAGATGCTGGCGTTTATCACTGCGTGGTCACGGCGAGGGATTAACGCGACATTAAGGCGTAATCAAGCGAAGAATTAAGCGGCAGGAACGGCAGCGGCGTCTGGGGGAAGAACATGTCGCGGGTGGGAACGACGAACTAGTAGGTGGGGCCATCTAGCAGCGAGAGAGAGAGAAGGAGTGCGGGGTCCACATGTCTGTGAGGGAGCGGGCTCCTTCTTTGGTGCGAATCGTTTTCTTGTGGGGAGAGAGGGAGTGGGCTAACTAGGCTTAGTGGGATGGGCTGGTTGGGTCGAGTCCATTTTATATTTTTTTCTTTCTGATTGCTTTTTCCTTTTTCTGTTTGAATTTCCTGTTTTGAATTTCAAACAACAAATCAAACAACCAAATCAAATAAACTTCCACTAAACTTTACATTGAGTTTAGCTCTGTTTATCAACACAAATCAAAGTCCAAAACAAAATAATATTTTTAATCTTTTTTAGGATCCATTTATTAATTAAATAAAATGGACCTTAGTTATTAAATCAAATAGGGTTTGATTTATTTATTTTTAAAACTCTATTTGAAATTTAAATAAAACCAAAAACACTTCAGTAGGTTTTATTTGAGAATATAAAATACTTGGAAAACTTATTTAAAATAAATAAATAAGTTTTTGTGTTTATTTAAAATGGGAAAAGCCTTTACTTAAATAAAATTGGCTATTAAATCCTTATTATTTTATTTAAATAAACCTTTACTCTTTTAATCAAAGAAAAACATTTTATTTCAAAAGCTTGGCCAAGGTTTAATTTGGCTTTATAAAATAATCCTTATTTATAAATCTACCTTTTCTTTTGGAAACCAAATCTTTTATTAAAAGATCAAAAAATAGTAATTTTAAATATTTTTAACTTTATTGTTTATTTATCTTTTTAAATCCCTTTAGGATTTTATTTGATCCAAATAGGTTTTGAAAGTTTCCAATTGGATTCAAAAAGTTTCTTCTCACCCTGAAAATCAACAAAGTTTTATTTTATTCATTTATTTTTCACATAACAAGATTTGGAAAATCTTGGGATGTGACACGCAGAGGGAGGCCGAGGGGGTGCTTGGGGTGGTTGCACCCCCTCTAGGCGCAGCCAGAGGTTGGCCCGCACCTGGGGTGGGTGTGTGCCCCCCAGGCCTCTCTGGCTCCTCTTCTGGCTCCATGGATCTTCTAGTGAAATATAGTTTTTGGCATATTTTCCGGGATTTTTCCTGATAGTTCATTTTCTGCACAAACACAAGACAGCAAGGTAACTCTGCTGAAAATAGCGTCAGTCCATGTTAGTTGTATCCAAATCACTCAAGTTTAGAGAAGAAACAATATCAAAGTGTTCGAGAAAGTAGATGCGTTTTGGACGTATCAACTCCCCCCAAGCTTAGCTTATTGCTTGTCCTCAAGCAATTCAGTTGAAAACTGAGTGCGATAAAAGAACTTTCAAGAACACTTTGCTTCATATGATGTATATATTCTCAACACATGAGTAGATGCTTAGACAATTCATAATAAGAATTATGCAACTAAGCCTACTCAATAGTCATTGCAATCTATGAAGAGAAACCAACTCAATAATAATAAGTAGCATGAAACATAAACATAAGCAAAATTGCAATGCTCATAATAAGGTATGATAGAGTGGTATCTCGCTTGCCTTTGTTTGTAGAGCACAATAAAAATTCCAAGGCACCTCTGAAGTTCAAGTGAAGACTAGAGGTAAAGATGTCAGAGATACAAGCATCAAAGTCATGACATAATTAACCAAGTTTTGGAACAAACACAAGAATGACAACTATGCTCTCAAGAAGGTGCTCATAGAATAAGTGGTGACTCAACAAAGTTGTGAAAACGGTTTTATGAAGGTTTGAAAGGCTTCCAAATGTTGAAAGGAAGGTACTCATTAGCTTTGAGATCTCATTGCCCCTAGCATAGGCATCTTCATGTGGTTAAGGTGAAAGTGAGGTCCACTCTGAATCATATGCTTGACAGACCATAAACTGGAAATCCCAAGTCCCTTGAGTACAAGGGTCGCTCTACATGCTACTCAATTTTGGTCACCTAAAAGTTCTTTTCATTGTAAATACATGCATATCATCGAGAACCGCCAACGGGGTACCCCTTACACATGGTACAGGAGCTTTCACATAACCAAAATGACAAGGAAAGCAGACAATGAGCATATCAGCAATCTTTTTATTTACCATATGCATAGATTTTTATTGAGGTTGCTTCATAGATGCTCATTATGGTGATGCTAATGATTAGGCATGGCTTAGGCTAGCGGCCCAGGCATTTCTCTAACACAATGTATAAACTCCATGAACTCACAAGCTCCCCTTTTATTTCACATTGTCGACATCCATAAACAAAAGAGCAAAGTATCAACTGGATAGGATATCCAAAAGGTGTTGAAAGTGTTCCCCGTGACAGCACGGTTCTGTTGACTCCCAGCATATAATAAGCAAGCATATAACTTTCATGGACTAGTCATAATGGTTCAAGATTATTAAGCGCAAGGAATAAAGTGTGCCATCAAGTTCGTGAGAGCTTTACTAACTAACTTTATCAAAACAGACAAACGTTTTATTTTGGAAGGAAACACGGCATATATAAAATATGCACTGAAGTAGCAAATGATGCTAATAGGTAGGTATGGTGGACATAGCTGGCAATATTGGTTTTGAGGAGTTGGAAGCACAGGTAGAGCACATACTCAGTGCAAGTGAAGGCTAGCAAAAGAGAGGGAGCGACAAACGAGAGAGCAATAATTGTCATAATCATGCTTGCAACAAAACATGACTAATTATGGCATGAAAGTGATACAAGAACTCTGAGGCAAAATAAATCATCGAGGCTTACTGACTATTGATTAGTCATATGCATGCGTGAGCATGTGCCAAGTCGATTCACATGAACAGACAGAGGAGGATACCACAATGTCATACCAAAGTATGAATAAAAAAATACAAGCAAACATTCATATGACATGCTACAAACTATTAGCAAGCTGGAGCTAATCATAGACAAGCAAGAACTACTAAGCATCCATAATGACATACACCTTACACAAGCAGGCTAAGCATGCTCACAATGATGAGTATATGTACAAAAATGAAATAAATAGAGTTCGTTACCAGCCTCTTACCACACCTCGAGTTGTCTTAATCTTCATTATTGCCCTTCACTTGTGTGACTTAAATAATTAACATGAAACCCAAAATCCACTAAGGACGGATGAACCCTGCAAAGAACTCACAAAACCAAAGAAGAACAACAAATATTTTTGGTGTTTTCGAAAAAATTTAGAAACAAACAAACAAAGAAAAACCAAACAAAAGCAAAGCAAACCAAACAAAACAAAACAAAATATTTTTGGATTTTTTCTTTTAAGGCAAACCAAAGCAAAGAAACAAAGAAATAAACTCCCTGAACTCACAACCTCCCCTTTTATTTCACATCGTCAACATCCGTAAACAAAAGAGCAAAGTATCAACTAGATGAGATATCCAACAGGTGTTGAAAGCGTTCCCCATGACAGCACGGTTCTGCTGACTCCCAGCATATAATAAGCAAGCATATAACTTTCATGGACTATTCACAATGGTTCAAGATTATTAAGCGCAAGGAATAAAGTGTGCCATCAAATTCGTGAGAGCTTTACTAACTAACTTTCTCAAAACAGACAAACATTTTATTTTGGAAGAAAACACGGCATATAGAATATGCACTGAAGTAGCAAAATGATGCTAATAGGTAGGTATGATGGACACAGCTGGCAATATTGGTTTTGAGGAGTTGGAAGCACAGGTAGAGCACATACTCAGTGCAAGTGAAGGCTAGCAATAGAGAGGGAGCGACAAACGAGAGAGCAATAACTGTCATAATCATGCTTGCAACAAAACAAGACTAATTATGGCATGAAAGTGATACAAGAACTCTGAGGCAAAATAAATCATCGAGGCTTACTGACTATTGATTAGTCATTTGCATGCGTGAACATGTGCCAAGTCGATTCACATGAACAGTCAAAGGAGGATACCACAATTTCATACCAAAGTATGAATAAAACAATGCAAGCAAACATTCATATGAAATGCTACAAACTATTAGCAAGCGGGAGTTAATCATAGACAAGAAATAACTACTAAGCATCCATAATGACATACACCTTACACAAACAGGCTAAGCATGCTCACAATGAAGAGTATATGTACAAAAATGAAACAAATAGAGCTCGTTACCAGCCTCTTACCACACCTCGAGTTGTCTTAATCTTCATTATTGCCATTCACTTGTGTGACTTGAATAATTAACATGAAACCAAAATCCACTGAGGATGGGTGAACCCTGCAAAGAACTCACAAAACCAAAGAAGAACAACAAATATTTTTGGTGTTTTCGATTTTTTTTAGAAACAAGCAAACAAAGAAAAACCAAACGAAAACAAAGCAAACCAAACAAAGCAAAATCTTTTTGGATTTTCTTTTAAGGAAAACCAAAGCAAAGAAACAAAGAAACAAACCAAGAGAAACAACGAAAATATTTTTTGTATTTTTGGGGTTTTAGAAAGAAGCAACAAAAACCAAAAAGAAAGCGAAACAATGGATATACAAAGAACCGACCGAACATGATATATATATGAGTGTGATGTCGGTGTACCTCCCCTAAGCTTAGGCTTTTGGCCTAAGTGGGGCTCAACCCCATGGTGCCCAAGTAGATGCACCTCCATAGTATGTCGAGGAAGCTCCCTCGTCCTATTACGAGCTCGAGGCCTCCCCTATATAGTGTACTATGGGGTCATATGAGGGTGCTTCCTCCTGATAGTGACCGTGGAAGTTGAGAAAGAGCAGCTTGTCATCCATCTCCGCCTTCGAGCGTGACCAAGGTCCCTGAGAAATACTGAACAAAGTGGTTTGGGGTAGAGGGATCTCTCTCTCTCTGTCACATCCCAAGATTTTCCAAATCTTGTAATGTGAAAATAAATTAATAAAATAAAACTTTGTTTGATTTTCAGAGCCAGAAGAAACTTTTTGAACTCAATTGGAACTTCAAACCCATTTGAATTAAATAAGAATCCTAAAGGGATTCTTAAAGATAAACATTTAATAAAGGAAATTAAAATGTTTTGGAATTACTATTTTGGATCTTTTAATAAAAGGATTTGATATTCAAAAGAAAAGATGGATTTACAAATAAGGATTATTTTATAAAACCAAAATAAAACTTGGCCAAGCTTTTGAATTAAAACATTTTATTTTAAATAAAATAGCAAAGGTTTAATTAAAAATAATAAAGGATTTCTTAAACAAAATAATTAATATCCAAACTCTTTTAAAATAAAAGGTCTTACCAATTTAATTGAAAAATCAAAACTTATTAAATTATTTAAAATAAGTTTTCTAAGTATTTTATATTCACAAATAAAATCTACTAAAATGTTTTGGCTTTATATTGGATTTCAAAATAAATATCTCAATAAAACAAACCCAAGTTGATTTAATAATGAAAGTCTATTTTATTTAATTAATAATAGACTCTAAAATGTTATTTGTTTTAAAACAAATTCCAAATATTATGTACTTTCCAAATTAAACCTACTGATTTGATTTTGAAAATATTTAGGTTTCAAATAAAGATTTTATTAATAAAATCAAACTCTATTTGATTTAATAACTAAGACCCATTTTATTTAATTGTTAATGGACCCTAAAGTAAAAGGATTATATTATTTTAAACAAGTTTTCCAAATATTCTTTATTCCCAAATAAAACCTACTGATTGGGTTTTGAAAGCATTTGGATTTCAAATGATGATTTTATTAAATAAACCAAACCTTGTTTTATTATTAAACCATGGACCATTTTATTTAATTAATAAATGGAACCTAAAAAGATTTAAAATATTATTTTATTTTGAAAGTTGGTTATACTACTAAACAGAACCAAAAACTCATTACAATAGTTTGAATTATTTGAATGATTGTCTTGTTGTTTGAATTGTGAAATGAATTTCAAATCAGTAAATAAAATGGAAAAAGGGAAATATTTCTGTACAAAAAAAAAAGAGAAACCACAGCAGCCCAACTACCCCTGCCCAACAGCCCAACTCGCAGCCCACCTCCTCTTATTTTCCCGAACCATTTTCCTCACTCAGTCTTTCACCCGCATAGCCTATGACCAGTGGACCCCTCCCTTTCTCCCTTTCTTTCACTTCCAGCGGACCCCACCCCAACTGTTCTTCGTCCTCACCCTCTGTGACCGTTCTTCCCCGTTCTGCCATTGAATCCTCCAGCTTAAATTCACCTTTATGCCGCGAGTTAAGCCTGCAGTGATCACGCACATTTAATCGTCACCCTCCCCTCTCCGTTTCCCCTCTGCCTCCTTCCCCGAGCACGCCCCCAGGCTGCAGTAATTCGCCAACCACTCTCCCTGTCTCCGACGAGGTCCGTTGACGATTCCATCCAAACCGGACCACCCCATGCCACACTGAGCACACGAACAAGTTCCCCACTCCCTGACGCTCCTCTCTGTACCCTCCGTTCAACCGCGGGCACCCTGTGAAGCCGTCGACAAAAATTTTCGAGCGCCGCCGCTGCCTCTCGCCGACGAGCTCCTCCGTAACTGCACCACCCGAACCCTCTAGTTCACGCACACGCCTTCTTCGTGTCCTTGCGCTCCTGACCGTGTGCCTCGTTTGTCTCCGGGTGATTCCTAGCTTCGTCTTCGACTTCGACCAGAGCCGTCCGTCGCCAGTACCAACTCCGGCGAGCAATCCCGCCCAACCCAGTGCGCCCCTTCACCCACCCGTACCACGTTGAGCATCAGCGAGCGTCAGCGAACCCGGTGAGCTACTCCTTCTTCTCCCTCACCCCCTGTAGCGTCGCCTCCGTCGTTGACCGATCGCTCCGCCGCCAGCAGCCGCCGCAGCGCCGCTAGCTTTTGGTCGAGCATGCGTCAGCCGTTCGATCCCGATCTAGTGGCTAGGATAGAAGCTAGGTGAAACGGTAAGTAACCTCTGCGCGCCGCACGATTTAACTTAATCCAACGGCTGTCATCGCGTGATCCAACCGAAACGGTACCGACGAATAGGAAGCCGCCGCGTGTCACCAGATAGATTGAAATTAGAATTTGAAATCAGAATTATTTACAAACTTCAAACCCTTATATCTTTTGATCCACACGTCCAAATTTGACAAATTTTATATCAATGAATTCAGGAGAACAAGCCCTAACCAACCATGGCCTTAGTCTAGCAAATAGTAGCTGTTAACTTGTTTGAAATTGCAGAAACATTTGTATGCTTGATATGAATGTAAAACTTGTTTAAAATTGAATTTAGGGTTAAAATCTTTGGCAATTGGATTAAATTGAACCTACTGACCCTAGGAAACATTTTGTGGACACAAAAATGTATTTGGAGAAATTAAGAAATGATTCTTTAATTTAAAACCATTTCTAGCCAAATAAAAGTGTTGAATTTATTATAAAAATGGTTATGAAAAGAAATCTTTGAGAAAATGGTTTGGACCAAACCTACTGACCCAAAAACACCAAGTTTTGCAATAGCAACTCATTTGGTGAACAACTTAAGAGTTTTGCCTTAATAAAAATATTTTTCACCACATGAAATGATAAATGGATTTAAAAATAGTTTTTGGACAAAACCCTCTTGCTAATGACTTTGCCACTTTGGTAAATGACCAAATTGGATCTTACAAAGTTTAGAAACCCATAGAGACCCCCTTTGCAAAATAAAACTATCTTGTGCATGCTTCCCATGCATGACTTAGATTCCATTACTTTGTGTGTGTGAAGAATTGTTTGTTTGACTTTGGTTGGAATGTGAATTGAATTTGTGTTTGCTTGTTTGACCTGTAGTGAAGTGTGAGACTAGCAAGATCAAGGAGTGAACTACCATTTCCTTCCAAAAAGGCAAGTGATGCTTCATACTTTTGTCCCATTACTTTCTCTATGCATTAGTGATTTTGCTAAGTAAACTTGCATGGATTTTGCTAAGTATAGATCTTGCTATAGGAAATCCTAGTAGATGAATCCTTAGTAGGATTTTCCTAAGTTAAAGTTTCCTAATACTACCAAGCTTAGCCTAGCTAATAGAAAACATGGGTGGAATATATATTCACACTATGGAAAAATATTCTAAGTCTGAGGACTTATGTTTTTGTTTAATAAAACAACTAAGTTAATGAATCCCCTGGGTGGAATAGGCTTGCTTGGTGGAGAATGGTTGAGTGGTTCACAATGCCATGGCTTGGATTGTGTATCTCACTTGTGGAATGCCACCCAGGAAACAAAGGGATTTGAGATGTCAAATGTTGAGAAGCTTCAAGTGCAACCACTTGGCAATATGGGCTCTGCCATGATCATATAGGTTGCAAGAACTTAGCCATATGGACAGTGGGTGGTAGTGTTTGATAGGTTGGAACGCGTCCATTTTGGTCTAAGGGAAAGCTTCTGAAAGATTTTGTCTTGGGAAACCAAGTCTTGTGGGTAAAGTGCACCACCTCTGCAGAGTGTAAAACCTAAGTACTTAGCCATGTCCCTGGTAAAGGACAATTTGAGCATCAAGACATGGAAGCAATCAAGAATCTCATCATTCAAATTTCTAAGTTAAAATCTTGTGGTTTGAACAAGGGTTGTTTGAATTCTTCAATCATTGATGGAGAGATGGCTTGGTACAAGGATCTTGAAATCTTTGATTGAGGAAAATGATTTTGTCAAGCAAAAACTTAGTATTTTCAAAATGATAAGAAAAATCTATTTTGAGCAATGCAAGCCTCAACTCCACTTAGCCAAATGCATATAGATGATAGACTCCACTATACTACCATAGTATCACTTGCCAATACAATTCAAATGTATTGACCCTTTGTGGCTGTAACTTGTATGTTGCAGGTTTGATTGATTTTAGTGAAGATTGTTTGATTAGGATTACAAAGTCTACAACCAACATCTGCCTGTGGCACTTTGAAGATGAAGGACCACTTGACCATAGTTATTCCGCTGCAATGTAATGAAATAGCCTAATGAGCTATGTTTGATGTAATAAACTTATGTTATTCCTGGTTATAAAGTTATATTATGACCTTTGTTTCTTGATATTACATCTTAACTGTGGATGCTAGCTATTGATCCAGGGACTAGCATTGTAAAACACAGGAGGACTCTACCTTATCAGGTTGGGATCCCTACAGATGGTATCAGAGCATTGTGTTGCCTGTAGGATTTGTAAACCCTAGGATTGGACAAAAACCCTTAGAAAATAGGAGTGTATTTGTTCCAAAAACTTATTTACAAAAACACTTGTAAACTCTTTCCTCAACCATTTTGTTTTCAACACTACTTCTTCTCTACTTCAACTTGATGGAAAAACCTACCCCTTGACCAAAGACTACACCATATGCAAAGGACTTCTTCAACATCTTCCACTCTAATGACTTCAACATCTTCAGCCTCTTCACCAAGGACCTCCAACTTGGATATCACTAAGGACTACAAGTGAGACAAGGAAAGCTTACTTAAGATTTAGAGGCTGAGGGAATGCAAAAGTTAGAAGGAACCTACATTATTTGAAGTATTGTGACCAAAAGTTTTTCCAAGGAAACCATGATCCCATACAAGAAGAATCATAAAGGAAGGAAAGATCACAAGTGAACCATATAGATGGACCACCATATTTTAGTTAAGTCAAACCACCAATTTATGTGGTGTAACAAAAATATTTTGTTGCCTAAGAAAGTGCTTGAACCTTGTTGTTTGAGTGCAAAAGTTGATTGTGAATGTTTGGTTTATGTTTGCTTGCACATTGCTTGTGTGAATTGTAATGTGTGTGATTAGAAATATTTCCTTAGAAATATCTTGCCTATTCTAATCCCAATTCAAACCCAAACAGATGACTTCTCCAAGAAACTCCAACATCAAGGTTGATGACAACCACAACCAAGAAGACAACATGAGAGAACTGTTAGCAAACCAAAACCAGTTGAGCCAAGAGACAACTCAACTTTTAGCCAACAACAATGGACTAGACCCAGCCATACAAAGGATTTTGAAAATTCAATCCCAATTGTTGCAAGGATTAGTTACTCAAATGATCAACATGGGAGACAACTTTTTCCAGAGAGCTAATGACAACAAGGATGACAAAGATGCTATTTTAGAAGGAACCCAAGCCAACAATAGTTTTAGAGACAAAGATCATGCATCCAAGGAACATGAAGATCAATACCCCAAGAAGAGAGAAAGATCTCCCACTCATGAAGAACATGAACTAGAAGAACTCCTAGCTTTGGAGAGACCCAAGAAGAAGAAGAAATTCCCCAACACTAGCAAGAAGGATATTACACAAGTGCAATGTTTCAAATGCAAAGAGATGGGACACTATGCCAATGAATGCCCAGAAAAGGAGAAGAGCCAAGAAGAAAAACAAAGGCTAGTGAAACCCAAGATGAGGAAGGATATTAACCAAGTGATGTGCAAACAATGCAAAGAGCTAGGACATTATGCAAACAACTGTCCAGAAAAGATGAAGCATAAGATAAACCAGCCTATGAGGGATCTCAGCCTTGTCACATGTTTCAAATGCAAGGAACTAGGCCACTATGCCAACAATTGTCCAGAAAGGATGGAGAACAAGTTAAACAAGTCTATGAAGGATCTCAACCTTGGCCCATGAGTCAAGTATAGAAATAAAGCAAAAGTTTGCTTAGAGAAATTTTCCAGGACCCAAGAAGGCCAATATGTAATTATTGTTTGAAAATTTTTAAGGGTGGTAGTACCCTAGTTGTTTTGAACTTGCTTGTAACCCCAGCCTCCCCAAATCTCGGGACGAGATTTATTTTAAGGGTGGTAGCCTGTCACATCCCAAGATTTTCCAAATCTTGTAATGTGAAAATAAATTAATAAAATAAAACTTTGTTTGATTTTCAGAGCCAGAAGAAACTTTTTGAACTCAATTGGAACTTCAAACCCATTTGAATTAAATAAGAATCCTAAAGGGATTCTTAAAGATAAACATTTAATAAAGGAAATTAAAATGTTTTGGAATTACTATTTTGGATCTTTTAATAAAAGGATTTGATATTCAAAAGAAAAGATGGATTTACAAATAAGGATTATTTTATAAAACCAAAATAAAACTTGGCCAAGCTTTTGAATTAAAACATTTTATTTTAAATAAAATAGCAAAGGTTTAATTAAAAATAATAAAGGATTTCTTAAACAAAATAATTAATATCCAAACTCTTTTAAAATAAAAGGTCTTACCAATTTAATTGAAACATCAAAACTTATTAAATTATTTAAAATAAGTTTTCTAAGTATTTTATATTCACAAATAAAATCTACTAAAATGTTTTGGCTTTATATTGGATTTCAAAATAAATATCTCAATAAAACAAACCCAAGTTGATTTAATAATGAAAGTCTATTTTATTTAATTAATAATAGACTCTAAAATGTTATTTGTTTTAAAACAAATTCCAAATATTATGTACTTTCCAAATTAAACCTACTGATTTGATTTTGAAAATATTTAGGTTTCAAATAAAGATTTTATTAATAAAATCAAACTCTATTTGATTTAATAACTAAGACCCATTTTATTTAATTGTTAATGGACCCTAAAGTAAAAGGATTATATTATTTTAAACAAGTTTTCCAAATATTCTTTATTTCCAAATAAAACCTACTGATTGGTTTTTGAAAGCATTTGGATTTCAAATGATGATTTTATTAAATAAACCAAACCTTGTTTTATTATTAAACCATGGACCATTTTATTTAATTAATAAATGGAACCTAAAAAGATTTAAAATATTATTTTATTTTGAAAGTTGGTTATACTACTAAACAGAACCAAAAACTCATTACAATAGTTTGAATTATTTGAATGATTGTCTTGTTGTTTGAATTGTGAAATGAATTTCAAATCAGTAAATAAAATGGAAAAAGGGAAATATTTCTGTACAAAAAAAAAGAGAAACCACAGCAGCCCAACTACCCCAGCCCAACAGCCCAACTCGCAGCCCACCTCCTCTTATTTTCCCGAACCGTTTTCCTCACTCAGTCTTTCACCCGCATAGCCTATGACCAGTGGACCCCTCCCTTTCTCCCTTTCTTTCACTGCCAGCGGACCCCACCCCAACTGTTCTTCGTCCTCACCCTCTGTGACCGTTCTTCCCCGTTCTGCCATTGAATCCTCCAGCTTAAATTCACCTTTATGCCGCGAGTTAAGCCTGCAGTGATCACGCACATTTAATCATCACCCTCCCCTCTCCGTTTCCCCTCTGCCTCCTTCCCCGAGCACGCCCCCAGGCTGCAGTAATTCTCCAACCACTCCCCCTGTCTCCGACGAGGTCCGTTGACGATTCCATCCAAACCGGACCACCCCATGCCACACTGAGCACACGAAAAAGTTCCCCACTCCCTGACGCTCCTCTCTATACCCTACGTTCAACCGCGGGCACCCCAGGAAGCCGTCTTCGACAAAAATTCTGAGCGCCGCCGCCTGTCTCGCCTCCGACGAGCTCCTCCGTAACCTGCACCACCCCGACCCTCTCGCTCACACACACGCCTTCTTCGTGTCCTGCGCTCGACCGTGCCTCGTTTGTCTCCGGTGATGCCTAGCTTCTTCGACTTGACCGAGCCGTCCGTCGCCAAGACCAACTCCGCGAGCAATCCCGCCCAACCCAGGCGCCTTCACCCACCCGTACCACGTTGAGCATCGAAGCCGTGAACCCGTGAGCTACTCCTTCTTCTCCTCACCTCAGAAGGCCGCCGCTGTTGACCGATCGCTTCCGCCGCCAAAGCGCCGCTAGCTTTTGGTCGAGCATGCGTCAGCCGTTCGATCCCGATCTAGTGGCTAGGATAGAAGCTAGGTGAAACGGTAAGTAACCTCTGCGCGCCGCACGATTTAACTTAATCCAACGGCTGTCATCGCGTGATCCAACCGAAACGGTACCGACGAATAGGAAGCCGCCGCGTGTCACCAGATAGATTGAAATTAGAATTTGAAATCAGAATTATTTACAAACTTCAAACCCTTATATCTTTTGATCCACACGTCCAAATTTGACAAATTTTATATCAATGAATTCAGGAGAACAATCCCTAACCAACCATGGCCTTAGTCTAGCAAATAGTAGCTGTTAACTTGTTTGAAATTGCAGAAACATTTGTATGCTTGATATGAATGTAAAAATTGTTTAAAATTGAATTTAGGGTTAAAATCTTTGGCAATTGGATTAAATTGAACCTACTGACCCTAGGAAACATTTTGTGGACACAAAAATGTATTTGGAGAAATTAAGAAATGATTCTTTAATTTAAAACCATTTCTAGCCAAATAAAAGTGTTGAATTTATTATAAAAATGGTTATGAAAAGAAATCTTTGAGAAAATGGTTTGGACCAAACCTACTGACCCAAAAACACCAAGTTTTGCAATAGCAACTCATTTGGTGAACAACTTAAGAGTTTTGCCTTAATAAAAATATTTTTCACCACATGAAATTATAAATAGATTTAAAAATAGATGTTTGACAAAACCCTTGCTTTAATGACTTTGCCACTTTGGTAAATGACCAAATTGGATCTTACAAAGTTTAGAAACCCATAGAGACCCCCTTTGCAAAATAAAACTATCTTGTGCATGCTTCCCATGCATGACTTAGATTCCATTACTTTGTGTGTGTGAAGAATTGTTTGTTTGACTTTGGTTGGAATGTGAATTGAATTTGTGTTTGCTTGTTTGACCTGTAGTGAAGTGTGAGACTAGCAAGATCAAGGAGTGAACTACCATTTCCTTCCAAAAAGGCAAGTGATGCTTCATACTTTTGTCCCATTACTTTCTCTATGCATTAGTGATTTTGCTAAGTAAACTTGCATGGATTTTGCTAAGTATAGATCTTGCTATAGGAAATCCTAGTAGATGAATCCTTAGTAGGATTTTCCTAAGTTAAAGTTTCCTAATACTACCAAGCTTAGCCTAGCTAATAGAAAACATGGGTGGAATATATATTCACACTATGGAAAAATATTCTAAGTCTGAGGACTTATGTTTTTGTTTAATAAAACAACTAAGTTAATGAATCCCCTGGGTGGAATAGGCTTGCTTGGTGGAGAATGGTTGAGTGGTTCACAATGCCATGGCTTGGATTGTGTATCTCACTTGTGGAATGCCACCCAGGAAACAAAGGGATTTGAGATGTCAAATGTTGAGAAGCTTCAAGTGCAACCACTTGGCAATATGGGCTCTGCCATGATCATATAGGTTGCAAGAACTTACCCATATGGACAGTGGGTGGTAGTGTTTGATAGGTTGGAACGCGTCCATTTTGGTCTAAGGGAAAGCTTCTGAAAGATTTTGTCTTGGGAAACCAAGTCTTGTGGGTAAAGTGCACCACCTCTGCAGAGTGTAAAACCTAAGTACTTAGCCATGTCCCTGGTAAAGGACAATTTGAGCATCAAGACATGGAAGCAATCAAGAATCTCATCATTCAAATTTCTAAGTTAAAATCTTGTGGTTTGAACAAGGGTTGTTTGAATTCTTCAATCATTGATGGAGAGATGTCTTGGTACAAGGATCTTGAAATCTTTGATTGAGGAAAATGATTTTGTCAAGCAAAAACTTAGTATTTTCAAAATGATAAGAAAAATCTATTTTGAGCAATGCAAGCCTCAACTCCACTTAGCCAAATGCATATAGATGATAGACTCCACTATACTACCATAGTATCACTTGCCAATACAATTCAAATGTATTGACCCTTTGTGGCTGTAACTTGTATGTTGCAGGTTTGATTGATTTTAGTGAAGATTGTTTGATTAGGATTACAAAGTCTACAACCAACATCTGCCTGTGGCACTTTGAAGATGAAGGACCACTTGACCATAGTTATTCCGCTGCAATGTAATGAAATAGCCTAATGAGCTATGTTTGATGTAATAAACTTATGTTATTCCTGGTTATAAAGTTATATTATGACCTTTGTTTCTTGATATTACATCTTAACTGTGGATGCTAGCTATTGATCCAGGGACTAGCATTGTAAAACACAGGAGGACTCTACCTTATCAGGTTGGGATCCCTACACTCTCTCTTCCCCGTCAGTAAACATCATTCTATAAACCAAGTTCTCAAGAGTAGAGCTAGAGGTGACAAAGTGGTGCGCCTTCATCGCAGCAAGATCAAGCCTTAGAGGAGCCAAAGCTGTATCATGTGGATTAACAGCAATGTCCAAGGTAGAAGCAATACGAGTAGCAATAATTCCCCCATAAATGGGTCCCTTAGCAGCTAAACGACGAGCAATGAGGGAACCAAGATTATACTTATCCTCACCGTAGAGCGCAACATCTATACTTCTCCCTACCAAGAACACTGGTGGCAAGATAGTAGGCAAAGTACCTGATGGCTGGAAGTTCAATATTCTTTATCTTCCCTCGTTGAGCTCTGCGGTCATCATCATTGGTTATTCCTCGGTAAAGCTCCAACAAATCAGCGACAAGACCTAGAATCTTCTTTGATGACCCAGCTGTACCAAGTCCCAGGGCCTTGCAAAATTTCTTCAAAGTCATAGAATGAGCTCTGCCATAAATTTTGAAAGACACAAAGGGCTTGAACATGCTGTTAGTAAAGGAGAAACTCTCCACAAATGTTTTAGTAAGCAAAGCATATTGTGCACTCTCATCCTGCATGTAACTTTTTAGACCAGCCCTCTTAATCAAATCCATAAAATCGTTAAGAATCCCAGTATCTTGCAAGAAAGTTTGGCAAGGAAAGGTGGAGGGGTGTGCATCCCCTTCATCTCCCTCGTCACCAAATCGTGGAGTGATGAGATCCTCATTGTATGAGGGTCTAGTAATGGTATATGACCTTGGAAGCATTGCCCTTCTAGGTGCATCACTCTCAAATATATCACCAAATGTATGGTGGTCCATGACTTCACTTTTCTGAAATTTTAAACAATCATTAAACCAAGTGATTTCTAAGTTGATAAATGATGAGCAACTACTATAGGAACTTGCTAGAGGACTACACATGCATCAAAACAAAGTTTCTAAGCAAAGAACAAGCATGCAAGCTCAAACAACCTGTCACCTATAGCAGCAAAATACTCAAGATACAATCTACCAATCACAAATCTAATTGGACAAGTGGAGGAGGCACATACCAAGGAGCAAACCCTCCAAAAATCAGCAGTTTAGATGAGCTAAACAAGGAGATCGAAAATCGCAGGCAAAGAACAGCAAGAACTCGAGCTTGAGAAAGTTTTCTGGTGTTTTTCGGGAGAGAGAAAGAAGGTAGCTTTGAGGAGGCAGCCTGGAGGGGCCCAGGTGGGCCAGACCTCCCCCAGGCGCCACCCCCTGGTAGGCCACGCCTACCATGGGTGTGGTGTCCTAGGGTGGCCCTGGGTCACCTCAGGTGCCTCTCTATCCCTTTTTTCGAGGAAAAAATTATTTTGAATTTTTTGGGATTTTTCGGAAAACTTTATTTTTGGCCAATTTTCAGGGTATGAAAATTGATTTTCTTGCAGAAACAGTTTTTTCAGAGGAAGCAAAAGCAAACCAAAAGACAATCTACAGGATCTCTAAGAAACTCAAACAAGCAAACAACTAGCAAAACTAAAACTAAAGCAAAGACTAGGAAGGATAAAAGTAAAAAAGAAAGCAAGTATAACCATAGTGAAACATTATTTTGTTCATACAAAATCCTTTTGTTAACAAGGTTGACCAAGTCTTGTTACCAAAACAATCTTATATGAAGCAAAACTTTTCATTCCACAAGGTGATTATGTTACCTCATACTTGATAGCAATGGTCCCAATCATAATAGTTTCAAAATTTTCTTGTGGAATGGGACAATATATTCCTCCAACCTTGATGCTTTCAATATTTTCAATGGAATTCAGGCAATAGCTTTTAACAACCTTCTTGGGGAAATAGACAGTGTGCTCTTTGTCATTAATATTGAATGTTACTTTTCCTTGATTGCAATTGATAACAGCACCTGCAATATTAAGAAAAGGTCCCCAAGAATAATAGACATATTATCATCTTCAGGCATTTCAAGCACAACAAAATCAGTTAAAACCATGCAATTATGAGCAACTTGAACAGGAACATCCTCACATATACCAACAGGAATGGTAGTTGACTTATCAGCCATTTGCAAAAATATATCAGTTGGTATCAACTTTTCTAGCTAGAGTCTCTTATAGAGAGAAAAAGGCATAACACTAACTCCAGCTCCAAAATCACATAAAGCAGTTCTAACATAATTATTCTTAATGGAGCAAGGAATAGTTGGTATACCTGGATCACCAAGTTTCTTTCGAATCTTACCATTGAAGGAATAATTAGCAAGTAGGGTAGAAATCTCCTCATTAGGAATCTTCCTTTTATTAGAGACAATATCCTTCATATACTTTGAATAAGGAGGCAACTTAATAGCATCAGTCAAAGGAATTTGCAAAAATAAAGGTTTCATCCACTCACAAAACTTCTTGTAGTGTTCTTCCTCCTTTGACTTGTGTTTCTTATGTTGGAGATATCCCCAAAGAGGCAATAATAAAGTGGTTATTATCATATCTTCATGCTTATGATAAATGTTTACATACCATGCTATAATTGTATTAACCGGAAACATTAATACTTGTGTGATTTGTAAACATAAAAGAGTCCCTAGTAAAGCCTCTTGTTAAACTAGCTTGTTGGTTAACATATGATCATGGTTTCCTGATCATGAACATAGAGATGTTATTAACAACAGGGTCATATCATTAGAAGAATGATGTGATGGACATACTCCTATAGATAAGCGTAGCATAAAGATCAAGTCATTTTAATAGTTCAATTGCTATAAGCTTTCTGATACATAGTAACCTAATTCCTTCGACCATGAGATCATGTTAATCACCATCACCGGAAGGATGCTTTGATGACATCAAACACCACACCGTAACTGGGTGGCTATAAAGATGGAATTGAGTGTTCGGAAAGTATGGGTTGAGGCACATGGATCAAGAGTGGGATTTGTCCATCCATATGACGGGTAGATATACTCTGGGCCCTCTCGGTGGAATGTCATCAAATTAGCTTGCAAGCATGTGACTGGATCACAAGGGATCACATACCACGGGAACGAGAAAAGAGTACTTATCGGTAACGAGGTTGAACTAGGTATGCAGAGATACCGACGATCAAAACCTCGGATAAGTAAACTATCGTGTGACAAAGGGAAATTGGTATCGTATGTGAGTGGTTCATTCGATCACAAAGTAATCGTAGAAATATGTGGGAGGCATATGAATTTCCAGATTCCTCTATTGGTTATTGATCTGAGAAGTGTCTCGATCATGTCCACATAATTCACGAATCGTAGGGAGACACACTTAAGGATTCGATGTTGTTGAGTAGTTATGGAATGATGAGTAAGAGACCGGATGTTGTTCGGAGTCTCGGATGGGATGCGGGATATCACGAGGAGATCCGGAATGGTCCGGAGAATAAGATTCATATAAGTAAAGTCCTGTTTCGAAGTTCGGGAATGATTCCGGTGTTTTCACCAGGAATGTGCTAGAAGGGTCCGGAAGGTCCGGCACTCCGGAGGGGAAGGATACATGAATGTGTCATGACAATGTGGAATGGTTGCATCATGTACTAGATCACTTGTATGGGCAAAATAAAGAGAGAAATCAAATCGAAGTTTGAAAGTCAAACGCCAATTTGAAAAGTCAATCTCAAGTTTGCTTGGTGGAGGGAGAGTAGGAAACCTACTTGGGGAGGAAGTCCCCTCCCTCCACCCACCGGCCAAGGAGGAGGAGTTGGAGGAGGACTCCCTCCTCCCAACCGGCCACCCTCCACCTATATAAGGAGGGTAGGGTGCCCCCTACCCATCACACCTTAAACCCTAGCCTCCAAGTCGCCGGCCACCTCCAAGCCGCCGCCGCCTATGGCCTCCTCTAACTCGGCGAGTTAGGGTTTCCCCAAAACCTAGCCGCCGGCCAAGCCCTCCCCTTGGTGCCCTCTAAACCCTAGATCACCAAGGCTTCTCTCATACTCCACCATACTCGCTCCGGCTTAAGGCGAAGCCCTGCGAGATATCCCCTCTACTTCTGACACCACGTCGTCGTGCTGCCGGAATCACGAGGAGAGTGCTACAACCTCCGCTGCCTGTTGGAACATGGGATAGGAAGGTATTCATCGAGTACCGAATGTGTGACCGACTGCGGGAGCGCTGCCGGAACGCAGCGCCAGAAGGATCGTCTACGCGATCTTGAGATTGGCAAGTGTACGACTACATCACCCACGAGAATCTGCTCTCGTTAACCGCTTTGGATCTTCGAGGGTTAGTATTCTATCGACTCGTTGCTACAATCTAGTAGATAGATCTTGGCTTGATCATAGATTAGATCTTGATTGTGTGTTCATGCGGCAGAAATTTTTTGTTTTCCATGCTATGAACCCCTACAGTGGTATCAGAGCCGTGTCTATATGTAGATTTGTTGCACGAATAGAACACAATGGTCATTGTGGGCGGTGGTGCTTTTATTATCAATTGCTTCTTGTGTACTTTGCATCTTGCGGTATGGTGGGATGAAGCGGCCCGGGCTAACCTTACATGACATCGTTCATGGGACTTGCTCCACGCTCGACATGCAACTTGTATTGCATAAGTGGCTTCGCGGGTGTCTGTCTCTCCCATCATAGTAAAGATTCAATTTACAACGGGCACTTGATAGTTCAAACATCAACGTTGTGGTTCTTGTTCTTAAGTTAGAATGACACTTATTGAAAGCCCCAAACCACGTAAAATATGCAAAGAAAATTAGAGGCATCTAACTTTGTTTTGCAGGGGTGTGCTGTAATGTGATATGGCCATGCTTGTGATTATATATATGATGTATGCAATGTACCTTATTGTAAGTTGGCAACCGGCAGGAGCCATATGGTTGTCTTTTAAATTCCGTTAAGACCTGCATGTCTATTCAAAGAAGTTGTAAGAGTTGATGCTAGTGGAAGACAACCATGAAGCGGCGCCATTGACCTTGACGCCACACCGGTGATGATGGAGATCATGTTCGTGACTGAAGATGGAGATCGGAAGCACAAGAAGAAAGGCCATATCATATCACATATTATGAATTGCATGTGATGTTAATCCTTTTATGCATCTTGTATTGCTTAGTTCACGACGGTAGCATTATAAGATGATCCCTCAAGCACACAATTTCAAGTTTTAAAGTGTTCATTATTAGTAAGCACCGTTGCTAAAGCTCGTTGTTTCGAAGCACCACGTGATGATCAGGTGTGTTAGATTCTGCGAGTGTATACAACGTGAGCAAGCCAGATTTGTTCATGCGGAAGCTAAGGTTTGATCTTGACGAGCCTAGCATGTATAGACATGGTCTCGGAACACGGATCACCGAAAAATAAAGCATGAGTCATATAGTAGATATGGTGAACATATTGATTGTTCGCCATTGAAGCTACATCAACTCTCGTGATGATCGGTTTTGATGTGGTGGATTTGGTTCGTGTGATCACTAAAACAATGTGAGGGATATTGTTTTGAGTGGGAGTTCAACAGCAATATGATTAAAAGTTGAACACTATTTATCATAAATTAAATCAAAGTGAATTTGCATAGTTGTTGTAGTCATTGGCATCCGTTTACCACCTTATGCTTAGTTAAAATTGAGATGATAGAACTATAGATTTCTGGTTAGTTACTTTATGAACTGGTATCGTATTATTTTGAAGTGTTAATCTAAAGTTTAAAAGTCCCATTGCAAACTTTCAGTAAGTTTCGATTACTCCGTGAAGTTTAATAGTTGGTATTAAATCAAGAGTAACAATTCCAGTGTTAGTATATAAGTATCATGTTTATCTCCATGATTCTTGAAATTCGAAAGATAGTTTCAATATCAAGGTAATCTAGGAGTTGAAAGAGTTGTTTCAGAAACCATCATGTATGGAAGATATTGCGATATCTGAAATTATGTTTTGCTTACAACATGATAGAGTATAATATGGCAAAGTTTATGTTCTCATATTTGATGAGAATTTACAAAAGGTTGGAGACACTAGTTGTCCTAATCCTCCAAAAGGTTTTGGAGAGCAACATTATACTCGCTATTCACCGTTATAAGCTAAAAGTAGCTTGATCATGGATAATTCCATGATAAGGGTGAATATTTGATGTAGGTAAAATGTTTACTACACCAAGAGATTACTAAAGAAAGGAATTTGAAAGAACACCAAACATTTGATGATGGTGATCTACTTCAAAGTGCAAGTCCAAAGACATTGGTATTTTACTATACATGCTTTGGACTATGTGTCATGTATATGGCTCCACTATTGATGTTGATAGATTCTTTCAAACAGAAAAAAAAGAAATACTGAAAGAGAATCTCATAAATATATGGTAGAAAAGAAAAGACTAGAATTGTTCAGCTTGGGTATATAGAGGATATACATGTTATGGTTGTATTCTTTGCTTGTTAAATAATGTGGTTCTTAAGTATTGGATACTGAATTTGTTGGTATGAATCGTCATACGAAACAACAGAATTCATGAACTACAATGGCCTAAGTAACTAGCAAATATGTGATGATGTTCATCGAGAACAAATAAAGGGTTATTGTGTTGCTCATTAAACATCAAAGCTTTCCTTCAAGATTTGTTTTATCAGGTATTATGAGAACAAAAGGGTTGTTCAATTAATTGCCGTAATCCATAAAAGATGGATGATTTACAAATCTCGTTGGAGAAATCACAGCCATAAAACTAGTGCTAAAAATGTTGAAAGACAAATTGATTGAAAGAACACTTAGGAAGTGACATCGTCGTTTAAATTATATTGGAAAGAAAACATGAAGAAACTCCATGTGGATGGAATTTTGGAGTCCTTTTGATTTTTGATCAAATGACGCTTGTGAAACTTTCCTAGAGATAATTAAAACTTCGTTCATAGGCCAAAAGGGAACGAATGACTAGCTTATTGGAACTTGTACATATTGTTGTATGAAGTCCATTATGTGTAGTCAAGAGCGGTGGATTTCAACTTCATATGCTTTCTCCGAAAATTTGAGTGAATATATGAATATTTACATAATAAGGATGAAGTGTGAAACATTTGAAAAGTTCGAACACTTTCAAAGATGAAGTGCAAAATCATTGTAACAAGAATATAAATAGTTTATGATAATATCATAAAGGAAGATATTTGTTACAAGTTCAGCATAATACCTAAGATTTAAGGAATCGTTCCGTGGATTTGCATTTCCCGAAACACCATAAGAGTGTGGAGTGTTCGAGATATCTAATTAAACCTTGTTTGACATGGTAAGATCAAAGGTGTAATTCATAAAACTGTCATTATATTTTAAAGATTAAAAGCTTTAGAGACTATCGTTTTTCCACTAAAAAGAGCTCCATCATAATCCGTTGAATTGACACCATATAAAGTTATGGTTTGGGATAAAACCCAAGTTGTCCTTTCTTAAACATTGGTATGTTATGCATAAGAAAGATGTTTGCAACCAAAATCGGATGAACATATCTTTGTATGTTATTTTGAATAATTGTTGAGTATTCCTTCATAACACCAAAGACAAAAATGTTTGTCGCTTAGAACATCAAGTTTCTTTGAGAAAGAAACTTTCCGTGAAAAGTTAAGTGGGAGGACAATAGAACTTTGATAAGGTTAAAAGAACCTTATCTATATGTGGCAAAGTTGCGCAGCGCCGAAAAGTGTTTCGGAGGCAGCAACAATGCTCATGGCTCACGTGCCTCAAAGGTTGTGGTCATAGAGATCTAAGTTCCTATTGAAACAAGTAGGTCGGGTAAACAATCAAATGCCAAGATTTGAGAGTTAAATCATTATTTGACAATAATGATCCGACTACATGCAAAGAAGCGATGATGGGCCCTGACTCCGTCAAATGGCTTGAAGCCATAAAATCCGTGATAGTTCCATATACGAGAGATCAAGCTTTGAACTTGAAAGACCCTCTGGAAAGGTACAAGACCTTACAGTCATATTTGGATCTATAAAGAAATAGACATGGATGTTTCACATCTATGAAATTATCGACATATCGGGAAAGAGTTCACGACAATGTTCAAAGAGTTGACTATGACAAGATCTGATCTTTCATTAAGCGATATTTAGTCTAGACGGATTAATATAGCAACCACGACATATAATTTTGTTATGTGTTGAATAAACAAAACAAGATCTTTTAATAGAATGGTTACCTAGGACATGTGCATGACACGGTCCAAAGGGTTTTGTTAATTCAAAGGATGCTAAAATCATATGAAAACTTCAATGGTTGAAATAAGCATCACGGAGTTGGAATCTTCACTATGATGAAACTGTTAAAAGAGTTTAATTTCATCGGAGACGCTGAAGATACTTGCATTTGCAAGAAATTAAGTGGGAGCGCTAAGACATGTTTCTAATACATTATGTGGAAGACATATTATTGATTGGAAATAATGTATCTTTTTATTAACACAAAATAAGAATTTCATCTCGATGAAAGGCTTAGGCAAAACCCAAATATTTGGCATCAATGTCTATATGGATAAATTGTGACGTCAATATGGTTGTGCCAAAAGTACATAGATAAGATATTGAATGAGTTTAATATAGAAACTACAAGAAAGGTTCTTGTTGCACAGGAAGGATTGAATAAATATTTAAGTATTTTTTATACTTGATAGATACAATCACAAAGAGTATTTTATCAATAATGTTGTGATGTGTACAAATCCAGATATGTCCTATGATCTAAATGTTATGAGCGTGTACCAGAATGATTCATAAGATCATCATTGGACAATAGTAAAGATATTCTTATGATATTTTAAAAGAACTAAGAATATATTATTTTGTAGAAGTGACAAATAGAAGGTTAGTTCATTGTAAAAGTATTACATTGATACTAGTTTTGTCACAAAGTACAAATTAAGTTTATCTCAATCTAAACTAAGGGTGGCACAATATGATGGAAAGTAAGTTCCATAATGAATTTGGATGAGTTCCAAAGTTAAGACATTGTGACAGATACTACAACAAAAGGCTAAGTATATAACTGCTATTATAGCATCAAAAGAGGGCATTTGTGTCAAGTAGTTTGTTATCAAACTAGGTGTAGTTCACAACAGGGATAATACTATGAAGATATATTGTATGACAATATTATCAACATGTTTTAACCCCAAAGAACTAAAGGTCACACCAAAGGACCAAATTTATACAAAGCCATCTCATTAGAGAATGAGTGATGCGTAGAGATGCAAAGACATGCAATTACACACGGACCTGGAAGTGTCAGATCCGGATATCAGTTGACCACTAGCAATCATGTACATACGACTATAGAAAGCCATAGGTGTTGAATACACAAAGGTTTGAAACTAGATTATTGACTATAGTGCAAGTGGGAGATTGTTGGAGATATGCCCAAAGAGGCAATAATAAATTGGTTATTATCATATCTTCATGCTGATAAATGTTTACATACCATGCTATAATTGTATTAACCGGAAACATTAATACTTGTGTGATTTGTAAACATAAAAGAGTCCCTAGTAAAGCCTCTTGTTAAACTAGCTTGTTGGTTAATATATGATCATGGTTTCCTGATCATGAACATAGAGATGTTATTAACAACAGGGTCATATCATTAGAAGAATGATGTGATGGACATAATCCTATAGATAAGCGTAGCATAAAGATCAAGTCATTTTAATAGTTCAATTGCTATAAGCTTTCTGATACATAGTAACCTAATTCCTTCGACCGTGAGATCATGTTAATCACCATCACCAGAAGGATGCTTTGATGACATCAAACACCACACCGTAACTGGGTGGATATAAAGATGGCATTGAGTGTTCGAAAAGTATGGGTTGAGGCACATGGATCAAGATTGGGATTTGTCCATCCATATGACGGATAGATATACTCTGGGCCCTCTCGGTGGAATGTCATCCAATTAGCTTGCAAGCATGTGACTGGCTCACAAGGGATCACATACCACGGGAACGAGAAAAGAGTACTTATCGGTAATGAGGTTGAACTAGGTATGCAGAGATACTGACGATCAAAACCTCGGATAAGTAAACTATAGTGAGACAAAGGGAAATTGGTATCGTATGTGAGTGGTTCATTTGATCGCAAAGTAATCGTAGAAATATGTGGGAGCCATATGAATTTCCAGATTCCTCTATTGGTTATTGATCGGAGAAGTGTCTCGATCATGTCCACATAGTTCACGAACCGTAGGGAGACACACTTAAGGATTCGATGTTGTTGAGTAGTTATGGAATGATGAGTAACATACCGGATGTTGTTCGGAGTCTCGGATGGGATCCGGGATATCACGAGGAGATCCGGAATGGTCCGGAGAATAAGATTTTTTTTAGGGTAAAACAGTAGGGTAAAGCACCCCACTGCAATTTTTATTGATCATAGAGAGTTACAGAAAAAGTATTTACAAGTTCAGGCCACCTCAAAAGAGGGATAACATTCTAAGCAGCTATCTCCTATCTAAATTATTCTCAATCCAATCTTTGAGGCCCTGATAATTCTTTTTCTTAATTCTATACAGGACCCATCTTAATTCCTGGGCAACAATAGCCCTCCATTCCTGAAGCGAAGCATGCTTGTTGTTGAAGATTTCATTGTTTCTGCACATCCATATGCCCCAAGCTCCTAATATAACATTTTCCATTGCAAAAGGAACTTTAAGATCTTCTTTAATACTGGTTAAAGCTTCAAAGAGATTTTGATCAGTCACTTGGACATGTGAGATTTCATTCCAGCAAGCTCTTGCAAAAGGACAGTCCCAAAATAAGTGTAATATGGTTTCTTCACTGATGCAGCCATGAAACACACATTCATAAGAAGCCAGAGTAAAACATTTCCTTTTCAGAAGGTTTCTTGTGTTTAATCTATCAAGAAGCAAGAGCCAGAAGAAGAATGTGTGCTTTTGTTGACAAGAGGACTTCCACAACCAGGAGAAATGTGGTTATACAGGTTGGTAACCAGATAAAGAATAATAAGCCTTTTGGACTGAAAAATTACTGCCCCAAACGTAGCTCTAGTTGTCAGCTTCCCCCTGTATGCCAATACCAAGGATTTTCTCAAGGTTTTGATATTCCTGGTAAGCTTGCTGTGACAGAGGTAGAAAGAAATGATCTTGAATGTTATCTGTCTGCAGAAACTCATTGACAGAGATGTGTGGGTTTTTTGCATAGGAAAGTATATGAGGAAGCTTATGCTGCAGACATCCATCATTCCACATATCAGACCAGAGAAGGGTTGATTTTCCATCGCCCACCGAGCACTTTGCAATTCCTTTAAATATGTCAACCAATTTCAGATGAGCTTTCCACCAAAAGGATCCCTCCAGACTTCTTCCAGGAAGTTTACCATTACAGTAATAAGTGTTACAGATAAGGTGAACCCATGGGATATCCTTGTGATTGTAAAATTTATCCAAATTCTTCAAAAGAAGTGAAGAGTTTTGAACATTAAGGTCAAGCACCCCCAATCCCCCATGGTTCTTGGGTCGACAAACTTTCTTCCATGCAACAAGACCTTGACCCCTAGCTTGAACATCAGATGTTTTCTTTCTCCACAGGCATTGTCTCATATACTTAATCAACTGATCTTTAATAGTGACAGGAAGCTCAAAACAACTCATGTAATATATGTGAAGGGAGGATAAAACAGATTTACTAACTGTAGTTTCCCCCCATAATTAAGAGAATCAACAATCCCACACAACCTTCTCTCAACTCTCTGAACAATAGACAGGAAATGTTCCACTGCAGGCTTATTAATGCTTAAAGGCAGACCAAGATAGGTGAATGGCAATGAGCCAGGGAGGCAAGATAGAGTATTGGCAAAGTGCTCAAGCCTCACAGAGTCCATGTTAATTGGCATCATACTAGATTTAGCATAATTAGCTTTGAGTCCAGTGGAGAGTGCAAAAGTATGAAGAAGAGCCTTGAGGCACAAAAGTTGTTCAGAGTCAGCCTTAAGGATTAATAAAGTGTCATCAGCATACTGCACCACAGGGAAATCAGGACAAAACACTCCTTCAATGGGAAGGGAAAGAAGACCAAAATTCATTGCTTTATTGAGGATGCTTTGGAGAAGATCAGCAGCCAAAACAAACAGGAGAGGAGATAGAGGATCACCTTGTCTTACACCTATTCTGCAATAAAAAAAATTCCCAGACACTCCATTTAAAAGAATAGAGGAGGAAGCTGAACCAAAGATTAACTGAATCCAAGAAATCCATTTATCACCAAAACCTTTGGCTTTGAGGATATTGATAATTGTAGAGTGCTAAATTCTATCAAAAGCCTTTTCAAAGTCAAGCTTAAGAATTAAAATTTCTTCTTTGGATTTGTGGCATTGGTCAAGGAACTCAAATGCCCAACCTAAACAATCTTGAATAGACCTTTGTTTGAGAAAACCATATTGATTCTTGTGGACAAGCTTAAGGATGCACTTCTGCAGTCTATTAGCCAGAATTTTGGTTATAATCTTGAAGACATTGTTGAGCAGAGAAATAGGCCTAAAATCAGCAGGTGTCAGAGGAGCTTCAGTTTTTGGAATGAGGGTGATAAAAGAGGCATTAATGCTTTCCAAGGAAGTTTGCCCCTCATAAAAATCCACAAGGAGTTGTTTCACATCATTCTTAATAATAGGCCAACATTGTTTCATGAATTCATTGTTAAAACCATCAGGGCCAGGGTATTTATCATTTGGAAGTTCTTTAATTACATCTTCAATCTCCTCATTAGAGAAAGGTTTTTCCAAAGCCTCCTTTTCCTCTTGCCTTAAGCATTCCCCAGCCAAGTCATTAAGATTGAAATGCATTTCAGGCTTATCAGAAGTACCCAATCTATCTTTAAAGGCTTTCCATAGGAGATCTGCTTTGCCATCATGATCATGTATCTCATCATTAGAAACATCTTTGAGCATGGAAATGTAGTTGTGCCTGAAACTTATGGTAGCTTTGGAATGAAAGAATTTTGTGTTTTCATCACCCAGCTTAACCCATTTAATTTCCCCCCTCTGCTTCCAGTAAGTATTTTGGTCTTGTAACAGAGAAATTATAAGATTCTTTAGGAGATCTCTGAGATTCCATTCAAGGACAGTAAGAGTTCTCATTTCCTCCATGGTATCCATAAGATCAATGGTGGCATTAACATTGCAGATTTGTGATTTCAGGCAGGGCAGATTCTTTGCCCAGAGCTTCAACCCCCTTCTCACATTTTTGAATTTAGCATTGATTTTCTTTGCAGAATACTGAAAGCCAACAGGAATATTCCAGGCATTTTGAACAATAGCTTTAAATTCATTATGGTGCATCCAATGATTTTCAAATCTGAACACCTGAGCTTTGGGAATCATTGTGCCAATGGAGATGACACAAGGAAAATGATCAGAGGTAGGTTTTGTAAGAGGAGCAACAAAAGTTGAAGGAAAGCTTTGAGTCCAGGAAGCAGAAGTAAAGAACCAGTCCAACCTTTCCAAAAGTGGTTCTTTTTGCATGTTACTCCTAGTAAATTTTCTGCCTTTAAGGGGTAATTCTATGAGACCCAAATTATTAATGGCTTCATTGAAGAGAAGCATACCATTCACATCCCCACCCAATCTATTTCTATCAGAAGGCTGTCTACAGAAGTTGAAGTCACCTACAATGAGCCAGTTCATATCATCAGGCATATCTATATTTCCAAACCAGTCCAAAAATTCTGCCTTTTTTCAGGTAAGCATGGCCCATAAATATTGGTGAGGATCCAGGATTCATTGGACAAGAGAGATGTCAAGGTGATAGAGATGGAGAACTCATTGTGAAAGGAAAGATGCCCAGAGAACAGAGAACTATTCCAAATGGTGATCAAGCCTCCAAAGGCTCCTCTAGAGGGAATAAATTCAAAATTGGTAAATTTGGGGGGCAAAAAATTTTAATGTAAGAGATGTAGAAATCTTCTCTCTTAGTTTCTTGAAGGCAGATAATGTCACAGCCAGACTCGTCAATTTTATTTCTGAGAGCAACCCATTTTTTTCAGAGTTAATACCCCTGATATTCCAGTTCAAGATCTTCCAAATTCTTTTGTTATCCATTAAGAAACCAGTTGTATGTAGAGTGAAGGGGTGATATAAGTAATGTAATCACCCAATTGAGGAAACAACGGCCACATATGCAAAAGGCAATCCAAATTATAACTCCACTGATAGATTCCACAACAAGTACCAAACATATGAAAAGACCACAAGAGCAGGTCACAGGACAGGGAGTCAACAAGACTCCAGCAAAAGTTTTAGTTTGATACATTAAAACAATTAAGAGGGGGGCTTCTTCTTGGCTTGCTGTCCACGGGTACCAGCAGCCCCAGCTTTCTTCTTGCCTCCAATGCTCAAGCTTGAAGAGCCAGTTCCTTTGATGCTGCCTTTTTGGGGAGCTTTTACTGCTACTTCAGTGGCTTTCCCTTTCTTTAGCAACCTCTTCTCCAGGTCACCATCCTTAACCTTGCAGAAAGAGGCAGCAAGATTTTTAACCACTTTAGGATTCAAGCATGGAGGAACAACATTGCAAACCAGACAATCAGCAAGTAAGCAATTGAGGTGGCTTTTAAAGCCCCCATTCAGTTCAACAATTCTAGGACTCCTTCTCACCTCAGTGTCAACAAGAGGCTCCTTGCCCTTTCTCTTTCTGGAAGGGGTGGAGGGAGAGCAGGAAGATTTTTGAGCTTCAATGCCCAGACAAGGAGGAGCCATCTGGGAAAAGCTCTCATTAGGAATGATGAAAGAAATGGAATTATCCTCAGCAATAGGCTCTTTAATAATTTCCCATAAAGGAGAAGTAAGGAAACTCTTGACCCAATTAAACTTCTCAGGTGTATCAAGCATGAGAGTAATAAAGTTAAACCAAATTACAGGGATATCACACTTGAGAGATCCTTTGGAGGAAGTGTCCTTCTGAATATGAGAAGCAAAATAACTTTCCCAGAGCTCCAAGCCTTGTTGGGAAAAGCCCTGCTTTGCAATATGCACATCAGGAATGGACACAAAAGTTCTCACCATTCCCACCTGGAGATGTGCCTCATTTAGGGAAAGAAGATGCTGATCCTCCAACATCCAATCTTCATTTTCAGCAGCCACATTACTTGAATCCATGGGGCTCCCCACCCTTTCCTCAGCATCTGAGTTTGCCTCATCATCATCAACCAAATAGTTCTGTAAAATATTCTGAAGACCTTCACCAATGCCAAACCCCTTGGGGTCCAGCAACCACACCTTGATCCTCAGCAACCACAGGCTCAGCATTGACAGACTCATCATCATCAGACTCCCAGTCTTGGACAATGATAGCACCTGTAACCCCATTGTTAACATCCTGTGGTGGGAGATTTTGATTGTCTATAGGCATGTCTTCACCAGGTGCAATGACAGGGCCTTGAACAGGAGAAGCAGCAGCTTCCCAGGGGCCCCAACCTTCATTAATGTCACCTACAGGAGCAGGATCCTACACAGGGTCCAACCACTGACCCCAACCACCCCCAGGAGCAGGGAGGAGGGGGAATCTGGGCCCAAAGACAGGTGCAGGATGTGGGTCCACATTGTCATCTGGAAGTGGGTCCTCATCAGGTGCCCCCCCCCCCAAGCAGGTCACTTTGCAGCACTTCAACAGAAAAAGTCCAGGATTCAGACTCCACCAAGTCGCCAATGGTAAACCTTACACTCTTGGGGATTTCAACCAGGTCAGTAACACGAATCTTTGCAAGAATCCTACCTTTCTGGTCCAGGTCCCTGTCCCACAAAAGGACTTTCCCAATATCAGCAAAAATTGCATTCAGATCCTCAGTATGCTAGTGGTCTAATGGAGGACCAACTAGCATCACCCAACATTCATTATTGAATTGAGCCCTCCTCCAGTTTTCCCCCTCATTGTGCTTAACGAAGAAACATGCACATCTTGAAACGGAATGGGGCTAGCCGCAATGAGCCTATCCCGATCATCGACATGGTGAAAGCGCATACAAGGCACCCAAAGGGACAAGCCTGGACATCTCGAAAGTGAACATGAACCTCATTGTTGAGGAAATCAACCAGGACATCACGAATATTCAAGAACGGAACTGGACCAGGGGGAGGGGATTAATGGTAGCAATAGCATACTGTTCATGCGACCTTGACCTTCGCGGCACCACCACCCTTTTGACATGATTCCGCCCAGCCACTTGCATAACTTGGAAGCCATTCGGCAAGAAAGGAGCAGGATCAATCGGGATGTTCGCCATTTCAACACTCTTCGCCGGCGACGAGCAAGAGGGGAATGGGGTTTCTGCAAACGGGGGAGTTGAGGAGACAGGGGAAATGGCAGTTGTTTTTTGCAAAGAAATGGTGAAATCGTGAAAACTGTTGTGAACGATGGGCCGAGAATGGGTACTTTCCTGGGCCTTGAACCACCCCTTGTAAGAATTGTCGGGCCAAATGCATTCTGGGAAGGAAGGGAATTTCAGAAAGGGAATGAGACCAGGTAGTTTAAATGCCGCGCGATTGGCGCCTCCTGATGACCCGACCGACGTTACAACTGGTTTAATACCGCCATCAGCGAGCACCTGTGCATAGGATCTGTCATGAATGCTTGATTTGAAATCACACTTATAATGTTCAGCCGACACAGGCGAAGAAACCGCAACAGGATTTGGAAATTTGAGCCGATGGAAAACCGAAACACCATTATTGCTAGGCTTCATCGAAGGAGATTTTTTGGAATTTTCCTTTTTGTACGTGACAACTTTCCATTCTCCAACAGATTCTTTATAAAACTCCTTTTCTTCATAAATCCAATTTGGCCCCCCATTACCCCAAAGGTTGACGTGAATCACAAACGATTTACATGAAAACTTTGAAATATTGTAGATTTCAAAACCCACCGCCCATGATGCAACCGAGAAAAGAAAAGTTCTATCTTGCAGAAGCTTCACTTGGAATTTAGAAACCTGACCACCAAAGCACGCTTGGAGTGCAAGACTAACCGTATGGAAATCCAACTTAAAATTTGCTCTTCCAAAAGAACAAACCAGATAAAAAGGTCTCTTCGTGAAACCACCAAGGAAATTAACTTGATGCCTGAATTTATCAAAAATCTTCCTCTCAAAATCCAGCCCTAATGAAAAATCCAGGGCAGGTCGACTCAAAGATTCATCCTTGAGACACACACCGAAGGGAGGTTCTCGGTGAAATCCAGCGCTTTTGGCACTATCTTCTCAACATTGGTGGAAAACTTCTTAACCAAAGGGCTGGGCAAAATCTGTGCGCCGATGACAACCCTCTTCACCTAAAGATCAATAGAAATACCCGAGGCCACAACCTCACCTTGAATCACGTATCTAGCATCTGTTGGGCCACGCAGAGATAAAACAAAACTTTTCCTCTAACGTGGTGATCCCAAGACCTAGCTGAGGTAGAAGGCCACGAGGTTTACCACTAGACGCGCGGTTGCGGATTACTGATGAAGCGCGTCAGTTGATGCAGTGCAGTCCTCACGATCCGATCGCCCCGGTGTCGATCAGACAGACCTCCGCTGGTATCCACACGCATTACAGGAGGAGCGCCGTGAATCGCTAGGTTCGTTATGGCGGCCGGACTCAGGAGCTAGGGTTTCAACACATGGAATGACCTAACGAACAACGATTAACCCTTTAGGGTTACCGTGCTCCACTATATATAGGAGTGAACGTGGGCTCGCTCGCCACACCCATTCACTAAAGCCCATATAAAACTAGTCACCGTGAGTCCAACTCACTAACTCAGTCCTAATCTGGTTTAGGTCCAACCCAACCAGATTAAATGATTCGGATCAATCCGAACTTGCTCCGCTCTTAAGTGTGTGACCCTTGAGCTCATGGCTACTTGGACACGATTAGAGTCCAACTCTCAATCGATCAATCGGCATCGGCTCCCAGCGTAACGCATCGATTCCCAAGTACCAAAGAGTCATGACGACTTGCCTTTCAATGCGACTTACGTCGAGTCCCTTTGCCTCACGATATACCTTGTCGGACTATAGGCGAATATATGTCATCCCTTAAATAGTCCAACTCTCTTCTCGATCCGAGATAAGTGATTCACCGACTAACTCTTAGCCGATCGCCTCGGTTAACACTTAACCGAGTCGCATGGCCATGCTTTCGAATCATATCTCACGAGAGGGCCAGAGAATATCTCTCCGAGTGGAGGGCAAAATCCCATCTTAGTTATTCACATCACGCAGCTTGATTCTCACGACCCGAACCTGCCTTTATAAGCGCCCGATTATGGATCAGCGTTTGACAGAACCTAAGTCGGTGATCCTCAACTCGGACTATGCAACAACCTCAGGTCTAAGGATTACATTGATTGAGATATACAAATGACAACTTAGTTCGTTGTACCTCAATATGGGTCAATCCGACTCGCTAAACTCTTTAGCCTAGTCTGTGTAAGTTGGAATAGCATCTCCATGCCCATGACAAGTGGAACCGAGTCATCAAGCCAACTTTCACATTGGTCTAAGTTGTGTGTCCAGCACAACCTCAATGACCAAGGATATTTAGTATAAACAACATGAATGCATAGTTCCACAACTGAATCACATATTCAATGATACACATCAGATGTTTATACAAGGACTACTTAATAACTTTATGAATACTATGGGAAATCTCATCATACATGATTGCCTCTAGGGCATATTCCCAACAGCATCAATCACTACCTCATTGTGGTTGAGAAGCACCAGCCTTTTACAACTCGGAAAAAGCATCAAAAAACCTTTAGAAGGCTCAAGATCATCGGTCGGCAAAGAGGAGCAAAGGGCATGCCATTTAAAACCAGTATCCTCATCTATTCCAGAGATGGTACGAGATCTACCAAGAAAACCAGATGAAGGATCCAGAGAATCATTAACACGAGAGAGATGAGAGGGGAACCTCAAAACAGATCCAATAGAGATCTTCTCCCCATTTTCCAAACATCTACCCTCAAGGGGGGAGCCTTTGGCGTTGAGAAGAACCAGCCAAGAATCAGCCGAGAGAGCGAGAGAGCCTTCGAGAAACTTACCACCCGTGGTCACACCAGAGTAGGTGATATTCCAACAACCCCCTGAGGAATCCATGCAGAGCTTTGCCGGTGAGACGCCGGCGAAAGCCGGAGGCCGACCAACGGTCACCTCAGAGGAGCCTCATGCCTCGGAAATCATGCGGAGTTGTGCTAAAATATTGGAGTGTTATCTTTGTTGTTTCCAAGTTGTGCTAAGAATAAGATTCATATAAGGAAAGTCTTGTTTCGAAGTTCGGGAATGATTCCGGTGTTTTCACTAGGAATGTTCTAGAAGGGTCCGGAAGGTCCGGCACTCCGGAGGGGAAGGGTACATGAATGTGTCATGACAATGTGGAATGGTTGCATCATGTACTAGGTCACTTGGCTGGGCAAAATAAAGAGAGAAATCAAATCGAAGTTTGAAAGTCAAACGCCAATTTGAAAAGTCAAATCTCAAGTTTGCTTGGTGGAGGGAGAGTAGGAAACCTACTTGGGGAGGAAGTCCCCTCCCTCCACCCGCCGGCCAAGGAGGAGGAGTTGGAGGAGGACTCCCTCCTCCCAACCGGCCACCCTCCACCTATATAAGGAGGGGTACGGCGCCCCCTACCCCTCACACCTTAAACCCTAGCCTCCAAGTCGCCGGCCACCTCCAAGCCACCGCCGCCAAGGGCCTCCTCTAACTCGGCGAGTTAGGGTTTCCCCAAACCCTAGCCGCCGGCCAAGCCCTCCCCTTGGTGCCCTCTAAACCCTAGATCACCAAGGCCTCTCTCATACTCCACCATACTCGCTCTGGCTTAAGGCGAAGCCCTGCGAGATATCCCCTTTACTTACGACACCGCGCCGTCGTGCTGCCGGAATCACGAGGAGAGTGCTACAACCTCCGCTGCCTGCTGGAAAAAGGGAGAGGAAGGTCTTCATCGAGTACCGAACGTGTGACCGACTGCGGGAGCGCTGCCAGAACGCAGCGCCGGAAGGATCGTCTACGCGATCTTGAGATCGGCAAGTGTACGACTACATCACCCACGAGAATCTGCTCTCGTTAACCGCTTTGGATCTTCGAGGGTTAGTATTCTATCGACTCGTTGCTACAATCTAGTAGATAGATCTTGGCTTGATCATAGATTAGATCTTTATAGTATGTTCATGCAGTAGAAAAATTTTGTTTTCCATGCTACGAACCCCTACATCTTACCTGGAAAAGGCATAGGTTTCTGCACCCAAGGTTCTCTCTCTTTACCATGTTTATTAGCAATAAAATCTTCCTTTGTGTACCTAGTGTTCTTAGTGTGTTTCTCAGGTTCTTCCTCACCTTCCTCCTTATCAGGAGCATCATTATTATTACCACTCTTAGTTTCAGCATCAGAGACAGATATACTATTAGGATCTATAGCAGGTTCAAGTGGTTCCTCAACTATCTTATGTTTCTTTTTCTTCCTCTTATGAGGACTACCACTACTCTCACCTTGTTGAGAATCTTGATCAATTCTTTTAGGGTGTCCTTGTTATCGCCATATTTTGTCCAAAGGAGGAGATGGGCCGTAATCAAGATGGGCTTGGAAGATACATATATGCAACGTGTTGTTGAATCGGCTTTGTGCGTGGATTTGGGCTAAATTGCCCGTGTGTCTGTATATTGTAGTAGTTTCCGTTTCGGTTTAAGTAAGAGATAGAGTTGTAGAGTTATTCCAAAGATAGAAAGTCTCCGGACTATAAATATGTACCTAAGGTTATTGAGAAAAGGAGGACAATCACGTTCACAACAAACACAATCTCGGCGCATCGCCACCCCTTGTTTCTAGGGTTTCTTTCGGTAAGTGTCATGCTGCCTAGATCACATCTTGCGATCTAGGCAGTATCTGCTTATGTGTTATTTGGTGTTACTCGTACTGAAGCCTTGTTGATGACGAGTAATACTTTTATCATAGATTTGTTTAGGTTAGCATCGGTACTTTTCGCTATGATTGTTTAGTTATGCTACCTCTAGTCACCTCGCTACCTTTCCACCTTTTCCCGGGTGTAAGGGTAGCATCTTGCTTGATCTTTATTCAGTTGATTTGATCTGTTATAGTTATTCCTTGTTTTCCAAGGTTTAGTTTGATATCCACGTAGTCAGGCCTTGCAAACGGGTTGAACGATCCAGTAGTACGTGAGGATATGGTTTGCTAGTTCGAGAGGAGTTGTTCCGGGAATTGACTTTACGTCGGTTGTTAGGCCTTCTCTAGGGTTAGTTTTCTATCATCTTTTGTATCTACCAGGCTCAATTACGTGTAGGATGTTCCAATTACGTGGTGAAAACGTTAAACTATCGTAGATCGATTTAACTTGTATTGATGAAGCAAAACCCCATGTTATTATAGATCTAATGCAGAACCATGGGATAATCGGCTCCAGGAGCCGATTCACAGGGAAACCTAGGAGCCGGTCACGGCTCGAATTTTACGTATACTTGTTTACCATGCAGGAAACTGATCGAAGCAATCCATCACCTTCCTGACCAGGTATAGGTCGGTGCACGCCTGAACCAAGCCGGGGCGTGTGCGGAGTTTTGCGGGCGTTGCCCGAGGGACCGAGGCCCACCAGCGTTCCTGGAGCCTCCCGGCTCTTCGTGTTGCTCGTCGCTGCTCGCCGGTGGGTTTTGACAGGCAACACATTCTGGCACGCCCGGTGGGACATTCAACAGCATCTGCATCAACATCCGACGCTGAGATGGGGGACAGACCGGTCACGTACGACGATCTGCCTGAGGAGCACAAGGCGAAGTATGATGATATCAAAGCTCTCTTTGAAGCCGATCTCATCGGCTCTTTTGAGAGGACTCGTAAGCATGGCATCAGGTGGAAAGGGTTCTCACCTGAGGGTGCTCTTGATGAGTTGGATCTGTCTGTTCCTTCAGAGGAGCGCACCAGAGCTCTGCGACAGGAAGTCAACTATATGGTGGCTCATTCTCTTCACCGCCATTCTGAGAGCCTGGTGAACGCTTTCGAGCGGATCGCAGTTCGCGTAGTTCAGGAAATCATGAAACATCAGTACTCTCCGTCGGGGCCTACTCTAGGGACTCACCAGGGAGAAAGACCGCTCCAGACCAGGCCACAGCTGCCATTCACACTTGCAGCTCCAGAGCCACCAGGGGCAGCGGCGTACGTCGTCTACAAGGTCGGAGGTGACCCAGGCGATTGCCAGTTCCTGTTTGAACCACCTAAAGAAATCCCACATGGATATGTGTGCACCTACGTGCCGGACTGCAATAACCTGACGCGCACGAACCAGATTGCAACCGCAGGGATTTCTGGGGCAGGGGTTCCCGGAGCAGGGGCTTCAGGAGCAGGCGTTTCTGGAGCAGGGATGTCCGGCATGGACGCTGATAAACAGGCGTGGCTGGCCAAGTATGCCACCGGAACGAGTCATGAGAATTTAGCCCCTGCAGCTCAAACGGTGGAGCAAATCCGTACCATCCTGAGAGACCAGTTCGGCTTCGTGCCGAAGAGAAGGACAATCGGCTATTCCAAGCCGTACCCCAACGAGTTTGATCTGATTCCGCTGCCACCCAAGTATCGGCTCCCTGAGTTCTCAAGGTTTAGCGGGTCAGAAGGGTCGAGCTCGATCGAGCATGTGAGCCGATACCTGGCACAGTTAGGCATGATTTCAGCATCGGATCAGTTGCGCGTAAGGTTCTTTGCGCAATCTCTGACAGGACCAGCTTTTGGGTGGTACACCTCGCTGCCACCTGATTCGATCCAGACCTGGAAGCAACTGGAAGAGCAATTCCACATTCAGTATCATTCAGAAGCTACCGAGGCCGGCATTGCAGATCTAGCGCAGGTGCGGCAAAAGCGGGGAGAAACGGTAGCCGAGTACATTCAGCGTTTCAGGACTGTCAAGAACCGATGTTATTCGGCTCGTTTAACTGAGAAAGAAGCAGTCGAGCTGGCAGTGTTGGGTCTCTCAGCACCTATCAAAGATCTGGCTTTCCAAGTAGAGTACAACTCATTGGCGCACATGGCCCAGAAGCTGACAATGTATGAACAACGCCACCCTGAGTTATACCAAGACAAGTTCAAACGTCCGATAGGCCTGGTCGATACAGAAGAAGAGGATCCTACACAAGACCAGGAGGTGGCCGTGGCTGAATGGGCTCGGGGGGCAGATCCTGTGTCCTGCAAATGGGTGAAACAGCAAGGGCCTGCAAAAGGGTTCGACTTCGACGTGAGCAAAGCTGAGCAGATATTCGATCTACTACTGAAAGAGAAGCAGCTGAGGTTACCCGAAGGCCATAAAATCCCTATGGCTCAAGAGATGAACAGGAGACCATATTGCAAGTGGCATCACTCGTTCACCCACACCACCAATTACTGCAAAGAGCTACGTCGCCAGATCCAAACGGCCATAGAACAGGGCCGTCTGATCCTTGGGCAATTCGCCATGAAAGTAGATACCAACCCGTTTCCCGGCGTCAACATGGTAGAACACAGCCACTCCACGAGGCGTCAGTTAGATTTCTCGTTCAACGTCAACATGGCAGGGTCTGTGTACCACCATGGCACATATAAGGAGGAAGGCGGCCGATCCCGGGCCAAAGAAAGAGAGGAGGCCGGTCCACGCGACCGGCCCGATGCGATGACGGTATTTAATCGAGGAGCGGTGAGAAGCGTGCGATATCGAAGCCACACTCCACGCATCTCCTTAACAAGTATGAGCGTCGATGACCGACGTCACGTAGCGATAGAGCGGTGAAGGATATGAGCACCTCTCTAGGGACGTCAAAAAGAAAGGAAGGCGTAGACAAACATTGGGATTGTCCTTTCTTAAAGTATTGCTGGGATGAGGAATGAGCGATTGCCTACAATCGATAACTGCCGGAATGTGGACAGCGAAGGAGGACACGGGCCGATTTGTGTTCAAGCGTCTAGGGCCTCTCCACCTCGGGCCGACACAGGAGTCGCTCGAGCAAAAGATCTCGAGGAGCCAATGGATGACAAAGAAGAAGACAGATATCACCGTCCAAGGTGGTGTCCGATGGACTCAGACACACCCAAAAGCGTAGAGTTCAGCGATCACGTAACTTGGAGGAAGCGAGCGCAGTACCTCCACGCTTTAAGGAAAGCACGGCCCGATCTAGCTGCGAAAATTCGGCAGACATTGGAAACGGAAGATCGTCCGAAAAGGAAAGAGTGGCGCCCCAAGCCGGTAAAAGCCGATGCGTGACATCGGTACGAACATGGTGTTAAACTTCGTCGAGTTTTGCGCTCAAGAACCAACGAGCTACCAGTGGCACAGTTTGACTGCGGCCCACGGCCGGTTATCTTTGAAAAGCCACGTGAGAAGGGCTACAAACATCTGAAAGCCCTGTACCTGTGAGGGTACATCAATGGGCAGCCTGTCAGCAAGATGTTAGTTGACACCGGAGCGGCAGTCAATATAATGTCATACTCCATGCTACGGCGTTTGGGACGCTCCACTGCAGATCTGATCAAAACCAACGTCACGTTAAGCGACTTCAGGCCAAACTTGAAGCATAAGGCGTCGAGCGTGGATCCGACCGTGGGCGAAAAACCATCCCACGTCATTCTTCATCGTGGACAGCAAAAGCACCTCTGCTGTCTTCTTGGGAGAGATTGGATTCACGCTAATCTGCATTCCATCTACGATGCGATTACTGTCTGATGGGATGGAGATGAAGTGGAGGTCATTCATGCGGATGATTCAATCGAGATCTCCATAGCGGGCATGAACGTCTGGGAAGCAGAAGACCAAGAGCCGATCTCTGGAATCAGTCTAGACGGCTGTGAGCGCATTGAAGCTACAAAAAACGGGGTGAGGCTGGTCTTATCCACTGGCCTGACAGAGTAGCAAACTCCACGATCGTACGTGGTATGGCCGATCCCTGCGATCGGCCACAAAAAATGAAAAGCAGTAATCTTACGACAAGCGGGTCATGCAGTCGTAGTAGGGAGATTCCCTGCCATTGTAGAACACAAATAAGTTGTAAACCTTCCTTGACCAATGCAATCAAAAAGGGGGCCGATTCAGGCAATCGGCCCAAATTATTTTTGTTATCCTCACCAGCTGTTTACCACGTGTTTAGCATCGATTTAGCAGGTGACGGAAAGCTAGGGTATGGGTTTACATCCGCTGATGAGCTCGAGGAGATTGACATCGGTCCTGGGGATAAGCCACGACCAACATTTATCAGCAAGAAGTTAGATCCAAATCTGCGGGGTCCGATGATAGCGTTGTTGAAAGAATATCGGGCGCCGCTGGGACTATACAGAGATGCCGGGTTAGACAGAGCATCATTGAGCATCGACTCCGGCTTAAAAAGGATTTCGCCATTCCAAAGCGAGCACGACGGATGAAGGCGAAATTTTGCAAGAAGTCAAGAAAGAGGTCGAGAAAATGTTGATGACCAAGTTAATCAGGCCATGCGGTATGCCGAGTGGATTTCTAGTATCGTACTGAGAGAAAAAGGATGGCGGCGGCGTGTTGCCATAGATTTTCGGGATCTCAATAGAGCTACTCCGAAGGATGAGTACCCGATGCCGGTAGCAGAGACATTAATCAACGCAGCTGCTGGTCATAAGATCTTGAGCTTCATGGATGGCAATGCCGGTTACAACCAAATTTTTATGGCTCCGGAAGATATACACAAGACTGCATTCAGAGTCCCAGGTTCGGTGGGGTTGTTTGAATATGTAGTCATGACGTTTGGACTGAAGAATGCCGGCGCCACGTACCAAAGAGCCATGAATTACATTTTCCATGACCTGATCGGCAAGCTGGTTGAAATTTATATCGATGACGTGGTGGTCAAGTCTGATTCAGTACAAGGACACTTAGACGATCTGCAAAAAGTCCTGGACCGAACAAGGAAATTCGGGCTACGGATGAATCCAAAGAAGTGTGCCTTCGGGGTGACGGCCGGTCAGTTCTTCGGTTTCTTGGTCCATGAACGCGGAATTGAGATCGGCCTGAAAAGTCGAGGAGGCGGTCACGAATGAAGCCACCTACCACGAAGAAAGAACTGCAGTCTCTCATCGGCAAGATCAACTTCGTCAGAAGATTCATCTCCAATCTGTCAGGAAGAATAGAGCCGTTCATGGGACTGGTGAAGATTAAATCTGATGAGGAGTTCCGCTGGGGGACAGAACAACAACGAGCCTTCGACGAGATCAAAGAATATATAACGAAACCGCCAGTGTTGGTTCCTCCCCAGCCGGACAGGCCGTTCTACATTTACTTGTCAGTAGCTGACACGTCCATCGCCTCAGTGGTGGTGCAAGTTATTGATGGTCTGGAGCGAGTTGTATTTTACATCAGCAGAAGGATGCTGGATGCAGAGACAAGGTATCCTGAGATCGATAAGTTGTGCCTCTGCCTGTTTTTCACCTGCACCAAGCTGCGCCACATCTTGCTCTCAGCGGAGATTATCATTATCTGCAAGTCAGATGTCATAAAACATATGCTGTCGGCTCCTATGTTGAAAGGCCGACTGGGCAAATGGATGTTTGCATTGTCGGAATTTGACATCCGGTATCAACCCGCGAAAGCGGTTAAGGGTCAGGCATTGGCCGACCTTATTGCTGAAAGAATCAACACTGATATAGCAGCGCTGTCTATACGAGCGTGGGCTATGTTTTTTGATGGATCGGTTTGTGATGATGGTTGCGGCATCGGCATTCTACTCGTGTCGCCCCGTGGGGCAACATTTTCCTTCTCCATCAGGTTATCTACCCCTCGCACCAACAACGTCGCTGAGTATGAGGCGATACGCAAGGGAATGGAGTTGCTCATCGAAGCTGGGCGAGCGTTGGAAATTTTGGAGACTCCAAATTGGTGATTTCCCAACTCACGGAGGAATACAAGTGTGAGAGCGAGTCACTCTTCCCATTATGGTTGCAATGCTGTGAGCTGATGGCACAGTTCCGGTACATAAACTTCACCTGGATCCCGCGATCGCAGAATACCGAGGCGAATGATCTTGCACAAATGGCTTCAGGCTACAAGGACGTAGCAGAGGGAGCTGATGTTCAGGTACAGTTCCTACAGGCCAACGACTGGAGAGCCGATATCTTCAATTACTTGAAGGATTTGGCTCGGGGGGCACCTAAACGGATAAGGTACAAGGCCATGAAGTGTGTGCTGATCGGAGACGACATGTTCTACAGGACTCTGGAAGGGCTACTACTCAAATGTCTGGGACCAACCGAGGCCAATCGGCTCCTACACGAGGTACACGAAGGCGCCTGTGGAACTCACCAATCGGCTCACAAGATGAAATGGTTGATCAGGCGATCAGGGTTTTATTGGCCCACCATGCTTGAGGACTGTTTCAAGTACTATAAAGGGTGTCAAGCATGTCAGAAATTTGGGAAAATTCAGATGGTACCAGTCGACAATGAACCCCATCATCAAGCCTTGGCCATTCCGAGGTTGGGGCATGGATATGATTGGCAAGATCAATCCTCCATCAAGCAAAGGCCACATGTGGATCTTGGCCATTACTGATTATTTCACTAAATGGGTGGAAGTTGTCCCTATGAAGTCAGTGAACTCAAAGGATGTTATCAATTTTGTGAAAGAACATGTCATTCATAGATTCGGGATTCCCCAAACTATCACGACCGATGGAGGTTCGGTCTTCATTTCTCACGAGTTTAGGAAGTTCTGTGAGGACATGGGAATCAAGCTGATCCGATCATCTCCATACTATGCTCAAGCAAATGGGCAAGCGGAAGCGTCCAACCAGAGCCTTATCAATCTGATCAAGAGGAAAGTCGATGAGCACCCTAGGAGGTGGCATGAGGTTTTGTCAGAGGCTTTATGGGCTTATCGCATGTCATGTCATGGAGCGATAAAAACCTCGCCATACCATCTAGTCTACGGACAAGAAGCCGTGTTGCCCTGGGAGATTACGGCGGGATCGAGACGTGTCACTTTTCAGAACGATCTAACAGCTGAAGAATATGCGGCTTTAATGAGTGACAGTGTTGAGGATTTAACTGAGCTTAGGCTGTGGTCGCTCGAAAAAATCAAAGAGAACAAGGCCAAGGTAGCTCGTGCATATAATAAGAAGGTGAGACAAAAGGAGTTCCACGTTGGCGATCTGGTGTGGGAAGCTGTATTGCCATTGGGGACTAAGGATGCAGCATATGGTAAATGGTCTCCAAATTGGCACGGGCCATACAGGGTCGATCAAGTTTTAAGAGGGAACGCGTACATGCTGGAACAAATGATTGGCGTGAAATTCCCAGATGGTATCAGCGGTCAACATCTCAAGAAATATTTCCCAAGCATGTGGGATGATGGACGATGAAATGTGGGGCCGATACATGAAATCGGCCAAATAAAAAACAAAATATATAGCCGATGCACGATCGACTCTAGAGGTTCAAAGCTGGCAAGCAGGTGCGGTTTACGAGAGCTACTAAAGGAATGCCTCGAAGGCGTGGAGGGCGTCAACACGGACACGATCCACCTCGGCGACCTCGGCTTCGTCATCTTCGTCCTTGCCCGTCACTAGCTGCTTGTTCAGGGCACGTATTTCTGCCAGATCGGTCTTCAGTTGAGCTTTGAGGCCTTCTGCTTCGTCTTGGGAGCGGGCGATGGATGCTTCCTTGTCGCGAATGAGCTGTTTAGTCGCCCGGACCTTCTCTTCAAGATCTTCCAACTCCTTTTTTAAGGATGCGAGCTCGGAGGTACTGACAGAGGTGTCAGTTTTGGCATCCAGAGACGCCTTTTTCTCGTTGAGTTGGCCTTCTGTAGCACCCTCAGAATCGGACCTATGCAAGTTTGAGCAAAATTCGCCAAACCCGCATAGAAACGATTCAAAGGTGCCCACCAGGCACTTTCGTGCGGGTGGAAAACGAAGTAATAACATTACACAACAGTCCTCGATGGGACCCACAGGCAGAGATATATATATAACGACTCCATGAGTCAAGAATACAAATATAATATACAAAGATCCAAATCACCTTGAAAGCGATAGCGTCCAGCTACGGAAAAGATGCAAATGGGGCTAAGAGCCTCAAGAATAACCAATGGCGTCCATAACCCCCCGGCCAAGCGGAAGGTAACCACGCTAACGACGTCGATCTCAAACCTGCTTAAACAAAGGGGTGCCGACAAGGGCAAAGGAAAAGAGGCGTCGATCTTGAGGCAGTGCACGGCGAGGCTAGAATTGGCGGTCCTCGCCTACATAGGTTTGGTGGGTGGCGGCAATGCAACATGCACTAAACAACCTATAGAGACTCGATACAACTGGCGGTTATCAGAGAGGGGTGAGAAATGACCTATCCGGATCCAACCTGAAGCTAACACCAAACAAACCCGTCCTGGTGTTTCCCCCTCGAGACCAATCGAGGAAGTCAACCGAGGAACTCACACCGTTGGCAGTTTTAATTATTCAGTTATCGTTGCAGCGATTACTAGTCAGATGTAGATAATCATCCTGATAAAGTAAGCAGTGGGCACTTTTAGTTGATCATTCCGTGATAGTGGCAACACTTACTAGTCAGATACATTTATCATGAGATAACCCAAAAACCCAGCAGTTGTTGGTACTTTTATTCAGCCATTCCGTTGTAGTTGCAAGATTTACTAGTCAGGTACAATTGTCGCAAGCGACAACCAACAAGCAATTGTGGGCAGTATTAATTAGCCATTCCATTATAGTGAAGCTGATTACTAGTCATTATAAGTCAAATTTATAACAATAAACTTTAGTTATGCTTGTGTATGATCGAGATACTGTGCTCCAAGTCGTCCATATCCGCGGACATGGCTTTCAGAAAGTTTTACCCGGCCGGGGTGCACCAATAGCAACACACGCTCGATCAACCTCGGAAAAACCAAATCAAAACCCAACGAGGCTTTCACTGAACAATCACAGGATTGAGAAATATTTCAGGGGCCACCCATTGAGTAGATCCATAGCGGAGTAAGCAAGCTCGAGACGGCCTCAAGGTTTCATGACAATGGTCATGCGGTAGGGAACCCGAAAGTGTGGCTGGGCTTGTCGATACCGCGTAATCAATCCGCTTACCTAAACAGTACAGTGTGCTCCTCGCACAAACGTAAATACATAAGTAGCATGGCATAAGTACAGGATCGTAAATAAAACCTCAAACTAGTTTGTGGCCCCAAGAAATAAGAATGAATCAAGCTCTGGCTCAGGGGGGTCCCATATACCTCCCGGATGTGGATAGCGCGATAAATCAAGGCAGTATCAAGTACTCGGGGTCTTACGGGACACAAGTGGGCGTTCGGAAACCAAATATTTTCTATCACCCACCGATGCCTCTGCTTATTTCAATTTTAGTTGTTAAACAGAAATTAAAGTGAAGATAAGTAAAACTAGAATCATCTCCAACAGCAACATGCGGCAATACATCAGCAACTGTGGCATATGACAACACGCAACAACACTTGAGCAAGCGACTACGACGCGCAAGTCCAACTATCTACCAAACAACAGGGAATAGGGTGTGTCCAAGGCAATATACGGCTGCAAGGGATATCACGGGTACGAAAACTAGAGCATCGCAAAACGGATAGCAATAGATCAACAGGAGGGAATAAAGACTATAAAAGTAAGATAGGTAGAAAGAGGGAGATGCTCGCCTGAAAACATTGTCGAAGGTTCAACCGAAGATCGGGGCGAAGCTCACATCAACTCAACGGCCTTATCATGAAGAAGCAAAACACTAGAATACACACCGGATGCAATATTTAATACGGTAGAAGATCGGCATGATGCATGCATGATGTATGACATGGCAAAGGTGCGATGCAATTAGGTCATATTAAGCGAACCGGGTCCGGCATTAATTAGGCGGTTCAAGTTGTTTAACTTCCCCGCAATTAAATGTTGTTTTAACATGGCAAGAGATAATACGGTTTCTCTACACAAGTTTAAATGAGGCCAATATAAGGCTAGATTTGCCCGCATATGGGCCCCATATTTAATTATTAGGTGAATCGGCATAAGGCCCCGAAACCACATGAATGTATGCATGCATGACCAATTAAATATGCAACAATTTGTTATTATGTTATAAAATAGGGTTTCGGGAAGGGGTGCACACTTTAGAGGGTACTCGACGGACTTGAGGTTCCGGGTTCGATTGGGTCGGTCTCGTGGTCGAGTTCGGTCGGCGAGGTTCGGATCTGGGGTTCGACGGAATCGTTCTCGGCGGGCTTGTTCTCGAACATCAGAGGTAGTCCTTGTCGCGTCCGGAAAGCAGGACTTGGGTCGCTGTTGTTCTTGTCGCATGCGGATCTTGTCGCATTCGCGGTCCCCGGGTCATGTTGACGATCATGGCGTTCTGAAAGAAGTACTCGGCGTTTCGTGATGATCTTGTTGATTCCATGGCGGAGGCCTTGGCGCTTCGGATCGGGGCATCGGAGTCTTGGGGTTCCACCTTGATTAACGGGGACGAACTTGGGGCTCGACGCCGGGGTCTCCAGGGTTCCCTGGTCTTCAGCTCCAAGTAGATCTTGCGCCCGACGCTAACGATCGCCGGCAGACTTGGGCCCGATATCATTGCGACATGGGCAGCAGAAGAACTTGATGTATCCTGTCATTGGTTGAACTTGACGTTCCCATGACGTACTTCTCGAAGGCTCCTGCGGTGCGGTGCTCTTGGTCTCGGCCAGGGAACAGAGGATTCTCGCGAGGGGCGGTACTAGGTGCGGCCCGGGGTCTTCGGCGGTACGGACGACGGCGTCCCGCTCGGGCGACGGCGAGGCGATGGCGCGTAGGGGGAGAACGGGCGGAGGAGGGCGGTAGCAAGGGTACGGCGGTGTGGTCCACCCCGGACGGCGACGATAGCACCGGCGGAGGCGGGCGAGGGGAGCATCCAGCGAAGGCCCGAGGCCGAGGCAGAGGCGGATCACGCTGAGACTGGACGGCGCAGCGCAGATGGGGCGGGCCAGCACGGGCTGAGCGGGAGCGGCTCATGGCGCAGGGACGCGCGGAGGGCGAGCGGGCCGGGCGGGGAGAGCGAGCACGGCAGCTTATGGGGAGCCGGGTGCGGCGAGGAGGAGACAGCCTTGCGGCGGGTCGATGGCGGGCGCTGGGAGGAGACAGTGGTGGGCGGACACCGAGGCGGGCGGAAGATGCGCGCGAGGCGGCGGTGGTGAGCGGAGCTTGGCGCGCTGGGGCCGGAGGAAGCTGCGCGGCTGCAGGCGTGGTCGGCTCAGCGAGCTCGGAGGAGAGCCAGCGGAGGAGGTCGCGTCGGGCGGCGCCAGGAGGTGGAGCGGCGGCGGCGGCCGGGTGAGCACCAGAGGGGTGGCGCGCACTCGAGGGAGGTGCTCGCAGCGGAGGCGGGCAGAACGCAGGCCGGGCCGCCGCGGAGGCGAGCGACGGCCAGGCCGCTCGGGGTGACGAGGGAGGCGGAAGGCGGAGCGACGACGCTGTTGGCGAAGCGCTGCTGGCCGGGCGCCACGGAGAGAGAGAGAGGAGAGCGACGGGAGGACGGACGGCGAGCGCGAGGTTGGCGAGGCGAGCGCGATCCGGGCCAGGGAGGTGGCCGGAGGTGGCGCGGGGCGGCGGCGGTGAGCGGGAGCGGGAGGCGCAGGGGTAAGGCGGGTGGCCGCGCCGTGGGCTGGGCGCGCGGCGTTCGGGCGGAGGTTGGGAAGGCTCGCCCGGCGGCGGGAGGCGAGCACGAGGCGGCCGACGGCGGCGGACCGAGCCCAGAGGGGAGGAGCGAGCTGGCGGGGGCGACGGCGGGGCTCGCCGGCCTCCTGGGGTGCGGGCGGCGCGGACACGCCGGCGGGGAGGGGGCCGGTGGCCGGCAGAGCGGGGAGAGGGAGATGGGAGGGACCGCGTGCGTGCGGGAAGAAGGGGCTGGGGGAGGCCGCATGCGGGGAAGGTTAGTGGTGGGGCCCGCAGGCGGGGTGGGTCCCAGGGTGGCTGATGGTGGGCGCGCCAGGCGGGGGTGCTGCGTGGGGTGCAGGCAGGCGTGTGTCGTGTCAGTGTGTGGTGTGGGTTGAGTGGAGGGAGGGGTGAGAGGCCAAGTGGCAGGTGGGGATTGGGTAGAGGGGAGAGGGGCGCTGAGGTGGCGTGTTCTGATTGGGTGGAGTGAGGTGGCCAGGGGTGCGGGTAGGATAGTGGGTAGCTTTAGGATTTAGGGGCGGGTGCAGTTGGACCGATTCAAAAACCTGGGGGTGGTCGTTCGGGTCGATCTGGCCCGTTCGACTGCCCCCACTAAAAATAATATAATTTTTATTTGTTTTAAACGGGCCGTATGCAATCCGATAGCGGCCAAAACAAAATAATCCGGAGCCCCGGGTTTGATATTTGATTAAAGTTGGGGCGTTTTAGAAAACAAAACGGGCGTTGCGAAAATAGTTTTAGCAAACAATGCATGATGATGACGATGCAATGCACAATTCAACGCGATTTTCTAGTAGTGGTTTTGCGGGATGCCACAATTCGACACCACTAACAATGGATCTCGCCCTCGAGATCCGCCTCATAGTACCGGAAGGAAGGCCGATTGCGATCCTTCGTGTAGATCCTCGCGACACCACTAACAAGAGTTCGTTGTCCGTGATCGTCGAGAGAACACTCCGGAGACAAAATGTCGAAGGTAGAGGTATCAACAAATAAATCCACCTCTATCTCCGAGGAACGGAGTAAAACTGCGGGACCCACCGATTCGATGTACAAGAGCGAATGATAAGAGTAGTCGGATGGTGATCAGTCCATCGCGCACCCAAACCATTACTCTGCACACGAATAGGCGGATTATGCAACCAACTCTCGGAATTAGACTGAAGATCTCGACAATCGAGGTTCGGAAAACAAAGGGGTGATGCAGACTCTGCATCGGATCTGGCGTAGATGATGTCGTCGCGTCGGAAAAACACCGAAAAGCACAAACAAGGAACAAAGAATGATACCGCAGTAGACGGATTCCTCGGATAGCATGGAGACCAGATGTAGCAACACCGTTATCGAAGAAGGAAGCGAAACCCTAAAGGTACGATTTGAAACCCAACCACGAGAATTCCGGACTCAAGAACGAGACGAGAGCGGATTCAAAACACGAGGCGTAAGAGGGGAACAAAGAGGGTAAGGAGTAAAGTCGGACCCAGAACTATCCAACCGATTTTGCAAAATAGTTTTGACACTCTACTTCCGTTAGCTAGGTTATCCTACAGTGGACTTGTGGGGTATCGAATCACGAGCTCGATACCACTCAGAGCACCCTCGATCGACCTATGCAAGTTTGAGCAAAATTCGCCAAACCCGCATAGAAACGATTCAAAGGTGCTCACCAGCACTTTCGCGGGTGGAAAACGGTAATAACATTACACAACAGTCCTCGATGGGACCCACGTAAGAGATATATATAATGACTCCATGAGTCAAGAATACAAATATAATATACAAAGATCCAAATCACCTTGAAAACGATAGAGCGTCCAGCTACGGACAAGATGCAAATGGGGCTAAGAGCCCCAAGAATAACCAATGGCGCCCATAACCCTGCCCGTGCCAAGCCGTAAGGGTAACCCCGCTAACGACGTCGATCTCAAACCTGCTTAAACAAAAGGGTGCCGAAAGGGCAAAGGAAAAAGAGGAGCCGTCGATCGAGGCCAAGACACGGCGAGGCTAGAATTCGGCGGTCCTCGCCTACATAGGTTTGGTGGACTGAGCGGCAGCGGCAACATGCACTAAACAACCTATAGAGACTCGATACAACTGGCGGTTATCAGAGAGGGGTGAGAAATGACCTATCCGGATCCAACCTGAAGCTAACACCAAACAAACCCGTCCTGGTGTTTCCCCCTCGAGACCAATCGAGGAAGTCAACCGAGGAACTCACACCGTTGGCAGTTTTAATTATTCAGTTATCGTTGCAGCGATTACTAGTCAGATGTAGATAATCATCCTGATAAAGTAAGCAGTGGGCACTTTTAGTTGATCATTCCGTGATAGTGGCAACACTTACTAGTCAGATACATTTATCATGAGATAACCCAAAACCCATAGTTGTTGGTACTTTTATTCAGCCATTCCGCTAGAAGTTGCAAGATTTACTAGTCAGTACAATTGTCGGCGACAACCAACAAGCAATTGTGGGCAGTATTAATTAGCCATTCCATTATAGTGAAGCTTTACTAGTCATTATAAGTCAAATTTATAACAATAAACTTTAGTTATGCTTGTGTATGATCGAGATATCGGCTCCAAGTCGTCCATATCCATGACATGGCTTTCAAAAGTTTTACCCGGGTGCACCAATAGCAACACACGCTCGATCAACCTCGGAAAAACCAAATCAAAACCCAACGAGGCTTTCACGACTGAACAATCACAGGATTCAGAAATATTTCAGGGGGCCACCCCTTAAGTAGAATCCGCAACGGAGTAAGCAAGCTCCGAGACGGCCTCAAGGTTTGCGACAATGGCTGTAAGCGACTGGGAACCCGAAAGTGTGGCTGGGCTTGTCGATACCGCGTAATCAATCCGCTTACCTAAACAGTACAGTGTGCTCCTCGCACAAACGTAAATACATAAGTAGCATGGCATAAGTACAGGATCGTAAATAAAACCTCAAACTAGTTTGTGGCCCCAAGAAATAAGAATGAATCAAGCTCTGGCTCAGGGGGGTCCCATATACCTCCCGGATGTGGATAGCGCGATAAATCAAGGAACAGGTATCAAGTACTCGGGGTCTTACGGGACACAAGTGGGCGTTCGGAAACCAAATATTTTCTATCACCCACCGATGCCTCTGCTTATTTCAATTTTAGTTGTTAAACAGAAATTAAAGTGAAGATAAGTAAAACTAGAATCATCTCCAACAGCAACATGCGGCAATACATCAAGAATCGTGGCATATGACAACACGCAACAACACTTGAGCAAGCGACTACGACGCGCAAGTCCAACTATCTACCAAACAACAGGGAATAGGGTGTGTCCAAGGCAATATACGGCTGCAAGGGATATCACGGGTACGAAAACTAGAGCATCGCAACACGGATAGCAATAGATCAACAGGAGGGAATAAAGACTATAAAAGTAAGATAGGTAGAAAGGGGGAGATGCTCGCCTGAAAACATTGTCGAAGGTTCAACCGAAGATCGGGGCGAATCTCACATCAACTCAACGGCCTTATCCGCGAAGAAGCAAAACACTAGAATACACACCGGATGCAATATTTAATACACGGTAGAAGATCGGCATGATGCATGCATGATGTATGACATGGCAAAGGTGCGATGCAATTAGGTCATATTAAGCGGAACCGGGGTCCCGGCATTAATTAGGCGGTTCAAGTTGTTTAACTTCCCCGCAATTAAATGTTGTTTTAACATGGCAAGAGGTAATACGGTTTCTCTACACAAGTTTAAATGAGGCCAATATAAGGCTAGATTTGCCCGCATATGGGCCCCATATTTAATTATTAGGTGAATCGGCATAAGGCCCCCAAACCACATGAATGTATGCATGCATGACCAATTAAATATGCAACAATTTGTTATTATGTTATAAAATAGGGTTTCGGGAAGGGGTGCACACTTTAGAGGGTACTCGACGGACTTGAGGTTCCGGGGTTCGGGATTCGGGGTCGGTCTCAGGGTCCAGGGTTCGACGGGTCGGCGAGGTTCGGATCTGGGGTTCGACGGAATCGTTCTCGGCGGGCTCGTTCTCGAACATCAGAGGTAGTCCTTGTCGCGTCCGGAAAGCAGGACTTGGGTCGTTGTTGTTCTTGTCGCATGCGGATCTTGTCGCATTCGCGGTCCCCGGGTCATGTTGACGATCATGGCGTTCTGAAAGAAGTACTCGGCGTTTCGTGATGATCTTGTTGATTCCATGGCGGAGGCCTTGGCGCTTCGGATCGGGGCATCGGAGTCTTGGGGTTCCACCTTGATTAATGGGGACGAACTTGGGGCTCGACGCCGGGGTCTCCAGGGTTCCCTGGTCTTCAGCTCCAAGTAGATCTTGCCCGACGCTAACGATCGCCCGGCACTTGGGCCCGATATCATTGCGACATGGGCAGTAAGAACTTGATGTATCTGTCATTGGTTGAACTTGACGTTCCCATGACGTACTTCTCGAAGGCTCCTGCGGTGCGGTGCTCTTGGTCTCGGCCAGGGAACAGAGGATTCTCGCGAGGCGGTACTAGGTGCGCCCGGTCTCGGGCGACGGACGACGGGCGTCCCGCTTTCAACGGGCGGCCATGAGGCAGATGGCGTTCGGGGCGAGGGGGAGAACGGGCGGAGGCGGCGGCAGGGGGTACGCCAAGGCGGTGTGGTCCACCCCGACGGCGACGATAATAGCGTGAGGCGGCGACGAGGGGAGCATCCGCGGGGGCGCTGGAGGCCGAGGCGAGAGGCGGACTGGGCGCCAGAGACTGGGACAGCGCAGAGATGGGGCGGGCGGCGATGGCTGAGCGGGAGCGCCATGGGCGCAGGACGGCGAGGGCGAGGGCCGGAGCGAGAGGCGTGACGACGGCTATGGGGAGCAGTCGGGCGGGCGAGGCGGAGGACCGAGCGGCGGGTCGCGAGGTCAAGGCGGCTGAGGAGGAGACGGTGGTGGGCGGACACCGAGGGCGGAAGATGCAGCGCGAGGCGGCAGTGGAGCGGCGGCGGAGCTTGGAGGCGCTTGGGGCCGGAGGAAGCTGCGCGGCCAGGGCAGCGTGGTCGGCTCGGCAGGCTCGGAGGAGAGCCAGGCGGAGGAGGTCGCGTGCTGGCGGCGCCAGGAGGTGGAGCGGGCGGCGGCGCGCCGGTGAGCACCAGAGGGGTGGCGCACGCTCGAGGGGAGGTGCGCAGCGGAGGGGCAGGCGAGGCGGGGCTGGCCGGCGGAGGCGGAGCGACGGGCTGGGCCGCTCGAGGGGTCGCGACGGAGGAGGAAGGCGGAGCGATGGCCTTGCGATTGCTGCCGCGGGCGCCTGGGAGAGAGAGAGGAGAGCGACGGGAGGACGGCCATGAGCGCGAGGTTGGCGAGGCGGAGCGGCGAGCGGGCCAGGAGGCGGCCGGAGGTGGGGGCGACGGCGGCGGTGAGCGGGAGCGAGGCGAGGTGGTAAGGCGGTGGCCGGGCTGTGGGCTGGGCGTGCGGTTGGCGGAGGTTGGGAAGGCTCGCCCGCCCGGCGGGCGAGGCGAGGCACGGGCGGCGGACCGAGCTCAGAGGGAGGAGCGAGCTGGGGCGACGGCGGGGCCTCGCCGCCTCTGGGTGCGGGCGGGCGCGACACGCCGGGAGGAGGGCTGTGGCAGAGCGGGAGAGGGAGATGGGAGGACCGCGCGTGCGGGAAGAAGGGCTGGGGAGGCCGCGCGGGAAGGTTAGTGGTGGGGCCCTTGAGTGGGTCGGGTGGGTCCCAGGTGGTGATGGCCAGTGGGTCTTGCGTGTGCAGCGTGTGTGTCGTGGTGTGTGTGCAAGGCGTGGGTGTGGTGGGTTGAGTGGAGGAGGGTGAGAGGCCAAGTGCGGTGGTGGGGATTGGGTAGAGGGAGAGGCGCCGAGGTGGCGTGTCGATTGGGTGGAGTGAGGTGGCCAGGGTGCGGGTAGGATAGTGGGTAGCTTTAGGATTTAGGGGCGGCAGTTGGACCGATTCAAAACCAGGGGTGGTCGCGGGTCGATCCGCCTGCTCGATCGCCCACTAAAAATAATATAATTTTTATTTGTTTTAAACGGGCCGTATGCAATCCGATAGCGGCCAAAACAAAATAATCCGGAGCCCCGGGTTTGATATTTGATTAAAGTTGGGGCGTTTTAGAAAACAAAACGGGCGTTGCGAAAATAGTTTTAGCAAACAATGCATGATGATGACGATGCAATGCACAATTCAACGCGATTTTCTAGTAGTGGTTTTACGGGATGCCACACCTTCAGCGGAAGTTGGGCGCGGCGCAGATTGATCCTTTCACGAGCTAACTTCACCCTTGACCCGTAGAAAGACAGAGTTATAACTGGCCAAAGCTTCACCTGCAATGCTACTGGGAGTTGGTCCTTGATTTCAGCAAGAACGCCCTTCACCTCCTCGTAACCTCGATCAACTCCTCGATCGGGAGGACAAGAAGGCTTTAAGACGCTGGATTTGAGGTAGAATGCCCCGGCTCGTGGTTCATCGTTGGCAATGAGGGAGTTGGTTCGATGGATTCGTGGTCGAACGTCGAAGCCTGAAATATCACAACCACAGCAGCCCAAAGGCGTCGATGCGTCAACATGTAAGGATGAGCCGAAGAAGCTAACGCATTCTCCTAAGATCGAGGGATAGCGGATGATGAGACAATCAGCTTGTGTGTGGTTGCCGGAGGCTTGGCCAAAGTGGTAGCCGTTCATCCGCACCTTCGGGATTGCTAGATCCGCTTGGGTATCAAGACTGCCCGGCTTTCCCGCTAGAAGCGTCCGTCTGCATGGAAGGTGTTTAGCCGATGTAAATAATGATGAATCGCGGATAAAAAGAAACAAGTGGTAAGAGCATGAAGGGTGATGATTTTCAAACCTCTGCTCGACGAAGAAGTTTGCAGTCCCTTGCGAACCCTCTTGGGACTCACAGCTGGCCCCGCCTCGACTGGTGCTCGGGGGGCAGTAGGTTCAGGAACCGACCGTTTCCTGGAAGCCGATGGTGGTAAATCTGGCTGTCTCGGTGTAATGGTCCTCTCAGAGTCTGTTGGGCCCAATGCTCCTCGATTGGTTTGAGTGTCCTCGCTGGAGGTGTCTTCGACGGAAGCCTGCAAGAGAAGGAGAGCTAGTAAGCACGAGCATGTCTGCAAGAATGGAAGAATGAAAGAGATCAGCCAAGGCATGGATCAGCGTACATGCGAACTTTCTGGAGAGGGGCTCCGGCGCCTCAAGGTCTTCCTGGCAGCTACCTTCCTCACCATCATTCTTGTTTTAGTTGGAACTCGAGAGGCAGCTGACTTGGAAGTTGCTTGGTTCCTGGAAGCCGGTTGTGGTGATATCGGCTGGTTCTGCATCATGACCCTTTTCAAAGGTGGCGAGTTTTTGCAGAAAAGAACCACAGGAGTCAAGGGAAGAACTCAAGGGGAGCCATCACGTAAATGAGGTTCGTGACCATCTTGTTGCTGCAAAGATAGAGAGTGGGTTAGTAGAAGAATCATTTGTGAGTTGCATCAAGAAAATGTACAAGTAGTGGTACCTGTTCCACGGGATATCATAGTCGAGATCGAGCTATTTTCAAGAACGGTCCCGAGCTCTCAAGGCATGAGTCTTCCACATCGACCACCAGTTTTCAAAGCCATCGGTTGATGAAGCGAAGGTGAGGTCGTTAGGAATTGGGATGGCCAGAGCATCGAAGAAGGAATAACACCTTTGACTGGTGAGAGGATCAGGCAGGTCGGCTCTGCTTTCTGTAAGATGGTGGAGAAAGAAATGGGGAGGTACTTGTCCAAGGCCAAATTGCCGAGCCACTACGACCGGCTGGTAGAATTCATACCCAGGCTTGATTATTCATTGGATGTACTCATGCCAACCGGAAGGAAACAGGGCGATCACAAAGGAAAAGAGCCGCTGAGTCCGTGTCATCGGCAAAGTTGTCTAGCCTGAAGGAGATTGGATTTTCAAAATGTTCCGATTCTTCCATGTAAGGAAAGAAGATAGGATTGTCCAGGACTTGAAAGAAAGTGTTGAACCACTTGGATGCCTCTGAGGATCGCTTGCTACCGCGTCTATACAAAGCTTCGCCGTAGCTGGTGCATCGGATCTGTTTCCCTTTGACATCTGGAAAGGTGCAACTCGCCAAAAGGGGGAAGTTTGGGACGTGGTTTTGAAAATACAGCTGAGCCCATAGCTGAATGAACCACCAAGGACCTCCTGTTTTGACTGCTATGCCAGAGAATAGCTTGACAGACATCAACTGGAGATATCGATAGACCTCTCCAAGGAACAGTTTGCCGATGCCAAGTTGAGTGCCTTTGGCAAGTTCGTAGGCTAAGGAGAGATAATTCTTGGTTGGAGCAAGGGAAGGGCCACAGAATATGAAATGTTCCAAGGAAGTTGAGAAAGGCGTGTGTTCTTTCTCCGTGACAGGCCTTTAGTTTTCATATGGCGTTGGAGGTAGGCACCCAAATGCAAATTGCTTTTGGAAGACAACAGTAGGGGACCTTGGTCACTTAAAAGAGAGGGTGATGTAACATCCGCATCAGAATCATCACCACGCCTATGAGTTGGTGTCATGGGCGTGACAACATAAAGCGATTCGAGCGCCGGACGAAGTAGCCGATGGTTTTAGAAGATTTTCATGTTTCTCAAGGAGACAATTACAAATGCAAGGCATCGGCTATTCCGTGGTTTCCCATTGGGATTGGTAAGCTCTAGCTACCTCCGAACCAAGAGACCCAATGTTCAGGGGATTAGGCCAGCTGCAAGCAGCCGGCCCAAGAGTTCAAATCTAGGTCTTGGCTTACGAAGGATTCTGTTGCTTCGCAAGAGATCAGATAGGTGACTAGATTCAGACGGGCCAAGACAGAGAGAATTTGGGAGAGAAGGATGCGGCAGCAGAATGTCTAAAACCTAAAAAATTTAATGGTGGAATAAAGCATTAATTCAGGTGTTGGACATTAATTCTAGCACCGTGTTCAGACTGCGAGGAGTAGGCGTACCTTCAGACCAGAGACCGCTGGGTTGGTGTTGGATGATTCCGCCATCTAGTTTGCCGGCGGAGATGGATCTATGCAGTTGGGGATCGAGGGTTCTTGTCATTGAGCTCGATCCGTCGGTGAGCAATTGGAGATCTGGGTCGCCCTTTTTTGAAGAGGGTCGCAGGCTACCGTTTGAAACTGGAAAGTGGCCGCTCAGATTTGTCTAAGTATGCGACCATATTTGACCTTGTCAACGTTTTTGGGAAAGCCGATGTTTTACCATCGGCTCTTTGAGCTTTGACTTGGTTGACTGTATGAGCGCAGTGTGGTGAAAGCCGATACAAGGCTTATCGGAACATCGACCTATTTTGACTATCGGCAAAATTGAGTTGGAAAAGCAATCTTCGAGTTGGAAAAAGCAATCTTTGTTCATTCAAAAGACGATTGTTTACAATGGAGCTGATTGCTTACAAAAGGAAATCTACTACTAGTTCCTAATCTAGAGGCCGGTGTCGTCGCCGCCGTCTTCGCCGTCGTCTTGTTCATTGTCATCGCCTGCCCGGGCGTCGTCTTATGCCGTCTTGAAGATGCAGTGGGGCCTCCTCGTCGTCGTCGCCTTGGTGTCCTTCTTTGGACCGGCGCCAAGCGCTTCACCGGGTACTGCCGGAGGTGTCCTCCTCCGCTTCCTCCTCCTCGGAGGATTCGACGCCATCCAGACCAGCGTCGTCGGTGCTCTCGCCTCCCGTTCCCGTCGACAAGGAACTGAGGCACTCAGCCGTCGGTCAAGGACTCATCGTCCTCCCAGGCGGCCCAATCCCTCTCGTCCCACCATTGTGGAGAGTCTCTGACGCCATTGGCGGGTGCTCCGGCGTCGGCTCCCGGTCGCTAATCGTGTTGGAAGATTGGGAGGAAAGGGCGGAAGAAGAGGAGGCCATGGCGGAGGAAGAGGGTTTTCTCGGCGGAGGAAGAGGGTTTTTTGGCTAATGGAGGAAGATGGGGACTGCAAACTGCTCAGATGAATTTAAATAAGGGGAATAGTGGGAGGCGGTTCAATGCCATAGCGGTTTCCCAGAATGTGGTGCCAAAATTGTCAAATCATGCACTGCGGAGAAGTTGAGAAGACAGGGCATCATGATGAAGGGGTGGCGTGACGATTCTGCTCTGCAACGCGTAACCCGATGAAAAAAGGGGGAAGAAAAAACATCAACAGAGTGGTTTCGGAATTATTATTGCCAAAACCAGGGGGGCATGTGTTATCGCCATATTTTGGCCAAAGGAGGAGATGGGCCGTAATCAAGATGGGCTTGGAAGATACATATATGCAACGTGTTATTGAATCGGCTTTGTGCGTGGATTTGGGCTAAATTGCCCGTGTGTCTGTATATTGTAGTAGTTTCCGTTTCGGTTTAAGTAAGAGATAGAGTTGTAGAGTTATTCCAAAGATAGAAAGTCTCCGGACTATAAATATGTACCTAAGTTTATTGAGAAAAGGAGGACAATCACGTTCACAACAAACACAATCTCTAGATCGCCACCCCTTGTTTCTAGGGTTTCTTCGGTAAGTGTCATGCTGCCTAGATCGCATCTTGCGATCTAGGCGATTCGCTATGCGTTATTTGGTGTTACTCGTCTTGAAGCCTTGTTGATGGCGAGTAATACTTTTATCATAGATTTGTTTAGGTTAGCATCGCATTTTCGCTATGATTGTTTAGTTATGCTACCTCTAGTCACCTCGCTACCTTTGCACCTTTTCGGTGTAAGGGTAGCATCTGCTTGATCTTTATTCGATTGATTTGATCTGTTATAGTTATGCCTTGTTTTCCAAGGTTTAGTTTGATATCCACGTAGTCGCCTTGCAAACGGGTTGAACGATCCAAAATGCGTGAGGATATGGTTTGCTAGTTCGAGAGGAGTTGTTCCGGAATTGACTTTACGTCGGTTGTTAGGCCTTCTAGGTTAGTTTTCTATCATCTTTGTATCTACCGGGCTCAATTACGTGTAGGATGTTCCAATTACGTGGTGAAACGTTAAACCGTCAGATATCGATTTAACTTGTATTGATGAAGCAAAACCCCATGTTATTATAGATCTAATGCAGAACCATGGGATAATCGGCTCAGGAGCCGATTCACGAGAAACCGGAGCAGCCACGGCTCGAATTTTACGTATACTTGTTTACCATGCAGGAAACTGATCGAAGCAATCCATCACCTTCCTGACTAGGTATAGGTCAGGTGGCACGCCCTTGAACCAAGACAGGACGTGTGCCGGAGTTTTGCGGGCCGTTGCCCGAGGGACCAGGGCCCACCAGCAGTTCTGGGAGCCTCCTGGCTCTTCGTGTTGCTCGTCGCTGTTCGCCGGTGGGTTTTGACAGGCAATAGTCCTTCAGGATATAAAGGATCTTGAGTAGCTATACCACTTCTATCGTGGGAATAGTCACGGCAGATGCTGCAATCGGCAGCGAGTAGTAGAACGAGGGGCAAGGGCGGCCAGCCATCTGCGGTGCGAGATGAGGGCAAAGACACAGGGTTTTACCCAGGTTCGGCCCCCGGAGGGTAAAGACCTACTCCTGCTAGATTGTATTATGGAGGTGTTACAATGGGCGAGCTCGGCGGCTAGGCAGCGAGTCGCTTGGGTGTGTGAGGGAACGTATCTCTACTCGCCCTATAGGGAGGTTTATATAGGCTCACCTCCCCTAGGGTTTACATATCTCAACCGATTCAATTAAAGCTTCGGTAGTCGTTTAACCTAACCCGACTGGGCCTATCTACTCGCTTGGGCCTTGACTTCGATCGCTGGTCCCTCATTGGCTTCAATCCATTCGCCGTCTGCAGCCCACTCGCGGTTCTTGGGCTAGTCGGAACGCCTTGCGGGTATACCCGAGGCATATCCCCATCAGTAGTCCCCGAGGCCGTCGTCGATTAGGCGTAGGTGGCTGCTGGCAGTCGGAGTATACGGCTTCAGAGTAGGCATCCAGTCGAATCGTCGGCGGGCTCCTGTATAAAGGAGGAAACCAGTGATCCAGGTCGCAGCTCTGGCGAATCGAGTCGGCGAAACACTGTCATAGTGATTGGGTCGGCGAGCCGAGTGGCTGTAGTTGGACTATCAAGCGTGGTCAAACTATCCAACGGTAACTTTTGGCGTAATCATCGCGCGGTAACGGTTCCCTGATTTGGTGGGTAACATCCCCTATATAAGGGGAATGGCAGGCGATCGGAGAGCCACCTTCTCACCACTTCTTCCGATTGCACGCATTTTCCTTCCCTCGCATCGCGATCCAGCCGACCCAAAATCCCCCGACCCCCAACAAACCTCTCGGCCATGGCCCTTTCCACCGAACCGTGGGGTAGATCCAAGTGCACGAGGGCGCAACTGGCCTCTTTCGAGGAGGCCGGGATCTTGCGAGTCGTTGTTGGCGATTTCCCCGCCGGAGAGACCCGAACCCGCGAGAGGGAATTCATCTGTTTCACCAGTCATCTCGAGCGGGGGCTAGGGTTTCCTACGTCCATGTTCTTCCGGCGCTTCTGCGCCTACTACGAGATCCAGCCTTCAGATCTGGGTCCCCACAGCATCGAGCAGCTCGCCATCTTCGTGGCGTTCTGCGAATGCTACTTGGGTTGCCGGCCCTACTTCCCCTTGTGGCAAGATCTGTTCCATGGACGGATCAGCCAGGAAGCAATGCCCAATGCTAGCAGGCGGCCCGACGCTTCAGCTCAAGTCCAAAGCTTCATTCTTCGATCTGATGTTGCCCGCCAAGGCAGCAAGCGACTGGAAGAAGTCATGGTTCTACGTGGCCGAGGCGACCCCGGAGGACGAGGTGGCGATCCCGCGGTATTCCGCCAATCAGTCCGAGCCGCGCCATCTCCAAGTCGTCAAGCTCCCCAACGATCAGCGGATGGTCGTCGACGAGATGCTCCAGACCATCCGCGGTCTGAAAAAGAAGGGCCTCCAGACGATAAACCTGTACAACTGCTGGCTCGGGCGGCGTCCTTCGCCCGCCAGTAGCGACCACTACATGTACCAAAGACACGGGCCGGGAGACTCGACGGCCTGCTCGGCGAGTGGAAGCCGGAGGACTATCTCCCAGATCAAGAAGATTACCCGTGGTGTACCGATGCGCAGTGGGGTCGCCTATACCGCCAGCGTCCAGCTCAGGTAACCACTTTACTTTTCTCGCATGCAGCTTATGCGATGCGTAATTCTGATTTTACTTTGTATTCATCGCAGCTATTCCAAGTGGTGGAAGGGTGGCTCACCTTCGGACGACGAGAACTCGAGCTCGTCCGCCTGTATGAGGCGAGTCGCCGCCGCTAAGGACGACGAGGACGACGACGACGAGTCCGAGAGGAGGTCGCCCATTGGTCCGAAGACCATGGACAACGACATCGCGAGATCGAGGCAAGCAGAAGCCTCGAGCGTCATGACGACGACGATGAGCTCCCAGAAACCACCTCGCGCTGTCAAGCCACTCCGTCGAAGAAGAAGAAGAAAGAAAGGGAGGCAAGGGCCCCCCCCGAAGAAGAAGACGAAGCCATCGAAGCCGGCCTCGCCGCCGCACTCGGCGAGCAGCTCTGATGCTCCCAGCCCGGCCGGTGACGACGCACCACCGCGATGCTGGGCCGGACGCGGCGACCGTGGAAGTGCCGCTGGCTTCAATACCTCCGCCATTCGCCCCAGTCTCTGGGCTGGGGGAGGCTCCGGCTGCAACGGCTTCGCCTCGCAAGGAGGCTCCTGCCGAACATATCCCAGAGGCTCCACCTGCGGCCTCAACGACGAAGAAGCCGTCCGTGTCTTAGGCATGCGACGTCCTGGAGATGGGGCTCGATGCGCCATCGGGCCCCGAATCGAAAACCAGCCGGCCTCCGTACGGGGCTACGCTTTATTCCAGTCGCCAAGTGAGTGCACTCACCCTTCCTTGTCTTTTATAATATCTTCAATTATTTTTGCTTATACGATTGATGCACAGGACTGGAGTGAAGAGGATGGGCCATCCGACCGTGGCTAAGGTGCCGCCCGTCGTTAGCGAGGAGGATCCTTCCCGCAAGAGGAAGGCGGACGAGGACGCCGTCTCGGCGGATGGCAGCAAGAAGGCCAAGGGTGACGACACCGTCACTATTTCCGACGACACGGTGGTTGCACCAGCCGGACCCGTGATGGAGACGGCCGCGTCTACAAAGGAGGGCGCTCCCTTGCCTGGACCGGCGGAGCCGACCTCTTTTGGAGCGGGTGCCTCTATCGCTACCTTCCCACGCTTCGTGACCAAGGCGGCCGCGGCTAGTGGGACTTCACCCTCAAGCCACGCTCACGGGACCGCCGATGCTGAAGTCGACCAACGTCGTGGGCATACGCCGGCTCTCCTTGCGTCCGTGGATGCGATACAACTCCACAGCATGCTTGGCGCAGCCATCCAGGTACATCCAGTCCCCGAGGATCAGGTCGGTACTTTGCAGCGGCCTGATTCTTATAATGTCTTAATTTTGTTTTTCGCATCCAGTCCCCGAGTGTGCACGCGCTAAATTTTAGCGGGTGGGCACTTAGGAATTTCTTGATCGCCAGTCCCCGAGTGCGCACTCGCTGAATTTTAGCGGGTGGGCACTTAGGATTTTCTTGATCGCCAGTCCCCGAGTGCGCACTCGCTGAATTTCAGCGGGTGGGCACTTAGGAATTTTGCTTTGATTAACCTTTTTGGTGATGTGCAGGGTCTGCAGCTTGAGTCGGCTGACCGATTGGCCGCAAGGCAGCGTGCGGATAAGGAGCTCGCCATCGTCCAGGAAGTGAACAAAGGGCTTCAGGTTGTTGCCACGAAGGCAGAGGAAGCTCGCCAGGGGCTTGTCCCCGCTGGTGAAATGGCGGCGGCGCAATCGGCTTTGAGTGCCGCTGAACAGCGGATCGCCAACCTCGAGCGCGAGCTGCGGGAGGCAAAGGAAGAAGCGAGCTCGGCTGACGGGCGAGCTAAGGCCGCCATTGCAGCCGCTGAAGAGGATCGCAAAGTGTCGGAAGTCCTTATTGCTGGGCTTCAGGACGACCATACGTCGCTTCAATGCTTCATCACGGAACTCGCTCGCCCGCTGCTTGGTAAGTACATCTGCCCCTTCCGGTGGTTGTGTCCTTTGTGGTGTCCGTCGTACTCATTATTGACTTCTGCTCGCAGGTCGCATCATCGATAGCGAGGAAGAGGCGAGCTCGTTCGACGCGAGGCAGTGTGTAAGCATGCTTGTCGATTCGGCAACATTGTCGGCGACGTGCATCCGCGCCTATCTCCAAGAGATATCGCCCACGGAGGTGATTCCCAGCGACCTCGTTGAGGTGTGGAAGTATTTGGAGAAGGCGCCCGCGGTCGTTGAATTCATGACGCGGTCGGCGTTTCGGCGCGGAGCATCGACGGCACTTAGTCTTGGACTTGCCCACTTCCCCGAGGACTTCGACGTCGACGATGTGACGAGTGGATATCCGTCGTCGACTGGCGCGGTGGAGCTGTCCGAGGTTCTCAAGTTGCAGGATCGCGCCGCCACGTACTCAGAACGTGTCTGGGCAATGGGCGACCTCCTTCCGTACCAGGAGACGGTCGTCGCGCCGAACGACCCCGAGCCGCCACATCGTGACTTCAAGGTCGAGCAACCTTTTCGCGTGGCAATGGCTGGTGAACTGACGACGTATCCGTCGAACCCGTACACGCCGTTCATCCGCAATCGCCGGGATGTTGGTGAGTCGTCATCAAAGCCTGCAGAGTAGAGTAGTTTGCCTTGTGGTGTTAGCAGCAGGTCTGCCATGCGGGCATATTTTGTAGCATGAAACAATGCGATATGCAATTGAATGAGACATCGTGTCTATTTTGGTATTTGTTGTGTGCTTGTGATTGATTTTTGAACGAGTCCCCGAGCGCGTCCGCCCTTTTTGTGGGGTTTACCTCGTATGCGATATATGTGTTGTTGTTATGTGTTTTGTTATTTTGGTCGACTACTTGCGCCTCGAAGAGCCAGCTAGGCGACTCCCTTGAGTGCTCTGTACTTTACCGTTTTCCCTTGCGCGAACGAGGTCGGGTGGCCGAGTCCCCGAGCGTGGTACTTGGTTGTTCTAGGCGCGACTCGAGGGTGGTTGAGGACTTAGCGCGTTGGTTTGAGCGCGTCACTCCTGCCTGGCCCGTGGGGTCAGTCGCGTGGCGAGTCCTGGGCATGCTCTCCTACTTGGCGTTTTCCCTGACCGCTCGCGATGAACTGGTCTTCAGTCCCCGGGCGTGGTACTTAGCCGTTCGAGTCGCTATGCCGAGGATGCGGAGGACCAAGGTCGCTGTGAGAAGCGAGGGCAGTTGTCTTGGCTCGTAGAACCAGTCGAGCTAGGCGACTCCAATGGGGCTCCGGGTGGGCGTTTTTCATGGACGATGCGAGACCTGAGTTGACTCAGTGCTCTTACACTGCACTACTTAGCCGTGCCGATCGCTGTACCAAAGGTTGACTTCTGCGGTTAGTGTAACGCTGTTATTACGAGTGCGAGTGGCACAAGTCATGGAGAGTAGGCGCAATTTGCGGTAACCGTTTCTTTTTATTTCATAGCGACTGGAGAGTACATGTGTGGGGTTCTAGGAGTAGAACTTCCGTAGCAGGTTTACATTCCATGGTCGCTTGACGTCGAGTTCACCGTCCCCGGGACGTCGATGAGGTAGTAGGCGTCGTTGCCGAGTACGCGCCCGATGGCGAATGGGCCTTCCCACGGAGGGGAGAGCTTGTGCATGCCCTTCTTGTCCTGGATGAGGCGTAACACCAGGTCGCCTTCGTGGAAGGTGCGAGCTTTCACCCGCCGGCTGTGGTAGCGGCGGAGTCCCTACTGGTAGATAGTGGTGCGTGACCGAGCGAGGTCACGTGCTTCATCGAGTTGGTCGATCCCGTCTTGGCGGGCAAGCTCGTTCGCGGCCTCCGTATAGTGGACGACCTGCGGCGAGTCGTGCTCGAGGTCGGTGGGCATGACTGCCTCGGCGCCGTAGACCATGAAGAAGGGAGTGAACCCTGTCGATCTGTTGACTGAGGTGCGGATCCCCATATGACGAGGGCAACTCGACCCAGCACCGGCGTGCGCGCCGAGTGGTACTGAGTCGCGCCGGGCCGTGGAGGATGCTTTGGTTGGCCCGTTCCGCCTGGCCGTTGGATTCGGTGGGCGATCGACGCGAGGTCGAGCCGGATGTGGTGCTCGCAGATTCGCCATGGCTCCTTGGCGGTTGGTGCCGTTGTCCGTGATGATGCTGTTTGAGAACCCGTAGCGATATATGAGCTCGCGCAGGAATTTAGTGGCGGTCTTCCCGTCGCATTTCCGGACTGGCTTGGCCTCCACCCATTTCGTGAATTTGTCGACGGCGACTAGCATGTGGGTGTAGCCGGAGGGGGCCTTCTTGAAGGGCCTACCATATCCATGCCCCCACGAATGGCCAGGTGATGGGGATTTTTTGAGCGCCGAGCTCGACGCGCGTCTGGTTGGCGTATTGCACCCGCACCGCTGGACGATATCGACGATCGCGCGGTGGGCTAGTAAAAGCCATGTCGCATAGCCTTGGCGACCAGGGAGCGGGCGGCGGCATGGTGGCCGCAGTCACCGGAGTGAATGTCGTGGAGGATCTTGCGTCCTTCAGCTGGTTGGACGCAACGTTGGAACACGCCGGTGACGCTGCGCTTGTGGAGCTCGCCGTCGATGATGGTTTATGTAGGGGTTCGTAGCATGGAAAACAAAAATTTTCTATCGCATACAAACAAACAAGCCAAGATCTATCTACTAGATTGTAGCAATGAGTCGATGGAATAACTTACCCTCGAAGATTCCAAAGCGGTTAACGAGAGCAGATTCTCGTGGGTGATGTAGTCGTACTCTTTCCGATCTCAAGATCGTGTAGACGATCCTTCCGGCGCTGCGTTCGGCGCTTCCAATCGGTCACACGTTCGGTACTCGTGAAGACCTTCCTCCCTTGTTCCGGTAGAAAATGAGGTTGTAGCACTCTCCTCGCGATTCCGGCAGCACAACGGCGTGGTACCTGAAGTAGAGGGGAAATCCCGCAGGGCTTCGCCTTAAGCCGGAGCGAGTATGGTGGAGTATGAGAGAGGGCTCTTAGTGGTCTAGGGTTTAGACACACCAATTAGAAGGCTCTAAACCGCAGGCTAAAGCAATTAGAAGCTCTAAACCAAAACGGCTCTAAACCCGAGATTAGAGGATAGGAACTTGTGTCTAGAGGAGGAGGCCATGCCCCTCCTTTTATAGGTGGAGGGGCTGGCGCGCCAGGGGAGGGAGGGGAGTCCCTCCCCAACTCGGCCTAGGCTGGCCACCGGATTGGAGAGGAGAGGGACTCCTCCTCCAAGTTGGTTTCAACCTCCTCTTGCTTGTTTCCCACAGTTTCTGTTCCACAGTTTTCGCTTTCCAGTTTCTGTTTTAGCCGTTTGACTTTCAAACGGCAGTTTGACTTTTCAGTTTTGGAACAGCAAGAACACTTAGTACATGATGCAATCATTCAATGACACATTCATGTACCTCCCCGAGTGCTTGACAATCCGGAACCTTCTAGAACATTCCGATGAAAACACGGAATCATTCGAACTCAAACGGGACTTTCCTTATATGAATCTTATTCTCCGGACCATTCCGGATCACCTCGTGATATCTTGGATCCCATCCGAGACTCCGAACAACATTCGGTCTCTTTCTCATAATACCATAACTACTCAAACAACGTCAAATCCTTAAGTGTGTCTCCCTACGGTTCGTGAATTATGCGGACATGATCGAGACACTTCTCCGAACAATAACCAATAGAGGAATCTGGAAATTCATATGGCTACATATTTCTCGATTACTTTGCGATCGAATGAACCACTTACATACGATACCAATTTCCCTTTGTCTCACGATAGTTTACTTATCCGAGGTTATGATCGTCGCTATCTCCGCATACCTAGTTCAACCTCGTTCTTGATAAGTACTCTTTTCTGCCCGTGATATGTGATCCCTTGTGACCCAGTCACATGCTTGCAAGCTAATTGGATGACATTCCACCGAGAGGGCCCAGAGTATATCTATCCGTCATATGGATGGACAAATCCCACTCTTGATCCATGTGTTTCAACCAATACTTTCCGAACACTCAATGCCACCTTTATAGCCACCCAGTTACGGTGTGGTGTTTGATGTCATCAAAGCATCCATCTAGCAAAGGTGATATGCATGATCTCATGGTCGAAGGAATTAGGTTACTATGTATCAGAAAGCATATACAATTGAACTTATTGAAATGACTTGATCTTTATGCTACGCTTATCTATAGGAGTATGTCCATCACATCATTCTCCTAATGATATGATCCTGTTGTTAATAACATCTCTATGTTCATGATCAGGAAACCATGATCATATATTAACCAACAAGCTAGTTTAACAAGAGGCTTTACTAGGGACTCTTATTTTAGTTTACAAATCACACAAGTATTAATGTTTCCGGTTAATACAATTATAGCATGGTATGTAAACATTTATCATAAGTGTGAAGATATGATAATAACCACTTTATTATTGCCTCTTGGGCATATCTCCAACAGTGTAGGACTTGCATCGACGAGCGATCATCCGAGCGTCCGTCTCGTCTGCCGGCAGGGTGCCGGCTTCCAGGTAGGCGATGTAGGGCTTGGTCCAGTCGTCTGGCTCGTGGACGAGTGCGACCAAGGCTGCCTCTGGTTGGAGTGGGACTCCGATGTCGATCTCCCTCGGGGGAGAGACTGATGGCTTGGTGATCGTGTCGAGGAAAACGCCGGTGGGTGGTGCGAGTCGAGCCGACCCGATGCGAGAGAGTGCGTCGGCCTCCTCGTTCTTCCGCCTGTCGATCCACTCGACGGAGTAGCCGGTGAAGTGTCCGCCCAACTTGTCCACTGGTTGGCGGTACGCCGCCATGGTAGGGGAGACGGCGTCGCAGGTGCCAGCGACTTGCCCCGCGATAAGGTAGGAATCTCCGTAGCAGCGGAGGCGATTGACGTTCATCTCCTTGGCGGCTCGCATGTCGTGGAGTAGGGCCTCGTACTCAGCCATGTTGTTGGTACAGGGTGTGAAGTCGAGGCAGAGGATGTAGCGGAGCTTGTCGCCCTTTGGTGAAGTTAGCACTATCCTGCGCCGCTGCCGTCCGCGTTCTTGGAGCCGTCGAAGTCACGGGCTCCAAGATGGAGGTACAAAGCTTCTCGGCTGCCGGGCCTCTTCCCGGGCGATGAAGTCTGCTGCTGTGCGACTTGATCGCTGTGGCTCGTATTTGATGTTGTGGATGCCGATCTCGACGCCACTTGGCGACCCGGTCACCTCGCTGTTGCGGATAATGTCTTGCGATGGTCTTTGAAGACACGACCGTGATCGGTGCTCACAGGAAGTAGTCTGGCGCGGCTGAGCTCAATACCGCGCACTAGCTTTTGGTATCAGGTACCGGGCGCGACTTCGGTGAGGACCTCGCTGATGTAGTACACCGGACTGGGCGCTCCTTTCCTTCCTCTGGTCGCTCGACGACCATGACGGCGCTGACGACGCGCTCGGAAGCCGCGACGTAAACCAGCATGGGTTCTTTGTCGGCGGGGGCAGCGAGTAATGGTGCGACGAGTAGCACCTTTTTGAGGTCTTGGAGCGCGTCGTCCACCTCCTTGTCCCACTGGAAGGTGGGGTTCTTGCGCATCAGGCGGTATAGGGGCATCGCCTTTTCGCCTAGGCGGGGGATGAAGCGACTGAGAGCCGCTACTCGCCCGGCCAGCTTCTGGACGCCGCGCAGGCACTCGGGTTTGTCGAGCCGGGCGATCGTGTCGATCTTCGTGGGGTTCTCCTCGATCCCTCGTTTGGAGACGACGTACCCTAGTAGTTGTCCGGCGGGTACACCGAAGGTGCATTTGCCTGGGTTGAGCTTTATCTTATATCTTCACAGGTTGGCGAATGTTTCCGCCAGGTCGGCGAGTAGGTCGCCTTGGCGAGCCGATTTTACGACCACGTCGTCGATGTAGACGTGGATGTTGCGGCCAATTTGGCTCGCGAGGCATTCTTGCATGCACCGCTGGTAGGTCGCCCCGGCGTTCTTGAGGCCGAAGGTCATGGCGGTGTAGCAGAAGGCTCCGAATGGCGTGATGAACGCCGTCTTCTCTTCGTCTTCGACAGCCATTTTGATCTGGTTGTACCCAGAGTAGGCGTCGAGGAAACATAGCGACTCCGAGCCCGCGGTTGAATCGATTATCTGGTCGATCCGCGGGAGGACGAACTGCTCCTTTGGGCAGGCGCCGTTCAGGTTTGTGTAGTCGATACACATTCTCCAGGTCCCGTTCTTCTTCTCGACCAGGACTGGGTTTGCCGACCACTTGAGTACTTGATTGGCGGATGAAGCCGCAGCGGTAAACGCTGCACCTCCTCGGCGATTGCTCGACGGCGTTCTTCATTGAAGGGCCGCGGCGACCGCTGATGTGTCGCACTTTGGGGTCGGCGTTTAGCTTGTGCTCAGCGAGCTCCCTAGGGACACGGGCATGTCGAGGGTTTCCATGCGAAGATGTCCTGTTCTCACGGAGGAACTCGATGAGCGCGCCTTCCTATGCTGGGCTCATGCCCATCCCGATCGTCACCGTCTGGCTGGAGTCGCCTAGGACCAGCTCGACGGTGCGGGTGTGCGTCGTGGCCTCAAAGGTTGAGGTGTTTGCGCCCTCTGAGTTGGTCTTCTTGAGTATGGTGGGGTCGTCGTTGTTGACTCCGCTCGCGTACTTGGCGAGCTCATCAGCGTGGTTCGTCTCCGCCACGATGACGGCGTGGGCGAGCTCGGCTCCTTTGGCCTCGCACTCGGCGGCCATGTCGGGGTCGCCGTGGATGGTGATGACGCCGCACGGCCCAGGGAGCTTCATCGCGTTATGCAGCGTGAGGGCGCTGCCATGAATTTAGCGAACGCTGGCGCCCGGTGACGCAGGGTAGGGTCGAAGGGCACCTCGAAGACGATCCGCCGGTGCGGAAGTTTGCGGTGTGCGAAGGTGACCGCAGCGTAACCTTGCCGATCGGGTACGCCTTCCGACCGGAACGATGTCGTGGAATGTGTGGGTCGTCTCGATCATCGATCGCGGAGCCGCTGAAGGTGTCGAGGTACAGGATGTTGATGGAGCTGCCGCGTCCATCAATGTCTTGGGAGCCGAGTCGCCGACCTTGGGCTTGACCACCGGCGACTCGTCACGGGTACTCGCGTGGCGAGTGGTCTTGGCGGCTCCGGTGATGGCTGCTCGACCAGTTTAGGCGGGAACGTCCACAGGCCTTGCATTGACGGCGACAGCGCAGGCGATGACCTTCTTCTCGCGCTTCGTGTTGAAGCCTGTGAAGGTGTGAAGCGAGCCGGCCACTTTGCCGAATTTTCCGCCGTTTGGCGGGTCGTTGTCGGGGTCCTCCCGCGCTCGCCGTGCCTTCTCGATTTCCCTGAGGGTGTGGCAGTCGGCGGTGGTGTGCGTTGCGGGCTTCCCTTCCCTACTATGAAACGCACATGGTTGGTTAAGGAGAGCCGCGGGGTCGAACCTTGGCTTGGCCTTGTAGTTGCCACTGTCGCGGCGTTGTCCTCCATCGCGACGGAAGCTCTTGGGCTCGCATTGCGCGTGCCCGGCGTTGGCGACGAAGTCGACTCGCCCGTCATCGCGCTTGCTTGAGGCGAGTGCCAGCTGGCGTAGTCGGACCGGCGTCCGCCATCGTTCCGCGTGCGGCGTTGACCTCTGACTCGTCGTCGGTTTCTGGTTTGGATCTTCCTCGGCGTCTGCTTTGGCGATCTCGAGGAGGTCGGGGATGTTGTCGAGTGTGCGGGAGTGTCGCTTGAGCTTGGCGACCAGGGGCTCGTAGCGGCACGAGGTCTTGAAGCAATGGATCGCGGTGTCCGGGTGAATGCCGACCGCGTTGTACCAAAGTTCTTGCCACCGTTGGACCTAGTTGCGGGTCGACTCGCGGGGTCCCTGGACGCATCGCTGCAGGTCCTCGATAGTGGTGGCGCGAGTGTAGGAGCACTCGAAGTGCCTGACGAAGACGTCGCGCATCTCCTCCGAGTCGATCATCCCGGGAGGTGTTGATCCATGCCGCACGCCCCTCCATCATTAGGGGAGGTAACAGGCTAGCGTGTCGATGTGGCTGTGATCCCCATCGCCATGAGGTATGTGTCGAGCCAGACGGCGGGGTCGTATGAGGAGTCGTATTTTTCTATCTCTTTTGGCGCCTTGAAGTTTGGCGGGTATTTCTCGCCTCGAATCATTGGTCCGAAGCACTTGGCTCCGAGTCGACTGAGCGATCCCATGGGCTCGCCGTCGCGGCGATTGGTTAGGGTATGTCGCAGGTCATCGCCGGGCGTCGCGCCAACTTTGGTTGTTGATGATGTGGGTGCGGGCCGATGGGTTGCCGTTGGCGGCGACGAGGTTGGTTGCGGCCCGGGGTCGTTGGTGGAGAGTGTCGCGTGCGGGTCGGTGTTGAGCTGCAGTGGCTCGTGGCGGCGATTGAGGGTGTTTGCCGGCCGCCGGAGGCCGCCTGCCCGAGGAACGCGAGTATACTTGACCTTGCGAAGCACCGCTCTTGCTTTCGGCGGCCTTCGCGAAAGCGGCCTCAGTATTGGATCTGTAGGCGCCACACGGTGGCCGTGATGTCTTTCCGCTTTCGCCTGCCACGAGGTTGTCCATCGGGTGGAGAACATGGGAGGCCGTTCGCGTCTCGCTCCGTGAGGAGACTACTATCCGCGCTGGTCCACAGGAGGGTGCGGTTGGGTGGAGGTGGCGCCATCGCCGCTGATCTGGCGGGGCCGGCGCTTCCCCTGGTGGCGCGTTCGCAGATCGCGGCCGCCACGGCCGGGTCGTTGCGTCGAAGTTCGAGGCACGCCTTAACGGTGGGGTTCAGCGTGACCTGATCCGCTGGTGGTAGCGTGATAGCTCTGCGCCACACCGCCGAGGCGAATTTTTCGGCTTGCTCCTTGCGCACCGCCTCCGCCAGTTTCAGGCGGAGTTCCTCGACCTCCGTTGCCGTGGCGTTAGGAGGGATTGGGGTGGAGAATGGATCCTCCGGCGGATCGGTGCCGGTTGCCATGTAGGTCGCGGCGTGGCGACCGGTTCCATCGCGGAGGTCGGCGGAGTTCTCCGACCCGGAGTCGAATTCGAAGATTCCGAGGATGGAGGGGTCCTCGAAGTCTCCCACATTAGAGACCTGGGCGATGGAGCCCGCAGATGAAGCCGCGGTGATGGATCCGGTGAGTGACGCCGGGGTCGCCGAGTCGGCGTCGTCATTGAGGGTCGCGTCCTCTGCGGCCGCTGAGTTTTCGGCCACGTTGCTGTGGGCCGAATTGTACTCGGAGGCAAGGCGGTGGATCGTGCAGATCTGGCTCTCGGAGAGCCGATCGCGTGGCGGCGACTCGCGGATGCGAGCCAAATCCTCCGAGACGATGACGTCGGTGAGGCCGACGAAGAGGCTGATCGTGCCGATCGGCAGGATCACGCGTCGCGTGACGGGTCGCGCCACGGACGTAGCTTTCGGCAAGATTTGGAGCATCTCGCCGATCGCTATCATGCGGCCGGTGGCGACCGCCTCGTTGATGGGCAGATTGGATCTCGCCAGAACACGGTCGGACCGCCAGGCCCCACGGTGGGCGCCACTGCCGTGGGAATAGTCACGGCAGATGCCGCAATCGTAGCGAGTAGTAGAACGAGGGCAAGGGCGCCAGCCATCTGCAAGCGAGATGAGGGCAAAGACAGTGGTTTTACCCAGGTTCGCCCCTGAGGGTAAAGACCTACTCTGCTAGATTGTATTATGGAGGTGTTACAATGGGCGAGCTCATGGCTAGGCAAGTGATCGCTTGGTGTATGAGGAACGATCTCTACTCGCCCTATAGGGAGGTTTATATAGGCTCACCTCCCTAGGGTTTACATATCTCAACCGATTCAATTAAAGCTTTGAGTCGTTTAACCTAACCCGATCTGGGCTATCTACTTCATGGGCCTTGACTTCGATCGCTTGGTCCCTCGCTGGGCTTCAATCCATTCTCCGTCCTGCAGGCCCACTCGCCGGTTCTTGGGCCAGTCGGAAACGTCTTGCTGGGTATACCCCGGTAGGCATATCCCCATCAACTCCTAGTTCTAATTCCATAACCATGTTTATCTCGTGAAGCATTAACTAGCATATCCATTTGCACCTTAGCAAGTTGATCAAGTTGGGTTTGAACCATTTGAAAGTGTTTACAAAGAATTTTAATATCATTAGAAGTTCTTTCCACAATATCTTTCAACTCATGGATAGCTCTAGAGTTTTCCAATAAATGATTCCAAACTTGTTTATTAAAATTACCTTGTTTAACAATAAATGTGTCAAGTTCCTCTAAGCATTGCTCAGGAGGCTTACCATAAGGAATATCACCTTCATTAAAGTGGAGAGAGTGTACCTCAATAGTAGATGAGTGGGGAATTGGCTTACATAATTCTTCTATAGGAGGTAGATTCTTCACATCTTCAGCTCTAATACCTTTCTCCTTTAGACACTTCTTAGCTTTCTTCATCACTTCATCATTCAATGCAATAAATCCCCTCTTCTTTGTTGTTGGTGCTGGAACTGGTTCAGGAACAATTGGTTTAGGAGTAATAGGCTCAAGTGTATTTATAGTTGAAGTCCAATCATCATAATTCTTGCTTATCTTGGTCATTAATTCTTCAGCATCCGTAGGAGTCCTTTTCCTGATAACACAATCAGCAAAGCTATCTAGGTATGTCCTAGAATCATCAGTTAGTCCATTATAATAAATATCAAGAAGCTCATTCTTAGATAATGGACATTCAGGATGTGCATGAATCAAGGCACAAAACCTTGTCCATGACTCAGGCAATTTCTCTTCTTCTCCCTATTTAAAATCAAAAAGTCTCTGCAAAGCAGCATGTCTAGCACTGGGAGGAAAATATTTCTGGAAGAAAGAAGCAATCAAGCAATCAGGGCTATCAATGGATCTAGGAGCTAATCTATTAAACCAAGCCCTAGCTTCTCCTTTTAATAAAAAAGGGAAGATCTTAGTAACAAAGTACTTGCGCATCTTAAAATCATCAGAGAACAAAGCACTCATAGTAGAAAGCTCATTCATATGAGCCCAGCACTCTCATTTTCAGTCCCACAAAAAGGTTCTTTCTCAACAATATCTAAATAAGACAAAACAAGAGAGAAATCATAGTATTCATCTTTAATATCTATGGGAGAAGTGGCAAACTTAGGATCAGAGGACAACTTAGGCATGATAGTACGTCTAGCAAGGAGACTCTTAATAGCACTAGTACCATGTGTATTTCGGCACTCTTTAACAAAATCATCAGTGAACTCAATGTAACCATCATTAATATCATAGCTCTCACTAGCCTCAGGTGAGCTAACAGGTGTAACAGTGTCTTCACTAGGAGTTTCGGTATTTCCTAGACTAGCCATAGTAGCATCTAGAAAAGGACCTAATGAACCACTCGCATCAAGCACAGTAGAAGTAACATCATGAGCATCAAAAGCAGTTTCAGACTCAGTAGTAGTAGCAGTGTGTGTAGCATGTGTACGTGGTTGTGGTGTAACAAGCTTACTTATAACAGACGGTGAATCAAGAGCAGCAGAGGTGTTTAGGACTGTACATCTTCTTGTAGTGGATGGTAAAATAGGGAACTTTCCATCACGAGACTTCCCCATGATAAAAGGAGTAGCAGTGAACAATAATAGATCCAAGTGAACTCACAAATAAAGCTATGCTCCCCGGCAATGGCGCCAGAAAATAGTCTTGATGGCCCACAAGTGTAGGGGATCGCAACAGTCTTCGCGGCTTGTATTACCCAATTTATTGATTCGACACAAGGGGAGCCAAAGAATACTTGCAAGCCTTAACAATTGAGTTGTCAATTCAGCTGCACCTGGAAATAGTTCTTGCTCACAGAAGTTTATTAGTAGTAACAGTTTGTAGTAGCAACGGCAATAGTGAAACAGGAGCAATAGTAACAGTAGGATTCGAGTGCGGTAGGCATAGGGATGGATGGACGGGCATTGCATGGACGAGTCTAAACATGTAACTTCAAGATCTAGGGCATTGCAGATAAATAATAACAAGCATCCAAGTACTAAATAATCCTAGGCATGTGCTCCAAATATAGTCATACGTGCTCGCAATGAGAACTTGCGGAACATCTTACATCCAAACCAGCGAGGCCTCTAGGGAACTACTGGCAATTAAGGTGCTCCTTTTAATAGAGCACCGGAGCAAAGCATTAACACTCCATGAACACATGTGATCCTCACACCATAGCTATCCCCTCCGGTTGTCTCAATTATTGTCACTTTGGGGCCTTTGGATCCGGACAATGATATGTGTACACAACTTGCAGATAAGATCACAAACAATACTATCATAATGATTCAATAATAAGCTCGGATCTGAGATCATGGCACTCGGGCCCTAGTGACAAGCATTAAGCACAACAAGTTGCAACAAAGTCAAATAGCACTAATAGAGATACTAGGCACTATGCCCTAACAGATCTTATTCGATTACATGATAGAACTCATCCAATCCCTACCATCCCTAAGCCTACAGCGGGGGATTACTCACTCATGGATGAGGGAAACATTGGTTGTTGATGGAGATGCGTTGGTGATGATCATGGCGATGATCCTCTCCAAATTCCCCGTCCTGGCAGGGTGCCAGAACGGAGTTTCTGGATTCGAATCTTGGTTTCTGGTGGCGGCGGCAGAGCGGAACTCTTTCTGGAAAACTATCGACCCCCCCCCTCGGTTTTTAGGTCGAAAGGAAACTTATAGGCGCAGAGGGAGGCCGAGGGGGTGCCTGGGGTGGCTGCACCCCCTCCTGGTGTGGCCAGTGGTGGGCCTGCACCTGGGGTGGGTGTGGTCCCCCATGCCTCCTCCCCGACTCCTCTTCTGGCTCCTTGGATCTTCTGGTGAAATATAGTTTTTGGCATATTTTCCGGGATTTTTCCTGATAGTTCATTTTCTACACAAACACAAGACACCAAGGTGATTCTGCTGAAAACAGCGTCAGTCCGTGTTAGTTGTATCCAAATCACTCAATTTTAGAGAAGAAACAATAACAAAGTGTTCGAGAAAGTAGATACGTTTTGGACGTATCATTCATGAATTATGCAGACATGATCGAGACTCTTCTCCGATCAATAACCAATAGAGGAATCTAGAAATTCATATGGCTCCCACATATTTCTATGATTACTTCATGATCGAATGAACTATTTACATATGATACCAATTTCCCTTTGTCTCGTGATACTTTACTTATCCAAGGTTTGATCATCGGTATCTCTGCATACCTAGTTCAACCTCGTTACCGATAACTACTCTTTACTCGTTCCTGTGATATGTGATTCCTTGTGAGCCTGTCACATGCTTGCAAGCTAATTGGATGATATTCCACCGAAAGGGCCCAGAGTATATCTATCTGTCATATGGATGGACAGATCCCACTCTTGATCCATGTGCCTCAATACATACTTTCCGAACACTCAATGCCACCTTTATAACCACCCCGAAGTGGTGTTTGATGTCATCAAAGCATCCGTCCGGTGATGGTGATTAACATGATCTCATGGTCGAAGAATTTAGGTTACTATGTATCTAAAAGCTTATAGCAAGTGAACTATTTTAAATGATTTGATCTTATGCTATGCTTATCTATTGGAGTATGTCCATCACATTATTATCCTAATGATATGATCTTGTTGTTAATAACATCTCAATGTTCATGATCAGGAAACCATGATAACATATTAACCAACAAGCTAGTTTAACAAAAGGCTTTACTAGAGACTCGTACATGTTCACAAATCACATAAGTATTAATGTTTCTGGTTAATACAATTATAGCATGGTATGTAAACATTTATCATAAGTACGAAAATATGATAATAACCACTTTATTATTTTCTCTTAGGCATATCTCCAACATGACTAAGTACACCAACAACTTATGATAATTATAAACTTTATACGTAATCTTCTTTTATTTTCATGTTAACTTGTAATTGGTTTTGGAATTGATTAATTTTAGTTTGTTATTGAGATTTTAAATTGGCATGAAAAGGCCCAAAAGAATATAAGAAGGGAACATAGGAGATATCACACTTACATGGATCGACTATGCCCAAATAAATAAAAAGCATGCTCACTCTATCCTAAATTAGGACGTATATAGTTTTTTTTTATCAAAATCAATAAATTAAACGTTTGATCAACTCCTTTTTAACAAAATTTCACCGATTTATTAATAATTATCAACAATAGTATAAAAACCCCTAAAAGTAATAAAAATTACAATTAGGTCCATAAACCACCTAGTGACGACTATAAATACTAGGTCGAGCCGAAGGCGCGTCGCCGTCCTCGCCCCTTTATCACTGGAGCCGGGCAAAACTTGTCGTAGTAGAGCTTGTTGTAGTAGACAAATAGGAATTCGCCGTGCTACGGCCCAGAAGGACGAACACACTAGAGCAGCAACCATTGTTAATGATGACATCTATAAATCGGAGTAGACTGACCTAAACTCACAGCAGCGAACTAGATCCTAGGAGATCCGCCGGACATATGACTCCACGCGCCCGCCGACACTACATGCACCACAGGAGCGAGAATAGGGCGAGAGGACCTTCTCAACTATATGGAGAAAATTATCAATATCTACAATTTCTAATACACACCATATAAAAATATATTTCATAATGTTCTAACAATACTGAATATGGATTATAAATATCAACATATTTTTTTATATAGTTGGCCAGATTTTGAAAAGTTTGACTTTGATAAAAGAAACTATGCGTCGAGGGAGTACATGGATCGATCGAGAACTAAGAAAATTCTCGGTTGATCCTAGGCGCATTCTTGAAAGAGTTAAATACATTAACAGTCCCTGTATTTGTCGAACGGGCTCGATTTAGTCCTCATATTCGGAATTTGCTGAATTTTATCCGTGTACTTGTGAATTGGACTCGATTTAGTTCTAATCCATATTTGACATCGAAATTGCGCCGACTTGGATGCCACATGGATGCGTGTCCCACTTGCAGGAGTGAAGATGGACTGAAAATTTGCAGTTATTCCCTCTGACGTTACTCGTTACCATTAGTTAACCTCTTCTCTCCACTTTCTGGTCGAACGATCACCACCTCCGTCGCCTGCCCGTCGCCTCTGTCTCCGCCGAGTCCTTCCTTTTTCCTCCCTCGAACAGAACTCTCTGAACTAAAAGGATCTATAACGGCGTGGGCGCTCTGCATAATGCATCTGATGGGGAGGGGGCTATGTGCAAATATCTGAAGTGGAAAAAAACGTTTGAGATGTGAGATGCCAGAATCCAGTCCACGTGGCATCCGAATGAGCGTAATTCCAATATCAAACATGAATTATGACTAAATCGAGTCCAATTCACAAGTATACGAGTAAAATTTAATAAATTCCAAGTACGAGGACTAAATCAAGTCAGTCCAACAAATACACGGGCTATTAGTGTATTTAACTCCATTGAAATTATGCAACATTTTTCTCACCACCGGAAGAGTTCATTTGTGCATTGCATTTCACTGGTAAAATAAAGAGAAAATTCGTTCATTTTAAACAGGACGACCTAAGGGGTCGAGGTCAGGCAGAATGGACAAAAATAACCCTTTTTGGTAAGGATTTCACGTAATAACCTCTCGGCGTAAAATTTTCACTGGACTAACCCTTTGGGTAACATCTAACAGCAAGGCGCTGCTAGGCGCTATGCCCATGCCAGCGTGGCACCGCCTGGCACGGCCCCGACCCCACCCGGCCGTGTGACGCCTAGGCACTATGCCTAGAGCGAGTAACGCCCAGGCGCTATGCTCAAAGTGTAGCGCCTAGGCGCTATGCTCTAACGTGTAGCGCCTAGCAGATAGGCGCTACACTTTGAGACTTAACCTGTCGCGTCCAGGCCCCCTCCCTACCCCGACCCATTCACTCCCCAAGCACAGGAAGAACAAAATAGGGCATCGACGGTTCCTCTCCCCCCCTCTCTCAAATCCATCCCTAAAACCAACAGATCTGAGGGATTTCACCATGGATTTGCTTCCCCATACCTCCCTCAAGGTAATCCCCACTTTTATCCTCTCTTTCATCCAATGAATCTTGCACATTATCTTCTAAGTTGTTTGAAACCCTAGGTCTAGTTGGATTCATAATATGGCCTATTTGTGCATGTTTTTGGTTACTTGGTAGTTATATATTAGTTGTATTTGATGGGGAATGGAAGTGTGTTGTTGATTTGCATTGTATATGATGGTTGTATATGGATTTTTATGGATGTGTGAATAATATGCTCCCATATTCTTTGTAGTTTATTGTATAAATTGAAACAATGGCCACATAGCACACACATTTTAATGATGTTTGGAATATATATGTAGGATGGTGTGGCTACTTGAGGATTACTATGATCATGAACACCGGACATACTTGATGGCGGAGAAGCATATGGTAATAAAACCATGGTTGAACTTCTTTGTTTTATTTTTCTATTGATTCAATTGTGTTGGAAAAAACATAATGTTCGATCTTGTATGTATGCAGAGGCTTCGTCCCCTCAAGCTTCGGTCTCATGGCGCGTCTTCGAATGACATGTCGTACGACGAGCGGTACACTGAGTACATAGAGCGGCTAGGCATCCTCCCTTTCATCACGCTTGTGAGCCGGTCGACGCCCAACCTCAATGCGGCTGCTATCACCGCACTTGTCGACCGGTGGAGGTCGGAGACGCACACTTTCCACCTCCGGACCGACGAGATCACCCCTACTCTTCAAGATGTTTCCATGATCTTTGGACTTCCTATCGCGGGGGAGCCTCTCTATATGAGCACAGATTCTGATGGGTGGCGCAATGCGATGCAGCTACTTATTGGCATGGCTCCTGAAGAACTTGAAGATAGGAGCAAAGACAGAGTCCCAGCAGGCGTGACATATGCGTGGATTGTGGAGAACTTTGCGCATTGTCCAAACCCCGCCGAGACTGAGGTGATCGAGACACATGCTCGTGTGTACGTGTGGTATGTCCTTTCTAGGACTATGTTTGCTAACATCGGAGGTAGGACCGCTCAGTGGATGTGGCTGAAGGCACTAGCAAACTGGGATAGCAATATCAGCTGGGGTTCGGTGGCTCTTGCCTGCTTGTACCGGCAGGTAATCACCTGTGCACTCTACATTCATTTGTATATGTTGAGTCCACACATATGCTATCCTGACCTCTTTTTTGTTCACTTGTAGTTGGATGATGCCTATCGTAGGGCAGGCCAAAATGTCGAAATAGTTGGTGTTATGGTTCTTCTCTCGATATGGAGCTGGGAACGCTTACCAGTTGGCCGTCCAAAAGAGGTGGGCCACCATCCGTGGCCATTGTATAATAGAAACCCTCTACGCCTCCCGACTTGGGCTTACAAGTGGGACGTGGTATCGGAGATGACAAGCGATGTCGATGCCATGTACCTGAAGTACACGAACGAGTTCGATGCGATTAGGCCGAGCAGGTAGATGTTTGTCTCTACATCACTCCCCATAATATTTACTTCACAAGTCAAAATCGATACCAAACATGTTCTTGTGATATGTTGCAGGTGGAGTGGGAGCATTATGGTTATGGGGACCAGCTCGGTGTTTCTCCCGGGTTTGATATCAACCCGAAGTGCTTGGACGAACAATGTCTCTGGCTCATGTGTTGCCCATTGATTTGCAATTGGGCGGTTGAGTTTCATATGCCACAACGGGTGATGAGGCAGTTCGGGTTGTTTCAGTGCAACCCTCCCATGTGGAAGGACACCGACAAGGAGCTTCATCGGTTAGTTATCATGAGAACTTGTGCTCAACTATTGTAGATGGTACTAACATGGTTCTTTGTTGTTATTCAGGTTGGACATGAAGAGGAAGAGGAAGATCAAGAATTGGGATCACCATCATAGGAGGCACGCCATGGACTTCCTCATTTGTATGGAGAAGGATCGACAAACGGAATGGAATAGTGGAAGACCTCATTCCGGAGTTGCATTCAACAACTACATCCATTGGTTTCTTTCTAGTACCCGTGTCTCCATTTGCCTGCCGTCCTTTCAGGAAGAAATATTGGAACAACCATGTGTGTTCGATGACCTTGCCTACCACGAGTACAACCGACAGGTTAGGGAGGGGACCGACATCCCGATTTCTTCCTCGCTCAACTTTGCGGTAAAGTTATTGTTTCCCTTACATTACTTTTATTTCCCTCTCATCTCTTTCTTGCCTAACATGTTCTTGTTCTTGACTCTATAGAGAACGGAGATAAAGAAATACGCCGACGATGCTGAGGCGATTCTTTATGATGCCCCTAAGGGGAAAAAGGGAGAAGTCATGATGCGAGACTTCCTTAAGGTACGGATGCGAGACTTCCTCAAGATAGGCATGTTCTTGTTCTTTACTGGTTTTGACTTATCTTGTTATTTGTTACAATGCTCGGCACAAAAGATGCGTCGGTTATCTAACCTACTAGGTTGTCGCGATCCTGAGTACACAACCCCGTCCAAGTCAACTACTAATCCGTCGGCCCATCTTCAGGATGACGTTGAGGATGAGACAACTTTGGCGATTTGTTCGGAAGATGAGGTATGGGACAACCTTATTTCTTACCTGCATTTAGTGCTTTCTGTTTCCCATGCATTTTCATAGCCATACAATCTTACATGTAGCTGTCTCGTATGGAGAATGATATGGAGGAGGAGTACCGGATTCGTTCTGCATACCAGCTGAAGCCAAGGAAAGAGTTCCATCGCTACACTCCGGACGACTTCCGTAACAAAGGAAAGTCCAATGTTGTCGAAGACGAGCCGCCACGGAGGTCAAGAGCGACTAGGAGGACGAGAGGCCTACGATATGATGATGATGACGAGTCGCAAGAAGAAGAGGAGGTGACAAAGAAGATACCTCCGAGCAGGGGCCGAGGCCCAAGGACGCGTGGACGGAAGTAGGTCATGTATGGCACAATGTTGACGATGATGTACTATGTTTGAGACTATGTATGGGTTGATGTATGGCACTATGTTGATGGACTATGTTGATGATTGAGACTATGTTGATGTATGCCACTATGTTTATGTTTGAGACTATGTTGATGATTGAGACTATGTTGATGTTTAGCCACTATGTTGTATTATGAAACTTAATATATTGACATATGTGCACTTGTGCCGTGAAACAACTGAACCCAGTTCAGTTCAGTAGTGTAGCGTCTGTCTGCTAGGCGCTACACTAGCAGATTTCGATTGCTCCAGAAATAACAAGAGCATACTGAGAGCAAACCGAGAGAAGCCAAGCAAGTGAAAACTCTAAGTCAGAGTGTAGCGCCTGTCTGCTAGGCGCTATGCCCCTGTGTGTAGCGCCTAGCAGACAGGCGCTATACTAGCAGATTTCAATTGCTCCAGAAATAACAGGAGCGTACAGAGAGCAAACCGAGACGCTAGCTCTGACTTAGAGTTTCCCCCCGCCTACGATCTCTCGGTTTGCTCTCTGTATGCTCATGTTATTTCTAGAGCAATCGAAATCTGCTAGTATAGCGCCTATCAGACAGGCGCTAGACAAGTGTAGCACCTATCAGACAGGCGCTATGCCTTGAAACTGTGTTCAGTTCATAGATTTCCCTATTTTGAGACTGACGCGACATGTTTACAAATATGACACAAGACAAATATAAGACGAGGGATAGCATTTCATGACATACTCGAACAGAAGCATCTCAAACATGGCGTTCATGCCCTTAAGGGGCTTTACATACTAATAGTTCGACAGTGTTCAAAGTTCACAACATTGTCAACATGTTTCAAGTTCTACATGCTCAATGGTCCACGAGGCTCCGTCTACAAGTCAAAAGCATAGGCCCTTTGCCCTTCCTCTTCTTATCTTCCTCTTCCTCCATGGAACGCCACGCCGTTCTACATAGCCGTTCCCTCTCCGCATCACGAGCCTCCTTAGCAAGGCGCTTATCTTCCTCCTCTTTCTTGCGGAGCTCGTCCTCACGTTGCTTGCGCTTCTTCGCCATCTCCTTGTTACACAGCCCTTCGTGGTAGAGCCTTCTTATTATGCCACGATCGATCTCTTGGATACTCTTATTGGCTTCAGGTTGCTCGATATCTATCCAAGTGTAATACCTGCATACCGGAAGGGGAGACTACAAGAAAATAGTGCATGTTACTACTATGATATGGAATAGTTGACAACTTGGGCATCCACTTTCTTTGACTGAAATTGCATCCAATCATCAATCTTAGGTGGGTACTTGTATTTGTACTTATTCTTGTAGTCCCCCGCAATCTGCCGGTCCGTTTCCTCTGAGTATTTTAGAAAATACCCATTCATCATGTCGAATGTATATCAGACTATTTCCATTACGGGCAATGCACGGACACCTTTGAGCAACTTGTTGAAGGCCTCTGCCATGTTGCTTGTCATTTGGACATACCTCTGTCCACCGTCATCGAAAGCTCGTGCCCACTTTGTCCTTTCTTCAATGTTCCTATCGAGAAACTCTTGACCACCTGCATTAAGCTCTTTGTTGAAGAGAAATTTGTTGTACAAGTTTGAGAAACGACATCCCATGAAAGCGAGGAAACAATCTTGTAGATCATCGGCCAAATCCTTGCTCTTGTATGCCCTATAGAAGTTTGCACAAAAGTGTCTCATGCACCAACGATGGTACAACGGAGCATGGCTGGGAATATCTTGGTCCACCGCATTAAGAATTCCTTGATGACGGTCCGAGATGACACATATTGCCCTATGAGGGTTAATATCTTGGTTCTCAAAATATGGAAGAACCACTCCCAATTATCATTGCTTTCCACCTCTACCAAAGCAAAGGCCAAAGGAATCAACCGGTTGTTGGCATCATTGGCTATTGCAATCAAAATAGTGCCCTTGAATTGACCGGTCATAAAGGCTCCATCAATGGAGATGACCGGCCTACAATGTTCAAATGCCTGAACACATTGCTCGAAAGCCCAAAATGCACAGCCAAAAATTCGAATGGTTCTTCCGTTTACAATCCTTGTCTTATTCCATAAGGTTCAACCACATGAACCATGCCTGGGTTAGCATCGGCCATCGCTCCCAACAACCTTGGGATTCGGTTATAAGATTCCTCCCAATCACCGTACAACATCTTGAATGCGGCTTGCTTAGCCTTCCATGCCTTCCCGTACTTCACCTCGTAGTGAAAGAGGGCTTTCACAAGCTCCATGACCATCTTGATGCTTATTATTGGAAATGACGCGATGTCATTGGAAAGCCTATAAGCGAGGAACTCGGAGGTGAGTTGCCGGTGCTCGTACTTTGCATCCTTGCCATCCACCACCGAGCCTCGGCACATGTGAGTTGATACACAACTAGATATGTGCCAATCGGGACCTCCCTTGAATGGTCTTGCACGCACAATCCAAGGGCATCCTTCCTTCTCGCACTTCACCATGTAATGCTTCTTGATGTCCGAGTGCACGACCATGTAAGGATGATGATGCTTCACCGAGAAGTCCTTTATCCATTGATTAAATTCCAACAAGGTCTTAAACCTTGATCCTTTGCAAAAGCCATTATTCACGTGATTGTCATCCCGGTAAGACCTTGTCCTTGGTCCAAGCACTATGCTTTTGCCACATCAACCGTGGCTTCATCCGTGATACTAAGATCACGAAACAAAGGCACCCGATGGTTCCGCCCCAATACGGTATGGTGGATTTCGGCCTCTCTAGCCGTGAAACCCTCCTCGTCAACTTCTTCTTCGGGACCGTCATCATCCGAGTCCGATGCATAGCCTCGAGAATACGGGAGGTCACGGTCCATGTCATCTTGAGTGATATATTTCTCCAAATCACCAACATTGTTGTCGTGGAGTTCAACATCATCATCATCATCTTCACCCTCACAATCATCATTGTCCTCTTCCAACACTTCGTCTTGGTGTCTTGAAATCAGGCTCAATGTTTGGGTTAAAGGAGGTTCACTCCATAGCTCTTGCTCTACGGGTGGAGGACTCCTACTATCCAATGGGGAGGCAAGACAGTTCAAGTCCAAAGGCAATGAACTATCAACCTTCTTGGTGGCAAATAGCTCAAGAGCCTTGTCTAGTGATTCGGCCACCACCTCCTTGTATGCAAGCCAACGAGCCTCGGAGAAGATACGCATGGTCTTCCAACGGATATGCATTCCAAAACCCACATTATGTCTTCCCTCCAACTCAACAACATCACATGGGTCCATCCATTTCAATTCAATCCTCACTTGCTCCAAGACCTCGACATAGGTGGGACTACGCTCAAACACAATATCTAGCTCATCCGGGTCTGTTTCTATGTTGCCTTTCAAAAAGGCATCCTTGTCCACATGATGAACATGAACAATTCTTGCCATCCCTAACACATAGGAGAATATGTTTATTAACTAACCATGACAAGATAATCAAAAATATACTAGACACATTACCAAACCATAAAGCTAACAAGAACACCCTCTCTTACATAAGCAAACCCTAACCCTAGCCATAACATTCCAATAAACCAAACAATGACATTTCAACAACCCTAAAACCTAACTAAATGCTTCATACACATCTTTATCCCAGCATTGTCCAATGAATCTAACAAATTTCCAAACATTTCTCTCCAAATCAAATTTCTAGGGTTTCAAGCCAAGTCCAACCAAAATCAAATATTTCAAGAGGTCAAAACGGAGGGGAATGAGGGAGGGTACCTCTAGTAGCTGGGGAGAGGCACAAATCCACCAAATAAAGCTTCCAATGTGATAGATTTGAGGGGGGAAGAGAGGGGAGAAGGGGGCGCCTCCTTGGTGTTCTTCTTGGCTGGGTCGAGCTGAGGGTGAATGGGTCGGGGTGGAGAGGGGGCTGCGCGCTGCTGAGTAAGTCTTTAAGTGTAGCGTCTAGCAGATATGCGCTATACATTAGAGCATAGCGCCTGTGCGTTACTTGTCACAGGCATAACGCCTATGCGTCACATGGCCGGATGGGCCAGGGCCGGGCCAGATTGTGCCACGCTGGCAGGAACATAGCGCCTAACAGCAAGCCTTGTTGTTAGGCTTTACCCATAGGGTTAGTGCAGTGAAATTTTTACGAGAGGTCGTTTCGTGTTTTTGTCCATTCTGCCTTGAGGTCACCTTTTAAAAGAGTAAACTGAATCGACGGTCCTAATTCTTTTTCCGCACCTTCACTTTGGTCCCTATACTTTAAAATTGCATATCTAGATCCTAAATATTTTGTAAGTGATTCACCTGAGGTCCTAAAATCGGTTTGACCCGCATTGAATGATGCCACGTCAACAACAAGTCCCACTAGCTGTACAGGTCACCTACATATTTGGGAATAAGTCCCCCAAGTTTGTATTTTCTTCTAAAACATGGTCTGTGAGTATAAAATATGCGACATCCCAATTAACCACCCGATTACACTGATAAGGCATGAGTGCGGCTGATCAAACACAGATGCCCTCTCCCGATTACTACGGCTCCTTGCCATCGTAATCACCGCGTGCTAGGTGAGAAATTCTTTGCCAAACTACGTCCTCTTGTCAGCGTAATCGAGTGGTTGCGTCCATTGGCCGGTACGTTATACCGGTGAGCTTTGCGGCGATGTCCTTTTTTGCACATGTTGACAGTAGGTTCTGTATGAGACACGGATCAACTTCTTTCTTTGCTCCAATTTTTCAGGTTCTTGATGGATTAGACGACTCCTCGTTTTGAACACCAATCAACTGACATTGTTGTCGCTGATCAGTTTGTGCTCAACTGAAGTTCTTTCTACATCGTGAAGTGCTACTTACATTTGAGTATCTGAGATTGTGTTACGCCCAAGGTTGGGTGCTGGCCGTATTCCCGTTCATTCATGCTGGTGGGCCGGACGACGGGGTCTCTGCAAGGCGCCATGCTCATCCCGGGCCTCCTCTATGGCACCATGGTGGTGAGAATCTTCCTGGAGCGCGCTGACATGTTTCAGTACCACAACAGGAAGGACCGTGTCTTCTGCGTCTAGCGGCTCATCGCCTTGAGGAGCGTCCCGAGAAATCGCGTGCGCTAGATAGGGACGAGTGGACGTGTAAACGACTGCAAACAATGGTTCTGCAGCATACTAGAGATGTGCAGCTGCCGGGCCTTGATCCGAGAACTCAAGTGATCCGCACAGTTTATACTTGGGTCCATGTTTTAGAAGAAACACGATTTTGGTGGGTTTATTCGCAAATATGCAGGGTGATATGTATGCTTTGTGGACTATACTGTCGATGTGGCTCTGGTCTACGCTGGTCAAACCGTTTTAGGACCTCAGATGAATTATTTACGAAAGATTTAGGACCTAGATATGCAATTTTAAAGAATAGGGACTAAGTGAAGGTGTGAAAAAAGAGTTAGGACCGCCGATACGGTTTACTCCTTCTAAAACCTCCGCAATCCCCCTCGCCCACATGGAATCCGACGGCGAGGTCTCGCAGCCGCCGCCGCCTCCGCAGGGGTGCAGCGCCGGCCACCGCGCGTCGGACTCTCTTCCGACATCGGCGGGCGGCAGCGTCTGCGTCTCCTGCGCCGCGGCCCTCCTCTCATCCACCTCCGCACCGTCCCACCATGTCTCCCACGTGCTCGCCAGCCTCTCCCTCGCCCTCGCCGACCCGGCCTTCCTCGGGCCGCTCTGCGCCGCCCACCCGCGCCTCCTCGCGGCGCCTCTAGTCGAGGCCCTCGCTGGCGCCGCCGCCCGCCGGGACGACGCGCTCGCCACGCAAGCGTCCGACCTCGCCGCCGACCTCGCATCCGCCGTAGGCGCCCCTGCCGCCTCCGAGCTCGTCGCCCGCCTCGCCCGCGTCCTCTCCTCGGGTTCCCTCGTCAAGCACCTCCACACGGTACGTGTGCGGCGTGCCGCCTGTGAACGTGTACTCAGTATCCCTGACGTGCTATGTTATCCTGAGATGCGTGCTTGATATGGTGCTGGCGGCGAGGCAGGGTGAGTTGGTGGATTTCTAGAACACCATCCTACATTAATTAGGTTGCCTGCAAATACTCTTAAGAATTGAGAAGCATTGAGATCAGGCTTCTCTAGCTGGAGCGATTGGAAGGAAATTCTTCATTCGCCGTGTGTAAGAATGTGGCGAACAATATTCTAGTGTTTACGATCTAGTTAATAGCACTCTGAAATGAAAATTTCCCCGCTGAAAACATGGCACCTTGTTGTACAACTTTGATATGGTACATTGTTAATGGTGCAACAAGGACATACTCCCTCCCTCTCAAATTAGTGGTCTTAGATTTGTCTAGATAAGAATGTATCTAGATACATTCTTATCTAGACAAATCTAAGACCACTAATTTGAGATGGAGGGGGGCACATGATATAGCATTTCTAAGTCTCGGTGAAGTTAGCTTTAATGATTTGTTGCTTCAGTTTTGGACATTTTATTGTTGTCGAAGTTTTTTTTGCAGAATCTTACACATTGTTGCTGCTTTATATTTAGTTTTCAATTTTCATTATGCATAGGTGTGTCTAAAGTACCGAACATAGATGAGGTTATTTTGTAATAGTTTGTGAATTTTCCAACTCCTAGCCAGGGTCATGTAAGTCATATCTCTTTCCTTTTTGTTCACACGCAGCAGTGTCTTGTTTCCACAATGTGGAAATATGCGTGTAACTCAAAACAGTATATATACTTTCCAATTATGCAGTTTAGGAATCAAACAGTTATGTTGTGCTACTGAAACTATCACATCATTTGCATTAATCTCAAATATCTCTAGTTCTCTACTGAGGAGAATATATTTTCCAGTACTCATTTGCACATTACATATCTGTTTCCTTACATTTTATTACCATCATATAGATTGAGGCTTTGAGCTACAACCTTAGAGAAGCATCAATTAAATCCATCTTAGGTATTTATCTCCATTTCCCCCTCGAATTCGGGTCTAGAATATTGTGCCATAATATATTCGAATACTTATTGGTTCTTATATTTAGTTATATACCACTTTAGAGGACCCATCTGGCCTGGAGAGTGGTGGCGATTGTATGTTGTCCTGTACCAACTTTCCCTTCCAACTTTAAATCTCTATCTCATAGGAAACCAACAAACTACACCTCGTAGAAACATAGTAATATCTAACAAAAAAAATTGCTGTCTCTAACCAGAAAATGCACCTCCAATAAACAAATGAACTCCTAAAAAACTTCTTGTTGTGCCCAAACCTCCCTTTCTATGGTTCACCATCTTCCCTTGACCCCTGATCATCCTCTTTAGATTCCCAGACACCACTGTCCAATGTACTGCAGCAGATCCTGCTCTGCTGGCCCAGACCCATAGTCTTCACCATCGAGTGAGTTCCTCCTCTCCAAATCCAGGTGAACTCAAATTGACCAAAAACATTGCGAGGGATTGGTGATGCATCTCAATTTGATTGTTCAGGTAGTGAATCAACATTCAACTGGCGGCAGGGGGAAACATAAAAAATGTGGATTCATTTTATTTGATTAATGTCACTCTTGGACCTGAGTTTGAATGTTGCCAGGAGAGAAACCTGCTGTTAGGTTTCAGGGTGCAGCTTGAGGATAACTGGCTTGCTTTACCTGTTATAATACATTGTGATTTCAGACCATTGCATCTGAACATCTGATTCATTTTAAGTTATTTGACTAGGCAGACTGGATCATTTTAAAACCTGAGCCACTTTGCGACTTAACTCTGCTAAATTAGTTGCAACGTTACTGTTTCAGTTTCCTTGAATTCATTTAACTCCATAATTTCTGAATCTCTCTTATCTCGGTTCAGCTACACTGTCTGGGGGCCTTGCTAAATTCCATCAAAGACGCTGTCGCATACATTGGAGATGATTTTTCTCTTTTCTTAAACCTTGTTAACGATCTCCGGCTACCAAGGTGAGCACTATTGAATACTCATGATTTTATCTGACCTTCCAAATAACTTGATCGGACAGCATCCCTTACCATACTTTTATACAGTGATGAGATTCGTGGAGAGATACTGTTCCTGCTTTTCAAACTCTCTCTCTTAAACGCCACCCCGTGGGACAATATATGTGATAATGACAATGTAGACCTTTCAGCGATAGGAAGAAGCTTGCTTCAACGCTCCCTTGAAGTTCTACTCAAAACTCAAAACGATGCCGTTCGCTTGAACTGTATTGGTCAGTATTATTCTTCTCTCTGTTCTGATTCGTAAAGTAAAGGGGGTATACTGGCATGCATATTTCTGACTAAGTAAAGAATATAGTAATGCATTTTTGTATGATAAAAATTTGCTTATTCAGTTATTCTACTATTTATGATAATTGTTACTCCTAGTGCATCTAGTCAAAATTTCTGTAGTTTTTTTACTTTTAATGGTTTCCTAGATATAGTTCTGATCGTCACTTAATTTTGAAAGTTGGAGAAGTTCAACACTATGAAGGTATTATGTGTGACTCTACTCATTTATTTTCTCGTGAACACTGTAAATATGTAAGCTGTATTTACTGAAAGGTTAAAAACTTTGACAGCACGCTTCCCATTGTTTATGAGCTTGTGACTGGACTTGGTGATATCAGAGGATAGCCTACATAAGTGATGGGGCATAACTGCATGTTGTGTGCAGCAATGTTTGCAGAAACAAACTTGAAGCTGACATAGATATTTAACACTTAAGAGAGTTCCAATATTTTAAGGGTCGGCCAAGGGAAGTAAAAATTCAAATGGTTAGCTAATGACTAATGAGAGTTCCAGTATCTTACATATTTACAGTACTTAACCTTCAACCTTTTTTTGTGATAAAAGTTCCTGCAGTGGTCTAACATGAATCTCTTTATATTAGTTTGGACTAATAAATTCTTGTCTGTTTTTCAATATAATTATGGAACAAGTCACCGGTATAGAGCATTTACATCTATACTAGTTTGTTCTCTACTTGCTAGAATGCACAGTGATGTTTTGGTTTTCTGCTTCTACAGCATTGCTCCTTACTTTAGCAAAGAAGGAGGCTTTTGACACTTTGCTGCTTGGCGATCAGAGTTTAATCAAGTCTGTAGATTCAGAAAACTCCACACAGATGGATGATGTGCCCCTGAAAGCTTCTATCATAGTTCTATTTGCTGATGCTGTCAAAGGATCTCTGCTCTCAACGAATCTAGAAGTACAGACTGGGACATTGGATTTGATCTTTCAGTTCCTGTCATCTGATGCAAATATTAGTGTTCTACTTGAAACTTTGATAGATGAAAATGTTGCAGATTATGTATTTGAGGTTCTGAGGTTATCAGGTATGAGGAATGCCGTTTTTCCTTTCATCAACTTATGCATTATTTTTCTTTTTCCTCATGATGGTTAATCAAGTTGAACTGTTACATTCTTCAGGAAATAATGATCCACTGGTTATTTCCTCTATTCAAGTACTATCACTGTTAGCCACTTCAGAGGAGAGATTCAAAGAAAAGCTTGCCATAGGATTTTCCACAATGCTTCCTGTTCTTCACTATGTTGCAGAGATTCCATTTCATCCAGCCCAGTCGCAAGTTTTACGACTTGTTTGGATTTGCATTGTCAATTGTTCTGGTATCCTGTCGCTGTCCCAAGAAGAACAGATAGCCTGCACTTTGACTGTAATATTGAGAAGAAATGACAACGGTGAACTTGGAGTGTGTTCTGAAACCTTTGTTCTTATTTGCTCAATATTAATAGAGATTCTGAGGTCACCATCTGCTCACGATATCCAAAGGTTACCATCATTTATTGAAGAAGCATCAAAACATGCTATCTCTTCGACGCTACCTCATGGTTATAACTGGGCGTTTCTCGTACCACATTCCCTTCGTCTTCTAAAAGAAGCACTCATATTCTGCCTTGAAGGGAATAAAGATAAGATTTCTGTCAAGAAAGATCTTGAGGATAGCATCATTGAAATTTGTGGAACATATTTATTGCATTGGCTTGAAAGTGCTGTTGTTGATGGTAGTGATGATGAAGCATTGGGAGAAATCCTTCAGATTTTCCATATTATTTTATCAAGCACATCTCCCAGTAAGCAACTCAAGTTTGCTGAGATGCTTGCCTCGTCATCATGGTTTAGCTTGTCATTTGGATTCATGGGCTTATTTCCTACCGATCATGTCAAATCAGTAGTATATTTGGTCACTAGTTCGATAGTTGACAAAATTTTGGGATGTAAATATGGGGAAACAATTAGAGATGCATACATATATCTGCCATCAGACCCTACAGAACTTATTTATGTACTTGGACAATGTAGCTCAGAAGACTTCAACTTGGCATCATGTCAATGTGCTATCCTAGTTATACTGTATGCCTGTTCATTCTACAACGAAAGGTACTTATCTGCTGCATTTGACCCACATTTGGGAAGACAAAAATGTTATTCTAATGTGATGCTTCTTTAACAAATCAGGTTGGTTGGTGACAGCCAACTTCTTTCTTCGGTTGAGCAATACATCCTTCTCAATGGTGGGAAGTTCCACTATGAAATCACTGATTCTGTGATGCTTACTCTCCTGGTCCATCTTTATGCCTTCATCAGAGGCATTTCATTTAGCTGCAGCATTCCATATAGTCCAGAAGCTGAGAAAACTCTATTCCGTGTAATGGCATATAAGGAGTGGGATTTCCTTTTTATCCGAGTCCATCCAATAGCACTAAAATGGCTCTTCCAGAAGGGAGAACTTATGGAACCACTAGCTCTCCAGATGCTAAATTTCTGTAGAATTTTCTGTGAAGATAAAACTGTTGTGCTTCCAAACAGCAGTCATGTGGTGGACATACAGATGGTTGCGGAACTGGTATTTTCGGGAGAGACCAGCCTCTCATCTTTGCTGGTTTCCTTACTGGATCAGATTATAAAGGACGGCACAGAAGACGAGGTCTTCTCAGTGGTTAGTGTGATTGCTGAAATTCTAGTCATCTCTCCTTGTTCTTCTGATCAGTTTACATCATGTGGCGTTGTTGATGCAGTTGGTAGTATATATTGCTCAACATATTCCTCAAGGATCAAGACAACGTGTTCCTTTTTGATATTTAACATTTTGTACTCAGCAAGTGCAATGACAGTCTCCCGGGAAGATGAGTGGCTTGCTCTTACCATGAAGGTAATTTTGTTATTATATTTCTTTGAGTTGAAAGTTACATAATTAGTTTTGACCTTATTTTTATTACATTTTTGCAAATTATCTTTCCTGGTTATGAATAGTTTTACGGAGTGAAGTATCCCCAAATGTGTTTCAGATAACAGGTTTCACTTCTTTATCTGTTTATATCTGAGATCTGCTGACAGTACAAAATTAAAAAGAACTCCGGTGTAGTCTAGAGGATTTGTAGTGATAGATAACTTCAGTTAGGACTATGGAATCCTAGGGATCAAACAAGTGATTGTCCAACATCAAACCCTTAGGTGGGTCCATCAAATTTGGTATGTTGGAATGAGTAAAAGCAGCCCATTTCCTTTGTCCCAATTGGATCAAACCTAAGAGCCAATCCCTACTGATGTCTGTCTTCTCAATTCATCTGATACTCAAAATTGAATTAATTGCTAACTGGCAGCTGTTTCCCTTTTGTTCCCCAGTTAGTAGTATCTCTAATTTACTAATCACTTCTTCTTGGCAGTTATTGGAGTGTTTCACTTCTAGTCTTGATTATACATCAAGTGACCAAGAACAGAAGATATTGATTGGGATATTCTGCCTTATTTTGCATCATGCAGCTAGCAGGGTGCTTATTGATCCTGCGAAAGCCATAATCTTTAACAGGTCACTGGTTTCTTTGACAGATGGTATAATACAGGAAGCCTGTGCAAAGGGCCCATCTTTCTTTCAACACAATCAGGAGACAGACTTTGGGGGATTCATGATTTTTATACTTCTACTAGCGTTTTTCTCTCTAAGAAGGTGTGCAACTGGTATTGTGTGTTTCATTTTAATTAGTTTGTATATGACCTGATGATTGTCTGTTTTACAGTTTGCATGCTATCCTAGATCCTAGTATTGATTGGCAAGAATTCCTGCAACATTCAGATAACGTCCAGTCTTTCTCTGTTCTTGGCATCCCGTGCCATGATTTGTGCCGCCTCATGTACTTCGGTCCTTATCCTATTAAGCTTATTGCTTCACAATGCATGTTGGAATTGCTTACCAGAATTTCAGATCAGAGGAGCTATCTTAATGCTGAATTAAGATGCTCTGCAAAATACATGAAGTCCATTATTGCAGTGACAGAGGGTTTAGTCTTCAGTGAAGACAGTAGAGTTGCTGAAAATTGTGGTTCCTGTCTTTCAATGATTTTATGTTGGGAGAAATTTGGAATCCAGGAGAATATGGTGGTCAGAGAATCAAAATGGTCTAGGCTCATAATGGAGGAATTTGCAGTTGCCTTGACTGCTCCTGGTTTGACGTCAAAATCATTCAGTAATCAGCAGAAGATTGCAGCGAAAATAGCCGTATCATTGCTGAAATTAAGCCAAGCACCAGATTGGCTGACATCATTGTTCGATAGCTCCTTGATATCTGGTATAGTTGCTAATCTTTCTGCTAGGAATGTCACTGCAGATATCGTTAAGCTATTCAGTGAGCTTATGGCTAAGAAATATCTCACTCAAGAGCACATTGTTGCTCTACATAACTTGTTCCAGGTTAGTATCATTCCTAAACACTCTTATGGTTCAGAAAAAAGTACCAATGCTCTTAATAATATACAAACTACTCAGTACAAAGTATTGCACTGTTCAATCGTGCAAGTAGTTTGGCAGTACACTTAGATGCATATATGTAAAAAAAATTGTATCCCAGCACAATGTCTCCATTAATGTATCTTCTTATATATGCCTAAAGTTCTGGGTGTCATATGTTTGTGTCCTGTTGTTATGACTGGAAATAAGCAATGAACATGTCTATGTCATTCCGCCGTCATCCATACTTGAAAGTTAAAACATGAAAATGCTGATTTTTTCATGTAAAGAAGTTGAAGATAGACTGCGTTTTCTTTCACTAGCAGCAGAGTGAACAACAACGGTAGTTTATACTACCTCGGTTTAATTAGCCTACCTAAAATGCCTTATATTATGAAACTGTGGTACTCCCTCCGACCCATATTAGTTGACTTGGATTTGTCAAAATTTGGATGAACCTATATACTAAATAGTGTCTAGATTCATCCAAATCTAGACAAATTTGAGTCAACTAATATGGGTCGGAGGGAGTAGTAGATCTTGTGGATATGGTGCTATCCTTTTGCATTGCTTTCTTCCAGGCTTAACTTTGCTGCATCATGGCGCAGGTCTGCAGGAGACAAGTTTACGAGGGAAGTTCAAATTCGGAGTTGTCGGAGCAAAAGGCTGAAGAAAAGGTGGCGAGAAGCTCTGATGACGTCCGTGAGTTGCTCTTTGGCATTGTGCTGAATCAGGGTGCAGCCTCGTGCCCGTTGCAGATGGAGAAGCAGAAGCTTCTGTGTGAAATCGATCTGTTCTTCCAGGAGTCGAGCCAGCAAGAGCAGCATTAAGACCGATTAACTTGTCCAGTCGTACAGCTCTCTTCCCAGTATAGTTTGCAGCAGTCAGGCAATGTTCTGTTGGTATGCAATTTGCTCTGGAACTGCTTTTTTTAGTGTTGGTATGCAATTTGCCCGATACGGCTTCGACAAATACACAAGGGAGCCGCCATGGTTAATTTATGGTACCAGAAGGTATCACCGCAATGTAGAATGGTGACTTGGCTGGAGCAGGATGTTTTTTTTTTTTGATTACCTTCTTTGTGTATGCATAAGACTGAATCCATTCTTTTTCGAAATCGATTTCGAAAAAGAACTACTAATCCTTAACTTTCCGAGGCATAGAAAGGTTTGTCAGTAGGCACTGGGTATCCAGGCCAAACAATTGTACAGAGAGTATGAAGTAGGCAGATCTAAACGAAAGAATATGCCAGGTTTTGTAAATGAAAACATCATAGTTCACTGAAGAATACACCAGGTCTTGTAGGTGAAGACATCACAGATTCACAGTGAAGTGCAGCCCCCTTTTCTCTTCTCTCTAAATAGTGATTGTTGAGTTGTTTGAAATTTGTGCGTTTCACTCTGCCTTGCTACTGTATATAAAATTACCTATTTACTTGCTGGCACGCGCGCACTAGATCGTCATCTCTGGCGCTCCTCTAAAAAATACAAGTTTTTGTTGTCCCTAAAAAAACTATGTAATTACCGCACTCTCCACCTACCGCTATATCAGATTGCAGAACTGAGGGCACTAACAAAAAAGAAAAAAGAAAGTTCCGTACATTAATTTCCTTTTTCTAGAAATTAAAAATAGTATAACGTTCGAACCACATGTCGGAATTAAGATCCGTTTTCACTTTCGGAACCCTCGCAACGAACTCTTCAAAACTAGATCCCATTTGTATATGTTTCGGCAACACAATTTAACAGGCACCTTTTGTGTGTAACCGACCAACTTTGATTCATGAAAAAACAACTTTTATGCGCTGAGGGAAAACTACATCAGAGCCCGATAAGACAACTTTAGTGCTCGTCTAAGCAACTTTGGTGCCCGTCTGAGCAATATTCGTATATTGACAAATTTAGTCACCTAATAAGCCTGACGAGACAACTTTTGTGTTCAGTAAGCAACTTTTGTGTCCTAGTAAGCAAAATTGCCTCGCCGGGCTCCAAAGTTGTCTCGCTAGGCACCGAAAGTTTTCTCGTCAGGCAAAAGTTGTCTCTCCGGGCTTCAAAGTTGCCTCGTCGGGAAAAAATTGCCTCGCCGGGCAAAATTTGCCTCTCCGGACTTCAAAGTTGCCTCGTCGGGCACCAAAGTTGCCTCGTCGGGAAAAAATGACTCGCTGGGCTCCGAAATTGCCTCGCCGGGCACCGAAGTTGTCTCGCCGGGCAAAAGTTGCCTCGTCGGGCTCCGAAGTTGCCTCGCCAGGCACCGAAGTTGCCTTGTCGGGCTTCAAAGTTGCCTCGCCGAGCATCAAAATTGCCTCGTCGGGCTCCAAAGTTGCCTCGTGGGGCACCAAAGGTGTCTCGCGGGGCAAAAGTTGCCTCGTCGGGCTTCAAAGTTACCTCAACAGGAAAAAGTTGACTCGTCGGGCAAAAGTTGCCTCGTCGGGCTCCGAATTTGCCTCGCCGGACACCGAAGTTGTCTCGCCGGACTTGAAAGTTGCATCGCTGGGCTCCGAAGTTGCCTCACGGGATCCAAAGTTGTCTCGCCGGACAAAAGTTGCCTCATTGGGCTCCGAAGTTGTCTCTCCGGGCTTCAAAGTTTTTGGAAGTTGCTAAGTCGGGCACCAAAGTTGCCTCGCCGGGCTTCGAAGTTGCTTCTCCAAGCTCGAAGTTTCTCAACTGCAGAGCCCGACGGGGCAACTTCTGTGCCTGGCAAAGCAACTTCGGTAGTCCATTAGGATGGCGGTGTGGCAGTGGGTGGGGACGTCCCCTCTTCGGGTAAGCCGCTGCCCGCCGAGGCAACTTTGAAGCCCGAAATTGCTCAGTAGAGAACAAGTTCCCTTGCCGGGCTTCGAAGTTGTCTCGTCGGATAACAAAGTTGCTCAATAGGTAACAAGTTGCCTTGTCGGGTTTTAAAGTTGCCTCATCGGACATCAAAGTTGCTTAGTAGGGCACCCGAAGAAGACATCATTTTTTGCACACTAAAGTTGCTTTGCCGCACACCAAAGTTGTTTGGTCGACACCAAAGTTGCTATGTCAGACACGAATTACTTCGTCGACCCCAAAGTTGTTTCGCCGCATACAAAAGTTGCCTAGTCGTTACCAAAGTTGCTTCCCCGGGCACCAAAGCTGCCCAGCGCAACAAACTTGCTATATCGGACAACAAAGTTGTTTCGGTGGACACCAAAATTGTTTTTATCGCAAAGTTATCTCGTGCACAAAAGTTGCTTTGTCATGCACAAAAGTTGCTTTGTCGTGCACAAAAGTTGCTTATTAAAAATTTGTCGAAACATAGACAAACATGATATAGTTTTGAAGATCTCGTCGCAAGGGTATCAAATGAAAACGGATCCTAATTTCGATGCGAGATTGAAAAGTTATCGTGTTTGAAATTTCTTAAAAAAGAATTAATTGCATAACGATATCCTATTTGCATGCATCTGGAAGAGTTGGTAATTAATGAATCACGTGGGCTTGTCAGTTTGGATTTCTCTTTATTTCCATTTAGTCAATGAGAGAAATTTTTTTTTACGATGTAAAGCGCTCGAAATATCAATCCAGCGTCCGAGCGTCCGTTAGACTGATTCATGAAATTTAGGAAATATATCCTTTTGTTTGCAAATGTTTGCCAAAGGAAGGATAGCGATGCCTTACGTGTCCCGCGAGGGAGACCGCTCAGGGGGCTGACCGGCTCAACCATGAGACCGTTGTACCCGTGAGGTGAGGATGCTAGGGTCCCTATGATTCCCAGATTTCAAAGAAGAAGGTTCTCGACCAGGCTCCGACTCCGACTCGCTCTTCATTTCCCCCAAACCGCACCACACCGCCCGTTCGTGTGGCTCCGGCGGCTCCGAACATGGCAACCAAAACCCCCAACCCCTCGGCGGCGGCAAGATCTCGCCGTAGTATGCTGCCGCCGCCAGCGCCAGCCGCCGCTCTGAGTCCTCCCTTCTCCGCTGCCCCGTTGCGCTCCCGCCTTGGCGCCGCGGCGGGCGCCGGCGCGGCCGCCCCCTCCTCCTCCGTCGAGAAACCATGCGTACGGCTCCTTCCCCTCGCTGATTTCCCGCGTTTCAATTTTCGCATCGACGTCTATTTCCCTATCCTTCTGGTGTCTTGATTCGATTTGCTGCTCGGATCTTTGATTCTCGCGGTTAGGTTTCACTGTGGGAGTGGTGGCTGGCGAGGGTGGAAGGGGACGAGCGGAAACTCGCAGTCTCCGGGTACACTAAAAAGTAAGTTTTACACGCGAATTGGAGCATTTCTTCCCCAGGTGCTGCGAATGCCAAGTTCTGAAGAGTTATTGGTTTGTTTTATCGCCAATTCCTTACAGGAACGACGCGTTCACCTCCGCACCAATAGCAAAGCGTCATGAGCCCCTTACACTAGAAGACGAGGATGGGGTTGTGGTGCTCATTGATGGTTCGATGAGCTTACCACGGATGCGTGAAAATGGATTTTCTACACAGGTATGCACAATTTTTTCTTCTTGTGTGCTTTGTGTTTTCGTGACCCCCGATATAAATTCATCCAAGTTTCAAACATAATCTGTATGTATTATTAACCTATGGTCTTGTTGGCCTTACAATTTTGAGGCTTATACATGTCCAAAAAGATCATTTAGACACTCATGCTTCTAATCTACTGCTATGATAAATGACTTGGTCTCAATCCGTGCATGCAGATCTGTGAGAAGTTCCTGATTGGATTTCCATACTGGTGGGAGACTTGGGATTCGCACATGGAAACTTATCCGGAATGTTTTATCCATCAACGGGATGATTCGATTCAGTTTTACTTGCAGAAGTTCCAGCTAGGCAATTTTCTTGAAACATTAGAACCTCCGTTCATCGAGAACCTTCTGAAAGATGCTAAAAGCAACCCAATCAATGAGGCTGATACCTTCACAAAGTGTTCAAGGTTTGAGGAATACACTTGTGCGAATGATATCTCAGCAAAGGAAGACGCTGCGGACGCAAATGATGACAGACCCGTACCTGTAGCTAATGAGATGGATTATGTGGAGACATACTTGATTGAGAGCAGCCCTTCGCAACAAAAAGATAGTGTGGACAATCATTGTAATTCATCTTTTGGTCCCACAGAAGCATGTTGTAGCGTTGAGACTTGCAAAGAGACAGGAAATCAGAATGATACCGCGCATCCAGATGCAAGGGAACTGGATGCTGGTAGCACTGTTGTCAACTCCAATTTGATTTTCAGTAGGTACCCTGACTGTATGCCCAGTGTCTTGGAAGATGGAAATACCAGTGCTGAGAACTCAGAGGATATGGTGTCTAAATGTCTTTTAGCTGCAGTATCACCTGAAAAGGCTAATTTCTGCTCAGATATTGATGGTACGTGGCGAAGTGTTGAACACTTAAGTACCTGTAGGAGCAAAGTGTTTAGAGACTGGTTAAGTTTTCTCCTGCATATGTTTATAAGAGAGTGGCTGCTTTTTATTTAGGTTGTCAAAGTACTCCAGTGGCTGAAAGAACTGAGCTCATCACATTGAGTCAGAAGGCAGTACCAAATGAAGATGCATCAACTCCAGTTCATTCAGATGTGCACACTCTGGAACAAGTGAGTCAGAAGGCAGTACCAAATGAAGATGCATCAACTCCAGTTCATTCAGATGTGCACTCTCTGGAACAAGTGAGTTTTAAATCACATGGCTCAAAAATATTACTCCCTCCGACCCATATTAGTTGACTTGGATTTGACAAAATTTGGATGAACCTATATACTAAATAGTGTCTAGATTCATTCAAATTTAGACAAACTTGAGTCATCTAATATGGGTCGGAGGGAGTATATTAAGTAGTCGGTGTTTGGATTTATTTTTGCTAATATAGTATTTGTACCAATTTATTTGCTAATACAGTTAATATGCAAATAGTGCCTCTGTTAGTTTTCCTTTTCTTGTTATTATCTACCCTCAGTTAGGAGATTCTGAATTTGGCTTTATCAGGTAGTATTGGGGTTTGATAGATGCTCTTGTATTCACAAGTCACAAGTGATTTTTATGGCACAGAATAATGTTGCAGAATAGTAGAGACATATGATACTCACATGGGTAATAATAGTAATAATTCTACGTGCCTGCATTTTACGCTGAAAACATTAAGATACCTAATCAATCTAATAGCATGCTATGACACAATTTATGTACTCCCTCTGTCCAAGAATAGATGTCTTAGGTTTTTTAAATTTTGGATGAATCTATATACTAAATCGTGTCTAGATTCATTTAAATTTTGACAAATTTGAGACATCTATTTTGGGACGGAGGGAGTAGCGTTATCTCATTACTAGGATGGAGCACATTCCAGTTAATATCTTCAGGTTCAAGTTGACGAATGACGACTTAAAATTTTGTTTATTGTATGTGCACATACGTTCTGTAGTGGCATATTTTATCTAGAGTTAAGTAATGATTAACAATCCTTGATAACTTCCTGGGATGCCCATTAATTTCTACCTCTGTGCGTTGTGTTGTGTCGTTCTCAGCTTTTCTTAGGCTTGTAAAAAAAATTCTACCTTCCGAAATGCAAGCTTTGCGTTTTCTTGAAAAACAGCCCTTAATAACAAATTCTGTAGATTGATCTGTACCTCATGTATAGCATGAGTACAACCAAATGTTGTGATCCATTAAATTTCTCAATGTGCAGAGTAAGGTGCATCATACAGTATTTAGCCTCTTAATGATGCCAAGTTCACACTTAGCACATTTCAGCTAGTTATCTTAGTTGTGTTCCTCATGTTGCATAGTAAACTTGCTGCCATTTTACGTGGAAAAGCAGACTGTAGGCCCAGCAGAGAAGCAAAGATCTGCACAGAAACTGTTGAGGACCCCCACTATGTCGCCAAGGATCAGAAGTCCTAATTTATATGTAAGTATGAAAACAAATCCATACCCTTTTCTGTTGTTTAAAATTTAAAACATCGCAAGTACTACTTTTTAAATTAGTTTTTTTTTGCTGATGGTTAGAGGGATCTCTTGTGCAATTGTCATGTGGTAAGACTGTTACAGAAGGGTGGGTCATTATGTTGGAGATACTTAACACATATAGAAATTATTGATGTAAAGTTGTCATAAATTTTGAAGCTAATTCTTTTATAGGAATAGCAAGTATTACACCATTTTTTCTATGCTGCTCTTGGAGAAAGTGGTGATGACTTCAGTGCAGTTTTTTGCAACGAAGAACCAATCTTACACCAGTTTCTGTTACCTGGTTATTATTTGTGATCGTTTTATTTGAAATAGCATAAAAGTATGTTATGCCGCTTTCTGTGACGTCCTCTCCAGTTTATAAGTTTACTTGTTACGTATAGCCTGTCTGCTATGTTCAATTCTACTCTATAATTTGACTCTGTTGGCAGAAATTCTGCTAATCATTATTTTGACTCATCTATATATGTATTAATTACATTGTTCCTTGAAATGCTTTAGGCACATCGTGCTCCGCTTACTCGTGCAAGGGCCCACTCGTTATCTATTTCAACACCTGAATCTCTCAAAATGAAAAGAACAAAATCAGGTACAATGTCTTTGGTTGGTCTCTGCTACTTAATCATTTACTTGTTATCCTAAAATACTGCTACTTAATCATTTACTTGTTATCCTAAAATATTAAGGGAATTCTTTTTTTTCAGGCCGTTTGGTAGTACCAGCATTGGATCCAGGAAACGAAAGGATTGTCTATAACATCGTTAGTAAAGAAATATCTTTTTGAAGCTCTATGTTTGTATTGTCTCCATGATTAGCTAATATGTTTTTTCTTAAATTATCGTACTTTAATCTTGTTCATTGCACCAAAGTCTAAACCAAATAGTAAATTATCGTACTTTAATCCTGTTCATTGTCTCCATGATTAGCTAATATGTTTTTGCTTAAATTATTGTACTTTAATCTTGTTCATTGTACTTTAAATTACTGTACTTTAATCTCCTCGAAAAGGTTCCATATATTTAATACTGTAAATAAGGCAATAAGTGTCGGTGGTCCGTCACATTCTCTTCTCACCCCTTACACGTAGGACCAACTTTCTTCTCCTTCGATTACATCCCACTACTATCGGGTCCTCATCCACTGACCCCCTTCTACAATTCGAATTGGTGAATTCATTTCGTACACTGTGTTGCTCCTCCATCCCAGTTTCTGCGTTTGTCTTCTTTGTACAGAGCACAAAGACAAATAACTGTATTACACATGGTGCAAGTAGTTTGATTACTATTTATGAAGCTTGTGTCAACTAATACTCTTATTAAGATTCTGTAGCCACGCATGGGCCATTTACTAGTTAATTCTATTCCACAATAAACAATCTTATTACTAGGACTCAGAAGAATGATTAATGCAGTAGGTAATGCAGACGTGTAATATACCTGGAATCACGAGCTCATTAGAAAATGTGAATATTTCCTATTCTCTTGTAGCCTTCTGAACTCCGAGTTGTTTGTTGGCTAAAATCTGGAACTGCAAGTTGCTCTGGATGAGGCAAAACGTAATTTTTCGCATAGTAGTGCATCCTATGGTGTAATTTTTATGTCTTTAGTAGGACATGGATACATACTCACGGGATTTGGTGGATTCTGTTTCTATGAGCTTCAAAAATATATATTTTACAAAGGATAGATATGGTTCTATTTTTCAATTTGTAAAAATCTTACACAAGTTGAGATAAGTGTCCAATTCTTGGGACATGAGTCAATTTACACCCGATTTGTTTGAATTCCTAACCAAACAAATCTGTCAATATGCTATCTCTATTTCGTTTTATTCATAATCTGTTTACTAATGCCATGAGGGGACTAGGCCTACGGATGATAATAACGCATTGCGTCCTAAATGCAATTTTGTTTCTTTTGTAGGATGGGATGATTTCAGGCATATCTCCTGTGCTTCAATCACCTCTCAAAGGTTCGTTCAGATTGTTTGCTGTCGCATCAATATTGTTTTGGGGAGTACTTCTCCTGTTTTTTTGGAACAACTGTTTTTTGGGGAGTACTTCTCATGCAATGTAGCTTTGCTTGTTGGGTAAGTATAATTTGTATGTCCTTTGCTGGCAGGGAATCCTGAGAGGAAGAGAAAGAGAAGGGCTCTCTGAGCAAGTTCCGGACACGCACACTTGGTGTTGTTCGTTCAGAAGATGCTGATACCCCGGGACAACGGCATTCCGAGAAGGGCTCTGTGAGACTACTGGGCTTGCATTTGGTGTTGTTCATTCAGAAGATGCTAACACTTGGGGACCTTGACATTTCTCTGATGTACATGGAGTCCATAAGAATCTGGACTGTCGTTGCATTGTATGTGTATGTAGGCAGGAGCTTAATTGGCAACCAGACCAGATAGATAGCTTTTCATAGCTTTGTTTGCTCTATGGCCGGCACCTATTTTAACAAGTATGCTGCGATGCATCTCCAATTGTATCTATCTTCGCCCAGTTACTTCTCTGTCCAGATAAAGAAAGCTGTTTTCAGCTATCCTCCATGTTCTTTCTAGTACTACCACTGTTTCACCAAACATTTAGTCAAAAGTCAAAGCTTGTTAAGTTTGACCAAACATGGACAAGAAACTATAAATATTTACAATATTTGATAAATATACTGTGAAATATATTTTGTGGTGAATCTACTGATTTAGTATTTTAGATATTTCATATTTCTGTCTAAAATATGGTCAAACATAGACTTTTTTCACTAAATTATATGCCTTCTATTCAGTACAAATAATGATCCTATTGGCAGCAGCAACTACCTCATTAACCAGCAGGACCCAATGGAAAGTTGAGATAATTCTGAGGTTTAATGTATTCTAAGCTTTAGATTTGATCTCCTGGACAATATTCCTTATTGAGGATCAAACTCAGAGTCTTCCACTTAGTTTACCAGAGAAAAATAATCTAAAGCAACCTGCATCTTCTAAAAACCAGTATTCCCTTCAAACACTAGGGCCCGCATGGCGGGTTTCCAACACTTCTGGTATTGTTTTTATGCATGGAACAAGTTCAAGAGCACCTCGTTTTGCTGCTTTTACCAATATCCCCTGATGGTCACGGAGGACGATGCTTGCGAGTATTGTTTTTATTCTCTCATATGTGTCATAATGGCTATGTCACGGATTTCCATTCATCGCAAATACTTCGGCGATGATAAACATTTCATGATCGCCAATGTTGTTTTTTCCTCCCATCTTTAACTCCCCACTAGAAATCGGAGAATTGTTGCCTCATTTTCTCACAAATAGAAGAGTTCGCTTAGATGTAGACATTCAAGAGCTATTATAGGACGTTGATATTAAGGTTGAATGTCAATTCCAGTATTTGGGCGCTCATGTATTTCGAACCTAGAATCATGGGGATTCACCAATGCCAATTCCTGTTTGGATGGTCAAATTGTTGAATATCACTTTCACGTAGATGTTTCAAAATGATTTTTATACAACATGTGAATACATTTGAATAATTATGTCACATGATAACAAAAGGTATATGCAAATATTGTGTGAAATGGTTACAACAACATTGATGTTCCAAAAACATGAAAATGCCTAAAAACATACGTAACATCAACACTATGGTAATCTTGATAGTGAGAAAAGCGTGCTGAAAATGGTACATACTAGCAACAATATTCTACAAAATATGAAAACAACAACATATAACCAGTTACATGCATACAACAACAACAGCAACAGCAGCAGCAACACAGCAACAACAACAGCAACAACAACAACAACAACGACAACGACAACGACAACGACAGCGACAATGACGACAATGGCAAAGACAACAAGCAACAACAACAACAAACAACAACAACAACAACAAAACAACAACAACAACAACAAACAACAACAATAACAATGACATCAAACAACAAATAGACAACAACACAGCAAATACAAGAACAGCAAACGAACACAACAGAACAACAACAACAACAATAGCAACAACAACAACAACAACAATAGCAACAAGAAGAGCAGCAACAACAACAGTAGCAACAATAATAGCAACAACAACAACAACAACAACAACAACAACTATAACAACAATAACAGCAGCCGTAGCAACAACAACAACAATAACAACAACAACAACAACAACAACAACAACAACAACAACAACAACAACAACAACATATGAGATCTCATGCATAATATCCATCCCAAATTACATAGTCCCATTTACAATGTTTCAACATAGCAAGTTTTTAGGTAAGCAAGCACAAATGCCAAGGTCCTAAGATAGTAATTATGACAATAAGTTCCTACATCTTCTATAAGAACAACCATAAGTTATTTGAATCAAAATCTATTATTCTCAAACAACATCAGCTATTCCCTTAATTTCTTGAAGGCCATGAGGAGATCTATAAGTGCTTCGCATAAACGTTTACTAATGATCAACTTCCGATAAAATCACATCATGCCACACCAACCAAAATTAAACCAGGTATCATTTCATGTGTAGGAAGAGTCACCTAATGAGCCTGGCGAGACAACTTTTGTGCCCAGTAGGCAACTTTTGTGCCCTAGTAAGCAAAGTTGCCTAGCCGGGCTCCAAAGTTACCTCGCCAGGTGCCGGGCTCCATATTATATGGGTGAATAATCATTTTAAAACTTTTATGTTTTAGGCTTGAACAAATGTGTAAATAAAACCAGTTGCCAATCTATCAAGCATAAAATTTAAATACACTAGGCTCAGTTGTGTGTACCAACAACTTATGCTAAGCAAGACAATTAACAAGGTGATAGAAAGATATATAACTTCAAGCATGAAGCCTATCACAAATTAAAGTGCACACGTAAAGAGCCAGGGTATAGAAATAACCGAGGCACATAGAGACGACAATGTATCCCGAAATTCACTTCCCAATGGAAGCTAATATCCGTCAGAGTTGTGTGGAAGCACAATGCCCTACAAATGCCACAATGGATCGTCGCACTCTTTCACAATGCAAGATGCGATAATCCACTATGGGACCCTTGAGGTAGGTCACCTAACCCATACAAGATTGGGGGCAATCTCCACAGCTTAACCAAAGTCTCCAAAGAATCACCACCGAGCTTAACACCACAATGATTGAGCATGTGACACCACCAAGCTGTCTAGGGTCCAAGGAATCAAGAGGTTACAAGCTCTGGGTAAAAGCACCTAAGGGTAAGGATCTTCTCAACTTTCACAAACTGATTCTTTGTGGAGAACTTAAACCGATGCACAAAATGCAATGACGAGAACACAAGAAGTGCTCAAGTCCTTTACTACCAAATTTTACCAAAGCTACAAAAGATATTTATGAATAATAGAGGAATAACACAAGGGAGAACACCAAATTTTTCCAAGATCCAGAACACAAGTTTCCCTTCACAAAGAAGAGATATGTTTTGGCAGAATTGTAGATCTTGATCTCCTCTCTCTTATCCCTCAAAAGATGCAAGAATCATGGGAGGGGAAGGTAATATGTAATCTCAAGAAAGTAAACAATGGGAGGGAGGAGGATCTCAAGTCAAGGAATCATTGGGGAAGAAGACCCCTTAAATATCCCCCATAGAATATAACCGTTACAAACACATGAAGAAAAGTCGCACTATCTGGGCCTAGGTCAGACCATTATGGATATTTATTCTGGATTGGATGGACCACTATGGGGCAACCAATACCATGATACTACAAGCTCCATACGAACATCAAACTCATCCTGGTTTGAGTCTGGACCAATGATAGCTCCAAATATGCACTTTTTACCGATGATTTTCCTATGTTTTGCCGGGCTTCGCTGGATTTTATCTTGAACTAATGTTAAAATTACGAATTAGCGAAACTTTGGTTTCTTGTGATGAATTTCAGATAATCAACATTTATGGAAGATCTTGGAGCATTTATGAGTTGTTTACAACCAAAGAAGCAAATCCCTAATTAAAGCCCCCTTCATTAGCCCCTTCATTATTGGTGTATGGTCACATCTGTATGTACGCCTAGCCGTCGACATGCAGTAGCCTTCATTATATCAATACAAGCAACTTCTGTATTGGGGGAGAGACGAAAAATAGAACACAACCACCGCAAACCATTCCAGAAGAGGGGATATCAGATCTGAAGGAGGAGAAGAACATCGCTTCGTTTCTCAAAGATCTCTAGCCTCTAATCCATCCACTCCACCATCATTCCCACTTGTAGAGAGAGAGAGAGAGAGAGAGAGAGAGAGAGAGAGAGAGAGAGAGAGAGATTGGCACGTGTAAGATTAGGGTTTGATACTTTGATCTTGTCTTGCTTTGTATTTGATTTGATCTCTAAACGGTATTGTGGCTTGCTACGGTAAAGTTGGGATGATTTCCCTTTGCAATATTATTATGCCTTTGACCTATCTTCTTCTCATGTCCAAGTAAATCCCCTTAGGCGTGGGAGATGTAGGGGATTGGTGAGATGTGATGTGCCTCTCCTATTTCCATCCATTTGTGATTGTTGTCGTGATTATTATAATGTGAGAGTGAATATCTATGTTTGACTAATGCTTGTTGTCTAATTTAAGGGCTCCGATAATATGATCTCGAGATCTCATAGATATGAACTTGTTTACCAGCGCATCGGCAACCCTCGAGTAACACAACCGATATCAATGAGGATCTTGTACTACTCGAGGAAACAAGGAACCATCAATATTAAAGCCTTGACTTGGTTAAAATACCTTAATTAATACGCTAACCATTACTGTGGTAACAAGCAGATGGATCATTGAGACAAGGAGGAATTTTCCATGAGTACTCCTAGTTGGTATATGGGTTGCTTGCCTACTCACTTATGAATATGAAGTATCACAATAACTTATCTCATTTCATCCATTCGGCACATTCACTGTCACCATGAACTATTTCTCTCCGCACCTAACCTATCATCTACAGGAACTCCGAACACTTTCATCTTCTTTTTACTTTTATGTTATTTACTCTCCGCATCTACCTTTACTCAAGTTTCCTCTATTATTCACTCACCACTTTCCATCTCGACATTTTCAATTCATTCACTCAAACCATGACACCTTGGGTTTACCAACGAAGCTTCTATAAAAACACTTACCAAAGCTTCTTATTGGGATTGATATAAAAAATAGAATTAATACTTCTATGAAACGTGCTCTTACGAACTTGTGCACTTGCTGACATGGATATACCCTACGGGTGCCTCACATTGGTATATCCGATTCAGCCCAAGGAAGGCCCACGTGAAGACTTGTTGTCCAATAAGATTTCGGGTGGCCCAAGCCCATTACAAGTTCGACTCCTTGAAGGGCGCGACTAGTTGTAGATAGAATTTCAAAGGGTTCAAACCCTAACCTATAACCAAATCGACCTACCCCTGAGACATGGCCTATCTATATAAGGGCCAAGAGGGCATGGCGAGGAGGATCATCCAACTCATACACACACCTCACGTCAGATTGAATCTGTGCCCCCCTGTAACCTTCGGTCTCGCTGTAATCAAGAACAAACAAGCAGGAGTAGGGTTTTACCTCCGGGGGCCTGAACCTGGGTAAACCTCGTGTCCTCGTGTTGCTTGCTTGTTAACCGTCTCGCGACTTCCAGCATTCCCATCTTCTCCAAAACCCAAGTCCATAACAATGGGCATTGACGAGTCGAACCCTCGTCACTTGTAGGACATTATCAAGCTATTTTCTGGCATTGTTGTCGGGGATCTAAGCGCGATGTGTTTGTTTCTTGACATTTGTAAGTGTTGCTACCATCCATGATCTTCGTTGAAGATAGGGGTACCGCTCATTCAGGTAGAACTTATTTACCTCCTTATATTGATCATATTTCCTCACGTTCTGTAGACATGAACATTTTGATTCCTTTAATGGTAGACTTGACCATTACCTAAGATGCCGAAGAGCCTGAACAACCACTGGGAGAATATGGGAATCCATCTAGGCACCTACGAAAAATGCCTATTCTTTACCCTGATCTAGAAACTGAAGAATTTGAGATATATCTTGAACTAATCTATATGATAAAAGAAATTTCTTTCGCGGGGAAATAAGATGAAGATCCTAGTGATCATTTGACAAAGGTTCATGACCTTTGTGCTACTCTTAAACCAGCTAATAGAACTTTGTACTTCTCGGTCTCTAACTTTGGTCTTTAAAAGAATGTTTTGGCACTTATACAATCATTACCCAACCAGAATATAAAAACTTGGGAAGATCGCATCCAAGAGTTTATGCATAAATATTGTTCATTTACTAAAATCATGCAAATTAAACGTAGCATTGCAATTTTTCTTCAAGGAATTGGGGAAAATTTGTACCAAGCATGAAAAAGATTTTATGGCATGATAATGAAAGTTACAAATCATGGATTTCAAGAGCACTTAATTATTCAACACTTCTATAATGGACTTAATGAAGATTCAAAAGATATGATTGACCTGTCTGTAGGGGGAGCTATTAGCAACTTGACATTACCAAAGTGTATTAAACTTTTTGAGGTAAGATCTTTCAATGATGAACAATTCAACCCATTTGAAGATGTTAAGACGCAAAAAGGTATGTTTCAAATACCCTAAGAACTTATGCCAGAAGTCAAAAAGTCCATGGAAGAAAAAGGAATAGTTGCGGAACTTGTTGAAGGAAGTAAGGTTGATGTTCTTCAAACTTATGTTATAGAATGACTCAAGAAGAGAATATAAAAGAGTTGACAAAAGTTTTCGATGATCTAGGACATGCTACCAGAAATTTAGATAAATATTTGAGTATGGTCAAAACTCAATGTGATCAGATAGCTGAAACACAAGCTTTAATTTTAAAACAAAACAATTTCAATCATAATATTGTCCCTACTAATATTGTTACTAAACGTGGAACAGAGACACAAGAACCACAAGGGCCGCCTTGGTATCAAGAAGAGCAGGACCATAAGGCAAGGGAGACAAAAGAAATGAGTAAACAAGAAGAGAACCTTGTTGATCCATAAGATGATATTGATTATGAAGCTAAAAAATGAGGACATGAAACTCCCAATGAAGACAAATATGGATAATCAAGAGATAAGGATAAACCGCATGATTCAGATGCTGAGAGGGTTGATTCAAGAGAAGACACCGAGCTTATAAAGGAACAAGAAGAACAGGTTATTCCTTCGAGCGGGAAGCATACCAAAAAGCAAAAACCTCCATCAAAGAAGAAGAATAAAAAGGATGTTGAACCAATAACAAAGGTAAAAGAAAAGGTAACTCCAACAAAAAAGAAAGTTCCCTATCCTAATCAAGTTCAATATGAACCGGATAAAGCTATTTATGATTCTTTTGTCGAGGCCCTTGGAAATCTCCATTTAGAACTTCCTCTAGATGATGCAATTCAGGTTCCTACATATAAAAAGTTCATGCGAGATATCCTTCATTAGTAGAAAAATAAGGTAACTAAGACTATATCAGCGATGACAAGCTTTGGTGATAAGCTGCCTGCTAAGCTTGGGGATCCAAGTATACCAACTATCTCTTGCTCAATCGGGAAAAACAATATTTTTAATGATGTTTGTGACTTAGGAGCAGGTGTTAGTGTCATGCCTTATTCACTATTTAAGAAATTAAATCTTGGAGAGTACTCTCCAACTTTAATTACTTTGCAAATGGCTGATAAGACAACTAAACAACCTGTTGGTATGATCGAAGATGTTTTGCTTAGGATTGATCAACATGTTATACCTACTGACTTTATCATACTAGATGTTTTTTAAGATGACAAACTTTCAATCATCCTTGGAAGACCTTTTCTTAGAACTACCAGAGCTAATGTACATTGCTCCATTGGTAAGATTGTCTTCAACATATATGATGATCAGATTGTTTGTTATTTTCCAAAGAAAGAAGAACAATACGAAAAATATGTACCACCGCCTAAGCATGTTCATGCGGTAAGTGCCATTGATGAAAGTAAACCAGAGGTGAATACTAAGAGCTTGGAGGGCGGTTAGTTCAAATTGACCCTTTTTAATAAACGCTTGTCGGGAGTCAACCCATCTTTAGTAATAAAATTTTATTTTATTTTTGATTTTGCTTACATTTTGTTCTATAATAAATAGCTGTTGAGTTTATGGTTTGCAGGAGAAATTTTACTGCTATGAAGGTTAATAAGGAATTGAAAGATTAATTTTTTAATGAGATGGCTAAAAGCTAGTTCCAGGTGATGTAGCGAGAGGTGGAACGGTTGGACGAGTTCGTACCACCCACCCGTATTGGAGTTGCAAGGTTTGAGTCGATGAAGCAGCCAGAGGCAACGCTCATAACGAGCAGTGGTACGATCGAACATGCTTGTACCATCCTCTCATACCATATATCGACAACCAGCTACGACCTTATTGGCGCAATAATGACCAGTGGTACGACCGAACGCGACCATTCCGTCCGTCCATAACAGAACTCTCGGGTTTGATCTTGAAATCCTAGTTTCGATCCAACGGTTATGAGCACCGGTAAGGGCGGGAATCGCCCATATAATGCGCCCGTACCACGTGCGTCGCACGATTTAGAGGATGGAGGCTGGCAGCAGCCAGCCTTCTTCTTTCTCTCTCTCTATTTTTTCCTCTCTCTCCAACTCAAACCCTAATCACCTAGAATCTTTGATTCTTCACTGATTTCTTGCATTTGAGTGGGGGATTCTTCACATCTGTAAGTTTCTCATCCAATCCACGCTTTATTTTTTGAAATCCATGGTTGAATTCCTCACATTGACTATCTAGATGAGTTCATCATATTTTGAAATTATGTTTGTTTCCTCACGTTAGGATTTGTAATTTTTATCTGTAGTCATTTGTTTGTGTGATAGAAACCTGATGCCTATAGTTTTTCTTTGAAATATTTGCAGCACAATAAATATTGGGAAGATTTTTCTTTTGGGAAGGGCAAGAACCTCAGCACCTCCAACCCGTCGGGGTCAAATAAGAGACGTTCGGAGGTAGGCAACCCGCGGGCTGCCATGAGCAAGGAAAACGAGAGGGTGACCTCACGCGAGGTTATACCCACCAAATGGGTGCACCATGGGTTCCTCTCCTACCAAGGCCTCGAGGAAGACTTAAAAAGGATGACCGTGAACGCTGGCATGGTGCCTTTCTCCTACCTCTCCACCAACACCTTTGATATCGCCATGTTTGAGTTCTTGTCGTCATTCCACGACGACCTCAAAACCCAAGAGCGTAATTACACTATAAGTTTTGTGCTCAATGGGCAGCCCCGCAACCTTACTTTTTATCATTTCTGCAATTGCTTCGGATTCTCCTATGATGGAGAACTTGATACCACTGATGAAGTCCTCGTAGAGGCAATGCATGCTTGGGAGCAGATTTCTGTCCACAGGAACAACGATTATTTGCACAAGAAGAGCACCAAAATCCAGAATCCCACTATCTTCTACTTCGCCACCTTCTTGGCAAATTATATTTTTGGGAAGGGAGATACCGGGGCAATGGCAGGCCTCGAGATAAGTGTGATATATATGGACACCTATCCTGAGATAGAGCATAATGTAAACTTTGGTGCTTTTCTCATCCAGCACTTCCGTCACCAAAGGTCGGCTCCTTCGGGTGACATTCGATGTGGAGGCGTTATCACTCAGGTCGCCTACGCAAGCGACTTTTTCATGCAGAATGAGAGACCCATGGATGGCATTAAGGAGTTGGATGGCATCGCCATGGTCAACGCCAAATTTATGGGGGTTTACAGGCCTCAGCGCTCCCTTCATGCTTATCAATTTTATGTTGAGCCTAACAGTGAACTATACCAAGTATTGCTTCCATTTGTCCGAGCTTTTGGTTTGCCAGGTAAACAAAACTAGGTCCTCGAAGAGGAGGAATTACAGCAGGAACTGATCTCCTCAATAGATTCCTAACCCAGGAGGGGACCCCAACTAGGAGAACGCAGCCAACCAGCAGCAGCATGAGCAAGGGGATCAAGATTGGAACGCTGGGGGATAGGATGACTATGTCCATCATCAGCATCACAATCATCCGTTACCCCACTTCTAGTAGCAGCAAGGTATGCCTCAACCTCAGTCGGGATTTGACTATGTACCGAGGAGTGATTTTAACCAGGTGGTGCATTGCATTGATAACATAGAAAATACGTTGCAAGATGTGAACTCCAACATAGTTGATCTCACTTAGAATTTCACTATCTTCATGGCCGACTTCCTGAACAATTACTCGTACTATCCATACCAGTAGCCGCCGCCCAACAACGGCAACAATTGATCCAGGGTAGGACAAGAGCCTAAGCTTGGAGAGGTTGAACTCCTCCCCACCTTTGCATTCATATTTTCATTTTCTTCTTTTATTTTATTTGTTCGGTTTCTAGTACATGTTTACTTTCAGTTTTGCATTGATAAAAGACCCCCCCCCCAAAAAAAATCGCCTTTTTATCTTGTTTTGTGTGAATTTATCTCAGTTTTCTCTCTAGATTTTGTAGGTTGCTCACTTCTAGTAACTTATACATGGAGGAGAACGCGAGGAGTTGACTCAAGTGAGAAGACAAGCAAGTAAGAGGAGGTACCACATTCCTATTTTCCTTCTTCCTACAAGTTTATTTATGAACATTTTGTGTTTGTTCAGTTGCACTTGAGTTCCACTCCACGCTTAGCTCATTATCTTTTAGGACTTGATCTCATGGTTAATGTTATTACTTTGGTTGACTTATGACAATTTCAATAGGTTAGAAAAACAACATTGTTGGATTAAATTACAATTGCTTTAGAACAAAAGAAAGTGTCTCGATGACAACTTTGGTGCCTTGTTTTTTCTTAAGGGCTTAATCTTAGTAGTGCTCAACCCCACATCTTAAATTATTTGACTTGATAAGCACCTATTGGAAAGAATTGTTTGATGGAATGAACATTTTTACTATGGGTGAGGGAGTTCCTATCACCAGGAACTGTTTCTCTTCGCGCCTAACCTCTCATCTACAGGAACTCCAATCACTTTCATCGTCTTTTTACTTTTATGTTATTTACTCTCCGCATCTACCTTTACTCAGGTTTCCTCTATTATTCACTCACCACTTTAAACCTCCAACATTTGCAGTCAATTCACTCAAGACCCGTGACATCTTGGGTGCGACAGAAACGCCGTAAAAAACACTTGCCAAAGTTCCTTATTGGGATCGATATAAAAACTGGAATTAATACTTCCATGAAAATGCGCTCTGACGAACTTGTGCACTTGCAGGCCATCATCAAGCACGCTGATGCCCCGGATCAGTCCAGCCAAGCAAAACCAAAAATGCCATAACTTATATGTGAGGACCTTGAATTTGATGATCTTGGGCTTGTTGGAACCACAACAACAAGATCTACAACTTCATACAAATAAACAACATAGTACAATAAAGGATGATAAAGTATTAAAAGGAAAGTTTAGACCTCTCTACAAAATTAGAATCAACAAAACTTCCAAAATAAATAAAAAATAAGTTTTTCATCTGAAATTCCGTTTTGATGATATTGAGATTGTCATGAAGATAATAAAAAGTTGTACCTCACATGCATAGAGAAAAACCAAATAACAACCAATAAAGATGATGCCAAGTATGCAAAGGTTTGATTTCTCTATGAATGATACGATCAATTCACTCATTTGAGAGTCCCCTTGATAGTATGTCTATCTATCCTATAACATGTTCTGCCAACTAACAATATGATACTAGTAAAGCAGAAAAACTATCAAGATCATACCTTTTCCTTGCGCATTCAACTTTATCTAGATGATAATGATTTTGAACTCCTCAAGTTGGAACACCTTTCTTGATTACGATCGCTTGGGAAAGCCTTGCAAATTGCTCCCTCATACACATCATGGAAAGCCTCACTTAGACATATATCAAAATTTCCATTACCACCAAATGGATGACGAGCTTTAAGCATATGATTTCTGATGACCCACAAGTATAGGGGGTGTATCGTAGTACTTTTGATAAATAAGAGTGTCGAACCCAACGAGGAGCAGAAGGTGTTGATGAGCGGTTTGGATCAAGGATTCGCTGTAAATACTAGCAAATGGATTTTTAGGGGTTTTTGATAATGCAGATCAATAAAGTGCAAGTAAATAAAAGACGGTAAAAATAATTGCAGTGAGTGGCCCAATCCTTTCTTTAGCAAAGGACAAGCCGGTTGTATTACTTATGATGACCAAACATTCTCGAGGACACATGGGGATATTGTCAAGTGCTTTTGCTTCATATAGTTGATTAATCTTCGTTAGTTGGATAAGTGTTATGTGGGTGAACCTAAGCTAATGTACTGCCCTAACTTGGACTAATACATACTTGTGATTATACCCCTTGCAAGCATCCGCAACTATAAGAAAGTAATTAAGATAAAAACCTAACCACAACATTAAACTCCGAGATCCTACACTTCCTTATGCAGTGGTTTCCTAACGAGGGTTTAGGTTTATGTCACTCCGACAACCCCATAATTAGTAGCCAAATACACAATGCATTCCCCTAGGCCCATAAAGGTTAAGTATCATGTAGTCGACGTTCACATGACACCACTAGAAGAATAGCACCATAACTTAAATATCAAACCATTAAATATACTCAATATAATTTCACTACTAACAACATGACTTCTCCCATGTCCTCAAGAAATAAATGAACTACTCACGAGACTGTTGGAATTATGCCCTAGAGGCAATAATAAAGATGTTATTATTATAGTTCTTGTTCATGATAAAGTTTATATTCCATGCTAGAATTGTATTAAGCGTAAACTTTGATACTTCTGTGGTTTATGAACAACACTGTGTCCCTAGTACGCCTCTATGGACTAGATCATTGATTAATGATGGTTAAGGTTTCCTAACCATAGACATGAGTTGTTGATTAATAATGAGATCATGTCATTGGGAGAATGATATGATGGACAAACCTAAATCAAGCAGAGCAATTAGATCGTGTCATCGTGTTCATCTTTGCAAAGCTTTTTCTTATGTCAAATATTGTATTCCTTAGACCATGAGATAATGCAACTCCCTGGTATCAGAAGAAAGCTTTGAGGTCATCAAACGTCATCCTATGAGAGGGTGATCATAAAGGTGTCTCTCAGGTGATCGGAAAGTACTTGTTGGGTTGTATGTATCGAGATGGGATTTGTCCCTCCCAAGTCGGAGAGATATACTTCGGGCCCACTCGGTAATCGATATCAACACCACTTTCAAGCACGTGGTTAAGGAGTTAATCACAAAGTGATATCGGATTACGAAACGAGTAAAGTACTTGCTGTGAACGAGATTGAACTAGGTATGCCAATACCAACGATCGAATCTCGGGCAAGTAAAATATCGTGTGACGGAGGGAATATATATATGGGATTAATTGAATCATGGCATCGTGGTTCATCCGATATGATCATCAATGAATATGTTGGAGTCAATATGGGTTTCCAGATCCCGCTGTTGATTATTGATAATAGATCATGTCTGCATATTCTCGAACCCGAAGGGTCAGACACTTAACGTGTCTTGACGCTAGGATAGAATGGATAATTGGTTTATCAGTTTTTGTTCGGAGTCTCGGATGTGATCAAGGACATCACGAGAGGTTCCAGAATGGTCCGGAGAATAAGATTCATATAAAGGAAAGCATTTTTTTGGATTTCGAAATTGTTTCGGAATGTTCGGTATTGTACCGGAAGGTTCTAGAAGCTTCCGGAGTGGGACCAACGTGGCCCCACTTGTCGGGAGGGGGCGTGGGCCTAAGAGGGAGTGCCCTGGCCACATTGGTCCAGGGGCACAAGGCCCCATAGGCCCAGCCGGCCAAGCCCTAGGGGAAACCCTAGGGGATCTTCTAGAAGGGGGGAGACTTGCCCCCCACTCCACCCATGTGGCCGCCGTCCCTAGGGCTTGGAGGAGGGGCAAGGGCAGCCGACCAGCCCTCTATATAAAGAGGGCAGGGGCGCACCCTCCCCCCACACCTCCTCCAACCCTAGCTGCCTACCCGTTGCCCTCCTCTATAAAGGTCCCAACCTTTAATAAGGTAGAGATCCCTGTGTTTACAATGCTAGTCCCTGGATCAATAGCTAGCATCCACAGTTAAGATGTAATATCAAGAAACAAATGTCATAATACAACTTTATAACCAGGAATAAAATAATTCATTACATCTTACATAGCTCATTTGGCTATCTCATTACAATGCAGCAGAAATCTATAAAGCATGGAGTCCTTCATCTTCAAAGTGCCACAGGCAAACATGTTGGTTGTAGACTTGTAATCCTAATCAATAAACTTCACTAACATCAAACAAACCTGCAACATAATAAGTTGCAGCCACAAGGGTCAATACATTTGAATTGTTTTGGCAAGTTTCACTACCATGTAAAATTTAGTGGATCCTATCATTTACATGCATATTTGGCTAAGTAGGGTTTAGGCTCTTTTGCATAAAGCAATATAGTTTTATCCTATCTTTTCAAAATAGTTTTGATATTTTGTCAAAATCTTTCTGAACTTCTTGGAAAACTCCAAGTGCTTCAAATCCCTTGTTGTCACCATCAAGTTTTACTTTGAGAAATTGGAATGTCGAGATATTCCATAGCTTCAGGCCTTAGTTGCTCAGTATTGTCCATAACCGGGTACACGGCTAAGTACTTAGAATTTGATCTTCTGCAGAAGTTGTACACTTTACCCACATGACACAATCTCATCTTGATGCCACCAGTGGCCGCTGTATAAGTACTCACCAAGATGGAGTACTGGCAGATTGAGAATGTGACAAAGTCTTTCCGTAGAAGTCCTCCCAATACACAATGCTAGCTTGTCATCCAGGCACCAATGTAGGGTTTCAAGTTCCCTTACACAATTCTAGTTAACCTGAAGATGCCAATGCATGGGTCTTCCACTATGTAGTTGACTAAGCCAGAGCACATTTAGCATGTGGCTGTACACGAAAGCCACTGTACGAGAAACATGTTCAATCTCTAAGTCCCTGGGTGGTTTTCTTCTAGTGCACATACAAGAAGAGATGGCCATATAAACATGGTTCCTTTTGTTACCACCTTGTCCAATCTTGAGTTTCCTTGTCCACCCAGGTGGTTCATTGAGTACTTGTTTTATTTATATAAAATATATATCTTTTCAACTCTTCGTATAATCATATCATGTATCCCATCCCAATATATAGCAGGGCTAAGCATACTACAACTACAATGTTTCCATTAAGGAATATATAAGGGTATCCTATTAGGATTTAGCATAGCATAAAATATAGTAGTCCTATCATGCATGTTACAAAATCCACTAAGTGTAATGAAAATAGTAGGACTTGGATGATAGTGTCACTTGCCTTGTAGTAGAGAATGTTGGTTCACTTCTTGATCTTGCAATATCACACTCTTCTAATTCCACTAAAATTCAATCAAGCAAACATAGATTCAACTAGCATTCCAACCAATTTATCACACATAAAATAATAGAAACAAGGTCATGCATGCAAGCATGCAAAAGATAATTTTATTTGCAAAAGGGGTTTCTACTAGGCTCTAAACATTGTAAAGTTCAAAAGTGGTCATTTACTAAAGTGGTAAAACCATTTGCATAAGGTTTTATCTATAAACCATTTTTAAATCAAATCAATATTCTATGTGGTTGAAAATGCTTTTAGCAAAGCAATATTCTTTAAAGGGTTCATCAAATATATTTTAATTCTCAAAACTTGGTGTTTTAGAGTCAGAAGGTTTGAATCAAACCATTCCCAAAGGTTTCACTCAAAAATCATTTCTAAATCATAATCAATATTTTTATTTGACTAGAAATGTGCTACTTCAAATATTTATTTCTTATCTTCACGAAATACATTTTTAAATCCATAAGTTGGTTCCTAGGGTCAGTAGGTTCACAACAAACCATTTTGCAAATATTTCATATTAAAAATATATCTAGAACAATTTTTATATTCAAAATAAGCCTACACAAGTTTCTGAAAATTCAACCAATTTTCCAGAAGCAAAACATTAAACAAAGTGCATGGTTGCAAAGTACTCGTTCTGCTGAATCCATTGATATAAAATTTGCAAAATTTGGACGTGTAGAATTAAAGTTATGAATTTTACAAGTTTGCAATTCAAACAGATTCTAATTTCTGTTTTAAACAAAACCTTGTCCATGTGGCGTGATTCTATTGGCCGGTACCGCTTCGTGCGGATCAGCCTCTCTGGACCGTAGGATTTCACTTAAATCGCATGGCGCTGATCAACTCTTACCCCTTCGTCTGATTCTAATCCTAGCCGTAAGATCACGATCTAACAGGCACAGTTGCTTGGTCAGAAACTGGCGGCGCGCGGTCAGACGGTGGCGTCGCGGAGATTGCAGGAAGGAAGGGAAGAAGGGAAACATCTCACTGTGCTTGCATAGGGTTGGCGAAGCTCGAGGTGGCGTTGGCTTGGCGAGGGGCGCACCAGAGAGGAGACGGTTGCTCGCCGGAGTTGCTGCGAGCGGCGGGTGTCTCTGGAGGTCGTCGAGGACGGAGCTGTAGGTCGTGCCGAGGCAAAACAAAGATATGGTCAGACGCGGGCGAGCATGGGGAGTATGGGATCATCATCAGGAGAGCTTGGGGCGGTCGGAGTTACCGGGGAAGGTCGCCGGAGTCACTTGCGCATTTGGCCGCTGTGGTCGTTGCGACGGTTTGGGGCACCCATGACGAGTGGAGCACACAGCGGTCAAGACGGGTCCGAGAGCAAGCTTGCATGCTCTGGGAGGATAGGGGCGGCCGTGGTTCGCCGGAATTGGCTGGAAACTCCGTCGGAGACAGTGGCGGTGTGGGGGCGAATTGGAGCAGCCTAGGGGCAGGGAGTGGCTGGAGTTTGGGGGGAAAGAGAGAGGAGGCGTGGGCGTTTATCTACGCGTGATCACTGCGGGGAATAACTCCGGCATTAACGTGAATTCATCGCCGCAATCAAAGGCAGCAACGGCGAGGAGGAACGGCTGGCGCGGGTGGAAACGAAGAACAGGCGTGTGGGGTCCGTCTGTCAGCGAGGTGGAGGAAGTGGGAGTGGGGTCCATTCGTCAGCGTCTATGTGGGTGAGTCTGTGTGTGAGAAAATGTTTCGCTGTGGGGGAAAAAGTTGGGCTGCGAGTGGGCTTGCTGGCCTGGCCATATGGGCTGTTTGTTTCATTTTTTAAAATATTGATTGCCTTTTCTTTTTCTATTTGGAATTTCTGTTTTGATTTTCAAACAAATAATTCAAACAAAAAATCAAATCAAACCACCACCAAACTTTGTATAATTTTTAGTTCTGTTTAACAACATAATCAAAAGTCCAAAATAAAATAATTTTTATTCTTTTTAGGATCCATTAATAATTAAATAAATAGACCTTAGTTATTAATTCAAATAGGATTTTATTTATTTTAAAACTCTATTTGAAATCTAAAATAATACCAAAATCATTTCAGTAGGTTTTATTTGAATAAATAAAACACTTGGAAATCTTATTTTAAAATAAATTAACAAGTTTTAGTGTTTATTTAAAATGGAAAAGCCTTTACTTTAATAAAATTTGATATTAATAAATCCTCATTATTTTATTTAAATAAACCTTTACTCTTTTTATCAAATAGAAATATTTTATTTCAAAAGCTTGGCCAAGATTTAATTTGGCTCTTAAAATAATCCTTATTCATAATTCTACCTTTGATTTATAAAAACTATATCTTTTTATTAAAAGATCTAAAAATAGTAGTTCCAACTACTAAAACTTTATTTATTAATTGTTTATCCTTTTAAATCTCTTTAGGGTTTTATTTGACTAAAATAGGTTTTGATGTTTCCAATTGGAATCAAAAAGTTTCTTCTCGCCCTAAAAATCAACAATTGATTATTTGTTTATTTATTTTTCACATTTCAAAATTTGGATAATTTTGGGATGTGACAGGCTACCACCCTTAAAAGAAATCTCGTCCCGAGATTTGGGAAGGCTAAAGGTTACAAGTTGGCTTAAAGCAACTAGGGTACTACCACCCTTAAAAATAAAGTCTCATAGGGTTACATTGATGGTTCACTTGACTATGGGTTCAATACTTAATATCCAGACAAGGAATCCTTATTTGACTCAACTGAGTTATCTAGTTCCTTACATCCACTTCTTCTATCTCTTCAAAGTTTCCATCCATATCAATGTGGTTCACATGTCCTTTCTGGGTCACATTGGAGTCACTTCCATTGGCTCTTCTAGCATCCTTTTTCTTTTTCTTCTCAGGACAGTCTGATGCATAGTGTCCAAGCTCCTTACAATTATAGCACTGCAACTGGCTAATGTCTTTCTTCCTGAAAGTGTCTTGTTGATTCTGATCAAGGTCATCTCCATTTTCAGTATCATTTCCATTATTATCACTTCCATTGTTGTGGTGGTGATACTGATGTGGTTCAGAATCTTCATTGCTCTTTTTGAATGAATGCCTCTTTTTTGATGATCCTGAGTGATACTTGAGTTTATGCTTCCTATTTCTGTTCTCAACTTGATTCATCTTGTTTTCCAAAATGGTGGCTGTAAGATCCCTAAAATCATGTTTCAAACTCATGCATCCATGATCATATAGAGTTCATTTCAAACAAATCATTTCAAAAAACAGGAGCATATGAGCTCATTATTTTATGTGATCAACATTTGAAACAAATGCTACTCTCCAATGGGAGATTATTGTTCAAGAAACCAAACTTTGTTGTCTTATTGCTCTTAGGTTGTATTGCTAGATTGCTAAGATTTAAACCAAAGTTTCAAAATAAATATGATTTGAAAACCAATTTCAAAACCTATTCAAACTAGTGCTATGCCACTGCTTATTTTATTTTATTTTATTCCAAGTGACTAAGCCAATTCAAATTGACCACTTGGTTTTACGCCTAGAAATGTGACTGTTGCACACTACAAAAATCCTGAAAAGATTTGAATTCAAAAGATTTTGAAATCATTTGAATTTGGTTCATGAAATTGAAAACAGAAAAAGAAAAGGAGAAAAGAAATGGAAAAAGGCCAGCGCCACCTATCTAGCCCAACTACGAATCCAGCCCATTAAGCCCACCCGGGTTCCTCCTCTCTCTCTCTCTCACTCGCAGACGAACCCACCAGGTCACTGACCACACGACCCCACCCCCTCTCTGTTTCACTCGCTGACTGGTGGACCTCGCCAGCTCATCCTCATCTTCCCCAAATTGCCCCCACGACCACGTCGGCGGACGTTCCCTCCGCCATTCACTGCCGCGTTGATTCCTCGCTTAATTGCCCTTGATACCGCGCGCGATCCTCGCCCCCGCTCTGGCTATAAGACCACCTCCCCCTCGCGGCCATTTCCCCCAACAAAGCCAGACAGAAATGCCCCCAGGCTGCCCGCAATCATCCTCGCGCCGCCGCAGACAGAGCTCACTCCGGCGACCAATCCCGGTGAGCCCCGTGCGCCCCTCTCCCTCTGGTTCATACGAGCCGCTTCACGACTTCCTTGCGCACCTTCTTACCCCACTGGTTTGTCCTATACTGCCCCAGGTCGTCAACTTCGTCAAACGCTGCAACCTCCCGACGACATCCTCAACTCCGACGATCAAATTCGGTGAGCCCCTTGTTCCCCTTCGCCTCTGATTCACACGATCATGTTCGCTGTAGTCTTGTGCATCCCATGATGCCTTTGTTTCGTGCTAGGGTGACCAGGAGTGTCGCCAACGTCGTCGTCCACCCAAGCCCGACGCTGACAGCAACTCCGACGAGCCCGTGCAGCCGTGTCCGTGCGCCCCTTGCCAAGTCGTCGCCAGGTTGAGCATCAGTGCATCGCCACGATTCTGGTAAGCATCTCTGACGACCCCAGAGCCACCTATAGCGCCGCGCCGCCGTAGGACGAGCTCGCCGCCAAGATATGCCAGCGCCGCCCATCTGTGGTCGTTTGATCCAGGACCGTAGGATCTAGATCCAGCGCGTATAAACAGATCACTTATCGAAGCGTTACGCGTAGATCTGGGCCGTGCAGATTAAGTAGATCTAACGGATCACAGAAGCGATCCTAAGCTAACCGGTACGCGCCAATCAGAGCATGACGCGTGGCCAGGGATTAGATTTAAAAACAGAATTTGAATCTATTAGATGTTTGAATTTGTTTTAGCTATAACTTTTGATCCCCACGTTCAAATTTGACAAATTTTATATCATTAGAATCAGGAGAACAAGCCCTTTCTATTTATGCAATGTGTTTAATGTTTTGCTTCTGTTAAAATGGTTTTATTTACGGAAACATGTGTAGGGCTATTTTGAGTATATGAATTGTTTAAGAAATGTTTTAAGGTTTAAATAAATGTTGTTTGGCAAGTTTTGAACTTGTTTATGAACCAGTACTGTACACTTGCTTTGTTGAGTTTTAAAAACCATCACATATCATATTGCATGCATTCATATATTTTTGTTTGTATATATTTTGTATGTGATTGTTGCTATGATTTTATGTGTAGATTTTGGTGCCAATAGTGATTGTGATTGTGAAGAGTGTAGCTACTCTCCAAACTACCAAGGCAAGTGGTGCTTCATGATATTTTTACCCCTATGTTTTCTACAAGCATTAGAAATATTTTTGCTAGACTTGCATGTTATATTTTGCTTATATGCCATGTAGGGAAATCCTAGTAGTTGTAGAATTGCTAGGAAATTTCTAATTTAAGATGCTTATCTATGCCATGCTTAGCCTAGCTAGTAGCAACCAAGGGTGGTGAAATATACATGCTATGATGAAAATATTTCTAAGTCTTTGGACTTGTGTTTTGCCTAATAAAACAACTAAGTGAATGAAACACCTGGGTGGAATGGAAGGAATGGTTTATGTTGAGTGGTTACACAAGGCCCATTTCTATGGTTTACCTTGTGTATCTCATTTGTGGAAAGCCACCCAGGAACAAAGAGATTTTAGGGTCCAAGTGTTAAGAAGATTCTAGTGCAGCCACTTGGCAATATGGGCTCTGCCAGGATCATATAGGTTGCAATAACTTAGCCATTTGGACAGTTGGTGCTAGTGGGATGATAGGTTGGAGCGCGTCCATTTGGTCTAAGGGAAGGCTTCTGAAAGGTCCTGTCTTGGTGAAAATCAAGGCTTGTGGGGAAAGTGCACAACCTCTGCATATGGAAGAATCTAAGTACTTAGCCATGTCCCTGGAAAAGGACAACTTGAGCATCAAGACATGGAAGCTATCAAGAATCTCCTCATCCCAATTTATAAGTAAAAACTTGTGGGTGAACAAGGGTGAAGGACTCCAATGTCTATTGGTGGTTCCTTGGGAAAAGTTTTGACAAAGAAAAACTTAGTGTTTTCAACTAATAGGTAAAACCTATTTTGAGCAAAGCAAGCCAAGCTACACTTAGCCAAATTGCATATAGTATCTAGTCCACCTAAATTATACTAAGGTATCACTTGCCAATACTATTCCAAATGTATTGACCCACTGTGGTTGTAACTTGTGATGTTGCAGGTTACTCTGATGAGGATTAGGAGTCATGAGTCTACACTCAACATGTTTGCCTGTGGCTCATGAAGATGAAGACTTTTATCTATTTACTTATTTAAACTCTTGTAATAGGCCTGTGGCCATGGAGTTGTAAAGACTATGTTGTCTCTGGAATGACTATAATAATGACCTTTGTTTCTGTGTACTTCATCTTGAACTGTGGATGCTAGCTTTGATCCAGGGACTAGCATTGCAATCATAGGGTTCCTTTTCCTTTATAAAGGAGGGATCTTACAGATGGTATCAGAGCACTGTGTTGCCTGTAGGATTATGACCCTAGGATTGGAAACCACTAAGGAAATTTTTTCAACAACTTCTACACTTGTCTATTCTTCTCGTAAACTTTTCTAATCTTCTTTCTCATCTCTATTTGTAGATGAACTCCATCAACAAATCCGTAAGGAAAGGACCACTCATGACAATGACTTTGGAGTGTGATACAGAATTTCCCAAGGCTCTCAAGGACCTCATGGTTGCAATGGAAATACATGGTGCAGCTGTGTACAAAGGCTTTCCTGTGATGGATGAAGGATTTGAGTACTGGTGGGTGCAACTTCACTTGTATAAAAACAAGGAAGACAACCACAAAGAATCAGGATTCTGCATGTTCACCAATTCAGTGATGCACACTACATTCTTTGATTCAGCAAAGGATGTAGCTTGGAAGACCATCAAAGAACTTGGTGAGAGAGTCAAGTGCAGAATGTTCAACATCCAAAATAGCCTAAAAGAAGAGAAGAAACATACCCAAGAGTTGGAGGCTACGAACCAAACCTTAAGAGGAGACATTATAGACTTAGTAATGGAGTCATGTGCTCAAGATAGAGTGATTGCTTCTAGAAATATTGTGTTAGCCAACATATCTAGTGAGATAGGATTGTAAGCGTACTTCGCTAGTTGGACCACCACTTATCACCTTATTTTCCAAAAGTTGTTTAAAATAAGTTGAACCTTGGTTGTTGTAATGGATCCATGTATGCCATGACTTGTGTGTTTTGATTTCCAAGGATATGTATGTGATGCTTTGCCTTGTGTTTTATCTTAAATTGTGTTGTTCTAACTTTTTCTATCTTATAAATAGATGCATAATGTTACCATCAGCACTGTTGAGGAGTTCCAGGGAACTCGCTTTGGTCCTCGTATTATTGAGCTCACTACTTTGCTCAATCTCCCTCTTCCTACCATCATGGTGCTTCCCCTCACCAAGTTTGAGAGGAAAGACCTTTGGGGTTTCAAGGTCAATCAGCCCGGACGCTAGACTGAGCCTACCACGGAGGCTATCATCTTCAAGCTCATGCACGATGACAAGGAGAGAGGCCTTGAGGTGGTCATGCAGGATCTGATAGGACGTCTGTTAGGGAGACACTCTCGATAGGTTAGAGGTACTCACTTCCATGTCTTCGGTAGACGTGATGAGGATGGAGAGGCCATCGACTTCGAGGACACTTCGAGGGATACAGCTGAGCCGATTCGCCTATACCTCCAGGACTTAGAGGTTCTTCTTAGGCACGTGGACACTGATAGGACCAACGTCATGCTCAACAATGACGAACTCCAGGTGCAGCTTCATGAGAAGGACAAGCTCTTCGCGGAGCAAGATGAGATAGTCAAGGAGATGGAGGCAAAGTTCGAGAGCCAGGACAGAAAGTTCAAGAGTCAGGAGAAGCGAGTCCAGGATAGAAACAAGAGGATTCAGGACATGACTGAAGAACTGCAGGCCAAGGACTTCGAGCTCGAGCATCAGCAAATAGTGATTGAGAGGCTTTGTTCTCAGAAGAGGGCTCTCAAAGCCAAAGTAGAGACCTTGACCTCCAATGTCGAGGAATACAAGACCGCTATGGAGAATGCTGGTCTTACCTTTGTTGAGGAGGAGGTTGATGCCGAGGAGTAGAGTTGACTACTCATTTATCATTTATTTATCATACTTTATTTGTGTCACAATGACCATCCAACATGTGGATGGCTTGTTATTGGTGTGTTTACTTTGCAAACTTGTCATTTTTGTTGTTAAACTATTATTTTTATGATGCATGTTTTGTGATTGTTTATGTGATGTATTGTGCATCAAAGCATCTATGGGTATCTTATTCTTATCTCTATTGAACAAACCACAGATGCCTCCCCGTCGTGCCAATCCCAACCCCAACAACAACAACAACATCACTCCTGAGATGTAACAAATGATGACAGCTCAGACTCAGCTGATGCAAATGATGACGATGTTCATCCAGAACCAAAACAACAACAACAACAACAACAACAATAACAATAATAACAACAACAACAACCCACCGGGATTTGACATGTTTACCAGGTTCTTGAGATTGAGGCCAGCAAAGTTCTCAGGAACAACTAATCCCATGGTGGCCAATGATTGGCTACGCTCTGTGAAGAAGGGCTTGGTAACTGTGGGCTATACTGATGCAGAAAAGGTCAGATTTGCAGCACATTTGCTAGAAGGAACAGCCGCCACTTGGTGGGATAACTTCCAGATCACCACTCCCATAGAAGATGTGACATGGGCTATCTTTGAGGATGGCTTTCGTACTGCTCATATCTCATCTTGAGTGATGAGTCTAAAGAAGAAAGAGTTCCATAATCTGAAGCAGCGCCACCGCAGTGTGGCTTAATATATTGAGGAGTTCAACAATCTGGCGCGTTATGCACCGGATGAAGTTGACACCGATGCTAAGAGGAAGGAAAAGTTTCTTGAAGGGATGAATGATGAACTGAACTTGCAGCTATCAGTAGCCTATGTTCCCACATACCAGTCTCTTTGTGATAAGGCTGCTATTTTGGAGAACAAAATGAAGCAAGTTGAGAGTAGAAAGAGAAAGCACTCGGACAAGCACAGCTCGAGATCGTCACACAAACGTTCCCATTATGATGATAGTGGAAGCTCAGGATCCCACAAGCATGGGAAATTCAACAAGCACCACAACCACAACCATCATCATGACAACAAGCATCACCGTAGTCATGACAATGACAAGTACAAGAACCACAAGGGTGGATATAAGAGCCACCACAGTGGTAGTGGAAGTGGCGGGAAGCCACCACAAGAAGGACATTAGTCAGGTTGAGTGCTTCAAGTGCAAGAAGATGGGGCATTATGCAAATGAATGCCCAGAAAAGAAAGTTGAAGGACCCAACAAGCCCAACCCTTTTCAGAAAGGGCAATTTAACCACATCAATGTGGAGGAAATCTGTGAGGAGCCTGATGATGTTGCTGGTAAGTTCAAATTCAATTCTATTCCAGCACTTGTTCTTTTTGATACTGGAGCATCGCATTCATTCATATCAAAAGCATTTGTTGATAGAAATGGGTTTCCAACTGAAAACATTGGATGTCCAATAAAGGTTAGTTCTTCAGGTGGAGATATGATAGTAAGCCTTGGATGCCGAGATCTAGTGATAGAGTTTGGAAAGCATAAGTTTCCAGTGAGTCTGATAATCCTAGATTCCCAAGGACTGGATGTAATTTTGGGAATGGATTGGATGGCTAAGTATGAAGGAGTACTAGATTGTGCTAATCGTACTGTTGCACTCACAACCCCGGAAAGAAAACGGATTAAATTCAAGTCTAACTTTGAATCAAAAGGGAGTAAGCTAAATTCTCTTAAGGGGGTTAGCATAGACAGTGTGCCAATTGTGAGTGAATATCCGGATGTGTTTCCGGAGGAATTGCCGGGAATGCCACCAGATAGAGATGTGGAGTTCCTTATTGATTTGCTACCAGGATCTGGACCAATAGCAAAGAGACCGTACAAGATGCCAGTTGATGAACTGGAAGAACTCAAGAAACAACTTGGAGAACAGTTGCAGAAGGGATTTATTCAACCAAGTTCTTCATCTTGGGGAGCACCAGTTTTGTTTGTGGAAAAGAAAGATAGAAGTCAAAGGTTATGCATAGATTACCGTTCACTCAATGAGGTGACTATCAAGAACAAATACCCTTTGCCTAGAATCAATGACTTGTTTGATCAGCTAGAAGGAGCTTGTGTGTTCTCAAAGATTGATCTCCGGTCAGGATATTTCCAACTCAAGATAATAGAACAAGACATACCTAAGACAGCTTTCACCACAAGGTATGGATTGTATGAGTATACCGTGATGCCATTTGGTTTGACCAATGCTCCAGCATACTTTATGAATATGATGAACAAGGTGTTCATGGAATTCCTTGATAAGTTTGTTGTCGTTTTCATCGATGACATTTTAGTCTACTCCAAGAGCAAAGAAGAGCATGAAGGACATTTGCGTTTGATACTTGAGAAGCTTAGAGAGCATAAACTGTATGCCAAATTCAGCAAGTGTGAATTTTGGCTAAATGAAGTTGGATTTCTTGGACACGTTGTGTCAGGAGATGGTGTAGCAGTTGATCCTGCTAAAGTTTCAGCTGTAACTGAATGGGAATCTCCCAAGTCAGTGAAAGAAGTTCGTAGTTTCCTTGGCTTAGCAGGTTACTACAGAAGATTCATTGAGAATTTCTCCAAGGTAGCTAAGCCTATGACAGAATTGCTAAAGAAAGACAAGAAATTTGCTTGGTCTAAAGGTTGTGAACTTAGCTTTCAGGAATTGAAGAAGAGACTTGTGACAGCACCGGTCTTGTGTTTGCCAGATTTGGAAAAAGATTTCCAAGTATATTGTGATGCATCTCATCATGGTTTGGGTGCAGTACTTATGGAGGACGGGAAAGTTGTGGCTTATGCCTCGAGAGAACTCAAAACTCATGAAGTGAACTACCCTACTCATGATTTAGAGTTAGCCTCTATTGTCCATGCACTCAAAACATGGAGACATTATCTTTTGGGAAAGCGTTGTGAAGTGTTCACAGATCACAAGAGTTTAAAGTATATCTTCACCCAGAAAGAAATTAACATGAGACAAAGAAGATGGCTAGAACTCATCAAGGACTATTGTCACATCCCAAGATTTTCCAAATCTTGTAATGTGAAAAATAAATAAATAAAATAAAACTTTGTTGAATTTCAGGGCCAGAAGAAACTTTTTGAATTCCAATAGGAATCTTCAAACCTATTTTGATCAAATAAAATCCTAAATGGATATAAAAAGATAAACATTTGATAAAGGAAAATAAAATATTTCGGTGTTACTATTATGGATCTTTTAATAAAAGATTTTGTTTTCAAATGAAAAGGGTGGATTTATAAATAAAGATTATTTTATAAAGCCAAGTTAATCCTTGGCCAAGCTTTTGAATTAAAACATTTTGTTTTGAAATAAAATAGCAAAGGTTTATTTAAATAAAATAATAAGGATTTAATATCCAAGTTTTATTTAAATAAAAGGTTTTACCATTTTAATTAAAACATCAAAACTTATTAAATTATTTTAAATAAGTTTTCTAAAGTATTTTATGTTCTCAAATAAAACCTACTTAAGTGTTTTGGTTTTATTTTAGATTTCAAAATAAATATTTAATAAACAAATCCTTTTTGATTTAATAATAGAGGTCTATTGTATTTAATTATTAATGGACCCTAAACTAAAAGGTTATTTTGTTTTGAACAAGATTTCCAAATGAATTTTATTTTCAAATAAAACCTACTGATTTGATTTTGAAAATATTTGGATTTCAAATGGGGATTTTATTAATTATATCAAACCCTATTTGATTAATAAACCATGGTCCATTTTATTTAATTAATAAATGGAATCTAAAAAGATTTAAAAATATTATTTCATTTTGGACTTTAGTTTATGTTGATAAACAGAACCAAAAACTTATTACAAGTGTGGTGATTGTTTGAATTATTTGAATGATTATCTTGTTGTTTGAATTGTGAAATGAATTTCAAATCAGTAAATAGAAATAGAAAAGGAAAATGTTTCTGTACAAAAAAAAAGAGAAACAACAGCAGCCCAACAAGGCCCAGCCCAACAGCCCAGCTCCCCTCTCCCACGACAAAGCGTTTTCTACTCATTCCGAGACCCGCAAAGCCACTGACAAGTGGACCCTCCCCCTCACTTCCTCTCTCGCAGACAGCCGGGACCCACCCTTCTCTGTTCATCATCTTCAATGAGACCCCGTCGCCCGGCCGTTTGCAGTGAGTTACTCCGGTGGTGATTGCGCGTTGAAGGATGCTTTGATTCCTCCCAGAGACCACGCTCCCTTAAACGTCCGCCCCTCCTCTCTACTTCCCCTCTGACCCCTCCCTCAAGCACGCCTCCAGGCCGAGGAATTTTGCCCTACACTCCCTCTGTCTCCGACGACCCTCCTCACCGATTCCGGCCAACACACGCCCCTCCTGCTTCCTCGAGCACGCAGCTATGCTCAGCACTCCCCAGAGAACCTTTCTACAGCCGCAGCTTACTTGCACGTGCCTCCCAGCGTCGGCAACATCGACGACCTGCAGCACCGTCGTCTGCCCTCTTCTCCGATGACGCCCACAGGTTGTACCAGACCGCCCCTCTCCCCCTCATTAACACACGCGTCATCCCCTCGACCATACGCATCTAACCGTGCCCTTTGTTTGCCTCCGCGTGATCTGCAATGTCGCCTTCGATCACAGACAGAGCCGTCCGGCGTTGCTCTCTACTCCGGCGAGCAATCGCAGCTGCCCCCTAGCGCCCCTCGACGGACAAGTACCACGTTGAGCATCAGCGAGCGTCAGCGATTCCGGTGAGCATCTCCCCACCCTCCTTTGCTTCATGTACCGCCGGCGCCGTCATCGACTGGCCGCTCCGCCGCTAGCCACCGTCGTCGCATCGCCAGCTTTTGGCAAAGCACTGAGAGCCGTTCGATCTAGTTTGAACGAGCAGGATTAGATCACTTAATCGCGAATAGGTACGTTCTCTGGACCGCGCGATTTGACTTGATCCAACGCACCACGATGCCGATCCGGCCGAACCGGTATCAGCCAGTGAGATAGCGACGCGTGGCCAGTGTTTGAGTTAAAACAAATTTTTGAATCAGATTTATTTGCAAACTTCAAACCTTTGTAACTTTCAAACCACACGTCCAAAAATTATAAATTTTATATCAATGGATTCAGGAGAACAAGCCCTAGCCAACCATACCCTTGGTTTAGCCAATAGTATCTGTTAGTTTGCTTGTTTTTGTAGATTCTTTTGTGATCTTGTTTAGATTAGAAAAATTGTTTAAAATTGATTTTGGGGTCAAAACTTTTGCAAAATGGTTTGATGTGACCTTACTGACCCTAGGAACCAACCCTTGGTGTTAAAAATGATTTTGGTAAAATTTAGGTTGAATTATTTGACTTAGCCAATTTCTAGCCAAATGAAATTATTAAGTTTATTATGAAAATGTTTATGGAAAGAAAACTTTGAGAAAATAGTTTGGACCAAACCTACTGACCCAAAAACACCAAGTTTTGCAATAGCAACTCATTTGGTGAAAAACTTAAAAGTTTTGTTTTGATAAAACATTTTTCACCACATAAAATGATGAATGGATTTTAAGATGGTTTTGAGATAAAACCCTTTTGCAATTGACTTTGCCATTTTGGTGAATGACCAATTTGGAACCTACAAAGTTTAGGAGCCTAGTGGAGACCATCCTTGCAATAGAACCAACCTTTGCATGCCTATGCATGACTTAGATTCCATTACTTTGTGTGTGAAAAATTGTTTGTTTGACTTTGGTTTGGAATGTGAATTGAATTTGTGTTTGCTTGATTGACTTGTAGTGAAGTGTGAGACTAGCAAGATCAAGGAGTGAACCACCATTCCCTACCAAAAAGGCAAGTGATGCTTCATACTTTCTATCCCATTACTTTCACTAGGCAATAGTGATTTTGCTAAGTAAAACTTGCATGGATTTTGCTAAGTATAAACCTTGCTATAGGAAAACCTAGTAGATGAATCCTTAGTAGGATTTTCCTAAGTTAAGATTCCTATTACTATCAAGCTTAGCCTAGCTAATAGAAAACATGGGGGGGAAATATATTCACACTATGGAAAAATCTCTAAGTCTGAGGACTTATGTGTTTGTTTAATAAAACAACTAAGTTAATGAATCCCCTGGGTGGAATGGGCTTGCTTGGTGGATTTTGGTTGAGTGGTTCACAAGGCCCATGTTTATGGTTGACCTTGTGTATCTCACTTGTGGATGGCCACCCAGGAACAAAGAGATTTGAGATGTCAAATGTTGAGAAGCTTCAAGTGCAACCACTTGGCAATATGGGCTCTGCCATGATCATATAGGTTGCAAGAACTTAGCCATATGGAAAGTGGGTGGTAGTGTTTGATAGGTTGGAGCGCGTCCATTTTGGTCTAAGGGAAGGCTTCGAAGATCTTGTCTTGGGAAACCAAGTCTTGTGGGAAAGTGCACCACCTGCAGAGTGTAAAATCTAAGTACTTAGCCATGTCCCTGGTAAAGGACAATTTGAGCATCAAGACATGGAAGCAATCAAGAATCTCATCATTCAAATTTCTAAGTTAAAATCTTGTGGTTTGAACAAGGGTTGTTTGAAATCTTCAATCTTTGATTGAGAGATGCCTTGTAAAGGATCTTCAATCTTTGATTGAGAAAAATGATTTTGTCAAAACAAAAACTTAGTATTTTCAAATGTTAAGGAAAAATCTATTTTGAGCAATGCAAGCCTCAACTCCACTTAGCCAAATGCATATAGATGATAGACTCCACTATACCATTATAGTATCACTTGCCAATACAATTCAAATGTATTGACCCTTTGTGGCTGTAACTTGTATGTTGCAGGTTTGATTGTTTTAGTGAAGATTGATTGATTAGGATTACAAAGTCTACAACCAACATCTTCCTGTGGCACTTTGAAGATGAAGGACCCCATGCTTATAGTTATTCCGCTGCAATGTAATGTGATAGCCAAATGAGCTATGTTTGATGTAATAAAATTATGTTATTCCTGGTTATAAAGTTATATTATGACCTTTGTATCTTGATATTACATCTTAACTGTGGATGCTAGCTATTGATCCAGGGACTAGCATTGTAAAACACAGGAGGAATCTACCTTATTAGGTTGAGACCTCTACAACTATGACTTAAGTTTGCAATACCACCCCGGTAAAGCAAATGTTGTAGCAGATGCTCTGAGCCGTAAGGTTTTGTGAATGGCCTTACTAAAGGAGAATTGATAGATGATTTGTGTGCCCAATTTAGAGATCTCAGATTGGAGATTGTGCCTGAAGGACATCTCATGTCTTTGGATGTTCAACCCACTTTGTTGGACAAGATCAAAGAAGCCCAGAAGATTGATAAGGAAATTGAAGAGATTAAGGAAAAGATTGGTAAAGGAAAATCCAAAGGATTCCATGAAGACGAACAGGGTACTTTATGGCATGGAAAACGTATCTGTGTTCCACAAGATCCGGAGCTTCGGAAACTGATTTTGCAAGAAGCACACAACTCACTGTATTCCATTCATCCGGGTAACACCAAAATGTACATGGACATGAAGGAAAGATTTTGGTAGAATAATCTCAAGAAGGACATCGCCGAACATATTGCTTTATGTGATGTGTGTAGTACAGTGAAAGCGGAACATCAGAAACCAGCAGGTTTGCTTCAACCACTACCTATTCCTGATTGGAAGTGGGACAAGTTTGGTATGGATTTCATTACCGGATTACCAAGGACCCGGTCAGGATATGATTCTATTTGGGTAGTAGTGGATCGCCTAACTAAAGTGGCTCATTTCATACCCGTGAAGACAACCTATACAAGTGCTAAGTTGGCCAAGATCTATATGAGTAGAATTGTATGTCTACATGGAGTGCCCAAGAGTATTGTGTCTGATAGGGGAACTCAATTCACTTCTCATTTTTGGAGACAATTGCATGATTCATTGGGAACGAGGTTGGAATTCAGCACTGCTTTTCATCCCCAAACTGATGGACAAACAGAAAGGACTAATCAGATTCTTGAAGACATGTTGAGGGCATGTGCCCTAGACTATGGAGCCAGTTGGGATGAAAGTCTGCCTTACGCAGAATTTTCTTATAACAACAGCTACCAAGCCAGCATTGAGATGGCACCATTTGAGTTTCTCTACGGGAGAAAATGTACCACCCCATTGTTATGGAATGGTGTGGGAGAAAGAAGTTTGTTCGGACCAGAACTTATCAAAGAAGCCGAAGAGAATGTCAAGTTGGTTAAGGACAGATTGAAGATAGCACAGTCCCGACAGAAAAGCTACATAGATCCTAAGCGTAGAGAAGTCACTACGAAGTTGGTGATAGAGCTTATCTTAGAGTGTCACCACTTCGTGGAGTGAAGAGGTTCGGAGTCAAATGAAAGTTGGCCCCAAGATATGTTGGACCATTCAAGATTCTGAGTCGTAAAGGAGAAGTTGTTTATGAAATTGAACTGCCAGAGTCTTTGTCAGCTGTTCATAATGTGTTTCATGTGAGTCATCTTAAGAAATGTCATCCAGAAATGGAAGAAACTTCTTTAAAGGATACTATACCTTTAGAAGAGGTTCAGTTGGAAAGTGACCTCACTTATGAGGAGAAACCTATCAAGATTCTTGACACTGTAGAAAGAGTCACACGGACTAAGACTATCAAGTTTTGCAAAGTTCAGTGGAACCATCATTCCGAGGAGGAAGCAACATGGGAAAGAGAAGATGATCTTCGGAAAGACCACCCTCACCTATTTGCTAGCCAATCCGAATCTCGAGGGCGAGGTTCACCTTAAGGGGGGTAGATTTGTAACATCTCTAAAATCATGTTTCAAACTCATGCATCCATGATCATATAGAGTTCATTTCAAACAAATCATTTCAAAAAAACAGGAGCATATGAGCTCATTATTTTATGTGATCAGCATTTGAAACAAATGCTACTCTCCAATGGGAGATTGTTGTTCAAGAAAACAAACTTTGTTGTCTTATTGCTCTCAGGTTGTATTGCTAGATTGCTAAGATTTAAACCAAAGTTTCAAAATAAATATGATTTGAAAACCAATTTCAAAACCTATTCAAACTAGTGCCATGCCACTGCTTATTTTGTTTTATTCCAAGTGACTAAGCCAATTCAAAGTGACCACTTGGTTTTATGCCCAGAAATGTCACTGACCACACGACCCCACCCCCTCTCTGTTTCACTCGCTGACTGGTGGACCTCGCCAGCTCATCCTCATCTTCACCAAATCGCGCACACGACCACGTCGTCGTCCGTTCCCTCCGCCATTCACTGCCACGTTGATTCCTCGCTTAATTGCCCTTGATACCACGCGCGATCCTCGCCCCCGCTCTGGCTATAAGACCACCTCCCCCTCGCGGCCATTTCCCCCAACAAATCCAGACAGAAACGCCCCCAGGCTGCCCGCAATCATCCTCGCGCCGCCGCAGACAGAGCTCACTCCGGCGACCAATCCCGGTGAGCCCCGTGCGCCCCTCTCCCTCTAGTTCATACGAGCCGCTTCAGGACTTCCTTGAGCACCTTCTGACCCCACTGGTTCGTCCTATACTGCCCCAGGTCGTCAACTTCATCAAACGATGCAACCTCCCGACGACATCCTCAACTCCGGCGATCAAATTCGGTGAGCCCCTTGTTCCCCTTCACCTATGATTCACACGATCATGTTCACCGTAGTCTTGCGCATCCCCTGATGCCTTTGTTTCGTGCTAGGGTGACCAGGAGCGTCGCCAACGTCGTCGTCCACCCAAGCCCGGCCGACAAAGAACTCGACGAGCCTGCGTGTTCGTCGCGCCTTGCCAAGACGCGCCAGTTGAGCATCGCATCGCCACGATTCGTAAGCATCTCGATGACCCAGAGCCACCGTAGCGCCGCCGTAAGGCCGAGCTCGCCGCCAAGAGCCAGCGCCGCCCATCTGTGGTCGCTTGATCCAGGACCGTAGGATCTAGATCCAGCGCGTATAAACAGATCACTTATCGAAGCGTTACGAGTAGATCTGGGCCGTGCAGATTAAGTAGATCTAACGGCTCACAGACGCGATCCTGAGCGAACCGGTACGCACCAATCAGAGTGTGACGCGTGACCAGGGATTAGATTTAAAAACATAATTTGAATCTATTAGATATTTGAATTTGTTTTAGCTATAACTTTTGATCCCCACGTTCAAATTTGACAAATTTTATATCATTGGAATCAGGAGAACACGCCCTTTCTATTTATGCAATTTTTTAATGTTTTGCTTCTGTTAAAATGGTTTTATTTACAGAAACATGTTTAGGGCTATTTTGAGTATATGAATTGTTTAAGAAATGTTTTAAGGTTTAAATAAATGTTGTTTGGCAAGTTTTGAACTTGTTTATGAACCAGTACTGTACACTTGCTTTGTTGAGTTTTAAAAACCATCACATATCATATTGCATGCATTCATATATTTTTGTTTGTATATATTTTGTATGTGATTGTTGCTATGATTTTATGTGTAGATTTTGGTGCCAATAGTGATTGTGATTGTGAAGAGTGTAGCTACTCTCCAAACTACCAAGGAAAGTGGTGCTTCATGATATTTTTACCCCTATGTTTTCTACTAAGCATTAGAAATATTTTTGCTAGACTTGCATGTTATATTTTGCTTATATGCCATGTAGGGAAATCCTAGTAGTTGTAGAATTGCTAGGAAATTTCTAAGTTAAGATGATTATCTATGCCATGCTTAGCCTAGCTAGTAGCAACCAAGGGTAGTGAAATATACATGCTATGATGAAAATATTTCTAAGTCTTTGGACTTGTGTTTTGCCTAATAAAACAACTAAGTGAATGAAACACCTGGGTGGAATGGAAGGAGTGGTTTATGTTGAGTGGTTACACAAGGCCCATTTCTATGGTTTACCTTGTGTATCTCACTTGTGGAAAGACACCCAGGAACAAATAGATTTTAGAGGCCAAGTGTTAAGAAGCTTCTAGTGCAGCCACTTGGCAATATGGGCTCTGCCAGGATCATATAGGTTGTAATAACTTAGCCATTTGGACAGTTGGTGGTAGTGGGATGATAGGTTGGAGCGCGTCCATTTGGTCTAAGGGAAGGCTTCTGAAAGGTCCTGTCTTGGTGAAAATCAAGGCTTGTGGGTAAAGTGCACAACCTCTGCAGATGGAAGAATCTAAGTACTTAGCCATGTCCCTGGAAAAGGACAACTTGAGCATCAAGACATGGAAGCTATCAAGAATCTCCTTATCCCAATTTCTAAGTAAAAACTTGTGGGTGAACAAGGGTGAAGGACTCCAATGTCTATTGGTGGTTCCTTGGGAAAAGTTTTGACAAAGAAAAACTTAGTGTTTTCAACTAATAGGTAAAACCTATTTTGAGCAAAGCAAGCCAAGCTACACTTATCCAAATTGCATATAGTATCTAGTCCACCTAAATTATACTAAGGTATCACTTGCCAATACTATTCCAAATGTATTGACCCACTGTGGCTGTAACTTGTGATGTTGCAGGTTACTCTGATGAGGATTAGGAGTCATGAGTCTACACTCAACATGTTTGCCTGTGGCTCATGAAGATGAAGACTTTTATCTATTTACTTATTTAAACTCTTGTAATAGGCCTATGGCCATGGAGTTGTAAAGACTATGTTGTCTCTGGAATGACTGTAATAATGACCTTTGTTTCTGTGTACTTCATCTTAAACTGTGGATGCTAGCTTTGATCCAGGGACTAGCATTGCAATCACAGGGATCCTTTTCCTTTATAAAGGAGGGATCTTACAGTGGCTTTGTCACAGAGTGTAGGCAACAGCTAGCTGCAGGTTCAACTCATCATTAAGTCCTTCAAGAAATTTCTCCTTTCTCTTAGCATCTGTATCAACTTCATCTGGTGCATAGCGTGCCAGATTTTTGAATTCTTCAATATACTCAGCCACACTGAGGTGACGTTGTTTCAGATTGTGGAATTCCTTTTTCTTCAGGTACATCACTCCAGGTGAGATGTGAGTTGTTCTGAATCCATCCTCAAAAATATCCCATGTCACATCTTCAAGGGGAGTGGTGATCTGAAAGTTTTCCCACCATGTTGCTGCTGGTCCTTCAAGTAGAAATGCTGCAAACCTAACTTTTTCTTCATCGGTGCAGCCAACAGTCACTAAGTCCTTATTCACCGAACGTAACCAATCATCGGCTTCCATTGGATCAGTTGTACCAGAGAACCTTGCATGCCTAAGTTTTAGAAACTTGGTGAGCATATCAAGTGCTGGAGGATTATTCTGATTGTTGTTGTTATTGTTGTTGTTGTTGTTGTTGTTGTGATTCTGTATGAATGTGGTTAGCATATGCATCAGTTGCGTCTGAGCTGTCATCATCTGCTGCATCTCAGGAGTGATGTTGTTGTTTTGGTTGGGGTTGGCACGACGGGGAGGCATCTGTTGGTTTGATAGGGATAAGTAATGATGGATAGGTTTTTAAGAAGTTCTAACACACAACTCAAAACAACCAAGTTTAATCAAACAATCAACAAGCAACTATCCACTTAACAACTTATGAGCTTAACTCATGAGTTGAAGGAAACAACAAGTTTTCTTAAAAATAATAACTTAGTATAATCATACCTCATAGGTCAATATGATCCATACTCTAACTTGATATCAATGTCTTTGGTAGGCAATCTAATGTCTCTTGGTTCTCACTTGTAGTCCTTAGTGATGTCTAAGTTGAAGTCCTTGGTGAGACTAAAGTTGAAATCACTTGAAGATGTTGAAGTCATTAGAGTTGATGAAATCTTTTGCACATGGTGAAGTCTTTGGCCATGTAAAGGCTTTATCCATTAAGTTGAAATAGACAAGATGTAGAATTAAAACCAAAATGGTTGAGGAAAGAGTTTACAAGATTGTTTGTAAATAAGTTTTTGGAACAAAAACAACTCCTATTTTTCTAAGGAGTTTTGTCCAATCCTAGGGTTACAATCCTACAGGTAACACAATGCTCTGATACCATCTGTAAAGGTCCCAACCTTTAATAAGGTAGAGATCCCTGTGTTTACAATGCTAGTCCCTGGATCAATAGCTAGCATCCACAGTTAAGATGTAATATCAAGAAACAAAGGTCATAATACAACTTTATAACCAGGAATAAAATAATTCATTACATCTTACATAGCTCAATTGGCTATCTCATTACAATGCAGCAGAAATCTATAAAGCATGGAGTCCTTCATCTTCAAAGTGCAACAGGCAAACATGTTGGTTGTAGACTTGTAATCCTAATCAATAAACTTCACTAACATCAAACAAACCTGCAACATAATAAGTTGCAGCCACAAGGGTCAATACATTTGAATTGTATTGGCAAGTTTTATTACTATGTAAAATTTAGTGGATCCTATCATTTACATGCATATTTGGCTAAGTAGGGTTTAGGCTCTTTTGCAGAATGCAATATAGTTTTATCCTATCTTTTCAAAATAGTTTTGATCTTTTGTCAAAATCTTTCTGAACTTCTTGGAAAACTCCAAGTGCTTCAAATCCCTTGTTGTCACCATTAAGTTTTACTTTGAGAAATTGGAATGTCGAGATCTTCCATAGCTTTAGGCCTTAGTTGCTCAGTATTGTCCATAACCAGGGACACGGCTAAGTACTTAGAATTTGATCTTCTGCAGAAGTTGTACACTTTACCCACATGACACAATCTCATCTTGATGCCACCAATGGCCACTGGATAAGTACTCACCAAGATGGAGTACTGGCAGATTGAGAATGTGACAAAGTCTTTCCATAGAAGTCCTCCAAATACACAATGCTAGCTTGTCATCCAGGCACCAATGTAGGGTTTCAAGTTCCCTTACACAATTCTAGTTAACCTGAAGATGCCAATGCATGGGTCTTCCACTATGTAGTTGACTAAGCCAGAGCCCATTTAGCATGTGGCTGTACACGGAAGCCACTGTACGAGAAACATGTTCAATCTCTAAGTCCCTGGGTGGTTTTCTTCTAGTGCACATACAAGAAGAGATGGCCATATAAACATGGTTCCTTTTGTTGCCACCTTGTCCAATCTTGAGTATCCTTGTCCACCGAGGTGGTTCATTGAGTACTTTGTTTTATTTATATAAAACATATATCTTTTCAACTCTTCGTATAATCATATCATGTATCCCATCCCAATATATAGCAGGGCTAAGCATAGTACAACTACAATGTTTCCATTAAGGAATATATAAGGGTATCCTATTAGGATTTAGCATAGCATAAAATATAGTAGTCCTATCATGCATGTTACAAAATCCACTAAGTGTAATGAAAATAGTAGGACTTGGATGATAGTGTCACTTTCCTTGTAGTAGAGAATGTTGGTTCACTTCTTGATCTTGCAATATCACACTCTTCTAATTCCACTACAATTCAATCAAGCAAACATAGATTCAACTAGCATTCCAACCAATTTATCACACATAAAATAATAGAAACAAGGTCATGCATGCAAGCATGCAAAAGATAATTTTATTTGCAAAAGGGGTTTCTACTAGGCTCTAAACATTGTAAAGTTCAAAAGTGGTCATTTACTAAAGTGGTAAAACCATTTGCATAAGGTTTTATCTATAAACCATTTTTAAATCAAATCAATATTCTATGTGGTTGAAAATGATTTTAGCAAAGAAATATTGTTTAAAGGGTTCATCAAATATATTTTAATTCTCAAAACTTGGTGTTTTAGAGTCAGAAGGTTTGAATCAAACCATTCCCAAAGGTTTCACTCAAAAATCATTTCTAAATCATAATCAATATTTTTATTTGACTAGAAATGTGCTACTTCAAATATTTATTTCTTATCTTCACGAAATACATTTTTAAATCCATAAGTTGGTTCCTAGGGTCAGTAGGTTCACAACAAACCATTTTGCAAATATTTCATATTAAAAATATATCTAGAACAATTTTTATATTCAAAATAAGCCTACACAAGTTTCTGCAAATTCAACCAATTTTCCATAAGCAAAACATTAAAAAAGTGCATGGTTGCAAAGTACTCGTTCTGCTGAATCCATTGATATAAAATTTGCAAAATTTGGACATGTAGAATTAAAGTTATGAATTTTACAAGTTTGCAATTCAAACAGATTCTAATTTCTGTTTTAAACAAAACCTTGTCCACGTGGCGTGATTCTATTGGCCGGTACCGCTTCGTGCGGATCAGCCTCTCTAGACCGTAGGATTTCACTTAAATCGCAAGGCGCTAATCAACTCGTACCCCTTCGTCTGATTCTAATCCTAGCCGTAAGATCACGATCTAACGGGCACAGTTGCTTGGTCAGAAACTGGCGGCGCTGCGCGGCGGCGACTGGCGGCACGCGGTAAGACGGTGGTGTCACGGCGATTGCAGGAAGCAAGGGAAGAAGGGAAACAGCTCACCGTGCTCGCAGAGGGTTGGCGAAGCTCGAGGTGGCGTTGGCTTGGCGAGGGGCGCACCAGGAGGAGACGATTGCTCGCCGGAGTTGCTGCGAGCGGCGGGTGTCTCTGGAGGTCGTCGAGGATGAATCTGCAGGTCATGCCGAGGCAAAACAAAGACATGGTCAGACGCGGGCGAGCATGGGGAGTATGGTAGCATCATCAGGAGAGCTTGGGGCGGTCGGAGTTACCTGGGGAAGGTTGCCGGAGTCGCTTGCAGACGGTGGCGCTGCTGGTGTGGTTGTTGCCGACGGTTTGGGGCACACGCGAGCGGGTGGAGCACACGGGCAGATGCGCACGGGTCTCAGGAGAAAGCTTGCATGCTCTGGGAGGAGAGGGGCGGCCGTGGTTCTCCGGAATTGGCTGGAAACTCCGTCGGAGACAGTGGCGGTGTGGGGGCGAATTGGAGCAGCTTAGGGTCAGGGAGTGGCTGGAGTTTGGGGGGAAAGAGAGAGGAGGCGTGGGCGTTTATCTACACGTGATCACTGCGGGGAATAACTCCGGTATTAACGCGAATTCATCGCCGCAATCAAAGGCAGCAACGGCGAGGAGGAACGGCTGGCGCGGGTGGAAACGAAGAACAGGCGTGTGATCCGTCTGTCAGCGAGAGGGAGGAAGTGGGAGTGGGGTCCATTCGTCAGCGTCTGTGTGGGTGAGTGTGCGCGTGAGAAAACTTTTCGCCGTGGGGGAAAAAGTTGGGCTGCGAGTGGGCTTGCTGGGCCTGGCCAGATGGGCTGTTTGTTTCATTTTTTTTAATACTGATTGCCTTTTCTTTTTCTATTTGGAATTTCTGTTTTGATTTTCAAACAAATAATTCAAACAACAAATCAAATCAAACCACCACCAAACTTTGTATAATTTTTAATTATGTTTAACAACATAATCCAAAGTCCAAAATAAAATAATTTTTATTCTTTTTAGGATCCATTAATAATTAAATAAATAGACCTTAGTTATTAATTCAAATAAGATTTTATTTATTTTAAAAATCTATTTGAAATCTAAAATAATACGAAAATCATATCAGTAGGTTTTATTTGAATAAATAAAACACTTGGAAATCTTATTTTAAAATAAATTAACAAGTTTTAGTGTTTATTTAAAATGGAAAAGCCTTTACTTTAATAAAATTGGATATTAATAAATCCTCATTATTTTATTTAAATAAACCTTTACTCTTTTTATCAAATAGAAATATTTTATTTCAATAGCTTGGCCAAGATTTAATTTGGCTCTTAAAATAATCCTTATTCATAATTCTACCTTTGATTTATAAAAACTATATCTTTTTATTAAAAGATCTAAAAATAGTAGTTCCAACTACTAAAACTTTATTTATTAATTGTTTATCTTTTTAAATATCTTTAGGGTTTTATTTGACTAAAATAGGTTTTGATGTTTCCAATTGGAATCAAAAAGTTTCTTCTCACCCTAAAAATCAACAATTGATTATTTGTTTATTTATTTTTCACATTTAAAAATTTGGAAAATTTTGGGATGTGACATCCTCTCTCTCTCTCCCGACTGCGCGTAGTGGAAGCCCTGCCGCAGAAACTCTCCACCTTTGCACCACGCCGTCGTGCTGTAGATCCAATCTATGTCTCCACCCCACTTGCTAGACCGAGGAAGGAGGAGACGTCGCTTGCGGCGTTGGATCAGATCGAATCGCGAGGAGAAGGCTAGTACGACTACATCAACCACGTTCTGTTGAACGTTCTGCTGTGCGATTTCTTCAAGGGTATGAAGATCTCATGTATCCCTCTCATTGATTGCATATCCTAGATTATATCTTGGATTTCCCGTTCGCATCCGTAGAATTTTTTTGATTTACTATGCTGCGAAACCCTTCAGTGGTATCAGAGCTAGATCTATGCATAGATGTGTTTCACGAGTAGAACACAACATGCTTGTTGCGGGCGTTGATGTTTTCTGTTGCAAGACTCTTGTTGTGTACTTCTTATGACGCGGGATAGTGAGATCGAAGCGGTCCAGGCCAACTTTACGCGACCTCGTTCGCGAGACCGGCTCCGCACTTGACGTGTGGCTTGTTCCACACTTGCGGCTGGTGGATGTCAGTTTCTCTCACTATAGTTGTCATGGAATTTACACCGAATGTTGGCAACCATAATATCACCGTTGTGGCTTTCCGTAGGTAAGAATCGTAATTAGCTTGTTACTCCCATAAGCCACGTAAAACATGCAACAACAAAGTAGAGGCGTCTAACTTGTTTTTGCAGGGAGTGTTTCTGTGATATGGTATGGCCCAAGATATATGTGTATGTTGTATGCAATGATCATGTTTTGTAATGTTTCACGACTGGCATACACAACCGACAGGAGCCATATGGTTGTCTTTATAATTGTGTATGACCTGTGTGTCAACTCCTTATACGCCATGTAATAGCTTTACTTTATCGCTAAGTAGTTAACAATAGTTGTAGTTGCTATTCGTGGTGGAGGAAATCATGGTGGAGTGATGGAGATCATGCTGGCACGCACAAGATGGAGATCATTGCGCGGAGATTGGCTATACCATGTCATATAAAATTATATGCATGTGATGTTTATCCTTTTATGTATCTTATTATGCTTAGATCGCGACGGTAGCATTATAAGATGATTCCTCACTTAAAGATCAAGATAAAACTGTGTTCTCCCCATGTATGCACCGTTGCGAAAGTTCGCCGTGTTCAAGCACCACATGATGATCGGGTGCTATAAACTCTACGTTCACATACAACAGGTGCAAGCCAGTTTTGCACACGCAGAAATACTTGGGTTTGACTTGACGAGCCTAGCATGTACAGACATGGCCTCGGAACACATGAACCGAAAGGTTAAGCATGAGTCATATGAATGATATGATCGACAATTCGTTGTCCACCATTGAAACCACATCTCTTCTCGTGAAGATCGGATTAGGTGTGGTGAATTTGGATCATGTTCACTAAGAAACTTGAGGGATGTTGAATTTAGTGGGAGTTCATCCAGTAATATGATTAAGTTGAACTAGTTATCATGAACATAGTCTAAATTGTACTTGCAAATTTTGTAGATCAAATGGCTAAGTCCAACTTCAACTTCAACATTTTTGCTGACAAAAGAAAATCTTAAGAACAATGGGTCTAACTTCACCAACTGGTTCCGCAATCTGAGAATCATTATCGCTGGCAGACAAAAGGACTATGTCCTTGAGAAAGCGCTAGGTGACGCCCCTGCTGTAGATGCGCCGGCTGATGAAAAAGTTGTTTATCAGTCGCGCAAATATGATTATGGTGTGATTAAGAGCACCATGTTGTTTGCTATGGAATCGGACCTTCAAAATCGTTTTGAGGAGTTCGCCAGGCCCTTTGAGATTCTTGAGGAACTGAAAACCATGTTTCAGACTCAGGCCCGTTCTGAGAGATATGAGATCTCTGAGAAATTCTTTAACTGCAAGATGGAGGAAGGGAGTTCCGTTAGTGAGCACGCCATTAAGATGTCGGGCTACACTCAACGCCTTGAGCAACTGGACTGCAAGATTCCAGAGGAGCTCAAGATTGACAGAGTTCTGCAATCACTCCCTCCTAGCTACAAAGGTTTTGTAGTTACTCATAATCAGATTGGTTCCACTGATACGATCACTGAGCTCTTCGCTAAGCTGAAAGCTGCGGAGGTGGACATCAAGAAAGATAATCATGTGTTGATGGTCAACAAGCCCCCCAGCTTTAAGAAAGGTAAGGGTGCAAAGAAGTCCTTCAAGAAAGGCAGCGGCAAGCGCGTTGCCCCTGCTGAGAAGAAGCTCAAGTCTGGACCTAAGCCGGACACTGAGTGCTTCTATTGCAAGGACAAGGGTCACTGGAAGCGCAACTGTCCGAAGTACTTAGCGGACAAGAAGGCTGGCACCATTAAAGGTATATTTGATATACATGTTATTGATGTTTACCTTACTAGCGCTCGTTGTAGTGCCTGGGTATTTGATTCTGGTTCAGTTGCTAATATTTGTAACTCGAAACAGGAGCTACAGAATAGACGGCGGCTAGCAAGGGATGAGGTGACGATGCGCATTGGCAATGGATCAAGAGTTGATGTGATGGCCGTCGGCACGCTCTCCTTAGTTTTACCTTCGGGATTAGTATTAAACCTTAATAAATGTTATTATGTGCCTGCGTTGAGCATGAACATTATATCTGGATCGTATTTATTGCAAGACGGTTATTCATTTAAATCGGAGAATAATGGTTGTTCTATGTATATGAATAACATTTTTTATGTTCATGCACCTGCTGTGAATGGTTTATTTCTTCTGAATCTCGAAAGCAATGAAACACACATCCACAACATTGAGGCTAAGAGATGCAAAGTGGATAGTGATAATTCAACTTATTTGTGGCACTGCCGTCTAGGTCATATTGGTGTAAAACGCATGAAGAAACTCCATTCTGATGGACTTTTGGAGTCTCTTGATTTTGAATCATTTGACATGTGCGAGCCATGCCACATGGGCAAGATGATCAAAACCCCGTTCTCCGGTATAATGGAGCGAGCAGCGGACTTGTTGGAAATCATAGATACCGATGTATGCGGACCGATGAGTGTTTCGACGCGCGGTGGATATCGCTTTTTTCTCACTTTTACAGATGACTTAAGTAGATATGGGTATATCTATTTAATGAAACATAAATCTAAAACGTTTGAAAAGTTCAAAGAATTTCAGGACGAAGTGGAAAACCATCGTAATAGGAAAATTAAATTTCTATGATTCGATCATGGAGGTGCATATTTGAGTTATGATTTTCTCACGCATCTTAAAGCAAGCGGAATCGTTTCACAAATCACGCCACCCGGAACACCATAGCGCAATGGTGTGTCTGAATGCCGGAATCGAACTTTATTGGATATGGTGCGATCGATGATGTCTCTTACAGATTTGCCGTTATCATTTTTGGGTTATGCATTAGAAACCGCTGCATTCACTTTAAATAGGGCACCATATAAATCTGTTGAGACGACACCATATGAACTGTGGTTTGGTGCTAAACCTAAGTTGTCGTTTCTAAATGTTTGGGGATGCGAAGCTTACGTCAAGAAGTTGATGCCAGACAAGCTCGAACCCAAAGCGAGAAATGCGTCTTCATAGGATACCCTAAGGAAACTATTGGGTATACCTTCTATCACAGATCCGAAGGCAAAGTGTTTGTTGCAAAGAACGGATCCTTTCTTGAGAAGGAGTTTCTCTCGAAAGAAGTGAGTGGGAGGAAAGTAGAGATAGACGAGGTTATTGAACCTTCTCTTGAGTTGGAGAGTAGCGCAGCACCTGAAATTGTTCTAGTGCCGTCTGCACCAACAATAGAGGAAGCTAATGACGAGGATCATGAAGCTTCGGACGATGCTACTACTGAACCTCGCAGGTCGACAAGGTCACGTGCCCCTCCTGAGTGGTACGACAACCCTGTCTTAACTGTCTTGTTAGTAGACAACAGTGAACCTGCGAACTATGAGGAAGCAATGATGATCCCAGACTCTGAGAAATGGCTAGAGGCCATGAAATCCGAATTGGGATCCATGAGCGAAAACCAAGTATGGACTTTGGTGGACCCTCCTAGCGACCGAAAGGCCGTTGAGTGCAAATGGATTTTCAAGAAGAAAACGGGCGCGGATGGTAATGTTACTGTCTATAAAGCACGGCTTGTCGCGAAAGGTTTTCGACAAGTTCAAGGTGTTGACTACGATGAGACTTTCTCTCCCGTAGCGATGTTTAAGTCGATTCAGATTTTATTAGCAATTGTTGCGTTTCATGATTATGAAATATGGCAGATGGATGTCAAGACTGCATTCCTCAATGGCAACATTGATGAAGAGTTGTATATGATGCAACCCGAAGGTTTTGTCGATCCTAAGGATGCTGATAAGGTGTGCAAACTTCAGCGTTCCATTTATGGACTGAAGCAAGCATCTCGGAGTTGGAACCTTCGTTTTGATCAAGTGATCAAGAGCTTTGGATTTGTTCCAAATTTCTACGAAGCTTGTATCTACAAGAAAGTGAGTGGGAGCTCAGTTACATTTTTAGTACTATATGTGGATGACATATTGATTATTGGAAATGACATCGATATGCTTAACGATGTGAAGAGTTATTTGAACAAATGTTTTTCAATGAAAGACCTAGGAGAAGCTGCTTATATATTAGGCATCAAAATCTATAGAGATAGACAAAGACGCCTAATAGCTTTAAGCCAAAGTACATACCTAGACAAAGTTCTGAAAAGGTTCAGAATGGATAAGGCAAAGAAAGGTTCAGTGCCTATGTTGTCAGGTAAGATATTGAGCAAGGCTCAGTGTCCAGCTACGGTAAACGATAGATAAGCTATGAGCAAAGTGCCTTATGCCTCGGCCATAGGTTCTATCATGTATGCCATGCTGTGTACTAGACCGGATGTGTCCAATGCTCTTAGTTTGACGAGCAGATACCAAAGTGATCCGAGTGGAACACTGAACAGCCGTGAAGAACATCCTAAAGTATTTAAATAGGACTAAAGAAATGTTCTTGGTCTATGGAGGTGATGAGCAGCTCGTCGTAAAAGGTTACGTCGACGCTAGTTTTGACACCGACAAGGATGATTCTAAATCTCAGACAGGATACATATATATTTTGAATGGAGGAGCTGTGAGTTGGAGAAGCTGCAATCAGAGCGTGACCGCGGGATCTACAATAGAAGCGGAGTACATGGCTGCTGCAGAAGCGTCAAGTGAATGAGTTTGGATCGGGAACTTCATCACTGAGCTTGGTGTGGTTCCAAGTGCCTTGGGCCCACTGGAGATATTGTGTGACAACACTGGCACCATAGCACTGGCTAAGGAACCAAGATATCATCCAAAGACCAAGCACATCAACCGCAACTTTCATATAATTCGAGATTATATAACAGATGGAGATCTGAAGATTAGCAAAGTACATACGGATCTGAATGTCGTAGATCCGTTGACTAAACCTCTTCCACGAGCAAAATATGATCAGCACCTTAGTGCCATGGGTGTTAGATTGTTGCCATATGTAAACTAGATTGTTGACTCTAGTGCAAGTGGGAGACTGTTGGAATTATGCCCTAGAGGCAATAATAAATATGTTATTATTATAGTTCTTGTTCATGATAAAGTTTATATTCCATGCTAGAATTGTATTAAGCGGAAACTTTGATACTTGTGTGGTTTATGAACAACACCGTGTCCCTAGTACGCCTCTATGGACTAGTTCATTGATTAATGATGGTTAAGGTTTCCTAACCATAGACATGAGTTGTCGATTAATAATGAGATCATGTCATTGGGAGAGTGATATGATGGACATACCCAAATCAAGTAGAGCAATTAGATCGTGTCATCGTGTTCATCTTTGCGAAGCTTTTTCTTATGTCAAATATTGTATTCCTTAGACCATGAGATAATGCAACTCCCTGGTATCGGAAGAAAGCTTTGAGGTCATCAAACTTCATCCTATGAGAGGGTGATCATAAAGGTGTCTCTCAGGTGATCGGAAAGTACTTGTTGGGTTGTATGTATCGAGATGGGATTTGTCCCTCCCAATTCGAAGAGATATACTTCGGGCCCACTCGGTAATCGATATCAACACCGCTTGCAAGCACGTGGTTAAGGAGTTAATCACAAAGTGATGTTGGATTATGGAACGAGTAAAGTACTTGCTGTGAACGAGATTGAACTAGGTATGCCGATACCAACGATTGAATCTCGGGCAAGTAAAATATCGCGTGACGAAGGGAATATATATATATGGGATTAATTGAATCCTGGCATCGTGGTTCATCCGATATGATCATCGATGAATATGTGGGAGTCAATATGGGTTTCCAGATCCTGCTGTTGATTATTGATAGAAGATCATGTCTGCATATTCTCGAACCCGTAGGGTCACACACTTAACGTGTCTCGACGCTAGGATAGAATGGATAATTGGTTTATGAGTTTTTGTTCGGAGTCTTGGATGTGATCCAGGACATCACGAAAGGTTCCGGAATGGTCCGGAGAATAAGATTCATATAAAGGAAAGCAGTTTTTGGATTTCGGAATTGTTTCAGAATGTTCGGTATTGTACCGGAAGGTTCTAGAAGCTTCCGGAGTGGGACCAACGTGGCCCCACTTGTCGGGAGGGGGCGTGGGCCTACGAGGGAGTGCCCTGGCCGCATTGGGCCAGGGGCACAAGGCCCCATAGGCCCAGCCGGCCAAGCCCTAGGGGATCTTCTAGAAGGGGGGAGACTTGCCCCCCACTGCACCCATGTGGCCGCCGGCCCTAGGGCTTGGAGGAGGGGCAAGGGCAGCCGGCCAGCCCTCTATATAAAGAGGGCAGGGGCGCACCCTCCCCCTACACCTCCTCCAACCCTAGCCGCCTACCTGCTTCCCTCCTCTCTCTCTCTCTCTCTCTCTCCCGACTGCGCGTAGGCGAAGCCCTGCCACAGAAACTCTCCACCTTTGCACCACGACGGCTTTCTGTAGATCCAATCTAACTCTCCACCCCACTTGCTGGACCGAGGAAGGAGGAGACGTCGCGGTGTCGTACGTGTGCATCTCTCGGAGGCGTCCCCACTTGCGGCGTTGGATCGGATCGGATCGCGAGGAGGAGAAAGCTAGTACGACTACATCAACCACGCTTACTGAACGTTCATCTTGATTTCTTCAAGGGTATGAAGATCTCGTCTATCCCTCTCGTTGATTGCATCTCCTAGATTAGATCTTGGCTTTCCCGTTCGCATCCGTAGAATTTTTTTGATTTACTATGTTGCAAAACCCTTCAGAGACATCATATGGATCAAGATCAGAGATGAAATAATGAAAAGTAACAATATGAACATGAACAATAATCCAATGGTTCCACTCAATAGCATCAACTACAACAAGTAATCAACACCGGGAAAGTTTCCCCTATGAACTATGCAAGAGTCAACCCAATTGTTACAGCGGTATGGCATGGTGGTGATGGTGCTGGTGGATATGATGATGAAGATTATGATGATTTTCCCGATGAAGTCTAGCTTGATGACGGTGTCGATGGCGATGATCTCCCCTCTCCGGGGAGGAATTTCCCTGGCAGATTTATGCTTGCCAGAGAGCTCTTTTTCTCTCTGTAGTTTCTGCCCCGTAGAGGCGGCGAAATATTTCTACGATGGCTCCCCAAGTCTTAGGTTTTTGGGGAGTAGATATACGCGAGAGGGCGACACCAGAGGTGGACCAGGGCGGCCACACCACCTGGTGGCACGGCCCAGGGGGACCCGCGCCTAGGGGTGGTGTGGGACCATTATGGCTCATCTCCACTCCATCTTATGGCTTTCTTCGTCTTCTGAAAAAAAGGAATTTCCGTATATTTTCTGGGATTTTCTGATCTTCCAAAATATTGTATCTAGACAACATTTTTTCCATCAGAATCCTGACTCCGGCGATTAATTCTCCAAGAATCATCAAACATGCAAAGTAGATGAAATAACATAAGTATCATCTCTAAATGTGGAATATGTCAATGAATAATAGTAAATTTTGATATAAAATGGTGATGCAAAATGGACATATCAACTCCCCCCAAGCTTAGACCTCGCTTGTCCCCAAGCAAAAACTGAACTCAGTAAACATGACCATAGGTTTATGGAGTGAAGTGTTGATAAAGAGAATACGGCCAAGAAGCATCACGTTTATCAATGCACAAATCATAATAGAAAGCAACTCACTCTTATATAACTTAACTTGCAACGAGTAAGGGAGTCACAATAAAGGTGCACAAATAAAATCATAATTGGTGATGGCAAACTTTTTTCTTGGTCAGAGAACAATTAACAAATCATACTTTCACCAACAATGATAGCTTTCAAAGTTATATTCATTCAGATAAGAGCATTCTGCAAAACAAGGAACATAAGAACAAGATTGAATAAATCAACATATAGATGATTGAATCACAACTCAAATGCTTGCTTGAGATACAGAGGAATAGGTTAACTGACTCAACATAAAAGTAAAAGATAGGCCCTTCGCAGAGGGAAGTAGGTATTTCAAGTTTCATAAAGATCTTCCAAAAATTATGGTACTTACTTGCTTTGAGCTCTCATTGCCCCTATCATAAACATCTTGAAGTGAATAAGGTTAAAGTGACACAAATATGAGTATATTCTTGACAAATCATAAATTGAAAATATCATGCCCCTTGTGTACGATTACCGAACCTCATGCTACTCAACTTTGGTCACAAGCAAGTTCTTGTCATTGTAAGTATATATGTGTATCATAGAGAACCGCCAACAGGGTACCCCTTGCCCCATGACACAGGAGCTATCCCATATAAAAATGGCAAGGCAATATACAATGAGCATCTCAACAATCTTTTTATTTGCTATTTGCATAGGTTTTTATTGAGGATGCTTCATAGAATGCTCATTATGGTTATGCTTGATACGTCGGAAACGTATCTATAATTTTTGATGCTCCATGCTTGTGTTGTATCATTTGTCTTATGTTTTGTCTACACTTTGAGGCATTTTTATACACTTTTCTGGAACTAACCTATTGACAAGATGCCACAGTGCTAGTTGCCTGTTTTCTTCTGTTTTTTGTTCCAGAAAGGCAGAAAATCAATATTCTTGGAATTGGACTGGACAAAAGCCAAAGTCATTATTTTTTCCGGAGCAACACGGAACCACGAAGCAGAGCCGGAGGGGGGGGCACAGGGTGGCCGCACCCCCTAGGCGTGGGCAAGCCCTGGAGGCGCCTACAGGGGGTGTGGCCCCCCTGGACCCCACCGATCTTGACTCCTACGCCTATAAGAAGACTCCGACCCAAAAACCCTAGGGCATCTATAAGAAATCCACGAAAATCTTTGTTGCGCCGCCGCAACCGAAGGGGAGATTCGGGGGACAGAAAGTCTCTGTTCCGGCACCCTGCCGGGATGGGGAAGTGCCCCCGGAGCCATCTCCATCGATCTCCACCACCATCTCCATCACCGTTGCTGATTCCCATGATGAGGAGGGAGTAGTTCTCCTTCGAGGCTAAGGGCTCTACCGATAGATATGTGTTCATCTTTCTCTCTATGCATGATCTTGTGGTCATGAGCTTTGTAATCAAGTAGATCTACCTTGCTACTCAAGTGCTTCATTAGATCTCTGCTCTCCCCATGTGTGTGAAAATGACAGCATGCACGCCATGGTGGCACTTAGGCTTGAGTCTACATAAATACTCTTTGTGCTTTAATAGATCTATGCTTTTCCCCATGTGTGTGAAAGTGACAGCGGGAATACCGTGTGTGACACTTTGGCTAGATTGAATATTTGTTATGAGTTATATTTGGAGTTGGATGTCTCTATGAAATTGTGGTGTTTGTTCGAACCATCTAGCGCTCAAGCTGACAGTATGGGGTTATCTAGATTGGGGAAGGCGAACTTTGAGGAGTGTTGTTATAGCCCTACCGGTGATTAGAGTGTCCAACCGGAGAGTAGTTAAGAGTAGTATCATGAAGAGAGGATATTTATATGAGAGAGTGTTCACTAGTGAAAGTATGATCCCTAGGCCTTGTTTCTAAACATTGAAGCACCATTTGCTACTAGATCTGTTACATGTTTGCTTGTTGTAGTCTTTACCTCATTGTCAAGCTCTTTTCTGGCACCGTTACCACTTGTATTTCACTATCTCTTCGCCAAACTCGTGCACCTATACACCTGACAAGTGTATTAGGTGTGTTGGGGACACAAGAGACTTCTTGTATCTTGATTGCAGGATTGCTTGAGAGGGAATACCTTTGACCACTTCCTCCCTGAGTTCGATAAACCTTGGGTAATCCACTTAAGGGAAACTTGTTGTTGTTCTACAAAGCTCTGCACTTGGAGTCCCAACAACTGTCTACAAGAATAGAAGCCGAGACGTTTCTCTAACACATATACAAACTCCATGAGCTTACAAGCTCCCCTTTTATTTCACACCGCCGACATCCATAAACAAAAGAACATGATATCAACTAAACAGAATAAGTGCAATGTTGAAAGTGTTCCCCATGACAACATGGTTCTGCTAACTCGCAACTTATAATTTGCAAGCATATAAGCAGCATAGATGGTCACAATGGTTCAAGTTTATTAAGTGCAAGAAAATAAAGTGTGCCAGCAAGTTCGTGAGAGCTTTAATCACTAACCCACATAACAAAAATTTGATTTGGAAGATAGATAAAACTTGAGAATTTACTTGGAACGGCAATGATGCTAGTAGGTAGATGCAGTGAACGCATATGGCATAGGTTTTGGTTCAAGGTTTGGATGCACGAGAAGCATTCCCTCTCAGTACATGTTTTTGGCTAGCAAGGCTGGATAGCAAACATAGGAGTTGAGTGAAACAAGCAAACATACATATGATAGAAACAATCATGCAATCTTCCTCGGGAGCACAAACGATCTTAACTTGATAATATTAAGCTTATGATCCAATTAAGAAAGAAAGATAATGAAATATATACATAAGTATTTTTTCTCTTTTCTTTTAAAACTTTAAAATATTATTGATACTGACCAAAGCTAAGTTTGCCAAAACCAACTAAATTTATCGGATGCTCCCAAAGTGATACCAATACTAATCAATAAGATTAATCATATAACAGAAATTGCAAACTAAAATAATATGTGTAGAAAGTAAATGATAAAAATTCTCATTAATATTCTATAACGACACTCACACTAAGGGATACATAGATAACTAACTAGAGGGGATATACTTCCATACTGCAAACCATCCTATACGATAACTTCTCTACTCATGATATGACTCTACTAAAAAGGTAAAAAGATGAAGGATAATGATGTGATACCGTGGCACTCCCCCAATCTTGGAACAAATCAAGGGGAGGCCAAAACCGATGACGAATTACTCCTTTGGTGGTGGTGGTGAATCCTTATCATCATCAGACTTCCAAGGTAAAGGCTTCCCATCAACAAAAGACGACTTGGTTTCCAATATCCTGAAACCAGCAGAACTTATGCGTTTAAACCTAGCCTCATACTCACAATTTTGATTTTGCATGTCATAGAGTTGTGCTTGTAATAGGTTGGTGGTCTGATGAAGCGAGAGAATATCATCCCAAATCTTGGCAGTCTCCTTATTGTGCTCGGCGATGAGTTCTAAACTTATCTTATGAACGACGTCCACTTCGCGTTCTGCCATCTTCTTGTACCTAAAGACTTCTTGCTCCGGCACTTCCATCATGTCCTCCAGACTACCTTCTCCTTTAGGGCCCCGAACCTCTTTTATCTGTACCTTCCCATCCTTGAGCAAAAATTCCTTGGGGTGGATCTTCAGCTCACTCATGTACGGGTTGAGGATGTCCGCGGAGGAACTCTCCTTGGGTGATCCAGAGGAAGACATGGTGGCTCCCAAAACCAAGAACTTTGCCTGACAGAAAAAGATCAAATTGAAAACACAACGAGAAAATAATATACAGACCTTGGGAGATCTGGGTGATTATATATCACAAAGTATAACGACGAAAGGGAGGTACTGGAATAAAACGGGTCGAGAAAGAGCTCTGAGGCGGCCACACCACCTGGTGGCGCGTCCAGGCTGGCGCGCGCCCAGGGGTGGTGTGAGCACCTCGGTCTCTGTTTCTGTCCCTCTTTTGACTCATGTCCTTCCATATTAAATAAAAACTACAAAAATATGGATTGAAAAGTTTTTCGTGAAATTTTCCTTACCAAAACTGTTGCCTATTCGAAAACGAAATCTGCAGATTCCTAAATTTGGTCTTTAATAAATTCTTCCGGAGTCACCATTTGAATAACATCAATATCTTTGTTATAAGAATCTCCAGAGATATAATGTTTGAGACTTTGACCATTCACCACTTGTGTAGTGTTGTCTCTCAATGAAGAAATTTTTATTGCACCTGAATGATACACCTCTTCAATAATAAAGGGTCCTTCCATTTTGAGAGTAGTTTTCCTGCAAAAAATCTGAGACGAGACCTATACAATAGAACTTTCTCACCAACATGGAACTCTCTCTTAAGAATTATCCTATCATGCCATATTTTAACTTTCTATTTAAAGATTCTAGCATTTTCATAAGCTTCACTTCTCCACTCATCTAAAGAACTCAAGTCAAGCAATCTTTTCTTACCAGCAAGTTTAAAATCTCTATTAAGTTCTTTCACTGCCCAATAAGCTTTGTGTTATAATTCTAAAGGCAAGTGACGAGCTTTTTCATAAACCATTTTGTAAGGAGACATTCCCATAGGATTTTTATAAGCATTTCTATAAGCCCATAAAGCATCATTCAGCTTTTTAGCCCAATTTTTCCTAGATCTATTAACGGTCTTTTGCAAGATAGATTTAATTTCTCTATTTGATAGTTCTAGTTTCCCACTAGTTTGGGGATGATAAGCTGAAGCAATTCTATGATTAACATCATATTTAGCAAGGGTCTTCCTAAACCACCATGAATAAAATGAGAACCTCCATCAGTCATAAGATATCTAGACAGTCCAAACCTAGGAAAAATAATATCCTTAAGCATTTTTAAAAAGGTCTCTCCATAAGCACTTTTTGTTGGTATGGCTTCTACCCACTTAGTAACAAAATCAACAGCAACAAGAATATGAGTATAACCTTTTGAAGGAGGAAAAGGACCCATAAAGTCAAATCCCCAACAGTCAAATGGTTCAATAACAAGAGAATAACTCATAGGCATTTTATTGCGTCTAGAAATATTACCAACTATTTGACATTCATCACATGATAAAATAAACTTTCTTGCATCTTTAAAAAGAGTAGGCCAATACAAACCTGATTGCAGAACCTTTTGTGCGGTTCTATCTCTAGCATGATGTCCTCCATAAGCACTACCATGACATTTTCTCAATATATCCCGTTGTTCATATTCTGGAACACATCTTCGCATAATACCATCCACTCCTTCTTTATATAAGTGTGGGTCATCCCAAAATAATGCCTCAAATCATAAAAGAATTTTTTTATTTGCTGCGCTATAAAAGTTGGAGGCAAATACTTGGAAACAATAAAGTTAGCATAATCAGCATACCAAGGACTCTCTCGCGAGTTTACCTTTATTGCATCCAACTGTTCGTTTGGAAAACTATCATTAACAGGCATAGGATCAAAAAAAAGTTTTCCAATCGAGACAAATTATCAGCAACAGAATTTTCACCTCCTTTCCTATCTACAATATGTAAATCGAACTCTTGTAAAAGCAACACCCATCTAATAAGCCTAGGCTTAGCATCTTTCTTTGTAATAAGGTATTTAATTGCAGCATGATTAGTATGAATAGTAACTTTTAAATCAACAATATAAGGTCTAAATTTATCACAAGCAAAGACTACAGCTAAGAACTCTTCGTTAGTAGTAGCACCATTCTTTTGAGCAGCATCAAGAGTCTTACTAGCATAATGAATAACATTCAACTTCTTATCTATTCACTGTCCAAGAACAACATCCACAACAAAATCACTAGCATCACACATAATTTTCAAAGGGTAAATTCCAATCAGGTGGTTGGACAATAGGAGCAGTAGTTAAAGCTTTCTTTCGAGTTTCAAAAGCTTCCTTGCAATCCTCATCAAAAACAAAGGGTACATCTTTTTGGAGAAGATTAGTAAGAGGCTTTGATATCTTGGAGAAATCTTCAATAAACCTTCTATAGAAACCAACATGACCAAGGATACTACGAATACCTTTAACATCCCTAGGACAGGGCATTTTCTCAATTGCTTCAACTTTGGCTATGTCAACTTCAATACCTCTTTTAGAAATTTTATGCCCAAGGATAATTCCTTCATTAACCATAAAGTGGCATTTCTCCCAATTAAGAACAAGATTAGTTTCTTCACATCTCTGCAAAACATTATCAAGATTGTGCAAAGAATTATCAAAAGAAGTTCCATAGACGGAGAAATAGTCCATGAACACTTCCATAATTTCTTCACAAAAAGCACAAAAGATAGCAGTCAAACATCTTTGAAAAGTAGCAGGGGCATTACACAAACCAAAAGGCATATGCCTATAAGCATAAGTTCCATAAGGACACGTAAAGGTGGTTTTCTCTTGATCTTGCGTTCTAACAGCAATTTGAGAAAACCCAGAATAACCATTAAGAAAACAAAAATGAGTCTTCTTAGACAACCTTTCTAGCATTTGATCAATAAAAATTAGAGGATTATGATCTTTCTTAGTAACTTTGTTCACCTTTCTAAAATCAATACACATCCTATAACCAACTACTACTCTTTGAGGAATAAGCTCATTATTTTCATTAGGCACAACGGTAATTCCTCCTTTCTTAGGGACACAATGAACAAGACTAACCCATTGACTATCAGCAATAGGAAAAATAATACCAGCATCAAGAAGTTTTAATACCTCATTTCTTACCACTTCCTTCATCTTAGGATTTAAACGGCATTGATGTTCAACAACTGGTTTTGCATCAGGTTCTATATTAATAGCATGCTGACATATAGTATGAGAAATCCCTTTTAAATCATCAAGAGTATAATCCATAGCTCCTCGGTGTTTCTTCAATACTTCCAATAATCTTTCCTCTTCACTTCCTGAAAGTTTAGAACTAATAATAACAGGATATATTTTCTTATCATCAATGTAAGCATATTTAAGATCATTAGGTAGAGGCTTTAAATTGAAAACCGGATCCTTTTTAGGTGGTAATGTGGTACCCAAATCTTCCACTGGTAGATTATGCTTAAGCATCTTTGGTTAACAAAGAAAAATCTCGTCAATCTCATTTATTTCTTCCATGAAGATCTCACTTTCGTGATCTTCCATATATTGCTGCAAAGCATTGTTAGGAGCAAGAGAAATAGAAGAAAGTTGTTCAACTCTAAAATCCTCATTAGGCAATTCATTTTCATAAGGAGCTTTAGAAAATTTTGAAAAATTAAAACCATAAGATTCTCCATCAAATTTAGTTAAAATTTTCTCCTCTTTACAATCTACAATAGCTCTACAAGTGTTCAAGAAAGGTCTACCAAAAATGATAGGACAAGTTTTACTAGCAGCTAAACCAAGTACTAGAAAATCAGCAGGATATTTAGTCTTACCACAAAGAACTTACACATCTCTTACGATACCAATTGGAGAGATGGTATCTATATTATCAAGCTGAATAACCACATCAATGTCTTCAAGTTCACAAGGACCAATTTCGTGCATAATTTCTTTGTAAATGTCATAAGGAATAGCGCTTGAGCTTGTAACCAATATCACATAAACCATAATCGTAATGATCACCTATTCTAACAGAAAGCACATGGACACTAGCTTTCCTAGTTCTACTAGGATGTGAAACAATATTAGAAGCATCTTCATAAAATATAATGTGCCCATCTTCTACATTTTTAGTGACACGATCTTTGACAATTGCTACGGCGGGTTCAACATTTATTTGTTCATCAGGTTCTACGGCTTTATTTGTACTTTTGCTAACCACACTAGCTATCATAGAATGTTCCTTTACTTTAGCAGGGAAAGGTATTTTATCAATATAAGGTTCAGGCGAAATACGATCAACAATACAAACTTTAGTATTTCTAGCAGGAACACAATTAACAATATATTTATATGGAGCATGATACTTGTGCCATTCCTCTTTTGGAATTTCAATATAAGAGGCAAAATCCTTAAAACAATTTGCAAGAACTTGAGAATCAAGACCATAAGCGGCACTAATATTATGAAAGTCATCAGTTCCCATAAAAGATCTAATGCATTCATAATCATAGTTTATACATGTCTTTCTTCCTTTGTCGTTCTCCCATGCTTCAGCATTTTCTTGAATACGGTCAAGAAGATCCCATTTAGCTTCTTCTTTCATATGTGTAAATGATCCAGCACAAGAAGCATCCAATAAATCCTTGTCATGAAGAGGAAGCCTTGCATAGAAGTTATTAATGATAATATTATTGGGGAGCTCATGAATGGGACATTTGAGCATTAGTAACCTCAATCTCCCCCAATCTTGGGCAATACTCTCTCCATCATGAGGCCAAAAGTTATATATTTGATTCTGATCTTTATTAATCTCACTAGGAGGGAAGAATTTAGAATAAAGGAGAGGTACAATTTCCTCCCATTCAATAGATCGGCCATTCTTTAGCAGCTTATACCATTCCTCAGCTCTGCCTTTCAATGATAAAGAGAATAGCTTTTTATTAACTTGATCCATTGTAATACCCGCACACATGAACAACTTGCATAATTCATGTATAAAGAGCAAATGATCACCAGGATGGACAATTCCATCTCCAAAATAGCAGTTATCCATAACACGATCAACAATTTTCGGAGGTATTTTGAAAGGATCCACTTTAGCAGGCGAGGGTCCATCTACTACCTTAACATGGATAGTAGTTTTCCCAAATAGGAAACCAAATGTGTTATCCATGATGAAAATAAAATAACAGACAGAAATAAAAACAATACTCACAGTAGAGTTTCCTTTACCTATCTCCACTCTTCAATAGATCTACACTCCCCGGCAATGGTGCCAGAAAATAGTCTTGATGACCCACAAGTATAGGGGGTGTATCATAGTACTTTCGATAAATAAGAGTGTCGAACTCAACGAGGAGCAGAAGGTGTTGACGAGCGGTTTGGATCAAGGATTCACTTTAAATACTAGCAAACAGATTTTTAGGGGGTTTTGATAATGCAGATAAATAAAGTGCGAGTAAATAAAAGACAGTAATAATAATTGCAGCGAGTGTCCCAATCCTTTCTTTAGCAAAGGACAAGCCGGTTGTATTACTTATGATGACCAAACGTTCTCGAGGACACATGTGAATATTGTTAAGTGCTTTCGCTTCATATAGTCGATTAATCTTCGTTGGTTTGATAAGTGTTATGTGGGTGAACCTAAGCTAATGTATTGCCCTAACTTGGACTAATACATACCTGTGATTATACCCCTTGCAAGCATCCGCAACTATAAGAAAGTAATTAAGATAAAAACCTAACCACAACATTAAACTCTGAGATCCTACACTCCCTTATGCAGTGGGTTTCCTAACGGGGTTTAGGTTTCTGTCACTCCGGCAACCCCACAATTAGTAGCCAAATATACAATGCATTCCCCTAGGACCATAAAGGTGAAGTATCATGTAGTCGACGTTGACATGACACCACTAGAAGAATAACACCATAACTTAAATATCAAACCATTAAATATTACTCAACATAATTCCACTACTAACAACATGACTTCTCACATGTCCTCAAGAGCTAAACGAACTACTCACGAGACATCATATGGATCAAGATCAGAGATGAAATGATGACAAGTAATAATTTGAACATGAACAATAATCCAATGGTTCCACTCAATAGCATCAACTACAACAAGTAATCAACACCGGGAAAGTTTCCCCTATGAACTATGCAAGAGTCAACCCAATTGTTATAGCGGTATGGCGTGGTGGTGATGGTGCTGGTGGAGATGATGATGATGATGATCCCGATGAAGTCTATCTTGATGATGGTGTCAATGGCGATGATCTCCCCTCTCTGGGAAGAAATTTCCCCGGCAGATTTTTGCCTGCCGGAGAGCTCTTTTTATCTCTGTAGTTTCCGTCCCGTAGAGGTGGCGGAATATTTTTGTGATGGCTCCCCGAGTCTTAGGTTTTCAGGGGTAGATATACACGAGAGGGCGACGCCAGAGGTAGACCAGGGCGGCCACACCACCTGGTGACGCGGCCCAGGGGGACCCGCGCCTAGGGGTGGTGTGGGGCCCCTGTGGCCCATCTCCACTCTATCTTCTGGCTTTCTTCGTCTTCTGGAAAAAATAAGAATTTCTATATATTTTTCAGGATTTTCTGATCTTTCAAAATATTATATCTGGACAACTCTTTTTCCATCAGAATCTTGACTCCGGCGGTTAATTCTCCAAGAATCATCAAAAATGCAAAATAGATGAAATGACATAAGTATCATCTCTAGATGTGGAATATATCAATGAATAATAGTAAATTATGATATAAAATGGTGATGCAAAATGGACGTATCAATATCTTTGAAATGGATCACCTTTAACTTGACTTCTCATGATGGCGATCACTACTTGATGTCAACCTCTCATGGTATATATGAATATTTTATGAAACTCCATGGAAACATACTTCATTATGATGGTTTTAAGGTAAGCACATAGGCTCACTCATCTTCTTATCCTTCAAGGCACGATTTCAATAGGCTCAACTCTCTCCAGATCATACCTTGAACTCCACCATGGTCATCACTTTATCTTCTTCATCTTTCAACCTTGAAACCAACACAACATTGCCTATGGATAAAACCTACAAGTATAACTCAATGCAAACATTAGTATAAGAGGTTGTCATTAATTACTAAAACTACACATGGGGCTCCATGCTCTTTTAGATGTTAGTAGGAGTTGTGGCATTGATAATGTACCAGTTTACTTCAAATCATCATTGAATGAGGTCTTCATATCTCCAAGCATGCACAAAATTGAATCGCTTGTTCACTGCCTCTTTGGGGAAAATTCTAGAGAATATTCATCGTCTTTGTGTTGCTAGACCTATAGCAATCTCAATACATGTATTGGCAACTTCACCAAAGACATTATATTTTACTATGTGGTATATATATATCATATAATTGTGTACTACTTTTGATCTGGTACAGGTTGTATGACCTTCATGTTTTGACAACGGGGATGAACATGAGGTGAATGAGGTGAAGAGCATGGGAAAAAGATGACAAACACACACACAACACATGGGGATACCTAGCAAATCTTGTAAAGGAAAATCACTCGGCAACAACAACCAATGACTGAGCATCTGGATCTCAAATTTCAAACCAACCTTACTCTTTATGGAACCACCTACTACTACCAGCCAGTCCACTGGTCCAATAGAATCCATTTAAGGAAAGATTCACAAAGGTCTACTAGAATCCTTATCAAAGGAAAGTGTAGATACTGAGGATACCAATTCGTCACTCCATACAAGGAGGTACTTGGGTTCCAAAAATGGGACAAAGGGGGATCAAAGCTCAACTCTCAAGAATATTCTTATATCTAACCCTAGATCTGAGAAGGTAGGGGATTATTTCTAGTTGGAGGGCAAAATGGGTGGGTAAGGTGATAAGATACAAGGGCATGTGCCCTAAATCTGCACATAGATAGGTAGTATGATGGTTTAGCATCGAACACTCAAGTGGTTTTAGCGTCAGATAGTCTTGTTCCTATCAACCTTCAGGGCGGGGGGAGGGGTCCTCGTCTTGTTCTTCACGGCATGAGTCCATGCTGGGTAGTTCGGTAGGTTGATGGGGGACAGTCCAATGACTAGACTAAGGCGACCTAGACAAAGGTAGCCTTGGTCAGAGGAAAGATAGAGGAATGCCAGGAACATGACGAATATGTTCGACATCGTGTATGATGGCTATTGGGATCATAGGGCTTCAGACACTATACATACTAGTGAGTTGGCGTGGGAATGTCCGGCAACATTATTTTCTTATCTTGTTCTTCAGGCTTGTGGTCTCCCATGTTCTGTCCTTTCCTGTAGGAAATTTGGGTCTTTTATTCGATTGGCACGTTAACATATATTTTGAAGAAAATTTGGGCGGCATCGGGATAGCCTCTCCTACTTCCGCACATGTGTCTAGCCATCGCCATACAATGTCTTCTATGAGTTACTAGGCACGCTATAGGGGAATCAGATAGAGATGCTCTTATCAAATCTCTTGTGACGCGACCCAAATTGTCTGAGCCAGTCTGATCCGGTCCGTGCGGCCAAGAGGACAGGGCGTGCATGCTCCAGTGGCACAACCCAAACTGGCCGATGCGTCTGGCTCGACCCATTTTCCCACCAAATTTAGGCCATGAGTGTGTTTGGCCGGATAGAGTGCATGTCCTCCTGCTCCCCCTTGTCCATCCCGGGCCCTCTCACTAGTGGCACACGAGCTACTCCCTACCCCAAACCCTTTCCCACACTCTCTGCCCTAGAGGCAATCATGTATGATGAGATTTCCCATTGTATTCATAAAGATATTAAGTAGTCCTTGTATAAACATCTGATGTGTATCATTGAATATGTGATTCGGTTGTGGAACTATGCATTCATGTTGTTTATACTAAATATCCTTGGTCATTGAGGTTGTGCTGGACACACGACTTAGACCAATGTGAAAGTTGGCTTGATGACACGGTTCCACTTGTCATGAGCATGGAGATGCTATTCCAACTTACACAGATTCGGCTAAAGAGTTTAGCGAGTCGGATTGACCCATATTGAGGTACAATGAACTAGCTGTCATTTGTCTATCTCAATCAATGTAATCCTTAGACCTGAGGTTGTTGCATAGTCCGAGTTGAGGATCACCGACTTAGGTTCTGTCAAACGCTGATCCGTGGCTGAGGCTTATAAAGCGAGTTGGTCGTGAGAATCAAGCTGCGTGATGTGAATAACCAAGATGGGATTTTCCCTCCACTGGAGAGATATTCTGGGCCCTCTCGTGAGATATGATTCGGAAAGCATGGCCATGCACGACTCGGTTAAGTGTTAACCGAGGCGATCGACTAAGAGTTAGTCGGGTGAATCACTTATCTCAGATCGAGAAGAGAGTCGGACTATTTAAGGGATGACATATATTCGCCTATAGTCTGACAAGGTATATCGTGAGGCAAAAGGGACTCGGATGTAAGTCGCATTGGAAAGGCAAGTCGTCATGACTCTTTGGTACTTGGGAGTCGGCATGTTCTGCTAGGAGCCGCTACCAACTGATCGATTGAGAGTCGGACTCCAATCGTGTCCAAGTAGCCATGAGCCTGCGGGGTCACACACTTAAGAGCGGGAGCAAGTTCGGATTGGATCTGAACATGTAATCTGGTTGGGTTGGACCTAAACCGGATTAGGACTGAGTTAGTGAGTTGGACTCACGGTGACTAGTGTTATATAGGCTTTAGTGAATGGGTCGCGCGAGCAGAGCCCACGTTCACTCCCTATATATAGTGGAGCACCTTAACCCAAAAAGGTTAATCGTTGTTCGGTTAGGTCACTCCATGTGTTGGAAACCCTAGCTCCACAGTGAAGAGTCCGCCGTAACGAACCTAGCAGTTCGCCATGGCGCTCCCCTTATGTGTGGATACCAGCAGAGGTGTTGTGCGATCAGCACCAGGACGATCGGATCGTGAGGAATGCACTGCATCAACTGACACGTTTCATCAGTAATCCGCAACTGCACGTCTAGTGGTAAACCTCGTGGCCTTCTACCTTAGCTAGATCTTGGGATCACCACGTTAGAGGAAAAAGTTTTGTTTTATCTGCGAATCACGGTTTATGTCAGCCGGCTAGAGCCTAGGTGCTGTCATTTTATTGTATAACGACCTGCGTGTCGGATTCTCTATGTAATTTACGTTACTAAGCTAGTGTAGCTATTTGGAGAACCCAGAAGGCATGCAATGCGTTGTACATGTCGGCGACATGGAGTAAGACGGCAAGTGACAAGAGTTGGCACGAGTCGGATTACAGGCTTTGTGGAGATGGAGATCGCCATGAAGAGAGCCATACCATTTCACATTATAATTGCTTTATTTTGTGTTATTGTTATGTCTCAGTTTTACCTCTATTAGATAGTCGGTAAAATTTAATCCCTCAAAGAAGGTCTAGTCGGTTTTCCCGCCAGTGTTTGCACCATCACAAGTCGGACATTTTTGGTAGTGGGCTCATAAAATTGAGGTGCTGCCAATTCTTTCCGACTAGGTGGGTTCGAGTCGGACTCTTACTGCAAAAACACTCGGTAAGCTAGACGGGTCTATCACAACGGTTGTGGGACTCGGGGAAAAGTAGGATGGGAGCCGGGGCATGTGATGCCACTCATCCAACAGGAGTCGCATGAGATGCGATTGACAAGGAGTTGTCTACCTAGATCACTTGGCGGCTAGCGGTGATGCTAAAGCTCACTAGCCGACTTGATTATTTAGGATCCTGAATCACTAAGTAAACATCGGAGGGGATGGTTCTAGTGGGAGCATAAAATATTAAAATGTTTAATATGCTTGCTCTTTTATGAATACATGTCTTAAGTGTTTTTGCATATTTTCTGTTGTAGATCATGGCACCAAGTAGCAGTCACTCTCAGATATCCGGTTTTGCGTTGAGAACCATTCTTGAGAAAGATAAACTGAACGACACTAATTTTACCAACTGGTATCGAAATCTGAGAATCGTTCTCAAACAAGAAAAGAAGGACCATGTCCTAGACAACCCACTTCTAGATGAGCCGAATGAGAATGCGACTGTCACAGCCACCAATGCCTACCGTCGGGCTAAGGATGAGTCCACGGATATTAGCTGACTTATGCTTGCTCACATGGAACCGGACTTGCAAAAGCAGTTCGAGCATGTTGAGGCCTACGATATGATCGAAAGCCTCAAAAGTATGTTCCAGGCTCAGGCGAAGACTGAGAGGTATCAAGTCTCTCAGGCTTTGCTGAGTTGCAAGCTTAAGGATGGTGATCCACTGAGTCCGCATGTGATCAAAATGGTTGGTTACGTGCAGTCTCTGGAGAGTCTTGGCTACCCCATAAGCGAAGAGTTCGCTACGGATATAATTCTGAACTCTCTTCCTAATGCATATGGGCAATTCATTTCAAACTACCACATGCATGGTATGGATAAGAAGCTCACTGAATTGCATGGGATGCTCAAGCAGGCAGAGGCGGATCTCAAGAAGGGCACCAGTCAAGTGTTGATGGTGCAGAATAAGGCTAAGTTCAAGAAGAGTTCTTGGACTAAGAAGAAGGTTAAGTCACGAGGAAAGCAGGCTCAGGATCTGGTCCCAAGCGCTTCCTCAGGGACTAAACCATCTCCTTCAGCCGGATCCACTTGCTTCTACTGCAAGGCGGATGGTCACTGGAAGAGGAACGGCAGCAAGTACTTGGTTGACAAAGCCAAGAGTGGAGGTATGACTTCCGACTCAGGTACACTTGTTTGCAATGTTATAGACATATATCTTGCTGATGCACCTAATATGTAACACCCTCAGAATCGGACCTATGCAAGTTTTAGCGAAAACCCGCCAAACCCGCATAGAAACGATTCAAAGGTGCCCACCAGGCACTTTCGTGCGGGTGGAAAACGAAGTAATAACATTACACAACAGTCCTCGATGGGACCCATGTAGAGATATATATAACAGACTCCATGAGTCAAGAATACGAGATATAATATACAAAGATCCAAATCACCTTGAAAAGCGGTAGAGCGTCCGACTACGGACAAGAAGCAAATGGGGCTATGAGCCGAAGAATAACCAATGGCGTCCATAACCCTGCCTGGCCAAGCGGAAGGGTAACCACCTAACGACGTCGATCTCAAGACCTGCTTAAACAAAAAGGGTGCCGACAAAGGGCAAGGAAAAGAGGCGTCAAGATCGAGGCCAAGACAGCGAGGCTAGAATTCGCGGTCCTCGCCTACTTAGGTATGGTGGATCAAGCGGCAGCGGCATGCACTAAACAACCTATAGAGACTCGATACAACGGCGGACATCGAGAGGATAAGAATGACCTAACCGATCCAACGAAGCTATCACCAAACAAACCCATCTGGCGTTTCCCCTCGAGTCCAAACGAGGAAGTCAACCGAGGAACTCACAGGTTGGCGGTTTACTTATTTGGTTATCGTTGCAGCAATTACTAGTCGGTATAGATAATCGTCACGATAAAATAAGCATGGGCACTTTTAGTTAACCATTCCGTTATAGTTGCAACAATTACTAGCGGATACAAATAGCATGAGATAAACCCAAAACCCAGCAGTTGTTGGTACTTTTATTCAGCCATTCCGTTGTAGTAGCAATACTTACTAGTCGATACAATTGTGTGGCGACAAACCAACAAGCAATTGTGGGCAGTATTAATTAGCCATTCCATGATGGTGAAGCTGATTACTAGTCATTATAAAGTCAAATTTATAGCAGTAAACTTTAGTTATGCTTGTCTATGATCGAGATACTGTGCTCCAAGTCATCCATATCCGCGGACACGGCTTTCAGAAAGTTTTACCCGGCCGGGGTGCACCAATAGCAACACACGCTCGATCAACCTCGGAAAAACCAAATCAAAACCCAACGAGGCTTTCACGACTGAACAATCACAGGATTCAAAAATATTTCAGGGGGCCACCCCTTAAGTAGATCCCGCAACGAAGCCAGCTGACTCCGAGACGGACTCAAGGTTTGGGTAGACGGTTGTGAACGACTGGGAACCCGAAAGTGTGGCTGGGCTTGTCGACACCGCGGAATCGTGTCCCGATCCTAAACAGTACAGTGTGCTCCTCGCACAATTTAAATACATAAGTAGCATGGCATAAGTACAGGATCGTAAATAAAACCTCAAACTAGTTTGTGGCCCCAAGAAATAAGACGGAATCAAGCTCTGGCTCAGGGGGATCCCATACTCCCCGTATGTGGATAGCGCGATAAAACAAGGAACAGGTATCAAGTACTCGGGGTCTTACGGGACACAAGTGGGCGTTCGGAAACCAAATGTTATCTATCACCCACCGATGCCTCTGCTTATTTCAATTTTAGTTGTTAAACAGATATTAAAGTGAACGGTAAGTAAAAACTAGAATCATCTCCAACATCAACATGCGGCAATACATCGGCAACTGTGACATATGACAACACGCAACATCACTTGAGCAAGCGACTACGACGCGCAAGTCCAACTATCTACCAAACAACAGGTAATAGGATGTGTCCGAGGCAATATAGGGCTGCAAGGGATATCACGGGCACGGAAAACTAGAGCATCGCAACACAGATAGCAATAGATCAACAGGAGGGAATAAATACTATAAAGTAAGATAGGTAGAAAGGGGGAGATGCTCGCCTGAAAACATTGCCAAAGGGTTTAACCGAAGATCGGGGCGAAGCTCACATCAACTCAACGGCCTTATCCGCGAAGAACCAAAACACTAGAAGAAACACCGGATGCAATATTTAATACAACGGCAGAAGATCGGCATGATGCATGTATGATGTATGGCATGGCGAAGGTGCGATGCAATTAGGTCATATTAAGCGGGGCCGGGGTCCCGACAATTACTTAGGTGGTTCATGTTGTTTAGCTACCCCGCAATTTAAATGTTGTTTTAGCATGGCAAAAGATAGCACCGGGTTCGCTACACAAATTTAAATGAGGCCAATATAAGGCTAGATTTGCCCGCATATGGGCCCCATATTTAATTATAAGGTGAATCGGCATAAGGCCCCCAAACCACAGGCAAGGATGCAAGCACGAACAATTTAATATGCGACAAGTCGTATTATGTTATAAAATAGGGTTCGGGAAAAAGGTTCACACATTGGGGTTCTCGACGAACTTGGGGTTCCGGGGTTCGGGGTCGGTCTCAGGGTCCAGGGTTCGACGGGGTCGTTCTCGGACTCCGGGTAGGTCTTGTCGCATCGGGGTCTCGGTCATGTCGACGGTCGTGGCGTTCAGGGGGAAGTTCTCGGTGTCCGTGAGGTAGACCTTGTCGTGCCTTAGCGTAGATCTTGGGGAGGTTCGGGGTTCCACGGGTTCGGCTCGACAACCGGACTCCGGGAACGGTTCTTGGTGAACTTGGCGTGTCGAGGTGTGGTCTTAGGGTTCGTGTCGGCGCACTCGGTGTTCCAGGTTGGTGATCATGGCGTTCCGTGTCGAAGATCTTGTTCGACCTCTTGTCGTTGGCGTTGTGGTACTTGTTCCGTTCCATGGCGATCTTGGCGGCTCGGAGGGGGTTTGAGGAATCAGACGGTCTTGGCTTCCGCGAGAGATCTTGGCGTCGGGAAGGTCTTGATGTTCGGTCGGTGACGACCTCCGGGTACCGCAGGTTCTCGGTGTCTTTGGCTTTCTATTCCGGTGGTCTTGAGGCTCCCTGACGAAGATCTTGTGGTGCTTTGCACAGATGGTCGAACTGGTTCATGGAGCGACATACCAAAGGCTCAAGGTATGCCACGGGACCAACAAACACATACAGCGACATGCACATGTGTACGGTCATGCTGTACGCAGCGTTAGCGTTTGCAGAAGCGCGACACACACACATGTCTGGGAAGCCGTGGCTAGACAGGATGGCGTGGGAGCCTGTCGGTGGAAGCTTGCAGGCGTCGAGGGTCGAGGCGGCGGAGGAGGAGGCGGCGAGGCATGGCCGAAGCTCTTGTTGGCGTGACCGCAAGGCCCAGGTGAAGCGGAGGACGGCGGCCGGCAGGCCCCTGGCGACGGAGGCGGTCCGCACGGGCAACGACGACATGGCGGAACCACGCGGGGAGGAAGGAAGATTTCGGTCAGAGGGGGACGCAGCGGAGGCTGATGGCGGCGCGCCGACGGGGCGCCAGTGCCGCGCGGCGGCAGGTCGAGGCGAGGCGGGCTCGGGTGGGCAACAAGCCTTGGAGGAGAGGTTGCAGCGAGAAGGTTGGAGCAGGGCGGGGCGTTAGCGGGCGGGCGAGGTCTGGCGAGCGGCGAGGCTCGAGGCGGGGAGGTGGTCGAGGGCGGTGGCGCACGCCGGCGTGAGGTCGTCATGGGGAGGTGGGAGATGCTCATGGCGGAGGAGCATCACAGCGCGGCGCTGGCCTGGTGAGGGGCGCAGCCGGAGGGAGAACGGCGGCCGGAGACGCGGTCGCGGATGCGGTCGCCGGAGAGAGACGGCGAGGGCGGCGCTCGCGGAGGGAGGTCCTCGGGGCGGGGAGGAGGCTATGGCGGGGAGGAGGAACGGGGGACGTGGCGGAGGGAGGTCGCCGGAGGGGAGCGGTTGATCGAGGCAGGGAGAGATGGGGGGGACGGTGCGGGGTCAGGGGAGCTGCTCGTGGGGAGCGTGGGCGCGTGGGGGGGCGACAGGTGGGGCAGATGGGGTGGGGTCGGTCTGGGGAAGGGAGAGAAAGGAGGGGCTGCGGGTGGTCCCAGTGAGGTGGGGCCCAGAGGCGCGTGGTTGGGTGTGGTTTTCGGTGGGGTGTGGAGTGTGTGAGCAGTGTGGAGAGAGAGAGGGGGGTTGGGTGATGTGGCAGTTTTAGATTGGTTAGGGGGAAGGGTGAGAGTGAGGTGGCACACACTGATTGGGTGGGATGAGGTGGAGTGAGGGTGTGGGTAGGGTTTAGGTAGTAGGATTTAGAGGGCTGGTTTGGGGTGGACCGATTTAGTTTCGGGGTGGTCGTTCGGGTCGGCCGTTCGGCCTACCCACTAAAATAATTTAAATTTTATTTATTCTAAAACACGGCTTTTCGCAACCCGATAGCGACAACAAAATAATTCGGAGAACCGTGTTTGGCGTTTGAATAAAAAGGCGCGTTTAGAAAACAAAACAGGCTTTGCGAAAAATAGTTTTGTGCAAACAATGCATGATGATGATGATGCAATGCACAAATTCAACGCGATTTTCTAGTAGTGGTTTTGCGGGATGCCACAATTCGACACCACTAACAAGGGATCTCGCCCTCGAGATCCGCCTCATGATACCGGAAAGAAGGTCGACGATCTGAATCTTCTCGCATCGTGTAGATCCTCGCGACACCACTAACAAGAGGTCGTTGTCCGTGATCGTCGAGAGGACACTCCGGAAAACAAAAGGTCGAAGGTAGAGGTATCAACAAATAAAGCCACCTCTAACTCCGGTAGAGAGAGGGAACCGATGCATTCTCATCCACTTCAATGTACAAAAGCGAATAGAAGGGGTAGTCGGCATGGGGGCCAATCCATCACGCACCCAAACTATTACTCCGCACAATCAGTGGAAAAGCGTGCAACCATTCTCGGAAACAGACTGAAGATCTCGACAAGCGAGGTTCGGAACAAAGGAGGGATACAGACTCTGCATCGGATCTGGCGTAGATGATGTCGTCGCGTCGGAAAACACCGGAAAGCACAAACAAGGAACAAAGAATGATACCACAGCAAACGGATCCATCAGGCAGCTTGAACACCGGACGGTAGAACACCGTTAACAAAACCCTGAAGGCACGACGGAACCCAACCACGAGAATTCCTGGACTCGAAGAAAGGGACGAGAGCGGATTCAAAACACGTAGAGGTAAGAGGAGAACAGCAGAGGGGTAAGGAGTAAAATCAGAACTAATCAGAACTACCCAACCGATTTTGCAAAATAGTTTTGACACTCTACTTCGGCCGTCAGCTAGGTTATCCTACAGGCTGGACTTGTGGGGTATCGCAACTGCTGGGCTCTGATACCACTCTGTAACACCCTCAGAATCGGACCTATGCAAGTTTTAGCGAAAACCCGCCAAACCCGCATAGAAACGATTCAAAGGTGCCCACCAGGCACTTTCGTGCGGGTGGAAAACGAAGTAATAACATTACACAACAGTCCTCGATGGGACCCACAGAACAGATATATATAACAGCGACTCCATGAGTCAAGAATACAGATATAATATACAAAGATCCAAATCACCTTGAAAACGGTAGAGCGTCCGACTACGGACAAGAAGCAAATGGGGCTATGAGCCCTGAAGAATAACCAATGGCGTCCATAACCCTGCCCAGGCCAAGCCGGAAGGGTAACCCTGCTAACGACGTCGATCTCAAGACCTGCTTAAACAAAAAGGGGTGCCGACAAAGGGCAAGGAAAAAGAGGAGCGTCAGTACTGAGGCCAGTACACGGCGAGGCTAGAATTCGGCGGTCCTCGCCTACTTAGGTATGGTGGACTGAAGCGGCAGCGGCAGCATGCACTAAACAACCTATAGAGACTCGATACAACTGGCGGACATCAGAGAGGGATAAGAATGACCTAACCGGATCCAACCTGAAGCTATCACCAAACAAACCCATCCTGGCGTTTCCCCCTCGAGTCCAAACGAGGAAGTCAACCGAGGAACTCACACAGTTGGCAGTTTTACTTATTTGGTTATCGTTGCAGCAATTACTAGTCAGGTATAGATAATCGTCCTGATAAAATAAGCAGTGGGCACTTTTAGTTAACCATTCCGTTATAGTTGCAACAATTACTAAGCAGATACAAATAGCATGAGATAAACCCAAAACCCAGCAGTTGTTGGTACTTTTATTCAGCCATTCCGTTGTAGTAGCAATACTTACTAGTCAGATACAATTGTCGCAAGCGACAAACCAACAAGCAATTGTGGGCAGTATTAATTAGCCATTCCATGATGGTGAAGCTGATTACTAGTCATTATAAAGTCAAATTTATAGCAGTAAACTTTAGTTATGCTTGTCTATGATCGAGATACTGTGCTCCAAGTCGTCCATATCCGCGGACACGGCTTTCAGAAAGTTTTACCCGGCCGGGGTGCACCAATAGCAACACACGCTCGATCAACCTCGGAAAAACCAAATCAAAACCCAACGAGGCTTTCACGGTGAACAATCACAGATTCAGAAATATTTCAGGGACCACCCTTAAGTAGATCCATAGCAACGGTGACTCAGAGACGGACTCAAGGTTTGGGTAGACGGCATGAACATTGGGAACCCGAAGTGTGGCTGGGCTTGTCGACACATGGAATCGTGTCCCGATCCTAAAGCAGGTGTGCTCCTCGCACAATTTAAATACATAAGTAGCATGGCATAAGTACAGGATCGTAAATAAAACCTCAAACTAGTTTGTGGCCCCAAGAAATAAGACGGAATCAAGCTCTGGCTCAGGGGGATCCCATACTCCCCGTATGTGGATAAGCGATAAAACAAGGAACAGTATCAAGTACTCGGGGTCTTACGGGACACAAGTGGGCGTTCGAAACCAAATGTTATCTATCACCCACCGATGCCTCTGCTTATTTCAATTTTAGTTGTTAAACAGATATTAAAGTGAACGGTAAGTAAAAACTAGAATCATCTCCAACATCAACATGCGGCAATACATCGGCAACTGTGACATATGACAACACGCAACATCACTTGAGCAAGCGACTACGACGCGCAAGTCCAACTATCTACCAAACAACAGGTAATAGGATGTGTCCGAGGCAATATAGGGCTGCAAGGGATATCACGGGCACGGAAAACTAGAGCATCGCAACACAGATAGCAATAGATCAACAGGAGGGAATAAATACTATAAAGTAAGATAGGTAGAAAGGGGGAGATGCTCGCCTGAAAACATTGCCGAAGGGTTCAACCGAAGATCGGGGCGAAGCTCACATCAACTCAACGGCCTTATCCGCGAAGAACCAAAACACTAGAAGAAACACCGGATGCAATATTTAATACAACGACAGAAGATCGGCATGATGCATGTATGATGTATGGCATGGCGAAGGTGCGATGCAATTAGGTCATATTAAGCGGGGCCGGGGTCCCGACAATTACTTAGGTGGTTCATGTTGTTTAGCTACCCCGCAATTTAAATGTTGTTTTAGCATGGCAAAAGATAGCACCGGGTTTGCTACACAAATTTAAATGAGGCCAATATAAGGCTAGATTTGCCCGCATATGGGCCCCATATTTAATTATAAGGTGAATCGGCATAAGGCCCCCAAACCACAGGCAAGGATGCAAGCACGAACAATTTAATATGCGACAAGTCGTATTATGTTATAAAATAGGGTTCGGGAAAAAGGTTCACACATTAGGGTTCTCGACGAACTTGGGGTTCCGGGGTTCGGGGTCGGTCTCAGGGTCCAGGGTTCGACGGGGTCGTTCTCGGACTCCGGGGTAGGTCTTGTCGCATCGGGGTCTCGGTCATGTCGACGGTCGTGGCGTTCAGGGGGAAGTTCTCGGTGTCCGTGAGGTAGACCTTGTCGTGCCTTAGCGTAGATCTTGGGGAGGTTCGGGGTTCCATGGGTTCGGCTCGACAACCGGACTCCGGGAACGGTTCTTGGTGAACTTGGCGTGTCGAGGTGTGGTCTTAGGGTTCGTGTCGGCGCACTCGGTGTTCCGGGTTGGCGATCATGGCGTTCCGTGTCGAAGATCTTGTTCGGCCTCTTGTCGTTGGCGTTGTGGTACTTGTTCCGTTCCATGGCGATCTTGGCGGCTCGGAGGGGGTTTGAGGAATCGGTACGGTCTTGACTTCGCGAGGGAGATCTTGGCGTCCAGGAAGGTCTTGATGTTCTGGTCCGGTGACGACCTCCGGGTACCGCAGGTTCTCGGTGTCTTTGGCTTTCTATTCCGGTGGTCTTGAGGCTCCCTGACGAAGATCTTGTGGTGCTTTGCACAGATGGTCGAACTGGTTCATGGAGCGACATACCAAAGGCTCAAGGTATGCCACGGGACCAAACAAACACATACAGCGACATGCACATGTGTACGGTCATGCTGTACGCAGCGTTAGCGTTTGCAGAAACGCGACACACACACACATGTCCTGGACGAAGCCGTGGCTAGACAGGGATGGCGTGGGAGCACTGTCAGGGTGGAAGCTTGCACGGGCGTCGAGGGGTCGAGGCCGGCGGAGGAGGGGCGAGGCAGGCACGGCCGAAGCTCTTGTTGGCGTGACCGCAAGGCCCAGGTGAAGCGGAGGGCGGCAGCGGCCTCGGCGGAGGCGGTCGCCGGGCGACGACGACATGGCGGAACCACGCGGGGAGGAAGGACGATTCCGGCCAGAGGGGGACACAGCGGAGGCTGATGGCGGCGCAGCAGGGACGCCCAGTGCCGCGGCGAGTCGAGGCAGGCGGGGCTCGGTGGACGGCAAGGCGCCTGGAGGAGAGGTTGCCGCGAGGAAGGTTGGAGCAGGCGGGCGTTGACGGAGGCGGGCGAGGTCTGGCGAAGGCGGCGAGGCTCGGGGCGGGAGGTGGTCGAGGGCGGTGGCGGCGCACGCCGGGAGAGGTCGCATGGTGAGGTGGGAGATGCTCATGGCGGAGGAGCACGCGGCGGCGCTACCCTGGTCGGGCCGGAGGAGAAGCTGCCGGAGGCAGTGGATCATGATGCGGCCGAAGAGAGGCAGGGCGCTCGAGGAGGAGGTCCTCGGCGGGAGGAGGCTATGGCGGGGAGGAGCAGGGGGACGGCGGAGGGAGGTCATGGGAGGAGCGTTGATCGAGGCGGAGAGATGGGGACGGGTCGGGGTGGGAGCTGCTGTGGGGCGTGGGCGCGTGGGGGCGGCATTGGGGCAGATGGGGTGGGGTCGGTCTGGGGAAGGGAGAGAAAGGAGGGGCTGCGGGTGGTCCCAGTGAGGTGGGGCCCAGAGGCGCGTGGTTGGGTGTGGTTTTCGGTGGGGTGTGGAGTGTGTGAGCAGTGTGGAGAGAGAGAGGGGGGTTGGGTGATGTGGCAGTTTTAGATTGGTTAGGGGGGAGGGTGAGAGTGAGGTGGCACACACTGATTGGGTGGGATGAGGTGGAGTGAGGGTGTGGGTAGGGTTTTAGGTAGCTGTAGGATTTAGAGGGGCTGGTTTGGGGTGGACCGATTTAGTTTCTGGGGGTGGTCGTTCGGGTCGGTCGGCCCGTTCGACTGCCCCCACTAAAATAATTTAAATTTTATTTATTCTAAAACACGGCTTTCGCAACCCGATAGCCGACAACAAAATAATTCCGGAGAACCGGTGTTTGGCGTTTGAATAAAAGACGGAGCGTTTTAGAAAACAAAACAGGCTTTGCGAAAAATAGTTTTGTGCAAACAATGCATGATGATGACGATGCAATGCACAAATTCAACGCGATTTTCTAGTAGTGGTTTTGCGGGATGCCACATAATAGTTCTTGGGTATATGATACCGGATCAGTTATTCACATCTGCAACTCGTTGCAGGGACTGGTAAGAACTAGGAGCGTAGCAAGAGGCGAGGTTGATATTCGAGTCGGCAACAAAGCAAGAGTTGCTGCGTTGGAAGTCGGCACGATGCAACTTCATTTACCTTCTGGATTCATTATGGAACTAAATAATTGTTATTATGTTCCAGTGCTCAGTCGAAACATTATTTCTGCTTCATGTTTGATGAGGCAAGGCTATGAGTCGAATATCAAGAATAATGGTTGTTCTTTGTATTTGAATGATATGTTTCACGGCTTTGCACCCGTCCAGGACGGGTTATTTATTTTGAATCTTGATGGTGAGTCGGTTTATAACATAAATGTTAAAAGGTTGAAACCAAATGATCTGAATATGACTTACTTTTGGCACTGTCGGCTTGGTCATATAAGTTGGAAACGCATGAAGAAGCTCCATGATGATGGACTCCTAACTTCGTTCGACTTGGAGTCGTTCGAGACATGCGAATCTTGCCTACTCGGCAAAATGACCAAGACACCTTTTGCAAAGAGTTGTGAAAGGGCGTCCGACTTGTTGGGACTAGTACATAGTGATGTATGTGGACCAATGAGCACGACAGCCAGGGGTGGTTATGAGTACTTCATTACCTTCACTGATGATTTGAGTAGGTATGGATATATCTACTTGATGAAACATAAGTCGGAAGCCTTTGAAAAGTTCAAAGAATTCCAGAATGAAGCACAGAATCAACTCGGCAAGAAAATAAAGTTTCTTCGGTCGGACCGAGGTGGCAAGTACATGAGCCATGAGTTTGATGACCATCTGAAAAGTTGTGGAATAGTTGCTCAACTTACTCCGCCAGGAACGCCACAAAGGAATGGTGTTTCGGAAAGGCGGAATCGGACCTTGTTGGACATGGTACGATCAATGATGAGTCGGACAGATCCGCCTTTATCATTTTGGGGTTATTGTCTAGAAACAGCGGCGTTCACACTAAACAAAGTACCATCAAAGTCGGTAGAGAAGACACCGCATGAGATGTGGATAGGCAAAAAGCCAAGTTTGTCTTTTCTTAAGATTTGGGGTTGTGAAGCATTTGTCAAGCGACTTCAGTCGGACAAGCTTACAGCCAAGTCGGATAAGTGTATTTTCATGGGGTATCCGAGGGAAACCTTGGGTTACTACTTCTACAACCGAGAAGAGGGCAAAGTGTTTGTCGCTCAGAACGGTATCTTCCTTGAGAAAGAGTTTCTCAGTCGGGGAGTAAGTGGGAGCACGGTGCAACTCGAAGAAATTCGACAGGAACCGGCTAGTAGCGAGTCGGCAAAAACCTTGGAGGTTGAGCCGGTCGAGCCGCAGCAAGACCGTACTTAAGATCGGCAAGATTACGAAGTGTTCGTGATGTGTTACCGTTGATGCTGATGAGCCGGCAAATTATTCGGAAGAGATGGTGGGATCTGATTCCGAGTCATGGCTTGGAGCCATGAGATCCGAGATAAAGTCCATGGATGAAAATCAAGTTTGGAACTTGGTTGATCTGCCAGACGGTGCAAGACCCATCGAGTGCAAATGGGTCTTTAAGAAGAAAACTGATATGGATGGAAATGTTTCAATCTATAAAGCACGCCTTGTCGCGAAGGGGTTCCGACAAGTTCAAGGAGTTGATTACGACGAGACTTTCTCGCCTGTAGCGATGCTTAAATCAGTTCGGATCATGTTAGCCATAGCAGCCTATTTCGACTATGAGATATGGCAGATGGATGTCAAAACGGCTTTCCTTAACGGAAATTTAACCGAGGACGTGTATATGATACAGCCCGATGGTTTTGTCGATCCGGCTAATGCTGACAAGGTATGCAAACTTCAGAAATCCATTTATGGGTTGAAGCAAGCATCTCGGAGTTGGAATATTCGCTTTGATGAGGTAGTCAAATCGTTTGGCTTCATCAAGAGTGATCATGATTCTTGTTTGTACAAGAAATTTAGTGGAACAAAGTAAATTTTCTAATCTTATATGTGGATGACATATTACTGATTGGAAATGATGTCTAGATGTTGCAAGAAACCAAGGAATCATTGGAAAGGAGTTTCTCAATGAAAGACTTGGGTGAGGCAACATACATCCTCGGAATCCGGATCTATAGAGATAGATCAAGGAGGCTCATTGGATTGAGTCAGAGTACTTATTTGGACAAAGTGTTGAGGAAGTTCAACATGGAATCGTCTAAGAAGGGGTTCTTACCGATGTCCCATGGTGTAAAACTTAGCAAGACTCAGTGTCCTTCGACAACTGATGAGCGAAGTCGGATGAGTGCGATTCCATATGCTTCTGCAGTCGGATCCATCATGTACGCCATGATTTGTACTAGGCCGGATGTTTCCTATGCTCTAAGTGTTGTGAGCAGATACCAGGCTGATCCTGGAGAGATCCACTGGACAGCAGCTAAAAATATCCTAAAGTACTTAAGAAGGACTAAGGATATGTTCTTGGTTTATGGTGGTGAAGATGAACTCAGTGTAAAGGGTTACACGGATGCGAGTTATCTCACCGACTCTGATGATTCTCGCTCGCAATCCGGATACGTGTTTATTATAAACGGAGGTGTTGTGAGCTGGAAAAGTTCCAAGCAAGAGACTGTGTCTGCGTCTACAACAGAGGCTGAGTATATTTCCGCCTCGGAGGAAGCAAAGGAAGCTGTTTGGATGAGGAATTTCCTCATGGATCTTGGTGTGGTTCAGGGCTCGTCCAATCCGTTGGATGTGTATTGTGACAACAATGGTGCTATTGCACAAGCCAAGGAACCTAGACAGCACCAGAAGAACAAGCACATACTCATGCGGTACCACCTGATTCGCCAGTTCGTGGATCAGGGTGATATCAAATTATGCAAGGTACACACGGATGCAAATATTGCGGATCCGTTGACAAAGCCGTTACCACAGCCGAAGCATGAGGCGCACCTGAGAGCCATGGGCATTAGATGCTTAGACATGTGATGTCGGAAGATTGACTCTAATGCAAGTGGGAGACTGTTCGGAATATGCCCTAGAGGCAATCATGTATGATGAGATTTCCCATTGTATTCATAAAGATATTAAGTAGTCCTTGTATAAACATCTGATGTGTATCATTGAATATGTGATTCGGTTGTGGAACTATGCATTCATGTTGTTTATACTAAATATCCTTGGTCATTGAGGTTGTGCTGGACACACGACTTAGACCAATGTGAAAGTTGGCTTGATGACACGGTTCCACTTGTCATGAGCATGGAGATGCTATTCCAACTTACACAGATTCGGCTAAAGAGTTTAGCGAGTCGGATTGACCCATATTGAGGTACAACGAACTAGCTGTCATTTGTCTATCTCAATCAATGTAATCCTTAGACCTGAGGTTGTTGCATAGTCCGAGTTGAGGATCACCGACTTAGGTTCCACAAACGATCCGTGAATCGCGCTATAAAGGCAGAGTTCGGGTCGACTGAGAATCAAGCTGCGTGATGTGAATAACCAAGATGGGATTTTTCCCCTCCACTCGGAGAGATATTCTCTGGGCCCTCTCGTGAGATATGATTCGGAAAGCATGGCCATGCACGACTCGGTTAAGTGTTAACCGAGGCGATCGACTAAGAGTTAGTCGGGTGAATCACTTATCTCGGATCGAGAAGAGAGTCGGACTATTTAAGGGATGACATATATTCGCCTATAGTCTGACAAGGTATATCGTGAGGCAAAAGGGACTCGGATGTAAGTCGCATTGGAAAGGCAAGTCGTCATGACTCTTTGGTACTTGGGAGTCGGCACGTTCTGCTAGGAGCCGCTACCGACTGATCGATTGAGAGTCGGACTCCAATCGTGTCCAAGTAGCCATGAGCCTGCGGGGTCACACACTTAAGAGCGGGAGCAAGTTCGGATTGGATCTGAACATGTAATCTGGTTGGGTTGGACCTAAACCGGATTAGGACTGAGTTAGTGAGTTGGACTCACGGTGACTAGTGTTATATAGGCTTTAGTGAATGGGTCGCGCGAGCAGAGCCCACGTTCACTCCCTATATATAGTGGAGCACCTTAACCCAAAAAGGTTAATCGTTGTTCGGTTAGGTCACTCCATGTGTTGGAAACCCTAGCTCCACAGCAGTCCAGCCGCCGTAACGAACCTAGCAGTTCGCCGCCGGCGCTCCCCCTTGTACGTGTGGATACCAGCAGAGGTGTTGTGCGATCAGCACCAGGACGATCGGATCGTGAGGAATGCACTGCATCAACTGACACGTTTCATCAGTAATCCGCAACTGCACGTCTAGTGGTAAACCTCGTGGCCTTCTACCTCAGCTAGATCTTGGGATCACCACGTTAGAGGAAAAAGTTTTGTTTTATCTCCGCGTGGCCCAATAGGAGACTCATGCGAGGAGAAACCACTGACCCGGAAGTGCATCGAGTCAGCGTCTCATGTATAAGGAGCCAGGAGTTGACGTAGCGAAGTCGCGCGATGTTTAGCCGGAAGGATGCGATGTTTAGCCGGATGAAGTTGACGTTGTTGCTTCTGTCGGGTACATAGTCAGCGTCGCACCTATGTAGCATCAAGCGATGCAACCATCCGAGGAGGGTTGTGACTCGGGCCTTGGGTTTATGGCTTAGCCAGTTGCTTTGTCGACTCCTGTTGGAGGACCCGATAGAATAGCTCGATGCAGTCGACACCTTTGTAAGCTATAGAAAATGCAAAAAATGGTGAAGTACTTGTATCTTGTAATGAAATTTTTTGAGTCGACTTGTAAAGTAAAATTCTGGTGCCAATCGAGTCGACACTTTTGCACTGTTTGCTAGGCCTTTTCGTTAGCCTGATTACCCTTAGTCTCAGTACCTTGCCGAGGCACTCGGAGTTTAAGGATTCGATAATCAGGCAGAATCAGCTACTCAGGCTATCGCGTTTGAGGTTCTCGAGTGCGTGGAGCTGATGGCACATTAGGTTACTCGAAGAGGGCGCAGCCCCCGAGTGTTTCGAGTGTGAGTTAAAAAGGAAATCAGCTCTAAGTATAGGGAAACTTAGCTTTGTTGGTTATCGTGGCGAAGTTGACACGGTAGCGGGTCACGCGACAAACGTAGTCGACGCGGCAGACCGCGGTCATAGCAGCGATAGGTTCTTGGGATCGATGGCGGCAGCGAGTTCCGCATCCGAAGATTGTCGCAATCGAAGACCACATTGGGTCATCACATCCGAACAATGCAGTGGGTCACCATAGCTAGAGGCCACACAGTTCACTGGAGCCGAAGACCACAGCGAGTTGCCGCCACCAAAGACTGCAGAGGGTCACGCAACGGAGTCGAAGACTTAGCAAGATGCACAATGTGGCGGTCGGGAGTCGACGTGGCGGATGTGTGATCGAGGCAGCGTTCGAGAGCCGATGTGACGGACCAGAGTCAACGTGGCAGCGGGTCGCCGAGGACGATGGCGGCAGCAGTTTGCCGCAATCGAAGATCGCAGAAGGTCGACGTAGTCGAAGAGTGCAATAGGTTGTCGGGGTCGAATACCACAATGGGTCACGCGGCGGAGTTGGCGCAGTACACGTGTAGACGCAGCTCCCTTGTGTAGTTGATGCGTCACGTGATCGTCGGAGCGGCGCCTACTGATGGACAAGAGTCGACGTAGTAGTGGGTTGGAACAGCCCCCGAGCGTAGATCTTACAGTGAAAGGATCGGAAAGACGTCAGATGGAGCCACGGAGCGGAATTGCCAGATTTTTTTTATCATCCAAAGTCTTTTTCTTTCGACTGATCTGAATTGAAGGCGTCCGTGAAGGACCAGGCTAGCTAGCTTTCGTTGATCTCTTTTCTCTTTTTTTTTGCCATGTTTCTTGACACCTGCAGGATTTAATCTGCTGAGTCCACGTGTGCGCCGATTGATGTTTGGAGCTTGGCTGAGTAAAAACAAATAATGTTCGGTTTTTGAGTTGGCCACTTCCGGTTGACACGAGCACGTATGCTTGGTTCCGGTGCCTTATCGTATATATGCATGGAAGATGCATGTCTCCGCATGCCCAGCTGCTTATTACAATAAACGAATCATACGACCTCTGGATCTTGGACCTGTGGCCTGAGCCAGTCGGCCCTCGTGATCCTAGGCGTGACGATAAGGACTGATGCTGTCGTAAATAAAGTTTCTAGGCTGCTTGTTGTGGTGTGCCACGCGTGAGAGGCACTATTGATGTCGATCCGGCGACAAAATTTCTTGCCCACTCGAACGGATCTTGATGTAGGCTCACATATCATTGCTTCTTTGATTAAAATAATAAATGGATGAACAAGTCTGGTTTCGAGTCAGCTGCGGTACGAATGGCCTTCTCGTTAGTTTAGATAGCACGTGTGCCCGGACTGCCATAAGATCTCTGATGGCCAACTGACTGAATCGATCCGATCAGCTGTCACGTGTTTGGCTGGTCCAGATCGTTTGAGCCCCCGAGCTCGTGCCGATGAAGACAAAACTGGCTGATGCGAAGATGATGAAGAAATCCAGCGAGCCGACAAAGACGAATCGATCGGATATGATCTGACCCTCGTTGATGATGAAGGAGCCGAAGTGGATCTTTCTCGGCGGAAGCCGATGAATCATAGACGCAGGTGATGGAACCGTCACGACCGCACGATCAGCGTCCCCGGTTCCCACAGACGGCGTCAATTGACGAGAGTTCGACTCGTCAATGCCCATTGTTATGGACTTGGATTTTGGAGAAGATGGGGATGCTAGAAGTCGTGAGACGGTTAACAGGGAAGCAACACGAGGTTTACCCAGGTTAAGGCCCCCAGAGGAAAACCCTACTCCTGCTTGTATGTTCTTGATTACGGCGGAACCGAAGGTTACACGGGTGCGCAGATGCAATCTGACGTGGAGGTGTGTGTATGAGGTGTTGAGATCTAGATATGTAGATCTATTTTCTATTGTACCGATGGAGGGATTGTGTCGTCTATTGTATCGTGCCCTCCTCGTTGGACCCTCCTAGCCTTTATATATGGGGGGCTAGGTCTCAGGTACCGATACGAGTTGGTTACAAGTTGTATTCAAACTCTAGTCTTGAGCTTTTCTTGTCTTGCGCGCTTGGGAGTCCGTATCCATATGGGCTTCATAGTAGCCGAAACGTCATAGGCGGCATGGACCCTAACAGGTCTTTGAGTGAGCCTTCCATCGGGCTGGAACAGGTAGGCTAACATCGGGTACCCGTAGGGCATATCCATGCCAGACGGTGATGTGGACATTTTGTTAGACGCTTCAAGCATGATGCATGAGCACAACCAGATGTCGGTGCATAGGGGCTCATCAAATAAGTGCAAGGCTAACATGGATGGTGATTGAGATGGTGGCCATGCATGAATTTACAAGGAGTACTTCCAGCGTACTGCTCTAGTGTATGAAGAGAAGACATTTTGTCATCTCTATCAGATGTCCAGAAGGTTGTTATTGTAGATTATTGATGGCGTGAGAGATTATGATGACTACTTCAAAGCCAAGGCCGATGCTACCGGTAAGGTTGGCTTCTCATCATACCAAAAATGTTCCACGACCATTCGCATGCTTGCATATAGAGTAGCAGGTGATCTCATTGATGCGTACATGTGCATGAGTGAGTCCACTTGAATTGATGTACAAGTTTTGTGCAGCAGTTGCTACGGTGTTCGACAAAGTTTACCTGAGAGAGCCAAACACTGAAGACAATACCCGACTGTTGTCGAACAATGAGGCAGGGAGTTTCCTTAGATGCTTGGGAGCATATAATGTATGCATTGGGAGCGGAAGAACTGTCTTTTATATTGGCAAGGGAAGATTAAAGGGCATGTGGATGTATGCACGGTCATACTTGAGGTTGTTTCATCATAGAATCTATGGATTTGACACTACTTCGTCACGGCAGAATCTAACAATGATATCAACGTTCTCCAACGCTCACCGATATTCGCTAGGCTTGCAGAAGGAAATGCACTTGAGGTTACCTATGAGCAATGATAATCATTACAACAAGGGGTATTATCTAGTCGATGGCATCTATCCACCCTGGTCAATATTTGTCAAGACAATCCGCAACCATAAAGAATAGAAATGTAAGATGTTCACAGAAGAATAAGAGGCTTGCGGGAAAGATGTGGAGCGGGCATTATTGTGCTTCAATCTCGGGGCTATTTTTCAGCACCCTGCAGGTGTCGTGGTATTGTCGATGAGTACACCATAGAGGGATCTTCACAACGTATTTAGAGAGGCGTGGAGTAAAGCGGCGAGTTGGCGGGTATGAGGTAACACAACTTACCTAGGCTCAAATCCCACAACGATGGAAGAATCCTACTCCTACTATAAATCACTATAATGGCAATACGCCAAGTTATAGAGAGTATGTGGTTCGCTATGCGAGGTTGAGTTGTAAGAACTTGTTGTGTCCTAAAGGCTCCCATAGGTCGGTTTATAAAGGCGTCAAGACAAGGGTTACATGATAAAGTCCATACCATATAGGTTACAGAGTCCTACACTAATACTAACTAGTCTTCGAGTCTTGTACTCCAAGGCTCCTGCTTCGTCTATGTCAGTACTATAGCTTTCCTATTTAACCGTCATGGGCCTCCCTTCTGGGTCCTACTAACTGGGCCGCCCAGCAAGCCATAGCCCATCCTACCTTCGGTGGGCCACCCGGGTTAGCCGGAATAAGGCTGTGCTATGGTGATACCCATTATGCATATCCCCAATAGTAGCCCCCGAAGAACTTTAAGATTTGTGTCATCTTGTTGTTGGTTTGTGAATGCTCTGTCTAGGCGATCTCGACAATTCTAGAAAGCAACATCTTAAATCTCTCCCAAAAGCACTGCAATCTTTTACTCCTCCAGATTTGATATGTAAGTCGGAGAAATGTTGAGTCCTTGATCATCCTTACATAGTCAGATAACGTTCAGCTATCTTAAATAATCTTCAATACGCTCCAATTTTTGAAATCCATAGGAAGAGAAAAACCTATATCTACAATACGCTCCAATTTTGGGTCCATGTCCCGAAAATGAATAAGCATATGAGTTTTCCATATATCATAATTTGTGCCATCGAATATGAACATGTCATTGTGCACTAATCCCCTAGCTGACATCTTTACTCTTAAGGCGGTGAAGCCTAAAATGAGAGATCGGGCTCTCATACCAATTGAAAGGATACAGATGTCGCCTAGAGGGGGGTGAATAGGCGATTAAAACTTTTCCTAGAGTGGCTCAATCAAAGGCGGAATAAAACTAGTATTTACTTTGTTAAGAACAACCTAGAACAACTAAGGTTCACCTATGTGCACCAACAACTTATGCTAAGCAATACAAGCAACAAAGTGATGGCAAGATATATATTACTTCAAGCACGAAGGCTCTCACAATGTAAAGTGCATAAGTAAAGAGCTCAGGTATAGAGATAACCGAGGCATGCGGGGACACCGATATTTTACAGAGTTCCTCCCAACATGGAGTACGTCTCGTTTGGAGAGGGGGTGGTATCAAACCACCAACGCCACAAAAGGCTCCCTTATTCTCCGGTGAATCTCACCCCAACGGGATCGATCCACGCTTCCACTATCGGTGCACTTGTCGGTGGCAACCGGAACCTCTCACAAGGTTGGGGCACTTCTCCACAACTTAATTGGAGTCTCCCAACAAATGCCACAAAATGCCTCAATGCCACCAAGGCCACAAAACCGTCTAGGGTTCCAAGAACCCAAGAGGTACAAGCTCCAATGAGTCACACGAACCAAATCCTTCGAGGAGAACTTAAACCGATGCACCGAATGCAAATGGCAAGAACACCACAAAGGTGTTCAAATACCTCACTCTCAAGTTCTAACAAAGCTACTAAAGCTATTGGGGGAACAAGAGAGGAGGAATCAAAGAGAGACATACAATCCCCCAAAATCTAGATCCCCAAAGATGCACTCACAAAGAGATAAATCGGTTAGGTCAAAACGTGGATCTAGATCTCCTCTCTCTTCCACTCAAATATGGGCAAGAATCATCGGAGGGAAAAGACTAGGCAAGCTACAAGATTTAGAGCAAGTGTGGACAAAGCTTAGCCTAATAGATGTGGAAGAAGCACTCTAAACTGAAAACGGGCAAAGCCTTAAATAGGGGCCCCAAAAATCTAGCCGTTTGGGGCATTTTTCTGTCTAGACCGGTAGTACCGGATTTAACCGGTAGTACCGCCCATCGCCAAAAACTATGCAAGAAAATCAGCAGCGCAAGAACCAAATGGTCAACGATGCAGCGCAGTGCAGTAGCAAAGAAGCGCGAAGAAGCAGTAAATAGCGACTAGCAGCTAGCGCGAGCGGGTGGGCAGCAGCAGAAATGCAAGCATCACAGGCCAAGCGGGCGAGCGCGTGAGCGCAGCAGCGGGCCCAGCAGCGGCGGGGCTGGGGAAACGCGGCACACGCTGAGAGAACGCGGCAAAGCGGATCGTGTGCTCGCTCGCGAGAGTCAATGCGGCAACGGGCGGGATCGAGTGCGGGGCGGCGCGCGCGAGGGAGTAGGTGCGGCGGCTAGCAGGGCTGGCAAGGGAGTGGGCTGGAAGGCAGGGTAGACCTTACCTGGGTCGGCCGGTAGTACCGGCTCACCTGGGTGGTACTACCGGGCCGGTCCCGTAGGACCGGACGCAGCAGCCGGGCCAGACAGAAGTGGGCTACGCGCGCCAGGCTCGTCCGGTACTGGGCCCGGTAGTACCGGACGGCCCATAAGACAACTTTCTCTTTTTTCTTTTTAAACCGAATAACAGACAAAATTCAATCTGCGATAACTTTTGATTGGGAGCTCCGATTGACCCGATTCCAATTACGTTGGATAGAGGACGACAAGTGCTTCCCAATAAAAAGTGGAAATATTGGTTATCACCAAGTGATAATGTATCAAGTATAATAATGTGAGATACCTCACTTGGTGAGAAACCGGAAAGCCGTCAAGATCAAAATCGCAACAAGATGTAAACGAAAGATTCGATTTTGATGAACAAGAGCTTGTTATGGAGATTACCACAAGCTCTATATCCTCACATGGGTAAGACCAAATAACAACCAAATATGATGATGCAAGTATGCAAAGGTTTGAGCTCTCTCCGAACAATGTGACCGAATTACTCATTCGAGAGCCCCTCTTGATAGTACGGTTATCTATCCTAAACCCGGTCTCCTACACACAACAAGAGACCGGCAAAAGGGAAAACCTATCAAGATTATACCTTTGTCTTGAGCATTCCACTTGAGCTCAATGTAGACGATCTTGCCCTTCTCAAGATGGAACGCCTTTCTTAATTCCTCATCATCAACCTCGCATATTGATCTTGCACAACATATCTTCTTTGCATTTCATCGACCTTGAAGCCAACACATGCTCCAAGTGATGCCAATGGACAAATCCTACAAGTATAACTTAATACACACATTAGTCCATAAAGATTGTCATTAATTACCAAAACCACACATGGGGGCCCAACATGTTCTTTCACCAATCCTCAACTCCACCATTTTATATTCCAATGGCTAGCCAAGGCAGCACTTCAAAGGTGGCGCAGCCGATGCTCCGATCCATCCAACCCAAGTGCTTGAGCCCTCACAAGAAGAGATGGTTCCACCGGTCACTATCGGAGTGGAGGAAACCACCGGCGGTGACCAAAAGGTGGTGGTGCAAGACCCCGCAGAAGAAGAGGATGAAGATGTTGATGTGGATTATTTCAAGGGCATGTGGAGGGGCTCAAAGCTCACTGCAACAGAGATCAATGACCTTGTCGCCGAAGGGTAACTTCGGTCGATGGAGGGGCTAAACTAGCGTCTCGTGTCGGTCGGCGAGGTAAATCCTTCTCCCAAACCCGGGGAAAAGTTATACCTCAAGGCGTAGCTGGTGCGAGGTATTTCCTTTCCAATATCTGACTTCCTCTTGCAAGTCCTAGAGTACTTCCGGGTTCTCCCTCATAATCTCTCCCTGAATAGCATCCTAGTGCTTAGCAACTTTGTAGCACTCTTTGAGAATTACCTAGGAATCAAACCTAGGTTAGATATCTTTATATACTTCTTCACCATCAAGAGAGACTTGGGGGTTATCAAGGATGAGTTGGCTAACTGTGGCACCATCAACTTCAAGATCCATCCAAACCGGAGGTTTCCTGACATTTTCAGGCATGAGTCCGACAAACTGGCATATGGCATATTTTTATGGTCTGAACATTCCTCTAGAGGGCCGCACAACCAGCTATCCAAACTTCATTGATGGTGCTACCATTGAATCTACCAAATGGTGCATCAAGGCCATTCTCCCCTCCGACCTAGAAGCCTGGCTCACGGATATAGGATTGACTAGCTTGGACCAGGCCATGTGTTGGTTCACAAGGCGGATTCATCCTCTGTAACGTCGCACCGACTTGATGCACATGTACACTAGAGAGAGGAGACATCCTCTTAGGATTTCTCAGTACAACTTCTCTAGTGACACCATAAAAATCCGGATGAAGGATATGGTGAAGGTAAAGGACAAAAAGCGTGGCTTCAAGATCACCTATGACATGTTCAAGAACGATAAGTGTCCAGAGGTATTGTGCACCTTTCATTACTTATACTCCAAAGTTTCCAGTTTGGTTCCATCAATCACCTTACTAACTGAACCTTTTGTCAGCTCATGGGTCTGTTCAAGGAATACATGGCTCCTCGGGTCTACGACCTGAATCTCAAGGAAATTTTTGTCTTGTTGGACAATGAGGCCACCAACGATTAGCCTGCTATGACAACAAGAAAGCGCAAGGGTCCCTGAAAGAAATATGCCTGGGAGGCAATAATAAAGGGGTTATTATGCTATTCCAGGTTTATAATATATGTTTATTTATCATGCTAGAATTGTATTAGTAGGGAAACATTAATACATGTGTGATTTATAAACATAAATGGTTCCTAGTAAAGCCTCTCTTTTTACTAGCATGTTGATTAACGGATGATCAAATTTTTCCTGATCATAACATTGTATGTTGTTAATAACATGGTCATATCATTGAAGAATGATATGATGAACAGTCACCCAAAGTAGATGTAGCAATACGATCATGTCATCAAGTTTAAATTGCTATCACATTCATAGTAACTCAATGTCTTTAGACCATGATATCACGTCAATCACTTTCACTAGAAGAGTACTTTGATTACATAAAATGTCAAACTGTAATAGGGTGATTATAAAGGTGTCGTCGGGTATTTGGAAAGTGTCAGTTGAGGATCATGGATAAATATTGGGATTTGTCCATCCGGATGACAGAGATATATACTCACGGCCCTCTCGGTGATATCACATTGACATAGTCTTGCAAGTAAGTGATTTAATCACTAGAATGTCATATCACAGAAACGAGAAAAAGAGTACTTGTCGAGAATGATATTAAACATGGTATTAATGATACTGAGTGATCTAATCTCGGACAAGTAATATATCGCAAGATAAAAGGAATTTGATTACAATAAAAGAGGTTCGGACGATCATGAGATGTTTGAGGAACTAGTGGGAGTCATTATGGATCTCCAGGTCCCGCTAATGATTATTGATCGGAGAAAGTCTCGATAATGTCTACATAGTTCCCGAACACGTAGGGAGATACACTTAAGGTTAACCCACATTTGAGCGTATAGGGAACACAGAGGAATTCAATGGACATGGCAGAAAATTGTTCTGCCGAAATAGTTTTGGGGTATCAAACCAAAGCAAGGGATCAAAATTTTAATGTGTTCATTAAATGAAGTACTCATTGAATGAAGTGTTCATTAAATTGAGTTGCATTAAAATGTAATTAAAGTGCTTTAATGGATATACCTTTAAGAAAATTAAAGTGCTTTAATGGGAAGACCTTTAAGGGAATAAAGTGCTTTAATGGAGATTGAATGAGAGGAGGGGAGGGGGAAGCCCCATGGTGCCTATAAAAGGAGCTGGCCTCCTCCTCCTCTCCACGCACACTCTCTCACAAGCTCTCTCATATGCCCCAAGGTTGGCATCTTCTCCCCTTTGGTTGCCTTGTCTATTGCCACTAGAAAAGGTGATCGATGAAGTCCTCCTATAAACCTTCCCCTCCACTACCACTACCATGGCGTAGCGCTATTGGAGTTCCCAGGATCCACTACTTCCGCTGCCCGGCTAGAGCAAGGGATCGAGAGTCATTGGCACACCGAACGTGTGACCAATTACGGAGGCGCTAATCGTATACACGTACTTGAGGATGGACGTGTACCATCTACATCAACCATGTTTATTTGCATGAATGTTATCCCGCTTACGGTCTATGATGGTGAGTCCATCTATAACAATTACAAAGTATTGCCTAGATTCGATCTTAGCAGTTGCACCATAGGATTTTTTTTTGTTTTCTATGCAATGAACCCCATCAGTGGTATCAGAGCTATGTCTATGCATAGATGTTTTGTACGGTTAGAACACATGGAGAAGTGGGCATTGATAAGTATTGTTATTGCAAATCTCTTGTATTTCAGATATTGGGGGCATAGTGGGATGAAGCGGCCCAAACAAACTTTACATGTCCTTGCACATGAGACCTGTTCCATGCTTAACATATAACTCATTTTGCATAAGTGGATAGCGGGTGTCTGTCTCTCCCACAATAGTTGCTATCTGATTTACAACGGTCTGCTTAATAACTTGGTTATCACCATTGTGGCTGAAATTCGTAGGTCGAATGGTTCTATCCTAGAAAGCCCACAACTGCGTAAAATATGCAAAAATAAATTAGAGGCATCTAGCTTGTTTTTGCAGGGCACGTGATGTGATATGGTCTATGATACAAATATTATTATATGCAATGTGTTTTATTGTAATACAACCAGCATGAGCCATATAGTTGTTATTTTATTTTATAGCTTGCGTGTCGGAAAATGGAAATCCATGTAATTAGATTAGTGGAGAACAACGTTGATGGTGGCGCCATGGACCTTGGTGACACGCCGATGGAATGATGGAGATCATGCCATGACGCATGAGATGGAGATCGGATGCGAGAAGGACCATATCATATCACATTATATATGTATGCGATGTTTATCCTTTGATGCATCTTATTTTGTGTTGATTCGATCACCTAGGTAGTATTTGATTGCCTTGGTAGCACTATATAATATGTTCTGCCTTAGTATGCACCATAATAAAGTTCGTCGTCTCAAAGCACCACATGATGATCGGGTGTAATAGATTCTACGTTTGCATACAACAGGTGTAAGACAGTTTTACACATGCGGATACTAAGGTTCTTACTTGAAGAGCCTAGCATGTACAGACATGGCCTTGGAATATGAACCAAAAGGTAAAGCACGAGTCATATGTAGATATGATAACCTATACGATGCTCGCCATTGGAGCTGCGCCACCACTCGTGATGATCAGCCGTGGTGTGGTGAATTTGGTTCGTGTAATAACTAAAATGGCTAGACGGATGTTATTTTGAGTGGGAGTTCATATAAGTAATTTTGAATTAGCTTGAACTCTATCCGTTATAAACCTAGTCTAAATAGTCTTTTCAAATACATTGTAGATCATGGCACCCCCTGCATTCAATTTCAATGCATTCCTTGATAAATAAAAGCTGCTAGACAATGGGTCTAACTTCACCAATTGTCACCACAACTTGAGGATTATCCTTGCGAGCATGAAAAGGTCCTATGTACTTGACGGTCCGTTAGGTGACGCTCCTGCAGATGATGCTCCTCAGGAGGAGCATACTATGTATGACACAAAGTTTGATGACTACACTCTTGTGCGGTGCGCGATACTCCAATCATTGTATCCCGAGCTCCAAAAGTGTTTTGAACTTATCGATGCTGATGTCATGGCGAAGGAACTCAAAACTATGTTTGGGGACCAAATCTGTGCCGAGAGATATGAGATATCGGAAAATTTCTTTAGCGCTAAGATGGAGGAGCACAACTCTATGAACGAGCACGTCATAAACATGACGGGATATGCTTAATGTCTTGAGACACTGGGATGTGAGATTCCAGTTGATCTCACGATGGACAAGGTTCTGCAATCGCTGCCACCGAGTTACAAAGCGTTTGTAATTAACTACAAGATGAATGGTGTCGACAACTCGCTCACCAAACTCGCATCTATGCTTAAGACTGCCGAGGTAGACATAAAAAAGGAATATCAAGTGTTGATGGTCAATAAAACCACCAGTTTCAAGAAAAAGGGCTGGAGGGGCTGAAAATAAACAAGTATTGGTAGGAGTAGAGAATCGCACGGATACAGCCGTGGCCTCACGTATATATATAGTAGGGTATGGTACAAGTATAGGAGGTGTTAGAGTTAGATACGGTAGGTTTATACAATACCTAAACCGTATAGAGTTAGGACTACTACACGTACATATTTCATAGTTTATCACCCTCCCTCAATCTCAACGGAAGCATGAAGATTGAGATTGCGCCTACAAGCTTCAAATAATGGCAAAGGTAATGGCTTTGTGAAGATATCTTCTAGCTGGTCCTTGGAGGATATAAACTTGATTTGTAACAACTTCTGCGCAACTCTTTCACGAACAAAATGATAATCCACCTCAATGTGTTTTGTCCAAGCATGAAAAACTGGATTAGAGGACAGAAAAGTTGCTCCAATATTGTCACACCAAAGAATAGGTGGACAAGACCGAGGTACCCCCAATTCACCAAGAAGAGCCTGTAACCATATGACTTCTGCAGTAGCATTAGCCAGAGCCTTGTATTCATACTCAGTACTAGAGCGTGAAATTATGTCCTGCTTTCTAGCACTCCAAGACACCAAGTTTCCACCAAAGAAGATAGCATGTCCCCCCTGTGGATCGCCGATCATCGGGACTACCCGCCCAATTGGCATCATAAAAGGCAGATAACAGTGTAGAAGATGAACTAGGATGTTGCAGTTGAAGACCATAATGAATAGTACCCTGTACATATCAAAGAATCCTTTTAACAGCTGACCGGTGTGTTGATATAGGAGCATGTAGATATTGACACACCTCGTTAACAACAAAGGACAAACTCGGTCGTGTCATGGTAAGGTACTGAAGACCACGAACGACACTGCGATACCGAGTAGACTCTTCGGAGGAGAGACGCGTGCCATCATGAGCCGAAAGCTTCTTAGAAGAGACCATGGGAGTAGCAGCCAGGGTGCACTTCAATAGACCAGCACGCCGTAAAATCTCACATGCATACTTGCGCTGACAGAGATGAAGGCCACCAACAGAAGACTGAACCTCAATGCCAAGCAAATAACTGAGAGTACCAAGATCCTTAAGAGCAAAAGAGGTGCGTAACTGATGAATGAGTCAGTCAATAGCTGTAGGAGTCGAACTCACCACAATGATACCATCTACATAGACCAGAAGATACAAAGTGATATCAGGCCTCCTCAGAATAAACAGGGAAGTATCAGCAGTAGAAGGGGTGAAGCCAAGCCCAACCAAAACAGAACTCAATCGAGCATGCCACGCACGAGGGGCTTGTTTCAATCCATAAAGAGCTTTGTCAAGACGACATAAGTGTGTAGGTTGACTAGCATCCTCAAAACCTGGAGGCTGTCTCATATATACTTCCTCCTCAAGAACTCCATGCAAGAAAGCATTCTGAATGTCAAGCTGACGAAGATGCAAACCATGTGTAAGAGCCATGGACAATAATAACCGAATGGTAGAAGGCTTCACAACCAGACTAAAGGTGTCTTCATAGTCCAAACCATATCTCTGTTTGAATCCTTTAGCAACAACACGAGTTTTGTATCTTTCAATAGAGCCATCTGATTTTGCTTGACTTTAAACACCCACTTGCAATCAATAACATTGACCCCAGAAATCGGAGGGACCAAACGCCAAGTCTTATTATTTTGAAGAGCAGAAAATTCAGATTCCATTGCTTGACACCAGTGGGAACAACTCATGGCTTCAGTGTGATTTCGTGGCTCTGTCTGAAATAGATCAATAGCTGATCGTGGTAATCGATCCGCATTTATAGTACCATCTATCCGCTTCGGGTTTTGAATCCTATTTGGAGTCGCTACTCGGCCTTACGACAGGGCGTGCAAAGCCGAGGAGTTTGGCCTAGTAGGTGGAGTTGGGGGAACAAGAGCCGTGGCGGTCGTGGAAGAGACCGAGCCAGGTGACACGGGCACGGAGACGGAGGTGTAGACGGCCCATCGCGCAAAGGAGAGAATGGACCGATCTCCTCTGCATGGCCAGAGCCATGCACGTCGATCAACTCAGAGTGATCGATGTGAGCCGCTGGTTCCTGATCAGTATCATCCAAGATTTCTAAGCGAGCACCACGTCCGACACCTGCACCATGGTTAGCAAATAATGGAGGAGCATATGCGACATCATCAAATTGGTCAGATCTAAGAAGTGTGGAATCGGAAGGTGGTATGGTAGTGGAAGGAAGATTAGCAAAGGGGAAAACATTTTCGTCAAAAACCACATCACGAGAGATGTAAAATCGAGTTGTGGGAACATGAAGACACTTTTAACCCTTATGAAGAGCACTATAGCCGAGGAAAACACACTTTTTGTATCGGAGTTCAAGTTTTCTATTGTTATATGGGCGAAGATGGGGCCAACAAGCACACCCAAACACTTTGAAAAAAGTGTAATCTGTAACTTTCCCCAAGTAAACGTTCAGTTGGAGTTTGCATGGAGTTGACACGACTAGGAAGCCTATTTATCAAAAAACAGGCCGTAGAGAAGGCATCATTCCAAAATCTATACGGAACAGAAGCATGAGCTAAAAGACTTAAACCGGTTTTGACAATGTGACAGTGTTTTCTCTCGGCGGTACCATTCTGTTGATGAGTATGAGGACATGAGACTCGATGTGAGATCCCAATATCACTAAAGAATTTATTGAGGTGAAGGTACTCACCACCCCAATCAGTTTGAACATGCTTAATTTTTGTATTCAACAACCGCTCAACATGTTGCTAAAATTGAAGAAAAAATTTAAACACATCTGATTTCCGTTTCAAGAGATAAAGCCAAGTGAAACGACTATATGCATCAATAAACTGACATAGTATGTATGACCACTAACAGAAACTTGAGCAGGACCCCATACATTTGAGTATATAACCTCTAACGGATTCTTTATTACACGAGTAGAAAGAGAAAAAGGCAATTGATGACTTTTTCCTTGTTGGCAAGCATCACAAATTACATTTTTATTGACTAAAACTGCCGGAAGTTCATGATGATGAAGAATATGTTGGACAATTTGGGTAGCTGGATGACCTAAACGCGAATGCCACTGCTCATGTGACACCTTGATGCCGCTGAAAATATGCTTGAACGGAGACGATGACTGTAAGATCCCTCCTTTATAAAGGAAAAGGATCCCTGTGATTGCAATGCTAGTCCCTGGATCATTGCTAGCATCCACAGTTTAAGATAAAGTACACAGATACAAAGGTCATTTATTACATCCATTCCAGAGATAAACATAGTCTTTACAACTCAAGGCCACAGGCCTAATACAAGAGTTTGAATAAGTAAATAAATATAAGTCTTCATCTTCATGTGCCACAGGCAAACATGTTGAGTGTAGACTCATGACACCTAATCCTCATCAGAGTAACCTGCAACATCACAAGTTACAGCCACAGTGGGTCAATACTTTGGAATAGTATTGGCAAGTGATACCTTAGTACAATTTAAGTGGTCTAGATACTATATGCAAATTTGGCTAAGTGTAGCTTGGCTTGCTTTGCTCAAAATAGGTTTTACCTATTAGTTGAAATCATTAAGTTTTTCTTTGTCAAAACTTTTCCCAGGGAACCACCAATAGACATTGAGGTCCTTCACCCTTGTTCACCCACAAATTTTTACTTAGAAATTGGGATGAGGAGATTCTTGATAGCTTCCATGCCTTGATGCTCAAGTTGTCCATTGCCATGGACTTGGCTAAGTACTTATATTTTTCCATCTGCAGAGGTTGTGCACTTTCCCCACCAGACTTGGTTTCACCAAGACGGGACCTTTCAGAAGCCTTTCCTTAGACCGAATGGACGCGCTCCAACCTATCAATCCCACTACCACCAACTGTCCAAATGGCTAAGTTCTATCAACTTATGTGATCCAGGCAGAGCCCATATTGCCAAGTGGCTGCACTAGAAGCTTCTTAACACTTGGCCTCTAAAATCTCTTTATTCCTGGGTGGCTTACCACAAGTGAGATACACAAGGTAAACCATAGCTATGGGCCTTGTGTAACCACTCAACCAAAACCACCAATCAAGTCCCTTTCCACCCAGGTGATTCATTGACTTAGTTGTTTTATTAAGTAGAACAAGTCCAAAGACTTAGAAATATTTTTATCATAGCATGTATAATTCACCAACCCTTGTTTGCTACTAGCTAGGCTAAGCATGGCATAGATAGTAACTTAACTTAGAAATTTCATAGCAATTCTACAACTACTTAGGACTTCCCAACATGGCATATTAGGAAAAATAATAACATGCAAGACTTAACAAAATATTTCTAATGCTTAGTATAAAATATAGGGATAGAATTATTCATGAAGTACCACTTGCCTTGGTAGTCGGGAGAGTAGCACTCTTCACAATCACAATCACTAGCACCAAAATCTACACATAGAAGATAGCCATAATCACATACAAGACATATACAATCAAAAATATATATATGCATGCATGCTAAGTGCTAAGTGATGATTTTTAAAACTCAACCAAGCAAGTGCATAGTACTGAATCCTAAACAAGTCAAAAACTTGCCACACAACAATAATTTAAACCCTAAATTAATTCCTAAACAATTCATATGCTCAAATAAGCCCTACACATGTTTTTGCAATTAAAACCTTTTTAACAGAAGCTAAACACTAAACACATTGCATAATCAGAAAGAGCTTGCTCTCCTGATTCCAACGGTGTAAAATTTGTTAAATTCTAACGTGGGGATCAAAAGTTATAGCTAATTCAAATTTGGATATAAATCAGATTCAAATTCTATTTTTAAAACCAAACCCTAGCCACGCGTCTCTTTCCTATTGGTCGATACCGTTTCACTCAGGATCACGCTTCCGCGCCGTCAGATCAAGTTCGATCCAACGTGCCAGATCAAAAGAAAACGCTTCGCTCCAGATCTAATTTAAACCGTGAGATCTACATATAACGGCTGCTGTTGCTTTGACCATAGCCCAGCGGCGCTAGAGGCGGCGACTGGCGGCGGCATGTCTGTCAGTGGCGGTGCCGGCGTTCTAGGTCGCCCGGGGAGGGGAGAGGATTCTCACCAGAACCGCCGTGACGAGGTGAAGCTCAACGTGTCTATGGTTGGCAAAGGGGCGCTCGGGGTCGTCGGGGATTCCTCGCCGGAGTTCGCGAACGCGTCGGGTACGGCTGCTTGTCGACGTTGGCGAGGTTCTGAGCCGCGCTAAGACAAGAGGAGGGTACCGTTAGATGCGCAAGACGCTAGGGATCTTAGGCGTATCAACCAGAGGGCAAGGTGTAACACCCTCAGAATCGGCCCTATGCAAGTTTTAGCGAAACTCGCCAAACCCGCATAGAAACGATTCGAAGGTGCCCACCAGGCACTTTCGTGCGGGTGGAAAGCAAAGTAATAACATTACACAACAGTCCTCGATGGGACCCACAGAACAGATATATATACAACAGCGACTCAAAGAGTCAAGAATACAAATATACGGTACAAAGATCCAAATCACCTTGAAAACGATGGGGCGTCCGACTACGGACAAGATGCAAATGGGGCTAAGAGCCCTGAAGAATAACCAATGGCGTCCATAACCCTGCCAGCCAAGCCGGAAGGGTAACCTCGCTAACGACGCCGATCTCAAAACCTGCTAAAACAAAAGGTGCCGAAAGGGCAAAGGAAAAGAAGGAGCGTCGATCGAGGCCAGTGCACGAGGCTAGAATTCCAGTCCTCTCCTACATAGGTATGGTGGATCAAGCGGCAGCAAAAAGCACTAAACAACCTATAGAGACTCGATCCAACCGGCGGATATCGAGAGGGATAAGAATGACCTAACCGGATCCAACCTGAAGCTATCACCAAACAAACCCATCCCGTGTTTCTCGAGACCAAACGAGAAGTCAACCGAGGAACTCACACAGGTTGGCTTTACTTATTCGATTATCGCTATGCAATTACTAGTCAGTTTAGATAATCGTCCCGATAAAGTAAGCAAGGCACTTTTAGTTAACCATTCCGTTATAGTGGCAACACTTACTAGTCGATACAATTATCATGAGATAACCCCAAAACCCAAAGCTTGTTGGTACTTTTACTTAGCCATTCCGTTGTAGTGAAGTGATTACTAATCATATCGAAACAAGTCAAGTTAAAACAATAAACTTTAGTTATAGTTGTCTATGGTCAAACCGTGCTCCAAGTCGTCCATAACCGCGACACGGCTTCGAAAAGATTTAACCGCAGGGTGCACCAAAGTATCCAGGCACTTGACCCCTTTTGCCGATCGCTTAACATACACCCATCGGTATGTCGGCGGGGCCTAAGTCACGACGTTCCCTGCACACAAAGAAAGTACATGGGGCCACCCACCGAGTCGACACCGAACGGAGTCGGCCGGTCTCAGACGGACTCGTGGTTTGGGTGGACGGCAAGTGAGCGACATATGCCCCAAACGGGACCGCCGACACCGAAAACGTGTCCCGATCCTAAACAGTACAGTGTGCTCCTCGCACAAACGTAAATAAAGCGATAAACATGGCATAAGTACAGGATAGTAAATAAATCCTCAAACTAGTTGTGGCCCCCAGTACAATACCTTGAAATCAGGTAATTATCAATGGGGGGCCCATATCTCCCCACCTGTGGTTAGCGCGCTCGATCTCGGAACAGGTGTCAAGAACTCGGGTCCTACGGGACACAAGTGGGCGGTCGGAAACCAAATCTTACCTATCACCCACCGATGCCTCTGCTTAATTCAATTTTAGTTGTTAAACAGTAATTAAAGTGGAACAATAAGTAAAACCATGATCACCTCCAACATCAACATGCGGCAATTCCTCCAACATTGGTGGTACTTGACGACAAGCAAAACACTTGAGCAAGCGACTACGACACGCGGGTCCAACTATCTACCAAACAACAGGTAATAGGATGTGTCCAAGGCTATATATGGCTGCAAGGGTTATCACGGGTACGAAAAACTAGAGCATCGCAACACAGATAGCAAAGATCAACAGGAGGGAATAAATACTAGAAAAGTAAGATAGGTAGAAAGGGAGATGCTCATGAAAACATTGTTGAAGGTTCAACCAAGATCGGGTCGACACTGCATCAACTCAACGGCCTTATCCGCGAAGAAGCAAAACACTAGAAGAAACCGGTGCTATATTTAATACACTAGAAGATCGGCATGATGCATGTATGATGCATGGCATGCAAAGTGCGATGCAATTAGGTCAAATTAAGCGGAACCGGGGTTCCGACAATTAATTAAATGGATCAAATTATTTAGAACCCCCGCAATTTAGATGTTGTTTTAGCATGGCAAAAGATAGCACCGGTTCGCTACACAAATTTAAATGAGGCCAATATGAGGCTAGATTTGCCCGCATATGGGCCCCATATTTAATTATTAGGTGAATCGGCATAAGGCCCCCAAACCACAGACAAGTATGCATGCAAGGATGACAATTCAATATGCAACAAGTTGTTATGTTATAAAATAGGGTTCGAGGAAAAGGGGTCACATCAGAGGGGGCTCGACGATCTTGGGGTTCCGGTTCGGTTCTCGGTCTGTGGTCCGACGGGTCCGTCTCGGCAGACGTTCTCGAACAACGGTAGATCTTGTCGCATCCGGGTTCTCAGCGGTCTCGGCGTCCGGAAAGGAGTACTCGGTTCGGTGCCGGGGGTTGCATCGGATTCTTCCGGGTTGGGGGTTGTTCTTGTCGCATGCATATCTTGTCGGGTCCTCGTATCGGGTCGGTCTTGGAAAGAAGAACTTGTCGTCCTCGTGGCGATCTTGTGGTCTCGGGTTAGACGGGGTCGGTCGGGATCCGGGCGTTGAGCTCGGGTCTCAACCATCGGATCGAGAATCTTGGCGTTCCAGGAAGGAGACCTTGGCGTCGGATGGTCCTTGTCGGAGTACTTGTCGTCCATCTGTATTTGCCAATGATGAGGTCCTTGTACACTTGTTAGTTCTGTTCATCGGGAGGCACGACCACCACATCATCATCCATCGCCACCAAACATCAGCTCCACTCCACCCCACTACATCCATCCATAGATCGACCCTTCACCGTGTCTCCACCCACGATCACACCATACAACGAGGACTGGCCTCACTCGCTCACACGACACGGGCACGGCCGAAGGCAGCTGCAGGGCAGGGAGAAACGCTACGGCGCTTGCGGCTGGAGGAGAACGACGCAGGGTGACGGGGTAGGCAGGGTCGCTGCAACCGGCGGCGGAACTCGCTGGCGAGGGGCGCGGGACAGAGGCGCGGAGGAGAGGGTCTGGGACCGGCGGGGAGGAGGGTAAGGCGAGGCGGCCGGGCGGGATCTGCGGCGACGGGCCGACGGCGGAGGTGGCGTGGCTGTGGGAGGGCTGGCCGGCGACGGGTGGGGCGCCCGCGACGAGGTTGGCGGGGACTGGCATGCGGGGAGGCGGTGGACGGCGGGCCAGAAGCGGGCTGAGGCCGTGGCGAAGCGCGAGGTCGGTGGAGGCTGGCGAGCTCCGGAGAAGGAGGGGTGAGGCGCAAAGGGCTCATGGCGTGGGGTGGTAGCAGCGGCGCCAAGCTGGGCTCAAGGCGGGCGCGGAGGCGGTAGGTGGGGGGGGGCGGCGAGGCTGGGGAAAAGGAGGAGCACGGCGGGGACGGTGGCGAGGAGAGCGCGACGGCGACGCTGGCCATGGGAAAACTGGAGGAAGCGGCGGGCTGGGGGTGAGGGAGTAATGGAGAGGAGGTGAGGGCGGGCGCAGAGAGGTCGGGATGGGGAACCGGCGATGGAGAGCTCGGGACGGGCGGTGGTCGCCAGCTGGCGGCGATGAGCCGAGGCGAGGCGTGGGGAGAAGCGGTGGTGAGGGGCTCATGAGCTCGAGACGGCCGGGCGCGGTGAGGTGAGGGCTCGGCCATGGGAGGCGTGGACAGGCGGCCACCGGCACACGGGCGGGCGCCAGTGGGGAGCGGGCGAGAGGAGGGGTGAGGGACGGGACGGGTGGGCTGCAGGCGGTAGTGGTGGGGACAGGTGGGGACGCTGGGGACGCAGATAGGAAGGGGTGTAGCCGGGTTAGAGGGCGCGCCTGTGGCGGAGAGAGGGGAGGCGCGTGGTAGCGCGTGTGTCTGTGTGGGTTTGTGTGTGGCCCAGGGTGGGGCTGCTGGGAGGCAGGGTGAGTGGAGGGAGGGTGAGTTGGTGGGAGTGGGTTAGTCTAGGTGGCAGATTTTTAGTGGTGGGGGTGTGGGGAGAGGTGAGGTGGAGAGAGGGGGTTGGTTGGGATGATGTGGAGGGGGGCTGGGTAGGCTAGTTGGTGAACTTAGGATTTAGAGGTGAGCCGATCTGTTATACGTGGGTGGTCGTTCGGGTCGGGTTGGCCCGTTCGACTGCCCCCACTAATTTAATAAATATTTTTATTTAATTTAAAAGCACCTTTTGCAGACCGATAGCGTTCAAACAAAAATAATCCGGAGACCGGGCTTTGATATTTGAATAAAGATGGGGCGTTTGGCAAACAAAACGGCTTTGCGAAAATAGTTTTATGCAAACAATGCATGATGATGACGATGCAATGCACAAATTCAACGCGATTTTCTAGTAGTGGTTTTGCGGGATGCCACAATTCGACACCACTAACAAGGGATCTCGCCCTCGAGATCCGCCTCATGGTACCGGAAGGAAGGTCGGCGATCTGCGTCTTCTCGCTTCGTGTAGATCCTCGTGACACCACTAACAGGAGGTCGTTGTCCCTGTTCGTCAGGAGAACACTCCGGATAAACAACGGACGAAGTTAAAGGTAAGGCCACCTCTAACTTCCATGGAAGGAGTAAAATTGCATCGATCCACTATTCAATATACCGAGCAAATGATAAGAGTAGTGGTATGGTCGCGACTCCATCCCGCACTCAAAGCATTACTCTGTACACGAATAGACAGATTATGCAACCCACCCCTCAAGATTCAGACTGAAGATCTCGACAAGCGAGGTTCGGAACAAAGGAGTGATGCAGACTCTGCATCGGAGCTGGCGTAGAGGATGTCGTAGCGTCAGAAGCACCGGAAGGCACAAACAAGGAACAAAGAATGGTAACACCGTGGACGGATTTCTCAAGCAGCGTGAACACCGGATGGAAGAGCACCGTTATCCAAGAAGGAAGCGAAACCCTGAAGGTACGACGGAACCCATCCACGAGAAATCCTGGACTCGAAGAAAAGATAAGAGAGTAGATTCAAAACACGTAGAGGTAAGAGGAGAACAGCAGAGGGGTAAGGAGTAAAATCAGACCTAACCAGAACTATCCAACCGGTTTTTGCAAAATAGTTTTGACACTCTACTTCGGTCGTTAGCTAGGTTATCCTACAGGCTGGACTTGTGGGGTATCGCAACCGCCACCGATACCACTCAGAACACCCTCGAATCGGCCCTATGCAAGTTTTAGCGAAACTCGCCAAACCCGCATAGAAACGATTCAAGGTGCCACCAGCACTTTCGTGCGGGTGGAAAGCAAAGTAATAACATTACACAGTCCTCGATGGGACCCATGAGCAGATATATATACAACGACTCAAAGAGTCAAGAATACAAATATACGGTACAAAGATCCAAATCACCTTGAAAGCGATGGGCGTCCGACTACGGACAAGATGCAAATGGGGCTAAGAGCCCTCAAGAATAACCAATGGCGCCCATAACCCTGCGAGCCAAGCGGAAGGGTAACCACGCTAACGACGCCGATCTCAAAACCTGCTAAAACAAAGGGGTGCCGACAAAGGGCAAAGGAAAAAGAAGGAGCGTCAAGATCGAGGCGATTGCAGCGAGGCTAGAATTCGGTCCTCGCCTACATAGGTATGGTGGATCAAGAAGCGGCGGCAAGCACTAAACAACCTATAGAGACTCGATCCAATGGCGGATATCGAGAGAGAGGGATAAGAATGACCTAACGGATCCAACTCGGCTATCACCAAACAAACCCATCTGGTGTTTCCTCGAGACCAAACGAGGAAGTCAACCGAGGAACTCACACAGTTGGCGCTTTACTTATTCGATTATCGTTATGCAATTACTAGTCGAGTTTAGATAATCCCGATAAAAGCAGTGGGCACTTTTAGTTAACCATTCCGTTATAGTGGCAACACTTACTAGTCGATACAATTATCATGAGATAACCCAAAACCCAAAAGCTTGTTGGTACTTTTACTTAGCCATTCCGTTGTAGTGAAGCCGATTACTAATCATATCGGAAACAAGTCAAGTTAAAACAATAAACTTTAGTTATAGTTGTCTATGATCAAACCAATGCTCCAAGTCGTCCATAACATGGACACGGCTTCTCGAAAAGATTTAACCTGCAGGTGCACCAAAGTATCCACAGGCACTTGACCCTTTTGCGGATCGGTTAACATACACCCATCGGTATGTCGGGGCCTAAGTCACGACGTTCCCACACAAAAGCAAGTACATGGGGCCACCCCAGTCGACACCACGGAGTCGGCGGTCTCGAGACGGACTCAGGTTTGGGTGGGCCCGGTGGCGATAGTATGCCCCCAAACGGGACCCGCCGACACCGCCAAAACGTGTCCCGATCCTAACAAGACAAAGGTGCTCCTCGCAAACGTAAATAAAGCGATAAACATGGCATAAGTACAGGATAGTAAATAAATCCTCAAACTAGTTGTGGCCCCAGACAATACCTTGAAATCAGGTAATTATCAATGGGGGCCCATATCTCCCCACGTGGTTAGCGCGCGCCGATCTCGGAACAGTGTCAAGAACTCGGGTCCTCACGGGACACAAGTGGTGGGAAACCAAATCTTACCTATCACCCACCGATGCCTCTGCTTAATTCAATTTTAGTTGTTAAACAGTAATTAAAGTGGAACAATAAGTAAAACCATGATCACCTCCAACATCAACATGCGGCAATTCCTCCAACATTGGTGGTACTTGACGACAAGCAAAACACTTGAGCAAGCGACTACGACACGCGGGTCCAACTATCTACCAAACAACAGGTAATAGGATGTGTCCAAGGCTATATATGGCTGCAAGGGTTATCACGGGTACGAAAAACTAGAGCATCGCAACACAGATAGCAAAGATCAACAGGAGGGAATAAATACTAGAAAAGTAAGATAGGTAGAAAGGGGGAGATGCTCGCCTGAAAACATTGTTGAAGGTTCAACCGAAGATCGGGTCGACACTCGCATCAACTCAACGGCCTTATCCGCGAAGAAGCAAAACACTAGAAGAAACACCGGGTGCTATATTTAATACACGGCAGAAGATCGGCATGATGCATGTATGATGCATGGCATGCAAAGTGCGATGCAATTAGGTCAAATTAAGCGGAACCGGGGTTCCGACAATTAATTAAATGGATCAAATTATTTAGAACCCCCGCAATTTAGATGTTGTTTTAGCATGGCAAAAGATAGCACCGGTTCGCTACACAAATTTAAATGAGGCCAATATGAGGCTAGATTTGCCCGCATATGGGCCCCATATTTAATTATTAGGTGAATCGGCATAAGGCCCCCAAACCACAGACAAGTATGCATGCAAGGATGACAATTCAATATGCAACAAGTTGTTATGTTATAAAATAGGGTTCGAGGAAAAGGGGTCACACATCAGAGGGGGCTCGACGATCTTGGGGTTCCGGGGTTCGGGGTTCGGTCTCAGGGTCCAGGGTCCGACGGGTCCGTCTCGGCGGTACGTTCTCGAACAACGGGTAGATCTTGTCGCATCCGGGTTCTCAGCGGTCTCGGCGTCCGGAAAGGAGTACTCGGTTCGGTGCCGGGGGTTGCATCGGATTCTTCCGGGTTGGGGGTTGTTCTTGTCGCATGCAGATCTTGTCGGGTCCTCGTATCGGGTCGGTCTTGGAAAGAAGAACTTGTCGTCCTCGTGGCGATCTTGTGGTCTCGGGTTAGACGGGGTCGGTCGTCGGCATCCGGGGCGTTGGAGCTTCGGGGTCTCAACCATCGGATCGAGAATCTTGGCGTTCCAGGAAGGAGACCTTGGCGTCGGATGGTCCTTGTCGGAGTACTTGTCGCCATCTGTATTTGCCAATGATGAGGTCCTTGTACACTTGTTAGTTCTGTTCATCGGGAGGCACGACCACCACATCATCATCCATCGCCACCAAACATCAGCTCCACTCCACCCCACTACATCCATCCATAGATCGACCCTTCACCGTGTCTCCACCCACGGTCAAACCATACAACAAGGACTGGCCTCACTCGCTCACACGACACGGGCACGGCCGAAGGCAGCTGCAGGGCAGGGAGAAACGCTACGGCGCTTGCGGCTGGAGGAGAACGACGCAGGGTAGCGGGTGGCAGCAATCCGGGCGGAACTTCATTGGCGTGGCGGGATGAGGCGCGGAGGAGAGGGTCTGGACCGTGAGGAGGAGGGTAAGCGAAGGCGGCCCACGGCGCGGGATTCTGGCGACGGGCCGACGTGTGGCGTGGCTGAGGGAGGCTGGCGGCTGGCCGGCCGACGGGTGGGGCGCTCAGCAACGAGGTTGGCGGGACTGGCGCGCGGGGAGGTGGTGGGCAGGCGGGGCCAGGCTGGAGGGGCCGGTGGCGCTGGGTCGGTGGAGGCAGCGAGCTCCGGAGGGAGGGGAGTGAGGCGCGTCGGGCTCGGGGAGGGGTGGTGGCCTTGTGAGCTCTGGCGGGCTGGCTGCGGGGGCGAGGGTGGGGGGGAGGCTGGGGAAAGGAGGAGCACTGGCGGGACGGTGGCGAGGCCTTGACGCAGCGTCAGGCCAAGGGAAAACGGAGGAAGCGGGCGGGCTGGGGGTGAGAAGCCGGAGAGGAAGGAGGTGAGGCGGGCGCAGAGGCGAGGTCGGGATGGGGACGCGACGATGGAGAGCTCGGGACGGGCGGTTGCGTTGGTCATGCCGGTTGGCGGCAAGGCCGAGGCGAGGCTGCGTGGGGAGAAGCGGTGAGTGAGGCTCGCGAGCTCGGGGCAGGGCGGTGAGTGAGGGCTCAGCGGGAGGCGGCGGGCGGCGGCCACGGCGACGCGGGCCGTCGGTGTGGGGAGGCGGAAGGAGGAGGTGAGGACGCAGGGGCGGGTGGGCTGCAGTAGTGGTGGGCCAGGGGGACAGGTGGGGACGCGTGGGGCCGGACGCGGTAGGAAGGGGTGTAGCTGGCGGTTAGAGGGGCGCGGGCCCAGGTGGCAGGGAGAGTGGGGGAGGCGCGCGGGTAGCGTGCGTGTGTCTGTGTGGGTTTGTGTGTGGCCCAGGGTGGGGCTGCTGGGAGGCAGGGTGAGTGGAGGGAGGGTGAGTTGGTGGGAGTGGGTTAGTCTAGGTGGCAGATTTTTAGTGGTGGGGGTGTGGGGAGAGGTGAGGTGGCGAGAGGGGGTTGGTTGGGATGATGTGGAGGGGGGGCTGGGTAGGCTAGTTGGTGAACTTAGGATTTAGAGGTGAGCCGATCTGTTATACGGGGGTGGTCGTTCGGGTCGGGTTGGCCCGTTCGACTGCCCCCACTAATTTAATAAATATTTTTATTTAATTTAAAAGCACCTTTTGCAGACCGATAGCGTTCAAACAAAAATAATCCGGAGACCGGGCTTTGATATTTGAATAAAGATGGGGCGTTTGGCAAACAAAACGGCTTTGCGAAAATAGTTTTATGCAAACAATGCATGATGATGACGATGCAATGCACAAATTCAACGCGATTTTCTAGTAGTGGTTTTGCGGGATGCCACACAAGGGGCGGCTGGTACTTACGGGGAGAGGTCGCCGGAGTTTGAGCAGAGAGCGGCGTCGCTCAGATGTTGTCGCTGCCGAGGCTACAGACCATGCGCGAACAAATGGGAAGTGTCAGTAGGTGCGCAAGGAGATGCAGAGCTTGATAGCATGAACCATGGACAGAGGGGGGCGCGGTGCTCACCGGAATTCGTCGGCGAGGTCGTCGGAACAGCCGAGTTGCGGCGAGGAATACTCGCAGCCTAGGGGCGCTCTGTGGTTGGTGAGTGAGGGGAAATGGCCGCGAGAGGGAGGGGTTTAAGTAGGCAGGGGCTCGACAAGAAACGCCAGGCGAATCAATGGCAATTACGCCGCGGAATCAATGCAGCAACGGCCAGCGGCGACGTGCTCATGCGCGGGATTTGGGGAAGACGACGGTGACGTGGACGGGGCCCAGCTGTCTGCGAGAGAACCAGAGAGGGAGTAGGGTCCGGGTGTCAGCGTCTCGGTGGGTGCGCATGCGCGTGAGAGAGAGAGAGAGAGGGGAAATCCGGGTGGGCTAGCTGGGCTGGTTTCTCAGTTGGGCCAGAATAGTAGCGCCGGCCCTTTTCCTTTTCTTTATTCCTTTTCTTTTTCTAATTTGATTTTCTGGAATGATTTTTAAATGAATTCAAACTCTATTTGAATTCAAATCTTTTCAGGATTTTTGCAGTGTGCAACAGTCATACTTCTAGGCATAAAACCATGTGGTCACTTTGAATTGGCTTCGTCATTTTGGAAAGATAAAATAAACAGTGACATAGCACTTGTTTTATATTGGTTTTGAAATTGGTTTTCAAATTGTATTTTCTTTGAAATTTTGGTTTAAAACCTTAGCAATATAGCAATTCATTCTGAAAGCAATAAGGCACAAGGTTTGTTTTCATGAACAACAACCTCTCATAGAAAGAGTAGCATTTGTTTCAAATGATGATCACATAAAATAATGAGCTCATATGCTCTTGTTTTGAATTGTTTTGTTTGAAATGAACTCTATATGATCATGGATGCATGGATGATATGCATGAGTTTGAAACATGATTTTAGGGATGTTACAACGACACATGAAGTGTATAGAGATTCCCACAGCACTCCCCTCTAAGAAGACCCTCCCGGATAGCTCGGTCCTTAACAAGAAAGTACCAAGAGTGAAATTCAAAGAAAACATTATTGTCTCTACAGAATTTTTTTATGGATAAAATATTTCTAGTGACGGAAGGAACATGAAGGATATCTTTGAGTTTGAGGGGATGTTTATGAGTGGGAATAAAAGATTGACCAATATGATTTATGCGCATACCTGATCCATCAGCTGCATGGACATGATCCTTGCCAGTGTAGTTTTCCTTCACGTGGAGTTTGGAGATCTCGTTGGTGAAGTGGTATGTCACCCCGGTGTCAGCATACCAGGACGGATCAATCGGGTAGGATGATGTAGCCCCGGATCTGTGAGTCGACGTAGTGGAGAGGGCAGCAAGTTGCTTGTCCATATAACGACCATCGTTCCCAGCACCAAGGAAGTTGCGCTGAAAACGCTTGAAACAACACGAGGCAACATGCCCCACCTTTTCATAGATTTGACAGATGGAACGACCACCACCACCACCAGGAGGACGGTCATTGCGGCGAGGTGGTGAAGGAGGACGACTTCCTGGCTTGCCCTGCTGACGAGGATCAGCTCGGAATTGCTGAAAGTTGGGCGATGGGCCTGACGGACGACCACCACCGAGCAGCGCCATAGTGCAGGCATGAACATTCGCGCCAAGATCGGCCTTCACAGCGCTGCTCGACCGCTTCGGTGGAGTAGCTGAGAGTAGATATCCCAAATAGGCATCAGGTCAGACAGATTGCAGGCAGAGACAAGATGAGCAAGGGCGTCATATTCGCTGTCAAGGCCGGCAATCAGGTACGAGGAGAATTCTTCTGGACGTAGAGGCTGTCCAATGGAGGCAAGTAAATCATCCATGGACTTGATCTTGTTGAAGAACTTGTCCGCAGATTGATCCAGCTTCTTCTCCTTGCTCAGGGCTCCGCGAATTTGCATTGCACGAGCAATAGATTGAGATGCATAGCTCTCCTCCAGCGTCTGCCAGACAGACGGCGACGTGGTCAGATTCATGACCATGCCGATTGTCGACTCATGTAGGGATCCAACAAGTGCAGACATGATGAGCTGATCCTGCTGCATCCAAGACGCATAGAGCGGATTGGGGATGGTTGGTGGAGCGCCGGTCTTTGACGCATCTGGATTGGGGATTGTGGCCACAGGACAAGGCAGCGATCCATCGACAAAGCCAAATAACAGATTGCTTCATAGAACAGGCAGGACCGCCGTGTGCCAGAACATGTAGTTCTCACCGGTCAGCTTCATCGTGATCTGACTCACGAGATTGATCGGCGTGGAGGGGATGGCAGACACCATGGCCGGTTCAGCGGTGACTGCTCCGGTTCCACCGGAGATGATCGAGGTAGCCGAGCTTAATGCATCGGAGGTGGAGTTGAGCGACATGGCGGCGAGAAAGCGGAAGCCGAGAAAACCCGATCTAGGGTTTAGGCCGCAGGCTCTGATACCATGAAAATAAACAAGTATTGGTAGGGGTAGAGAATCGCACGGATACAACCGTGGCCTCATGTATATATATAGTAGGATATGGTACAATTACAAGAGGTGTTAGAGTTAGATACGGTAGGTTTATACAATACATAAACCGTATAGAGTTAGGACTACTACACGTACATATTTCACAGTTTATCAGGGGCAAGCCCAAGGGTAACTTCAAGAAGGATGACAAGTCTGTTGCCGCACTTGAGAAGAAGACCAAGGGATGCCCGAAGCCTGATTCTGAATGCTTTTACTGCAAGGAGAGTGGTCACTAGAGGCGGAACTATCCAAAGTACTTGGCAGATAAAAAGACTAGGAAAGTGAACAAAGGTATATATGATATACTTGTTATTGATGTGTACCTTACTAGTAGTCTAAGTAGTACCTGGATATTTGATACCGGTTCACTTGCTAATATATGTAACTCGAAAGAGGGACTAAGGAATATTCGACAACTAGCAAAGGATGAAGTGACGATGCACATAGGAAATGGAACGAAGGTTGATGTGATCGCTGTCGAGACGCTGTCACTTAATCTGCCATTGGGATTGACAATAAACCTTAATAATTGTTATTATGTTCCTGTGTTGAGCATGAATATCATGTGTGGATCATGTTTAATGCAAGATGGTTATTCATTTGTATCCGAGAACAATGATTGTTCCTTATATATGAATAATATCTTTTATGGTCACACACCTTTGTTGAATGGTTTATTTGTCTTGAATCTTGATATTATTAGTACACATATTCATAATATGAATGCCAAAAGAATTAAGTTGAATGATGATATTGCTACATATTTGTGGCATTGCCATTTAGGTCATATTGGTGTAAAGCACATGAAGAAGCTCCATTCTGATGGACTGCTTGGATCACTTGATTATAAATTATTTGAACATGTGAACCATGCCTTATGGGAAAGCTAGCTAGAACTCTATTCTCAGGAACAATGGAGCGTGGGATCGACTTGTTGGAAATAATACATACCGATGTATGTTGGTCCAATGAGTGTGTCGGCACGTGGCAGATATCGTTATTTTGTAACCTTCACGGATGATTTAAGTAGATATGAGTATGTTTAATTAATGAAACACAAGCTGAAACATTTGAAAAGTTCAAAGAGTTTCAGAGTGAAGTAGAAAATCATCGTAACCGAAAGATCAAGTTTCTACGATCCGATCGTGGAGGAGAATATATTAGTTACGAGTTTGGCGAGACAATGTGGAATTGTTTCACAACTCACTCCCTCCGGAACACCTCAGCGTAATGGTGTATCCGAACGTCATAATCGAACCTTATTAGATATGGTACGATCTATGATGGACCTATAATGTCCCTTACAGATTTGATATTGTTATTTTGGGGTCATGCATTAGAGACTTCTGCATTCACTTTAAATAGGGCACCGTCAAAATCTGTTGAAACAACACCATGTGAATTATGGTTTGGCAACATACCTAAGTTGTCATTTTTAAAAGTTTGGGGATGCGACTTATGTGAATAAACTTCAAACTGATAAGCTTGAGCCCAAAGCGGATAAATGCGTCTTCATAGGATATCCAAAAGAAACAATTCGGTACACCTTCTATCATTGATCTGAAGGCAAAGTGTTTGTCGCCAAGAATGGATCCTTAAAGAGTTTCTATCGAAAGATGTGAGTAGTAGGAAAGTAGAACTCGACGAGGTTATTCATCCGACATGAGCTTTCCTTCTAGATCCTACTAACTAGGCCGCCTAGCAGGCCATAGGCTATACTACCTTTGGTGGGTCGCCCGAGTTAGCTAGAATAAGACTATGTTATGATGATACTCATTATGCATATCCCAAACAGCTAGAATCTGAAGCGGTGAGAGATGACTACTTGTGTCATCATGCACAACATGATCGTTGAGAACGAGCACGATACCAACCTCTATGACCAAGGCTGAGAATTTGAAAGTATCTTGGTTGAGCCACAACCGGGGGCATCATCTTGCGAAGAGTTTATGCATGTGCATGCATGGAACCTACATCACTAGTCATAACCCTCAAATTTGTTTAATATAATTTGCAAACTATATTTGATTCTTTGTGGAAAACTATGTCGCTCTGAACTATTTATATTTATGAATTACTATAATTTTATTTATTATTTTTGTTCTGTTGTAATATGTATGTCAAAATATCAACTGGCCCGCGCTAGCCAAAATGGCATCTCAAACCATTTGGGTCTAACCGCCGGAGGCACCGCCAAAATGGGATCTCGAACCATTTTGTTCCTATAAAATACCTTCAAATAAAAAACCCAATAATTACCATCAAGGGAATCAATGATCACTGTTGGAAAACTGGGCCGGTAGAGGCCCATTCGATGTGGCCTCTACCAGGCTAGGGTTATCCCATGTGGGTATCCTATCCCCTTAGTCTATAAATATAGGAGCAATCATTCTACGGGAGTTTACCGAGAGAAAGATCAATAAAGTTTCCCTTTGTTCTCTATGTCATTTTCTTGTGTAATTTGTGTGCCTTCGACTCTAGTCTTCTTCCTCGGGTGTGGAACAGCCTCGGAACCGGCCAGCCGGCAGGGGGTGTTCAACACGTTATTAACACGTGTCTCTCCGTCGAGCCTCCGTCAAGCCATCGTCGGGCCTGCATCACGCAGGCTTTCGTTGAAGGTAACCCGAATCTGACCGCGAAAATGGATTCGTCTCTCGATTTCCTTTCAATATTTGCGTTCAGATCTTAGATCAGATCCCATCTGGGGTACGGATTTTCCTTCCCGGGAGTCGAGATGACCTGTTGTCGCCGACCAATGTCGATTTAATCACTCCCAAATCAGGAACTTGTTGACTGTACCAGTGCACCTGTTGTGCCGATCTAAATTTTATTTAGTAGATCGGACTGATCTTGACCGTTTTCTTTAGTAGATTGGATCGATCTACAGTTGTTCTATTTTTTTTACTTGCAACCGCACGTACACGCACGCCATGGTTGCTGAACTGGCTGGCCTCACGCATGTCTTGGTCGTATTGCAGTAGCCGGCTGTCGCGCCGCCACTCGCCTACTGGCCAGCACCGCTGCCACTGCACGGCGCCGCCCGCTATCTCGCTGGCCATGCGTGCGCACCGCGCGCAGTGTCAACACCGGATTTTTCAATCCTAGATGCCTGTTATGCCATACATCGCAACCCCAGGATTACCATCTTTGCGAGATATAACAGAATTGGATACCATAGTACATCATCCATTACAAACGATACATAAGTTCTTACACAAATAGGGATCTCATGATCCAGTTCTTAATACAACTTCAAGCAGCGAAATACGTAATAATAACGGTAGCGTAGGCGAAGCTCCATCTTCGGGGTCACAGGCAATGCTGACGATGGGAGATGATCCTAGTTGTCGTAACCTTCAGGATCCATCTTCCGGTACTCCTCTTCATAGTCCGCCATGGGAATAGTGGGGACAAAGCCATGAGTACTCTTTAAGTACTCGCAAACTAATACTAACAGGTAAAGGGGTTTTTGGATAATAGGACACTAGGCTCTAGGGTTGTTTTGCAAAAGCCAGATTTATCTCTACTAAGTTCTAAAGCTAGTCACAATTTTATAACTCCTAACTGGGAACTTTTATTTCATATCACAACTCTGTTGTGGTCAAGTCAAAGTCTCAATTTATTTCACAGGTCATTTTGAAAAGTCTGACGGGGGAACAGTATGGCCACTCAACTGTCCATAACATGGCAGACGCTATTCGAATAGTTTGACACTCTGCAGAGATTGTACACTTTCACCACAACATTCGATACATCCGTCAGAAACAAATCCTGAATTCACCATACTCAGTATGCGGATAATCAATCCTAACCTTTCAATTACACGCCCTAGTATAAGCACCTCTCCTGTGAGTTTGGCCTCCCAACCATGACCAACTGTCATCTTGGGTACTGCACAGGTGGACAATCTTCACAAGGTAGCCTCAGCTCAGACCTTGGTCATGAGGGAACTAATACTAAGGAATATAAGTTTCTAGTCAAGCCCTACCCAATATTTGGGTATTGTGGTTGCACGATAAAATTGGAATGGTATCGCATCCAGACAACCATCAGTTTTATAAAGGGCTAAGGCTCATGCCTCAACATTTTCATCACCAAAATCATCAGGTGTTCGTAAACACATGTCCAAAACATTTTAATAGAATGATCCATCATTCCAAGGTTTTCATACCCATTTTTCCACCAAGTAATTCTCATCTAAAGTTGATCAAGTTTTATGCTTAGCACTAGCATCTACAGGTGGGGGTAGTACTGATGAGGGGTGGTAAACTAGTGGGGTTTCAACTAAGTCCATCCTTATATCTTAGGCTGATATCAAGGTTTCTAACTTAGGACAAATTTTATGCTCTTTATGCAACCTTCACATATCTTTCTAGTATCTACCAATATCTTAAGTAAACTCTAAGTAAGCTTTGATAAAGAAATAAAGTAAGAAGCTTGCACATAAAACTAGGATTGGTTTGTCAAGTGGGTATGATCCCATATGCTTAAGGCATATAGTAGTCATAGAACAAGTATGGGTTTGTTGCATCAGTAAGGTATCTTGCAAGTGTTAGCTTGCATAGGTATAGTATCGGCTTGCATCAATATCAGTATAAGCTTGCACATTCACTAGTAGTATTAGGCTTGCATAGTTACTAGCTTGCCTTGTGCAGAGCAGTGGTTGAAGTTCTCCTCGGCTTCTTCTTCGTAGAATCCTCCTTCCTCCTCATATCCTTGGTCGGTACTAGCGTCTATGAATAAAACGAGGTACACAATCACCAAACAATACTTAACTGCTTGCAATCATCACACACAAGGGTCATATGGATGATCTAGCATCATCTCTAACATTACAAGGTTAAGGCTTGATTTAATTCCTTTTATTTTTAGAAAAGTAATTTCTACTCATTGAAAAACTACTTAAGATTTAATATTCTCCAAACCCAACATGGGATCATGTTGACACATGTCATCACCACATATTGTAGTCCATGGGAATGTGATTTAAAGTGGTGTCACAATTTAATAAGGTTTTACCCTTTTATTTTAATTAATTAAAGTGGCTAGAAATGCTTATGTAGCATTCTTTTATTACTTGAACATTATTTCTGCAAGTAAACCTATATATTTTTATATATTATGAAAGGTATGGTTAAATGTGATTTTTGAGAGTTGGAATCAACTCAAAAGCTATTATGGTTTAAATTTGAAAAATGTTTGAATGCATAAAAGCTTACCTTGTTATTTTTACCATGGGTGATCTATAGATCCAAATGACTTGAATCCAACGGGCTTGGATTCAGCATTCACTGAACCTTTCCAACAAAATTGGTTTTATTCAGTTTGGTGTCTTGAATCGATCTGGGTTGATTTTTGAAGTTGGGCAGTGTGTTTGAATTGAAATAGAAAAAGGTTTAATTTGAATAACTAGGCTCTGTGGGAAAATTCTTGGGCGGCCTGCTAAGCGCGGTTCTCTGCGGCTGCTTAAGTGGGTGTCCCCACTTGTCGCTGACACGGGCTGGGCGCGGTATGGGCGGCGTGGATCATTCGATCTAGTTCTAATCTAATGCTTGGGAGTCATCGTCGGCGAGACAACTCCGTGAAACCTAAGCGCGGCAGTGAGGGTTCTTTGGGGGCTCACCGGAGTCTTGGCAAGGTCGGGAGGCGGGTGAACGACGAAGTCGACAGCGAATCTCCTGGTACCGGTGGCTTCTCCTGGCTCAATCGCTGGCTCCTTCTTCTCCAGGAGGCGGGCTCGGTGAAATTCGGCGAGGTGGTGCTTGCCTTGCTCGAGCGGTGTGGCACGATCAAAGGTGAGGGAGTGAGATGGTGTGAAGAAATCGCTGGGTGGCCTCTATTTATAGTCGAGCGAGGACCGTCAGGCGCCGCAGTGAGCTCGTCGGGGGCGATGTTACAGGCGGCTAATGGCATGGGCAAGGGTAGGGGACGGTGCGGTGTCTCCTGGCGATGCTCAATGACATGGTATCGAGGCATGGGGTGGTGTGGTTTGGTCTGGAATGGGCAGTGCTCTGCGCGACAGAGGCGGTGTCTTCGACGGTGGGCGGTGGCTGTGCGGCACGGGGCGGCAAACGGGGATGTCTGGCGGTCTCCTAGGTCGGTGGGGATTGTGTATGCACGCGGAGAGGGCGGCGCGCAGTCTGTGGGCTTCGGTCGAGGGTCGTGCTCTGGCGCATGCTCGGCATGGTCTCTGGCGGTCTGGGCACGGCTTGTGCGCGTGGTCCAGGGCTTGGAAACGCTCGCGGCTGGGACAGGTAGTGGCGATGGACGGTGGGCTGCCTCCTAGACAAGGTTGGCACGGCTAGTTCTTCCTCTAGCCTACTGTCCACAATGGGGTGACAAGGGGGTGCTCGGCTGTTCACCATTGATGGCAATGGCAAGCTCACAGGGGTGCTAGTCCTTAGTTAAACTTCCTAGATGATCTACTGAGCTGTGTGTGAGCTAACTAGGGAACAAGTTAGGCCAGAATCACTGCTCACAATAGTGTTTAACGTTTGTTTGATTTGTGTCTGCAACCTGTTTGATGAAATGGCCGCATGAAATCAAGTTTTGAATTTTGAAAAGATTTTTTGTGGGTTTGCTAGATTGGTGCTGGTGAGTCTGCAGATGCTTGGGTTTTGAAAGTTGAGTTTGTTTGAGTGGTTTTTGAAAAAGTGGGATCTTCCCATATGATAAAGATTCAATTTTGAATTTTCATTTAAACTATGAATTTGAAAGTTTCTGGTTTCTCACAAAGTGGGCCTTGATACCTTGTTATGAGTACATTCAAGGGGTGCAAAGATCCAGAAAAGTTTCTGTTAGGTTCTGAAAGTTTGAGACAGCCAAAGTAGCTATGGGAGTTAAATTGGCCAAAATGACCATTCATTTCATATATGTGTTTTGATTTACTTGTCTTTAGGAAAAGTGTGGGAAATGTTTTAGATGATGTTTATTTCACCTAAGAAACATTTTACAAGCAATGAAAGAAACAAACAAACAAGGTGGTTTTAAAGGATTTCAAAATCCATGCATACACATATGCATGCATTCATGATTTCATTTAGAAAAGTTTTTGTTAACCCTAATTTTGATGATCCAAGCTTAGTATTTTTGGGATGTTACAAATGTTCCCCCATTAAACAAATCTCGTCCCGAGATTTGAAAAAGGACGAAAAGATTACCTAGGATTTGAAGAGATCGGGAAACTCCGTCCTGATGTGATCTTCGCGCTCCCAGGTAGCTTCCTCTTCTGTGTGGTTGCTCCACTGAATCTTGAGAAACTTGATGCTTTGGGTTCGGGTAGTTCGAAAAGCTTCTTCGAAAATGCGGATGGGTACTTCGGGATAGGTCAGGTCATCGTTGATCTCTATGGTCCGGTGATCGATATTCTTGAACACTTCGGTCTTCTCGGGGACTTGGAGGCATTTGCGAAGTAACGAGATATGGAACACATTGTGCACAGCTGACATCTCTTCAGGTAGTTCCAATTTATACGATACTTCTCTTTGACGGTTCAGAATTTTGAAAGGTCCGATATATCTGGGGGCTAACTTTCCTTTGAGTTGGAAACGTTGCATTCCCTTCAATGGCGACACTTTCAGATAAACAAAATCTCCTATATTGAAGGCGAGGTCTCGACGTCTCTTGTCGGCATAACTCTTTTGTAGGGATTGGGCGGTCTTGAGGTGCTCATGAATCTTGTGAACCTTCTCTTCTGCTTCTCGGAGGATGTCGGGTCCGAAAATCTGACTCTCTCCTACTTCCGACCAGTTCAAAGGGGTGCGACACTTTCTTCCGTACATGAATTCAAAGGGGGCCATTTGCAAACTGGCTTGGTAACTATTGTTGTAGGAAAATTCTGCAAATGGCAGACATTCTTCCCACTTGGATCCATATTCTAGCACACATGCTCTAAGCATATCTTCGAGTATTTGATTTACTCGCTCCGTTTGTCCATCAGTCTGAGGGTGATACGCGGTACTGAAATCTAGGCGGGTTCCTAATCCTTCTTGGACTTTCTTCCACAATCTCGAGGTAAACTGAGTTCCTCGATCCGATACTATGTTCTTGGGGACTCCGTGCAAACTGACAATTCTAGCGATGTATAACTCCGCTAGCTTCGAACTCTGATAGGTGGTTTTGACGGGTTCATACTATAGGGTCTCTGGGCTATGGGTCCTATTCCGGGGATTAGTTCGATGATAAACTCGATATCCCGATCTGGGGGCATACCGGGCAAAACATCTGGAAATACATCGGGGTATTCACAGACTATCCGGACTTGGTCAATGGTAGGTTGGGCTAGACTCTTGTTACACTTGAATTGGCGAGGTAAGGTTTCAGATATATGCTCGACTGATATTCCGGTGGTACTGGTCATGGTGATGGCTTTCTTAGCACAGTCAATCAATCCCTTATGTTTGGACATCCAATCCATTCCTAGTACTAGTTCCAAACCTTTAGTTCTGAGTACTATTAGATTTGCATAAAAATCTATGCCATGGATTCGGATAGGGACGGCTTTGCAAATTTTCCTAGCCTTGGTGGTTGATCCGGGAATTTGCACAATCATAACATGCTTCAGTTTGGTTGGTTGAATTTTACTAGTGCCGGCAAATTCTTCGGTGACAAATGAATGTGAGGCACCAGAGTGAAACAACACTCTTGCAAGTACTAAATTAACAGAAAACATACCCAGCACGACGTCTGGCGCTTCCTGAGCTTCTTCAGCATGCATGAGAAAAACACGGCCATTGCGGTTGAGTGAATTCCCTGGGGCAAAATCTTCTTCCGGGCTGGACACGACGCTGCTGCTGAGCTGGGGCATTGGCATTAAGGGCTGTAGCATTCTTCTTGTTGGGGCACTCGTTGGAATAGTGGCCTTTATTTCCACAGTCATAACAGGTCACTTGTGACTTGTCCTTGGCTGCGATAGGCACAGCATTGCTTCCAGTCCTCGGGGCAGTTTTGGTGTTGGCGGTAGCATGGTTGGTGTTGAACTTGGGTGGGGCACGGGTGAAATTGCTAGAGTTTCCAGGGTTGTTGTGATTTCCTCCGGGTCTAGGGTTTCCACGGTTGGGGTAGGTCAGACGGGTCATAGGGGGTATGTTGGTTCTTGGGGCAAATCCTGGAGATGGGTTGGGGCGATACTTTGGGGTCTGATGGGTTCCTGGTTGATGCATCATGTGACGCTTGCGGTTCTCATTGGCTTGGTTGATCTTTCCTTCCATCTGGATAGCAGAGTCGACAAGGACTTCAATATCAGCAAAGGGGATATTGACTAACACCGTCTGCATCTCGTCATGCAGACCATTCAGGAATCTTTCCTTCTTCTTGGCTTCTGTGTCTATCTCGTCCGGGGCATACCTAGCTAATGACAAAAATTTGTTACGGTATTCCACTACATTCATCCTTCCTTGCTTCAGCTCTCTGAACTCGTCTCTCATTCTCTTGATCAAACCTAGTGGCACATGGGTTCTGCTAAACTTGACCTTGAATTCCTCACAGGTCATCATCTGGCCTCCGGTCATTGCGCGAACACTGTTCCACCATGCCCTGGCATCTCCGGCTAGATAATGGGTGGCGAACAGGACTTTCTCGTTGGCTTCCACTCCGGCGACTTCTAGGTTGTTTTCCATGGTTTGCAGCCAATCATCGGCGTCTAGGGGTTCTTCTGACTTGGTGAAAACGGGTGGGTTGGTATTCTGGAAATTCTTGAGCTTAGATGCATGGTTGTCCTGATTTTCGTGGCCTTGGTTGTTCTGGGATAGCTGGGCTATCTATTGCAGAGCGGCTAGGTTGGCTTGACGTTCCGCTATTTCAGCTTCGCGGTCAAAAGTCAACATTTGCAAGATCTGCAACATCGGGTCCGGGGCTGAACCACTTCCTCCACGTGGCATCTGAAGATTGATATAGATCATGAGAAAAGAGGGAAATTTCTAAGGTTTTGGGTCTTTGAAAAGTTTTTAGAGTTTGACTCAGGTTTTTCTAGCAACTTGCTTTTCATTCATTCATTCATTCATAGCACACAGTACAACACACACCACAACAAAGAAAAACAGATGGTTTTAAGAACCATTCTGGAATCTACGATACAGTGGGACCGAATACTACTCACTACGCTAGTGCTCAGTGCTACTACTCCTTGGAGTATGTGGCTTCATCATCTTCATCATCATCGATGAAGGTGAAATCATCCTCATCGGTGAAGAAGTCCATGGCCTGATCCTCCAGAAAATCATCGTCATCGCTGAGATAGGAGTAAGGGTCTCCACGAAGATCCTCTCCGGCATTCTCTCTTTCCTCCAACTGCATGTCTCTCTCGTGGATGGTCTCCTCCAGAGATGAGATGCGGTGGCGAAGACGGGCAATAATGCGCTCCTTCTTGTCGAGCTGACGGCGGCGAGACTTGCGATCCTTTGCTAGCATGGATATGGTCTGATCCTTTGTCTTGATGATGGCAGACTTGTGGTTGCAATAGTCACGGCAGTTGTCCAACTCCTGCTGACGATCATACATCATGAAGCTAAGGTGGTCCAATTGAGTCTTCAGCTCGGGGTGGTATGGTGCTTCCAGTGGTTGTCCATTTGCATCACGCCTTGGGCAAAACTCAAAGAGAGTACCCTTGATCTGATTGGTGCTCTGCCCACACAAACGGGAAAGAGCTTCCTGCATTGCTCTGGCAAGTCCATCTAGCCAGTTGTTTTCCCTCAAGGTAAACTGAATTCCCTCTGCAGTGGGGGGTTCAATCTTTCCTCAGAGACTTGCAACAATTAGCCACTGCAGATCTTCCCCTCCTTGATCATTGAGCTGAGCTCTAAAGATCTCGGGGTGCGGACGCTCCAGAAGTTCCGAAAGCTGATCCAGATCCCTCTCAAAGATAAGGTCTCCTCCATTCCCAAGTTGGTAAAACTTGCTGTACTTCACGTCCATCTATAAAAATAGAGGATGAGTAGATTAGCAGAGTGATCAAGTGTGTCATACATTTATGTATTTTGCAAGAGTTTTTGAGGAACATGAAGTTTTATAAAGAATCAAAGAGATAATAATGAGAATAAGTTTTTTTTGTAAATAGTGGTTTTCTTCGGTTTTGAAACTAAGTTTTTGGTTCAATCGTCCAGTCTAACTAGGGTCTCCTATGGTCAGGATGGCTCTGATACCAACTTGTCAACACCCGAATTTTTCAATCCTAGATGCCTGTTATGCCATACATCGCAATCCCAGGATTACCATTTTTGCGAGACATAACAGAATTGGATACCATAGTACATCATCCATTACAAACGATACATAAGTTCTTACACAAATAGGGATCTCATGATCCAGTTCTTAATACAACATCAAGCGGGAATACGTAATAATAGCGATGGCGAAGCTCCATCTTGAGCTCACAGCAATGCCGACGATGGGAGATGATCCTAGTTGTCGTAACCTTCCGGGGTCCATCTTCCGGTACTCCTCTTCATAGTCGCCATGGGAATATCCAGGACAAAGCCATGAGTACTCTTTAAGTACTACAAACTAATACTAATAGGTAAAGGGTTTTTGGATAATAGGACACTAGGCTCTAGGGTTGTTTTGCAAAAGCATTTATCTCTACTAAGTTCTAAATCTAGTCACAATTTTATAACTCCTAACTGGAACTTGTATTTCATATCGTAACTCTGTTGTGGTCAAGTCAAAGTCTCAATTCATTTCAGTCATTTTGAAAAGTCGGACGGAACAGTATGGCCACTTCAACTGTCCATAATCATGACGCGCTATTCAATAGTTTGACACTCTGCAGAGATTGTACACTTTCACCACAACATTCGATACATCCGTCAGAACAAATCCTGAATTCACCATACTCGGTATGCGGATAATCAATCCGACCTTTCAATTACGCCCTAGTATAAGCACCTCTCCTGTGAGTTTGGCCTCCCAACCATGACCAACTGTCATCTTGGAGTTTACCGCATGTGGACAATCTTCACAAGGTAGCCTCGGCTCGGACCTTGGCCGTGAGGTAACTAATACTAAGGAATATAAGTTTCTAGTCAAGCCCTACCCAATATTCGGGTATTGTGGTTGTGCGATAAAATTGGAATGGTATCGCATCCGCATAATCATCGGTTTATAAAGGGCTAAGGCTCATGCCTCAACATTTTCATCACCAAAATCATCGTGTTCTAAACACATGTCCAAAACATTTCAATAGAATGATCCATCATTCCAAGGTTTTCATAACCATTTTTCCACCAAGTAATTCCCATCTAAAGTTGATCAAGTTTTATGCTTAGCACTAGCATCTACGGGTGGGGGTAGTACTGATGAGGGGTGGTAAACTAGTGGGGTTTCAACTAAGTCCATCCTTATATCTTAGGCTGATATCAAGGTTTCTAACTTAGGCCAAATTTTATGCACTTTATGCAACCTTCACATATCTTTCTAGTATCTACCAATATCTTAAGTAAAATCTAAGTAAGCTTTGATAAAGAAATAAAGTAAGAAGCTTGCACATAAAACTAGGATTGGTTTGTCAAGTGGGTATGATCGCATATGCTTAAGGCATATAGTGTCATAGAACAAGTATGGGTTTGTTGCATCAGTAAGGTATCTTGCAAGTGTTAGCTTGCATAGGTATAGTATCACCTTGCATCAATATCAGTATGAGCTTGCACATTCACTAGTAGTATTAGGCTTGCATAGTTACTAGCTTGCCTTGTGCGTAGCGAAGGTTGAAGTTCTCGGCTTCTTCTTCGTAGTATCCTCCTTCCTCCTCGTATCCTTGGTCGGTACTAGCGTCTATGAATAAATACGAGGTACACAATCACCAAACAATACTTAACTACTTGCAATCATCACACACAAGGGTCCTATGGATGATCTAGCATCATCTCTAACATTACAAGGTTAAGGCTTGATTTAATTCCTTTTATTTTTAGAAAAGTAATTTCTACTCATTGAAAAACTACTTAAGATTTAATATTCTCCAAACCCAACATGGGATCATGTTGACACATGTCATCACCACATATTGTAGTCCATGGGAATGTGATTTAAAGTGGTGTCACAATTTAATAAGGTTTTACCCTTTTATTTTAATTCATTAAAGTGGCTAGAAATGCTTATGTAGCATTCTTTTATTACTTGAACATTATTTCTGCAAGTAAACCTATATATTTTTATATATTCTGAAAGGTATGGTTAAATGTGATTTTTTTAGAGTTGAAATCAACTCAAAAGCTATTATGGTTTAAATTTGAAAAATGTTTGAATGCAGAAAAGCTTCTGCCTTGTTATTTTTACCATGGGTGATCTATAGATCCAAATGACTTGAATCCAACGGGCTTGGATTCTCCATTCACAGACCTTTCCAACAAAATTGGTTTTATTCCATTTGGTGTACTGAATCTCTCTGGGTTGATTTTTGAAGTTGGGTACATAAGTGTGTTGAATTGAAATAGAAAAAGGTTTCATTTGAATAACTAGGCTGCACGGGAAAATTTACTGGGCCGGCCTGCTAAGCGCAGTGCTCCCGCGGGCTGCTTAAGTGGTATGGGGCGACGTGGATCGTTCGATCTAGTTCTTATCTAACGGCTGGGAGTCATCATCGACGCGAGACAACTCCGGCGAGAACGAAACCTAGCGCGGCCAGTGAGGGTTGCTGGGGGCTCACCGGGGTACTGGCGAGGGTCGGTGAGGCGGGTGAACGACGAAGTCGACAACGGCGAATCTCCTGGTACCGGTGGCTTCTCCTGGGGCGGCTCCAATCGCTGGCTCCCTTCTTCTCCAGAGGCGGCGGGCTCCGGTGAAATTCCGGCGAGGTGGTGCTTGCCTTGCTCTGAGAACGGTGTGGCACGATCAGTGAGGAGAGGGGAGTGAGATGGTGTGAAAAAATTGTGTGGGGGTGGCCTCTATATATAGTCGAGCGAGGGGACCGTCGGGGCACACGGTGAGCTCGTCGGGGGAGATGTTACAGGCGGCTAATGGCATGGGCAAGGGTAGGGGACGGTGCGGTGTCTCCTGGCGATGCTCAACGACATGGTCTCGAGGCATGGGGCGGTGTGGTTTGGTGCAGGCAGGCGATGCTCTGTAGGCGGCGTCTTCGGCAAGGGCGGTGGCTGTGCACGGGCGGCAAACGGGGATGTCTGGCGGTCTCCTGGGTCGGTGGGGATTGTGTATGCACGCGGCGAGGGCGGCGCGCGGTCTGTGGGCTTCGGTCGAGGGTCGTGCTCTGGCGCATGCTCGGCATGGTCTCTGGCGGTCTGGGGGCGGCTTGTGCGCGTGGTCCAGGGCTTGGCAACGCCATGGCTGGGATGTAGTGGCGGTGGACGGTGGGCTGCCTCCCAGACAAGGTTGGCACGGCTAGTTCTTCCTCTACCCCGCTGTCCACAATGGGGTGACAATGGGGTGCTCGGCTGTTCACCATTGATGGCAATGGCAAGCTCATAGGGGTGCTAGTGCTTAGTTAAACTTCCTAGATGATCTACTGAGCTGTGTGTGAGCTAACTAGGGAACAAGTTAGGCCAGAATCACTGCTCACAATAGTGTTTGATGTTTGTTTGATTTGTGTCTGCAACCTGTTTGATGAAATGACCGCATGAAATCAAGTTTTGAATTTTGAAAAGATTTTTGGTGGGTTTGCTAGATTGGTGCTGGTGAGTCTGCAGATGCTTGGGTTTTGAAAGTTGAGTTTGTTTGAGTGGTTTTTGAAAAAGTGGGATCTTCCCATATGATAAAGATTCAATTTTGAATTGTCATTTAAACTATGCATTTGAAAGTTTCTGGATGCTCACAAAGTGGGCCTTGATACCTTGTTATGAGTACATTCAAGGGGTGCAAAGATCCAGAAAAGTTTTTGTTAGGTTCTGAAAGTTTGAGACAGCCAAAGTAGGCATGGGAGTTAAATTGGCCAAAATGACCATTCATTTCATATATGTGTTTTGATTTACTTGTCTTTAGGAAAAGTGTGGGAAATGTTTTAGATGATGTTTATTTCACCTAAGAAACATTTTACAAGCAATAAAACAAACAAGCAAGGTGGTTTTAAAGGATTTCAAAATCCATGCATACACATATGCATGCATTCATGATTTCATTTAGAAAAGTTTTTGTTAACCCTAATTTTGATGATTAGAATTTGTTGATCCAAGCTTAGTATTTTTGGGATGTTACAAAGGTGGTCGAGCCACGATACGCCACGACGTCATACCTTGGCCACGCACCGTCATTGCGTCGCGCATCTTGCATCCAGCTCGCGCTTCATGACGCTCGCCGCCGCCCCGCTTCGCCCCAACGCGTCGGCCGCCGTCGTGCTAAAGCGTCGCTGCAGCACGCCAGCCGGCCGCTGCCGAAGCGCCGCCGCTGAAGCAGCGCTCTCCATGCCGCCGCTTCTCTCTGCGCCGCCTTGCTGCCGCCACCGCCTCTGGTTGGCGCGCCGCCGCGCTCGCAGCCGCCGCTGGCCGCGCTGGCCATTGCCGCCGCGCTATCGCTGCCTTCTTGCCGCCGCGCTTACTGCCACGTCCGCCACTGCTGCCGCGCTAAACGCCGCAGCCCTGGCCGCCGCCCGCCTACCGCCTGCTCGCTGGCCGCCGCCCGATCGGAGCTAGCTCCGTTCCCCCGCTTAGCGGGCCGGGACGGTCTGGAGTGGGCCGGCCGCGCAGAGGCAAGGGTGGCTGGGCCGTTTGGGAGCACGCGATCACTGGCGGTTGGACCGTTTTTAGCTCTGTTTTCGGTCCGATTTTACACAAGCTTTTATACTATGTTTTACTATAGTTATTAATCATCGCATGATTTTAATACTTTGTATCTCATAGTTAGCTTGTACCGTTTTTACATTAAATTTTGGAACGCCGTCATATTTGAATTATTGTATCGATTATCGCATTTATGCAACCGATTACCTGTTGTAATCTTACACACTTTGCATAAATTGCAGATGACCAGAATCGTCAGCCGAGAGTTCCCGGAGTTGACCCAGGATGGGCTTAACTAACTGACTTGGGCCTCGGACGTTGAGATCGTCCTCGAGGGCCGATGCATCAAGGATGTGTTGATTACGGGGACCCCGACGGCCCCCAGCAAAAGCATCCCGGCGGACAACGCCAAAGCCCTGCACTTCCTCCGCCATCACATGTGTGAGACTCTCAAGAACGAGTACATGGCAGAACGGATTGCTTCTGCCCTTTGAACCGCCCTCAACAAGCGGTTATCTAGGCTGAAGTACACCGTTCAGCCACAGGCGGAGACAGATTGGATTCGTCTGAGGTTTGCGGACTTCAAGACAGTGGGAGAGTACAACTCCAGGTTGCACCGGATTTGTACCGTTCTTCAGCTATGTGGGACCAGTACCACCGATCAGCAGAAGATAGACAAAACTCTCTCCACATTCCATCCGGACAACATCCAGTCCTCGTGAAACTTTCTCCAGGAAGGATTCACGGAATATGCAGCGCTTATTGATGCTCTCCAGGTGGCCGAGGCGCAGGATAATGTTCTGAAAAGGAACTTCTCCGCGCAACCCTTCGCGGGGGGCCCAATTCATGAGGCTAATGCCGGTGCCTACAAGGTGTGCAAGCCCATCCACAAGAAGCAAGGCAAGAAGGGCCCCAACTCCTCCAACCCGGCCAAGCAACGCAATGCGGGCAAGGGGGAGGCGAGGCCCCAGGACTGCTTCCGCTGTGGCTCCAAGACTCACTTCTCCAGGCAGTGTTTCGCCCCTAAGCACGTCGTGGACGCGTTCAAGGCCAACAAGAAGGCGCGCGAGGTGCACCTTGCCCAGGTTGAGGAACCACTGGCGCCCGGCGCCGAGCGCTGCGTAACGCCGCACCCGTAGTGGCGCAGGACGTAGCACAAGTGGCAGCACCTTCGGCGGTTCCCACGAACGCCGCTGTGCCCATGGAGGTTGAGCACGTTGTGCCCCCCACCTCAGCTAGACATCTCTGCTGCCTCGATGATGATAGCCAACGAAGAGAAGCTCAACGATCTTGAGATACATGCTGAGATTGATGGTTTCTTTACAGAATCCACCTGAGCTCCTTTTGTTGTGATGATTTCTTTTTCGCAAATAATCAGATACAATTTGTTGATATGGTTGTAAGCTCTATGAGAGCATAACATTTATTTGTTTTCGGCGATTGGATGACATTTATTTCATTCATTTATTCTATTATTTGGTTGTGTGATGTTCTGAAATGTTTATGTGTTTTACTTACTTGATGTAGCATCTTCCTCGCTCCATTATATTAATTAGGCACTATATTTTAGAACGCGTGTGGCGCCCAAATGGAGGAAACGTGCCTTGCTGATAGCGGCACCACAAATACCATCTTGAGAGAAACAAAGTATTTTGAGTCCATTACCAAAAACCCCGGTAACATAATGACGATCGTCGGCTGCGGTCCGAATGTAGTTGGCTCCGGAAGAGCAACTATCATACTCCCAAATGGAACAACTCTGATCATTGAAGAGGCATTGTTGTATCCGGAGTCGACTCGTACTCTCTTGAGTTTTAGAGACATACGCGCAAATGGTTTCCATGTAGAAACCGATGATGATGAGAATGGAAAGGAGTTCCTACTCATTACCAAGCGCGAAGAAAATGGTAAACATGTTGTCGAAACACTCCCTTCATTAGCTACTGGGATGTACTACACTAAGATAGTAGCACCACCTATTTACACTACCCTTAAGACTGTCTTTAGAAGCTCCGAACTATTCTGCCTTTGGCATGATAGGTTAGGCCACCCCAGTCTTAGGATGGTGAGAAATATAATTAACAACTCGAATGGTCATAATGTTAATGTGAAAAATTTACCGAATCCCGATGATTTCGTGTGCTCCGCATGCGCTACGGGGAAATTGATCATTAGACCGTCCCCCCTAAAAGTGAAGGATGAACTCCCCGCATTCTTGGAACGTATTCAAGGGGATATATGTGGTCCAATTCAACCCCTCTCAGGGCCGTTTCGGTACTTCATGGTGCTCATCGATGCTTCCTCTAAATGGTCCAATGTTTGCCTGCTGTCAACAAGGAACCATGCTTTTGCAAAGTTGATCTCTCAGATCATACAAATAAGGAATAAATTCCCTGATTATCGTTTAAAGTCTATTCGAATGGACAATGCCGGAGAATTTACTTCAAAGGCATTCGATGATTATTGCATGGCAACTGGAATCAAACTTGAGCACTCTGTACCGCATGTCCACACTCAAAATGGACTTGCAGAGGCATTGATTAAAAGGATTAAATTCATTGCCAGACCACTCCTTCAGGGTTGTAATTTACCAACTACATGTTGGGGACACGCGGTGTTACACGCCGCTAATCTCATCAACTTTCGACCATCGGCCTACAACATCCACTCTCCTATCCAACTTGCGCAAGGGTCAGCACCGAAAATTTCCCACCTACGTAGGTTCGACTGCCAGGTATATGTACCTATACCACCACCCCAGCGATCAACAATGGGACCGCTTCGTAAGTCGGGGATATACGTTGGTTATGAGACTGTGTCCATAATCAGGTTCTTGGACCCCTTGACAGGTGATTGTCACACGGCCCGTTTTGCTGACTGCATTTTTGATGATGATCTTTTTCCGACTTTGGGGGGAGGTAATCAACCCCTGGATGACAAAAGTCGAGAAATCACATGGAAAGCCACGGGGATCCACGCTCATGACCCGCGCACTGGTGAGACTAATAGAGAAGTCTAAAAGATACTAGATTTGCACACTCCCTAGCGAATCAAATGCCTGATCATTTTAGTGATTTAAAGACTGTGACAAAGTCACATGTGCATGCACGCAATGCATCGGAAAGGGTTGAAATACCGAAGAAAAATGATGGTATACCCGCTCCCGTCCCAAGGCCTAAGAGGACGCGGAATCCAGTTTCTCAAATCCCAAGTACCCGGGGACGCCCGAAGAAAAAGGATAAGATAGATTTATTATAGTCTGCCCCTGTTGAGGGGAGCTAGTTGAGACCTGGCACAAGTACGAATATTTTAGTGCACGAAATTCCGGACTTGAATTTTCCTATATCGAAAATACCTAGCGAAGTTGTGTGCGCACACATCGGAGCGGGAAAGCTAAATGACCTAGCTCCTGGATTGGGAAATCCGGTGGAGCAAGAGGATGTGCCTGATGCACTCCATGACGAGATGGCCATTAACTATGTTAATTCGGGCAAGTCATACAACCGAGCCATGGCAAATGTCGACGTTAATTTTGCCAAGAAAATTGCCTCAATCATAGATCTTGACCCTGAGCCTAACACGCTCGCTGATTGCAAGAAAAGGTTGGATTGGAAAGATTGGCAGAAGGCAATTACTGCTGAATTATTATCGTTAAACAAAAGAGAGGTATTTGGACCTGTTTGTCTAACTTCTCCCCACATTCGCCCCGTTGGCCATAAGTGGGTTTTTGTTCGAAAGAGAAACGAGAATAATGAAGTAGTAAGGTACAAAGCAAGGCTCGTTGCTCAAGGTTTCACTCAGCGACCAGGTGTCGACTTTGAGGAAACTTACTCCCCGGTCATGGATGGAATTACCTTTAGATACTTGATCTCAATGGCAGTAAACATGGATTTAAAAATGAAACTAATGGATGTTATCACCGCTTACCTATATGGTAACTTGGATTCGGACATATACATGAAAGTACCAGAAGGTATCCTTGTCCCGAACCAGGATAGAGCAAACAAGAGCTTATACGGTTCAAATTAAGAAGTCATTGTATGGACTAAAACAGTCAGTAGGATGTGGTATAATCGTTTAGCGATTTCCTTCATCGGAAGGGCTACGAGCAATGAAGATTGACCATGTGTTTTTATACGGAGATCCGGGATGGTTTCAGATTATCTCGGTGCACGTGGATGATTTGAATATAATCGGTACACTGACGATATTGAGGAAGCGAGTTCCTACCGATGTCGGAATTGAGATGAAAGACTTAGGCAAAACCAAGTTCTACCTGGTCTGCAACTTGAGCATTCCCTATGGGATTCTAGTTCACTACGGCCTACACCCGAAGGTGTTGGAACGATTTGGGTTTGAAAAGGCATATCCTTCTAAGACCCCGATGGTGGAAGATCTTTGCGACAAGACAAGGACCCGTTCAGGCCTAAAGAAGAGGGAGGAAATTCAGGACCGAATTCCCCTACTTAAGTGCAATTATGCATTATGTACCTCAAGAATTGTACACGGCCGAATATTGCATTCGCCGTCAATTTGCTTGCAAGGTATATTTCTGAGTTTACCAAGAGGCATTGGAAAGGCGTTAAGGACATCTTTAGGTACATACAAGGGACAAAGGACCTTGGCTTGTTTTACCAAAAGAACCAAGACCTATCTGTTGTAGGCTATCAGATCTTTGGGTATCTTCGGACCAAGACACATCCAAGTCACAGACTGGATATGTTTTCCTTTGTGATGGAACAGCGATTTCCTGGAAATCGTCTAAGCAAACTCTTGTGTCAACTTCGGCGAACCACTTGGAAATCATAGCATTATATGAAGCATCACGAGAATGTGTATGGCTTCGACGAGTAGTCAGCCACATCCAGATGTCATGTGGACTGAACACCGTACAAACCCCAACAATTATCTATGAAGATAATGCCGCTTGTGTTGCACAAGTCCAGACGGGTTACGTGAAGAGTAATATCACAAAGCATATAAACCCCAAGTTCTTCTATGCACATGAACTGCAAAAAATGAACGAAGTGAAAGTCTTGCATACTAAGTCGTGTGAAAATCTCGCTGGTTTGTTCACTAAATCATTGCCAGCATCTTCTTTCGAGAGATGTGTCCGTGGGGTCGACATGATGAGACTTAGGGAGATGCAAGGTTCAGGGGAAGAATCTTCACAAACTCATCGCTGAAATCTTGATCCCGATGACTGAGTGCTTAACTTTATAGTTAAGTGAATTGTACACTTTTTTCCTTAGTGAGTTTTTTATGAAGTTTCTCACATGAGGTTTTTAATGAGGCAATTCGTGCAACATAGCAAGAAGTATACCATGTGCATTCTCCATATTTTTCCCACTGGGTTTTTCGGAGTTTTAAGCCATGGTTATACAGATAAGATACCCAGGGGGAGTGTTGGGAAACTGAGCCGGTAGAGGCTCATTCGGTGTGGCCTCTACCAAGCTAGGGTTAGCCCATGTGGGAATCCTATTTCCTTAGTCTATAAATAGAGGAGCAATCATTGTGCGGAAGTTTACCGAGAGAAAGATCAATAAAGTTCCCCTTTGTTCCTGTGCCATTTTCTTATGTAATCTGTGTGCCTTCGACTCTAGTCTTTTTCTTCGGGTATGGAACGGCCTCGGGACCGGCAGGGGTGTTCAACAATCGCCAAGGTAGCCGGTAGCCGTTGCCCCCCCCCCCCCCCCCCCCCCCCCCCAGGGTAGAGGCTCATTCGGTGTGACCTCTACCAGGCTAGGGTTAGCCCATGTGGGTATCCTATCCCCTTAGTCTATAAATAAAGGAACAATCATTGTACAGAAGTTACCGAGAGAAAGATCAATAAAGTTCCCCTTTATTTCTGTGACATTTTCTTTTGTAATTTGTGGCCTTCGACTCTAGTCTTTTTCTTCGAACCGGCCTCGGGACCGTCCGGGGTGTTCAACAATCGCCAAGGTAGCCGGTAGCCGTTGCACACACACACACGCACACGCGCTCGCTCTCTTTCTCACGCACACAGGCACACAGCTCAAAATCCCTGCTCCGTAGCCGGTCACTTCGCCTCACCCCCTCGTCGCCTCGTGTACCCCGCCACGACTTGCCGCTCCGGTCCGTGCGAATCGATAGCTGCAACCTTTGTCTCCAAGCCTCCAACCGCCGAGCCTTTGCCGGAATCAAACCCTAGCCGTTGCACTGGAGGACCCTGCCGCCACCGCGCGCCGCCTCGGGACGGACCTGCGTATGCTTCTTAATCCCCCTTGTGTGCTCCAATGCACTGTCTTCTTTCGACTCCCTTTTTGTTCGACATTGTCGCGCATCCTTAGCTGTTGGAGAGGGTTTTCAGAGCTGCAGCAGGGCCCCCTTTATTTTGGCCATTTGGCTTTGATTTGAAGATTAGTATAAGCTAGCTTTATCTACTGCTAAAGTAAATTTACTTCCATTTCTCTTCTTTTTTTTCTGCAGGGGGATGGGGGAGAGGGGATTGCTGTGACCGTTTGATCCGGATCTATGAAACTGAACGTTTTACTAATTTTCTACTCTTGAAACCGAAGGTGGGATCATTGTGCTAATTCAGGTTTCACTCAGTATTTCTTGAGTGCATCAGACCAGAACTCTTTTTTTCATTTTCTTGCTTTCACTGTGCACACAATCACTTTCTGTGTAGAAAACGCACTGCTGAAAAATCAACTGCCTTCAGATGCACTACTTTGAGATCTTGTTGAAGTTACTTCTGTAGATTTCCCTGACATTGGAGATACTAAGCTTAAGCTAAAGAGATGAACTTCATAAACTTGATAACACTCACACCTTTTTAGGTTTGAAAAAGTTTGTAGACGATCTTTTACTCTACTGCCACTCTTACGGATTGTGAATGACTCTTGTTTGCTGTATACCATGCCTGCAGGTTTATAACCATCTTGAGTGATTGTAATCTGGACTCTGGATTAATAGCACTTGTTTGTAACTTTGTATCATGAATAACCGAAGTCGTAGATAGAATCTTGAATTCTTTCCTCTGTCATCAGAATCAACGCGAGCGTCCTTGGAGAAGCTCCCGCAAGCAACATTATCAATCTGCTTGGATCTGCTCTCATGGGAAATATTATTGTTAACACTGTTAGGAGGTTCTCGCGCAATAATGCTGATGCTGTTCCCTTCCGGAGGTATTCTTCCTTGTCAAATGGTGCACCAAGTACACGAAGATTAGACAAATGTACTTGTGATAAAGATAGTTCAGTAACAAGGAAACATGCTTCTGCTATAAATACCGGTGCTAATGGATGCAAGTCTGTTTGTAAGGAGGTGGATAACGAGACAATGGACTTGACTACATGCAATTCATCCAGATCAGGATGCTTCACTCTGTCCATAGCTCATACAGAACCATGTGGTGGTGATGAGGCTAACAAAGGTCAAGGAAAACCAAAAGGGACTATCCAGACAGATGCCATAGGACACGGGTCTGTTAGTCGTCCTGACAGTGCTGATTTAATTTGCAATATTAGTGCTGATCGTATGCCCCACAACTTGGAAAATGAGAGTGCTAAAATTAGAAGCTTAACGGATGTGATTTCTGAGGACCACATTACAGTATCACCTAAAGAGAACTATTCTACCGATCCTGTGGTAGCTGAGGGTGTGATAAGGAGTCCAGCCAGGGATACACATAAGTACAATGAATTGAGACTGTGCAGTGTTTCTCCTGGAAGCACTTTGTTTGGTCGTGATGCTTATGAGAAATTGATAGACGACGATTTTAATATAGGTTTTAAAAGCATTCCTAAGGCTTCAGGGAACCGTGAGATGGTATCATTTGAAGATAGAGCAGTGTGTGGTCCTTTGGATGTGAGAGGTTCAAAAAGTATCCCCAAGGCTTCATTGAAGAGGCGAGCGAAACGGAAAAGAACTAGTCGTAAAGCATCAACTAAGATGATGGTCCCAACTGAAAACCCTGAAACTTTAGCCTCTCCAGATGTAAAATATCCTGAAATGGTGAGTTTTAAACTCTGCATCTCAAGAAGTAAAATAATGTTAATATTTATTAATTTCAACTTTAAATTGATTAACCAGCAAAGCAAGACACCTGGTAGTCTCCACAGATGCAAATCAATTTCTGAACTAATGTTTATGAGTATATTTCCTTTCATGGTATCTTAGATTAGCTTGTCTTATTGATGTTAAGTATTTAAATATTATTCTACTGTCATTTACAAAAAAGGTCACTGAACGGAAGTAAAATATTTATGGGTGACTAATAGAAATAACAGAACAAACAAGAGATATAAGTTTTATACTTGCTCGTTCAATTCAGAGCATATAGAGCTGCCACTTTATGCTATAGCAAAGTGATAGCGTCTTCATATAAAATTTTATCCTTGGATGCTTGTATGTGTAACTTTACCTAACTGAACATTTTAACCTTGGATTGCTCGTTCAAAATTTCAGGTGCAATCTCCGCTTACTCGCAGTAAGGCTATGGCGCTATCTGTTTCCACACTTGAATATCACAGACTGAGCAGCACCAGCATGGGTGAAGTGTTTGTTTTTTGAACTTCTGTTTCTGTAAACCATTTTTCTATATTAACTCAAGAAAGGGAATATTCCTTTTCAGGTCATCTAGTAGTTCCACCATCAGATTCAGGAAGCCGAAACATTATGTCTGATGTGGTTAGTAACAACATAACTGCGCATTTCTGTCATTGTGTCCGGATAACTGTACCCATGATTGGCAGTTGATTGCTAAATCAAGTCAAGGTTTAATTTTGGTTGTATGCATCTGACAGAAATTTATCTAGTTCATTCTATGTCGACTGGAGTTAGGAATTGTCAGTTTTTCACCAGTTCTGCTGCAGATAACCCTGTTTGAGAGACTCATGATTCTTTGAGATGTTGTAATGGGATGGCATCACCATAATAATATTCTTGATATGCCTTTATAAGAACGTTAAAAACTTATCTGGTGGTGGTGGTTAATATGTAAATTGAACAATGGACCATTATTTGATCCCAGTATGGAGAAATATCTGGCTGTTTTGTGAATATCTCCTCTGTTTTTTTGCTTATTCCTAAGTACCGATGGATTCTACGTGTTTATTGCAGGTTACTCCACTAATGATCAGAACTCCACTTCCAAATGTAAGTATAGAAAATTTGTCTAATCCTTGTTAACTGATTTTAGTGTTGCTTGTACATTTTTATGTTGTATCGGTAATATCAAAATATTTATCCATAATGCAATTGCAGGCATGACTTCTTTAATCATCATTTAGTCGGTAATTAATGGAAACTATACTAGCTGCAAAGTCTATGTGATTGTTGAAACTGGTTACAAAACAATACTGGAGGAATGTATGGTCTTAAGTAGTTTTACTCTGTTCTCTCTTGTTTGTTTTGGTATATCATATACTAGCTGTTTTGATATTTTTGCAGCTGACTTTAGGACAGTTTTACTACTCCCTCCGTTCCAAATTAATTGAACTTCTAGCTTTGTCCTAAGTCGAATTTTTAAAAGTTTGACCAAATCTATAGAAAAATGTAACATCTATTATAACACCCGAGTAGGTTCATACTTTCATTAGCTTCATCATAAAACATTTTTTTCATGCTACATATATGTGATGTTGTAGATATTAGCAGTTTTTCTATTGACTTGGTCAAATATAGACTATAGAGAAGTTTGACTTAGGAGTTAGGTCAATTAATTTGGAATGGAGAAAATACATCAGAAACCTGCATTACACCAGTTTCAGTTAGTCCTTATTTGGATCTAATCGTAAGCGCTTTCATATGTATTCTTCTATGGAATAGCATAAAACCTTTCCTACCACTAACTGCTGAGAGGTCTATTTTCTTATTTTTGATTTTTAAAGATTTCTAGTTTAGTTCTTTTATATTTTCATTTCAACTGTAATTGTTAATGTGTTTTCTTGTGGGAATAATATGTTTCGAATACAGATGGAACAAATAATCACGAAATGATAACTACCAGTTTGTGGATGGTTGTTTCTTCATGTTCCTGAAAAGGATGTAATTAAGTTTTCTCATGAACACACAGAACATTTGTGTACCATTTCATTGATAGGTAGTTAGCGGGCAATTAAGAACTAACTCTATTGTATGAGTATATTACCCACATTTTCCCATAAGATCAAGCTGATGGGTAAACTGGTTAGTGAATCCAACTCACAAACAAGAGGTCTGGAGTTCAAGACATGGTTACCACAATATTTTTAAAAGAGTCCAACTTATTCACATCAAAAGGTTGTCGGCGTAGAAGTAAGGCAGTGTGTTTAGGTATATTGCACCCCCTTTCGTCCCTTTCGTCAACAGCTCGAGCTTTTGGGCGAAGTGTTTGGTGCTTGCAACCTCATCAACAGCCAAAGCTTTTGGGTGAACTGGGTGGTGCATGCAATTAAAGACAATTAAAGACGGAAGCAGAGCCTGACCCGGACAAGACAATTTTAATGAAAACAAGTTGCGGCTACCACTTTTTTTTTGACGAAAAACAATATATTAAAATTAAGCTAACAGGCCCGCCTCATTAAAAACCTTCCAGCCCCCTTCGGTACCCTGGAAGGAAAAGAGTGCGTCTGAAAACCTGCTGCTTTGGTCTGGATTACAATCAGTCCTAAGACTGTTATCTAGGAAATCTGGGGGTTCATCCCAAGACCTACTCTCTACATGTGTACAAGCATAGCGTGCACACTCATGAGCTACTTTGTTTGCATTACGACCCACAAAACTAAACTCGAAGAGCTCAAAAGAGGAGCTCATCTCATCTATTTCACTAAACATAGGGGCTAAAGCCGAGCGCTGTGTCTTCCTTCCTCTCCATAGATTCACCAACTCTGCACAGTCTGACTCACAGATGACTCGCACAAAACCATGTTGCTTTGCAAAGGCAACTGCATCTCTGAAGGCAAGTGCTTCGACAGAGAGAGGATCCGAAATGCTGTGGTAAACATGACACCACGCAGCCCTAAAACCCCCTGCATCCCTCGCAACACCTCCACCTCCGGCAATCCCCTGCTCCTCTCTAACTGCACCATCACAGTTCAGTTTTATAACATCTGGCCCTGGGCCATGCCAGGTACATGGTGGTCGACTAGCTCCCACCTTAGAAACCTTCATCTCCAGGTAACCCAATGTCTCAGCAATAGACTCCAGTGTTTTAGAAGGATCATATCCCGTATCTTCATGCGTCCATCGATTTCTTGAATCCCAAATTGCTGACATTATGGAAATCAATCTCTCTCGCTCCCCTTGACTGAACATAGCATCACATAAGATGTTCATTGCCCAAGTCTCGGGATGCAGATTTGGTAATGTCAAATGCAAAATGTCTCGAGAAGCCCTCCAGAATTGTTTCGCATGCCCGCACTCCATCAATGCATGATACAAAGTCTCTAATGCTGTCTTACATACCGAGCATGTACTATCTACTCTGACATGCCGCCTGGTGAGAGTTGCATAGTCCGGCAAGATGCCTTTCAAAAGTTGCGGCTACCACTTGGTCCATGTCTTATACCTAGGAGAGTAAGAAATAAAGAGCAGAAGTGTATAGTCCTATAATAGGAGTGAGAAATAAAGAGTGAACATGTCTTATACCTATGGGATGAGAAATAAAGAGGAGTGTATCTATACTATTAAAAGTCTTACGGTCTTGATGGTCTGGTACGTCATTTTTAGTTTCCGATTTTACCCCTGCGTGTTTGAAAATATTACCCCTTTTGCCACCGTTTAGTCAATTCTAATTAGTTCCAGGATTCTTCAGGTCGATGCGTTTACTACCTCCGGAGTCTTGCCCTGTATATACACGTGAGATCAAGGGATAAGATCCAAATATCCAAATATATATAGACGACACATGTCCGACTTCCTTCCAACGTGTCGCCTTTGATTTCACCCGACTGTCGACCTGGTGCTCGCTCCTGCGCGGCTCTGCCCTCCCATATGCTCCCGGTCGGCGACGGCGAGGTCCACAACAACTAAGCAATGATAGTTTTCGGTGCTAGGCTGCAGTTCATCTACTGATTCGCCCGCATCATTTCAACACGTCTAGGCTGGCGACCGACTCCACATCTTCAGGATTGAGTGGTTCAAAGCAGGTGTCCACGGCCATGATGTCAAGTCAGACCTATTCAGCGTCAGTGGACATGGTTGTCGACTAGAGTGCTACCCGACCCGAACGGCGACGAAGAACTAACTGAACCCAGGGCAATATATCCCTCTTCCTCGTGCACTGGAGCCATGCCAAGACCGGCAATGCAACAAAATCATACGAGATCAGCATACTCGACAAGGCTTGGAAGCACTGGTGCACTACAACTTCATCACAACGTTCCATGGGAAATGATCGGTGCACGGGCGCTTTCGTCATTGGCAGGTGTGCTGGTGGTAGTCGAGCATGCATATATAAAAGACTGCTTTAGTTGGACAACTGTTGCAGCATGGTCTAGGTTGCGGAAAGAAGCTGTGGTGTTTTCATGGTCATAAACATAGCCATGGGAAGTACATGAAGTTACCGTGTCGTGTAGTATATGTGTGAGGGAAAGCTGGAGAGTAGCAAAAGCCATTAGCGTTTTTAAACTCCGTACTGTAACAACAACCCGGAGAACTGTCTAGCTCTTTTACTAGCAAGTGGCCAAATGCATGTTCTTTTCTGAAACAAGTGTGTTTTTCTTGTTGCACAGATACATATGTGCTGCCATGGTGGAATAATCCTACTGATATAAAATTATTAAACCTGTTGCTGCTGTAAAATTATTATCAAGTTTTACAAGTTTAAGTCAGAATTAATCTGATGATCTCAGAGGTAATACATGTTAGTAAATGTTCTATAATTATAGATCACTAGAATGTTACCTGACTGATAATGACAGTCATCTGCCACGATATAAACTTGAGAGGCCGTTGCAACGCATGGGCATTCAACTAGTAGTGCTATAAACTAGTGCTCCCTCCGATCCAAATTAATGGACTCAGATTTGTCTAGATTCGGATGTATCCATGGATCGGAGGGAGTAGTAAACTGCTATGTTCAAGACAAGATATTCCACCATTTACATTGTCATTCTCGTTCAGTTCCTCCCATAAACTGACTTTTACAGGATGAAATCTTGGGGCTCTGCAGCAACTTTGCCACTATGAATCATTCTGCTGTCAGTTTGAAAATTATCGCTTGTAGAAAAACAATTATATTCAATAAAATAGTTGTGCAAATGCTACAATATCTGAATTGCATTCTATTCTGACTCTGAAATCAAAATAATGCATGCAGTTAACAAATGTTATGATTTTCCAACATTTACTCATGAAAATTGTTCATTGAAAGGTGCGATCTTCACTTACTCCTAGTAAGGCTAAGGTGCTATCTGTTCCCACACCTGAAACTCTTCAACTCAGAAGCTCTAGATCAGGTGGGGAGTGTTTTCTTTCTGGACATCTGTTTGTACGAACCATTTATCAAATTTTGATACACGAAAGGATCATTCTTTTCAGGTAGAGTGATAGTTCCACGTTTGGATCCAGCAACCCAAAGCATTATCTATAACATGGTTAGTAACATAACTGTTCGTTTCTGTTGCTGTTATGGCACAACTGTGTCAGTGATTGGCAGGTATGTGATTGCCAAAATATTTTTGGTTCTATGCATCTGATAGAAGCGGCACTTATTATGGATCGGAGGGAGTATCAGTTTTGCAGTCAACTCAGAAATTTATGGAGCTTCTTATGTAGATTAGAGATAGTTATGTGAAGTTAAGCTACTCACAATATCACAAGCCATCGCTATTTATCAAATCATCGGCACTCCAAATCTAGTATTGTCATTGGCTCATCGCAGCTTAGGAATCATCAGTAGCTCTGCTGATGTAGACAATAACTCGAGTACTCGTGAGGTAAGGAAGATATTGGCTGGGAAGAAAGGTAGTCGGGATAAATAGAGAAGCTAGATGGGTAGGAATAGCAAGTAGTTTTCTGGTTATTTCTGTTGAGGAACCTGTGCTGAGCCGTTGCATGAGACGACACGCTTCATGCCTCACAAACTAATCCACAGTATAAGTTTCTCATTACCGCACCATTATATCATGTGCGTGCAAAGCCTAAGGACAGACTAGGCATGCCTTGAAGCTCTATTTTCCTTCCAGTATACATTTCACCAATGAACCCATGATTTTCTGCAGGATGGTTCGATCTGTGGTGTAACCAACTCAGAGCTGCAACGACCTCGAGGTCTGTCCTGATTTCCCGTGGCCGTGTGTGCATGCTTTTTGTGTTTCTCTGAGGGCGGAAAGGGTTTAAACAAAACCCAAGTTTAATCCTTGCAAAACACCTCAGGATTCGCAGAAAACTAATGCTTTGTGTGTTCCTTCTGCTGGCAGAGTGTGAATCGGAACGTCCTGCTAAGAGGAGGAAAAAGTCTCTGTGTCCAATCCCATACCGTGGCAGGTCACTGGACTTCAATGGGAATGTATAATAGAAAGTCTGGCCAATAGCTCAACTTCAGTAATGCACACTGATACAGGCTGTGTCAAGTGGAAGTGGGATTCCACTTGACACCCTAACTGATAGGAATTGTCCTTGTGGAACATGAACCAGAAGATTAATTGGCGATGCTTTTGGGGGATTTGGGATATTAGAATCTTTGGGAGTGAAACATTTCACAAGAATGTTATTGAATAGAAAGACAAGTGTCTAATATTTCGAATCTCTTTTGACTGGTTCGACCGAAGGGACTCGCCATCAGAAGTTCTTGCATTCCTTTCTAGCAGATCCTGGTGGAACGGAAGACTGGGAGGAAAACAATGAAGAGCTTGAATGTTTTTTTTCGATATAAAGGGAATACATAACACCTGTAGATTTGTAGATACCTAAATGTATACATACCTAAGTTCTATACCTTTTTTTATAAAGGGCGCTTTTTATTAGACTCCGTTGTTACATCAAGATAATGAAATCAAAGAGAGCCACGCCCGGCTATTATACATGAAACTATAAGAGACGTCTATGATGGAGGAGGTTCAATCCGCAAATTATGCTACCACCCATGATGGGTAAAAACTTCTTTCGCCACTTGCTCCAAGCGCGAACATACCTCCATATAAAGTGGCGCGGTGTTCCGGTTTTTGTAGAGTAGACCACTTCCGGAGTAAGTGAGCATAGTGATAAATTACCTGCATGAGAAAGGCATTTTAGCGTTAAAAACCTTATTATTTCTACATAGCCACAGCGATCATATTAATGCAATTGCTCCTACCCTTGTATGTATCCTTATTCCTGCTATTTGTATCATGTAACCAATTTCCAAAAATATTGGTTACTGAGCATGGTAGATACAAGCTTGATGCTATTTAGATGGCTGACCATATAGAACGCGCAAACTAGCACTCAAAGAACAAATGTTGGATAGTTTCTTCGTGATGGCAGAAACAACATTTTGTGCTTTCTTATCAAGTGCGTCTAACTAGATTATCTTTCGTCAAAATCACACCACGATAGAGATACCAAGCGAAAATTTTAGTCTTCAATGGGATCTTGATCTTCCAGATGTGTTTGTTTTTCTGGACCGATGTATTTGAATGTAGTAGTGCTTTATACATGGAATCAACTAAAAATATTTTATTTTCTATTAAATTCCAATGGAACTCATCGTACTCATCTGTTAGTTGTACACTTGCTAACCGCTCTTATAGAGCGTGCCAAGAGGCAAGACGTGCACCAACGAGGTTCTGTCTCAAAGACATGTTAGGAGGAGAGGTGCTTAACACCTCAGCGATTGTATCACTCTTGTTACGTGTTATATTGTATAAAGCCGGATATTGTTTCAGGAGAGGTAAATTTCCTAACTAGGAGTCCTTCCAGAATCTAATCTATGAACCATCCTTAATAAGGAAAGATCCAAAACGGAAGAAGGAATTCTTCACATGCATTAGACCAGCTAAAAGGACATTTACTATCATAATCACTTTTGGTGTTCGTTAACAACAAGTAGATCATTTTACAGTATGTTACTGTCTATAGATTGTTATAATGCTAAGTGAAAAGGACCCTTACACTATGGAAAAATTCCTGCAAGCTTGACATGTTTTTGGAAATTTTAGACTGGAGTCTCCGGTGTGGACTGGAGTTTCCGCAGGAATCCTCGGAGGGGGCATCAGGATTCTGGCTGGGACAGTCTGTGAGGGGGTCCGGAGCAAGGTCAGAGTCTCCGGTGTGAGCCTCAGACCAGAGTCTTCGGTGCCGCTGGACCGGAGTCTCTAACCCACTTGGCTCACAGAAGGGATCGGTCAATCAGTATGCTAAACCCTAAACCCCTAAACCCAGAAAACGGTTCGTGGAGGGGGACTGCTTATAAATAGGGGACCTTATCCCCTTCCTCCAGCTGCTCGACCCACTCAAGAACACTAACCCCATTTGAGCCACCAAATCAACAAGATCTCTTCATCCAACCATCCAAAGTCATTGATCTTTGGAGAATCGAAGGAGGAGGCCTTGATATACAGCTTCACCAAGAGAGATCTTCATTTCCCCCTCATTCACTTGAGGGCCCCCATGCTCTAGTGTTACTTTGGAAACCCTAGCTTTGATTTGGTTCTTACAAGCTTGTCTTTGATTGTTTTGACACCTTGCTTGTATTTGGGAGCCTCCAATTAAGTTGTGGATGTGTGCCCCGAACTTGTTGTAAAGGTGCCGGCTTCCACCTTGAAGGTTGCCGATATAGTGGAAGGTGAATCGAACCCCTTGGGGTGAGGTTCAGCGGAGAACAAGGGAGGCCTCTCGTGGCGTTGGTGGTTTGAAACCACCCCCTCTCCAAACGTAGACGTGCTTCCCCTCAAAAGGAAGGAACTATAGGAAACAAATCCTTGTGTCTCCGCGTCCACCACTTTGGTTACTTCTATCATTTACCACACTTTACTTACTTGTTCTTGCTTAGTGTTGTGCTAGTTAATGCTTGTTTTACATATAGGTAAATTCACCTTAGTTGCATAATCTAGAGAATTTACCTTTCTTGTCAAACCCTAATTTGAGAAAGAAGAAGATTTGAAGTAGCACATATTCACCCCCCCTCTAGGTGCTCATACGATCCTTTCAATTGGTATCAGATCCTCGGCTCTTTATTCGGGCTTCACCACCTAAGAGTATATGGGTAGCAACGATGGGGAAGGTGGTGGTGAGCCTACCTCGATGACAATGGATGATCTCAATAACTTGGAAACAAGATTGAGCTCCACCATGGCCAATGAGGTCAAACATTTGCACAAGTTACTTGAGCAATTTGTTAAAGATAAAGGTGGCTCATCATCCCCTTCTCCTCAAGAGGAACTTCCACCATTACCTAAGGGGAATGCCCCGGTATCACCCGAGGGTATGGTGGGAGGGGGGGGGGGGTAATCAAGACAACACTAATTCCTCCACTAAAAGGGATGGTGGGAAGGGAGAGCACCATGACTCTCATGGACTGTACACTCCCGACCCTCCAATCCCTCACCCTCATATAAACAATAGAGGAGACCCACCAAAGCTAGAGGCATCTACTTTTGCTCAATGACAATCTCTAATGAAATCTCATGTGCGCAGCTCTTGTATTGAATTGTGGAACATCATTGAACAAGGACTCTATATTGGGGATCCAAACAACTTGACAATAAGAGAAGTTGTCAATAGTCAACTCAATGCCACCGCCTTGCACATGATACAATAAGGATTGAGTACAAAATATTACCCACACATTGTTGGAGATATGCCCAAGAGGCAATAATAAAGTGGTTATTATCATATCTTCACACTTATGATAAATGTTTACATACCATGCTATAATTGTATTAACCGGAAACATTAATACTTGTGTGATTTGTAAACTAAAATAAGAGTCCCTAGTAAAGCCTCTTGTTAAACTAGCTTGTTGGTTAATATATGATCATGGTTTCCTGATCATGAACATAGAGATGTTATTAACAACAGGATCATATCATTAGGAGAATGATGTGATGGATATACTCCTATAGATAAGCATAGCATAAAGATCAAGTCATTTCAATAGTTCAATTGCTATATGCTTTCTGATACATAGTAACCTAATTCCTTCGACCATGAGATCATGCATATCACCTTTACCGGATGGATGCTTTGATGACATCAAACACCACACCGTAACTGGGTGGCTATAAAGGTGGCATTAAGTGTTCGGAAAGTATTGGTTGAAACACATGGATCAAGAGTGGGATTTGTCCATCCTCATGACGGATAGATATACTCTGGGCCCTCTCGGTGGAATGTCATCCAATTAGCTTGCAAGCATGTGACTTGGTCACAAGGGATCACATATCACGAGCGAGAAAAGAGTACTTATCGATGTGAGGTTGAACTAGGTATGCGAGATACGACGATCATAACCTCGGATAAGTAAACTATCGTGAGACAAAGGGAAATTGGTATCGTATGTAAGTGGTTCATTCGATCGCAAAGTAATCGTAGAAATATGTGGGTGCCATATGAATTTCCAGATTCCTCTATTGGTTATTGTTGAGAAGTGTCTCGATCATGTCGCATAATTCACGAACCGTAGGGAGACACATAAGGATTGACGTTGTTTTGAGTAGTTATGGTATTATGAGAAAGAGACCGAATGTTGTTGAGTCTCGGATGGGATCCGGGATATCACGAGGTGATCCGGAATGGTCCGAGAATAAGATTCATATAAGGAAAGTCCGTTTCGGAGTTCGGGAATGATTAGGTGTTTTCATCGGGAATGTTCTAGAAGGTTCCGGATTGTCCGCACTCCGGGGAGGTACATGAATGTGTCATTGAATGATTGCATCATGTACTAAGTGTTCTTCTGTTCCAAAAACATGAAAGTCAAATTGCCAATTTGAAAGTCAAAGCGGCTAAAACAGAAACTGTGGAAAAGCGAGCTGTGGGAAGCAGAAGCTGTGGGAAACAAGCAAGAGGAGTTGGAACCAACTGGAGGAGGAGTTGGACTCCTCCGGTGCCCAGCCCAAGGCCGAGTTGGGAGGACTCCCTCCTCCCTGGCGCGCCAAGACCCCTCCCATAAAAGGAGGCGGGGCTCCTCCTAGAGACACACAAGTTTCCACCTCTAATCTCGTGTTTAGAGCCGTTTGGTTTAGAGCTTCTAATTGCTTTAGCTGCGGTTTAGAGCCTTCTAATTGGTGTGTCTAATCTCTAGACCACTAATAGACCTCTCTCATAATCCACCATACTCGCTCGGCTTAAGACGAAGCCTCATGGATTTCCCTCTACTTCCCACGCCAGTTGTCTTAGGAATCGCGAGGAGAGTGCTACAACCTCCATTTCTTTGGAACAAGGAGATGAAGGTCTTCGTCGAGTACCAACGTGTGACCGATCATGGAGCGCTGCGGAACGCATGGCGGAAGGATCGTCTCGCGATCTTGAGATCGGAAAGAGTACGACTACATCACCCACGAGAATCTGCTCGTTAACCGCTTTGGAATCTTCGAGGGTAAGTTATTCCATCGACTCGTTGCTACAATCTAGTAGATAGATCTTGGCTTGTTTGTTTGTATGCCATAGAAAATTTTTGTTTTCCATGCTTAACCCTACAAAGGGTATCGAGCCGTGTCTATATGTAGATCTGTTGCCGAGTAGAACACAATGGTCATTGTGGGCGTTGATGCTTTTATTGTCGATTGCTTCTTGTGTACTTTGCATCTTGCGGTATGTTGGGATGAAGCGCCGGCTAACCTTACATGACATCGTTCATGAGACTTGCTCCACGCTTGACATGCAACTTGTATTGCATAAGTGGCTTTATGTGCTGTTTCTCCTAGCATAGTTAAGATTCAATTTACAACGGGTGATTGACAATACTAGTACCAATGTTGTGGTTCTTGTTCGTAAGTTAGAACGACACTTATTGAAAGCCCCAAACCACGTAAAATATGCAAAGAAAGTAGACGCGTCTAACTTTGTTTTGCAGGGGTGTGCTGTGATGTGATGTGGCCATGATTGTGATTATATATGATGTATGCAGGAGCCATATGGTTGTCTTTAAATTCTGTTAAGACTCGCGTGTCTATTCAAAGTAGTTGTAATAGTTGAAGCCGGTGGACGACAACCATGGAGAAGCATCATTGACCTTGATGCAATGTCGGTGATGATGGAGATCATGTTCGTGCTTGAAGATGGAGATCGGAAGCACAAAGAAGAAAGGCCATATCATATCACATATTATGAATTGCATGTGATGTTAATCCTTTATGCATCTTGTATTGCTTAGTAGACGACGGTAGCATTATAAGATGATCCCTCATGCACATGAATTTCAAGTCATAAAGTGTTCACCCTTAGTTAGCACCGTTGCTAAAGCTTGTTGTTTCGAAGCACCACGTGATGATCGGGTGTGTTAGATTCTACAAGTGTATACAACGTGAGCAAGCCAGATTTGCTCATGCGGAAACTAAGGTTTGATCTTGACGAGCCTAGCATGTCTGGACATGGCCTCGGGAACACGGATTACCGAAAGGTAGAGCATGAGTCATATAGTAGATATGATGAACATGTTGATTGTCGCCATTGAAGCTATATCAACTCGTGATGATCGGTTTTGATGTGGTGGATTTGGTTCGTGTGATCACTAAAACAATGTGAGGGATATTGTTTTGAGTGGGAGTTCACCAAGATTAATTTAATTATTAATTAGAACTCAATTTATCATAAACTAAATCAAAGTGAATTTGCATAGTTGTTGTAGTCATTGGCATCCGTTTACCACCTTGCGCTTAGTTATAATTGAGATGATAGAACTATAGAATTCTGGTTAGATACTTTAGAACTGGTATCGTATTGTTTTAAGTGTTAATCTAAAGTTTAAAAGTCCTATTGCAAACTTTCAGTAAGTTCCGGTTACTCCATGAAGTTTAATAATTAGTATTAAATCAAGAGTAACAATTCCAAGTGTTAGTATATAAGTATCATGTTTGTCTCCATGATTCTTGATATTCAAAGGATTCTCTTAATATCAAGGTTATCTAGGATCTGAAAGATTTGTTTCAGAAACCATGATGTGTGGAAGATATTGTGATATCTGAAACAAAGTATTGGTTACAACATGATAGAGTATAATATGGCAAAAGTCATGTTCTCATATTTAATGATAATTTGCAAAAGGTTGGAGACACTAGTTGTCCTAATCCTCCAAAAGGTTTTGGAGAGAAACATTATACTTGCGATTCACCGTTACAAGCTAAAAGTAGCTTGATCATGGATAAATCCATGATGAGGGTAAATATTTGATGTAGGTAAGATATTTACTACACCAAGAGATTACTAAAGAAAGGAATTTGAAAGAACACCAAACATTTGATGATGGGTGATCTACTTCAAAGTGCAAGTCCAAAGACATTGGTATTTAATTATACACGCTTTGGATTATGTGTCATATGTATGACTCCACTATTGATGTTGATAGATACTTTCAAACAGAAAAGGAAATACTGAAAGAGAATCTCATAAATATATGGCAGAAAGGAAAAGACTAGAATTGTTCAGCTTAAGTATATAGATGATATACATGTTATGGCTATATTCTTTGCTTATTAAACAATGTGGTTCTCAAGTATTTGATACTGAATTTGTTGGTATGAATCGTCATACGAAACAACACAATTCATGAACTACAATGGCCTAAGTAACTAGCAAAAGAATATGTGATGATGTTCATCGAGAACAAATAAAAGGTTATTGTGTTGCTCGTTAAACATCTAAGCTTGCCTTCAAAGATTTGTTTTATCAGGTATTATGAGAACAAAAGGGTTGTTCAAATAATTGCCGTAATTCATAAAAGATGGATTCGCAAATCTCGTTGGAGAAATCACATCCATAAAACTAGTGCTAAAAATGTCGAAAGACAAATTGATTGAAAGATCACTTAGGAAGTGACATCGCCGTTTAAATTATATTGGAAAGAAAACATGAAGAAAATCCATATGGTTGGAATTTTGGAGTCTATTTGATTTTGATCAAATGACACTTGTGAAACTTTCCTAGAGATAATTAAAACTTCGTTCATAGGCCAAAAGGGAACGATAGACTAGCTTATTGGAACTTGTACATATTGTTGTATGAAGTCCATTATGTATAGTCAAGAGCGATGGATTTCAACTTCATGTGCTTTCTCCGAAAATTTGAGTGAATATATGAATATTTACTTAATAAGGATGAAGTGTGAAACATTTGAAAAGTTCAAGGACTTTCAAGATGAAGTGCAAAATCATTGTAACAAGAATATAAACAGTTTATGATAAAGATCATAAAGGAAGATATTTGAGTTACAGAGTTTAGCATAATACCTAAGATTTAAGGAATCATTCCGTGGATTTGCATTTCCCGAAACACCATAAGAGTATGGAGCATTCGAGATATGTAATTAAACCTTGTTTGACATGGTGAGATCAAAGGTGTAATTCATAAAATTGCCATTGTATTTTAAAGATTAAAAGCTTTAGAGATTACCGTTTTTCCACTGAAAAGAGCTTCATCATAATCCGTTGAAATGACATCATATAAGGTTATGGTTTGGGATAAAACCCAAGTAGTCCTTTCTTAAACATTGGTATGCTATACATAAGAAAGATGTTTGCAACCAAAGTCGGATGAACCTGTCTTTGTATAAACTGTTAAGTATTCCTCCATAAACACCGGAGACAAAAGTGTTTGTTGCTTAGAACGTCAATTTTCTTTGAGAAGGAATTTTTTTCGTGAAAAGTTAAGTGGGAGGACAATAGAACTTTGATAAGGTTAAAAGAACCTTAGCTATATGTGCAGAGTTAGCAGTAGAAAAGTGTTTGGAGGCGAACAATGCTCATGGCTCACGTGCCTCAAAAGGTTGTGGTCACAGAGATCTAAGTTCCTATTGAAACAAGTAGATCGGGTAAACAATCAAATACCAAAATTTGAGGGTTGAATCATTATTTGAGAATAATGAACCGACTACATGCAAAGAAGCGATGATGGGCCCTGACTCCGTCTAATGGCTTGAAAGCCATAAAATCCGTGATAGTTCCATACACGAAAAATCAAGTTTTGAACTTGAAGGACCCTCAAGAAAGGTGTAAGACCTTACAGTTGTGTTTGGATCTATAAAGAAATAGACATGGATGTTTTACATCTATGAAATAGTCGACATGTTGGGAAAGAGTTCACAACAATGTTCAAATGTTGACTATGATAAGATTTGATCTTTCATAGTGATATTTAGTCTAGACGGATTAATGTAGCAACCACTACATATAATTTTGTTATATGGTAGTAGAATAAACAAAACAAGTTCTTCTAATAGAATCGTTACCTAGGACATGTGCATAACACGGTCCATAGGGTTTTGTTAATTCAAAGGATGCTAAAAGTATATGCAAACTTCAATGGTTGAAGTAAGCATCGCGGAGTTGGAATCTTCACTATGATGAAACTGTTAAAAGAGTTTAATTTCATCAGAGACAATGAAGATGCTTGCATTTGCAAGAAATTAAGTGGGAGCGCTAAGACATGTTTCTAATACGTTATGTGGAAGACATATTGTTGATTGGAAATAATGTATCTTTTATTAACACATATTAAGAATTTCATCCCGATGAAAGACTTAGGAAAAACCCAAATATTTGGCATCAATAGACGCTAATATGGTTGTGCCAGAAGTACATAGACAAGATATTGAATGAGTTCAATATAGAAACTACAAGAAAGGTTCTTGTCGCACAGAAAGGATTGAATGAGTTCAATATTGATGATATATTCAAGAGTATTGACATTTGGTAAAGTGAAACAAATAATCAAGTATAGATTGATACTTGATGTATGAAATCACAAAGAATATTTATATCAATCATACTGTGATATGTACAAATCCAGATATGTCCTATGCTCTAAATATTGTGAGCATATACCAGAATGATTCGTAAGATGATCATTGGACAATAGTAAGGATATTCTTATGATCTTCTGGAAGAACTAAGAGTATATTATTTGTAGAAGTGACAAATAGATGGTTAGTTCATTGTAAAAGTACTACATTGATACTAGCTTTGTCGCAAAGTACAAATTAAGTTTATCTCAATCTAAACTAGAGGTGGCACAATATAATGGAAAGAGAGTTCCATAATGGATTTGGATGAGTTCCAAAGTTAACACATTGTGACAGATCCTACAACAAAAGGCTAAGTATATGACTGCTGTTTTAGAAGCAAAAAGAGGGCATTTGTGTCAAGTAGTTTGTTACCAAACTAGGTGTAGTTCACAGTGGGATAATACTATGAAGATATATTGTGCGACAATATTATCAACATGTTTTAACCCCAAAGAGCTAAAGGTCACACCGAAAGACCAAATTTATACAAAGCCATCTCATTAGAGAATGAGTGATGCGTAAAGACGCAGAGACATGCAATTACACACGGACCTGGAAGTGTCAGATCCGGAGATCAGTTGACCACTAGCAATCGTGTACATACAACACCAGAAAGCCATAGGTGTTGAATACACAAAGGTTTGAAACTAGATTATTGACTCTAGTGCAAGTGGGAGACTGTTGGAGATATGCCCAAGAGGCAATAATAAAGTGGTTATTATCATATCTTCACACTTATGATAAATGTTTACATACCATGCTATAATTGTATTAACCGGAAACATTAATACTTGTGTGATTTGTAAACTAAAATAAGAGTCCCTAGTAAAGCCTCTTGTTAAACTAGCTTGTTGGTTAATATATGATCATGGTTTCCTGATCATGAACATAGAGATGTTATTAACAACAGGATCATATCATTAGGAGAATGAGGTGATGGATATACTCCTATAGATAAGCGTAGCATAAAGATCAAGTCATTTCAATAGTTCAATTGCTATATGCTTTCTGATACATAGTAACCTAATTCCTTCGACCATGAGATCATGCATATCACCTTTACCGGATGGATGCTTTGATGACATCAAACACCACCGTGAATCGGGTGGCTATAAAGGTGGCATTAAGTGTTCGGAAAGTATTGGTTGAAACACATGGATCAAGAGTGGATTTGTCCATCCTCATGACGGATAGATATATTCGGCCCTCTCGGTGGAATGTCATCCAATTGGCTTGCAAGCATGTGACTTGGACACAAGGGATCACATATCACGGGAACGAGAAAAGAGTACTTATCGATAACGAGGTTGAACTAGGTATGCAGAGATACCGACGATCATAACCTCGGATAAGTAAACTAACGTAAGAGTACGGGAAAAATTTTTCGTAGTTAAGTGGGGCATGCGATCGCAAAGTAATCGTAGAAATATGTGGGAGCCATATGAATTTCCAGATTCCTCTATTGGTTATTGTTCAGAGAAGTGTCTCGATCATGTCCGCATAATTCACGAACCGTAGGGAGACACACTTAAGGATTCGACGTTGTTTTGAGTAGTTATGGTATTATGAGAAAGAGACCGAATGTTGTTCGAGTCTCGGATGGGATCCGGATATCACGAGGTGATCCGGAATGGTCCGGAGAATAAGATTCATATAAGGAAAGTCCCATTTCGGAGTTCGGGAATGATTCCTGTTTTCATCTGAATGTTCTAGAAGGTTCGGATTGTCCGACACTCGGGGAGGGTACATGAATGTGTCATTGAATGATTGCATCATGTACTAAGTGTTCTTGCTGTTCCAAAAACATGAAAGTCAAATTGCCGTTTGAAAGTCAAAGCGGCTAAAACAGAAACTGTGGAAAACAGAACTGTGGAAAACAGAAATGGGAAGCAGGAAACTGGGAAACAAGCAAGAGGAGTTGGAACCAACCTGGAGGAGGAGTTGGACTCCTCGGGCCGGCCAGCCAAGGCGAGTTGGGAGGGACTCCTCCTCCCTCCGCCAGCGCCAAGACCCTCCCATAAAAGGAGGGGCAGGGCTCCTAGAGACACAAGTTTCCACCTCTAATCTCGTGTTTAGAGCCGTTTGGTTTAGAGCTTCTAATTGCTTTAGCCTGCGGTTTAGAGCCTTCTAATTGGTGTGTCTAATCTCTAGACCACTAATAGACCTCTCTCATAATCCACCATACTCGGCTTAAGACGAAGCCTGCATGATTTCCTCTACTTACCACGCCACAGTCTTTGCCGGAATCGCGAGAGAGTGCTACAACCTCCACTGCCTTGGAACAAGGGAGAGGAAGGTCTTCGTCGAGTACGAACGTGTGACCGATCAAGGAGCGCTGCCGTAACGTGGCGGAAGGATCGTCTACGCGATCTTGAGATCGGAAAGAGTACGACTACATCACCCACGAGAATCTGCTCTCGTTAACCGCTTTGGAATCTTCGAGGGTAAGTTATTCCATCGACTCGTTGCTACAATCTAGTAGATAGATCTTGGCTTGTTTGTTTGTATGCGATAGAAAATTTTTGTTTTCCATGCTACGAACCCCTACAGCTCTCACAGTGTTATATGTTGGGAATGAGAACATGAGAAGGAACCGGTATGATGTACTAAGCAATGAAGCCGAAGGCTTCTATATGAAATGTGGGTGAAGACATGTATCGTAGGCTCAAGTCCACCGCCACCGCTTTTATAAATGTGGGTGCCTCACATAAAAAAGAAATATGTGAGTGCACTCATGCTCTTTGAGCCCACCGACTTGAAGAGCCTACAATGAAGACACAACTACCACCTCATGAGCTCCAATGAAGTTATGCAAGAGATGGCCTCTTTCAAGGTTTCCGCCAAGAATGCCAAAGATGCATGTGCTCGAGCCCTTGGAATGAGCAATGTTGTCAAGCTTGCATTGAAGGCCAAAGTTGTGGAACATGGGGATGAAGATGATAGTGATGAAGGCCTCTCCATGAGCCACCCCGGTGATGTCAAGATTGCTCATGGTGAATATATGGCCTTCTATGCAAAGAACTTTTGGAAGAACCCCGCCAAGTCCAAGATGGAAATGCAACGAAGAAGCAACCCAAATGGAAGAAGAGAAAATGTCACTAAATTGTGAACTTGTTTCAATTGTGGTGACCGCTATCACTTTGTGGCGGGTTGTCCCTATGAGAAGAGAGAAGATCATGGGGGGTAAACTTGTGTTGAAGAAAACTTCCAAATCTCCTTACAAGAAACCCTTCATCAAGAAGAATCCCATCAACAAGAAGTCGGGTGAAATTGCGTTGATCACTCATGAAGAATACTCCTCCGATGATAAAGATAATGAAGAGGAAACGTCAAGTGGTGTGGCTGCTCTTTCCAAAACTTCTACTCCCACATTCTCCCTCTTCGACTCCCCAAATGAGAATCTCTCCAACAAGAACATTATGGCAAGAGCAACGGAGGTATCTTCATCATCTCACCCCACCCTCTTGAGTAATGATGAAAATGGTGATGAAATGTCTCTTGAGGTTAAAAAGGAAATAATTGCTTTTGATGAGTTCGTGAATAACTTGCAAGGGGAACACAAAAGACATTTTGTGGACCTCTTAGATCAACTTTCTCACACCCAAGAGCTTCTTGATGAAAGATGTAAACTAGGAAGAGAACACATTATTGAGGTAGAAGCCCTAAATAATGCTCTAGAAGAAGAACAAGAGACTAGGTTGTCCCTTGAACTAAAACTTGAAGGCTTGATGGGGCAAATGATTTAATTATGAATAGACTCATTAAGGAACGTGACCTTGCTATTGCTAAATATAAAAGGTCTAAAAAGGACAAGATTGAGTTTGGTGTGGTTCAAGAAAAACTTGCCGAGGACTTTAGTTTGCTCAACAAGGCTCATAAGGCATTGGAAAGTTAACTCCTATGATTCACAAAGTCCCATGAAAAGCTTCAAACTCAATTGACCAATATTCCTTCACCTAGTAATTTCATTTCATCTATTAGTACAACTATTCTTGAAGAAAATGCTAGGTTGAAGGGGGAGCTAGCTAAGTCCACATTTCCAAAAGGTAACAAGTCCATTGATGACCTCTTGAGTAAGCAAAGGTCAAATGGTGAGAAAGGGGGCATTGGTTTTGTCTCCAAAGCCAAGAAGAAGAAGAAGAAGAAGGCCAATCCCACACAAGAGAAAAACAAGGCTACTGTGGATAGTAAGACCACAAGTGGTAAAACTATGTCTCATGATGATTTTGCGGGTAGTGCTAACCCTCACTATGTCCTAATGTGTGATTATTTGTTGGAGATATGCCCTAGAGGCAATAATAAAAGTGGTTATTATTATATCTTTGTGTTTATGATAAATGTTTACATTCATGCTATAATAGTATTAACCAGAAACATTAATACTTGTGTGATTTGTAAACTAAATTAGAGTCCCTGGTAAAGCCTCTTTATAATACTAGCTTGTTGGTTAATAGATGATCGTGGTTTCTCGATCATGAACATTGAGATGTTATTAACAACAAGATCATATCATTAGGAGAATGGTATGATGGACATACTCCTATAGATAAGCGTAGCATTAAGACCAAGTCATTTCAATAGTTCATTTTCTATAAGCTTTCTGATACATAGTAACCTAATTTCTTCGACCATGAGATCATGCTAATTACCATCAGCGGAAGGATGCTTTGATGACATCAAACACCACACCATAACTGGGTGACTATAAAGGTGGCATTGAGTGTTCGGAAAGTATGTGTTGAGGCACATGGATCAAGAGTGGGATTTATCCATTCATATGAAGGATAGATATACTCTGGGCCCTCTCGGTGGAATGTCATCCAATTGGCTTGCAAGCATGTGACTGGCTCACAAGGGATCACATATCATGGGAACGAGAAAAAAGTACTTATCGGTAACGAGGTTGAACTAGGTATGCAGAGATACCGACGATAAAATCACGGATAAGTAAACTATCACGAGACAAAGGGAAATTGGTATCGTATGTAAGTGGTTCATTCGATCGCAAAGTAATCGTAGAAATATGTGGGAGCCATATGAATTTCCAGATTCCTCTATTGGTTATTGTTCGGAGAAGTGTCTCGGTCATGTCCGCATAATTCACGAACCGTAGGGAGACACACTTAAGGATTCAATGTTGTTTAGTAGATATGGAATGTTAGTAGGGATACTGTTCGGAGTCTCGGATGGGATCCGGGATATCACGAGGAGATCTGGAATGGTCCGGAGAATAAGATTCATATAAGGAAAGTCCTATTCCGGAGTTCGGGAATGATTTCGATGTTTTCATCGGAGAGGTTCTAGAAGGGTCTAGAAGGTTCACCAGACCTAAAGGGGAATGTTCCATGAATGTGTCATGGGTAAGTGGAATGATTGGATCATATCCTAGGTCACTTGGTTTGGGCATTTGCAAGAGAGAATTAAAGCTCTAAATTAAAAGTCAAACGGGAGGTTTGAAAAGTCAAACTGAAACAATGGTTTCCTAATGGAAGAAGGAAAGAGTCCTTCTTTCAATCCAACTTGGGTTTGGGTTTGGATTCAAACCCTCCCCTCACAAGGCTGCCCCCCTCTCATAAATAGAGGGGGAGGGCTGCCCCAAACACACAAGAGACAACCCTCCACCCGTGCCGCGCCACCGTCGCCTTAGCTGCCGACGACACCTCCTCCTCCTCCCGGCCTTCTAAACCCTAGATCGTCGGGAAACCCTAGATCCACCATAACTCGCATCGGCTTAGGCGAAGCCCTGCGAGATCTCCCCTCTACTTCCGACACCACGCCGTCGTGCTACCGGAATCGCGAGGGGAGAACTACAAGCTCCGCTGCCTGCTGGAACAAGGGAGAGGAAGGTCTTCATCGAGTACCGAACGTGTGACCGACTGCGCAAGCGCTGCCGGAACGCAACGCCGGAGGGATCGTCTACGCGATCTTCAAATCGGCAAGTGTACGACTACATCACCCACGAGAATCTACTCTTGTTAAATGCTTTGGAATCTTCGAGGGTTCTAATCGACTCGTTGCTACAATCTAGTAGATAGATCTTCACTTGTTTGTTTGCATGCGGTAGAATTTTTTTGTTTTCCATGCTACGAACCCCTACAGTGGTATCAGAGCCGTGTCTATATGTAGATATGTTGCACGAGTAGAACACAATGGTCATTATGGGCGGTGGTGCTTTTATTATCAATTGCTTTTATGTACTTTGCATCTTGCGGTATGATGGGATGAAGCGGCCCGGGCTAACCTTACATGACATCGTTCATGAGACTTGCTCCACGCTTAACATGCAACTTGTATTGCATAAGTGGCTTTGCGGGTGTCTGTCTCTCCCATCATAGTATAGATTCAATTTACAACGGGCACTTGATAGTTCAAGCATCAACGTTGTGGTTCTTGTTCGTAAATTAGAACAACACTTATTGAAAGCCCCAAACCACGTAAAACATGCAAAGAAAATTAGAGGCGTCTAACTTTGTTTTGCAGGGGTGTGTTGTGATGTTATATGGCCATGATTGTGATTATATATGATGTATGAAATGTTCCTTATTGTAAGTCGGCAATCGGCAGGAGCCATATGGTTGTCTTTAATATGCGAAGAACGAGGTGACGATTCGTGTTGGAAATGGATCAAAGGTTGATGTGATCGCGGTCGGCACGCTACCTCTTCATCTACCATCGGGATTAGTTTTATACTTAAATAATTGTTATTTGGTGCCTACGTTGAGCATAAACATTATATCCGGATCATGTTTATTGCGAGACGGTTACTTGTTTAAGTCCGAGAATAATGGCTATTCGATTTATATGAGTAATATGTTTTATGCACATGCACCTTTGAGAGATGTTCTATTCTTATTGAATCTCGATTGTGGAAATACACACATTAATAACATTGAAGATAAACGTTTGAAATTGAGCGATAACTCGACCTATATGTGGCATTGTCGTCTTGGTCATATTGGAGTGAAGCGTATGAAGAAACTCCATTCCGATGGACTTCTTGAATCACTTGAAAGATGCGAAGCATGTCTGATGGGTAAAATGACTAAGACTCCATTTTCTGGTATGATGGAGCGAGCTACGGACTTATTGGAAATCATACATACTGATGTGTGTGGTCCAATGAGCATAGCATCGCGCGGTGGTTATCGTTATGTTCTTACCTTCACGGATGACTTGAGTAGATATGGGTATATCTATTTGATGAAACATAAGTCCGAAACTTTCAAGAAGTTTAAGGAATTTCAAAGTGAGGTGGAGAATCAACGTAACAAGAAGATTAATTTTTTATGTTTTGATCGTGGAGGTGAATATCTAAGTTACGAGTTTGGCGAGCATTTAAAGAAATGCGGAATACTTTCACAATTGACACCGCCAGGAACACCACAATGTAATGGTGTGTCCGAACGTCGTAATCGAACTCTCTTAGATATGGTTCGTTCTATGATGTCATTTATAGATCTACCGCTATCATTTTGGGGTTATGCATTAGAAACAGCCGCATTCACTTTAAATAGGGCACCATCTAAATTCGTTGAAACGACACCATATGAATTATTGTTTGGGAAGAAACCTAAATTGTCGTTCCTTAAAGTTTGGGGTTGCGAATCCTATGTAAAGAAGTTACAACCGAACAAGCTTGAACCCAAAGCGGAAAAATGCGTCTTCATAGGATATCCAAAAGAAACTATTGGGTATACCTTCTATCATAGATCCGAAGGCAAAATCTTCGTTGCCAAGAATGGATCCTTTCTAGAGAAGGAATTTCTCTCGAAAGAAGTGACTGGAAGGAAAGTAGAACTTGACGAGGTTGTCGAACCTTCTCTCGAACTTGCGAGTACCGCAGCACCAGAAGAAGTTCCTGTGGTGCCTGCACCAATAAGAGAGGAAGCAAATGATGATGATCATGAAACTTCGGTTGTAGTTGCTACATAACCTCGCAGGTCAACGAGAACTCGCACCACTCCTGATTGGTATGATCCCGTTATGAGTGTCATGTTGGTGGACAACACCGATGACCCTGCGACATATGAGGAAGCGATGATGAGCCCAGATTCCAATAAATGGCAAGAAGCCATGAAATCCGAGATTGGATCCATGTACGAAAACCAAGTATGGACTTTGGTGGACTTACCGGATGGCCGGAAGGCTGTCGAGAACAAATGGATTTTCAAGAAGAAAACAGATGTTGATGGTAATGTTACTGTCTATAAAGCTCGACTTGTCGCAAAAGGGTTTCGACAAATTCAAGAAGTTGACTACGATGAGACTTTCTCACTAGTAGCGAAGCTAAAGTCTGTGAGGATTTTGTTAGCAATCGCTGCATATTATGATTATGAGATATGGCAGATGGATGTCAAAACAGTGTTTCTCAATGGAGACATTGATGAAGAGTTGTATATGATGCAACCCAAAGGTTTTGCCGATCCTAAAGATGCTAACAAGGTATTCAAACTTCAACGGTCCATATATGGATTAAAGCAAGCATCCCGAATAATAGTTTTTCAATGAAAGATCTTGGCGAAGCAGCTTACATATTAGGCATAAAGATTTATAGAGATAGATCGAGACGCCTAATATCATTATCACAAAGTACATATTTGGACAAAGTTCTAAAGAGGTTTGGAATGGAAGATAGCAAGAAAGGGCTCTTGCCCATGTTTCAATATGACCTTGAGTAAAACTCAAAGTCCAGCAACGTCAGAAGATAGAGAAAGGATGAGTAAGACTCACTATGACTCAGCCATAGGATCTCTAATGTATGTCATGCTATGTACTAGACCCTACATTGCATATGCTGTTAGTTTGACTAGCAGATATCAAAGTGATCCAGGAGTGGATCATTGAACAGCGGTCAAAAACATCCTTAAGTACTTGAGAAGAACTAAGGATATGGTTCTTTCTTATGGAGGTGATGAATGACTCGTTGTTAATGGTTACACCGATGCTAGTTGGAACACCGATCCGGATGATTCTAAATCACAATCTGGATACGTATTTACTTTGAATGGTGCAGCAGTTAGCTGGAGGAGTGCAAAGCAAAGCGTTGTGGCGAGATCTTCAACTGAATCGGAATACATAGCTGCTTCGGAGGCTTCACAAGAAGCGATATGGATGAAGGAGTTCATTACAGAGCTCGGTGTGGTTCCAAGTGCGCTGGACCCAATGTCTATCTACTATGATAACATGGGCGCCATAGCCAATGCGCAAGAACCAAGGTCACACAAGAAGCTGAAGCACATCAAGCTACGTTTTCACGCTATTCGAGAACATGTCCAAGATGGTGACATAAAGATTTGCAAAGTACACAGATCTGAATGTGGCGGATCCGTTGACTAAACCTCTCCCGAGGGCAAAACATGACCAACACCAAACTGCCATGGGTGTTCGGTATATTACCATGTAATCTAGATTAGTTGACTCTAGTGCAAGTGGGAGACTGTTGGAGATATGCCCTAGAGGCAATAATAAATGTAGTTATTATTATATCTTTGTGTTTATGATAAATGTTTACATTCATGCTATAACAGTATTAACAAGGAAACATTAATACTTGTGTGATTTGTAAACTAAAATAAAGTCCCTAGTAAAGCCTCTTTATAATACTAGCTTGTTGGTTAATAAATGATTGTGGTTTCCCTATCATGAACATTGAGATGTTATTAACAACAAGATCATATTGTTAGGAGAATGGTATGATGGACATACTCCTATAGATAAGCGTAGCATAAAGATCATGTCATTTTAATAGTTCAATTGCTATATGCTTTCTGATACATAGTAACCTAATTCCTTCGACCATGAGATCATGCATATGACCATCACCGGAAGGATGCTTTGATGACATCAAACACCACACCGTAACTGGGTGGTTATAAAGGTGGCATTGAGTGTTCGGAAAGTATGGGTTGAGACACACGGATCAAGAGTGGGATTTGTCCATCCATATGACGGATAGATATACTCTGGGCCCTCTCGGTGGAATGTCATCCAATTGGCTTGCAAGCATGTGACTGGCTCACAAGGGATCACATATCGCGGGAACGAGAAAAGGTACTTATCAGTAACGAGGTTGAACTAGGTATGCAGAGATACCGACGATAAAAAACTCGGATAAGTAAACTATCATGAGACAAAGGGAAATTGGTATCATACATAAGTGGTTCATTCGATCGCAAAGTAATCGTAGAAATATGTGGGAACCATATGAATTTCCAGATTCCTCTATTGGTTATTGTTCGAAGAAGTGTCTCGATCATGTCCGCATAATTCACGAACCATAGGGAGACACACTTAAGGATTCGATGTTGTTGAGTAGTTATGGAATGATGAGTAAGAGACCGAATGTTGTTCGGAGTCTCGGATGGGATCCGGGATACCACGAGGAGATCAGGAATGGTCCGGAGAATAAGATTCTATAAGGTCCCAACCTTCAATAAGGTAGAGATCCCTGTGTTTACAATGCTAGTCCCTGGATCAATAGCTAGCATCCACAGTTAAGATGTAATATCAAGAAACAAAGGTCATAATACAACTTTATAACCAGGAATAAAATAATTCATTACATCTTACATAGCTCATTTGGCTATCTCATTACAATGCAGCAGAATAACTATATAGCATGGAGTCCTTCATCTTCAAAGTGCCACAGGCAATCATGTTGGTTGTAGACTTGTAATCCTATTCAACCCCCTTCACTAACATCAAACAAACCTGCAACATAATAAGTTGCAGCCACAAGGGTCAATACATTTGAATTGTATTGGCAAGTTTCACTACTATGTAGAAATAAGTGGAACCTATCAATATATGCATATTTGGATAAGTAGGGTTTAGGTTTATTTGCAGAAAGCAATATAGTTTTATCCTATATTTTCAAAATAGTTTTGATCTTTTGACAATCTTTCTGAACTCCTTGGAAAACTCCAAGTGCTTCTAATCCCTTGTTGACACCATCAAGTTTTACTTTGAGAAATTGGAATGTCGAGATCTTCCATAGCTTCAGGCCTTAGTTGCTCAGAGTTGTCCGTAACTGGGGACACGGCTAAGTACTTAGAATTTGATCTTCTGCAGAAGTTGTACACTTTACCCACATGACACAATCTCGTCTTGATGCCACCAGTGGCCGCTGGATAAGTACACACCAAATGAAGTACCGGAAGATCGAGAATGTGACAAAGTCTTTCCATAGAAGTCCTCCCAATACACAATGCTAGCTTGTCTACCAGGCACCAATGTAAGGATATATTTCCAATACATAATTCTAGTTAACCTGAAGATGCCAATGCTAGGGTCTTCCACTATGCAGTTGACTAAGCTAGAGTCCATTTAGCATGTGTCTGTACACGAAAGCCACTGTACGAGAAACATGTTCAATCTCTAAGTCCATGGGTGGTTTTCTTCTAGTGCACATACAAAAGATAGCCATATAAACATGGTTCCCTTTGTTGCCACCTTGTCCAAAGTGAGTATCCTCTTTCCACCCAGGTGGTTCATTGAGTACTTGTTTTATTATATAAAACATATATTTTTCTAACACTTCATGAAATCCCGATATGGTATTCCACCCCAAGTATATAGCAGGACTAAGCATACTACAACTATGATATTTTCACTAAGGAAGATGGATTTCCTAATAGGACCTAGCATAGCATAGAAATATAGTAGTCTTATCATGCATACTACAAAAATCCACTAAGTGTAATGAAAATAGTAGGACATGGATGATAGTGTCACTTGCCTTAGTAGTTAGTGGTGTTGGTACACTCTTCGCAATAACACACTTGACAATCAACACAATCTATCAAGCAAAACAACCAAGACAAAACATACACAAGATCAACACTAATGGCAACACAAAAATCATGCAAAGTATGCAAACATGCAAGATGGAAATTTTTATTGTACAAATTTTTATAACAAGGTTCTGAACATTACTAAGTGATTTCTGAACATTTTATATTTTCAAGATTACAAATGCAACCATTTGTGCAATTGTAGCAATTAGCAATATTTTCTAACACTTGGAAAGTACGTTCTCACTAAATAATTTCCATGGTATTATTATAATATAATAAAATTATATTTTTCTCTTAATGTACAGAGGGTTAAATATACAACCATTTGCAAAAGGATTCACTTAAAAATAATTTACACAACAATTTTTATACTCAAAATAGTCCACAAATGGTTATGTATAAAACATGATTTTAACAGAATCAAAAATACCGAATTATGGCTCTACTGTGTTCTACTCGTTTTTGTGAATCCATAGGCATATTATTTGCTAAATTTGGATATACAAAACTAAAGATATAATTTTTATGGTGAAAATGACCAATTAAACCATTTAATTTAATTTTTGTACAGAGAATAAGTAATATTATTGCAGAAATGGCTTCTACAGAATCTCAGCTTTTCAGGGATATCAAATTTATAATTTTTGGACTTCTAAATCTTTTTTTATGAATTATACGAGTTCGTACTAAAATATGGAAAAGTAAAACTCGGGAATTGACTGAAATTAACTTTGACTACTCTGACTAAGTTGACTGTTGACTACGCTGATGTCATGATGATGTCAGATTTGACTACAGAAAAAGTTGCTCGGATGGAAAAACTTTCTACATGAAAGTTGTAGATAACAACTAGATTTATCTACTGTTTAAAGGAAATTGTGTTTGGAGCAACGAGGTGGGCGTAAAATGGATTATACATTCTAAGATCTGAATCTTTGACCGCGTTTTTCTCTCTGCTCGATGAACGAAACGAGGTGAAACCTGCGGGAATGGAACCGTCTTGACGAGGGGAACAACTTCCATCTTCAAGCCGCCGCGATCCGAGGTCGTCTTGAAGGTCTATTTTGGTGGAGAAGATTGGGAAGAATTTTGGACGGAAATGGAGGTATGATGAGTTGAAAACTTTGAACTTTCCTGTAGTCGGGTTTATATAGGAGGGGGGTGGAGACTGGATTAAAGGAGATTAAAGAGGGAGAGGAATTAGGGAACATTTAGTTTAGGAGGGCAATTGAGAGTCATTTAGGAGCATTAGATACAAATGAAATGAAGAGCAACCTCCTCCTTGTTCTTGTGTATGTACGTGGTGGTGGTGCCCTCATGGCCCATCGGCTGGTTGGGCCGGCCCATTTTGGCTGGCCTGGTCGGCCACTCTATTTTTTTTTTGTTTTATATTTTTTCCTATTTCTTAATTCTTTTATAACTTTTGATTTGGAGCTCCGAATTTGTTGATTCAAATTTCCGTGGCTTCATAAATTCATGGGCAATATTTTGGAACATAAATTTTATATATTTGGAAATATGTAATTTTCCCAATTATTAATTAGTCTACGATTGCATGTGTGCGATATTGGTCTAGTTGCAGGGTAATATATTTGGAACGACTTGGATTCTATCTTTATTTGAACTTGATTCGATTTAGTTCCACTTTACATGGATAATCATGAATTAAAGTTTGAAAATATGTGAGGATAATTTTATAAAATCTTAAAATAGCTCACATAAGCTATGGTGCTTATTTTAAAACGAGACTCTTTGCTTTTATTTTTGGTTCAAAACAAAACAACGGTTGTTTGAAAAATGTAAATGAGGTAGTTGAGATGTATAGCTGGTTTTTGGTTGATAACATTACTCAAGATTAAAAATAGATTTTCAAATATAGGAAGTTTGTGAAAAATATTTTGAAGGGGAACCTTGCAAATTAAAATTTTGAAGTAGAGGAGATATATGGATAATCTTGATGCTTGATCTTAGGGTTTTTGTTAAACGCTATTTTTATTTTAAGGAGTACCTTTATTTGGGGGAAAACTTTTGTAATAATTTTAAAGGTTTTAATGTTTCCAATTAGAAGCAAAAAGTTTATTTTCGCCATAAATTTTCAACAATTGTTTATTTTGTTTATTTATTTTTCACATTTCAAAATTTGGAAAATTTTGGGATGTGATAGATTCATATAAGGAAAGTCTTGTTTCGGGGTTGGAGAATGATTCCGGTGTTTTCATCGGGAATGTTCTAGAAGGGTCCGGAAGGTCCGGCACTCCGAAGGGGAAGGGTACATGAATGTGTCATAAGAAGTTGGAATGGTTGCATCATGTACTAGGTGTCATTGCTGTGCAAAATAAAGGGATAAATCAAATCCTAGTTTGAAAAGTCAAACAACAAGTTTGCTTGGTGGAGGGAGAGTAGGAAACCTACTTGGGGAGGAGTTCCTCTCCCTCCACCCGCCGGCCTTGGAGGCCGACTTGGGGGAGGACTCCCCTCCCCTGGCCGGCGCCCTCCCACCTATAAAAGGAGGGGCAGGGCTGCCCCTCTAGACCAACACCTTGCCCCACTAAAACCCTAGCCCTATCCGTCGGCCCTCTTGCAGCCGCCGCTGCCCTAGGGCAAACCCTAGCCGCCGACTTGGGGCTCTCCCCTTTCCCTAGCCGCCGGCCTAGACCTCTCTCCTTGGTGCCTCTAAACCTTAGATCGCCAAGGCCTCTCTCATAGTCCACCATACTCGCTCCGGCTTAAGGCGAAGCCCTGCGAGATCTCCCCTCTACTTCCGGTACCACGTCGTTGTGCTGCCGGAATCGCGAGGAGAGTGCTACAACCTCCGCTGCCTGCTGGAACAAGGGAGAGGAAGGTCTTCATCGAGTACCAAACGTGTGACCGACTGCGGAAGCGCTGCCGGAACGCAGCGCCGTAAGGATCGTCTACACGATCTTGAGATCGGAAAGAGTACGACTACATCACCCACGAGAATCCGCTCTCGTTAAACACTTTCGAATCTTCGAAGGTGAGTTATTCTATAGACTCGTTGCTATAATCTAGTAGATAGATCTTGGCTTGTTTGTTTGTATGCGGTAGAAAATTTTGTTTTCCATGCTACGAACCCCTACAGTTAGTCGAGAAGCCAAAGGATTGCTACAATGTTATAGGCACCAAGTGTATATTCAAGAACAAGTAAGATGAGCATGGAATTATAGTAAAGGAACAAGGCAAGATTGGTTGCGCAAGGGTTCTCTCAAATTGAAGGCATTGATTATGGAGATACATACGCACCCATGGCTCGCCTTGAGTCCATTCGTATCCTTCTTTCTTATGCGGCACATCATAACTTTAATTTGCAACAAATGGATGTATAAAGTGCATTTCTTAATGGTCCATTAAATGAGTTGGTGTATGTAAAGCAACCCCCGGGATTTGAGGATCCCAACTTCCCAAACCATGTCTACAAACTTGATAAGGCGCTCTATGGGCTCAAACAAGCCCCCACACACATGGTATGATCACCTTAGAGAGTTGTTGTTTGACCGTGGGTTTGAGGTTGGGAAAATCGATCCCACTCTTTTTTACTAAGAAGGTCAATGAGGAGCTTTTTGTATGCCAAATATATGTTGATGATATTATCTTTGGCTCATCTAACAAAGCTTTTAATGATAAATTCTCAAAGCTTATGACTAGTAGGCGTCTATGATGGGGGAGTTAAGGGTATTCCTTGGTTTTGAGATCAAGCAAGTTAAAGGAGGGAAATTCTTCTACTAAGCCAAGTATACTCAAGATATGCTCAAGAGATTCAATATGCAAGATCTAAATGGAGCTCCTACTCCCATGGCAACAAAGACTCATCTCGAACTAAACCAAATGGTAAAGATGTGGATCAAAAGGTATACCAATCCATGATTGGTTCTTTGCTTTACCTTTGTGCATATATACCCGATATTTTGTTGAGTGTAGGTGTGTGTGCAAGATATCAAGCGGCTCCTAAAGAAAGCCATTTGATGGCGGTCAAGATAATCTTTCGATATTTGGTTCATACCCCACATTATGGTCTTTGGTATCCTCGAGGGTCAACATTTGCTCTTTGTGGATACATGGATTCGGATTGGTATGGTGATAAGGATGTTAGAAAATCAACATCCGGGGCTTGCCAATTCCTTGGTAGGTCCTTGGTATGTTGGTCTTCTAAGAAGCAAAATTGTATATATCTCTCCACCGCCGAAGCCGAGTATGTGGCAGCTGCTAGTGCTTGCACTCAATTGCTATGGATGCAAAATTTAAAGGAATACGGTGTCCTTTGTGACAAAGTTCCTCTTCTATGTGACAATGAAAGTGCTATCAAGATTGCCTACAACCCGGTGGATCACACAAGGACAAAGCATATTGAGATTCGTCATCACTTCATTAGGGATCATGTTGCTCGAGGTGATATTGAGCTATCATATGTGTCAACCAAAGACCAACTTGCCGACATCTTCACGAAGCCACTTGATGAAGCAAGGTTTTGCTATTTGAGGAATGAACTAAATATCATAGATTCAAGGAGCTTGACATGATCACCTTGCATACTCACCTATGTCTTGACCCTTATTTTTTTAGGTGAAGTCATGGATATAGGGGGAGTGCGGTCCTAATTGATTGGACTATCCTTCCCCCATTATGCCCAAAGCGATCAGAATCATTTATCTTAATATCATTTTGTGGTATGTGAGCTTAAATGATGAGTTTCGGTAATGGACCCAAGATATATCTTCATGGTGCCAAGCCGAGTATACTCAAACATGGTGGCCTAGGCCACTGCCCTCTCACATTCGAGAGGTTGGTGCTTACTCATGTTTGTCATTTATCGGTCTGTGCCTATTTGGAGCTTTCTTGAACATTTTTAGTGGATTTCTATGACTCTTATTGATTCTTCACATATTGACATCTTAATGTAACACCCTCAGAATCGGCCCTATGCAAGTTTTAGCGAAACCCGCCAAACCCGCATAGAAACGATTCAAAGGTGCCCACCAGGCACTTTCGTGCGGGTAGAAAACGAAGTAATAACATTACACAACAGTCCTCGATGGGACCCACAGAACAGATATGTATATAACGGCGACTCAATGAGTCAAGAATACAGATATAATATACAAAGATCCAAATCACCTTGAAAACGATAGAGCGTCCAGCTATGGACAAGATGCAAATGGGGCTAAGAGCCCTGAAGAATAACCAATGGCGTCCATAACCCTGCCCAGGCCAAGCCGGAAGGGTAACCCTGCTAACGGCGTCGATCTCAAAACCTGCTTAAACCAAAGAGGTGCCGACAAAGGGCCAAGGAAAAAGAGGAGCGTCGATCGAGGCCGATTGCAGCGAGGCTAGAATTGGCGGTCCTCGCCTACATAGGTATGGTGGATCGGCAGCGGTAGCATGCACTAAACAACCTATAGAGACTCGATACAATGGCGGCGATCGAGAGGGGTAAGGTAGACCTATCCGGATCCAACCTGAAGCTAACACCAAACAAACCCATCCTGGTGTTTCCCCTCGAGACCAAACGAGGAAGTCAACCGAGGAACTCACACCGTTGGCAGTTTTACTTATTCAGTTATCGTTGCAGCAATTACTAGTCAGGGATAGATAGTCATCCTGATAAAATAAGCAGTGGGCAGTTTTAGTTAACCATTCCATTATAGTTACAACACTTACTAATCAGATATAGATAGCATGAGATAACCCAAAACCCAGCAGTTGTTGGTACTTTTAGGTAGCCATTCCGTTGTAGTTGCAATACTTACTAGTCAGGTACAATGGTCGCAAGCGACACTCCAAACAAGCAATTGTGGGCAGTATTAATTGGCCATTCCATTATAGTGAAGCTGATTACTAGTCATTATAAAGTCAAATTTATAGCAATAAAATTTAGTTATGCTTGTCTATGGTCGAGATACTGTGCTCCAAGTCGTCCATAACCGCGGACACGGCTTTCAGAAAGTTTTACCCGGCCGGGGTGCACCAATAGCAACACACGCTCGATCAACCTCGAAAAAACCAAATCAAAACCCAACGAGGCCTTCACGACAAAGCAATCACAGGATTCAGAAATATTTGGGGCCACCCATTGAGTAGAACATAGCAACGGTAAGCTAGCTCGAGACGGACTCAAGGTTTGGGTGGACGGTGGTAAACGATCAGGAACCCGAAAGTGTGACTGGGCTTGTCGATACAGCAACGTGTCCCGATCCTAACAGACAGTGCTCCTCGCAATTTAAATACAAGTAGCATGGCATAAGTAGGATAGTAAATAAAACCTCAAACTAGTTTGTGGCCCCAAGAAATAAGATGAATCAAGCTCGCTCGGGGGTCCCATATACCTCCGGATGTGGATAGCGCGATAAATCAAGGAACATGTATCAAGTACTCGGGGTCCTCACGGACACAAGTGCTCGAAACCAAATATTATCTATCACCCACCGATGCCTCTGCTTACTTCAATTTTAGTTGTTAAACAGGAATTAAAGTGAACGATAAGTAAAACTATGATCATCTCCAACATCAAACATGCGGCAAGGCTCCAACAACTATGGCATTTGACGACACGCAACAGCACTTGAGCAAGCGACTACGGTGCGCAAGTCCAACTATCTACCATACAACAGGTAATAGGATGTGTCCAAGGCAATATAAGGCTGCAAGGGATATCACGGGTACGAAAACTAGAGCATCGCAACACAGATAGCAATAGATCAACAGGAGGGAATAAATACTATAAAAGTAAGATAGGTAGAAAGGGGGAGATGCTCGCCTGAAAACATTGTCGAAGGTTCAACCAAATATCGGGGCGAAGCTCACATCCACTCAACGGCCTTATCCGCGAAGAAGCAAATCACTAGAATAAACACCGGATGCAATATTTAATACAACGGCAGAAGATCGGGCATGATGCATGTATGATGCATGGCATGGTAAAGGTGCAATGCGATTAGGCCATATTAAGCGGAACCGGGGTCCCGACAATTAATTATATGGTTCAAATTATTTATCTACCCCGCAAATTAAATGTCGTTTTAACAAGGCAAGATATGACAACGGTTCGATGCACAAATTTAAACGAGGCCAATATAAGACTAGATTTGTCCCCATATGGGCCCCATATTTAATTATGAGGTGACTCGGCATAAGGCCCCCAAACCACATGATAAGTATGCATGCATGACCAATTAATATGCGACAAGTTGTATTATATTATAAAATAGGGTTTCGGGAAGGGGTTCACACATTAGGGGTCTCGACGATCTTGGGGTTCCGGGGGTTCGGGGTTCGACAGGGTCCAGGGTTCGACGGTAACGTTCTCGGTCTCCGGGATCGGTCTTCGGATCTCAACATGGCCGATCTTGGTGACGATCTTGTCCGATGGGGATCTTGGTTCAACCTCATCGCGGTCTTCGGGTCCGAGGGAAGTTCATGTCGTACCCGTGTCGACGACCTTGGCGTTCAGGGGGAGTTCCCGGTGTCCCGAGGAGAAGATCTTGGCGTCCGAGGGTTTCTCCGCGTCCGTGGTGCGTCCGTGATGTAGATCTTGTCGGTTCCCTGTCGGAGGCCTGCGGGGTTCGACGGTGTCTTGGCGTCCCCTGAGGAAGATCATGTCGAGCCATCGGGTTTGGTTCGGTCTTCGGTTCTGAGGTGGCGTCATCGGTGCTCCATGAACAACTTGCCGTACCGACGTCACCGGATCCTCGGCTTGGCATGCATCACCCCTCGAGCACATATCGGCGTACTTGGGGTTCCGATGAAGATCTTGGCGAGGGGAACTTGTGGTTTGCTGGTTGTCGACACACGACATGGCATGGGTGAAGATCTCGCGGTGGCATCCCAAGAAAAACTTGGCGTCGAGAACCCTTGTCCGGCCACGAGTACACGACACCCGCACAACTCACAGACACAAGGAGTACATGCGTGTGCTCGCGTACTGCGCAGGCTTGAGGCCGTACCGGGCGGAACGCGCAGCAGAGTACCGAGCCTGGGGCGAGGTAGGGCCGGCGGCGCCGCAGGGCGACGATAGCGGGCAGGGCGCGGGTAGAGGTTGGCCTCAGACTGTTGACGGAGGGGCCTCGCCGACCGAGGCGATGCAGGCTCGGGTCGCGGGGGACTCGGAGCAGGCCCCCAAGGTGGGGTCCATGTGGCGACGCGCGGGCCTCGAGCTCCAGGCAGGAGGGGAAGGTGGTCGCCGGCGGACGGCGGGACGCAGGGGCGCGGTGCTCGGGGTGGAGCCGATGATGGCGGGGAGGAGGACGGCGGGGACGAGGTGGGGCAGACGCCGGAGGGGGAGAGGAAGGGCGCGGGGCTGCACGTCGGCGGCAGGGCGAAAGAGAACGAGGTGGCGGGGCGGCGCAGCGTCTGGGGCGGCCGGTGGATTCAGCGGGCGAAGCGGCGACCGGGCGGCATGGCCGAGGCGGAAGAGAGCGCCGGGGTCGTCGGAGGGGCGCGGCCCGGAGGAGGGACAGCCGGCGGAGGAGCGCGGGAGACGGAGGCGGGAAGGGCGGCCTTAGAGGGGTGGCTCGGCCGAGCTTGAACGGGCGGGGCGGGCGGCTGGGGAGGTGAGCGGGGTTGGGCGCGTCGTGAGGTGGGTCCCGGGCCGAGGGTTGTCAGGCTGGGTCTGGAGAGAGGTGGTGGGGCCAAGGCGTGGGTCCCAGGTGGGACCAGTGTGGACCAGTGCGGGTGGTGTTGTGTGTGTGTTTTGTGTGCTGCGGGCAGGTGGAGAGAGGAAGGAGAGAGGAAGAGAGGAGGGTTTAGTCTAGGTGGCATAGTCTGATTGGCTAGGGGGGGAAGGGTGGTGAGGTGTCGAGAGGGGGTTGGTTGGGGTGAGGTGGCCAGAGGGGTGGGTAGATAGGTTGGTAGCTTTAGGATTTAGAGGGGGCTAATTAGGTGGACCGTTTTAGGTTCTGGGGGTGGTCGTTCGGGTCGGGTCGGCCCGTTCGACTGCCCCCACTAAAATAATTTAATATTTTATTCATTTTAAATGCACCGTTTGCAAACCGTTAGTAGACAATCAAAATAATCCGGAGACCCGGTTTTGGTGTTTGAATAAAGATGGGGGCGTTTTAGAGAAAACAAAACGGGCTTTGCGAAAATAGTTTTAGACAAACAACACATGATGATGACGATGCAATGCACAAATTCAACGCGATTTTCTAGTAGTGGTTTTGCGGGATGCCACACTTAACCCAAGCCTATACCCTTTCTTAAAACACTCTATCTCTCACATATGTCCCCAAACACAAAACCTGGAGTTTTTGGTCGAGGAGGACCGGAGTCTCTGGTGCACTTGCACCGGAGTCTCCGGTGTAGCCCGAGTCTCCGGTCCAGACGGTTTCTGCCACTTAAAGGGAGGGGACGGGGTGAACTAAAATAGCAGTTTCATTCATCCACCCCCGTTCCCCTCCCTCAAACCCGTCGCCCCCTCCTCCAAAAGTCCTCCCTAGAGTTCAAGAAGCCCTCGGGGTCCGCCGTGCCACCGGCCGACCTTCTCCTCTCCTCCATTGGGTCATTCCCACCGGTGGAATCGATCCCATGGACATATCTGGTACCTCTCCTCCTCTTTTTCTCCTAGGGTTCATCTCTAGATGTGTTTTTGAGGATTGGTGTTGTTTTGTCCATTGGAATCACTTGTATGCGTGCACTTTGGTACTTTAGCCTCGTTGCATTGCCCGATCTATTAGAATCACCCCCACCACCAGCCTCCCATCTCATGCCCGAGCCTCCCGACCGGAGATTTCGGCCTTAGGGTCGGAGACTCCGGTATGAGCTGCGGAGACTCCAGTGTGGGGTGACTCAAAAAGGTTCAGTAATGCATCAAAGCTCTTGTGCTGCATCTTTGGGACATATATGCTTACCTCCATGCTATCTCCCTCACTGCTATTCACAGGTGATGGTTCTCGTCGTCCTCCTCGCACCAAGGCCAAGTTAAGAAGGGACAATCCTCTCTATGATGAGTCCCACGGTCAGTTTATTGTGCCCCTTCCAACCGGAGGCAGCAGGCTCATGATGCAACATATATGAGGAGGGAACAGGAAAGGACTGAGCAAGAGAACCGTGCCAATAAGGCCAAATATGAAAATATTCAGTCTTTGGCCCACATGTCAAAGAATGAGTACCGTGAGCTGCGGAAGACTGATTTCTATGACTTTCCACGTACCATCGAGGATCCTTGTTTCTGGAGGAATGAGCAGGCTGTGTTCATGAAGGATGTGTATGGTGTTCTCATGAAATCACCCGTGTGCCCCCAGAAGTTCATGAGTGTTGAGCAGCTGAGGCTCAGCCCCTACTTCAATGGCGCGTTGTGGATTTATGAAAAGTTGGGGCTGTTCAACTTGATGGAGCTCCGTGAAGACTACAACATCACACTTGTGCAGCAGTTCTACGCCACTGTAGTGTTTGGATCTGACCAAGACAGGACCATGACTTGTATGACTGGCACCACCCGCTGCTCAGCTACTTTCTATGACTTTGCTAATGTCATCTTCGAGACCTTTTTTTAGGGTACATCTTCGAGACCTTCCATGGCCTATCCACTCCTGTTGGGTTGCGCATGCACTCAGCGGCTCTTGGGGAGAACAAGATGAAGCTTGCACCTTTGTATGGCAACGAGGGCGTTGTAGGGGGGTCCAAGGGACTCAAGCCCCTCTACAACCTAATGTTGAGGATATTCCGTCATACCATCTCACCAAGTGCTGGGAATGATGATGCTATTAGATGTGGGCTGGTCAACCTACTCTATCATACCCACCGGATTTACAATGCTGGCCCCGAGGCAGATGCTAATCCTATTGATGTGATGGACTTCATATTTGAGGAGATGTTACATGCCATTTTGTACAAGAAGTCTCCTCCTTATGCACCACTGGTTATGAGGCTCATCAACTCCAAGGAGCATGATTCCCCACTTGGCTTGGCTCCCAATCTCACTAAGCACACTCTGGTTTCACTACAGCAGAAGGGGCGCATGGGGCCTCCTCCTAGGTGTCACTATGGCAATGAGGATGAGGAGATGAATGAGACTGAGACGGCCCCCTCTCCTCCTAGATCTTGGAGGAAGAATGCCTCCAATGCACCTATGCTTTCCATGACCCGTGACTATGTACATGAGAAGGTCAAGAAGGCCACTTTCTGGGAGAGGACCCTATGTTGCATGAATGTAGACATCCGTAAGAAACAACATGCCTCCTACCAAAGCAACCGGCGCAATGAGAAGCTCCTCAAGGAAATTAAGGCTCAGGGTGAAGAGGATGATGAGGAAGGATAGGGTGAGTACAATGGTGAGCATGGTGCTCAGCCGTCCACAGAGTCAAATCACACTCTTTCTTTTGGGGCATGGAATGCCCAACATGACAGCTTGGTGGACTAGAAGACTTTTTCATATACAACCTCTGGATACGGGTACCAGGGTACCTCCTCTTCTCGCCCTCACGGCAAAGGGCCTACAGTCCCTGATGATGATGATGACGATGACTATGATGAGGGTGGTGAGGATCAGGACTCGGATGAGGATGACGAGGACTACTGAGTGTTGGGGCGCTAGCTTAGGTCTTTTCCCTTTTCGGCATTTCGATGCCAAAGGGGGAGAAGACATTGTCATCGATTTGCATGGGCTTGGGCTTTGGATTTGCTTTTATTTGCCTTATCTGAACTTCGTGTGTTATTTGCCACTTATGTGTGTGACTATGTGATTGCGCTTCTAATATTGTAACTCATGTGATAACTATGTGTATCTTTGATACTATCTATCTTGCATGATTTGCTTGTTTACCTTAATGCACATAGTCAGGGGGAGCTTAACACAAATTATTCCATGCAAAATCACTTGTTGTCATCGAATACCAAAAAGGGGGAGATTGAGAGGACATTTACTGTCATAATCACTTTTGGTGTTCGTTAACAACAAGTAGATCATTTTACAGTATGTTACTGTCTACATGTTGTTATAATGCTAAGTAAAAAGGACCCTTACACTATGGAAATATTCCTGCAAGTTTGACATGTTTCTGGAAATTCCAGACCAAAGTCTCCGGTGTGGAGCGGAGTTTCTGCAGGAATCCCCAGAGGGGGAGTCAGGATTCTGGCTGGGACAGTCTGTGAGGGGGTCCAGAGCAAGGTCCGAAGACTACTGCGGAGTCTTCGGTGTGAGCCTCAAACCGGAGTCTCCGGTGCCGCTGGACCGGAGTCTCTGGCCCACTTGGCTCACAAAAGGGCTCGGTCAATCAGTATGTTGGTCCGGAGGTTGGTCCGGAGGCTGGTCCGGAGATGGGCCAGAATCTCCGGTGTAGACTGGAGTCTCCGGTGGGCAGGCCGGAGTCTCCGGTCTGACTTTTCTCCAACGACCAGAAAACGGTTCGTGGAGGGGGACTGCTTATAAATAGGGGACCTTATCCCCTTCCTCCAGCTGCTCGACCCACTCAAGAACACTAACCCCATTTGAGCCACCAAATCAACAAGATCTCTTCATCCAACCATCCAAAGTCATTGATCTTTGGAGAATCGAAGGAGGAGGCCTTGATCTACAGCTTCACCAAGAGAGATCTTCATTCCACCCCCATTCACTTGAGGGCCTCCATGCTCTAGTGTTTCTTTGAAAACCCTAGCTTTGATTTGGTTCTTACAAGCTTGTCTTTGATTGTTTTGACAGCTTGCTTGTATTTGAGAGCCTCCAATTAAGTTGTGGATGTGTGCCCCGAACTTGTTGTAAAGGTGCCGGCTTTCACCTCGAAGGTTGCCGATATAGTGGAAGGTGAATCGAACCCCTTGGGGTGAGGTTCATCGGAGAACAAGGGATGCCTCTCGTGGCGTTGGTGGTTTGAAACCACCCCCTCTTCAAACATAGACGTACTTCCCCTCAAAAGGAAGGAACTACGGGAAACAAATCCTTGTGTCTCCGCGTCCACCACTTTGGTTACTTCTATCATTTACCGCACTTTACTTACTTGTTCTTGCTTAGTGTTGTGCTAGTTAATGATTGTTTGACATATAAGTAAATTCACCTTAGTTGCATAATCTAGAGAATTTACCTTTCTTGTCAAATCCTAATTTGAAAAAAAAAAGAAAATTTGAAGTAGCACCTATTCACCCCCCTCTAGGTGCCCATACGATCCTTTCACCAGCCCAAAAGTATGAATCTTCTGGTTTTTAGTATATTTTGAGATACCTCTTTTGAGCCTATGTATTTCCTTCTCAAGAGCGTTTGCCATGCTCCCTCCTTGGTTAATAGCTTAAACAACCATTTTCCCAGTAGTGCCGTATTTTTGGCCTTGAGATCATGGATCCCAAGCCCCCTTTGGTATTTTGGATACTTTATTTTCCATTCGGCATCCATCAGTATACGATCCAGTTTCTCGTATGTAGGCATCAGTCTATTATTAGCCCGAGTGTATTACCTCTGTGTCATACTGACCTCTTTGAGATTGAAGCTGTCAATGATGGCGTTGAATAAAAAAGCCAGTATCCGTCAAATCGGTCATTATTTTTATCTTGCCGAAATCTTAAGATATTAAAATATCCTCCTATAAGTATAGGGTGTGGGTTGTCCTTGGCAAGATTGACCAATTTGCGGAGAAAAGCCGCTTTGTGCTCATCCTAGGCCGTACCATGACAACTAGGCTCCATATGAAATGATCGGATTTATTTTATAGATGGAATTTAATATGAAATTCCCCTACCAAATAATCCAATAATTCCAAAACAGAAATCCATACACCAAGTAAAATCCCCCCGGACCTGTCACGCGGAGGTATCCATTTTTAGATTGATTCAATGCCACATGAGAGGTGATCTAGAATATGCATTGGAAAATCTCGTTTACCAGATTCCGTGATTGAGATATTAGCGAGATATTACATACATGAGGGTATACGTACACAAGTTGTATATATACATACATACGGAGTATGTATATCTTGGATATGTATACTTTAGGTATATATATAGCTAAGGTATGTAATAACTTGAGTATATGTAATATGTAAGTGGAGTATGCATAGATTAAAAAAACTTGAGTACACATATAGTAACTGGACACCATGTTTCACCATGTCAGGAACTAGTCAATATATTAAGGATATATACAAAGAAAGACACACAAAAGACCCTGTGCACCAACATGATGTCAGGAGCTAGTCCAGATACTGTTGGGGGGATGACCCCGGATAGGTTAAAGATGGGGAAAGACGAAGGTACGATCCCCCTCTGGTTTCCGAGTTACAGTCTAAGTCGGCCGAATCCTGTAGAAGTCGGCCGACATATGGAGGCGAGAGACCCGTATATGTATATTAAGACATTACCCAGCCGAGATATCACGTAAGTCGGCCGGGTTAGCCTGAGTGATCTTGATGCAGGTGAAGGACGATCCGAGCTATGCGAGGAAGGACCGAATGATATGAAGCTTGCAGGAGAAGGAGAAGCCTGAAGTCAAACCCTAGCTTGCAGGAGAAGGAGAAGGACCGAATGATATGAATCTAAGCGGAGCCAAGCGCTACGGACAAAGGCGCAGAGCGACAGAGAGGCAGGAGGAGGTCACGGAGGTGACAGTCCAGAAGACCGAGGCGCACATGAGGGGCCCTCTGGAACCTTGCCGTCGTTAGAGGGGCGACAGGGAAAGGGGGGCGCCGAACTACTATATTGGGACAAGCATATTCCTCGAATATGCTTGCCACGCCAGCCCTAGAGGAACCCAGGGCTCTCCTTTATAAGGAGAGGCTTGGACTCAGAAGGGGGGATCGACTGAGGTTAGAGCCGTTAGGTTGGAAAAGTTATTCTCTTCTCCCTGTATACAGCTCAAGGAGCACTTGTAGCCCAAGGAAGAAGAAATAAAGATCTTTGCCTTAGTCTTCTGTGTGTAGAATCAACTACATCTTCCCTCCCCAGATCCCTCTAGCATCTATTGGCCCCATACTTTAGCCTACCCATGGCATCTGCCGTGATACCTCCACGACTGTTGGCGCCCACCGTGGGGCCAGCAGCGGTGCTAGCTGGAGTTATGATCCGGACGGGAAACTTCATCAACACGGGCGAGCGCGTTGTTTCTGGCTTGGTACAGAGATTTGGTCTCTGTGACTATATCAGCGACAATGCAGGGAGCTTCAGGGGGAAAACTCCCCCGCGTAATGGTGTCTTCATCAGCCTGGGCGAGCACAAGGTTTACGTCGGCGTCGACATCTCCGGCGTTTATCCTCACCGAGTTGTTGTTGCAGGAGAGCCACCTCTTAACGCAGCAAGCCGTCCGCCCAGAGCACGTCCTGCAGGCAGCGTCGAGGTGATGGTCGCTGCCGGAGTGCAAACAGGAGCAGCAGCAGCCGGGTCAAGCAGGGAACCCGCCACAGGTGTACAAGGCGCACCCAGGCAGACCGCACCACAACCCACCGAGGTAATCCCGCCAGTGACCAACCCGACCGAGGTGCAGGACACCACCCCAAAAGCACCAAGAGTAAGAGGGCCACCTCTGGAAAGGCCAGAGAACATTCTTCAGGCGACCATAGAAAACTTGACTACACCTGTAGCGCCGATACTTGATCCGGCAAATGCTCAGGCTGAGTTAGAAGAAACCAGGCAAAAGTCTTTGGTAGAGGCCAAAAGGTATCGGCCTTGGGATTCCCTGAGCAGGACCACGAGAGAATATGCCAAAGCTAATAAGCGATGTCGCACCAGCCCGGGTGGACGAATTAAGATTAAGGGAAGAACCTCATGGATGATATCAACAAAGATCATGATGCTCATAGGGCGAATCGGTTGACTTAGGTTTGCGATGCACTTCAAGAAGAACGAGAGCGCAAAAGCCGTAGCATTGGAATTAGAGGGGTTGACCGGGGAAGCCCGACAGAAACAACAGGAAAGAGTGAATGAGCTGGTGCGCATCGCGAACCAGCAAAACGAAGAAATGCTCAGAACAAACCCGGAGAGGCCGGGGGCCTCGCGAATGGTTCACTCGGCAGGGGCAGCACCTGCCTTATCCGTGGCAGCAGCATCTTCACCCGGAAATAATGCACGAAGGGACAAAGCAGTAAACTCAGGAAAGAGGAACAAGCAAATTGTTCCATATGATCCGGCAATGGCTGGAAAGGCAAATGAGAACAGAGGCAATGTGTAACACCCTCAGAATCGGACCTATGCAAGTTTGGGCAAAATTCACCAAACCCGCATAGAAACGATTCAAAGGTGCCCACCAGGCACTTTCGTGCGGGTGGAAAACGAAGTAATAACATTACACAACAGTCCTCGATGGGACCCAGAGTAGATACATATAACGGCTCGATGAGTCAAGAATAGATATAATATACAAAGATCCAAATCACCTTGAAAGCGATAGAGCGCCCCCTTCAGACAAGATGCAAATGGGGCTAAGAGCCAAGCATAACCAATGGCGTCCATAACCCCGCCCAGGCTGGCGGAAGGATAACCCCGCTAACGGTCGATCTCAAACCTGCTTAACAGGGCATTGACAAAGGCAGCGAAAACAAAAAAGAAGTCGCTCTTGAGGGAGGCGAGGCCACAGGCTAGTCGTCGCCTACATAGGTATGGTGGACTGAGCGCAACAGCGCAGCACGAAACAAACTATGAACTCACACGGTTGGCAGTTTTACTACTTGCAGTGTAGTGCAATTACTAATCGACATGATAGCATGAGATACACCCAAAACCCAAAAGTTGTTGGTACAGTCACACACAATGGGTCGCACTCCAAACAAGCAATTGTGGGCGGTATTAATTAGCCATTCCATTCATTATAAGTCAAATTTATATATCCGCGACACGGCTTTTCGTAAAGAAATAGGGTTCGAGGAAAAGGTCACATTAGGGGTCTCACGCGATCTTGGTTTAGGGGGTTGGTGGTGGTCTCCCGGCCGGGTTCGTTCCGTTTCATGTGTCCGAGGCACACGCGCTCTTTTCGGCGTTCTCTGCGGCCTTGGTTTCATGATGAAGAACTGAATGTGTCCGGGTTTCGGTCAGGGTTCGGCTTTTCCGTCGGGGCGCGGGCGTCGATAACCGCTTTGTGTCGCGGTTGCCATCGCGTTGATCTCATCGTTAAGGTCCGTATGGGGTGCCCGCCTATTTGGGGGTGGCGGCGGCGAAAGTGATGGCGAGCGAGGCAGCGAGGCGAGGCGTTGTGTGTTCTCGGGCTCTTCTGGTCGTTCGGAGGTGACTCCGCCGGCGGACTCGGTCTTGATGGTCCGTGTTCTTTGTGCGGTTATCGGCTTTCCTCTCGGGGGGGTTCGTGGGGTCCAGTCGCTGGGTCCGGGCGCGCGCTGGTGTGTTCACACGGCCATATGTTCACACCACATACACGCCAGTTCACATGCACACACACACATACACACACCAGTGGGCCTTAGAGCAGGAGGTGGCGGGCCCAGTGGGGACTGGTGGGCGGAAACGAAGCCGGGTTGGTTGCGGGCTTGCGGGGACCTGAGTGAGGAGGAATGAGGGAGGTCGGGCGGGGGGAGGCAGGGGGGGAGCGATGGGGCGGCAGCCCGGAGGTGGCAGATGAGCTGGCGGCGGCACGCAGCGCGGGCGCGCGGCTGAGGCGCGGCAGGGCCTGCGAGGGCCTGCGGGCGGCTGGGCGAAGCTCTGGCAGCCGGGGCAGCGCAGGGCAGCGGCGCGTGCGCAGGGCTTGGGGAGGGGAGGCTCTGGCGGCGGCCCAGCGCGCCAGCGTCGGCGCTGGCAGGCTAAGGAGCGCTCGCTTTGACGGCGCTGGGCTCAGCGCAGCGCGCTGAGCGGCGACGCCGCCAGGGCAGGCCAAGGAGGAGGCGGGCGGGCCCGGAGGCAGGGGCCAGCGAGGGCGGAGCGGGGGCGCCGGCGGGCGCAGCCGGCCAGTAGCCGCAGCGGCCAGAGAAGAGAAGGCGGAGGCGAGGCGAGGGCGGCAGCAGGAGGGAGAGTGGGGCGAGGCGGAGGGGCGGAGGAGGAGCTACGCCGAGGCGGGAGAGGGAGGGAGGCCTGAGGTGGTGGAGGGCTGAGCGAGAGGGAGGGGTGGAGTGGCGGAGGCGCAGAGGAGAGCGCCAGGAGGCCCAGCGGGCCCACGCGAGGCGGCTGAGAGCGCAGGACGAGGGGCGGTGGCGAGCTGGCGCTGGAGCGGAGCTGCGGTGCTTGGCAGCCGGCTGGATGGCGGGAGGGGGGGGGGCGCGTGTGGGGGTGGGGAGGCAGGAGGCGCTGGGGGGCAAGGGAGAGAGGAGGGGGGCAGGGAGGGAGGGAAGAGGTGAGGTGCGGCGGCAGGTAGCGTGGTGGGTGGGAGGTGGGGGCGAGCGGAGGCAGCAGGGGTGGGGGGAGGCGGGGGGCGGCGATGAGGAGCGAGGCAGGGAAGAGAGAGGGGAAGGTGAGGAAGGGGGCTGGTGGGGAGGAGGAGGCGGGGTGGAGGAGGTGAGGAGGCGAGAGGGGTGGGGGAAAGGCAGGTGGGGGGTGGAGGGGCAGGTGGTCGTGGGCGTGGCGTGGTGTGAGAGAGAGTTGTGGGAGGGAGAGGGTGTCGATTGGGTGGGGAGAGAGGGAGTGGGTGAGGGTGGCGTGAGTGTGTGGGTCTGGTGAGGGGGAGGGGAGGGAGGGTAGAGGGTGTGTGGATTGGATTTGTGGAGGGTTGTGGTGGGGGTGCAGGTGAGTGGGTTATGGTATGAGGCGGTGATGGGTTGGGGACTGTTAGGTGGGAGAGGGGGTGGGTTTAGATTTAGGGCGACCCGGCTGGGGTTGGATTTATAAATAAACAAAAATTTGTTTAATTAATAAAATTTCGAATATAATTATTAATTAGAAAAACAAAAGAATTAACCTGGCTTTTTTTGATGTTAATTTTGGAAAAACAAAAAAATTGAAGCGACCATGCACTTATTCAACATTTGGGAAACAACATGTTTTGATTGCGATGCAATGTAAACATAGTTGCGGCAAACAAAACATGATTTTGACGGAGTAATGCACACACACGCTGCAATGTAGTGGTTTTGCGGATACACCATTTGACGGGACTAAGGATGGACGGTGGATCGATCTCATGCTGAATCAAGGAAGGTCGGATGCCACACAATGCAAGCCGAGGTAATAGTGGGGAGAGGAACCATGACCGTGTGGAAAAAGATGGCGGAAGCCGAGGCAATGGAGATCTCGGCAGAAGAGAACCCGCAAGAGGCAATCATGAGAACAATACCCCGGTCGAAGTAAGAAGAGAGCTGCCGCTCAACCCGCAACCAAGGCATGAACCCCGGCAGGAAAGAGAAACAAGGCCAGCTCGCCACCATCAAATTAATGAGAGATGCAATGATGGTTATTCCGAGATGGAGTATGCGATCCATGGCGGAAACAACCACTATGGGGTACAAGATAGAATTCTGTACAGGGATTTGCCATCAAATGATGCAAGAGTAAAGCTGGATCGGCTATACCGGTCCGAATTGTTGGAAGAACAGGGTCCACCAGGGCCGACATGCTTTGGACCACGGATCATGGGCGAACCGCATGCAAATTTTCAGCTAGCAAGGGGCACGTATAATGGGAGCACCAAACCGCAGGACTGGTTGATTGATTATGCCCTTGCTGTGAAAATAGCGGTGAAAATCACGATGGGCGATGCAGTGCGTACCACAAATCTTGGAAGGACCAGCCAAGGTGTGGCTGAATAATCTACCAATAGGCGTATCAACTGGCTGGATTTTGAGGAAATGTTTGTCATCAACTTTACCGGACATACAAGAGGCCAAACAGGCCTAACAGTTAGCCATGTGCAAGCAGAGGCGAATGAAACAAATAGAGAATTTTTAACTCGGTGGTGCAACCCGAGAAACTCATGTGAAGGGTTATAGAATGCAAGCAATAGCTTGGTTCAAGCAGGATGCCGCTATGGCGGCGTGTTGTGGCAACGTCGCTTAAAGAGATATGCCACCACACCTGGCGAAACTATCAGAATAGCAGACTCCTACGCATTAGGGGACCCTACGCAACCAGAATTAATGTCGGCGGATCATCGCGAGCAACGGGACCATTATGTAAGAGATTTGGCCGGGTCATCCAGGCGCAGTGATTTCAGAGGAAGAAGAAGAGAAGAAAGGCCGGATTATAGATATAATTCGGCCCAAGTGGCGACAGTAGCACAAGATCAGCCGAGTCACGGAGCAACACAACGGCAGAAGAATGGACCTCAGCAGTGGACACCAAAGAATGAAGGAAAAAGACAGTGGACCCCAGAACAAAAGAAATAGTGGCAGGAGAGGCCGAAATACACGTTCGAATCCATGTTATATCAGCCGTGCAAATTTCACACGTCAAACCCATCCAGGCCAGCCAACCATACGACTCGCCAATGTGCATGGATGAAAAATGCAATGGGGAACCCCGCAGGAGTTCAGGCACCCCATCAAGTACATCGACATCAACCACAGTTGATCGGAGCAAATGCTGACAAGAATCGATGTTACCGCCTCCTCCGAGAATGCGATAACTCGGATTGGAGACGCGGTACATCAAGTGATGAACCAAGTCCAGGATGGAAGGGCGAATCCGGCGAATCTGGACGCATTATTACAGAACATCATCGGTCTTATTGCGTGTTCTAGCGGAACAACAAGACAAGCGAGTGTGCTGTGCCGGCATATGGAAGTAAATGCGGTTATGCGGCGTACCAAGATATATGCCTTGGTCGGATCAAGAAGTAACTTGGAGCATAAAGGATCATCCCAAGATAATGCGAATCTGGGTCATATGCACTTGTATTAGACCCAACATTTGTTGGACCGAGCATCAATGTGAAGTTCTCAAAAGTACTCATTGACAACGGAAGCAGTATCAACATCATGTACAAAGATACCATGCATAAACTCGGAATATCGCAGAACATGTTGCAATCCACGAGGAACACTTTCCATGGAATAGTGCCAGGACTTTCATGTGAACCCATTGGTAAGGTCCGAGTGGATGTGTTATTCGGCACAAGGGATAACTGCAGAGCAGAAAACTTAGAGTTTGAGGTGGTGGATCTAGAAAGTTGCTATCATGCTTTACTCAGCCGGCCAGCATTGGCCAAATTCATGGGCAATTGTCATGTAAGTTATCTGAAAATGAAGCTACCCGGACCACAAGGAGTAATAACAGTGGCAGGGGATTACAAGAAGTCAATGGAGTGTGCTTCAGCCGAGTCAAATTTGGCCGAATCATTGGTTATAGCAAGAGAAAAGAGAAGGATTCAAGAAGTAGCAGCCCTCGCTCAGTCGGCACAGCTGAACATGCCGGCGCTAGCCAACCCGCATGGCAGTGTCTCTTTTCATCCGACTAAAGAAACGAAGAAAATTCAGATCGATGAGCAATTCCTGGAGCGTGTTGTTACTATTGGTGCAGGCCTGGACGCTAAATAGGAAAGCGAGCTCACCAACTTCCTCCGTGAGAATCGGGACATATTTGCATGGTCAACTCAAGATCTGCAAGGTGTTCCGAGGGAGTTGGCTAAGCACTCTTTGAACGTAAGGCCAGGAGAAAGGCCGGTGAAGCAACCTCTCCGCCGCTTCGCCGAAGACAGGAGAAAAATAATAGGAGATGAAATAGCTCGGCTCCTCGCGGCCGGGTTCATCATGGAGGTGCTGTATCCGGATTGGTTGTCGAATCCGGTGCTAGTAGAGAAGAAGAAAGATGATCCCAATGTAGCCATTGTATGGCGAATGTGTATCGATTACACCAACCTGAACAAGGCGTGTCCAAAAGATACTTTTCCATTGCCTAGAATAGACCAAGTCATTGATTCGACCGCTGGTTGTGAGTTATTGTCATTTGTAGACGCGTATTCTGGTTTCCACCAGATACCGTTAAATCCGGCCGATCAAATAAATATCGCGTTTATTACCCCGTACGGGGCTTATTGCTATCGCACAATGCCATTCGGCCTGCGAAACGTAGGAGCGACATATCAGAGATGCATGCAAAAATGTCTACACGATCAGATAGGAAAAAATGTACAAGTATATGTAGATGACGTGGTCATCAAAACCAAGGAAAGCAAAATGTTACTGGAAGATATACGACAGATTTTCGCGAACCTGAGAAGGTTCCGAATGAAGCTTAATCCAGAAAAATGCACGTTTGGCGTGCCAGCAGGAAAATTACTCGGTTTTCTTGTATCTAGCCGAGGTATAGAGGCCAACCCAACAAAGATAAAGGCAGTAGAAAGAATGGAATTGCCAAGATGTTTAAATGATGTACAAAAATTCACGGGTTAGCTGGCCTCGCTTAGCCGGTTTGTATGTCGGCTAGGAGAGAAGGAGCTACCACTCTATCAGCTGATGAAGAAATCAGTTAAATTCATTTGGACTCCACAAGCGGACACCGCATTTCATGAGTTGAAAAAGATGTTGGTCACAACACCAATTTTGGCTTCTCCATTATCAAAAGAGCCTATGTTACTCTATGTAGCGGCTACTAACAGAGTAGTGAGTGCTGTAGTCGTAGTGGAACGACTTGAAGATGGTAAGTCGGTTCAGAGGCCGGTGTATTATTTAAGTGAGGTGTTATCCACTTCAAAGCAGAATTACCCACATTATCAGAAGATGGCTTATGGGGTATATATGTCGGCGAAAAAGCTTAAACATTACTTCGAAGAGCATCCCATCAAAGTGATCTGTGAGGCGCCCATAGCCGACATATTGAGCAACAAAGACGCAAGTGGCCGAATAGCAAAATGGGCAATCAAGTTGTCACCATACGCTCCACAATTTGATAGGAGAGATGCAATCAAATCTCAGGCGGTCGCCGACTTTTTCGTGGACTGGGCCGAGGTGCAGTATGAGCCACCATTGCCAGACCCAAATTATTGGACTATGCATTTTGATGGTTCCAAACTAAGGAATGGTTTGGGGGCAGGAATAGTGTTAACCTCGCCTAAAAGAGACCAACTGAAGTATGTGCTACAAATACATTTTGCTGCATCCAACAACGTAGCCGAATATGAAGCACTGGTCCATGGATTTAAAGTAGCAAAAGAAATTGGCATACGCCGAATCTTGTGCTATGGCGACTCGGATCTGGTAGTCTGACAAGTCTCGAGGTTTGGGACGCATTAGATGCTAATATGGCTTTATACATTTTTCGTGCAAAAGATCGTGGATACTTTGAAGGATGTGAATTTCACCACATACCTCGAAATGAAAATGATGCATGGAAACGTTGTCGAAACTAGGATCAACCCGGCAATCAATTCCTCCGGGTATTGCCCTGGAACACCTCAGGAAACCTTCAATAATCCCATCACCAGAATCCGAATCTATCTTTATCCCGGCAAATTCAACAGAAGATAACACGCCGATGGAAGTAGATCAGCAATATAACTCGGAACCCCCCAAGATGAGGACAGCCGAAGTAAGCACAATCATGGGGAAAGCCGAGATAGGTATGTCGGCAGAAAACATGGAAATAGACAGTGAGGTCACACCAGAAAAAGTCACACCGCTATGGGCGCAACCCATATTCTCTTACCTAAAAGACTCGATGTTGCCGAGTAATGAGGTATTAGCTAGACAAACTATAAGGAGAACAAAAGCTTATACAATCATAAACAATGAGCTATATAAAAGAAGCGTCACAAGCGTGTTGCAGAAGTGTGTGAGTTTGGCAGAAGGTCAGGAGATCCTCCTAGATATACACCAAGGAGAATGTGGGCACCATGCCTCATCTCGTGCCTTGGTAGCCAAAGCATTCAGGCATGGATTTTATTGGCCGACGGCATTGAAAGAAGCAAAAGAATTAGTTAAAAAATGCAATGGGTGTCAGAGATACGCAACCAAAATACACATGCCATCGGCCGAGTTAAAAACAATCCCCATCACTTGGCCATTTTCTGTATGGGGTTTAGATATGGTGGGACCATTTAAGCCGGCACGAGGAGGAATGACCCACATATTGGTTATGGTGGACAAGTTCACAAAATGGATTGAAGTGAAACCAATAAAAAAATGCGATGGGTCCACAGCAGTGAAATTTCTCAAAGATATTATCTTAAGATATGGGTATCCGCACAGTATCATTATAGATAATGGCACAAACTTTGCAGAAGGAGCCTTCGCCAGATTTTGCAGAGAGAAACACATAAGACTAGATATTTCCTCTGTGGCTCACCCAGCATCTAATGGGCAAGTGGAAAGGTCTAATGGACTGGTGCTATCAGGAATAAAACCATGACTTGTCATACCGTTGCAAAGTTCGGCAGGATGTTGGATTGAGGAACTCCCAGCCGTACTATGGAGCCTCAGGACTACTCCGAATAGATCAACAGGTTATACACCATTCTTTCTGGTATACGGGGCAGAGGATGTACTTCCAGCCAACATAATGCATGACTCGCCAAGAGTTACTCAGTATACAACCTCGGAGATAAACGAGATAGCTCGGCAAGATACTGTAGACCTGCTAGAAGAAGCCAGAGAACTGACACTATCACGATCAGCTATTTATCAGCAGAACCTGCGACGATATCACAACAAGAAGGTGAATCCAAGGGTGTTCAAAGAAGGAGATTTAGTCCTTCGACTGGTGCAACGCACGGCCGGCATGCACAAGTTGTCACCTCCATGGGAGGGACCATTCATTGTGAGCAAAGCATTGCATAACGATGCCTATTATCTAATCGACGCTCAGCCCCCCAGAGGGAACAAGGCAGACAAAGCTAGCGAAGAAATGAAGCGTCCGTGGAATGTAGCTTTGCTTCGACCATTTTACTCGTAGCATTGTATCTCAAGGTCAAGAACCAATGATGTATTAAACCTCGGCACCCAGAGCAGTGACTCGGGGACTGCCATATGTTATTTCAATTTCATGTTATGTATTTGAACCTCGGCACCCAGAGCAGTGACTCGAGGACTGCCATATGTTATTTCAATTTCATGTTATGTATTTGAACCTCGGCACCCAGAGCAGTGACTCGGGGACTGCCATATGTTATCTCAATTTCATGTTATGTATTTGAACCTCGGCGTCCAGAGCAGTGACTCGGGGACTGCCGTGTGTTATTTCAATATCATGTTATATATCTGAACCCAGAGCAGTGACTCGGGGACTGCCATATATTATTTCCATTTCATACTAAATATTTGAACCTCGGCATCCAAAGCAGCGACTCGGGGACTGCCATATGCTGCCCCAATTTTATGTTGAGCACTACCTGACGAATACCGGTATTGGTCTTATATTATTTCTGAAATTTGGTTTACATATTGAAATTCGGCGCGATAAACAGTGATTCAGGGATTGCCATATATTGTTCCAAAGTGGTAGGCAACCTCTGTTCAGAAAAGATCAATATTATATGATATTCAGAGCTCACGCCTAGACTACTCGGCTAAACCACGAAAAAACGAAGGCAAGGATACATCTTAAAATCAGGAAATTCCGGGCCATCAAAGCAAGAACTCGGAGGAACACCCACTTAAACGAAATGATAGCAACTACAAGCGTATATGTCACAACAGTACACGGCAAAAGAAGTTCAAATCATACAGAGAGCAGACAAATGTTTCGCGTACATCATACGCCCGGCATGCCAGGGATAAGAAATAACTTAAGCGTTGTTCGCTGGAGAGGCAGCAACTTGGTCAGGCGCTGGGCACTCCGACGTAGGAGGAACTTCGACCAAGGTTGCCTCTCCCTCCATAGACCCAGGTGCAACTTCAGCGGAAGCCCGAGGCTGCTCAGGAGCATCAGTCTGTGCAGTTGAATGACCAGTACCTTTGGAGGAGGACCGCGCATCGTCGTCACTGTCCGAGCTTGAACTGGAGCTGCCAGATGTGGCCGAGTCATCCTCACCCTCCCCTTGCTCAGCCGAATTGTTATCCGAGGCATCCTCAACTACGACCTCCTCATCCGGGTTTGTAAGAAAACTCGGCCCTTCATTCCAGGTATGCACGTCGGCATACTCGACGAGTTGGAAGGCGCGAGCTTGCCGAAGAGCGATGAAAGTGGGATCTTCAACCCAACGAGAACCATTGCACAGATTTCTCAGGATATCAAGAGAGATGTCTTCGTACCATGACATGATGACAGTAAGGGCCATATCAGCGCCAGCACGCCCGGCTGATTCCCTCCAGAGACTTAGTTGCCTCTCAGATGCCATCAGTCTTTTTACCAGCAATTCGACCTCGTTCATATCAGGAGTCCCAGAAGTGTTCGGCCAAAGAACGTGGTAAGCTCGAATAGTTGCTTGCACCAAATCCCGGCCCATAATTTTCATTGGACCAACTGCAGCACCAACAACAACTAGAAAATCCTCCATTGAATACTCTGAGTCAGCGGCAACAGGAACACCTCGGCGCACACGAGCTGCAAGAACCGCTTTAGAACTCACAGGCTTGGCTTCGGGAAAATGATCTGCGCAAAACACGAACGTGTCAGGTGGCAGCAGGGACAAAAAAGAAAAACATAATTCGGCCGTGCTAAGAAGCTTACGATGAATGTAACTCATCATTATCTGAAGGTCTTTGGCCCAATCAATCTTGCTCTTCTCAAAACGAGCAAGTTCCTCGCTCAATCCCTGGGTTTTCAGTTCGGCAGCCTCGAGGAGTTCTTTATTCTTCTGCAGCTCCAAAGCTAGCCGATTCTTCTCCTCGGAAAATTCCTGGTTGACCTTTTCTAGTTCAGATTTCTGAGAGAGCTTAAGGGTATCCACCTCATCTCGCAGGCGAGCTATTTCATCATCTTTTTCTTGTAGCTGCACCGAATGAATATCTCCTTGTTCTAAAAAATGCAGCATCACGTCAGGCATGGGCGTGCAATCTTGGTGGGACGCTGCAAAGGTTTGCAACTCGGCTTTACTAAGGCCAAACGCAATAAAGAAGCTTAGCACACACGTTAAAAGGGAAAAGGTGTAAGATAAAAGGGAAACTAACCTTCCAAGATCTTGACTTTCTTCTCAAGACGAATGTTGAGGTTATTAATATTACCTGTTCACCAAAAAAGTGAGCCGGCATCTCGCGGACAAATCAATAAGAACGTCGAGAATAACGAAAAGTAACTATCGACTTACCAGCCTTTTTTACTACAGGAAGGATTTTCTCATACTTTTCTTCCAGTTTGCGGTGCGAAAAAAGCAACCTCTGAAATTCGGCAGTCCGTCGGTCATGTGCAACCTGAGCAATGGAGCAAAACGATAAATGGATATTCAAAGCTAAATCAGATCCGAGTCAAGCAAAACTTAACTCGGATCTAGGTGGCTGGATATTCAAAGCTAAATCAGATCCGAGTCAAGCAAAACTTAACTCGGATCTAGGTGGCTGGATATTCGAAGCTAAATCAGATCCGAGTCAAGCAAAACTTAACTCGGATCTAAGTGGCTGGATATTCAAAGCTAAATCAGATCCGAGTCAAGCAAAACTTAACTCGGATCTAGGTGGCTGGATATTCAAAGCTAAATCAGATCCGAGTCAAGCAAAACTTAACTCGGATCTAGGTGGCTGGATATTCAAAGATAAATCAGATCCGAGTCAAGCAAAACTTAACTCGGATCTAGGTGGCTGGATATTCAAAGCTAAATCAGATCCGAGTCAAGAAAAACTTAACTCGGATCTAGGTGGCCGAATATTCGAACCCTAGAAATGAAGTTAAATTAAGTAAAACATCATTAAACTTCCAAGCATATAACAAGTTATTTCCTTGCAAGTTTCGGGGACTAGAGCATATAGTAACATCTGGGGAACTAATCTAAACTCCGCAAAACAACAATTACCTCATTCATCTTGTTAGTGTCAAGGATGAACTTGGCGGCTAGATCGAAACGGCCGCTGATGTCGGAAAGCTGAAAGGGCTGATTGATGGGATTACCCTCAAACTGATCAGCGGCATTCCAATTATTGGCATACTCCACCAGCGAGCCGAGGCTGTTCCCACTAGCTGTCCGAGTTAAGACCTTACCCTGGACATGTTGTGTAACCACTACAGCCGCAGGGCTCTTATGAAGAAACAAAATGGGTCTTTGGCGAGAAACGGAGGCTTTGGTAGGCGCAGTTCCCTTGCGCAGCATGTCGGCAATACTCGGCTGAGAAGAGCCGACAAGACCTTTCTGGGAAGAAGCCTTGGTGGCAACAACTTTTCTCGCCTTAGAAGAGGCATCAACAGGAAGCGATACCTCGATGATGGGGACGGTGTCTTTAGGAGCAGCAGGAGTCACGGTCGCAGAAGGCGCCGAGATAACGACCTCTTCGGCCGGGACTGGAGTGGCTGTAGAAACTGCTGGGGCAGATAGAGGCTCGATGGCTGGGACCCACAGAAGGGGCAACGGGTTCGATGAAAATCTCGGAGGGCCGATTGGAATCAATGTCGACAAAAGGAGTTTCAGGCACGTCGCGATGAGAAGGCGACGGGTTCGGAGCTGGAGGAGAGGCATCACGAGCAGGACTGGGAATCCTAGTATCATCGACGGGCGGAGGAGACGGCTGCCGAATCGGGCGGCTAGTCATGCTAGGACCGCCGGCTTATGAGCGAATTGCAAAAATAAGAAAGAAAAAAGAGTGTCGGTATGAAAAACAGAGAGAGTAACAAGAAATATGAGCAAAAGGAACTTACCCGGTGACCCCAGGCATAGTCTTGCGCCTGGGAGGATTCGGAGCGGATTTCTTCGTTCGTTTCTTGGGGACCGCCTCTGAGGCACTAGCAGGAGCCCCGCGTTTCCCCGAGGTAACAGGGGGTCAAGAAGCAATAGGCTCGGCGTCGTGAACCTGACCGGCCGGATTAGCTGGGAAAGTAGAAGCCGGAAATGCATAAGAAATAGGCATTGCGGCAACTACCTCAAGAACTTGGACCTCGTCCGAATCACCTTCCTACTCGTGCGCCGAGGTCTTGCCACGAGCTCGAGCCGGGGCAGGGTCCGACTTAGGGACGAACTCTTCCGAGTCCGGATCACCAGTATCCGGGGTGCTCCGGTCCGCTGGCCACGGAAGCAACAAAACCTCGGCATCCTCATTCTTCTGCTCTGCGAACCTCTGCAAGACGGGAAAAAGAAAGTTAGCGGAATCCATTACGAAAACAATGGAATAGCAGAACGTTATTGATTAAGCTTACTTCGGGAGGCGGACGATTGCGGGTGAACGGTTTCAATCCCCAAGCCCAATACTCAGGCATCTCCGTCTTAAAGATAGCTCGGACACGCTTATAGATAAGGTAATTGTCCAGCTCCACGGTTGAGACTCGGTTAGGGTCAAGAGGACCGCTCATGTAGCACAGTTTGTGAGTCCGCTTTGTTGGAGATATGCCCAAGAGGCAATAATAAAGTGGTTATTATCATATCTTCACACTTATGATAAATGTTTACATACCATGCTATAATTGTATTAACCGGAAACATTAATACTTGTGTGATTTGTAAACTAAAATAAGAGTCCCTAGTAAAGCCTCTTGTTAAACTAGCTTGTTGGTTAATATATGATCATGGTTTCCTGATCATGAACATAGAGATGTTATTAACAACAGGATCATATCATTAGGAGAATGATGTGATGGACATACTCCTATAGTTAAGCGTAGCATAAAGATCAAGTCATTTAATATAGTTCATTTGTTATAAGCTTTCTGATACATAGTAACCTAATTCTTTCGACCATGAGATCATGTTAATCACCATCACCGGAAGGATGCTTTGATGACATCAAACACCACACCGTAACTGGGTGGCTATAAAGGTGGCATTGAGTGTTCGGAAAGTATGTGTTGAGGCACATGGATCAAGAGTGGGATTTGTCCATCCATATGATGGATAGATATACTCTGGGCCCTCTCGGTGAAATGTCATCCAATTAGCTTGCAAGCATGTGACTGGCTCACAAGGGATCACATATCACGGGAACTAGAAAAGAGTACTTATCGATGCGAGGTTGAACTAGGTATGCGAGATACCACGATCAAAACCTCGGATAAGTAAACTATCGTGAGACAAAGGGAAATTGGTATCGTATGTAAGTGGTTCATTCGATCAAAGTAATCGTAGAAATATGTAGCCATATGAATTTCAGATTCCTCTATTGGTTATTGTTAGGAGAAGTGTCTCGATCATGTCCGCATAATTCACGAACCGTAGGAGACACACTTAAGGATTCGACGTTGTTTTGAGTAGTTATGGTATTATGAGAAAGAGACCGAATGTTGTTGAGTCTCGGATGGGATCCGGATATCACGAGGTGATCCGGAATGGTCCGAGAATAAGATTCATATAAGGAAAGTCCGTTTGAGTTCGGGAATGATTCCGTGTTTTCATCGGAATGTTCTAGAAGGTTCCGGATTGTCCGGCACTCGGGAGGGTACATGAATGTGTCATTACATATTGAATGATTGCATCATGTACTAAGTGTTCTTGCTGTTCCAAAACTGAAAAGTCAAAGCCAGTTTGAAAGTCAAACAGCTAAAGCAGAAGCTGAAAACAGAAAGCTGTGGGAAGCGAGAAACTGTGGGAAACAAGCAAGAGGTGGTTGGAACCGACTTGGGGGAGGAGTCCCTCCAAGCAGGCGCTCCAACCAAGGCCGACTTGGGGAGGGACTCCCATCCCCTTGGCCGCCCCTCCCACCTATAAAAGGAGGGGCAGGGCCTCCTCCTCTAGACACACAAGTTCCTATCCTCTAATCTCGGGTTTAGAGCCGTTTTGGTTTAGAGCTTCTAATTGCTCTAGCCTGCGGTTTAGAGCCTTCTAATTGGCGTGTCTAATCCCTAGACCACTAATAGATCTCTCTCATATGTAGGGTTCGCAGCATAGAAAACAAAAAATTTCCTACGATGTGAACTATATACCAAGATCTATATATACTAGATACAAACAACGGGCGGATGTATATCCGTAGAGAACATACCCTTGAAGACTGACAAAGCTTAACGAGTTCAACTCGTGGTTGATGTAGACGATCTCTTGCCGATCTCAAGATCGAGAGGAAGTCCTAGCGCCGCAAATCAGCAGCGCATCCGTGCTCGCACACACGTTCGAGGCACCAAGCAACCTCCGCCTCCTCGCTCCAGCGATGCAGCGGAAGCACAACTCTTTCTTGCCGAATAGCCACCGGGAACATGTATCTCGCTAGTCCGAGACCATGGGGGATTAATTCTAGAGGGGGAGAGAGATCCTTCACGAGGAGGTGTAAGAGACAAGTGAGGAGGAGGGGCTCCTTTTATAGGAGGAGGGGGGGAACCCCAAGGGGGTGGCCGGCGCATGGGGGCTGCCCCCTTGCCCTCCCCTCTTCATTTGGGTGGACACTCCACTCACAAAACTCCTCTAAATTCCCTCCACTCAAAAGTCCACTCAAAAATCCCATTAAATTTCCACCAAATTTAATGCAAACTCTCATTAAATAAAACTCTTTTATTTTATTCAGAATTTTGTCAATTACTTTAATGACAAACATTCACAAATAACCCCTTGCTAGAATTCTATTTCACATGCATAACCACTTTATGCAATTTCACCAAAACCTTTGTCGGTATCTAGTGAAATAAATTCCTGCGCTTGTTCATTCTTTCGGCATGAAACATTTGCTCCAATTGGATGTCGGTGTCTCTTAAGTGTGTCACCCTACGGTTCGTGAATAATGCGGACATGATCGAGACCCCTCTCAGATCAATAATCAGAAGCGGGATCTGGAGACCCATACTGACTCCCACATATTCAACGATGACTTTCTTGTGATCGTCGGAACCTTTTACGTTAGTATCTTAATCCCTTTGTTTCACGATATATTACATGTCCGAGATTCGATCATCGGTATCTCCATACCTAGTTTGATCTCGTTACCGACATGCACTCTTTTCTCGTTCCTGTGATATAACATTCTAGTGATCAAATCACTTGCTTGCAAGCTAATCAATGTGATATCACCGAGAGGGCCCAGAGTATATCTATCCGTCATCGGGATGAACAAATTCCACTCTCGATCCATGAGCCTCAACATAACACTTTATTAGTTCTGAATCCATCTTTATAATCACCTGTTCGGTGTGACGTTTGATGTTATCAAGAAACTCTTCCGGTGTTAGTGATTGACATGATCTCATGGTCTAAGGATTAGGATCACTTCGTAAGTTGTTATAGCAATATAAACTCAATGACTTTGATTGTAATGCTATACTTCGGATGAATGTTCATCACATCATTACACTAATGTTGTGATCCCATTATTAACAACATCCAATGTCCATGATCAGGAAACCTTGATCATGTTGTTAATCAACGAGCTAGTTTATGAGAGAGGCATAACTAGGAACTTTCTGTTTGTTTATTAAACACACATGTATTAACGTTTCCGTATTAATACAATTATAGCATGCAAAATAAACATCTATCATATACTTGGAATACACATAATAAACACTTTATTATTGCCTCTCAGGGCATATTCCCTTCAGTCTCCCACTTGCACTAAAGACAATAATCTAGTTACATAGTGATAAATCTAACACCCATTGAGTTCTGGTGTTGATCATGTTTTTCTCTAGGGAGAGTTTTAGTCAACGGATCTGCTACATTGAGATCCGTATGTACTTTACAAATCTTTATATCTCCATCCTTGACATGCTCGCGGATGGAGTGAAACCTGCGCTTAATTTGCTTGGAATGTTTGTGAGACCTTGGCTCTTTGGCATTGGCAATGGCACCATTGTTGTCACAATAGATCACCATTGGGTCCAACGCGCTTGCCACAACTCCTAGTTCGGATATGAACTCCTTCATCCAAATCGCTTCTGGAATACGAAGCGACAACATATTCGACCTCCGTTGTTGATCCGCTACCACAGTTGTTTGGAGCTCCTCCAACTAACCGCTCCGCCATTCATGAGAAATACGTATCGGATTGAGACTTAGAGTCATCCGGATCGGTGTCAACTAGCGTCGACATAACACTTAGCGACGAGCTCTTCTTCACCTCAGATACAAGAAACATATCCTTAGTTCTTTGTAAGTACTTAAGGATATTCTTGACCGCTATCCGATGTTCGAACGGATCCGATTGGTACCTACTATTCAAACTAATAGCGTGTGCCATATCCGGTCTTGTACATAGCATGGCGTACATTATAGAGCCTATAGCTGAAGCATAGGGACTTTGTCCATTATCTCTCTCTTTCTTCCGAAGCCGGACTTTGAGTCTTACTCAATGTCTTGCCTTGCAACATAGGTAAGAACCCTTCTTACTTCCGTCCATTTTAAACTTCTTTAAAATCTTATCAAGGTATGTACTTTGCGATAGCCTATTAGGCACCTAGATCTATCTCTATAGATCTTTATGCCTAATATGTATGACGCCTTCACCTAGGTCCTTCATTGAAAATTTGTTGTTTAGATAACTTTTAACATTGTTTAAAAGTTCTATATCATTCGATCAATAATATGTCATCCACATATAATATCGAAATGCCACATTGCTCCCACTCACTTTCTTGTAAATACAAGCTTCTCCATAAGTTTGGACAAATCCAAACTCTTTGATCACCTCATCAAAGCGGAGATTCCAACTTCGCGATGCTTGCTTCAATCCATAGATGGATCGCTGAAGCTTGCACACCTTGTTAGCATCCTTAGGATCGACAAAACCCTTTGGTTGTATCATATACAACTCTTCTTCAATATTACCATTGAAACGCGGTTTTGACATCCATACGCCATATTTCATAATCGAAATATGCAGCCATTGCTAACATAATCCTAATCGACTTTAGCATCGCTACGGAGAGAAAGTCTCATCGTAGTCAACTCCTTGAATTTGTCGAAACCCCTTTGCGACAAGTCGAGCTTTATAGATGGTTACATTACCATCAGTTTTCCTTTTGAAAATCCATTTGTTCTCCACGGCCTTTCGATGTGAGGTAATTCCACCAAGTTCCAAACTTGATTTTCATACATGGATACCATCTCGGATTTCATGGCTTCTAACCATTTGTTGGAATCCGGGCTCATCATCGCTTCTTCATACGCGGGGTCATTATTTTCATCAACCATGAAATTCATGACAGATTTCCGTCTGACTCGGGGCTGCAGCGTCTGTTTGACTGCGAGGTTCGGTAGTACTCTCTTCGGAGTTTCATGATCATTATCATTAGTTCCCTCTTCAGCAGTGGATCCAACTCGGAACAACTTCGCTGCGCTACTCGCCATACTTTGAAGAGAAGGTTCCACAACCTCTTGAGTTCTACCTTCCGACTACTCACACCTTTCATGAGAAACTCTTTCTCTAGAAAGGATCCATTCTTAACAACAAAAACCTTGCCCTCGGATCCGTGATAGAAGGAATACCCAATAGTTTCTTTAGGGTATCCTATGAAGACACATTTTTCCGCTTTGGGTTCGAGTTTATCCGGTTGAAGTTTCTTCACATAAACATCGCATCCCCAAACTTTAAGAAATGACAGCTTAGGTTTGTTTCCAAACCACAATTCATACGGTGTCTTTTCAGCGGATTTAGATGGTGCCCGATTTAAAGTGAATGCAGCAGTTTCTAGTGCATAACCCCAAAATGACAACGACAAGTCCGTCAGAGACATCATAGATCGAACCATATCTAATAAAGTATGATTACGACGTTCTAACACACCATTTCGCTGTGGTGTTCCGGAGTGTGAGTTGTGAAACAATTCCACACTCTTTCATGTGAGTGCTAAACTCGTAACCTAGATACTCACCTCCACGGTCGGAGTAGAAATTTGATCTTTCTATTACGATGATTTTCCACTTCATTCGAAATTCCTTGAACTTTTCAAAGGTTTCGGACTTGTGTTTCATCAAGTAGATTTAACCGTATCTACTCAAATCATCCGTGAAAGTAACAAAATAACGATATCCACCTCGTCGACACACTCATTGGACCACATACATCGTAATGTATGATTTCCAATAAATCGCCGTTCCATTGAACCGGAACGGCGTTCTAGTCATCTTGCCCATAAGGCATGGCTCACATGTATCAAATGATTCATAATCAAGTGATTCCAAAAGTCCATCCGAATGGAGCTTCTTCATGCGTTTAATGCCAATATGACCTAGAGCAATGATTACCACATATGCGGATATATCATCATTAAGTTTAATCCTTTTAGCATCAACATTATGAATATGTGTAACATTATCATTGAGATCTAACGAAATAAACCATTCATCATCGGTGCATGACCATAAAAGATTTCATTCATATAAATGGAACAACCATTGTTCTCGATTTAAATGAATAACCACTTTGCATCAAACATGATCCAGATACAATGTTCATGCTCGGTCAGGCACCAGATAACATTTATTTAAGTTTATGACTAATCCCGACGGTAAGTGGAGGCAGCGTTCGGCGGCGATTACATCAACGTTGATCCATTGCCGACACGCATCTTGACCTCACCTTGCTAGCGGTCGCTTGTTCATGCCCACGATTCGAGTTACAAATATTAGCAACCCAGGTATCAAATACCGGTGCTACTGCGAGCACTAGTCAAGTACACATCAATAACATGTATATCATATATACCTTTGTTTGCCTTTGCCTTCTTATGCGCCAGATACTTGGGGCGATTGTGCTTCGATGGCGATCCCTTACAATAGTAGCACTCGGAATCGGACTTAGGTCCAACTCGGGTTTCTTTTGGTAGCGGCAAAGGCTTGCCGCCCTTACTTCCTTCCGTTTTCCCTTCTTGTCTTTCTTGAAACTAGTGTTCCTATTGATCATCAACACTTGATGTTCCTTTTGATCTCCACTTACGCTTTTAAGCATTGTGAAGCTCGGGAGAGACTTCTTCATGCCTTGCATATTATAGTTCATCACGAAGCTCTTATAGCTAGGTGGCGGACTGCAGAACACGATGGATGCCTAAGTCAATGGGAATCGTTATTCCCAAGGACACAAGCTTATCGGCGTAACGACATCTTGAGTACATGCTCACTAACGGAGTTGTGCTCTTCCATCATGCAGCTAAAGAACTTTTACAAGCATTGTAGCTCTCTACATGACATGCGTGTCGAAAATCATTTTCAACTCACCCATTGTATCAAATGCATTGCCGTTTCGAAACGCTTTGAAGTTCGGCTCTAGCCCATACAATATGCCGCAATGAACTAAGTTGTGGTCCTCTGTAGTCGATAGACATTCTTCTCTCCTCGTGGGCATCATCAAAGGTGGGGGCCTAACGCGCTTCTAGCACATATTGCTTTTGTGCGTGAGAGGAGAATCCTCAAATTCATGGCCCATTCAAGAAAGTTGCTACCGTTGTCGCTAGTTTCTCTTTCTCCATGAACGCATTGAAATTAAAAGCGGTGGTGCCATCTACACAGAATTTGTAAAGTTTAGACTAAGTGTATGATAGATCGAGTTCAACTAATATATATTACGAATGAACTCCCACTCAAAAGCGACATCCTCGTGTCCTTTTGGTGATTACATGAACCAAATCCACTACACCAAGTCCGATCATCACGTGAGTCGGTATAGCTTCAAAGGCGAGCATCAAATGGGCATCATATCAACTATATGACTCATGCTTAACCTTTGGTCTGTTCCGAGGCCATGTCAGACATGCTAGGCTCGCCAAGTTAGAACCTTAGTATTTGCGTGTGTGTGTTTTACACCCGAAATATGGTCGTGGATCCAAGAACACCCGATCATCACGTGATGTCTTGGAGCGACGAAAACATAATCGGTGCATACTAAAGGAAGAACACATTCTTATCTTGATATTTAAATGAGGGATCATCTTATTATGCTTAACAAAGCTCTAAACAAGCAATATAAGATGCAACCAAACATCATATGTTTATTAGTGAAATTATATGGTTCCCGCAGATGATCTCTATCATGTGCATCGTGGTATGATCACTATCATACCTATATGTGTAAATCCAAGGTCTATGGATTTTACACGCTATGTGTGTTGTAAGAGTATCATCTCATACTTTTACTTACAACACTACCATATCATAACACTAGCCCAGCAACAATCTAAACTAGACTCCTCTAATTTATCCATTGCAAGTTTTACGTGGCTTAGGGCTTTCGAGATAGAACCGTTCTTACCTACGAACATGAACCACAACGAGGATAATCAAATTGTTGACAACTCGCTTGCAAAATAGATATTGACTATAGTAGGAGAGACAGACACCCGCCAGCCACTTATGCAAACTAGTTGCATGTCAAGCGTGGAACAGGTCTCATGTGCGAGGACATGTAAAGTTTGTCCGGGCCGCTTCATCCCACTATGCCACCAATATCCAAAATCACAACAAAGGAGCAACAACATGATAATCATCGCCCACATACTCATATGTGTACTACCCGTGTAAAGTATCTACGCATAGATCCGGCTCTGATACCACTGTAGGGTTCGCAGCATAGAAAACAAAAAATTTCCTACGATGTGAACTATATACCAAGATCTATATATACTAGATACAAACAACGGGCGGATGTATATCCGTAGAGAACATACCCTTGAAGACCGACAAAGCTTAACGAGTTCAACTCGTGGTTGATGTAGACGATCTCTTGCCGATCTCAAGATCGAGAGGAAGTCCTAGCGCCGCCAGTCGCATCCGTGCTCGCACACACGTTCGAGGCACCGAGCAACCTCGCCTCCTCGCTCCAGCGATGCAGCGGAAGCACAACTCTTTCTTGCCGAATAGCCACGGGAACATGTATCTCGCTAGTCCGAGACCATGGGGATAAATTCTAGAGGGAGAGAGATCCTTCACGAGGAGGTGTAAGAGACAAGTGAGGAGGGGCTCCTTTTATAGGAGGAGGGGGAACCCCAAGGGGTGGCAGCGCATGGGGCTGCCCTTGCCCTCCCTCTTCATGTGGGTGGACACTCCACTCACAAAACTCCTCTAAATTCCCTCCACTCAAAAGTCCACTCAAAATCCCATTAAATTTCCACCAAATTTAATGCAAACTCTCATTAAATAAAACTCTTTTATTTTATTCAGAATTTTGTCAATTACTTTAATGACAAACATTCACAAATAACCCCTTGCTAGAATTATATTTCACATGCATAACCACTTTATGCAATTTCACCCAAAACCTGTTTGTATCTAGTGAAATAAATTCTCGCTTGTTCATTCTTCGGCATGAAACATTTGCTCCAATTGGATGTCGGTGTCTCTTAAGTGTGTCACCCTACGGTTCGTGAATAATGCGGACATGATCGAGACCCCTCTCGGATCAATAATCGAAGCGGGATCCGAGACCCATCTTGACTCCCACATATTCAACGATGACTTTCTTGTGATCGTCGGAACCTTTTACGTTAGTATCTTAATCCCTTTGTTTCACGATATATTACATGTCCGAGATTCGATCATCGGTATCTCCATACCTAGTTTGATCTCGTTACCGACATGCACTCTTTTCTCGTTCCTGTGATATAACATTCTAGTGATCAAATCACTTGCTTGCAAGCTAATCAATGTGATATCACCGAGAGGGCCCAGAGTATATCTATCCGTCATCGGGATGAACAAATTCCACTCTCGATCCATGAGCCTCAACATAACACTTTATTAGTTCTGAATCCATCTTTATAATCACCCTGTTACGGTGTGACGTTTGATGTTATCAAGAAACTCTTTTGGTGTTAGTGATTGACATGATCTCATGGTCTAAGGATTAGGATCACTTCGTAAGTTGTTATAGCAATATAAACTCAATGACTTTGATCGTAATGCTATACTTCGGATGAATGTTCATCACATCATTACACTAATGTTGTGATCCCGTTATTAACAACATCCAATGTCCATGATCAGGAAACCTTGATCATCTTGTAAATCAACGAGCTAGTTTATGAGAGAGGCATAACTAGGAACTTTCTGTTTGTTTATTAAACACACATGTATTAACGTTTCCGTATTAATACAATTATAGCATGCAAAATAAACATCTATCATATACTTGGAATACACATAATAAACACTTTATTATTGCCTCTCAGGGCATATTACCTTCATCATACTCCACCATACTCGCTCCGGCTTAAGGCGAAGCCCTGCGGGATCTCCCCTCTACTTTCGGTACCACGCCGTTGTGCTGCCGGAATCGCGAGGAGAGTGCTACAACCTCCGCACTCTGGAACAAGGAGAGGAAGGTCTTCGTCGAAATCTGAACGTGTGACCGACTACGGAAGCTTAGCATGGCCGGAAGGATCGTCTGCGATCTTGAGATCGGCAAGTGTCGACTACATCACCCACGAGAATCTGCTCGTTAACCGCTTTGGAATCTTGAGGGTGAGTTCCTCTATCGACTCGTTGCTACAATATAGTAGATAGATCTTGGCTTGTTTGTGTGCATGCGGTAGAAATTTTTGTTTTCCATGCTACGAACCCTCTGATGGTATCAGAGCCGTGTCTATATGTAGATCTGTTGCACGAGTAGAACACAATGGTCATTATGGGCGTTGATGTTTTTATTGTCGATTGCTTCTTGTGTACTTTGCATCTTGCGGTATGTTGGGATGAAGCGGCCCGGGCTAACCTTACATGACATCGTTCATGAGACTTGCTCCACGCTTGACATGCAACTTGTATTGCATAAGTGGCTTTGCGGGTGCCTGTTTCTCCTAGCATAGTTAAGATCCAATTTACAACGGGTGATTAACAATACTAGTATCAATGTTGTGGTTCTTATTCGTAAGTTAGAACGACACTTATCGAAAGCCCCAAACCACGTAAAATATGCAAAGAAAGTAGAGGCGTCTAACTTTGTTTTGCAGGGGTGTGCAGTGATGTGATATGGCCATGATTGTGATTATATATGATGTATGCAATGTTCCTTATTGTAAGTCGGCAACCGGCAGGAGCCATATGGTTGTCTTTAATTTCTGTTAAGACCCGCGTGTCTATTCAAAGTAGTTGTAATAGTTGAAGCCGGTGGACGACAACCATGGAGAAGCATCATTGACCTTGATGCAATGTCGGTGATGATGGAGATCATGTTCGTGCTAGAAGATGGAGATTGAAAGCACAAAGAAGAAAGGCCATATCATATCACATATTATGAATTGCATGTGATGTTAATCCTTTATGCATCTTGTATTGCTTAGTAGACGACGGTAGCATTATAAGATGATCCCTCATGCACATGAATTTCAAGTCATAAAGTGTTCACCCTTAGTTAGCACCGTTGCTAAAGCTTGTTGTTTCGAAGCACCACGTGATGATCGGGTGTGTTAGATTCTACAAGTGTATACAATGTGAGCAAGCCAGAATTGCTCATGCGGAAACTAAGGTTTGATCTTGACGAGCCTAGCATGTACAGACATGGCCTCAGGAACACGGATTACCGAAAGGTAGAGCATGAGTCATATAGTAGATATGCTGAACATGTTGATTGTTCGCCATTGAAGCTATATCAACTCTCGTGATGATCGGTTTTCATGTGGTGGATTTGGTTCGTGTGATCACTAAAACAATGTGAGGGATATTGTTTTGAGTGGGAGTTCACCTAGATTAATTTAATTATTAATTAGAGCTCAATTTATGCTCAATTTATCATAAACTAAATCAAAGTGAATTTGCATAGTTGTTGTAGTCATTGGCATCCGTTTACCACCTTGCGCTTAGTTATAATTGAGATGATAGAACTATAGAATTCTGGTTAGTTACTTTACGAACTGGTATCGTATTGTTTTGAAGTGTTAATCTAAAGTTTAAAAGTCCTATTGCAAACTTTCAGTAAGTTCCGGTTACTCCATGAAGTTTAATAATTAGTATTAAATCAAGAGTAACAATTCCAAGTGTTAGTATATAAGTATCATTTTTGTCTCCATGATTCTTGATATTCTAAGGATTCTCTTAATATCAAGGTTATCTAGGATCTGAAAGAGTTGTTTCAGAAACCATGATGTGTGGAAGATATTGTGATATCTGAAACGAAGTTTTGGTTGCAACATGATAGAGTATAATATGGCAAAAGTCATGTTCTCATATTTGATGAGAATTTGCAAAAGGTTGGAGACACTAGTTGTCCTAATCCTCCAAAAGGTTTTGGAGAGCAACATTATACTTGCGATTCACCGTTACAAGCTAAAAGTAGCTTGATCATGGATAAATCCATAATGAGGGTGAATATTTGATGTAGGTAAAATGTTTACTACACCAAGAGATTACTAAAGAAAGGAATTTGAAAGAACACCAAACATTTGATAATGGTGATCTACTTCAAAGTGAAAGTCCAAAGACATTGGTATTTAACTATACACGCTTTGGACTATGTGTCATATGTATGACTCCACTATTGATGTTGATAGATTCTTTCAAACAAGAAAAGGAAATACTGAAAGAGAATCTCATAAATATATGGCAGAAAATAAAAGACTAGAATTGTTCAGTTTAAGTATATAGATGATATACATGTTATGGCTATATTCTTTGCTTATTAAACACTGTGGTTCTTAAGTATTTGATATTGAATTTGTTGGTGTGAATCGTCATACGAAACAACACAATTCATGAACTACAATGGCCTAAGTAACTAGCAAAAGAATATGTGATGATGTTCATCGAGAACAAATAAAGGGTTATTGTGTTACTCGTTAAAACATCAAAGCTTGCCTTCAAGATTTGTTTTATCAGGTATTATGAGAACAAAAGGGTTGTTCAAATAATTGCCGTAATCCATAAAAGATGGATGATTCACAAATCTCGTTGGAGAAATCACATCCATAAAACTAGTGCTAAAAATGTCGAAAGACAAATTGATTGAAAGATCACTTAGGAAGTGACATCGCAGTTTAAATTATATTGGAAAGAAAACATGAAGAAACTCCATATGGATGGAATTTTGGAGTCTATTTGATTTTGATCAAATGACGCTTGTGAAACTTTCCTAGAGATAATTAAAACTTTGTTCATAGGCCAAAAGGGAACGAATGACTAGCTTATTGGAACTTGTACATATAGTTGTACGAAATCCATTATGTGTAGTCAAGAGCGATGGATTTCAACTTCATATGCTTTCTCCAAAAATTTGAGTGAATATATGAATATTTACTTAATAAGGATGAAGTGTGAAATATTTGAAAAGTTCAAAGATTTTTAGGATGAAGTGCAAAATCATTGTAACAAGAATATAAATAGTTTATGATAAGATCATAAAGGAAGATATTTGAGTTACAAGTTTAGCATAATACCTAAGATTTAAGGAATCGTTCCGTGGATTTGCATTTCCCGAAACACCATAAGGGTATGGAGCGTTCGAGATATGTAATTAAACCTTGTTCGACATGGTAAGATCAAAGGTATAATTCATAAAACTGCCATTATATTTTAAAGATTAAAAGCTTTAGAGATTACCGTTTTTCCACTGAAAAGAGCTCCATCATAATCCGTTGAAATGACACCATATAAAGTTATGGTTTGGGATAAAACCCAAGTTGTACTTTCTTAAACAATGGTTTGCTATGCATAAGAAAGATGTTTGCAACCAAAGTCGGATGAACCTGTCTTTGTATAACTGTTGAGTATTCCTCCATAACACCAGAGACAAAAGTGTTTGTCAATTAGAACGTCAAGTTTCTTTGGGAAGGAATTTTTCGTGAAAAGAAAAGTGGGAGGACAATAGAACTTTGATAAGGTTAAAGGAACCTTAGCTATATGTGCAAAGTTGCGCAGCACCGAAAAGTGTTCCGGAGGCAGCAACAATGCTCATGGCTCACGTGCCTCAAAGGTTGTGGTCACGGAGATCTAAGTTCCTATTGAAACAAGTAGATCGGGTAAACAATCAAATACCAAGATTTGAGGGTTGAATCATTATTTGAGAATAATGAACCGACTACATGCAAAGAAGCGATGATGGGCCCGACTCAAGTCAAATGGCTTGAAGCCATAAAATCCGTGATAGTTCCATACACGAGAAATCAATTTTTGAACTTGAAGGACCCCCGAGAAAGGTGTAAGACCTTACAGTTGTGTCTGGATCTATAAATAAATAGACATGGATGTTTTACATCTATGAAATAGTCGACATGTTGGGAAAGAGTTCACAAAATGTTCAAAGGTTGACTATGACAAGATTTGATCTTTCATAGTGATATTTAGTCTAGACGGATTAATGTAGCAACCACTACATATAATTTGTTATATGGTAGTTGAATAAACAAAACAAGTTCTTATAATAGAATCGTTACCTAGGACATGTGCGTAACACGGTCCATAGGGTTTTGTTAATTCAAAAGGATGCTAAAAGCACATGCAAACTTCAATGGTTAAAGTGAGCATCGCGGAGTTGGAATCTTCACTGTGATGAAACTGTTAAAGGAGTTTAAAAGTTCATCAGAGACGATGGAGATGCTTGCATTTGCAAGAAATTAAGTGGGAGCGCTAAGACATGTTTCTAATACATTATGTGGAAGACATATTGTTGATTGGAAATAATGTATCTTTTATTAACACATATTAAGAATTTCATCCCGATGAAAGACTTAGGCAAAACCCAAATATTTGGCATCAATAGACGCTAATATGGTTGTGCCAGAAGCACATAGACGAGATATTGAATGAGTTCAATATAGAAACTACAAGAAAAGGTTCTTGTCGCACAGAAAGGATTGAAAGAGTTCAATGTTGATGATATATTCAAGTGTATTGACGTTTGGTAAAGTGAAACAAATAATCAAGTATAGATTGATACTTGATGTATGAAATCACAAAGAGTATTTATATCAATCATCGTGATATGTACAAATCCAGATATGTCCTATGCTCTAAATGTTGTGAGCATATACCAGAATGATTCGTAAGATGATCATTGGACAATAGTAAGGATATTCTTATGATCTTTTGGAATAACTAAGAGTATAATATTTGTAGAAGTGACAAATAGATGGTTAGTTCATTGTAAAAGTACTACATTGATACTAGTTTTGTCACAAAGTACAAATTAAGTTTATCTCGATCTAAACTAAGGGTGGCACAATATAATGGAAAGTGAGTTCCATAATGGATTTGGATGAGTTCCAAAGTTAAGACATTGTGACTGATACTACAACAAAAGGCTAAGTATATGACTTCTATTTTAGCATCAAAAGAGGGCATTTGTGTCAAGTAGTTTGTTATCAAACTAGGTGTAGTTCACAGTGGGATAATACTATGAAGATATATTGTGCGACAATATTATCAACATGTTTTAACCCCAAAGAGCTAAAGGTCACACCGAAAGACCAAATTTATACAAAGCCATCTCATTAGAGAATGAGTGATGCGTAGAGACGCAAGACATGCAATTACACACGGACTGGAAGTGTCGATCCGAGATCGATTGACCACTAGCAATCGTGTACATACAACCGGAAAGCCATAGGTGTTGAATACACAAAGGTTTGAAACTAGATTATTGACTCTAGTGCAAGTGGGAGACTGTTGGAGATATGCCCAAGAGGCAATAATAAAGTGGTTATTATCATATCTTCATACTTATGATAAATGTTTACATACCATGCTATAATTGTATTAACCGGAAACATTAATACTTGTGTGATTTGTAAACTAAAATAAGAGTCCCTAGTAAAGCCTCTTGTTAAACTAGCTTGTTGGTTAATATATGATCATGGTTTCCTGATCATGAACATAGATATGTTATTAACAACAGTATCATATCATTAGGAGAATGATGTGATGGACATACTCCTATAGTTAAGGTAGCATAAAGATCAAGTCATTTAATATAGTTCATTTGCTATAAGCTTTCTGATACATAGTAACCTAATTCCTTCGACCATGAGATCATGTTAATCACCATCACCGGAAGGATGCTTTGATGACATCAAACACCACCGTGAATCGGGTGGCTATAAAGGTGGCATTGAGTGTTCGGAAAGTATGTGTTGAGGCACATGGATCAAGAGTGGGATTTGTCCATCCATATGACGGATAGATATACTCTGGGCCCTCTCGGTGAAATGTCATCCAATTAGCTTGCAAGCATGTGACTGGCTCACAAGGGATCACATATCACGGGAACGAGAAAAGAGTACTTATCGATGCGAGGTTGAACTAGGTATGCAGAGATACCGACGATCAAAACCTCGGATAAGTAAACTATCGTGAGACAAAGGGAAATTGGTATCGTATGTAAGTGGTTCATTCGATCGCAAAGTAATCGTAGAAATATGTGGGAGCCATATGAATTTCCAGATTCCTCTATTGGTTATTGTTCGGAGAAGTGTCTCGATCATGTCCGCATAATTCACGAACAGTAGGGAGACACACTTAAGGATTCGACGTTGTTTTGAGTAGTTATGGTATTATGAGAAAGAGACCGAATGTTGTTCGGAGTCTCAGATGGGATCAGGGATATCACGAGGTGATCCGGAATGGTCCGGAGAATAAGATTCATATAAGGAAAGTCCCATTTTGGAGTTCGGGAATGATTCCAGTGTTTTCATCGGGAATGTTCTAGAAGGTTCTGGATTGTCCGGCACAAGGGGGGAGGTACATGAATGTGTCATTACATATTGAATGATTGCATCATGTACTAAGTGTTCTTGCTGTTCCAAAACTGAAAAGTCAAACTGCCAGTTTGAAAGTCAACGGCTAAAACAGAAGCTGTGGAAAAAGAAGCTGTGGGAAACAAGCAAGAGGTGGTTGGAACCGACTTGGAGGAGTCCCTCCAATCCGAGCGCCAACCAAGGCCGACTTGGGAGGGACTCCCCTCCCGCCGCCCTCCCACCTATAAAAGGAGGGCAGGCCTCCTCCTCTAGACACACAAGTTCCTATCCTCTAATCTCCGGTTTAGAGCCGTTTTGGTTTAGAGCTTCTAATTGCTCTAGCCTGCGGTTTAGAGCCTTATAATTGGTGTGTCTAATCCTAGACCACTAATAGCTCTCTCTCATACTCCACCATACTCGCTCGGCTTAAGTGAAGCCTCGGGATCTCCTCTACTTCCAGGTACGCGTTGTCTTTCTTGAATCGCGAGGAGAGTGCTACAACCTCCGCTGCCTGCTGGAACAAGGGAGAGGAAGGTCTTCGTCGAGTACCGAACGTGTGACCGACTATGGAAGCGCTGCCGGAACGCAGCGCCGGAAGGATCGTCTACGCGATCTTGAGATCGGCAAGTGTACGACTACATCACCCACGAGAATCTGCTCTCGTTAACCGCTTTGGAATCTTCGAGGGTGAGTTCCTCTATCGACTCGTTGCTACAATCTAGTAGATAGATCTTGGCTTGTTTGTGTGCATGCGGTAGAATTTTTTTTCCATGCTACGAACCCCTACACGCTTCTGGAATGGGCAGATTCGGCTACTGATAAAGGTAGCCATCAGGTCTTCGCCGCATAACCCGGCGCGGATCAGCTCTTTAAGCCGAATCTCAAAAGCCTCAGCCAAGGCATGACTCTTCCTCGGATTGTAAGTCCAATTCACCTTAGAAGGCGGACCAATTGAGAAGGCAGGAAGCCGAATCTTGTCCTCCGTCCCTCTGTTCTTGACGTAAAAGAAGGATTTGTGCCACTTCTTTCACGACTCTAACCCGGTGACACGAGGAAATACGGATTTCCTCCGAGGTGTAATGGACGCTGCCCCACATTGAGTAAGCAATTTCTTGGAAGGGTGCAGAGACTTGTCAGGGACTACGTTAGAATGAATCTGGAAGAACTTCGACCAGACGTGCACGGACGGCCATAGGCCGAAGTATCCCTCCGAGGCGGAGATAAAAGCAGAGAGAGAAGCGATGGCATTCGCAGGAAGATGATGCGGCTGAAGGCGGAAGTAGTCGAGAAACTCTCTAGCAAAATCGCTAAGAGGGAGACCAAAGCCACGTGCGAAGTGTGACATAAAAACTACATATTCGCCCTCCCTAACATCCGGAGAGGACTCGCTGCCGGGTAAGCGACAGGAGACCTCGGCGGGAATCCTCCGAGTTCGGATAAGCCACTCAATCTCGCGGCGTGTAACAGAAGAGACTTGCCACGAGCCTCGCTCGGGCCCAGAGCCAGCGTCATCATCCTCTACCAGAGCACCACTAAAGGAGCTAGACATGGGTTCGCCGGAGAGATCGACGGAAGAAGAGCTGGTGGCGGAGGGAAGTTTAGAGCTACGAGGCCCCGTCGTGATTTTGCACGGGAGCGGCGGCGGAGGAGCAGAGGAACCGCCGCACGAATACAAGATCGAAACGGAGAACTCTAGGATAAAACCTAGGCAACGCGGCCGGAAAGAACTCACCGCGACGGCGGGCTGGCGAAGCAGTGAGGCAGACGGAACAACACGGCGAGTCCTCGCCGTCGGAGTTAAGTGCGTGGCGGAGCTGCAAGGCGCGAAGCAGGAGGAAGAAGAAGGGCACAAACGAGCGAAGGGAAAAGTGAATTCCCGGGCCGTGCCCTCTTTATAATTGAGCCACAAGCGAGGTAGTGGGATCGTGGGTGCAGCGATTGACCGTGTAGATCATGGGTGCGGCACAAGCGACGACGTTAAGTGGAACCGCACCACGCCACACAAGGCGAAGAAGGTTGCGATCCCCAAGGAAAGCGACCTGGCGTCAGAGGCCGGCCAGCAGTACAATGTTAATCAGAGCTCGACAAGAATATTGTAGAGGAACAAAAAACTAGAAGAACAATGATGGGGGTGACACGTAGGACAAGGCGTACGAGAGAAGGAACATGGGTACCTCGAACGAGAAAAAGATAACTCAGAAACGATACAGAAAAATGTGATGAAGCTGATACGACCCGGCTGAAGTTATCGGCAGGGCCACACCAGCTTCGGGGACTAATGTTGGGGGGATGACCCCGGATAGGTTAAAGACGGGGAAATACGAAGGTACGATCCCCGTCTGGTTTCCGAGTTACAGTCTAAGTCGGTTGAATCCTGTAGAAGTCGGCCGACATATGGAGGCGAGAGACCCGTATATGTATATTAAGACATTACCCGGCCGAGATATCACGTAAGTCGGCCGGGTTAGCCTGAGTGATCTTGATGCAGGTGAAGGACGATCCGAGCTATGCGAAGAAGGACCGAATGATATGAAGCTTGCAGGAGAAGGAGAAGTCTGAAGTCAAACCCTAGCTGCAAGCTAGGGAGAATCTGAGCGGAGCCAAGCGCTACAGACAAAGGAGCAGAGCGACAGAGAGGCAGGAGGAGGTCACGGAGGTGACAGTCCAGAAGACCGAGGCGCATGTGAGGGCCCTCGAACCTTGCCGTCGTTAGAGGCGGCGAGGAAAGGGGGGCGCCGAACTACTATATTGGGACAAGCATATTCCTCGAATATGCTTGCCACGCCAGCCCTAGAGGAACCCAGGGCTCTCCTTTATAAGGAGAGGCTTGGACTCAGAAGGGGGGATCGACTGAGGTTAGAGCCGTTAGGTTGGAAAAGTTCTTCTCTTATCCCTGTATACAGCTCAAGGAGCACTTGTAGCCCAAGGAAGAAGAAATAAAGATCTTTGCCTTAGTCTTCTGTGTGTAGAATCAACTACATCTTCACTCCCCAGATCCCTCTAGCATCTATTGGCCCCATACTTTAGCCTACCCATGGCATCTGCCGTGATACCACCACGACAGATACTATTAAGAAGGATACATAGAACAAAAAGACCCTGCTAGACGCATGGAAGGGCCTAACAAATATATGACATCTCTAGAGAGCCTAAATGCAAAGTGCCATCTCTGTATGTTTTCCCAACGAAGAGCTGGGTTTTGGTTGTTTTGGACGGATTCGTCCAGGATTAGCTAGTTCTGGGCTGGTGGAGTCGAGTTAGGCTAGTTGTGGGGCTAATCTGCATCTAATATGCAACTTATGAGATTAATGGTGTTATTACCTCTTCAATTTTTGAGATTTTCCTAATTTTCTAATAAGCGTAATAAACTGAGGTGGAGGAAGTAGCTACTACGCACTTTAATATAATAATTTGACCGTAAATTTGATCAACATTTTATAGTTATATGTCACAAAAGTTATACCGGCTCGGTTTATTAATGTAAAACCTTCTATTTTTCTTGAAAATACATGTATCTAGAAACTTTTCTTGTTTATGTCCACCCATTTTAATATGAACCTAGTCTATTTTGAAATATCTCAAAGGATTTACTTTAGTGAATGGGGGAATACCATTAGAAGCATCTTTTGAATATGAATCTAACGTATATTTTTAAATATAGTTATTGAGTAAATTTATGGTTAATCTTTTTTCTTGACCTACATATTAGCCTAAAACCCGAATGGAGCGAGTATGAAACATTGACTTTTCTAGGAGTTAAAGATTCGTTTCGGAAAAATCGAAACAAAGAGATTACTTCTTATTATTGTTTACAATAAAAAATATTATTTCTTTCTTTCTGAAATAAGTGATTTAGATTTGTCCAAATTCACATATATCTAGACGCATTTTAGATTGTAGATACACATACAAATCTCAATAAATCCAAGTCATTTATTTCAGGACGGAGGGAGAATATTTTCTCTCTCTTATTTTTGCTAGCTTCTGATTTAATTTAATTGACTCAACTTTGTCTAAATCGCATGTATATTTTTTAGTATGTATATATGTATACTCCATTTGTCCATAAATAAGTAGATTTTATCTTTTATTTTAAGTCAATTTTTTAAATTTTTAACCAACCATGGCGCAGATTCTCTGACATGGGTACAGTAAGTCAGAGTCTGACTTTGCCCAAACGGATGCCCTCCATTCTCCATCTCACGTCTGCTATTTCTCTCTGCCCTCTCAACGCACTCTGCCCTCTCAACGCACACGAGTCAGGCCCAGCCCATGTATCAAAGCCCCGTTTGAGACCAGCTCTAGGCAGAGGAGGGAAAACAGAGCATTTTCGCGGGACTGCAGCTACATGAAATATTTTTGGCGCGAGAATGCCTCTGTTCTCATCTCTTATCATCTCCCTTTGCTGTTGGTAATCGAGGGGCGGTCGCAGGCGCTTGCCATCTTCCTCCTTGCAATTCTTCTCCTCTACAGGTATGACGAGCCTATTTCTCCCCTTTCACCTGTATTGAGCAGATTTCCCCTCTTTCACTTGTATTTGTTCACAGAACTGAAAATTTACTTCTATTTGTTCATTATTTGTATAGTATACATTGAGTTCATGCATTCCAATTAAAATTCAATGGAACAACCCAACAAGTAAGTTGCCTATATTCAGAATTCCTTTGCTATGTTTGCATCCAGATTTGTATCAACAAGTAATATTTATTTTGGTGTAGGGAGAATATGATTCCTATTTGGGTACCTCAAGTTGGTCAGAAAATTCAAAATTTGGATGAGGCTTGGTTATTTTGGGTGAACTATGGAGGCCGTGCAGGTTTTGAGGTCAGAAAAAGGTGTACTAATGTAAGTACAACGGATGGAAAGGTAACTTCAGCAAGATATGTGTGTGCGAAGGAGGGTCGTCGAGCAAAAGATAAGAGGGATCATCTCACAAAGAACCCTGTGTTGAAACAAGAACATGTTGTGATGTTCAGATGTGTCTTTCATTAGATCGGGTGGCAGGAAATTATGGAGTGGTAAAGGTAAAACTTGATCACAATCATGGCGTGTACTCGCCACAAACCTTCCATTTGATGTCATCACAAAGAAAGATTTCAGAATTGCAAGCTTTTGAAGTTGAGACCGCCGATGACTCCGGAATAAGGCAAAAAGCTGCACATGAGTTGTCTAGTCACCGAGTTGGAGGACCAATGAATCTCAGCTAGACTTGTCGTGATAAAAAAATCACTTGCAGAGTAGGCGTCAAAGGGAGTTGGCATATGGTCAGGCAGGAAGCATGTTGAAGTATTTTCAAGACAAGATCTCTGAGAACCCTTCTTTCCAATATTCTTTGCAATTGGATAGTGAAGAACATATATCAACTATATTCTGGGCTGATGCTAAGATGTGCATTGATTATGCACACTTTGGGGATGTTGTCACCTTTGACACTACTTTTGGCACAAACAAGGAATATAGACCTTTTGGTGTTTTTGTTGGATTCAGTCATTTCAGAGAGACCGTTATTTTTGGCGCTGCTCTTTAGTTTGATGAAACACGTAGCTCTTTCAAATGACTTTTTGAGGCTTTCCTAGCGGCACACAACGAAAAGCAACCTAGAACCATATTCACCGATCAAGACACGACAATGGAAAAGGCCATTGAGGATGTATTCACAGAAGCATGGCATGGATTGTGCACCCACCACATAATGCAAAATGCCGTCAAGCACTTGTGCAATAACAAAGAAGAATCAAATTCCAAAGATGAGGAAGATGAAGAACGTCATATTCTCTTAGATTTTAGCTCTTATATGTACAACATTGAGGACAAGGCAGCTTTTGAAGAAGCATTTGACATCATGAGGAATAAGGTGGATTCAAAGAAATCATCGTGGCTAGATACCATCTACAAGTTCAAGGACAAATGGGCTGAATGTTGCATGAGGGATGTTTTCACATTGGGAATGAGAAGCACACAATTAAGTGAGAGTTTCAATAGTGATCTGAAAAAACATCTAAAATCAGATTTTGACATCATTCGGTTGTTAAAACATTTTGCAAGGGCGGTGCAAGGAAAAAGAGACAAGGAACTAGATGCAGAATTTGGTATATTAGTCTAAAAGTTCTATTCTACCGAGTTGGCCTCTATCCAATATGTTTATATGGTGGGTAACTTATGTGTTACTGGATGGATAACTTATATATTATGCTATGAATAACTCACGTGTTTAAGGTGAATAACCTTTTGGTCAATTTTTTTCCTCGAAACATATCAACATAGGATCTAATTTTGAAGACCTCGTCGCGACTAATGCAACGGATCTTAAATCAAATAAACGGTTTGATCTATAAGACATTTTAAATTTTTGATATGATTATAAGTTGACTGACAACAACTATAGTTGGTTTTGATCTATAACTAAGTTTGGTTTTAGAGTAGATTTACCGTTTCCTTTGAGGTCTAGTCTTTTTTGAGTTAAAAAAAAAAACGAACGTTACAGCCTTTCCGTTCCGTGGCTGTGCCGCATTTATTTCGCCTCGGATCCTCCTCCCTCCACCGTTTCTTGATTTCCAGGCGTCTCAAATTCCCCCGCTTCCCCCGCCGCCAAACGCAACGATACCACCAGCGGCGGCTATCTTCCCCCTCCTGAAGTCCTAATCTTTTCCATTGCCCCCGCTGATAGGCATTGCTCTGCCAAAAACCTCCCTCCATAGACAAGGAAATGGCGTCGCAACACCAGGCAGGCCCCTCCACGCAGGGAACGGCGGCTCGTGCCCCGCCGCCTGACTCCGTGGAAGGCACCGCCTACCGCGCCACCGTGCAGAGATGCGTACGGCCGTACTCCCTTCTTTGCCCGCCGCCCCCCTCCCCCCGCAAAGCACTGGCCTTTAACGCGTTCCCTTGCTTCTTTTCTTCTTCCTTCGGTTAGGTGGCGCTGGTCGACTGGTGGCTGGTGAGGGGCGAAGACGACAAGATCCGTGTTGCTGGGTACGCCGAGAGGTGAGGCATTGTCTCAAAGGGGAAATTTCTTCTTCTTCTCCCCTTCCCCCCTTTCTCCTTTTCCATCCCCCCTGGGCCCTGCCCCTTGTTGGTGGAAAAAAGATTTTGTGAAGTTAGGTTACTGTCAGGAATCGGTATAGTTCCACGGCTTTGACGGTGTATATATTTATCCGATATAAACGTATTTACATCCCATTCTGTTTCGGTCTGCCATGCCTCAACTTTATTGCTGCTCTCAGGTTTCAGCAATGCTGCCATCGTTGTCCTGACACAAATTCTATTGCTGCTTCTTGTAAATTTGGGCACGAGTTTGTTATCCGGTGGCTTATGTGGAAAACAAACTCAAATATTCAGAAGCTTCATTATACATCATCTTCCTCAGATATTAGCAAGCTTAGTTTATCCTTTGTTTCCTTTAGTATTGTTTTTGCCGTCACGAAGCTAACCAGGCTGCCCACTGCTGCGCAAAGTATTCTTGTGTGCAGGCGGTGTCCTTTACCTGGAAATGTTGCGCCACTGGATTTTCTAGTTCGTAGCCTAGGTGCTGATTGTAACTCTGTTATTTTAAGTTAATAAAGCTCACGATTTCCCTCAAAAAAATTATAATGTGTGTTTAATAAGTACACTGGTTACTTTCAGTCAACACCTATGCTTTTCTAAAAAATTATACGTTTCTTTATGCTAACAAAATTCAAGTAGGAACAGGTACGAAGCTAGAGTGTGTAAAACTTTATCTTTTAATCCATGTATAGATTCTATATGATGTGAATGGAATTAAATTTGTTGGTTTGATGAGCCTGTTATGTTACTCATTTAAAAAACACCTATGAGTAGACTGCACAACATATATCTAAGCCTTATTTACGCTTTGCAATTGTATGTTGCATTGGTAGCCATTTGTAACTTGATATTGTACAATAAAAAGTAACTATTGAAGTTTTCTTTTGGAGATTGTGCTGGTGTCTGAAACCGACATCTAGGTGAAAAAGGACGGGAGTGGGTGGTAAAAAGTAGTTGCTGGGAAACATAAGATTCTCGAAGTACCTGGTTTAAGGAGCCCATGCACCTCTTTTTAAATAGAAGGATTTTACTACCGATGTAACTCCGTTAAACGATGCTGATGATATGTTTACATGTTGTTACATCGTGGGAACATGAGCTGTGAACATGATTCTGGGTTTTTCGAACATCACTTCTCAGCGTTCTGTTCTAAGATTTTATATGTCTAATGCCGAGGGACCTAAACGTTTTTGTAACATCACTCTCAGTGTTCTGCTCTAAGATTTATATTTATAATGCCGACAAACCTATACCTTGATAGTATTTCTCGTGCGTTAACTTATCTACTGCTGTATGTGACTATATCTCCATGAATAAGATTTTTTCCTTGCGTTTTATTATTTGCTTTATGCACTGGAGCAGATAATATTCAAGATCCCTTATAGTGTGAAACCATTTGTAAGCTTTTAAAGAAACAGTTTATCTTGACACTTCATGGCATTAACATGTTGTTGCTCACTCTGCTGATAGGAATCGAGCAGCTCGATTATTCTGTTCCTGTTACATTACAATGAGGCATGCTGATGGTACTCTTGAGACTGCAGATCACAAAATTTTATTAATTAGGGGTCCATTAAATATCCCACAGATGCATTGTAATGGATTTCCTTATGAGGTTTGATTTCTTTCTTCGCCCTTCAGTCTTCACTAGATTTTTCTGTCAACAAAAATGATTGTTCTTAGTTTTGCGTACTTCAAATAGTTTCACTTGATCTATCTTGTTTACCTCTGCCAGTTTCGTTTCGACTTTTATCATCTATCATATTGAAACTTATGCAGGTTTCTAAATACTTCCAACTTGGTTTTCCTGTTCAATGGGAGAGACATGCTAATCCTAACATGAACCAGATGAATGAAAACACACAATATCCATCAAAATCAACTAAATATTATATAGAGAAGTTCTTGCATGGCAGCTTTATCAATTCAGCAGAATATAATTTCACAGAGGTTGATTCCAAATCATCTAAAGAGCCTACTGGTAATACAGATGGACCTCCCACCCGAGGGCTTTCAGATTTGACTAATGGAACACCAAGCATTCAGGAACCTTCTTGCAATGGTGGTGATTATGATAACTCAGTGATCAAAGTTACTCCATCTGAGGGATCATGTAATGGCAGAATGGGTATGTCTGATGAATCTTGTGAAGATCATTTGCCCGCAGAAACATGTAGTGGTAATACAGATGAATTTCCCATCCGAGGGCTTTCAAGTTTAGCTAATGGAACACCAAGAATTCAGGAACCTTCTGGAAAAAGTGGTGATTATCATAACTCAATGAGCAACACGACTGCATCTGAGGGATTATGTAATGGTAGAATGGACATGCCTGATGAATCTTATGAAGATCCTGGACCTGGAGAAACATGTAGTGGTCAAACATGTCAAGCAGCAAAACCACATGAATTAGAAGCATTAGCCAAAGGGTTGAGTCCGGCGTTTGGACTTCTTCAATGTTCAAAAGGCAACACAGGCAGAACACTACGGAGCGGCAAAGTGTGTGGAATGTCAAATGGTGCTTCAGTTAAGAAGGGTCACTCCAAGACAAAGAGAGTGCAGCCCGAAACATTGAATATGAAGGTGATACCAACTGAAGAGACAACACCTCCTTCAGATCCGACTTGTCAGAAAAATGTAAGTAGAATTAGTTAAGTTGATGCAAATTAAATACTATTGAGTTCCACTTTTGACCAATGATACTTGCTACGGCCTAGGATTAATGCTGTTTCAAACAAACCATTATGTAGCAGTAGCATTCTAGCCGTATGATGTTTACAGTAACCATTCACTATTTCTAAATATATGCAGTGTTCTGTCATTTTTCACTTTTACTCCCATTAGGATTAGTTGAGTGGCATGCCCACTGCATACCTCTGAACTTTTTACTGATAACCTCTAACTATCATATGATCATTAATGCTTTGATGGTGATAAGTCATATAAGTTTGCCCTTTTTCCCTTGATGTTCTCTAGAAATCATGTGATTGCTATTGAAGACAATTTACTTTCTACTGCCTTTTGCTAAATCTCACAGTGCAACTCAATGTAGGGTGGCTCAGTTGCTCAAATCCCTGCTGAAGTTAAGCTTCAGTCACAAGATTCGAGTCGTACAGGTTAGTGAAATAATTTGCATGAGTTCTTATTAAGCATTTACCATTCAGCTTTTTACTTGATCGCAATCACATCATAAGGGCTTTGCTATTAGTTATTATTAGCAATGGCACACGTGGAATGCACATTTTACACAGTACATATTGCATGTACAAAAGCCACATCCTAATTCTAGAAAATATGCTTCAAGACAATATGACATAGTTGAGTGTCAATGCTGACAGGAAGAAGACCTAGAAAGAAGGCGAGGCGTGGTGAGAATATCTGAAGCTCATGATCGTTCGTCTGGTATTAACATTGAGCACGGTGTAGTGGAAACCAGAGCAACATCTTTTGATGGCGCAAGTCGCTGCAGATGCCGTGTTAGCAGATGTTCTGCTGTGTGACTGGTTAGGGGTTATGCTGATGTAGGAGGTTGTAGGACGAGGAACATGCTGCTGTTGTGAAATCGGTTGGCACGGCAAGCTCTTTTGCAGGTGTACTATGTATGCATTTATAGGTGTATCTGGATACTGAAGTGCAAGGTTATCTGTTTCAAACCAATCGACATGTGCTGATGCGCTGCTCGTGCTTTGCTGTTTGGCAAGAAAATATTCTAGCTTGGTTCCTGATGTTTATCTTTGTCTGTCTGGGATTTCAGCTATATCTTACCTGTTTTCCATAAAATCTCCTCAATTTCGTGAGAACCACATACGGCAATTGAATATCAGAGAACTTGTTAGATCCAGGGGCGTGTGACTGAAGTCGTTCGACTGGATTTCTGGTGAGAGTATGTTCAGTGTCTGATATGGTCGTCCGTAGTAATTCTGAATGCACTTCAGGACAAGCTCTGCCTGAAGAGTATGCTCAGTGTCTGATTCGGCGAAGACCAAGTACCAGTAAATAAGCTAAAAAAAAGGCTCGGTACCAGAAAAAAGTGTCAGTGCCGCTAGCCAGCTCCGTGCGCCAGGTTCTGGACTTGTTCCCACTCGGTACATACCTGTGCTACCTCCATTTAGAAATATAAGATGTCTTAGGATATTTCTAAACAGAGGGAGTAGCTGCCTACAGGAGAAGCTGACGAGGAATGGGGATGCCAATGGTTCACACAAGCTTGTGCAAAAAGTGAAACCGCCCAAACTGTCCAAACTAGCCAAAAAATCCCTAATTCAATCTCATTCACAAATCCAATCTAAACTTCAAGACTAGTACAAAATTTTAAACTAGCCCAAACCAGCCAAACCGTAAGGGCGTGGCTGCTGGAGACGAAGTAAGAGATGCAAAAATGATCGGAGGGCCCTCTTTAGCAATTGCGACTATGAGCGATGCATCCCAAATTCCGAACAAAGAATGGCAAGATTGTGTTGTGAACTCATTGGAGCCAATCCTCCCAAAGCAAAGGAGAGCCAATTCTAATGTTGTTGCCATGATTGTGTTGTGAACTCATTGGCTGCGGGTTGTAATAATGGTTGTTTGATTCAATATATGAGCAGCTAATTCTGAAAAAAACAAAGCTCCAGCTGATTTCGAGGCTTTGCATCTTTATCTCCATACCAGATAATAATCACAGAGCTCTGAATGGAAAAAGGTTATGCACTTATGGTCTCATTGATAGTACATTGCGAGCCTCTGAAAACTTGCTCATTTAGCATAAATGCATACATCTAAAAGATGCAACCGAAGTTGCTGGTTTCTCGCACGAACAAAATTCCTAATGTCTTGCCCTCAGCCCCTACTGATTCAGAGTGCTCGGGACACTATTTCACGGTATAGACATTTACTTGGCAGGTGGAAGGACTTTATTGACGTCTTTCTCAGAAACAGCACCATAGAAACATATTCTTGTGTTGCCTCCTCGAACCTTCTCGCCCAGATATCCCTTGAACAGATCCCAAAACTCATTGCTGCATGAAAATGTGATGCAAAAGTAAAATTAGATGGCGATGACAGTATTTGCATGGATTTTGGGTGTCTAATGTTGTTGCCATTAGTGGTACCTGACTTGGGGTAGCGTAAACAAGTTAAATGACTTCGGGTCCCTCTGCATGTCGAGTACCACTAGTTTCAAGCGTGACAGCGATAAAGCTTCCATGTCAATTAGTTTCTTGATCCTGATCAAGAAAAAACAAGTATAAAGACTAGAAAAAAGGCAGGACTACTCTATACATTGGGACAAGGACGCCAATATACCATTTGTTGCTGTGCTCCACTAGATATTTAAGGTAAGAATCCAGTAAACCTATTACAGTTGACCAAGCCGATGCCGCTGTCGTTTCAGCATGACTTTCTTTATTCAACGAGACCATTATACAGAAGTAAACCTCCCTCTAGTAAGACCAATGGAAGACAATTTTATGAAGTTCGAAAGGCAAACGTTTGAGTAAGCTTAGTTGTGGCAATGATAGCTATAAACCAAAGATGCCCTACAAATTTTGCAAGACATTGCTTCATTCTTCAAATATTATGGTGCATGTTTCATGAATCTATTAGCTTCTTAAGGCTAAGGTAAGTATGAAAAAAAAAACTATATACGCATCTTACACCAGTTTCAGTATATGCACGAAATAATAAGCTCATGTTATATGCTGATTAAGCAGAAAGGCAAACATAAACCAGATACAAGCTTGTACAGTCAAGATCTTATACCTGCTGGGTGTACCACAGGCAATATTAACCCGATCTTTAAGCAAAGCAACCTACATGTAAAATTGAAAACAGAGAATGAGATAGTTGGAAAAATCAGCAAGATGCTAAGAGAAAACTAGAGTGCCCGTGCTGTAATTTACAACAATCTTATTTTTTATTCTGCAAACAAAAGAACAATTCTATGAAAATGGTGTTCACATGGTTTGACTAAAATGTGTTTTCAGATCAAACATTGCCAAACCCATAAGATTCAATGAAGTCCCTACTAAATACAGGAAAATATAATGGATTGAAACAAAAGCGAGACGTGGTTGGAGACTCTGTTTCTTAGCATAGTTACTAAATGATCTGTGCAAGTATTACCATTTCGTGGTTCATGGTACATGTGTATCACACACCAACTAACAGAAGTCTTTGATAAACGAAATGGAATTTGTGCATTTACTCTGTGGTACACATCACATACAGATGCCACTGTATTGCCAAACTAACAAACAGAATAAGATGGGTTGGGGGACGAGGTCATTGGAAAGGAAATGGAAGAGAGAAAGTATAAAAAAATCGAGATGCACTGCAGCTGGGCCACCTGCCTGCATTAACCCAACTTATGTGATGGAGAGCATTAGGTTTTTTGTTTTCTCGACCCCTCCCAACGGAGCCACCACTAACAGTCTCTCACACACAGAAGAGAGGGGTGAACGAGAGGGGGATAGATAGACTTGGAGAAGGTGATCTGTTCCACCTAGAACCCAGAAAGCCATGGTTGAGCTCAAGCAGGTGATTAAGTCCTGCCATTTTGCGACATGTTGTTCATTTTGGACTCAGCCTACCTTGCCGTCTTGTGCTACCATAGAGTTAGCTACTTTTTGGCAAACAGGTCATGCCCTCAAAAGAATCAGATAACTGGTAAACCACCAATCAGATCGTGTGTTGATCATGGTTCAGAGGAGGCTGCCACAAATCCAGTAGGTATGTTGAATATATTAAAAAAAATAAGAAACATTTTGGTAAAATAATGTCATGGTTCCTTTCAACATTGAGGTGCCAACTTTAGATAAAGCACTTCTAGCAGAATTGCAGAGGCTTCTTTATTGGTGAACATTCCAAGTAAATTGGATACACCAAGCAATAAGATAGCAACATTAGCATTCATGGGTTGCAACTAGCACAAAATGTGGATGCACCTATAGGCGTACAACATGATTAGAAAAATGCAATAGCTGATGCTAGAGAAAACTTCCAATGTGAGGCGAGGTGTACCTGCTCCTCCACTTTTATGTGTTTGGCAAAGAGCTTTACTGCATGGCATCCTCTAGTAAACATCCTCAAGCCCCTAAAAACCAAACGCTGGCATTATTAATACAGGGTAACAGACACTTGCAAACCAGAATATGAAGATATAGGGGCTGTTTGGTTTGTGCCTGTAGTAGCCCCGCCAAACCTGGGCGAGCCAAATAATTGGCGAAGGATTCTGCCGCCTGCAGCTTGCCAACAATTTGGCGCAGAATTAAACTAGATGAATGGAGTTGGGCTGGGCACACCAAAAAGTTGGTAGCCATCCAAACGAGCAATGAAGTATGGTCAACGACCAATTTTTTGGACGGGCTGTCCCCGGCTTCAATCCAAACATACATGATAGAAACACTTGATACTAGTTCTCCTTTTCACTAGCTTTTCAGAAACGATGCAGTGTAACTACTGCGATCCAATTCATAACAACGGCAGTTTCAGAATAAAAAGAATCAGAAGAACAGCTACCTCAGAAGCTCCAGTGATCTCAGCGCACCCAAGCTGATAACTAGGAGAGCCGGGCTGCCCGCGTCGACCGATCCCTCGACGAGCTTCCCTTCACAGAGGTCCCCCTTCCACGTCGCTCCGAAGGCTCCCTTCACATGGTCACCGAAGCTCTCCGCGTCCTGGCTTGCCCCCTCCGCGAGCTGCACCATGCATCCCTCTGAACAGAGCACAGCGGGTCCAGAAATCTTTTATAATCCGTCGTACACTATGTCGTATGGCGAGACTGACACGCTGAATCGAATTGGACAGGAGGACCAGGAGTGGAGGTTAGCGTGTCTGCGTACATACCGGAGTAGGCGCCGAGCTCGAGGGGGGAGAGGCGCATCTTGGCGGCGCGCTCGAAGCTGCGGAGGAGGAACTCGAGCTGCCGCGCCGGCGTCAGCGCGGCCGACAGGAGGACGCCAGCGCCCGCGGGTTCATCTGCGGCGGCGGCGGCGGCGGCGTTCGTTTTGTCCTGCTCGGCGGCTGGCCGCTGCTTCTTCTGCTTGCGCGCCTTCTTCGAGGCGGGATTGGTGGATTTCACGGCGAGGGACTTGCCGGGTTCGTGCGCCTTCTTCCGCTTGCCGGTGGCCGCCTGCGAGTGCGGCGCCATTTTTGGTGTGCAGGTTTGGGCTTGGTGCCGTTCTGCGTTAGGGTTTAGCTCGACGGAAATCAGAGTCCGTGCGCTGTGTCACATTAAGACCCAGTTCTTTTTTTACGGCTTCTCTAAAAAGCTACTCTACCCCCAGTTTTTTGAAAAAACGATTTTAAAATTTTATACTAAGGCTTTCCAATTAATTTATTCTTAATTATTTTAAAAGTCTTATGATATCTGCTTCTCCAAAAAGCTGGGTTAGAGCAGCTTTATATTGAAAGTCTTATAATATCGGTTTCTCGAAGAAGCCGTCAAAAGAACTAGACCTAAGTTAGCATTGGGTTCACTATATTATTTTAACTTTATTGGATAAACCTTATGAATTATAAAATACTATGTGGTATATTTTTATTTTCCTTGATAATAGTTTTTGTTTTATCTAAAATAGAAAACATTGCATTAGATAAATCATTGTGTATTTACATAACTCCGGAAAGGCATGCCTCCTACATTACCAGGTTTTTTCTACACATGGCATTTATTTAGAGTAATAGCAAACATGGTCGTGCTTTGTTACGGATATTTTTCTAATATACTGGAATGATTACATACATAAGCTAAACAACTGCAAGCATACTTATAGTTCAGAATGAGACATTAGAATTCTTTTGGTGTAGTATTCAGAAATTCGAAGAATGATGGCATCGGTAGTTTTTAGTTAGTAGGTAGTATGCATGGAACACAAACTCTAAATATTCACACTTCTAGCAAAGCAAAGAAAATTGCATTAATTCGTGTTCGTCCAAATATATAATGAAAATTTAATAAATTTAAACAGAAACATTGTAATATAGCCATATACACATTAGTTATGACAATTTGTGCGATGTTTGGATCAGTGACTGGTATGTTATATATGCTTCGTTTTTGTTGTCTTGTAATGTTGGAGGCATGTTGTCAATTGTCATTATCCTGTGGGAAGTGATTTCTCTACAGTAGAATTCACTTCTCGTTTTCTCAAAAAAAAAAGAAAAAGAATTCACTTCTTCTCGAATTGTAGGCACGGTGATGTTGAATGCTAAGCGGAGTATGTATATGTAAGGTAATGACTGATGCGCAGGTACTGCACAGCCGGCGTCTGCTCGAACTGCTCTTCATCTCCACCGTTTAGGCACATGTTGCCATGAACGACCCGCTCTCACCCCAGGAGGACACCGAGTGGTCCATCGCCGGCTTCAGCACCTGTATCCACGCGTCCCTGACAGTGAATTATTCAGATTCGCAAGAAAATAAGCGGAGGGCTGTTTGATTGGGCTTATTTATAGCTTTTCGTTTTTTGTTTACTAGCTTAGTACCCGTGCGTTACCACGGGAGTTAGAAAAAATATCGTTGCTTGCATAAACATAAAATGCACCCAAAATATTAAGCCGTTCTCATTACCAAACGCGCCTCTAAAGTTCATCGCCCTGTATCGCCTCCCTCTTGACATAAGCATTTTTCTCAACATCCCAACCGAATGCTTCCCCTAGTAAACATGTCCATAGATTGCAACGGAAGAGAAAATGGTGGCGTGTGTTTAGACATGCCTCCCGGCTTTAGTTAGGCTACCAGGTATAAGTGAATAAATGTCAATAGAGTTATGAGCTGCCACCGCTAGTTTTTTTTACATGTCTGCCGCCGCTAGCTAGCTCACCCCACTCTGTGAAGACCTTCGCCACCGTTGGGGCTAGGTAGGAGAGGAATCATAGAAAAGTTGATATATGTTGGGTGGAGCCGAGATGTGGATTTGACTAAATCAACCCGAATTGTAAGGGTAGTTTGATATTTGGGTTCATAATTTGTCCAACGGAGACTACATATGCCATAGTTTTGAAATCGGATAGCTAGGACCATTTGGTTGAACCGGAGAAAGGGACCAGTGACCTTAGCAGTTTGTTAAGCGTAATGGACCGTCCTCATCACCGGACCAGAATTAACATATGTCGTATCGGCCAATCTACTCATAAACCTACAACCCTAATAGTTTTGGATGAGCTGCATGGTCCATAAATATCCCTTGATTGATTTTTTTTTGTTTGGAAGCGCGGATGCAAAATCGGAAGCTAATGAAATCTAAGTCTTTCGTGGGTTTCCTCTCTATTTCGATTCAAAAATACCTCTTGATTTGATTATTTTTCCTTGAAAGGTATGAAAAAAAAAAAGAAACTGAAAAAATCTAAGCGATGCTTAAATCTTGTTGGCTTTCTCTTCCTTTTTAATCACCATGCCACAAGACAAACCCACGATCCCCCTCAAAGCAGCCACCAGCCGACGAAGCATAGGGGGCACGGTCGTAGGCATATATTCTTCAATTATTCCAGGATCCCGTTTAATCAGAGCCCACAACCTCTCTCTTGTTTCAATTAGGAGACCCAATCGTCAATTAAGCCCCAGATCTTGTTTATTAGCCTGCACGTCTTCAATTATCCCATAGATTGATCGCTACTCGTTGATTTCTGATTAGGCTTGCTGAAACTACGCGCAAGCAATCCTATTTAAACTGGTGAGGCTGGTTGTAACGCAGCTGGTGTGGGACTAAACTTCTGAGTTGCACCAGATTTGATTTGATTTGATTCCATGTCTTTTGAACGTCAAAGCAACCGGGCCCCCAATCCTGAAAGGCACATGTAGCCCGCGCCCTGGCCCATGGCACGATGGCGTCGATGGATGGCAGCAGTTTTCTTCGTGTATGTTTCTCTCCAGCCGGATTGCGTTTTTTTTACTTACCGGTGACGTTGTTGGTAATATGTGGTTTGGTGGGAGAGCAAAATGGTCTAAAAAATGTTGGACCGCAAGAAACACTTCGTACTTGATGGACCGCAAGAAGCGCTCGTACTTTATTATTATATATAATATATAGATAAGTCATAAAAGCACATAAATAAGTGTTTTTTATTTTGGTTTTTGGTTTATATCATCATTCTACTATGTTCATTTATTAGACAAAAGCCAAAACCAAGAACTTCTATTTCGGTACTTTTGTGGCTTATAAGCCAAACTCCAAAAGCTAGATTTAAGCCTAACCAAACAAGCACGAATTGTGCTCCAAGAGCAGCACGGACAAAAAAAGCACTCCTACAAGAGCTGCTCGAGGAAACCAGAATCACCGGCCAGAGCAAACCAACCTATGGTTGGGTGGCTAGGAGGGTGATTGTACCCCTAGCCCACCAGAGTTCAAAACTCAGGTTTGACACTGTGTGTTACATAAAAGGAGAAATATTCTTTCAGTAGGACACGACGTTCCCGTCGACAGCGAGATGCCCGTGGTGACTTTGTCAATCTCAAGACTCGATCCGCCAGCTCAGTCTCTCGGAGGTGCTCATAGGGGTAGGATGTGTGTGTGTAAGTTCATACATGTACGTGTTGTGAGTGTCTACGATTGTACTATGTTTTTTAAAAAAATCACCGGTCAGAGAGAAGGTCCACCAAAATAAAATAAAATATGTTTTTACAAGGGCGACCGTCCAGGACTTAAGGGTCCAACCAGCAAGGCCTAGCCCACACACACCTATAAGCACGCGACGACACCTGCACGTACACGGCCCCAACCCCGCCTCGTGTTTCCCTCGAGCCACCCCCGCCAAACACGAGACGAGTGCCTCTCGCTCGCTCTCTGCCCATCAAGACACGCCGCCGTTTCCCGCCATCGCAACCTCACCTCCATCCTCTTCACCGGAGATCCGCTGGCGCCAGGAACCTCAGGTCATCCCCGACCACGTCATGTCCCCTCTTGCCCGCGAGCTCCGCTTCCTGCCCTTGGCGGGTTAATTCAGACTCCTGGTTGATGCCCCTTGTGTCGGTCGTGTATCCGTTGGTTCTTCCTTCTATGTGTTGTGGTCTGTTAGCATCCACTTGGCTAGTCTAAGACTCGGCCCACGTTCCGGATGTTTATGCGTTTATAGCCTAACAATAAGAAGATAGCCCACTTCATCCCAAAAGCCCGGACTAAAGGGAGGAAGGAATCTCTCACTTATAAGCTGGGTGTGGCCTCCTTGCATAGGTGAGGTGAGACTAAACCAAGCAGTCTCCACCGGCCAACAGAGGGTCCTCACATGCTATTCCCCTGAAAAGCCCATCAGGAAGGCATGGCGATGCTGGTTCTGATACTAGATGTTAGCGTCTACTTTGCCAGTCCAGTACCCGGCCCACGTTCTGCATGTTCATGCGCTCACAACCCAACAATAAGAAGAGATCCCACTTCATCCCAAAATCTCGGACTGAAGGGAGGAAGGAATCAGTCCAGGCTTTTGGGATGGAGTGGGCTCTCTTCTTATCGTTGGGCTGTGAGCGCATGAACGTCCAGAACGTGGGTCGAGTACTGGACTGGCCAAGTGGACGCTAACATCTGGTATCAGAGCCAACATCTCCATGCCTTCCTGAGGGGCTTCTCAGGGGGATGAGATGTGAGAACCCCTCTGTTGACCGGTGGAGGCTGCTTGGTTTAGTCTCACGTCGCCTACGGGAGGAGGCCACACCCATCTTATAAGAGAGAGATTCCTTTGTCCCTTCAGTCCGGGCTTTTGGGATGGAGTGGGCTCTCTTCTTATTATTGGGCTATGAGCGCATGAACGTCCATAACGTGGGCCGAGTACTGGACTGGGGAAGTGGCCGCTAACATCATCCTATAGTGGTTTCTCTGCTGCGCTTGGTGTCACACCCTCCTATGCACTATCGGCTTGGAGCGGTTGCTCCTTGCGCGTGTCATGAAAAGGTTTTTTTAGATGATGAAAAGGTTTTTGGCGTGGCAGATTACTGGAGGCGTTGGGGATAGGAGGTGGATAAAACATGCGAGGGAGGGGTGAGTTCAAAGAAAAATGAACCGGTCACTTGGCGGTGTAAATTGTTTTGAAGCTGAGGGGTAGTTTTGTAGCGACGTACCATACCATCAAGACTGTAAGCCTTTTAATAGTAAAGATAATAATTGGTGGGGTATTAGCACTCACCATAAAAATGAAGCATTTTCGACCGTCCGATCGTGTCAGCCAGTGATAACTATAAGTGCACAGATCGTTTATAGCTATTTTCGAAGTTAAGATACCGATCCCACAGAGAGCCCAAAGGTAAGTGTTTATGGGTGAAGTCTCTGTCGTACTCAAAGTTGTCACAGTTCTTCGAGTGAATTGACTGCAAGTGTTGAAATAAGAATAAAATTTGAATTAAATAAATGTATTTTAATAAAACTAAAATGTAAACTTCGGAAATAAAAAGCATAAAAGCAAAAAGTGATTGGTTGTTTGTTGTTTTCTGTAGATGACAAAGTAGGCACGGGGAGATAGAGTTCACGGTGATAGTGAATGTGCCAGGTAGGTGAGTGATAAATGTAACAATTATAATCTTATAAATATATGTGTAGGCGAGCAAACAATAATTAGCCGGAACTCCTCTTGGTATATTTCATCCCAACTTCAATAATCCTATTAGTCTGTTAGCAAAACCATGGTCAGTCACTAGACAATTAAGATCCTTCAGGTTGCTTAGCAATTAAGTTCCTTGGATCGGACTAATGCAATAGGCATAGTGGATACTCGTGCTCCTCGAGTTCAACTAGTTTTCCATTGATATCCCCGTGTCACTCGGGGTCGCCGGTTGATGGCTTAGTTGATGTAGAGCCTGTTGGGAACCCTAAGAGCAAGGTATTATGACCACAACAACAAGTTTTCCCTTAGTTATGGACCAAGGTTATCGAACCGGTAGGAGAAAGAAACCACTTCTGAAGGTGTTGCTAACAACGTGGAACCTGCACACAACACAACCAAAATACTTTGCCCCAACTTATCAATGAGGTTGTCAAGCTCACTAGTTTTGCTGAAAACAAAGGATTAAACGTTGAAGAAAGTAATTGCTTGTAGTAATTGCATAAAGTAAACAGTAAACATTAGATGAAATATCAATGGGAAGGAATGGATCAGGGTCCACAGTTCACTAGAGGTGTTTTCTCCATAAGATAAATAACATGCTGGGTGAACAAATTACAGCGGGGCAATTGACAAATAGAGAATGCATAACAATGCATGTACATGACATCATGATCACTATGAGATTCACTTGGTAATTACAACATGATAATAGACCGTAATCCAACTGCATCTATGACTAATAATACACCTCTGGGATATCATCTGTACAACCTTCGGGTATTAAGTTGCAAGCAACAGATAATTGCATTAAGCAAAGTGTGTAATGTAAACAATACAATTGTCCTTGGGCAAAGGATTGTTGTTTTCTCCCTAGTAGCAACATCACATCTAAAATATTAGAAGTTTCTGTCACTCTCCCATATTACTAGAGGCATGAACCTACTATCGAGCATAAATACTCCCTCTTGGAGTCACAAGCAAATACTTGGCCAAAGTAAATACTAGCAAGGGAGAGCATGCAAGATCACAAATAACATAGACATGATATAACAACAATCAATCTGACATAATACTAAATATTCATTGGATCCCCGCAAACACAACATGCAACATTACAATAAGATGATCTTGACCATGATAGGCAGCTCACAAGATCTAAACATGGTGGCACAAATAGGAGAAAAAACCATATAGCTACTGCTATGGACCCATAGTCCAAGGATGAACTACTCACACATTACTCTGGAGGCAGGCATGGTGATGAAGAAAGCCTCCAGGATGATCTCCCCTATCCAGCAGGGTGCCGTGAAGAGCTTCAGATTCCTCCCGATCTAGGGACGACTGCGGCGGTGGCTAGGGACTTTTTTTTGTAGGATTCTGATCTTGTCATTAGGGTTTTCGTCTCGGGGGGTTTATATAGGCGAAGAGGCGAGGTCGATGGACGCCCGAGGGGCCCACACCATAGCCAGGCGTGACCAAGGGTGGGCCCGCGCGGCCCCCTGGTGTGGCTGCCTCGCTGCGCCTCTTCGTCTCTCCTTCGGACTCTGTCTCGTGTCAGGAAAAATAGGAACTTTGGCTTTTGTTTCGTCCAATTCCGAGAATATTTCTTTACTAGTTTTTCTGAAACCAAAAATAGCAGAAAACAAGAAACTGGTTCTATGGCACTTGTTAATATGTTAGTTCCAGAAAATTCATAAAAATGACACAAAGTGTAGACAAAAACATAAGATAATCAGTGCAAAACAAGCATGGAGCATAAAAAATTATAGATACGTTTGCAACGTATTAGCATCCCCAAGCTTAACTCCTGCTCGTCCTCGAGTAGGTAAGTGATAAAAAAGAATAATTTTTGAGGTGACATGCACCATCACAATCTTGATCAAGTTATTGCAAAGCATTGATAGCTGGGATCAAAGTACTCTAAATATAAGCATGAAAGATATTTATCTAACAATAAGACATAGCAACTATGTTGCAACATGAAAGGTAACGCAAACAAAAGATCATGAATAATGCTTTGAAAGACATTTGTTTGTTTCACATATAGAAAACATAGCAAGAGTGGTATTTAGCTTGTCCTTCATGTAATAGCAAAACATAAATGCATAGGACACCTTCAAAGTTATAAGGGTGAGTAGATACAAATAAGTTAAGAACAAGCAATATCATAATTACGAATCAATCAACAAGTTTTGGGATAATGCACATTGAACTCAGAATGACAACTATGCTATCTTAGCAGGTGCATAAAGATAGAAGATGAAGACTCAACAAAAAGTAAAAGAAAAGCCCTTTGTAGAGAGAAGTAGGGATTAAATGGTTTTATAAAGCTTCCAAAAGGGTACTCATTAGATTTGAGCTCTCATTGCCCCTATCATAAGCATCTTGAAGTGATTAAGGTTAAAGTGAGGTAAAATATAAATTATATGCTTGACAAATCACAAATTGAAATTCTCATGCCCCTTGAGTACGAGTACCGAGACCTCATGCTACTCAACTTTGGCCCTAGGCAAGTTCTTGTCATTGTAAGTATATGTGTATCATAGAGAGCCGCCAATGGGGTACCCCTTGCCCCATGACACAGGAGCTATCATGTATCAAAATGACAAGGCAACAGACAATGAGCATCTCAACAATCCTTTTTTTGCTATTTGCATAGTTTTTTATTGATTATGCTTCATAGAATGCCACTATGGTTTCGCTGCAAGTTTCCACCATGATTAGGCATGGCTTAGGCTAGCTTCTCAGGCGTTTCTCTAACACATATACAAACTACATGGACTTACAAGCTCCCATCTTATTTCACACCGACGGCATCCATAAACAAAAGAACATGATATCAACTAAATAGAAATAAGTGCAATGTTGAAAGTGTGCCCCATGACAACATGGTTTTGCTAACTCCCAACTTACAATTTGCAAGCATATAAGCATCATAAGATATTCACAATGGTTTAGACTTATTAAGTGCAAGAAATAAAATGTGCCTTCAAGTTCGTGAGAGCTTTAATCACTAATTTTCTCATAACAAAAATTTAATTTGGAAGATAGATAAAAACATGAATATACTTGGAATAGTGCAATGCACCACGCATAGGAATTTATAGTGGAATATTTGAAATAACTTGGTTTCTTGGGAGTTGGATGCACGAGTAGAGCTTATACTCAGTACAAGTGGAGGCTAGCAAAAGACTGGGAGTGACCAACTAAGAGAGCAATAATGGCCATAATCATGCAGAGCGACACAACATTATTAATCAAGGCATAAAGTGACATCACAAGTCAAAAACTAAATGACCATAGAGTCTAAGGTGACTGGTTCATAGCCATAACATGGTGTAAGCATGTGCCAAGTCAATCCAAATAAAGCATCAAAGGAGAATACCACAATATTATGCTTTTGTATGCTAAAACAACGCATGATTCTTTTATGGCACATTAAACAATCTCAATTGTTTGAAACAAGTCATGCTACAACAATAATTATTAAGCATATGGTCAAAGCAACATCTAACATGACAAGATAAAGTCTAAGCCACAGTCAAAAAAAACTTCTTTTTACCACCATAAGCATGAACCATTCTACTCTTTTCCAACACCAATCAACTTATTCGAAACAACTCACAAAGATAATAATCAATAAAGACCAGAGAGCTTGTCTCACCTAACTACAAAGGAGAACTAAAAAGTTCTAAGCAAAAAGAAGAAGAAAACTATAGCTAAATGCAGTGCTAGCAAAAGAGAACACTCGCAGAACAATAAGAGTGAAAACTAGAGTGCTCTAGGCAATGAAAAATGGGGTGTGACTTCTCCAAACGAAGTGTGCTGGTATCCAACCAACTTATTTCAGAAAAAAAGAAAAAGAAAACTAAAAAACAAAAACAAAGACGCTCCAAGAACAACACATAGTGCATGAAGCAATAAAAGTATAGTATCTTGAAAGAAAACCTGAGATTTTTATTGATGAAGAAGGGGATGCCTTGGGCAACCCCAAGATTTGACGCTTGTACCTCTTGAATATTTCTTGGGGTGACACGGGTGGCATACCCAAGCTTGAGATTTTTTCATACTTCATCTCATCACATCATTCTCTCCCTACACTTGAAAACTTCCTTCATACAAAACTTCACACAATCTTCATTAGCAACATTAGTGTATGCAAGATAATAAACCTTTGGGTTCAGTTTCAACTCAAGTAAATCATCCATTAAAACATAATATATTGTAGCAACTCCTTTTAAAAGCTTAGGTGATCAAAATAACTCAAAATAAATCTATTTAAGAGTCAAATGCAAATGATGGCAGAAATCTGTCAAAACAGACCTGCAGGTAAAGACTGATCTTTTAGAAAATCTTTAGTTGCTCAAATAGAAAAGTGAAAAACCAAAGAAAGTTAGATAATAACCTGGGGCATGCGCAAAAAAAAGTGCAGATCAATACGATGTTCTGGAATTTTTCACGATTTTTTACAGCGAAGCACAAAAATCTGTTTCGGGACAACAACTTCCCCAAATATTACTCCCCTCTCATTAGAGGATATTCTTGGCACAAAAACCAAACAAAAAGGATAAGGAGAGGTTATTACAGAGGCAATAACTTCCAAGACTTAACAAAAGAAAAATTTACGGAAATAATAATTGGGTTATCTCCCAAGAGTGCTTTTCTTTAACGCTGTTCAGCTAGGCATAGAAAGCAAGAATCAAGTATTTTAGAATAAAGAAGCATTAAGATAAAAATTGTTCTAATAAGAGAATCAAAATATAGCTTCTTTATTTTTCAAGGTAAGTGTTATATATATTTCTTGAGTGGGACTTGATATTTAATGGTGCCTTCCTTCATATCAATAATGGCACCAACAGTTCTAAGAAAAGGTCTTCCCAAAATAATAGGACAAGAAGCAGTGCATTCAACATCCAAAACATAGAAATCAACGGGGATACAGGTATTGTTAACCATAATAAGAACATCATTAATTCTCCCTATAGGTTTATTTTTAGCATTATCATCAAGATGGACACCCAAATAACAATCTTCTAATGGTGGTAAATCAAGCATATCATAATTTTTCTAGGCATAATAGAGACACTAGCACAAAGATCACATAAATCTTTGAAATCAAAATCATTCACTTTGTATTAATGATGGGCTACCAACCATCTTCTAATTTCCTAGGAATAGAAGCTTCATGTTTCAATTTTTCTTCTTTAATTTTCATGAGAGAATTTGTAATATGTTTTGTAAAAGCCATATTCATAGCACTAGCACTAGGACTTCTAGCAAGCTTTTGCAAGACCATAATTACTTCAGAAATATTGCAACCATCAATATAAAAATCAAAATTATCATTCAAGGTAGTAGAACTATTGTCTCCCATATTTCTAAAAATTTCAGCATTTTTATTGGAAAAAGTTCCAGTGGGTTTAGGAAATGTTGCAAAAGGAATGGGGACTTTGTCTACACCAATTATTTTACCATTAATAGTAGGAGGTTTGTTAGCATCAACATCACTAGTGGTGGTAATGGTACAAATTTTAGTCATACTTCTATTTCTAGCAATTTCATCTTCTCTTTCCCACCTAGCATGCAATTCAGCTAACATCCTAACATTTTCATCAATTCTAACTTGAATGGCATTAGTAGAAGCAAAGGGATTATCCATAGTTTCAGGTTTAACAGCCATTTTATTAATTAAAGATGATTGTGCTTCAGACAAACATGAGATATTATTTTCAGCACTTGAAATTTTGGCTTGCAAACCAGGAATTTCCCTATTTAAATTCTCAAGTTGACAACTTATATTTTTCAAAATGGCAGATTGTTCCTCCATGGTTTTAGTAAATAATTTGTTTTGCTCATATTGCATTTGCATGAAGTTTTTAGTGGATCTTTCAACTTCCAAAATCTTTTCTTCACTAGGTGTTCCATATTTACCATGATAACTATTGCTATTATTAGGAGGATATGGCCTATAATTATTATTACTAAAATTATTCCTATAAGCATTGATGCTTAAATTATTACTTCTAATGAAGTTCACATCAACTTGCTCTTCTTGAGCAACCAAAGAGGCTAAAGGAACATTATTATGGATCAATATGAGCTTTTCCACTAACAAGCATAGACATAATAGTATCAATATTATCACTCAAGGAGGAGGTTTCTTCAACATAATTTACCTTCTTACCTTGTGGAGCTCTCTCAGTGTGCCATTCAGAATAATTAATCATCATATTATCCAGGAGCTTTATTGCAGCACCCAAAGTGATGGACATAAAGGTACCTCCTGCAGCCAAATCCAACAAATTTCTTGAAGAAAAATTTAATCCTGCATAAAAGGTTTGGATAATCATCCAAGTAGTCAGTCCATGAGTGGGGCAATTCTTCACTAAAGATTTCATCCTTTCCCAAGCTTGAGCAACATGTTCATTATCAAATTGTTTAAATTTCATTATGTCACTTCTCATGGATATAATCTTAGCGGGAGGATAATATTTTCCAATGAAAGCATGTTTGCATTTAATCCAAGAATCAATACTATTTTTAGGCAAAGATAGCAACCAATCTTTAGCTCTTCCTCTTAAAGAGAAAGAAAATAATTTAAGCTTAATAATATCTCCATCTACATCCTTATATTTTTGCATCTCACAAAGTTCAACAAAATTATTAAGGTGAGCAGCAGCATCATCAATACTAACACTAGAAAATTGCTCTTTCATCACAAGATTTAGCAAAGTAGGTTTAATTTCATAGAAAGTAGCTTCACGAACAGGTGGAGCAATAGGTGTGCAGATGAAATCATTGTTGTTTGTGCTAGTGAAGTCACACAACTTAGTGTTTTTAGGAGTAGTCATTTTTGCAAGATTAAAGCAAGCCAACAAATATAGCAACTAAAGTAGGAACTTTTTTTGTGTGTTTTTGATAAAAAGAAGCAAACCAAACAAAGCAAAACAAACTAAGCAAAACAAAAACAAAGTAAAGAGATTGGTAGTGAGAGACTCCCCTTGCAGAAATCTTCTTTCTCCCCGGCAACGGCGCCATAAAAGCTTGTGATGGCTCAGTTGATGTAGAGCCTGTTGGGAACCCCAAGATCAAGGTATAATGAGCACAACATCATGGTTTCCTTAGTTATGGAACCAAGGTTATCGAACCGGCAGGAGAAAGAAACCACTTACTAAGGTGTTGCTAGCAACGTGGAACCTGCACATAACACAACCAAAATACTATGCCCCAACTTATCAATAAGGTTGTCAAGCTCACTGGTTTTGATAAAAACAAAGAATTAAATGTATAGTATGGAAGAAAGTAATTGCTTGTAGTAACTGAGAAAGTAAACAGTAAATAGTAGATGGAATATCAATGGGAAGGAATGGACCAGGGTCCATAGTTCACTAGAGGTGTTTTCTCCATAAGATAAATAACATGCTGGGTGAACAAATTACAGCAGGGCAATTGACAAATAGAAAATGCGTAACAATGCATGTACATGACATGATGATCACTATGATATTCACTTGGGCATTACAACATGATACATAGACCGTAATCCAACTGCATCTATGACTAATAATCCACCTCCGGGATATTATCCGAACAACCCTCGGGTATTAAGTTGCAAGAAACAGATAATTGCATTAAGCAAAGTGTGTAATGTAAACAATACAATTTCCCTTGGGCAAAGGATTGTTGTTTTCTCCCTAGTAGCAACAACACATCTACAATCTTAGAAGTTTCCGTCACTCTCCCAGATTACTAGAGGCGTGAACCTACTATCGAGCATAAATACTCCCTCTTGGAGTCACAAGCAAATACTTGGCCAAAGTAACTACTAGCAACGGAGAGCATGCAATATCACAAATAACATAGACATGATAGAACAATAATCAATATGACATAATACTCAATATTCATCGGATCCCCACAAACACAACATGTAGCATTACAATAAGATGATCTTGATCATGATAGGCAGCTCACAATATCTAAACATGGTGGCACAAATAGGAGAAACAACCATCTATCTACTGCTATGGACCTATAGTCCAAGGATGAACTACTCACACATCACTCAGGAGGCAGGCATGGTGATGAAGAAGGCCTCCGGGATGATCTCCCCTCTCCGACAGAGTGCCAGGAAGAGCTTCATATCCCTCCCGTTCTAGGGACAACTGTGGCGGCGGCTACGGACTTTTTCATGGGATTCTTATCTTGTCATTAGGGTTTTCATATCGGGGGGGGGGGTTATATAGGCGAATAGGCGAGGTCGGTGGACGCCCGAGGGGCCCACACCATAGTCAGGCACGGTCCAGGGTGGGCCCGCATGCCCCCCTGGTGTGGCTGCCTCGCTGCGCCTCTTCGTCTCTCCTTCAGACTTCGTCTCGTGTCAGGAAAAATAGGAACTTTGGCTTTTGTTTCGTCTAATTCCGAGAATATTTCTTTACTAGTTTTTCTAAAACCAAAAATAGCAGAAAACTGGAAACTGGTTCTGTGGCACTTGTTAATATGTTAGTTCCAGAAAATTCATAAAAATGCCACAAAGTGTAGACAAAAACATAAGATAATCGGTGCAAAACATGCATGGAGCATAAAAAATTATAGATACGTTTGCAACATATCACCGGTCTGCTAGCAAACAAGATATTATCTATGTAGAACAAAGTATCATGTTGTCTGGGCCCTTAATTGGACAACAAGCATTAAGCATCCCACAGATAGTCAAGCACACATAATATAGTAATTAAGATCAATCAAAAACTAATGGAAAATATGCACATCACATCTCACCAATCCATTACATCTCCCACGCCCAAGGGAACTTATTCACACATGAGAGAACAAATCATCATCGATATAATTAAATAAAGGGAGTTCTTCTTGATATTACCGCGGGTATCCACAATAAGAATAGCGAATAAATCCAACACAATTCAAGATAGGAAGAAAGAATCTCAAACCCTAATCTTGCAAGGTGGAGATCTTGATGTCTATGCACTTCTATTCTTGTAGACAGTTGTTGGGCCTCCAAGTGCAGAGGTTTGCAGCAAGTTTCCCTTAAGTGAATTACCCAAGGTTTATCGAACTCAGGGAGGAAGTGGTTAAAGGTATCCCTCTCAAGCAACCCTGCAATCAAGATACAAGAAGTCTCTTGTGTCCCCAACACACCTAATACACTTGTCAGGTGTATAGGTGCACTAGTTCGGCGAAGAGATAGTGAAGTACAAGTGGAAACAGTGCCAGAAAATAGCTTGACGGTGAGGTAAAGACTGGAAGCAAGAAAACATGTAACAGATCTAGTTGTGAACGGTGTTTCAATGTTTAGAAACAAGGCCTAAGGATCATACTTTCACTAGTGAACACTCTCAATAAATATATTCTCTTCATGATACTACTCTTAACTACTCTCCGGTTGGACACTAATCCATGGTAGGGCTATAACAGCACACCTCAAAGTCTGCCTTTTCCAATCTAGATAATCCCCACACTATCACCTTGAGCGCTAGATGGTTCCAAAAAACACCACAATTTCATAGAGACAACCAACTCAAAATATAACTCATGATAAATATATATAGTCTAGCTTAAGTGCCACACACGGCGTGCATGCTGTCACTTTCACACACGTGGGAAAAAACATAGATCTATTAAAGCACATTGAGTATTTATGTAGAATCTAGCCTAAGTGCCACCATAGCGTTCACGCTGTCACTTTCACACACATGGGGAGAGCAGAGATCTATTGAAGCACTTGAGTAGCAAGGTAGATCTACTTGATTACAAAGCTCATGACCATAACAAGATCATGCATAGAGAGAGAGATGAACACATAGCTACCGGTAGAGCCCTTAGCCTCGAGGAAGAACTACTCCCTCCTCATCATGGGAATCTGCAACAGTGATGAAGATGGTGGTGGAGATCGATGGAGATGGCTCCGGGGGCACTTCCCCATCCCGACAGGGTGCCGGAACAGAGACTTTCTGTCCCCCGAATCTCCCCTTCGGTGGCGGCACTACAAAACTTTTTTTGGAAGTATGATGGATGATTTAGGGCTTTTGGGTCGGAGGCTTCTTATAGGTGAAGGATGCAAGGTCATGGAGGGCCAGGGGGCCCACACCCCCTGTAGGTGCCACCAGGGCTTGCCCGTGGCTGGGAGGGTGTGGCCACCCTGGTGCCCTACTCCGTCTCTGCTTCGTGGTTCCGTGTTGCTCCGGAAAAAATAATGACTTTGGCTTTTGTCCCGTCCAATTACGAGAATATTGATTTTCTGCTTTTTCTGGAACCAAAAACAGAAGAAACCAGGCAACTGGCACTATGGCATCTTGTTCATAGGTTAGTCCGGAAAAACATATAAAAATACCTCAAAGTGTATACTAAGCAAAGCAAAGTGGATATAAAACAAGCATGGAGCATAAAAAATTATAGATACATTTCCGACGTATCAGATATCTCTCTCTCAAGTACAAGTAATGGCTATGGGGGTGTGGTGGATAGGAGGTTGAAGATCGTGGATCGAGATGAAGAACGTCTTCTTCTTCTCCAGATCTCTTATTTCTCCCTTCTGGATAGAACGACGGCTACTGTGTTCAGTTTTCATCCTCGGCCTCTTCACAGAAGTTGTCCCTTTTGAATAGGCGAAGGCGATTGCAACTATACGGCGGGAACTATATGACTGGAGAAAATATTCCCGCCGTATAGTTGCTCGTTAAATCTACTGTATGCCTCCCTTGATTGCTTCCAAAAAGAGACTTGCTTGTTTTCGTCTGAATATTGTGTTTTTGCTGTTAAAACCCTCTATTGATGTTCAGAACCTGAAACACACATTAAAAACCAAGTTTTCTTTGCTACCGAAGTATTAACATTAGGTAAAGCTAGAAAATCATCACATCCAGACAAAAACCATCAATAAAATCCATAAAAAATGTGTCGAATCTCACGGCTATCAACTCCCTCAAGCTTATATGTTACTCGCGCTCAAGTGACATTTAAATAAGGAAGAATAGCGGAGATTCGAAACTGAAATAAAAGAACTTACAAGCTCGAATTAGTGTCAAATTATTTTCTTCATGATTCCTGCAATCTTAAACATGATCATACAAGTATTCATAAGATTGCACTGAGTCCACTTCCTAACCATGTATATCTTGCTAGCAAATAAATCATATGCCCGAGCAAGTGTCAAAAGTTTAGCTAGGAAAGTGAAACAAATTATTTTGGTTTCTCTCTTTGTTGAGATATGAAAACTTTTTCTCTTGTTTTTAATCAATTAAGAGTACTCAATTTGGCACCAAATACATTCAATTTAAGAATAACTAGACTACTCCCACGTCAAAATTTCAAGACTCTCAAAGCACCTTTTTCCTTTCCTTATTTTTCAAAAACTTCAGCTCTTTCATAGAGAAACCATGCCACTGTTTTTAACATGTTAATTGGGATTGTTTTGCGCACTCGTGACCATGCCAATTGGTAACTGTTGAGAAATAGTGGGTCAGAGGAGTACTAGAACTTCACTTGTAACGTGAAACCTGATACGTCGGAAACGTATATATAATTTTTGATGTTCGATGCTTGTTTAGTATCTACTTTGCTTTGATTTGTCCATACTTTGAGGTGATTTTCATATGTTTTCTGGTACTAACCTATTAACAAGTTGCCATAGTGCTAGTTGCCTGTTTTCTGCTGTTTTTGGTTCTAGAAAAGCTAGTAAGGAAATATTCTCGGAATTGGACGGGACAAAATCCAAAGTCAATATTTCACCGAGGAGAACATGGAGTCGAGAGGAGAGACGGAGGGGAGCCACAGGGCGTCCACACCCCCAGGCGCGGGCCCCCTTGGCCGCCTCCCAGCCTCGCCTCTTCGCCTATAAGAAGCCCCCGATGCCTAAACCCTAAGTACCCGATCAATATTCCACGAAACTGTCTGTAGCCACCGCCACCATCGTCCCTAGATCGGGGATGGGGGGTCTGAAGCTCTTCCCGACACCCTGCCGGAGGGGAGATCATCCCGGAGGCCTTCTTCTTCATCATGCCAGCCTCCGGTATGAAGCGTGAGTAGTTCCACCTTGGACTACGGGTCTATGTAGTAGCTAGATGGTTGCATCTCCTCCTTTGTTCATTCATTTCTAGATCTTGTGAGCTTCGTTCATGATCAAGATCTCATCTATTTGTAATCATGCATGTTGTGTTTGCGGGGATCCGATGGATATTGAGATTACTATGTCAGATTGATTAATGGTTTTGTATTATCGATTCTATCATGTCTATGTAGTTTGTGATCTTGCATGCTCTCCGTTGTTAGTAGTTATCTTGGGCAAGTAGTTGCTAGTGACTCCAAGAGGGGGTATTTATGATCGATAGTGGGTTCATGCCTCTATTTAATCAAGGGAAGTGATAGAAATCTCTAAGGTTGTAGATGTGATGTTGCCACTAGGGAGAAAACAACGATCTCTTGTTCATGGAACAAGTGGATTGTTTACCTTACACACTTTGCTTAAAGCAGTTGTCTGTTGCTTGCAACTTAATACTGGATGGGGTTCGGATGATAACCCAAAGGTGGACTTCTAGTCATAGATGCAGTTGGATGGCGTTATATGTATCTTATTGTATTGCCCAATCGAATCTCATAGGATCTTTATGTCTAGTATTGCATTGTTATGCCTTGCTCAGTCCTGTCAATTGCCATGCTGTAATTTGTTTACCCAGCATGCCATGTTTGTTTATCTAAGGAAAACACCTCTAGTGAAATATGGACCCCGGTCCAATCTTTACCATTGATACATCTTTCACTATTACTGTTTACTTGTTGCAAACCATCATCACCTTCCACACCATATAGTTAATCCTTTGTTATAGCAACTGGTGAGATTGACAACCTCACTGTTAGTTGGGGCAACGTCTTGAGTTTGTGTTCGCAGGTTTCCATGTTGCTTGCAACACCTTTGAGACGTTTCCTTCCTCCTACTGGTTCGATAACCTTGGTTTCTTACTGAGGGAAGACTTGCTGCTGTGCTGCATCATACCTTGCTCTTGGGGTTTCCCGATGAAGCGCTCCACGTTGACGCAACGCCATCAAGATTTTCTGGCGCCGTTGCCGGGGAGGAAAGGTAAAAGGCACTCACACACGTTACCCCATGGCAACAACAAGCCAGAAAGATTTTCTTGCACCATTGCCGGGGAGGCTAAGGACGTCTTCACAAGGGGAGTCCTCCTCAACCTTTCTCTTTACTTTGTTTTTGGTTTGCTTAGTTTCCTTTGCTTGGTTTTGTTTGCCTTTTTTATCAAAAAGTCCAAAAAAATTTAGTTTAGTTTGGTTTTCTTTCTCTTATAAAAAACACAAAAAAATTAGTTCCCGCTCTAGCTGCTACTGCTGCTGTTTTTGGCTTGCTCCACTTTTGCCAAAATGAACTCTGCTGAGAACACCAAGTTGTGTGACTTCACTAGCACAAACAACAATTATTTCCTTAGCACTCCTATTGCTCCACCTGCTCCTGATGCTACATTTTATGAAATTAAGCCTGCTTTGTTGAATCTTGTGATGAGAGAGCAATTTTCTGGTGCTAGTTCGATCTTGCCCATCTCAATAACTTTGTTGAACTTTGTGAGATGCAAAAGTATAAGGATGTAGATGGAGATATTATTAAGCTCAAGTTGTTTCCTTTCTCCTTGAGAGGAAAAGCTAAAGAATGGTTCCTATCCTTGCCTAGAAATAGTATTGATTCTTAGATTAAGTGCAAAGATGCTTTTATTGGAAAGTACTACCCTCCTGCTAAGATTATATCTATGAGAAGTGATATTATGAAATTTAAACAACTTGATAATTAACATGTTGCTCAAGCTTGGGAAATAATGAAATCTTTGGTTAAGAATTGTCCCACTCATGGACTTTCTGCTTGGATGATTATCCAGACTTTTTATGCAGGTTTGAAATTCTCTTCAAGAAACCTGTTGGATTCAGCTGCTGGAGGTACCTTTATGACCATCATCTTGGGTGCTGCAACAAAACTCCTTGATAATATGATGGTTAATTGTTCTGAATTGCACACTGAGAGAGCTCCACATGGTAAGAAGGTAAATTCTTTTGAAGAAACCTCCTTTTTGAGTGATAATATAGATGTTATTATGGCTATGCTTGTTAATGGGAAAGCTCCTTTAGATCCAAATAATGTTCCCTTAGCCTCTTTGGTTTCTCAAGAAGAGCAAGTTGATGTGAACTTCATTAGAAACAACAATTTTGGCAACAATACTTATGGTAATAACTATAGGCCTTATCCTCCTAATAATGGAAATACTTATCATGGTAGATCTGGAATGCCTAGTGAAGATAGGATTCTAGAAGTTGAAAGATCTACTAAAAACTTTATGCAGATGCAATATGAACAAAACAAGATATTCACTAAAACTATGGAAGAACAATCTGTTATCTTGAAAAATATTAGTCATCAGCTTGAGAATCTGAATAGTGAAAATCCTAATTTATAGTAAAAAAATTTGAGTGCTGAGAAAAATATTTCCTCTTTGTCTGAAGCACGGTCCTATTTGATTAATAAAATGGCTACTTGTCATGGGAATGGTCATGGCAGAGATCTTTAATCGGCGTGGTAGTAGAAACGAGGGCAAGGCCACCATCTGCGGTGCGAGATGAGGGCAAAGACACGAGGTTTTACCCAGTTCGGCCCCGGAGGGTAAAGACCTACTCCGCTAGATTGTATTATGGAGGTGTTTACAATGGCGAGCTCGGCGGCTAGGCGTGAGTCGCTTGGGTGTATGAGGAACGTGTCTCTACTCACCCTATAGGGAGGTTTATATAGGCTCACCTCCCTAGGGTTTACATATCTCAACCGATTCGATTCTGACTTGATGTCGTTTAACCTAGTCCGACCGGGCCTATCTACTCGGGCCTTGACTTCCATCGCTTGGTACCTTCTGGGCTTTGATCCACTTGCCGCTCACAGCCCACTCGCCACCTCCGGGCGATCGGAAATGTCCCACGAGTATACCCCAAAGAGGCGTATCCCCATCGAGTCCCGAGGCCGTCGTTGATTAGGCGTAAGTGGCTGGCGATCGAGTATATCTGACGGCTTCAAAGTAGGCATTCAGTCGAATCGTTGGCGGGCTCCTGTATGAAGGAGAAAATCCGGTGAACCGAGTCGCGTCTTGGGCGAGTCGAGCCAACGGGACACGGTCGCGGCGAGTGACCTAGCGAGCCGAGTGGCTGGAGTTGGACCGTCAGGCGTGGTTAAACTAGCCGTTAAGGTAACTCAACGGTAACTTTTGGCGTAATCATCGCGCGGTAACGGCCCCCCTGATTTGGCGGGTAACTCCCGCTATATAAGAGGAATGGCAGGCAATCGTAGAGCCAACTGCCCACCACTTCTTCGAAAAGGCGCATTCTCTTTCCTTTGCTCCTTGATCCAATCGACCAAATCCTCCGACCTCCAACCAACCTCTCGGCTATGGCCCTCCCCACCGAACCATGGGCAGGTCCAAGTGCACGAGGGCGCAATGGCCTCTTTCGAGGAGGCCGGAATCCTATGAGCCGGTTGGCGTATCCCGCAGCGGAGAAACGACCCGAACCCGCGAGAGGGAGTTCGTCTGTTTCACCCGATCATCTCGGCGGGGTTAGGGTTTCCACGTCTTTGTTCTTCCGCGTTTTTCGCCTACTACGGATCCAGCCCTCGGATCTGGGTCCCCACAGATCGAGCAGCTCGCCATCTTCGTGGCGTTGCGAGTGCTACTTGCCGGCCCTACTTTCCCTTGTGGCAAGATCTGCTCCATGGACGGATCACCATGAGGAGGCGGCGGCAATATGCTAGCGGCGACATTCAGCTCAAGTCCAAAGCTTCCTTCTTGACGATGCTGCCGGCCAAAGCAGCGGCGGATCGAAGAAGTCATGGTTCTACGTGAGGCGACTCCGGAGGACGAGGCGGCGATCCCGCGGTACTCGGCCAACCGTTCGAGCCACGCCATCTCCGTGTCGGCAAGCTTCCACGACCAGCGGATGGTCGTCGATGAGATGCTCCGGACCATCCGTGGTCGAAGAAGAAGGGCTCCGACGATAAACTTGTACAATTGTTGGCTTGGGCGGCTCGTTCGCCCAACGCGACCATTACATGTATCAAGACATCGGGCGGAGACTCGGCGAAAGCCGCCTCGACGAGTGGAAGCTGGAGGACTACCTCAGCGTTGAAGAAGATCACCAGCGGTATCTGGCGGATGCGCAGCCGGGTCCCCCTACACCATGCGTCCGGCTCGACGGTAATTTCTTTATCTTGTTCGCAATCGCGTATGCGATCGCGGTAATTCTAACTCGTTTCGTATTCATCGCAATGTTCCAAGTGGTGGAAGGTGGCTCCCACCCGCCGATGTGAGCCGGGGCCATCCGCCCAGATACAAGCGAATCGCCACCGCCAAGGGCAACGAGGACGACGAGGACGAGTCGAAGAGGAAATTGCCCCACTGGTCCGAAGACCCGCGGCAACGCGTCGGCCAAATCGGCGAGCAGGATCCTCGGCGTCATGATGATGACGAGCTCCCGAGACCACCTCGCGGCCAGCTCCTTCAAGAAGAAGAAGAAGGAAAAGGCGAGGCCCCCAGGAGGAAGCGAAGCCGCCGAAGATGGCCTCGCCGTCGCACTCGACGAGCAGCTCTGATGGCCACAGCTCGGCCGGTGATGGCGCGGCCCCGGCGACAACCGCGCTAGATGCGCCATCTGTGGAAGTGCCGCTGGCCTCGATGCCCCCGCCATTCGCGCCAGCCTCTGGGCTAGGGAAGGCTCGGCCAAGCGACTTCGCCTGCAAGGAGGTTCCGATTTAGGCTTCCGCAGGAGGCTCCGCGTGGCGGCCCGATTCGCGAAAGCCCTGCCGAAGGTGTCCCAGGGGCGCCAGCCGCAGCCTCGACGACGAAGAAGTTGTCTGTGTCTTGGGCACGTGACGTCATGGAACTAGGGCTCAGTCGCCAACTGGGCCCCGAGCTGGAAAAGCCGGCCGGCCTTCGCACAGGGCTACGCTTCATCCCAGTTGCCAAGTGAGTGCATTCGGCCTTCTCTATTTTCTATAGCTGTTTCGATTGTCTTTACTGATTCGACTGATGTGCAGGACCGGAGTGAAAAAGATGGGCCACCCGACCGTGGCTCAGGTACCCTCCGCCGCTAGCGAGGAGGATCCTTCCCGTAAGAGGAAAGCGGACGAGGTCGTCGCCTCAGCGGAGGGCAGCAAGAAGGCCAAGGGCGACGACATCGTCACTGTCTCTGACGACACGGCGGCCGCACCGGCCGGACCCGCAGTGGAAGCAACTGCGTCTACAAAGGAGGGCGTTTCCTTGCCTAGACCGGAGGAAGCGACTTCCTTTGGAGCGGGTGCCTCGATCGCTACCTTCCCCCGCTTCGTGACCAAGGCGGCCACGACGAGCGGGGATGCGCCCCCGAGCCTCGCTCCAGGGACCGCCGACGCTGAAGTCGACCAACGTCGCGGCTGCGCCCGGCGCTGCTGCGTGCGTGACATACAACTCCATGGCATGCTTGGTGCAGCCATCCGGTACCTCCGGTCCGAGGATCAGGTCGGTGCTTAGCAGCGGCTTGATTCTTATAATTTCTCGTTTTTTTACTTTCGCATCCAGTCCCCGAGTGCGTACGCGCTAAATTTTAGCGGGTGTGCACTGAGGAATTTTCGTGATCGCCAGTCCCCGAGTGCGCATGCGCTAAATTTTAGCGGGTGGGCACTGAGTAATTTTTGTGATCGCCAGTCCCGAAAAGCGCGCGCTAAATTTTAGCGGTGGGCACCGAGTAACTTTCGTTTTACCGACTTTGATGATTGTGCAGTCTGCGGTTTGGAGTCGGCGGAGCGGTTGGCTGCGACAGCGTCTTGAAGGAGCTGGCCACCATCCAAGAAGCGAACAAGGAGCTTCAGTCTGTTGCTGCGAGCGGAGGGCTCGCCAGAGCTTGTCCTGCTGGTGAGTTGGTGGCGGTGCGATCTGCGTTGAGTCTTCTGAGCGGCGGGTCACCGACCTCGGCCTTGAATCGCGAGGCGAAGAAGAAGCAAGCTCGGCGACAGGCGAGCTAAGGCCGCCATTGCGCGCGGAGGAAGACCGCAAGGTGTCGGAAGCCCTCATTGCTGGGCTTCGGGATCGACACGTCGCTTGATGCTTCATCACGGACTCGCCCGCCCGTTGCTTGGTGAGTGCGTCTTCCTTTCTTTCGTTGTAGTGTTTGTGGTGTCCGTGGTACTCATCATTGTCTCCTTCTCGCAGGTCGTGTTATTGGTAGCCAAGAAGCGAGCTCGCTGACGCGAGGGAGTGCGTAAGCATGCTCGTCGACTCGGCGATTGTCGGCGACGTGCATCCGCGCCTATCTTCAAGAAATATCGCCCGAGGTTATTCAGCGACCTTGTTGAGGTGTGGGAGTATGGAGAAGGCGCCACGTCGTCGAGTTCATGACGCGGTCGGCGTTTCGGCGTGGCGCGTCTACAGCGCTGAGCCTTGGACTCGCCCACTTCCCCGAGGATTTCGACCTCGACGATGTGACGAGTGGGTATCCTTCGTCGACTGGCGCGGTGGACCTGTCCGAGGTTCTCAAGTTGCGGAGCGCGTGCATTCGGGCGTGTCGGGCGATGGGCGACCTCCCTACCGAGACGGTCGTCGCGCCGAACGACCCCGAGCCGCCGCATCGTGACTTCAAGGTCGAGCAACCTTTTCGCTCGGCGATGGCGGGTGAGCTGACGACGTATCCGTCAAACCCGTACACCGCGTTCATCCGTAGGCGCCGGGATTCTGGCGAGTCGTCGTCGAAGCCTGCAGAATAGGGTAGTTTTGCCTGGACGTGTTAGCAGCAGTTCTGCCATGCGGCATATTTTGTAACATAAGACAATGCAGTGTGCAATTGAATGGGACGTCGTATCCGTTTTTCTATTCGTTTGTGTGATTTGGATTGATTTTGAACGAGTCCCCGAGCGCGTCCGCCCTTTTGTGGGGTTTACCTCGTATATGATGTTTGTTGTTATCATGTGTTTTGTTAGTTTAGTCGACTACCCGAGCTCGGAGAGCCATCGCAAGGCGACTCCTTGAGTGCTCATGCTTTACCGTTTTCCGTCTGTGACGGGTCGTGGTGGAGTCCCCGGCGTGGTACTTGGTAGTTCTAGGCGCGACTCGAGGGTGGTTGAGGACGTAGCGTTGTTGTGAGCGTCACTCCTGCCTGGCCCGAGGGTCGATCGCGTGAAGTCTGGGCGTGCTCTCTTACTTGGCGTTTTCACGACGCGCGAACTGGTTTTCAGTCCCGAGCGTGGTACTTAGCCGTTCGAGTCGCTACGCCGAGGATGCGGAGGACCAAGGTCGCTGTGAGAAGCGAGGGCAGTTGTCTTGGTTCGTAAAACCAGTCGGGCTAGGCGACTCCAATGGGGCTCCGGGTTGGCGTTTTTCGTGGACGATGCAAGACCTGGAGTGATTCAGTGCTCTTACACCGCACTACTTAGCCGTGCCGATCGCTGTACCAAAGGTTGACTTCTGCATTTAGCGTACCGCTGTTATTACGAGTGCGAGTGGCACAAGTCATGGAGAGTAGGCGCAATTTGCGGTAACCGTTTCTTTTATTTCATAGCGACTTGAGAGTACATGTGTGGGGTTCTAGGAGTAGAACTTCCGGAGGAGATTTACATTCCATGGCCGCTTGACGTCGAGCTCGCCGTCCCCGCGGACGTCGATGAGGTAGTAGGCGTCGTTGCGTCTGTGCGCCGATAGCGAATGGGCCTCCCATGGGGAGAGCTTGTGCATGCCCTTCTTGTCTGGATGAGGCGTAACACCAGGTCGCCTTCCTGGAAGGTGCGGGTTTTCACCCGTCGGCTGTGGTAGCGGCGGAGTCCTTGCTGGTAAATGGCGGTGCGCGATCGAGCGAGGTCGCGTGCTTCGTCGAGCTGGTCGAGCCCATCTTGGCGGGCCAGCTCGTTTGCGGCCTCCGTATAGTGGACGACCCGCGGCGAGTCGTGTTCGAGGTCGGTGGGCATGACTGCTTCGGCGCCGTAGACCATGAAGAAGGGAGTGAATCCCGTCGACCTGTTAACCGAGGTGCGGATTCCCCAGATGACGGAGGGCAGCTCTTCGACCCAGCATCCAGCGGTGCGCTCGAGTGGTACTTGGAGTCGCGGCTTCAGGCCGTGGAGGATGCTTTGGTTGGCTCGTTCCGCCTGGCCGTTGGATTCCGGGTGTGCGACTGACGCGAGATCGAGCCGGATGTGGTGCTCTTCGCAAAATTCGGCCATTGCTCCCTTGGCGAAGTTTGTGCCGTTGTCCGTGATGATGCTGTTGGGAACCCGTAGCGGTATATGAGCTCGCGTAGGAACTTAGTGGCGGTCTTCCCGTCGCATTTCGGACTGGCTTGGCCTCCACCCCGTGAATTTGTCGGCGACTAAGTGGGTGTAGCCGGAGGGCCTTCTTGAAGGGCCTACCATGTCCATGCCCCACACAGCGAATGGACAGGTGATGGGGATTGTTTTGAGCGCCGAGCTCGGTACGTGCGTCTGATTGGCGTACTTCTGGCACCCGGCGCATCGCTGGACGATATCGACAGCGTCGGCGTGTGCGGTGGGCGAGAAGCCGTGTCGCATAGCCTTGGCGACCGAGGCGGCGCGGCGTGGTGGCGCGATCTCGAGTGGATGTCGTGGAGGATTTTGCGTCCTTCAGCCGGTTGGACGCAACGTTGGAACACGCCGGTGACGCTGCGCTTGTGTAGCTCGCCGTCGATGATGGTGTAAGACTTGCATCGGCGAGCAATCATTCGAGCGTTTGTCTCGTCTGCTGGCAGGGTGCCGGTTTCCAGGTAGGCGATGTAGGGCTTGGTCCAGTCGTCGGGCTCGGTGATGAGTGCGACCAAGTCTGCCTCTGGTTGGAGTGGGACTCCGATGTCGATCTCCCTCGGGGGAGAGACGGATGGTTTGGAGATTGTGTCGAGGAACACGCCGACGGGTGGTGCGAGTCGAGCCGACCCGATGCGAGAGAGGGCGTCGGCCTCCTCGTTTTTCCGCCTGTCGATCCACTCGACAGAGTAGCCGGTGAAGTGGCCGCCCAACTTATCCACCTCTTGGCGATACGCCGCCATGGTAGGGGAGATGGCGTCGCAGGTGCCGGCGACTTGTCCCACAATGAGGTCGGAGTCTCCGTAGCATCGAAGGCGATTGACGCTCATCTCCTTTGCGGCTCGCATGCCGTGGAGTAGGGCCTCGTATTCAGCCATGTTGTTGGTGCAGGGCGTGAATTCGAGGCGGAGGATGTAGCGGAGCTTGTCGCCTTTGAAGTCAGCACTATCCCGCTCCTGCACCGTCCGCGTTCTTGGACCCGTCGGGCGAGCTCCGTAAGAAATGGCAGCTTCTCTGGCTGCTGGGCCTCCTCCCAGTCGGCGATGAAGTCTGCCAGTGCCTGTGACTTAATCGCCCTTCGTGGCTCGTATTTAATGTTGTGGACGCCGATCTCGACGGCCCACTTGGCGACCCGCCCGGTCGCCTCGCGATTGCGGATGATGTCTTGTAGTGGCGCTGAGGAGACGACCGTGATCGGGTGCTCCTGGAAGTAGTCTGGCGCCGCTGAGCCCTGAACCGCGTATACTAGCTTTTTGCTGTGGGTATCATTGGCGACTCGGTGAGGACCTCGCTGATGTAGTACACCGCCGCTGACGGCGCTCCTTTCCTTCCTCTGGTCGTTCGACAACCATTACGGCACCGACGACGCTCGGGACGCCGCGACGTAAACCAGCATAGGCTCTTTGTCGGCGGTGTGGCGGTAGTGGTGCGCGAGTAGCACCTTTTTAAGGTCGCGGAGCGTCGTCCGCCTCCTTGTCCCCTTTGGAAGGTGGGGTTCTTGCGCATCGGCGGTATAGGGCATCGCCTTTTCGCCCAGCGGGATGAAGCGGCGAGCCGCTACGCCCGACCAGCTCGGACGTCACGCAGCACTCGGGTTTGCCGAGCGATCGTGTCGATCTTCGTTGGGTTCGCCTTGATCCCTCGTTTGGAGACACGTACCCGATGGTTGTCCGCGGGTACACGAAGGTGCACTTGCTGGGTTGAGCTTTATCTTGTACCTTCGCATTGGCGAAGGTCTCCGCTAGGTCGTGAGTAGGTCGCCTTGGCGGCGGATTTCACGACCACGTCGTCGATGTAGACGTGGATGTTGCGGCCAATTTGGCTCGCGAGGCATTCTTGCATGCACCGCTGGTAGGTTGCCCGGCGTTCTTGAGGCGAAGGTCATGGCGGTGTAGCGAAGGCTCGAATGGCGTGATGAACGCCGTCTTCTCCTCATCCTCGACAGCCATTTTGATCTGGTTATACCCGGAGTAGGCGTCGAGGAAACATAGCGACTCGAACCCGCGGTTGAATCGATTATCGATCGATCCGGGAGGACGAATCGCTCCTTTGGGCAAGCGCTGTTCAGGTTTGTATAGTCGATACACATTCTCCAGTCCCGTTTTCTTCTCGACCAGGACTGGGTTTGCCATCCACTTGAGTATTTGATTGGCGGATGAAGCCGGCGGCAGGCGCCGCACTTCCTCGGCGATTGCTCGACGGCGTTCTTCATTGAAGGGCCGTAGCGACTGCTTGACAGGTCGCACTTTGGGGTCGGCGTTTAGTTTGTGCTCAGCGAGCTCCCTAGGGACACCTGGCATGTCGGAGGGTTTCCATGCGAAGATGTCCCTATTCTCACGAAGGAACTCGATGAGCGCGCCTTCCTATGCTGGGCTCATGCATGTCCGATCGTCACCGTCTGGCCGGGTCGCTGGGACCAGCTCGACAGTCGGTGTCGTCGTGGCCTCAAAGGTTGAGGTGTTTGTGCCCTCCGAGTTGGGCTTCTTGAGTATTGTGGGTCGTCATTGTTGACCCGCCGCGTGTTTAAGCTCGTCGGCGTGATTAGTTTCGCGCGATGACAGCGTCGAAGTTCGGCTCCTTTGGCTCTGCATTCGGCGGCCATGTCGGGTCGCCGTTGATGGTGATGACGCCGCGGCCGGAGCTTCATCGCGTTATGCGCGTAGTGGGCTGCCATGAATTTAGCGAACGCCCAGGCCCAGCGATGGTAAGGGCTGTCGAAGGGCACCAGCTCGAAGACGATCCGCTCGGTGCGGAAGTTTGCGTACCAAGGTGACGGTAGTGTGACTTTGCCGATCGGGTGCCTTCCGACCGGGGCGATGCGTGGAACGTGGTGTGGGTTGTCTCGATCATCGACGGGAGCCGCAACCGCTGAAGGTGTCGAGGTAGAGGATGTTGATGGAGCTGCCGTCCGCCATTGTCTTGGGGAGCCAGAGTCGCCAACCTTGGGCTTGACCACCAAGGCGACTCGTCCCCGGTACTCGATGCGTGGCGGAGTGGTCTTGCGCTCCGGTGATGGTGTTCCGACCAGTTCAGGAACGGGGACGTTTGTTTGGGCCACCGCGTTGGCGGCGCTGGCGATGACCTTCTTCTCGCGCTTGTGTTGAAGCCTGTGAAGGTGTGGGCGAGCCGCTACTTTGCCGAATTTTCCGCCATTTGGCGGGTCGTTGTCGGTGTCCTCCGGCGTCGTGCCTTCTCGATTTCCACGAGGGTGTGGTCGGCGGTGGTGTGCGTTCGGGCTTTCCTTCCTGTGGAACGCACATGGTTGGCTAAGGAGGGCCGCGGGATCGAATCTTGGCTTGTTCTTGTAATTTCCGCCATCGCGTCGTTGCCCTCCGTCGCGGCGGTAGCTCTTGGGCTCGCGTTGTGCGTGCCTAGCGTTGGCGACGAAGTCGACTCGCCCGTCGTTGCGGCGCTTGCCTGTGGTAGTGTGCGCTATAGCGATTCGGCGTCGCCGTCGTTGCCGCCCGTCTTGGCGTTGCCCTCGACTCGTCGTCGATTTCCTGGTTTGGATCCTCCTCGGCGTACCGTTTGGCGATCTCGAGGAGGTCGGGATGTTGTCGAGTGTGCGGCGTGTCGCTTGAGCTTGGCGACTAGAGGCTCGTGGCACGAGGTCTTGAAGCAATGGATCGCGGTGTCCGGTGGATGCCGACGCGTTGTACCAGATCTCTTGCCACCGTTGGACCCGATTCGGGTCGACTCGCGGGTCCTGGACGCATCGTTCGGTCCTCGATGGTGGTGGCGGGTGTAGGAGCACTCTAAGTGCCCGGCGGCGTCTCGCATTTCCTCCCAGGAGTCGATCGTCACGGGGGCGTGTTGATCCACCGCACGCGTCCCTCCATCATCGATTGGGAGGTAACGGGCGTAGTAGGTGTGACCCGCGATCCCCATTGCCATGAGGTATGTGTCAAGCGGACTGCGGGGTCGTGCGAGAGTCGTATTTTCTATCTCCTTTGGCGCCTTGAAGTTTGGCGGGTACTTCTCTCGGATCATTGGTCCGAAGCACTTAGGCCCAGTCGACTAAGCGACCCCATAGGTTCGCCATCGGCGATTAGTTAGGGTGTGCCGCAGTCGTCGTCGGGCGTGGCGCCAGCTTTGATTGTTGATGATGTGGGTGCGGGTCGATGGGTTGTCCGTTAGCGGCGAAGTTGGTCGCCGGGATCGTTGGAGAGTGCCGCGTTGCGGTCGGTGTTGGAGCTGCAGTGGCTCGTGGCGGGCAGTTGAGGGTGTTTGCCGCTGGCGGCCGCTAGAGGCCGCTGCTTCCCGAGGAGCGCGAGTATACTCGACCTTGCGGTCGGCGCTCTTGCCGCTCCACGGCCTTCGCGAGCAGGGCCTTGACGTCTTGGATCTGTAAGGCGCCGTCGCGGTGGCCGTGATGCTATCGGCTCCGCTCGCCACGAGGTTGTCCATCGGGTGGAGAAACGATGGGAGGCCGCTTGCGTCTCGCTCCGTGAGGAGACAACTATCATGGCTGGTCCTCAGGAGGGTGCGGTTGGGTGGTGGTGGGGCACCCATCGCCGTCGATCTGGCGGGGCGGGCGCTTCCTCTGGTGGCGCGTTCTCGCGGTCGCGCGCTCGTCTATCTTGAGCGGGTCGTTTCGTCGTCGGTTCAGGCACCCTTGAACGGTGGGGTTCAAGCGTGACCTGATCCGCTGCTGGTGGTAGCGTGACAGCTCTGCGCGTCACACCGCCGAGGCGGAAATTTTCGCGCTCGGCTCTTTCGTCGCCTCCGCCCGCTTCAGCGAGCTCCTCGACCTCCGTTGCCGTGGCGTTAGGAGGGATCGGGGTGGAGAAAGGATCCTCTGGTGGATCGGTGCCGGTGGCCATGTAAGTCGCGGCGTGGCGATTGGCGCCGTCGTGGAGGTCGGCGGAGTTCTCCGACCTAGAGTCGAATTCGAAGATCCCGAGGATGGAGGGGTCCTCGAAGTCTCCCGCGTTGGAGACCTGGGCGATGGAGCCCGCGGATGAGGCCGCGGTGATGGATCCGGCGAGTGACGCCGGGGTCGCCGAGTCGGCGTCATCGGTGAGGGCCGCATCTTCTGCGGCTGAGCTCCGGCCACGTTCGTGGGCGAGTTGTACTCGGGCGGCGGTGGATCGTGCGAACCTCTCGGAGAGCCGATCGCGTGGTGGCGACTCGCGGATGCGAGCCGAGTCCTCCGAGACGATGACGTCGGTGAGGCCGACGAAGAGGCTGATCGTGCCGATTGGCAGGATCACGCTGTGCGTGACGGGTCGCGCCGCCGGGACGTAGCTGCTCGGCAAGATCTGGAGCATCTCGCCGATCGCTATCATGCGACCGGTGGCGACCGTCTCGTTGTGTGGCATCCCGCAAAACCACTACTAAAAAAATCGCGTTGAATTTGTGCATTGCATCGTCATCTTCATGCATTGTTTGACTGCATTATTTGAAAAGCCTAGTTTTGAATTGTACAAAACCCCTATTATTTTCAAACACAAAACCCCGATCGCATCGGAGATTTTATTTGTCTAAAAACCGTTTGCAAAATGGCCTTATTCTTAATTTAAACGCGGCCAAACAAACACACTTTTGAAAACAGCTCCCTCTAAATCCTAGTCCCACCCAATCTATTCCTACCCACCAATCCCAGGCTGCCACCTCCCCCTCTCACCCCAAACATACCCACCTGCCACCTCATCCATCCAGCTCCCTCTCTCTCTCTTTTCTCACCCTAGCCACCCTACCCTCTCTCCCTCTTCCCCACCGACACATGGACCCCACCAGCTAACCCCCTCTCTCTCTCTTCCTCCCTCCAAAACCGACCCCCCCACTCCCACTTTCCCTGACCCCGGGGCCCACCCAGAACCCCACCTGCCCGCCCTTGGACCCGGTCCACGCCAACCCCGCGCCTCCCCCAGCTGTTCCCGACCCCACCTGTCCCCTCCCCCGCACGCGGTCCACCCCTTTGGCCCCTGCCCCGCGCCATGGCCCTCTCCTTCTCCTCCTCCTCATCCTCGCAGCGCCTGCACCGTCTTCCCCAACCTCGCCTGGCCCGCCTAGCCGCCTCCCGCTGCCATGCCTCTCTCCGCGCCCAGACCGACCCTCCTTCCAGCCTCCCGCGCGCCCCCATCTCGGCCATGCCGCCTCCGCCTCAGCCGCCGTACCCTCTGCCCGCCTAGCTCGGGCCGCCACACGCCCTCGTCCGGCCATGGCCCCGCCTCCTCCCTCAGCGCCTCCCACCTACCCCGCTCTCATGGCAAGGCCCGCGCCAGCGGCCTCATCCTCTCCACTGCGGCCGCGCTGAGTAAGCCGACGCCTGGTTCCGTCTGCGCCGCCCGCCGCGCCTTGACGCCGCCCGTCTCCGCCAGCCGGCTCTGGCCCGACTCGCCCGCCCGGCGTCTGTCACCGTCTGCCGCCCGCCAAGCCCGTCGTCGCCATGGCCCTGCACCCGCCGCCTCGCCGGGCCGACCCCCGCGTGCTCGCGACTCGGTGAGGTCCCTTTGGGCCCCTCTGCACGCATCCCAAGGCAAGCTCGTGCCCCAGAATCAACCGACTATAGGGCCCCCCGGCGTTTGATGTGAGAAGCCGAACCCGAACCCGAACGTCACTAGAAGAACCATCGACAAGATCTTGCACGCGAACACCGAACATCTACGACATGGAACAACAGGGCCTCCTCTCGGAATGCCAGGCTCTTCTTCAACGCCAAGTACTCTTATCTCCAAGACGGACCCGGCGTTGGAGTCGAGCCCGACAAGAACTCCATCACGGAACAACTAGCACTCAGGGGGAACACGGAGACCCGTCGAGCCCCAAGTTCGTCCCGATAATCAAGGTGGAACCGAGACCCCAAGCCCCGATCCAAGGCCGATCCGGCGCCAAGGCCTCCGCCATGGAATCAACAAGATCATCACGAACGCCAGTACTTCTTCAGCGCCATGATCGTCGACATGACCCGAAGACCGCGAATGCGACAAGAACGGCACCGACGCAGAACGCCTAGTACTTCTTCCCGGAACGCAAGACCTACCCCTGAGTCCGAGAACGACCTCGCCGAACCCTGGACCCTGAGACCGACCCCGAACCCCGGAACCCAAGATCGTCGAGCCCCCTCTAATGTGTGACCCTTTTCCTCGAACCCTATTTTATAACATAATAACTTGATGCATGTTTAATTGTCATCCATATCGCATGCATGTCATTGGTTTGGGGGCCTTATGCCGATTCACCTAATAATTACATATGGGGCCCATATGCGGGCAAATCTAGTCTCATATTGGCCTCATTTAAACATGTGTAACCGCTCTATCATTACATTGGTAAACAACATTTAAATTGCGGGGTAGCTAAACAACATGAACCACCTAATTAATTGTCGGGACCCCGGTTCCGCTTAATCTTGACCTAATTGCATCGCACCTTTGCCATGTCATCCATCATGCATGCATCATGCCGATCTTCTGCCGTGTAATAAATATTGCATCCGGTGTTTCTTCTAGTGTTTTGCTTCTTCGCGGATAAGGCCGTTGAGTTGATGTGAGCTTCGCCCCGATCTTCGGATGAACCCTTCAACAATGTTTTCAGGCGAGCATCTCCCCCTTTCTACCTATCTTACTTCCTAGTATTTATTCCCTCCGTTGATCTCTGCTATCTGTGTTGCGATGCTCTAGTTTTCGTACCCGTGATATCCCTTTTCAGCCATATATAGCCCTGGACACATCCTATTACCTGTTGTTTGGTAGATAGTTGGACCCGCGTGTCGTAGTCGCTTGCTCCAGTGTTTTGCTTGTCGTCAAGTACCACAATTGTTGGAGGAATTGCCGCATGTTGATGTTGGAGATGATCATGGATTTACTTATTGTTCACTTTAATTCCTGTTTAACAACTAAAATTGAATTAAGCAGAGGCATCGGTGGGTGATAGGTAAGTTTAGGTTTCCGACCGCCCACTTGTGTCCCGTAGGACCCGAGTTCTTGACACCTGTTCCGAGATCGAGCGCGCTAACCACAGGTGGGGAGATATGGGCCCCCCATTGATAATTACCTGATTTCAAAGTATTGTACTGGGGGCCACAACTAGTTTGAGGTGTTTTTACTATCCTGTACTTATGCCATGCTACTTTCTGTATTTAAATTGTGCGATGATAGCACCTTTGTCTCGTTTAGGAAGCGGAGTGATTACGCGGTATCGGCAGGTCCCGATTGGGGATCTGTCGCTTCTGACCATTGGCGCAACCCTAAGTCCGTCTCGGAGACCGTCCGACTTCTATGGTGTACTTAGTGGGGTGGCCCCGTGCTTGCTTTGGTGCAGGAACATCGTGACTTAGGCCCCGCCGACATACCGATGGGTGTATGTGAACCGATCCGCAAAAGGGTCAAGTGCTGTGGATACTTTGGTGCACCCTGCAGGTTTAATCTTTAGAAGCCGTGTCCATGGTTATGGACGACTTGGAGCACGATTGCTTGATCATAGACAACTATAACTAAAGTTTATTGTTTTAAATTGACTTGTTTCCGATATGATTAGTAATCAGCTTCACTACAACAGAATGGCTAAATAAAAGTACCAACCACTGCTGGGTTTTGGGTTATCTCATGCTAATTGAATCTGACTAGTAAGTGATGCCACTATAACGGAATGACTAACTAAAAGTGCCCACTGCTTACTTTATCAGGACGATTAACTACACCTGACTAGTAATTGCTGCAACGATAACTGAATAAGTAAAACTGCCAACTGTGTGCGTTCCTCGGCTGACCTCCTCGTTTGGTCTCGAGGGGGAGACGCCAGGATGGGTTTGTTTGATGATAGTCTCAGGTTGGATCCGAATAGGTCTTTCTCACCCCTCTCTGATAGCCGCCAGTTGTATCGAGTCTCTATAGGATGTTTAGTGCATCTTCCGCCGCCATCCACCATACCTATGTAGGCGAGGACCGCCAATTCTAGCCTCGCTGTCATGGCCTCGATCGACGCTCCTTCTTTTTCCTTTGCCCTTTGTCGGCACCCTTTTGTTTAAGCAGGTTTTGAGATCGGCCGTTAGCGTGGTTACCCTTCCGCTTTGGCAGGGTTATGGGCGCCATTGGTTATTCTTGTGGCTCTTAGCCCCATTTGCTTCTTGTCCGTAGTCGGACGCCTATCATTTTCAAGGTGATTTGGATCTTTGTATATTATATTCGTATTCTTGACTCTTTGAGTCATTTATATATATCTCTGTGGGTCCCATCGAGGACTGTTGTGTAATGTTATTACTTCGTTTTCCACCCATTGAAAGTGCTGGTGAGCACCTTTGAATCGTTTCTATGCGGGTTTGGCGAATTGCTCAAACTTGCATAGGTCCGATTCTGAGGTGTTACAGAGTGGTATCGAGCTCGGCGTTGCGATACCCCACAAGTCCAGCCTGTAGGATAACCTAGCTAACGGCCGAAGTAGAGTGTCAAAACTATTTTGAAAATCGGTTGGATAGTTCTGATTAGGTCTGATTTTACTCCTTACCCCTCTGCTGTTCCCCTCTTACCCCTACGCATTTTGAATCTGCTCTCTTATTTTTTCCTCGAGTCCAGGATTTCTCGTGGTTGGGTTCCGTCGTACCTTTAGGGTTTCGCTTCCTCCTTTGGTAACGGTGTTCTACCATCCGGTGTTCAAGCTGCCTGATGAATCCGTCTACGGTGGTACCATTCTTTGTTCTTTGTTTGTGCCTTCCGGTGTTTTCCGACGCGACGATATCATCTACGCCGGATCCGATGAAGAGTCTGCATCCCTCCTTTGATCCGAACCTCGCTTGTCGAGATCTTCAGTCTGAATCTTGAGGGTTGGTTGCATAATCTGTCTATACGTGTACAGAGTAATGCTTTGAGTGCGGGATGGAGTCGCGACCATACCACTACTCTTATCATTCGCTTTTGTACATCGAATGGTGGATCGATGCAATTTTACTCCTTCCATGGAAGTTAGAGGTGGCCTTACCCTTAACTTCGTCCGTTGTCTATCCGGAGTGCTCTCTCGACGACCGGGAACAACGACCCTTTGTTGGTGGTGTCGCCGTTTTCAAGATGAAGAAGGAACCATCGTTAGCGGTGTCGCGAAGATCTACGAAGCGAGAAGACGCAGATCGCCGACCTTCTTTCGGTACCATGAGGCGGATCTCGAGGCGAGATCCATTGTTAGTGGTGTCGAATTGTGGCATCCCAAAACCACTACTAAAAAATCGCGTTGAATTTGTGCATTGCATCGTCATCTTCATGCATTGTTTGATGCATTATTTGAAAAGCCTAGTTTTGAATTGTACAAAACCCTATTATTTTCAAACACAAAACCCGATCGCACGGAGATTTTATTTGTCTAAAAACCGTTTGCAAAATGGCCTTATTCTTAATTTAAACGCGGCCAAACAAACACACTTTTGAAAACAGCTCCCTCTAAATCCTAGTCCCACCCAATCTATTCCTACCCACCAATCCCAGGCTGCCACCTCCCCCTCTCACCCCAAACATACCCACCTGCCACCTCATCCATCCAGCTCCCTCTCTCTCTCTTTTCTCACCCTAGCCACCCTACCCTCTCTCCCTCTTCCCCACCGACACATGGACCCCACCAGCTAACCCCCTCTCTCTCTCTTCCTCCCTCCAAAACCGACCCCCCACTCCCACCTTCCCTGACCCCGGGGCCCACCCAGAACCCCACCTGCCCGCCCTTGGACCCGGTCCACGCCAACCCCAAGGCCTCCCAGTTTCCCGACCCCACTGTCCCTCCCTTGCAGTCCACCCCTTTGGCCCTGCCCGCCACCTGCGTGGCCCTCTCCTTCTCCCTCTCCTCCCTCATCCTCGCCTTGCCACCGTCTTCCCCAACCTCGCCTGGCCCGCCCTGCCCGCCTCCCTCCATGCGCCCTCTCTCAGCCCCTCCTTGCCGCCTCCGCCCCATCTCGGTAGCCGCTGCGCCTCACGCGTGCCCCGCCGCCGCCTCTCTCGGCCCACCCTTGCCGCCTCGTCATGCCGGGCTCGGCCTCCTCTCCCAGGCCTCCACCCTACCCGCTCCTCCGCGCGTCGCCGCCGCCCGGGCAGCGAAGCTCCATCTCCCTGGCCCCTCGCCGCCAGCAAGCGCCGCTGCGGGCGCGGCCGCCGCCTGGCCGGCCGACCTGCGTGCACTCGCCGTGAGGTCCCTTTGGGCCCTCTGCACCGCATCCCAAAGCCAAGGCAGCAGCTCGTGCCCCGAGAATCAACCGATAGGCCCCGGCGTTTGATGTGAGAAGCGAACCGAACCCGAACGTCACTAGAAGAACCATCGACAAGATCTTGCACGCGAACACCGAACATCTACGACATGGAACAACAGGGCCTCCTCTCGGAATGCCAGGCTCTTCTTCAAGGACGCCAAGTACTCTTATCTCCAAGACCGACCCCGGCGTTGGAGTCGAGAGCCCCGACAAGAACTCCATCACGGAACAACTAGCACTCCGACAGGGAACACGAGACCAGCGTCGAGCCCCAAGTTCGTCCCCGATAATCAAGGTGGAACCCCGAGACCCGAAGCCCCGATCCGAAGGCCGATCCGAAGCGCCAAGGCCTCCGCCATGGAATCAACAAGATCATCACGAAACGCCAAGTACTTCTTTCAGGGCGCCATGATCGTCGACATGACCCGAAGACCGCGAATGCGACAAGAACGGCACCGACGCAGAACGCCTAGTACTTCTTCCCGGAACGCAAGACCTACCCCTGAGTCCGAGAACGACCTCGCCGAACCCTGGACCCTGAGACCGACCCCGAACCCCGGAACCCAAGATCGTCGAGCCCCCTCTAATGTGTGACCCTTTTCCTCGAACCCTATTTTATAACATAATAACTTGATGCATGTTTAATTGTCATCCATCTCGCATGCATGTCATTGGTTTGGGGGCCTTATGCCGATTCACCTAATAATTACATATGGGGCCCATATGCGGGCAAATCTAGTCTCATATTGGCCTCATTTAAACATGTGTAGCGAACCGGCTCTATCTGTTACATTGCTAAACAACATTTAAATTGCAGGGTAGCTAAACAACATGAACCACCTAATTAATTGTCGGGACCCCGGTTCCGCTTAATCTTGACCTAATTGCATCGCACCTTTGCCATGTCATCCATCATGCATGCATCATGCCGATCTTCTGCCGTGTAATAAATATTGCATCCGGTGTTTCTTCTAGTGTTTTGCTTCTTCGCGGATAAGGCCGTTGAGTTGATGTGAGCTTCGCCCCGATCTTCGGATGAACCCTTCAACAATGTTTTCAGGCGAGCATCTCCCCCTTTCTACCTATCTTACTTCCTAGTATTTATTCCCTCCATTGATCTCTGCTATCTGTGTTGCGATGCTCTAGTTTTCGTACCCGTGATATCCCTTTTCAGCCATATATATCCCTGGACACATCCTATTACCTGTTGTTTGGTAGATAGTTGGACCCGCGTGTCGTAGTCGCTTGCTCCAGTGTTTTGCTTGTCGTCAAGTACCACAATTGTTGGAGGAATTGCCGCATGTTGATGTTGGAGATGATCATGGATTTAGTTATTGTTCACTTTAATTCCTGTTTAACAACTAAAATTGAATTAAGCGAGAGGCATCGTGGGTGATAGGTAAGTTTAGGTTTCCGAGCCCACTTGTGTCCCGTGGGACCCGAGTTCTTGACACTTCGAGATCGAGCGCTAACCACGGTGGGAGATATGGGCCCCCATTGATAATTACCTGATTTCAAAGTATTGTCTTGGGGCCACAACTAGTTTGAGGTGTTTTACTATCCTGTACTTATGCCATGCTACTTTACGTATTTAAATTGTGCGAGATAGCACACTTTGTCTTTGTTAGGAAGCGGAGTGATTACTGTGTATCGGTCCCGATTGGGGATCTGCGTCGCTGACCATTGGCGCAACCCTAAGTCCGTCTCGAGACCGGCCGACTTGTTCTTGGTGTACTTAGTGGGGTGGCCCCGTGCTTGCTTTGGGTCAGGAACGTCGTGACTTAGGCCCGCCGACATACCGATGGGTGTATGTTAACCGATCGGCAAAAGGGTCAAGTGCTGTGGATACTTTGGTGCACCCTGCAGGTTTAATCTTTTCGAAGCCGTGTCATGGTTATGGACGACTTGGAGCACAGTGCTTGATCATAGACAACTATAACTAAAGTTTATTGTTTTAAATTGACTTGTTTCCGATATGATTAGTAATCAGCTTCACTACAATGAATGGCTAAATAAAAGTACCAACCACCTGGGTTTTGGGTTATCTCATGCTAATTGAATCGACTAGTAAGTGATGCCACTATAACGGAATGACTAACTAAAAGTGCCCATCGCTTACTTTATCGTGACGATTAACTACACGACTAGTAATTGCTGCAACGATAGCGAATAAGTAAAAGCGCCAATGCGTTCCTCGGTGACCTCCTCGTTTGGTCTCGAGGAGACGCCAGATGGGTTTGTTTGATGATAGTCTCGTGTTGGATCCGAATAGGTCTTTCTCACCCCTCTCGATAGCCGCCATTGTATCGAGTCTCTATAGGATGTTTAGTGCATCTTTGCCGCGCTCGATCCACCATACCTATGTGGCGAGGACCGCAATTCTAGCCTCGCCGTGTCTTGGCCTCGATCTTGGCGCTCCTTCTTTTTCCTTTGCCCTTTGTCGGCACCCCTTTTGTTTAAGCAGGTTTTGAGATCGACGCCGTTAGCAGGGTTACCCTTCCGGCTTGGCCTGGGCAGGGTTATGGACGCCATTGGTTATTCTTCAGGGCTCTTAGCCCCATTTGCTTCTTGTCCGTAGTCGGACGCTCTATCATTTTCAAGGTGATTTGGATCTTTGTATATTATATCTGTATTCTTGACTCTTTGAGTCGCTGTTATATATATCTGTTCTGTGGGTCCCATCGAGGACTGTTGTGTAATGTTATTACTTCGTTTTCCACCCGCACGAAAGTGCCTGGTGGGCACCTTTGAATCGTTTCTATGCGGGTTTGGCGAATTCTGCTCAAACTTGCATAGGTCCGATTCTGAGGGTGTTACACGTTGATGGGCAGATTGGATATCGCTGCAGAACACCGGCCAGACCGGCCAGGCCCCACGGTGGGCGCCACTATCGTGGGAATGGTCACGGCAGATGCTGCAATCGGCAGCGAGTAGTAGAACGAGGGGCAAGGGCGGCCAGCCATCTGCGGTGCGAGATGAGGGCAAAGACACAGGGTTTTACCAGTTCGGCCCCGGAGGGTAAAGACCTACTCTGCTAGATTGTATTATGGAGGTGTTTACAATGCGAGCTCGGCTAGGCGCTTGGGTGTATGAGGGCGTGTCTCTACTCACCCTATAGGGAGGTTTATATAGGCTCACCTCCCTAGGGTTTACATATCTCAACCGATTGATTCTGACTTGATGTCGTTTAACCTAGTCCGATGGGCCTATCTACTACTTTGGGCCTTGACTTCGATCGCTTGGTACCTTGCTGGGCTTTGATCCACTCGCCGTTCTGCAGGCCCACTCGCCAGCCTCTGGGCCAGTCGGAAACGTCCCGCTGAGTATACCCCAGTAGGCGTATCCCCATCACTACTAAACCTAAAACCATGGAAAGTACCTTTGCTGCTACTCATGCCATACAAGTTACTATTGATGAAAATGTTAGACTGTTAGCCCAACTTCATGCTAAGTGGGAAAGGGAAGCTGAAATTGATAGAAACAATAGTGTGTGCACCATCACCACCAATATGGATACCACTAAACCACAGGAAGTCCCTATTCCTCCTCCTACAAAGCCTAAGGCCAATGAGTCTACTACTAGTGATGCTAAGTTTGATTTTGATCTTGATGGTTGCAATATTTCTGAAGTGATTATGTTCCTGCAAAAGCTTGCTAGAAGTCCTGATGCTAGTGATATGCATGTTGTTTTCACCAAACACATTACAGATGCTCTTGTTAAAATTAAGGAAGAGAAGTTAAAACACAAAGCTTCTATTCCTAGGAAAGTAGAAGATAGTTGGGAACCCATTATTAATATGCAAGTGAATGACTTTGATCCCAAAGCTTCATGTGATCTTGGTTCTAGTATCTCTATTATGCTTAGGAAGATTTATGAAATGCTTGATTTGCCACCTTTGGAAGATTGTTATTTGGATGTCTCACTTAATGATAATGCTAAGAAGAAACTCATGGGGAGTGTTAATGATGTTCTCATTATGGTTAACAATGCTTATGTCCCTGTTGATTTCTATGTTTTGGATGTTGAATACAATGCTTCTTGTCCTATTACTTTGGGAAGACCTTTTCTTAGAACTGTTGGTGCCATCATTGATATGAAAGAAGGCACCATTAAATATCAATTTACATTCAAGAAAGGTATTGAACACTTCCCTATGAGGAGAGAAGTTGCTTTTTGCTCCTCCTTTGAAAGCAAGGTATGATGTTAATGCTTGTTCATTTGAAAATAATTGATTTCTTGCTTCTTGTGCCTACTTAAAGGCGTTAAAGAAAAGTACTTGTTGGGAGATAACCCAAGAGTTTTCTTGAGTCTTGGAAGTTATTACTTCAGTAATGAACTCTCCCTATACCTTTTTGTTTGCTTTTTGTGCCAAGAATGACCTCTAATGAGAGGGAAGTAACATTTGGGGAGTTGCTGTCCTAGAACAGATTTCTGTCCTCCGTCATAAAAATTCGTGAGGAGCCTCTGTAAGTCGTATTGAGCTGAACATTTATGAATAAATCCCCCAGTATGTTAGATAACTTTTTTTAGTGATTTGAGCAACAGAAGGTATTCAAAAAAAATCAGTTTCTACGTGCTGGTCTGTTTTGACAGATTTCTGCCATTATTTGCATTTGCTTCTTATTGATTCCTTTTTGGGTACTTTTTGGGAAATTGAGCTTTTTGAAGCAGTTGCTAAAGTATCTTGTGTTTTTAGTGAAATTTTTTCTGTTCTAAAGCTAAACCCAAGGGTCTATTATCTTGTGAATACACTAATGTTGCTAATGAAGATTGTGTGAAGTTTGTATAAAGGAAAATTTTAGGTGTAAAGAGAGAATGATGTAATGAGATGAAGAATGGACAAAATCTCAAGCTCGGGGATGAAACCCTGGTGTCACCCCAAGAAATATCCAAGAGGTACAAGCGTCAAAGCTTGGGGATGCCCAAGGCATCCCCTTCTTCATTAATAAAAAGCTCAGGTCTTTCTAGACACTTCGTTTTTATTGTTTCATGCACTATTGTATTGTTCTTGGAGCATCTTAGTTTTCGTTTGCTTTGCTTAGTTTGCTTGAATAAAGTAGTTTGGACCCCCGTTCTCATTGTGTTGCTTCAAATAAGTTGATTGATGTTGGAAAGGAGTAGAAATTTCTTGCTTGAAAGTGCAAGAGGAGCTTGCATTGACTGTGACTTAGACTTTAGCATGTCATGCTAGGTGTTGTTTTGACCTAATGCTTAGTGATTATTGCTATAGTATGACTTGTTCCAAACAATTGGGATTTCTTAGTGTGCGTTGAAGGATTCATGCGTTGTTTTAGCACGCAAAAGCATAATATTATGGTATTCTCCTTTGATGATTTGTTTGGGTTGACTTGGCACATGCTCACACCATGTTATGAATATGAACAAGTCACCATAGCCTCTATGATCATTTAGTCCTTGACTTGTAGTACCACTCTATGCTTTGATTAGTAATGTTTTGTCGCTCTGCATGATTATGGCCATTATTGCTCTCTTAGTTGGTTGCTCCCAGTCTTTTGCTAGCCTCCACTTGTATGATTAAGATCTACTCATGCTTCCAACTCCCAATAAACCAAGTTATTACAAAGTGTCCACTATAAATTCCTATGCATGGTGTGTTACACCATTCCAAGTATATTCTTGTTTTCAACTATCTTGCAATTTAAAAAGTATTTTATTATGTGAAAACTTAGTGATTAAAGCTCTCACGAACTTGATGGCACACTTTATATTCCTTGCCCTAGTAAACTTGAACCATTGTGTCATCTATGTTGTATATGCTTGCACTTATACGTTGGAATTAGCAGAACCATGTTGTCATGGGTAACGTTTTCAACATTGCACTTGTACTTTGTACACATTTGATATCATGCTCTTTTGTCTATGTATGTCGCCGGTGTGAAATAAAAAGGGAGCTTGTAAGTCCATGGAGTTTGTATCCTGTGTTAGAAAAACGCCTGGGCCGCTAGCCTAAGCCATGCCTAATCATGGTGGAAACTTGCAGCATCACCATAATGAGCAATCTGTGAAGCATCCTCAATAAAAACATATGCAAATAGCAAATAAAAATATAACTGAGATGCTCATTGTCTGCTTGCCTTGTCATTTTGGTTATGGGATAGCTCCTGTACCATGTGCAAGGGGTACCCCGTTGGAGGTTCTCTATGATACACATGTACTTACTATGACAAGAACTTACAGGTGACTAGAGTTGAGTAGCATGAGGTGCGGCCCTCGTATTCAACGGACATGAGATTGCCAACTTATACTTTGTCAAGCATATACTCCATAGTTTGTTCACTTTAACCTTGATCACTTCAAGATGCTTATGATAGGGGCAATGAGGGCTGAAAGCTAACAAGTACCATAATTTTTGGAAGCTCTTTTTGAAACTTGAAATCCCTGCTTCCCTTTATGAAAAACCTTTCTTCCACTATTATATTGAGTCTCCACCTTCTACCTTTAGGCACCAGTTAAGAGAGCATAGTTGCCATTCTTAGTTCTATGTACAGTGTCCCAAAACTTATTGATTGATGCATATTGTTGATATTGCTTGTTATTGTGCTATTTGTATCTAGTCACTCTTATGAACTTTGAAGGTGTCTTGTGCAACTATTTGCTTCTCCATGAGGGACAAGCTGAATGCCACTATGCCATGTTTTCTGTATGTGAAACAAACAAACGTTTTTCAATGCATGTTATTCATGATCTTTGTTTATAGCCTTTCATGTTGCATGCATAGTTACTTTGTCTTATTGTTAGAACTCCATCTTTCATGCACATGTTTAGAGTCCTTTGATCCCAACTTTCAATGCTTGCAAATGGTTTGATCTTGGTTTTGATGGTGCATGTCACCTCAAAAATTATTCTTTTATCACTTACCTACTCGAGGACGAGTAGGAGTTAAGCTTGGGGATGCTTAATACGTCAGCAACGTATCTATAATTTTTGTTGTTCCATGCTTGTTTAGTATCTACTTTGCTTTGCTTTGTCCACACTTTGAGGTGCTTTTCATATGTTTTCTGGTACTAACCTATTAACAAGTTGCCAGAGTGCCAATTGCCTGTTTTCTGCTGTTTTTGGTTCCAGAAAAGCTAGTAAGGAAATATTCTCTGAATTGGACGGGACAAAAGCCAAAGTCAATATTTCACCGAGGAGAACACAGAGTCTAGAGGAGGCGAGGCCACAGGCTGCACCCCCAGCACGGCCACCACAGGTCGCGCTTGGGCAGGGTGTGGGCCCCCTGGCCGCCTCCCTGCCTCGCCTCTTCACCTATAAGAATCCCCCGATGCCTAAACCCTAAGTACCCGATCAATTTTCCACGAAACCGTCTGTAGCCGCCGCCACCATCATCCCTAGATCGGGGGGATCTGAAGCTCTTCCCGGCACCCTGCCGGAGGGGAGATCATCCCAGAGGCCTTCTTATTCATCATGCCAGCCTCCGGTATGAAGCGTGAGTAGTTCCACCTTGGACTACGGGTCCATGTAGTAGCTAGATGGTTGTATCTCCTCCTATGTGCTTTCATGTCTAGATCTTGTGAGCTCCATTCATGATCAAGATCTCATCTATTTGTAATCATGCATGTTGTGTTTGCGGGGATCCGATGGATATTGAGATTACTATGTTAGATTGATTAATGGTTTTGTCTTATTGATTCTATCATGTCTGTGTTGTTTTTGATCTTGCATGCTCTCTGTTGTTAGTAGCTATCTTGGCCAAGTAATTGCTAGTGACTTCAAGAGGGGATATTTATGCTCGATAGTGGGTTCATGCCTCTATTTAATCAAGGGAAGTGACAAAAATATGTAAGGTTGTACATCTGCTGTTGCCACTAGGGATAAACAACGATCTCTTATTCATGGAACAAGTGGATTGTTTACCTTACATACTTTGCTTAAAGCAGTTGTGTGTTGCTTGTAACTTAATTGTAAGGTTCCCAACCTTTAATAAGGTAGAGATCCCTGTGTTTACAATGCTAGTCCCTGGATCAATAGCTAGAATCCACAGTTAAGATGTAATATCAAGAAACAAAGGTCATAGTACAATGTTATAACCAGGAATAACATAATTTTATTACATCTTACATAGCTCATTTGGCTATTACATTACATTGCAGCAAAATATCTATAAGCATGGGGTCCTTCATCTTCAAAGTGCCACAGGCAGACATGTTGGTTGTAGACTTGTAATCCTAATCAATCAACATCACTAATATCAAACAAAACCTGCAACATAACAAGTTACAGCCACAAGGGTCAATACATTTGAATTGTATTGGCAAGTGATACTATGGTAGTATAGTGGAGTCTATCATCTATATGCATTTGGCTAAGTGGATCTTAGGCTTGCATTGCTCAAAATAGATTTTCCTTATCATTTGAAAACACTAAGCTTTTGCTTGACAAAATAATCTTTCCTAAGGCATCTCCCAATCCAAGATTGAAGATCCTTTAACCCTTGTTCAAACCACAAGTTTTTAACTTAGAAATTTGGATGATGAGATTCTTGATTGCTTCCATGTCTTGATGCTCAAATTGTCCTTTACCAGGGACATGGCTAAGTACTTAGATTTTTTCCATCTGCAGAGGTGGTGCACTTTCCCCACAAGACTTGGTTTCCCAAGACAAGATCTTTCATAAGCCTTTCCTTAGACCAAATGGACGCGTTCCAACCTATCATCCCACTACCACCAACTGTCCAAATGGCTAAGTTCTAGCAACCTATGTGATCCAGGCAGAGCCCATAATGCCAAGTGGTTGCACTTGAAGCTTCTCAACATTTGACATCTCAAATATCTTTGTTCCTGGGTGGCAATCCACAAGTGTGATACACAAGGTAAACCATTGCCATGGGCCTTGTGTAACCACTCAACCAAAAACCACCAAGAAATTACCATTCCACCCAGGTGATTCATTAACTTAGTTGTTTTATTAAACCAATACACAAGTCCCCAGACTTAGAAATTTTTCCATAGTATGAATGTATATTCCACCCTTGTTTTCTATTAGCTAAGCTAAGCTTGATAGTAGTAGGAATATTTAACTTAGGAAATTTTCTACTAAGGTTTCATCTACTAGGATTTCCCATAGCAAGTTTTATACTTAGCAAAAATTCCATGCAAGTTTTACTTAGAAAAATCACTAATGCATAGTGAAAGTAATGGGACAAAAGTATGAAGCATCACTTGCCTTTTTGGTAGATGGTATAAGTTCACTCCTTGTCCTTGCAACAATCACACTCTTCAAGTCACTACAATTCAATCAAGCAAGGCACAAATTCAATCTACCAATCAAGCAAAACATCACATATGTTGGAGATATGCCCTAGAGGCAATAATAAATATAGTTATTATTATATCTTTGTGTTTATGATAAATGTTTACATTCATGCTATAATAGTATTAACAAGGAAACATTAATACTTGTGTGATTTGTAGACTAAAAATAAGAGTCCCTAGTAAAGCCTCTATATAATACTAGCTTGTTGGTTAATAGATGATTGTGGTTTCCCTATCATGAACATTGAGATGTTATTAACAACAAGATCATATCGTTAGGAGAATGATATGGTGGACATACTCCTATAGATAAGCGTAACATAAAGATCAAGTCATTTTAATAGTTCAATTGCTATATGCTTTCTGATACATAGTAATCTAATTCCTTCGACCATGAGATCATGCATATCACCTTTACCGGATGGATGCTTTGATGACATCAAACACCACACCGTGGCGGGTGGCTATAAAGGTGGCATTGAGTGTTCGGAAAGTATTAGTTGAAACACATGGATCAAGAGTGGGATTTGTCCATCCATATGACGGATAGATATACTCTGGGCCCTCTCGGTGAAATGTCATCCAATTAGCTTGCAAGCATGTGACTGGCTCACAAGGGATCACATATCACGGGAACGAGAAAAGAGTACTTATCGGTAACGAGGTTGAACTAGGTATGCAGAGATACCGACGATCATAACCTCGGATAAGTAAATTATTGTGAGACAAAGGGAAATTGATATCGTATGTAAGTGGTTCATTCGATCGCAAAGTAATCGTAGAAATATGTGGGAGCCATATGAATTTCTAGATTCCTCTATTGGTTATTGATCGGAGAAGTGTCTCGATCATGTCCGCATAATTCATGAACCGTAGGGAGACACACTTAAGGATTCGACGTTGTTTGAGTAGTTATGGAATGATGAGAAAGAGTCCGAATGTTGTTCGGAGTCTCGAATGGGATTCGGGATATCACGAGGAGATCCGGAATGGTCCGGAGAATAAGATTCATATAAGGAAAGTCTCGTTTCGGAGTTAGGGAATGGTTCCGGTGTTTTCATCGGGAATGTTCTAGAAGGTTCCGGAATGTCCGGCACTCCGGAGGGGAAGGGTACATGAATGTGTTATATCAAGTTGGTATGATTGCATTATGTACTAGGTGTCATCTCTGAACAAAATAGAGGGATTAATCAAATCCTAGTTTGAAAAGTCAAACGCCTAGTTTGAAAGTCAAACGGCTAGTTTTGGGAAGTGGAGAGGGAGGTGGAAACCGACTTGGGGGAGGAGTTCCTCCTCCCATGGCCACCAAGCCGAGTTGGGGAGGGACTCCCCTCCCCTTGGCCGGCCCCCTCCACCTATATAAGGAGGGGCAGGGCTCCCCTCCTAGACACACAAGTTCCTACCTCTAAACCCTAGTACCAAGCCGCCGCCGCCTCCATAGCCGCCACCGGCCCTAGGGCAAACCGCCGCCGCCTAGCTAAACCCTAGCCGCCGGCTTGCCCCCTCCTCGGCGTGTATAAACCCTAGATCATCAAGGGACTCTCTCATACTCCACCATACTCTCTCCGGCTTAAGGCGAAGCCCTGCGAGATCTCCCCTCTACTTCCTACTGCCAGTTGTCTTCGGAATCGCGAGGAGAGTGCTACAACCTCCATTTCTTTGGAACAAGGGAGAGGAAGGTCTTCGTCGAGTCCGAATGTGTGACCCATTGGGGCGCTGGGAACGCTTGGCCGGAAGGATCGTCTACACGATCTTGAGATCGGGAAGAGTACGACTACATCACCCACGAGAATCCGCTCTCGTTAAACACTTTGGAATCTTTGAGGGTGAGTTATTCTATCGACTCGTTGCTACAATCTAGTAGATATATCTTGGCTTGTTTGTTTGTATGCGGTAGAAAATTTTGTTTTCCATGCTACGAAACCCAACAATGGTATCAGAGCCGTGTCTATATGTAGATCTGTTGCACGAGTAGAACACAATGGTCATTGTGGGCGTTGATGCTTTTATTGTCGATTGCTTCTTGTGTACTTTGCATCTTGCGGGATGTTGGGATGAAGCGGCCCGGGCTAACCTTACATGACATCGTTCATGAGACTTGCTCCACGCTTGACATGCAACTTGTATTGCATAAGTGGCTTTGCTGGTGCCTGTTTATCCTAGCATAGTTAAGATCCATTTTACAACGGGTGATTAACAATACTAGTATCAATGTTGTGGTTCATGTTCGTAAGTTAGAACGACACTTATTGAAAGCCCCAAACCACATAAAACATGCAAAGAAAGTAGAGGCGTCTAACTTTGTTTTGCAGGGGTGTGTTGTGATGTGATATGGCCATGATTGTGATTATATTTGATGTATGCAATGTTCCTTATTGTAAGTTGGCAACCGGTAGGAGCCATATGGTTGTCTTTAATTTATGTTAATACCCGCATGTCTATTCAAAATAGTTGTAATAGTTGAAGCCGGTGGACGACAACCATGGAGAAGCGTCATTGACCTTGATGCAATGCCGGTGATGATGGAGATCATGTTCGTGCTAGAAGATGGAGATCGGAAGCACAAAGAAGAAAGGCCATATCATATCACATATTATGAATTGCATGTGATGTTAATCCTTTATGCATCTTGTATTGCTTAGTAGACGACGGTAGCATTATAAGATGATCCCTCATGCACATGAATTTCAAGTCATAAAGTGTTCACCCTTAGTAAGCACCGTTGCTAAAGCTTGTTGTTTCGAAGCACCACGTGATGATCGGGTGTGTTAGATTCCGCAAGTGTATACAACGTGAGCAAGCCAGATTTGCTCATGCGGAAACTAAGGTTTGATCTTGACGAGCCTAGCATGTACAGACATGGTCTCGAAACACGGATCACCGAAAGGTAAAGCATGAATCATATAGTAGATATGATGAACATGACGATTGTTCGCCATTGAAACTATATCGACTCTCGTGATGATCGGTGTTGATGTGGTGGATTTGGTTCGTGTGATCACTAAAACAATGTGAGGGATATTGTTTTGAGTGGGAGTTCACCTAGATTAATTTTATTATTAATTTGAACTCAATTTGTCATAAACTTAGTCTAAACTATTGCAAATATGTTGTAGATCAATGGCAGCCCCTACCATCAATTTTAATGCGTTCCTAGAGAAAGAAAAGTTGAAAAACAATGGAAGCAACTCCGCGGATTGGTTCCGCAATTTGAGGATTGTCCTCACAGCTGGTAATTTGACCTATGTCTTTGGATGCACATTGGGTGACCCACTGCGGTGATCTTTGCGATGAAGTAAAGAATGTTTACCTCACTCGGAAGACTCGTACTCCAGATTCGAGGTGCTATCTTGTATGGTTTAGAATCGGAGCTTCAGAAAAGGTTTGAGAATTCAGACCCATATGATATTGTCGAGGATCTCAAATTGATCTTTGAGACTCATGCGGCTATTGAAATCTATGAGGCTTCTGAAAAGTTCTTTAACTGCAAGATGGAAGAGGGCAGCTCCGTCAGTGAGCATGTGCTTAAGATGTCTGGGCACGCAAACATACTTCAAAGCTTGGGTATTGTGATTCCTAATGCTTTGGGGATTTACCGTGTCCTCCAATCACTACCACCAAGTTACAAGAACTTTGTGATGGACTACAACATGCAGAACATGAACAAGACGTTGCCAGAACTCTTTGCCATGTTGAAATCTGCAGAAGTGGAGATCAAGAAAGAGCACCAAGTGTTGTTGGTCAATAAGGCCACCAAATTCAAGAAAGGCAAGTCTAAGCAGAAGGGACACTTCAAGAAGGGTGGTAAGAAAGTTACCGCGCCAACGAAGAAGACCAAGGCTGGACCTAAGCACGATCGAGTGCTTTTCCGCAAGGGAGAAGGTCACTGGAAGCGGAATTGCCCAAAGTACTTGGCGGATTTGAAGAACGGCAACATCAAGAAGAAAGGTATATCTGATATACATGTTATTGATGTGTATCTCACTAGTACTCATAGTAGTGCCTGGGTATTTGATACTGGTTCGGTTGATCATATTTGTAACTCGAAACAGGTGCTGCAGAATAAATGGAAACTAGCGAAGAACGAGGTGACAATGCGCGTTGGAAACGGATCAAAGGTTGATGTGATCGCAGTCGGCACGCTACCCCTTCATCTACCATCGGGATTAGTTTTATACTTAAATAATTGTTATTTGGTGCCTGCGTTAAGCATGAACATTATATCGGGATCTTGTTTATTGCGAGACGGTTACTTGTTTAAATCCGAGAATAATGGTTGTTCGATTTATATGAGTAATATGTTTTATGCACATGCACCTTTGATAGATGGTCTATTCTTATTGAATATCGATAGTGGAAATACACATATTAATAACATTGAGGCTAAACGTTTGAAATCGAGCAATAACTCGACCTATATGGTAATCGTCGTCTTGGTCACATTGGAGTGAAGCGTATGAAGAAACTCCATTCGATGGACTTCTTGAATCACTTGATTTGAATCACTTGAAAGATGCGAAGCATGTCGATGGGTAAAATGACTAAGACTCCATTCTACGGTATGATGGAGCGAGCTACGGACTTATTGGAAATCATACATACCGATGTGTGTGGTCCAATGAGTGTAGCATCATGTGGTTATCATATCGTTATGTTCTTACCTTCATGGATGACTTGAGTAGATATGGGTATATCTATTTCATGAAACATAAGTCCGAAACTTTCGAGAAGTTTAAGGAATTTCAATGTGAGGTAGAGAATCAACGTAACGAGAAGATTAAATTTCTACGTTCTGATCATGGAGGTGAATATCTAAGTTACGAGTTTGGCGAGCATTTGAAGAAATGCGGAATACTTTCACAATTGACACATGGGAACACCACAACAGTAATGGTGTGTCCGAACGTTATGTCGAACTCTCTTAGATATGGTTCGTTCTATGATGTCACTTACAGATTTACCGCTATCATTTTGGGGTTATGCATTAGAAACAGCCGCATTCACTTTAAATAGGGCACCATCTAAATCCGTTGAAATGACACCGTATGAATTATGGTTTGGGAAGAAACCTAGATTGTCGTTCCTTAAAGTTTGGGGATGCGAAGCCTATGTAAAGAAGTTACAGCCGGACAAGCTTGAACCCAAAGAGGAAAAATGCGTCTTCATAGGATACCCGAAGGAAACTATTGGGTATACCTTCTATCATAGGTCCGAAGGCAAAATCTTCGTTGCCAAGAATGGATCCTTTCTAGAGAAGAATTTCTCTCGAAAGAAGTGACTGGAAGGAAAGTAGAACTCGACGAGGTTGTCGAACCTTCTCTCGAAATTGCGAGTAGCGCAGCACCGGAAGAAGTTCCTGTGGTGCCTGCACCGATTAGAGAGGAAGCTAATGATGATGATCATGAAACTTCGGTTGAAGTTGCTCTGAGCCTCGCAGTCAACGAGAACTCGTACCACTCCATTGGTATGATCCGTTATGAGTGTCATGTTGGTGGACAACACCGATGACCGAGACATATGAGGAAGCAACGATGAGCCCAGATTCCAACAAATGGCAAGAAGCCATGAAATCCGAGATTGGATCCATGTACGAAAACCAAGTATGGACTTTGGTGGACTTACGGATGGTAGGAAGGCTGTCGAGAACAAATGGATTTTCAAGAAGAAAAGCAGATCTTGATGGTAATGTTATCGTCTATAAAGCTCGACTTGTTGCAAAGGGTTTCGACAAATTCAAGGAGTTGACTATGATGAGACTTTCTCACCAGTAGCGAAGCTAAAGTCTGTGAGGATTATGTTAGCAATCGCTGCATATTATGATTATGAGATATGGCAGATGGATGTCAAAACAGCATTCCTCAATGGAGACATTGATGAAGAGTTGTATATGATGCAACCCAAAGGTTTTGTCGATCCTAAAGATGCTAAAAAGGTATGCAAACTTCAACGGTACATCTATGGATTGAAGCAAGCATCCCGAAGTTGGAATCAACATTTTGATAAGGTGATCAAAAGTTTTGGTTTTATACAAACTTATGGAGAAGCTTGTATTTACAAGAAAGTGAGTGGGAGCTCTGTAGCATTCTTAATACTATATGTAGATGACATATTGTTGATTGGGAATGATGTAGACCTTCTTAATAGTGTCAAGGAATATTTGAATAATAGTTTTTCAATGAAGGATCTTCTTTGAAGCGCTTACATATTAGGCATAAAGATTTATAGAGATAGATCGAGACGCCAAATATCATTGTCACAAAGTACATATTTGGACAAAGTTCTAAAGAGGTTTGGAATGGAAGATAGCAAGAAAGGGTTCTTGCCCATGTTGCCCAATACGACCTTGAGTAAAACTCAAAGTCCGACATCGGCAGAAGATAGAGAAAGGATGAGTAAGACTCCCTATGCCTCAGCCATAGGATCTCTAATGTATGCCATGCTATGTACTAGACCCGACATTGCATATGCTGTTAGTTTAACTAGCAGATATCAAAGTGATCTAGGAGTGGATCATTGGACGGCGGTCAAAAACATCCTTAAGTACTTGAGAAGAACTAAGGATATGGTTCTTTCTTATGGAGGTGATGAACAGCTCGTTGTTAATGGTTACACCGATGCTAGTTTTAACACCGATCCGGATGATTCTAAATCACAATCTGGATATGTATTTATTTTGAATGGTGCAGCAGTTAGCTGGAGGAGTGCAAAGCAAAGCGTTGTGGCGAGATCTTCAACTGAATCGGAATACATGGCTGCTTCAGAGGCTTCACAAGAAGAGATATGGATGAAAGAGTTAATTACAGAGCTGGGTGTGGTTCCTAGTGCGCTGGACCCAATGTCTATCTACTGTGATAACTTGGGCGCCATAGCCAATGCGCAAGAACCAAGGTCACACAAGAAGCTGAAGCACATCAAGCTACATTTTCACGCTATTCGAGAACATATCCAAGATGGGGATATAAAGATTTGCAAAGTACACACATATCTGAATGTGGCGGATCCGTTGACTAAACCGCTCCTGAGGGCAAAACATGACCAGCACCAAACTGCCATGGGTGTTCGGTATATTACCATGTAATCTAGATTAGATGACTCTAGTGCAAGTGGGATACTGTTGGAGATATGCCCTAGAGGCAATAATAAATATAGTTATTATTATATCTTTGTGTTTATGATAAATGTTTACATTCATGCTATAATAGTATTAACAAGGAAACGTTAGTACTTGTGTGATTTGTAGACTAAAAATAAGAGTCCCTAGTAAAGCCTCTATATAATACTAGCTTGTTGGTTAATAGATGATTGTGGTTTCCCTATCATGAACATTGAGATGTTATTAACAACAAGATCATATCGTTAGGAGAATGATATGGTGGACATACTCCTATAGATAAGCGTAGCATAAAGATCAAGTCATTTTAATAGTTCAATTGCTATATGCTTTCTGATACATAGTCTAATTCCTTCGACCATGAGATCATGACATCAAACACCACACCGTAACTGGGTGGCTATAAAGGTGGCATTGAGTGTTCAGAAAGTATTGGTTGAAACATGGATCAAGAGTGGGATTTGTCCATCATATGACGGATAGATATACTCTGGGCCCTCTCGGTGAAATGTCATCCAATTAGCTTTCAAGCATGTGACTGGCTCACAAGGGATCACATATCACGGGAACGAGAAAAGAGTACTTATCGGTAATGAGGTTGAACTAGGTATGCAGAGATACCGACGATCATAACCTCGGATAAGTAAACTATCATGAGACAAAGGGAAATTGATATCGTATGTAAGTGGTTCATTCGATCGCAAAGTAATCATAGAAATATGTGGGAGCCATATGAATTTCCAGATTCCTCTATTGGTTATTGATCGGAGAAGTGTCTCGATCATGTCCGCATAATTCACGAACCGTAGGGAGACACACTTAAGGATTCGACGTTGTTTGAGTAGTTATGGAATAATGAGTAAGAGTCCGAATGTTGTTCGGAGTCTCAAATGGATACGGGATATCACGAGGAGATCCGGAATGGTCCGGAGAATAAGATTCATATAAGGAAAGTCTCGTTTCGGAGTTGGGGAATGGTTCCGGTGTTTTCATCGGGAATGTTCTAGAAGGTTCCGGAATGTCCGGCACTCCGGAGGGGAAGGGTACATGAATGTGTTATATCAAGTTGGTATGATTGAATTATGTACTAGGTGTCATCGCTGAACAAAATAGAGGGATTAATCAAATCCTAGTTTGAAAAGTCAAACGCCTAGTTTGAAAGTCAAACGGCTAGTTTTGGGAAGTGGAGAGGGAGGTGGAAACCGACTTGGGGGAGGAGTTCCTCCTCCCACCGGCACCACCAAGCCGAGTTGGGAGGGACTCCCTCCCTTGGCCCCTCCACATATATAAGGAGGGGCAGGGCTCCCCTCCTAGACACACAAGTTCCTACCTCTAAACCCTAGTACCAAGCCGCCGCCGCCTCCATAGCCGCCGCCGGCCCTAGGGCAAACCGCCGCCGCCTAGCTAAACCCTAGCTGCCGACTTGCCCCCTCCTCAGCGTGTCTAAACCCTAGATCGTCGAGGGATTCTCTCATACTCCACCATACTCGCTCCGGCTTAAGGCGAAGCCCTGCGAGATCTCCCCTCTACTTCCGGTACCACGCCCGTTGTCTTCGGAATCGCGAGAGAGTGCTACAACCTCCGCTCTTTGGAACAAGGGAGAGGAAGGTCTTCGTCAATCTGAACATGTGACCGATTACGGAGCGCAGCTACGCCGGAAGGATCGTCTACGCGATCTTGAGATCGGGAAGAGTACGACTACATCACCCACGAGAATCCGCTCTCGTTAAACACTTTGGAATCTTCGAGGGTGAGTTATTCTATCGACTCGTTGCTACAATCTATTAGATAGATCTTGGATTCTTTGTATGCGGTAGAAAATTTTGTTTTCCATGCTACGAAACCCAACAACATAAAAATCATAGAACCAAGATAATGCATGCAAGCATGCCAAGGATTGTTTTATTTGGAAAAGTGGTTCCTAATGGGACATAAACATTTGAAAACACCTAATGGTCATTTTATAAAGTGGCAAAGTCATTTGCAAAAGGTTTCACTTCATAAACCATTTTCAAAACAAGGTATCATTTTATGTGGTGTAGAAATGTTTTTACTAAGGCATTAATCTATAGGATTCACAAAATATGTGTAAGAGGTCTCAACCTAATAAGGTAGATTCCTCCTGTGTTTACAATGCTAGTCCCTGGATCAATAGCTAGCATCCACAGTTTATATAATATCAAGAAACAAAGGTCATAATATAACTTTATAACCAGGAATAACATAATTTTATTACATCAATACATAGCTCATTTGGCTATTACTTTACATTGCAGCGGAATAATTATAATCATGGGGTCCTTCATCTTCAAAGTACCACAGGCAGATGTTGGTTGTAGACTTTGTAATCCTAATCAATCATTCTTCACTAAAAACAATCAAACCTGCAACATACAAGTCACAGCCACAAAGGGTCAATACATTTGAATTGTATTGGCAAGTGATACTATGGTAGTATAGTGGAGTCTATCATCTATATGCATTTGGATAAGTGGAGTTGAGGCTTGCATTGCTCAAAATAGATTTTTCCCTTAACATTTGAAAATACTAAGTTTTTGCTTTGATAAAATCAATTTTCTCAATCAAAGATTGAAGATCCTTTACAAGGCATCTCTCAATCAAAGATTGAAGATTTCAAACAACCCTTGTTCAATCCACAAGTTTTAACTTAGAAATTTGAATGATGAGATTGTTGATTGCTTCCATGTCTTGATGCTCAAATTGTCCTTTACCAGGGACATGGCTAAGTACTTAGATTTTACACTCTGCAGAGGTGGTGCACTTTCCCCACAAGACTTGGTTTCCCAAGACAAGATCTTTCAGAAGCCTTCCCTTAGACCAAAATGGACGCGTTCCAACCTATCAAACACTACCACCCACTGTCCATATGGCTAAGTTCTTGCAACCTATATGATCATGGCAGAGCCCATATTGCCAAGTGGTTGCACTTGAAGCTTCTCAACATTTGACATTTCAAATCTCTTTGTTCCTGGGTGGCCATCCACAAGTGAGATACACAAGGTCAACCATAAACATGGGCCTTGTGAACCACCCAACCAAAAACCACCAAGCAATCCCATTCCACCCAGGGGATTCATTAACTTAGTTGTTTTATTAAACAAAAACATAAGTCCTCAGACTTAGAGATTTTTCCATAGTGTGAATATATTTTCCACCCATGTTTTCTATTAGCTAGGCTAAGCTTGATAGTAATAGGAATCTTAACTTAGGAAAATCCTACTAAGGTTTCATCTACTAGTTTCCTATAGTAAGGTTTATACTTAGCAAAATCCATGCAAGTTTTACTTAGCAAAATCACTAGTGCATAGTGAAAGTAATGGGACAAAAGTATGAAGCATCACTTGCCTTTTTGGTAGGGAATAGTGGTTCACTCCTTGATCTTGCTAGTCTCACACTTTGCTGAATTCACTACAAGTCAATCAAGCAAACACAAAATCAACTAACATTCCAAACCAAGTCAAACAAACAATTTCACACTCACAAAGCAATGGAATCTAAGTCATGCATAAGTATGCAAAGGATGGTTCTATTGCAAGGATGGTCTCCACTAGGTTTCTAAACTTTGTAAGGTCCAAATTGGTCATTTACCAAAATGGCAAAGTCATTAGTTAGAGGGTTTTGCCCAAAAACCATTTTAAAATCCATTCAACATTTTATGTGGTGGAAATTAGTTTTATCAAATCTAAAACCTTTAATTCTTCACCAAAAAGTTTCTAACTCTCAAGACTTGGTATTTTTGGGGTCAGTAGCTTTGAATCAAAATATTTTCCCAAAGTTTTTATTCCAAAATCCTTTTTCATAACAAAACCATTATCTTTACTTAGCTAGAAATAGACTTATTCAATTAATCCATTCTCAATTTTCCAATTTCATTTTCAAAACCATGGGTTGGTTCCTAGGGTCAGTAAGGTCACAACAAAACAATTTGCAAAGGTTTTAACCTTTAAAAACATTTTTAGACAATTTTTCTAATCTAAATAAGCACACATTTGAATCTGCAAAAACAAGCAAACAAACAGATACTATTTGCTAAACCAAGGGCATGGTTGGCTAGGGCTTGCTCTCCTGAATCCAACGACATAAAATTTGTAATTTTTGGACGTGTGGATCCAAAGATACAAGGGTTTGAAGTTTGCAAATAAATCTGATTCAAACATTCTTTTAAACAGATTCTAGTGCCACGCGGCAGTATCCTACTGGACGGTACCGCTTCGCGTGGATCGCGCTCTGTGGGGCGTTGGATCTAATTAGATCGCACGGTTCTGGAAGCATACCTCTTCGGCGTTTAAGTGACCTAATCCTGTTCGCCCGATCTAGATCTAACGGCTGCTACTGCTTGGTCACAGATGGGCGGCGCTGCGCGGCGGTGGACGGCGGTGACGGCTAGACAAAGTGCTCGCGGTGGTTCTAGGAAGCAAGGGGCGAGGTGGAGCTTACCGTGTTCGCGAGGACGAGGTGGTGCTCGACGTGTGGTCGATGTGGCAAGGGGCGCACGGGGTAAGGTGGAATCTCTCGCCGGAGTTCGTTCTGGCGGCGGATGGCTCTGGTTGAGGTCGAGGACGTTGCTGCAGATCGCCCTAAGGCAAAACGAAGCGGCGGATCGCGAGATCAAGACAACGCTGTGTGCGTGAACGAGAAGTGAAGGGGTGGTCTGGTTCACCTGGAAAATGTCGTCGGAGAGGAAACAGACGGCGGCGCTGTCGGAGCTTGTCAAAGCCGACGCTCCGGGGCTCCCGCGGTTGAATGAAGGGCACGGGGAGAAGCGTCTGGGAGTGGGGAAGCTGCTAGGGTGCTCGGGAAGGCAGGGGTGGCGTGTACTGGCCTGAATTGGCCGAATACGGTGGTCGGAACAGAGTAGCTCGAGGAGGAATTGGGGCGGCCTGGTGGCGTGCTTTGGGGAGGGGGCAGAGGGGAACGAGAGAGGAGGTGCTGGCGTTTTATCAGGCATGGTCAATGGCGGGTTTAATCCATCCTTCAATGCGAATTACGTCGGGTTTAACTCGGAAGGCATGGTCCGCGGGTGGGGAAGAAGGGGGGCGTGGTGTGGGGTCCTCTGGCAGTGAGAGAAAGGAAGTGGAGGTGGGGCCAGTAGTCAGTTGCTCGGTGGGTGAGTTGCTGGGTGAAAGAAAACGATTCGGGGTGGAAAGAGGAGCTGGGCTGCTGGGCTAGGATAGTTGGGCTGGGCCAGATGGTGGGCTGCTCTATTTTTTTTTCTCTGTCTGAAACTTTTTCCTTTTCTATTTTCAATTTACTGATTTGAAATTCAAACAAATGATTCATTCAACCAAATCAACTCAAACAAACACCACACTTCACAATTTTGAACTTGGTTCCGTTTATCAGCATAAACCTAAATTCCAAAATAATATTTTTTTATTCATTTTAGGATCTATTTAATAATTAAATAAAATAGACCTTAGTTATTTAATCAAATAGGGTTTGATTTATTTAATAAAATCTTCATTTGAAATCCAAACACTTTCAAAACCAAATCAGTAGGTTTTATTTGAAAATATAAGATAACTTGTTTAAAATAAAATATCATTTTATTTTAGGGTCCATTATTAATTAAATACAATAGACCTTCATTATTAAATCAAATAGGATTTGTTTTATTAAATCTTTATTTTGAAATCTAAAACAAAAAAAACATTTCAGTAGGTTTTAATTAAGAAAATAAAATACTTAGAAAACTTATTTAAAATAATTTAATAAGTTTTGATGTTTTAATTAAAATGGTAAAACCTTTTATTTAAATAAAATTTGGATATTAATTTCCTTATTATTTTATTTTAAATAAACCTTTGCTAGTTTTATTCAAAACAAAATGTTTTAATTCAAAATCTTGGCCAAGGATTAATTTGGCTTTATAAAATAATCTTTATTTATAAATCCATCTTTTCTTTTGAATACCAAATCTTTTATTAAAAGATCCAAAATAGTATTTCCAAAATATTTTATTTTCCTTTGTTAATTGTTTTATGTTTTTAAATCCCTTTAGGATTTAATTGTTCAAAATAGGTTTGAAGATTCCTATTGGAATTCAAAAAGTTTCTTCTGGCCCTGAAATTCAACAAAGTTTTATTTTATTCATTTATTTTGCACATTACAAGATTTGGAAAATCTTGGGATGTGACAGGCTACCACCCTTAAAATAAATCTCGTCCCGAGATTTGGGAAGGTTAGGGTTACAAGCAGGCTCAAAACAACTAGGGTACTACCACCCTTAAAATTTTCAAACAAAAATTACATATTGGCCTTCTTGGGATCCTGGGGAAAATTTCTCTAAGCAAACATTTGCATGGTGTCCTTGGTTTCCATACTTGACTCATGGGCCAAGGTTGAGATCCTTCATAGACTTGTTTAATTTGTTCTCCATCTTTTCTGGACAATTGTTTGCATAGTGTCCTAGTTCCCTGCATTTGAAACATGTGACAAGGCTGAGATCCCTCATAGGCCGGTTTATCTTATGCTTCATCTTTTCTGGACAGTTGCTTGCATAATGTCCTAACTCTTTGCAGTGTTTGCACATCACTTAGCTAATATCCTTCCTCATCTTGGGTATCATTACATCTTGTTTGTTTCCTTGGTTCTTCTTCTTTTCTGGGCATTCACTGGCATAGTGTCCCTTCTCTTTGCAATTGTAACATTGCAACTGGCTTATGTCTTTCTTCTTCCTTTTGGGTCTCTCCAAATCTAGGAGTTCTTCTAGTTCATGTTATTCATAGGTGGGAGATCTTTCTCTCTTCTTGGGGCATTGATCTTCATGCTCCCTGAATGCAAGATCTTTGTCTCCACAAGTATTGCTAGCTTGGGTTCCTTCTAGAATAGCATCTTGGTCATCCTTGTTGTCATTAGCTCTTTGGGAATAGTTTTCTCTCATGTTGATCATTTGAGTAACCAATCCTTGCAACAATTGGGATTGAAGTTTCAAAATCCTTTGTATGGCTGGGTCTAGTCCATTGTTGTTGGCTAAAAGCTGAGTTGTCTCTTGGCTCAACTGGTTTTGGGTTGCTATAATGTCTCTCATGTTGTCCTTTTGGTTGTTGCTGTTTTCATCCACCTTGATGTTGGAGTCTCTTGGAGTAGTCATCTGTTTGGGTTGAATTGGGATTAGAATAGGCAAGATATTTCTAAGGAAATATCTCTAATCACACACATCACAATTCACACAAGCAATGTGCAAGCAATCACAAACAAACTTTTCACTCAAACAACTTTGCACTCAACAACAAAGTTCAAGCACATACTTAGGCAACAAAATATTTTTGCTACACCACATAAGTTGGTGTGTTTGACTTAACTAAATTATGGTGGTCCATCTATATGGTTCACTTGTGATCTTTCCATCTTTCTTGGTTGATTCTTCTTTCTACATGAGATCTTGGTTTCTTTTAGGAAAACTCTTGGTCACAAAACCCCAAATGATGTAAGCTCCTTCTAACTTTTGCATTCCCTCAGTCTCTAAATCTTGAGTAAGATTTCCTTGTCTCACTTGTAGTCCTTAGTGTCATCCAAGTTGGAGGTCCTTGGTGAAAATGCTGAAGATGTTGAAGTCATTAGATTTGAAGAAGTTGAAGTCATTAGAGTTGAAGAAGTCCTTTGCACATGGTGTAGTCTTTGGTCATGGGGTAGGTTTTTCCATCAAGTTGAAGTAGAAGAGGTGTAGAGTTGAAACCAAAATGGTTGAGGAAAGAGTTTACAAGTTTTTGTAAATAAGTTTTGGATCAAAACATAACTCCTATTCTTCTAAGGGTTTTTGTCCAATCCTAGGTTTACAAATACTACAGGCAACACAATGCTCTGATACCATCTGTAAGGGGTCTCAACCTAATAAGGTAGATTCCTCTTGTGTTTACAATGCTAGTCCCTGGATCAATAGCTAGAATCCATAGTTTATATGTAATATCAAGAAACAAAGGTCATAATATAACTTTATAACCAGGAATAACATAACTTTATTACATCAATACATAGCTCATTTGGCTATTACTTTACATTGCAGCGGAATAATTATAATCATGGGGTCCTTCATCTTCAAAGTGCCACAGGCAGATGTTGGTTGTAGACTTTGTAATCCTAATCAATCATTCTTCACTAAAAACAATCAAACCTGCAACATACAAGTCACAGCCACAAAGGGTCAATACATTTGAATTGTATTGGCAAGTGATACTATGGTAGTATAGTGGAGTCTATCATCTATATGCATTTGGCTAAGTGGAGTTGAGGCTTGCATTGCTCAAAATAGATTTTTCCCTTAACATTTGAAAATACTAAGTTTTTGCTTTGATAAAATCATTTTTCTCAATCAAAGATTGAAGATCCTTTACAAGGCATCTCTCAATCAAAGATTGAAGATTTCAAACAACCCTTGTTCAATCCACAAGTTTTAACTTAGAAATTTGAATGATGAGATTCTTGATTGCTTCCATGTCTTGATGCTCAAATTGTCCTTTACCAGGGACATGGCTAAGTACTTAGATTTTACACTCTGCAGAGGTGGTGCACTTTCCCCACAAGACTTGGTTTCCCAAGACAAGATCTTTCAGAAGCCTTCCCTTAGACCAAAATGGACGCGTTCCAACCTATCAAACACTACCACCCACTGTCCATATGGCTAAGTTCTTGCAACCTATATGATCATGGCAGAGCCCATATTGCCAAGTGGTTGCACTTGAAGCTTCTCAACATTTGACATTTCAAATCTCTTTGTTCCTGGGTGGCCATCCACAAGTGAGATACACAAGGTCAACCATAAACATGGGCCTTGTGAACCACTCAACCAAAAACCACCAAGCAAGCCCATTCCACCCAGGGGATTCATTAACTTAGTTGTTTTATTAAACAAAAACATAAGTTCTCAGACTTAGAGATTTTTCCATAGTGTGAATATATTTTCCACCCATGTTTTCTATTAGCAAGGCTAAGATTGATAGTAATAGGAATCTTAACTTAGGAAAATCCTACTAAGGTTTCATCTACTAGTTTCCTATAGTAAGGTTTATACTTAGCAAAATCCATGCAAGTTTTACTTAGCAAAATCACTAGTGCATAGTGAAAGTAATGGGACAAAAGTATGAAGCATCACTTGCCTTTTTGGTAGGGAATGGTGGTTCACTCCTTGATCTTGCTAGTCTCACACTTTGCTGAATTCACTACAAGTCAATCAAGCAAACACAAAATCAACTAACATTCCAAACCAAGTCAAACAAACAATTTCACACTCACAAAGCAATGTAATCTAAGTCATGCATAAGTATGCAAAGGATGGTTCTATTGCAAGGATGGTCTCCACTAGGTTTCTAAACTTTGTAAGGTCCAAATTGGTCATTTACCAAAATGGCAAAGTCATTAGTTAGAGGGTTTTGCCCAAAAACCATTTTAAAATCCATTCAACATTTTATGTGGTGGAAATTAGTTTTATCAAATCTAAAACCTTTAATTCTTCACCAAAAAGTTTCTAACTCTCAAGACTTGGTGTTTTGGGGTCAGTAGCTTTGAATCAAAATATTTTCCCAAAGTTTTTATTCCAAAATCCTTTTTCATAACAAAACCATTATCTTTACTTAGCTAGAAATAGACTTATTCAATTAATCCATTCTCAATTTTTCTAATTTCATTTTCAAAACCATGGGTTGGTTCCTAGGGTCAGTAAGGTCACAACAAAACAATTTGCAAAGGTTTTAACCTTTAAAAACATTTTTAGACAATTTTTCTAATCTAAATAAGCACACATTTGAATCTGCAAAAACAAGCAAACAAACAGATACTATTTGCTAAACCAAGGGCATGGTTGGCTAGGGCTTGCTCTCCTGAATCCAACGACATAAAATTTGTAATTTTTGGACATGTGGATCGAAATATACAAGGGTTTGAAGTTTGCAAATAAATCTGATTCAAACATTCTTTTAAACAGATTCTAGTGCCACGCGGCAGTATCCTACTGGACGGTACCGCTTTGCGCGGATCGCGCTCTATGGGGCGTTGGATCTAAATAGATCGCATGGTTCTGGAAGCATACCTCTTCGGCGTTTAAGTGACCTAATCACATTACTAGATCTAGATCTAACGCATTGCTTGGTCACAGATGGGCGAGCTGCTGGCGGTGGGCCAGCGGCGACGACTAGACAAAGTGCTCGCGGTGGTTCTAGGAAGCAAGGAAGATGGAGGTGGAGCTTACCGTGTTCGCGAGGACGAGGTAGTGCTCGACGTGTGGTCGATGTGGCAAGGGGCGCACGGGGTCAGGTGGAATCTCTCGCCGGAGTTCGTTCTGGCAGTGGGTGGCTCTGGTTGAGGTCGAGGACGTTGCTGCAGATCGCCCTAAGGCAAAACGAAGGCGCGGTCAGATGCGCAGGATCAAGATAACGCTGTGTGCATGAACGAGAAGTGAAGGGGTGGTCTGGTTCACCTGGAAAACGTCGTCGGAGAAAGCAGGCAATGGCTGTCGGAGCTTGTCAAAGCCGACGCTCCGGGGCGCCCGCGGTTGAATGAAGGGCACGGGGAGAAGCGTCTGGGAGTGGGGAAGCTGCTAGGGTGCTCGGGAAGGCAGGGGGTGGCGTGTACTGGCATGAATTGGCCGAAGACGGTGGTCGGAACAGAGGAGCTCGAGGAGGAATTGTGGCGGCCTGGTGGCGTGCTTTGGGGAGGGGGCAGAGGGGAATGAGAGAGGAGGTGCTGGCGTTTTATCAGGCATGGTCAATGGCGGGTTTAATCCATCCTTCAATCTGAATTACGTCGGGTTTAACTCGCCGGCAATGGCCGGCGAGGGGGGAAGGCGTGGTCCGCGGGTGGGGAAGAAGGGGGGCGTGGTGTGGGGTCCTCTGGCAGTGAGAGAAAGGAAGTGGGGAGGTGATGAGTTGCTCGGTGGGTGAGTTCTTTGGGTGAAAGAAAACGATTGGGTGGAAAGAGGAGCTGGGTCATGGGCTAGGATAGTTGGTGGGCAGGATGGTGGGCTGCTCTATTTTTTTTTCTCTGTCTGAAACTTTTTCCTTTTCTATTTTCAATTTACTGATTTGAAATTCAAACAAATGATTCATTCAACCAAATCAACTCAAACAAACACCACACTTCACAATTTTGAACTTGGTTCTGTTTATCCGCATAAACCTAAATTCCAAAATAATATTTTTTATTCATTTTAGGATCTATTTAATAATTAAATAAAATAGACCTTAGTTATTTAATCAAATAGGGTTTGATTTATTTAATAAAATCTTCATTTGAAATCCAAACACTTTCAAAACCAAATCAGTAGGTTTTATTTGAAAATATAAGATACTTGAAATACTTGTTTAAAATAAAATAACATTTTATTTTAGGGTCCATTATTAATTAAATACAATAGACCTTCATTATTAAATCAAATAGGATTTGTTTTATTAAATCTTTATTTTGAAATCTAAAACAAACAAAACATTTCAGTAGGTTTTAATTAAGAAAATAAAATACTTAGAAAACTTATTTAAAATAATTTAATAAGTTTTGATGTTTTAATTAAAATGGTAAAACCATTTATTTAAATAAAATTTGTATATTAATTTCCTTATTATTTTATTTTAAATAAACCTTTGCTAGTTTTATTCAAAACAAAATGTTTTAATTCAAAAGCTTGGCCAAGGATTAATTTGGCTTTATAAAATAATCTTTATTTATAAATCCATCTTTTCTTTTGAATACCAAATCTTTTATTAAAAGATCCAAAATAGTATTTCCAAAATATTTTATTTTCCTTTGTTAATTGTTTTATGTTTTTAGATCCCTTTAGGATTTAATTGTTCAAAATAGGTTTGAAGATTCCTATTGGAATTCAAAAAGTTTCTTCTGGCCCTGAAATTCAATAAAGTTTTATTTTATTCATTTATTTTTCACATTACAAGATTTGGAAAATCTTGGGATGTGACAATATGTTTTCTAGCCATAAAACTTTGTGTTTAGGGCCAGAGAGTTTAAAACAAAAAATTTCTCAAAGGTTTTCTTCCAAAACTATTTTTAATAAATAAACTATATTTTTATTTGACTAGAAATGGTTTTAAATTAAAGAATCATTATTTTGTTTCACCCAATACATTTTTGAAACCACAAAGTGTTTCCTATGGTCAGTAGGTTCAAATCAAACCATTTGCCAAAGATTTTATCCCCAAAATCATTTTTGAACAATTTTTATATTCTAAACAAGCATAGATATGTTTCTGTAGAAATAAACAATTTAACAGAAACTTTTTACTAAACAAATGCATGGTTGGATAGGGCTTGTTCCACTGATTCCATTGATATAAAGTTTGCAAAATTTGGACGTGTGGAACAAAAGTTATGGATTTTACAAAATCACAAATCTAATAGATTCAAATCTGTTTTTATAACCAGAGTTTGTCCACGCGTCCTAATCCTATCGTCGAAAACGTTTCGCGTGGATTGACTAACACAGACCGTAGGATCAAGTTACATCGCACGACGCTGGCTGTGTACCTCTTCGGCGTTAAGTGAATCTATCGTATCCGTCGGATCGTCATCTAACAACCATCATCACCTTGACCAAGTTCTGGCGGCGCTCGACGGCTGCGCGGCGGCGACGGTCAAACGACGGCGAAGCTGGCGATGCAGGAAGCGAGGAAGGAAAGGAGTATGCTCACCGTGTTCGCAGGTTCGTGCTGATGCTCAACGTAGTCTTCTTGGGTCGAGGGGCGCTTGTGGTTGCCCTCGATTGCTCACCGGAGTTCGCTCGGCGTCGGGCTCGCTCTGGTCGACGTTGGGGGCAGGGCTACAAGGCACAGAAGAACGATACAAGGGGTCCGTTAGACGCGCGAGGGGGAGTAAAACTTGCGTGTATCAACGAGAGGGGAAGGGGCGGACGGAAACTACCTGGGGCACTCGCCGGAGTTAAAACAGACGGTGGCGGCGCTTGGAGTCGTCGTTGCCGAGGCTCAGGGGCGCACGCAAGCGAGCTGCGGATGCAGAAAGATGCGCCCGGTCCTAGGGAACTTGCATGCGTGCTCGGGGGGGCAAGGGGTGGCGTGGGGATGCCGGAATCCTCGCCGGAGCGTCGTCGGACAGTGGGCGGTGCAGAGATGAATCGAGCAGCCTGGGGGCGTGTTAGAGTGAGGCGACTGGGGGGAATTGAAGAGGAGATGCTGGCTCTTAAGAAGGCGAGATTGCTGAGCGGAATCACTGCAGCATTACTGCGAATTCTGCAGCAGTTCAACGCAAACAGCGGCCGGTGTCGGGGAAGAACAGTCGCGGGTGGGAGCGACGATCTTTGTGGGTCGGGTTATGCGAGAGAGGAATAGGGAGTAGGGTCCACCATCGGTGCTGAGTGGGTGAGTTGCGGAGTGAGAAACGTTTTTCTGCGGGGTGAGAGGGAGTGGGCTAACTGGGCCTAGTGGGCTTGCTGAGTTGGGTCGAGTCCAATTCATATTTTTTTCTGTTCTGAATCTTTTTCTTTTTCCAATTCAATTTCTGTTTTGAAATTCAAACAATCAATTCAAACAACCAAATCAAAACAACTTCCACCAAACTTTGTATTGAGTTTTGGTCCTGTTTAACAACACAAATCAAAGTCCAAAACAAAATAATATTTTTAATCTTTTTAGGATCCATTTATTAATTAAATAAAATGGACCTTAGTTATTAAATCAAATAGAATTTTTGCTTTAATAAAATCTTTATCTTTTTGAAATCTAAAAATAGTACCAAACCATTAAGTAGGTTTTATTTGAAATACAAAATACTTGGAAAACTTATTTAAAATAATTTAATAAGTTTTTGATGTTTAATTAAAATAGTAAAACCTTTATTTTCAATAAACTTGGATATTAAATCCTTATTATTTTATTTAAATAACTCTTTACTCCTTTAATCAAAACAAAATATTTTAATTCAAAAACTTGGCCAAGGTTTAATTTGGCTCTATAAAAATAGTCCTTATTTATAAATCTACCTTTTCTTTTGAAAACCAAATATTTTATTAAAAGATCCAAAAATAGTAATTTTAAAATATTTTTAAGTTTATTGTTTTTTTAAATCCCTTTAGGATTTTATTTGATCCAAATAGGTTTTGAAAGTTTCCATTTGGATTCAAAAAGTTTCTTCTCACCCTGAAAATCAACAAAGTTTTATTTTATTCATTTATTTTTCACATTACAAGATTTGGAAAAGCTTGGGATGTGACAGGCTACCACCCTAAAAATAAATCTCGTCCCGAGATTTGGGAAGGCTAGGGTTACAAATTGGCTCAAAGCATCTAGGGTACTACCACCCTTAAAAATTTTCCAACTAAATTACATCTTGGCTTGCTTGAGATCTTGGTGTAACTTTCCTGGACAGAAGTTTGCATAGTGGCCTAGTTCCTTGCATTGAAACATGTGATAAGTCTGAGGTCTTGAGGTGGATTGTCTGGACAGTATGATGCATAATGTCCTAACTCTTTGCAGTGGTTGCACATC